>OX352206.1:2754751-4130877 GCA_947086425.1 Xanthorhoe spadicearia
ATTGTTATAGAAAAAAAAACCTTTGGATGCTACCCGTGTCTTGTGTACATTATGTCTGGCAATGGCTTGGATCAGTTGAGCTTCTTATAGATTCACAACGATGCTTAGATAACTCAATCAACTAGTACTTACTGTGTTTTGTTGTGCTATGCTAATAATTATTTTGTATAGTTAGATTAAATAATGAAAAAAAACAGTTAAACGATTTTTTGTAATAAAACTTTTCGTTTCTTTTAAATTGATTACATAGATACATTGCAAATTTTATTTTGTTTTAGCTACGAGCTTTTCCTCATTTTTTAACATTCAGAGAACAATTTAGTTTTAAAAAAACCATTCAAATCAAACTATAAGAGAAATGTACACAATGCCAACAAATCTCTAACATCAGTACCTAGATGACTGTATCCCAGAGAGCGGTAGACATTTCTTTCAGATCTTTATGTAATGTAAGGTCCCTTGAAGATGACCAAAATAAATCAGATTTGAAAAGCTGCTATTAATCGGTGTCTCCACAAATTGGTGGTCTTCTACTAAAATTTGCCCTTCCCTAGATAACGCTAGGCTAGTAATGAGCCCATCCGAGTGGAAGAGGTGGTGATAACGTAGTTTCATCCATTCGTCTATATGGTACATGTTTCTTGTAAATCGCCCGAGGGAGGCTAGGAAAATGTGGCATGGTAACGTGTGATTTTTAAATCAAGTAGAAATGGAAAACTACAGTTAGGTGATACTTGAAAAAGGAGAAAACGCATAAATCGCCTTTATAGGAGTTTTTTAAAGGAGTTTTTAAGACTAACCCGGTTTTTTTTACAAGAATAAAAATACAATGAATCGATGCGTAGCCAATCAGTTTATCAATAATTTTGACATAGCTGAGTAGAGCTACGTCAAATTAGAGTATTGATAAACTGATTGGCTCTAGCTCACTACACTTGTGTGGACAGAAACAATACAGGGGTTTTGTGGCCGAGTTGGTTAAGGCAGTCCAGCTTGAGGACGATCGTTTGGTATATCATCCGAATCGTCGTGTTAGAGGATTGGGTCTTCTTGCTAATGGAAACGCCTCTCCAACAATGTATAATAAGTAGTTTATTTTGTTTGCCTTGGTACAATTTTGTTATTAAAAATAAGTGATGAAATTGAAAATTTTGTTAAGACTTTTAATTTACAACAATAATAATGTCGAAAGGTTTTAACAGTATTGCTTCAATTGTTAAAACATGTTGCCGGTTTAATTTTATTGAACGAGTTCAGTGCTTTTAGGATAAAATGTTGAAAAGCGTTTTCAATATGAAAATTCCACTCAAAGTAATGTTTCAAACAAGCCTGCGTCAAAAATTTACACAAAGTGTGTTTTCAAACAGCTTTGAACCTGCATGATGAGGGTAGTGTGGGTTTCAAAAGTAAATAAATTGAACCAAGAATCATGAAATAATTTTTGATCCGTAGAGAGTACTTATCAAGATTTGGCCATGGTTTTAAATCTTACCATATTTGTCCTCGTTCCATACTGCATAAAATTATGGTAGAGCTATCAGGAAGCTGCAATAAATGTAAACAAAGTTTCAATCATAAAATTGATTTGCTTTCGGCTTTAAGGTTGGTGTTTTGATAGAGTTGATAGTCATTTATATTGAAAGGAGTTTACAAATATTGAGAAATTTGTATATAAATCAATAAAAATAAAGTTATTTTTAGGTTAAGTATTGTACCTTTGTTTACGTTTATTACAGCTTCTCCACGGCTCTACTACAGTTACAAATATTAGTTAGAAAACATGATTTTTTTTATTTCGATTTTCTACAGGACACCAAAAAACTTGTAGGTTACAAAAGGGTACTTTTATTCTTTGAACAAAGTCTGTTAGGCTTCCACAAAACTGAATCCCAAAAAAAAGTTAAGAATCTGTAAAAGTATGAAAGTAGAGAGATAAGTAAAAGTTTCTTGCGCTATAAAATCCACATTGACTTTATTGTTTCTTTATTTTGAATACAATTCGTTTGCTCTGATAAGAACGTCTACGACAAAAACAGTTTTTATGTTTAATGTAAATTTACATTACATTTCACCTACTGTGGCGTGTTTATACCTGCGCATTCGAACACGTAAAAAACATTTCGATAACGCATTTATTTACATCAACGAATAAATTATATTTATTCCAGAGCCGGATTATAAGATTTTCTTTATGAATATCGTAAGTAATTTGTTTTGTGTATTCTGTGTTCAACTTTGGAGTTGGTAGAAGTGATTCGTATTCACTGATTGTAGAAAAGAAATCAAGAATCGTAAAATGTACTAAAGCAACACCACCTGAAGATTTGTTAGACGGTTAGAAGAGTCGCATACGAATATAAATAATTAAAAATCTTGAAATTTCAGAATCTGGTGTTCGTCTTAGCTACCCTCTACCTAGTCAAACTATCAGCTACCGCGCGCCTTCACAAGCTATTCCAATTTATCGATGGCTTCAGATCTGAACACAGCCTTACAGGCTTCCTTCACATCGGGAACGGCTACGCTGTCTTCCTTAGAGCTCCCAAGCCGCATGATAAGACTCTAACCTACGAATTATATGAAGCAAAAAACATCCCCGATATAGGCACTTACAAGCCTAGACTACTAGCCATATCAAAAGTTCCTGTTGAGTATATAAAAGATCAGCTGAACATATACCGGTCTGAGCTGAACAACGCCAAGTACGCCGACAACAACGTGGTTCCAGGGACGCAAGTGAAAACCCTTAGGGAATGGCAAATTCAGAGGGCGTTGGATTTTCGTAGCAAAAGGATATTGCACGAAAAAATGCCCATCTTGCGGATGATTTTGTGATTCTAATTAAGATGTTTTTCATAAAAATGTCGTTTTGTTTTTGGGTGTTGCAGGCTGTTTATCTTTACTGTGGTACCCATATTTTATCTTGGGTTTTAATAAAAACTCAAAATATGATAAAGAAAATGTGAAGGATTTTGGAGTGGTTTTTTCTTTGTTCGGTGATTTGAAAACTGGCAGAATTGTGACGGCAGATCACAGGGGCCATAAAAGAAGAAGTGATTTAAAAACTGGTGACCAGCTGCTAGGGAGTTATGTGCACTTCAAAATTACGTTCAGCCAGTACTACTAAACTAATAGGTACTAAACCTATTACTAAACATAAGTTTACAACATTCAAAGACCAATAGGTATAAACTAGATTTTAATTTTATTGACTAATTTGAACAATCATGGTTACAGTTTTATCACTCTGACATTATCCTTTTTTATTCATGAAAGGTATAGAGAATACAAAACAGACAAAAAATTAAGTACAGAAGGAAAACAGTAAGCAATCAATCTATATTAATATGTATTATAAAAAGGTAATGTTTGTTTGTTTTTTGTTTGACGGAGATTGTCTCCGAAACTACTCAGCCGATTTTAAAAATTCTTTTACCGATGTGTAATGGACTGTCAGGATGGTTATGAGCTATATTTTATCCCGGTAATTTTATTAGTACATCCGTGCGAAGCCAGGACGTCCTTCTAGTTAATTTATAAATGTTTTTTACTTTTGCTATTATGGAACCCCAAAAATAAACTACCCTGCAAAGTTATTCTGACCTAGAAAAACCACGATTTTTCCTCCAATGAAGGGTAGATTTTCCTTATCGCTTGTAAATAATTCTTAATATTCACTACTTGAGGCTCATTGACGATCATCCATCATTCCTCTGCCGTCTGAGTTCGTACTTTTAGTTCGCTTCACAATTCATCTTGCAAAGATTATTTTTAGAGTTGCTTAAGAAAAGTATATTGTTTGTGTTTTCTTTAAAAATTATAATATATCTATTTATAGATGTATCGTGAGAAGTATCACTTCACGTAAAGTATAACGAAAATAATGAGAGCACGCTTCTATCTGAGTGGCATGGATCAGTTGAGCTACATATCGTATACTGCAATTCTTTGGTGGCTAACTAAAACAAATAAAATATAAATATTTAAAATAATAGACTTTATTTACAGAAACAAAAAAATATTTACATTATTGTACATAATACAAATAGAACCAGTTGAGCCACCTAAGGACCGTTGCAAACGGTCTATAATATTTAAAATAAAATTTTAGTTTCTCTAAATAAATCTAAATTAATGTAATTAATGTTAAATTATTAACAGTAATAAATAGTTTGAATGTTAAAAATGGAGGTATAATTTTGTTTTAGAATTTTTTTATCAGTTTGATTTTAGTTTTTAAAATGTATCAAATGTGTTGTTGTTCAATATTTAAAAACAGATACGGAACCCGTTGTATGTAAAACATCTTCGAAAGATTCCTACGAGCATTGGATTCATTCAGAAGAATCTTGGCTTAAAGAAAAGAAAGTTTATGCCAGTGAAAAGATACGTTATTTACCCTCTGAGGATTCCACAAATTGTAGGCATTTTTTCTAACTGAAAACGTTTCCATTTATTGACCGTTTAAGGACGTTTGCTTAAAAAGAAGAGTAGCTTTATAATGTCAGAAATAATTGGCGGTTAAATATCAGTACCTTAATCATTTTTAAAGATATTATTTCTTTTATACCTACGTGGATTACCAAAAGTATAATGGGTATGGTAAGGGTGTGGTAGTAAATATGGTATTAGGACTTACCTCTGTGTACCCCCTTAAACATCTTCAGAGGATTTTATATGCCAAAGATCTAAAATGCCTCAGTCATGACATAACGACTTTAAAAGCCTGGATCAACAATCTATCTTGCCCAACAAAGCACAGAAGCACTTAGATTTAATGCCACTTGCGGTCACCCATCCAAATTGTGACCTCTCAGAAAACTACTAAGATACCTACCTGTACTATACCGATCTATCAAGGTCATAGAGCTTCACTACTTTTCATGTTTTATTGAAGTGTCAAAATGACATGTCAAATAAGACCATTGCCGAAAAACTGAATTTTCCAAAGCCACTCCACTCAAATAAAAGTAAGGTTCGTATGTGTTACTAACCCAACATTTCCCTAGAGGGGAAAGCCCAAGCTAATTTCCCTAAAGGCGAAGCTAGTTTGCAGACGAAAGGCTAAAAAGTTACTAACATTCAAAGCTCGCCATACGAATAAGTAATTATTTTTTAGCTCCAGACAACTATCATTAGAGATTTAATATCCTGTCTAGACTGAAGCTTGTTAACGTGGGCGCTGTCTCTTTATAAATTAATCAAAACACTGCTCTATTTGAGCAACAAATATCGTTTTTAGTTAACTATCAAGGTTAACTGGGAGGAAATATCGACTGAACAGTTCTCTAGTCAACTTACATTTACAATCTACATCTGCAATCGCTTTAGAATAGAAAAGAACGAAATTGCGATCAGTGAAAATCAGAATGTCTATTAAATAGAAAGGCTATGATAAAATAGATTATGAAGCGAATGTCACTTGACTACATGTTCTAATTTCTAACATGGTGACGTCATTTCCTTCAAAAACATTAGCGGCACTCACTAACCTATCTATTTTTGAATTTGCTTATTACTGTCGGTAGATATTTGACATTACTTCCATACAAAATATGATAATATCTCCACCCACCAGTAAGCAAAAAGAGGCTGGTTGTACTTTGATTGATTACTTTTTTTGATCATGTGAGACGGCATATCTACTACAAGACGGCATACAACGGCATACTACGATTTTTAAAAACGGCCACCCATATTTTTTATGACGTAAAATTGCAAAATCTTTTGATGTATTTTATGCGACTTCCTCCTCTAAGACGGAAAGGTGGTCAAAAACATTCAATTCAATTCAATTCTTTTCACATGTGCGAACGTGTGACGTACAGTCGCGGAATAAAAAAGTTGTCACCTTAAGATCTGTTATTGCTTGTTAGGTAGTTTGATAATAATTTGACACAGTAGTCTAGTAGCAGTTTTAAGTAACGTGCTTGCAACGCGTCAAACGAGTTTATTTTAAAACTGATCAACCTTTTCGTTCTATGACTATACTTCATAGGTGGCCCTTAAGCTAAATCACTACAACGAACAGCTAATAAAATCATAGCCTTGGTACCTACATGTTTCAAGACTATAAAAACATTGGCTCCAATATCTAGAGATCGCTCAGTCAAGCATATTTGGTCAATTTATATAGCAGATGCCTCGTACTGACTATGATTGAGCAGTATTGACGAAACGATCAAGGTATATCCAATTTCAGTGGTATCATACACTCCTCAAATTTCCAAGTATAAGTCTGGATATTGGACTGACTCGTGTACGACGATTTACTAAAAGATTTTGTCAGTGTCTACAGAACGACGCAAATGCTGATTTTCTTCCGAATGAAACTTATTGTATGTATGTACCTATGTATGTATGTGTGTATGTAAACTTTATTTACCCGCTTACCGACAGTCTCAATAACCTATCTATCCTTGGTTTTGCTTATTGTCGGTAGATATTTGACACGTTTTGTATGGAAATAATGTCAGATATCAACCCACGGCCTAGAAACAGAGTTGGCCACTTGCTCATACGAACAAACGAACCCACAGTAAGCTAAACCAATGACTTGTCTAAGCTATTGAGACTAGACTAACTAAACTATTAGGTACTTCACAACTGGGGACTCACTGCTGGGCAAAGGTCTCTCTTCAATCTTTCTAAACATTGCGATTTTGTACTAGAATATCCGAGTCAGTTTTAAATAACAAAGTACATTATGTCACGATTTTATTTTCAAAGATATTTCTAAATGAATTTATTTCAATAGCTTTGCGTTATTTAAATAATTGTAATAAGCAGCTAAAGTAATTTAAAAAATCTATGCCACTTTAATCTGTAGAACAGTAAGATAAAAGCATTTTAAAAGGTAAACAAAGAGTGAATAAAAACCGTCTACTTTTATTCTGTACCTATTTGGGAACTCCTTGCGCGTAGGGTTGCCTGCTTGCATTAGTAATAAAGAGATTATTGGCCATCATCATTCGAATAATCATCAATATTACTACTGGCTACTCAACTACACAAAAAACCTGGTTTATTAAAACCAAAACCATGGTCTAAATTTCCCTATAATTCGATTCAAATACGTTGACAGATCCAATTTTTAAGCTATTGCATAGGTTTTATCGCGGGCCTTGAGCGTGGAGACCGAATCCAGAAATTCCGTAACGAAAAAACCTAACGCTTGTCATTTTAGTTCAGCAACTCGCCTCTAGGTGGCATGCAATAGCTTTACCGCGGCAGTCCCCGAGTGCCACACGTCTTTTTTAATTTTTTCTTGTCTATGGAACCGCGCAGTAGTATTGTGATTTTGAACCACAGCCAAACTACCATGGTTTATCGCTAAACTAGGGTTTGGATCACCATTTTTCTTAAGCTGTAGTTTATATTATGACCATCGTTTTGATAGACTAGGTTCAAACCACTGTTTATTTTATTTATTTATAATTAGGCCACTTTTTTTAATATGTCTCGTCTGACAACCCTAGCATCACAGCAATGTTACCGCAACGTACAAAAGGTAACACCACCAATAATGAAAACGAACATTTGGATTCATGAGGCCAAGATCACAGCTGTGTAATAAAATAAAAGGTAGAGTACACAATATATCTCTATTGATGAATAAAGAAAGGGCATATTGGGGTGGTTTTGGTTTTATTCTTTTGGGGCGGCACGTTGAACTGTGTTCAATTACCTTGGTTGGGGTGAATACCTGTATTGTATGGTTTGGCAACGTTTTGGAATATCCCGCTACTCCTTTGAAAGCAATGAAAATAAAACTGGGTTCGTGTTTGCAGGCAATGAAAACAGGGAAAAAACTTTACGTTTCATTTACGAATTAATTGTGTTGCAATGCAGAATAAATGAAAATTTTTAAAACAATATTTTGATAAAACTTGAGGAAGGCGCGTTGTACCGTGTATGAAAATTAGTTATTGGATTATGTATGGGATAATTTACCCGATGGAATTAACACAGAGTTGATACCTCATCTACAATCCCAAGATGCATACATTCTATCTGAAGTTAATATAACTCTGCATTAGGTACTTCCATAATGTTTTTCTTTCGTTTTAATAATTTTAAAAACCAGAAAGTTCTGTTTATTAAAAAAAAAACATTATTGGTTTATTTCGTAAGCAAATAACATTTGCTACTGGACAGAATAATTATTAGCTAATATTAACCGCCGCTGAACATTCTCATGATATTAAGCACTAATTATAAGTAAGTATTGGACTTATCTAAACCAACATTATAAAGAGGTAATGTTGATTTGTTTATTTGACGGAGGTAATCTCCAAAAGTACGCAGCCATTTTCAAATATTTATTCACCGATGTGAAGAATGAACTGTCGGGATGGTTATAGGCTACTTTTTATCCCGGTAGTTTCATTAGTACACCAGTGCAAAGCCGGGGCGTGTTACTAGTTCGGTAAAAATAGAGGAAAACATAAAACAAATTATACGGGAAAAGATATAGCATTCCAATCCTACTAATTCAATTAGGCAGGAAGTCCATCTTTTGAATATTACGCAAGACAAATTGTTCTTTTTCACGCCCTGGTTGCCAGAATTCATACTAGTAACGCACCACTAAATACTTATAGATAGTATCAAATAAGAGAGTAGAAATATTACAAGAAAGGGTCAAGAGTGTGAACATAAAGGCTGATTCACACTTTCACTGACGAGTCAGTGCTGACCAGGCATTGCCGTGTAAATTGATTTCAAGTCAGTACAATACTGTCGCGTCATTACTTACTGACTTCAATATTCTCGTCCGCTCCCGAAATACTGATTGTGTGTAAATAATTTGAGTCAGTTTTTGCCAGCACTGACGTCAGTTACTGACTCAATGTAAAACGGCCTTTACATACATCAATAATGTAGAGAAAACCAATAGGATCTAACTTAAATTACAGTAGGTATAAATGATTCTAATTCAACATGAACAAATTGGCTAATTGGTTCATGGTTATATCCAACACAGTGTCGTCACAAATACATAGCTAATCAAACCTGAAAACTCATCTATAAATGGTTCTATGCTTAATTTATCATGTGTAATCTGTGTCTAGGACGTACTGAGATATAAAAGCATCTATGTGACTTTTCTTTACTCCGTCTGATTTTGTTTCCCCTCTATCAGCTAAAAATATAGGAAGCAAGCAATTTATTAGGGCTATTAAGTATGCGGCCTATTTTTAGATGGACAGCTTTGGTCAACTGAAAGCATTTGATCTCGAACTTTAATATTCATCCGGCATACAATGTGCACATCAAAAGAATAATTATTTTTCTTTTAGATAATAATGAATAAGAATAAAAATAAGAATATTTTTTAGGATTAAGATCACCTTTTTGCATGTCCTGACAATATTTATGTTTTTATTTTGTAGGTAAGTACAATAAAAAATAAGGAATAAAAAAAAGTACTAGCGATATTTTTTTTTATTCTTGATATAACTACAAAATAAATAATCAAAAATAAAACAACTCAAAATGTATAACAATTAGTTGTTATCTGTATACTTTAAATTCGCATGTGTATACAGATGATATCATAGAGTTCTTTGTAATCTGTCTGAAGGTCATCCACGTTCGCGCCAATTATACATTCACATAGGCAATCGGTAGAATGTTCATTTTTTCCTTGCGATCCCGAATACCGTAGTTTAGTATCTGCAGCGCGAGCACACGAAGTACTCGCGCCATGTGGAAAAATAGCGCGTATTATATAAGTGTAGTTTTACTACTCGCGAGTTTTTTACACGATGTGGACTCAAGGTCCTACGGAAGTCACTCACACAATTCCCATGCAAGTCATTCAACTCACACGCACAGCAAGCCTTCACATGACAGTCACAGTAAACCAAGTGGTTCCGCCGGTCATGCAGCAAGTTCAGGGCACATAAGCTCTTCTCGTTCAAAACCTTCGCATTCTTTCGAATCACATTCGGGTACCCATGTGTCTGGTAGTGGAAGTCATTCAACATCTGGAAGAGAAACCCGACACTCAGGATACCCTACATCGACTGGATTATCAGGTGGAGGTCGAAACTCAGGACCTTCGTATCCATCGTCGACAGGGTTGTCAGGTGGAGGTCGAAACTCAGGATCTTCGTATCCACCGTCGACAGGGTTGTCGGGTGGAGGGCGAAACTCAGGACCTTCGTATCCCTCTTCGACAGGGTTGTCAGGTAGTGGGAGCTACAACACAGGATCTTCATACCCTTCATCAAATGGATTATCGGGAAGTGGAGGCCGTAACTCAGGATCTTCATATCCGACATCAAATGGATTATCAGGTAGTGGAAATAGAGTACCTGTAACAGCTAAACCAGTATCTTACCCAGTTTCAAACGGTGGTTTATCTGGAAGGGGTGGTTATAACTCAAGCTCGTCTTACCCCTTATCAAATGGATTATCAGGTTCTGGAAATCGAAAACCTGTAACATCTAAACCGGCTTCTTACCCAGTTTCAAACGGCGGTTTATCTGGAAATGGTGGTCGTAACTCAAGCTCTTCTTACCCCTCATCAAATGGATTATCAGGTAGTGGAAATCGAATACCTGTAACATCTAAACCCGTATCTTACCCAGTTTCAAACGGTGGTTTATCTGGTAGTGGAGTAAGACAACCAGTAATAACATACCCAACAACACCTAAACCTATTTCTTATCCAATTTCAAATGGTGGTCTATCTGGAAACAAGCCAAATGTAATTTATCATCCAGTAAACAATCCTTCAATTCAAAACCATCCTACTACTATTCACAAGTATTGGGAAGTAAAACACGAACCACAGAAAATTCACCACCATCACCATTATTATTATCATTACAGTCCTCCAAGAGCGATCCACTATACTCCATCGCATGGCTCAGCCATCACTTACCCAGTTTATTCAGGACAATACATTCCTCCATATGTTTACGAATACAGGTCTTCCGAAAGCAAGTATCGCCAACTGTTATCAGGATTGGCTCTTTACAACTTGGGTATGATTTCTAACTCTCCCTCTAAACATCAATACCATGATAGGTACGTTCCTAAACCTGATGAAATTTGTATATTTGGTGTAAAGTACAAAGATAATTACGACGAGATGGGTATTAACTGTCGTGTGATTTCAAATTTCATATTCGATGAGGAATCGAAGCCCAGAACTGTCAATGTAAACCAGGTGATGTTGCCCAATGGTACATTAGTTCCAGCTGAATCTATGAATCAAACACCTTCATCAAGTTATGTTTCAAATGAAGTGATGCTACCGAATGGTACCTTAGTATCTGCTGATGTAGCAAATACACTACGAGCTGGACAAGACATGCCTCATCAACAAGTTTTAATGCCCAACGGAACTTTGGTAGACTATGTGCACGATTCAAAATTCAACGGTAAACCAATAACTTTAAAGTCCAGCATGGATTGCTATGTGATTAGAACTACGAGGTTTTCTGAAATGAAGAGAAGTGTTCCATGTGACTTGCTCCAAACGTATTCTGTTCAATCACTGCGTAAAAACTCTGCCATAGTCAGCAAATCTTCTTTAGCTCTTGTTTTGATTGCAGTTAGTTTTGTTTTGATGTGAAATAGAAGTTATACTTAGATTGTGTTAAAGTCATTGGTAAGTTTAAAAATCACATTTTTCTATTTTAGTTGTTTCTCGTACGTAGCTATAAAAACATTGTGGTTTTGTATTTAGATGATGCAAATGAAAGGAATTAGCTAAACATGCGGTTTTGCATGGGATTTTATATTAACATTTATTAAAAGGTATATCAGCACAGCTTAGAAGCCTAACAATAAATAATTATTATTAACTATAAAATGTTACGTCAGTTATTTTCTTGAGAGGGGGAAAAAAAAACTAGGTCTTTTTTAGATTACTTACTTACGTCATTCTGTTATGGGGAAACTATAAATTCCAGCAATGGTTAATTATATTTATTACAATTATTTTGAAGCCGTACTTAATAATGATAGTTATATTTTAAAATAAACTTTTAGGCTAACCTAAACGCTATTCCGAACAGTATTTTGAGAGATACTTGTGTCGTGAGGAAACCCGCAGCGATTATAGACAGTTCCATGTGCAGCAACAATTGTTTTTCAGTGGATTATGACGATACGACTAATCTGAGAGGAAGGTTTAGGTTATAGGCTAGCAGACACCTCAACAGTGATCCATGTACTATAGTGTCCTGTTAAGTGCAGTCAAATATCACCTTCTCCGCTGTTTTAATGATCTATGGCAGGTACGCCTAAGATATTTATTTATTTAGACCAGTATTTTTTTAGCTGATGATAATGGTGATGAAAAAAAATTGGATAGGTTTATCAATAAATACATTTAAAATGATTATTTATTGTTCAATGCATTAAGATTACAAAAACAGATGGTATGTTGGCAGACGCCCATAGCTCGAATTGTATTTTTAAATTATTTCAAGGTTGTTTTGGAAGAACGAGTTGGCGAATATTATTATCTAACTTATAGTTTTGCATTTACCTACTTATGTATATCACGGCGCCAAAAAAGGTATAAATAACTTGTTTGTATATTTTAATACTACATTTAAATTGTTTTTTTATTTTTATTATTTGTATGGAATGTGAATGTGTAGTACATTAACATGTTTAACTGAAGGTGTTTAATATATATGGTTAATTTCGGAACACACACACACAACACTATATCGTATTTCTATTAGTATATTTTCCTCTTTTATAATTGGGTTGGAACTGTCAGTGTCAAGCAAACAGACTCTATATCCGAACTAGCTGGAGCGGGAAAATCCCGAAACATTTCTTGCGGAACTTGCAGACATAAACATTCTGTAAAAACTACGCAGTTGCATCTTGAGTGGCGGTCGCTATAGAACAACTCGAAGAAAATTAATGAAGTTTTTAGAGATCTCTGTGTGAACTATTCAGGATTTGTGGCAGTGGGAGTTGTGGCAGTTTGGGTGAGTTTAGGCGATAAGATATTTTACGTATTTGTGTCTATTTTACTGTCTCTCACCCTAGCACGAGTCGACGGTCAAACCACAGAAAGCTTTGGAGCCAGTTTTTTAGTAATGTTGGTCGCCGAGATCAAACATTTGGTCCTTCGAGCCGGATTTGTTTAATTCCAAAGCCCTGTGGTTTTATCGTCATCTTGTACTAGTTACACTTTTCACGCGGTTGATTCCCTGATCAAAGTGCTCCGGCGGTATACGAGCAGCTTTGCACGGAATCTTGCCCAATTCTGGTTAGTGCGGAACGCGGTGGCTGAAAATACTTGGCGGTTTATAGTATTTTCAGTAAATTTTATTTGGTAACTTTGGTCTGGTGCCGTGCGGTAAGGTATCCACCAAAGTTATTATTACTTACCTACACTACACAGAGAAACTCAAAACTATTAATTATTGCGGTAGGGCTACACATATTATATTTAGTGTTCCCCAAAATATATATTTATAAACATACATTACACAAACATTTTGTTCTTCATACTTGTTGGGAAGAGTATTTTATTGCACACTATCTAGCGGTTTTGATAGATGTGCACTGGGTAATTTTGCGGTATTTTTGTGTATAAAACTTGTATGTTTAATTGTTTAAAACATTGTGTAAAGTTAGTACAATCTTTGCATAACCTTAAATTCTATAAATAGAATTCATATTCTAAAAATAGATTCAAAGTTTTATGGCCTACTAAAGCGGTAATTAGGCATTATTAGCATAAAGTGTAGTAGATCCAGGCATTCCTTTTGGTCTAGGATACCTGAGATCATTAATTTAATTGATTTTGTGTTTGAATCCCACGGGGGATTTAATTATTTTGAGATTCTTTCATTTGTTTTATTGTGTGCTATTGTTGTTTGTGTTTATTTGTAAGTGTTATAACTGAAAGAGTCTTCTGTATATTTCTATTGTGTTAGTGTAAAATATAATTAGTAAAAATGCCTCCTAAATGTCAATCTAAACTCCTCAAGGTGCGGTATGATATGGCCTTATTAAATTTAGATCTTTTGTATGATGTTTCTCAGTCAGCATTATCAACTGAGACTGAAAGGAATGAGTTCAAGATTAGGTATGGGGATTTAGAAACCACCTATTCAGAGTTCACATCAACTCATCTTGAACTCCAGGCCAGCCTTGAGGAAGAGGAAGAGTTTGAAAGTTTTAAGAAAAAATATTTAGGATACAATCAAAAGTATTATGATATTAAGCGGAAATTTTTGGAATTGTTTCCTGCCAGCGGTCAGTCATCAGAGTATGGTACTGCATGTTCCTCAGAGGGAACTGGTAAAAGCAAGCGGGTGTTTTTACCAAAAGTGCAGTTGCCAACTTTCTCGGGTAAAATAGAAGAGTTTGTGTCTTTCATGGACTTATTTGAGTCATTGGTAGGACAAGATACATCTCTAACCAGTACAGAAAAGATGTACTATCTAGTAGGGTCCTTGTCCGGGGAGCCTAAGGTGCTCACTCAACATCTGTCTGTCACCGGGGACAACTTCACAATAGCACTGGAGCTATTAAAAAATAGATACAATAATAAGCGGTTACTTGCAGATAAGTTATTACACAACTTACTAGGGACATCTCATGTAAATAAAAATTTGAACTCGTTGAAGCCTTTTCTCAACACTCTGTTGGAGAACACAAAGGCACTTGAAAAAATGAAGTTTCCGGTGACAGAGTGGTCTTATCTGCTCTTCTTCATAAATTTCCAAAAATTAGATAGTAGTTTAAAAAAGCATTTTGAGGATAAGATGACTGACAGGGAATTACCTAGTTTTGCGGACCTCATTAAATTCTTGGAGAATGAGGTTAGGATTTTAGAATCTAGCGGGGAAGTCCACAGCGGTAGGGTGAGTACTTCCACAACCAGGTCACATCATGTTACCTCACAAGGCACACAGGGTTACTCCGGTGGTTGCAAATTATGCAAACGGGGTAACCACAATTTATCAAAATGTGATAAATTCTTAGTTCTGAAGCCGCGCCAGCGGAAGGAGCGCGTCAAAGAGCTAAGGCTGTGTTTTAGGTGTTTGGGCGAACATAACATCTACGAATGTTCGTCGGGGTGGTCGTGTTTCAAATGCAAATCGACTGGACACCACCATCTCATACACTTTGATCTGCCACAGTCGGCGGCGGCTAGCGGGGGTTCGGGAGGGCCATCAGCGGTGGGTGGAACTCGTACTTCCAGTGCAGATCATAGTCGATCGAGTGTACCCAGATCGGATAGGGTAAATTTACCGATAAATAGTGTTGAATCGCGCACCGAACCAAATAGGGGAGGTTCGGCAATAGTGGACACCGGGGCAGTTTTAACGTCATGCAATAGGATTCAAGATCGGAATTCTTGCCAACGTACAACAGTGTTGCTGGCGACGGCTGTAGTGCGTGTTATTGATAGTTGCGGTGAATATCAGGAAGTACGCGCACTATTAGACGGGGGTAGTCAGAGCACTTTTGTAACGGAGGCTTGTGCTAGTAGGTTGGGACTAAGGCGGTTGAGGTCGGAGATTGTTACGGTTACTGGATTAGGGGGAGTACCGGTCAGTGACTGTAGGGGAGGGGTGAATCTCACAATTAGCCCTAAGTACGCGGACCATCCTCGGCTTGTTACTACGGCCACAATCTTGAGTAACATCACTCACAACTTGCCTAGCGCAAACTTGTCGCCGAATATCGCGGAATGGTCTATGGGTGTTTACCTGGCAGACGAAAGGTTTTACGCGAGTCGACCCATCGATATTCTGATCGGTGCAGATTTGATGGGCGATATCATGATAGGCGGTGTCGTTAAAATCAATGACTATTTACCTTGCGCGATGAACACTATTTTCGGTCATGTGTTGATGGGTCCAGTGACCTATGCGGTTCCACGTAGTGAATATAGTGCGGTTCATTATTTTACAAACGTTTGCGGGGCATGTCACTACTGACCAGATTCTGGAGAGGTTCTGGGAGGTAGAAGACATACCAGATAAGGTTGTTATCAACCCTAAAGATGTAGAGTGTGAAACATTTTTTAGGGAAACTCATCAGCGGGATGAGTCTGGCAGGTATATTGTTAGGTTACCTTTTTTAGATGGTAAACCGGAGTTGGGTGACTCCGTTTTGTTAGCCAAGAGGCGGTTTTTGGCTATGGAAAGGCGGCTCTCCTCAAATGAGGTACTTCGCGAAAAATATATAGGTTTCATGCGGGAATATGAACGAATGGGGCATATGTCAGTCTGTGACCGGGACCCGGCTGACTATGCTAGCGGTAAGGGGTATGTCATACCTCATCACGGAATTTTTAAGGCAGACTCCGAGAAAATTCGTGTAGTTTTTGATGCCAGTTGCGGGACAACCTCGGGGTTGTCATTAAATGACACTTTACCTGGAAGGGACGGAATAGTTAGGTCCGTTAAGTTGAAGACTCTTTCAGGTACATTTTTAAGGCCAGTGGTAAAAATTTGTAGATTACCGCTGGAGTAGGTTCGGCAACTTTGAACCTATTTAAATTTTAGATGTTTTGTAAATTTTATTGCGGTTTATTTTGTGTTTAACTTTTATATTTTTATGCGGTTATTTTAATTTGATTTTTCGGTTTATTGGAAAATATGCTTTGCGGTTTTTGATGTATATTCCATACGTTTGTTTGTTGTGTTTATTTTGATAGATAAAGGCTCTTCAGCCTTTCTCGGGCGGGGGGATGTTTAATATATATGGTTAATTTCGGAACACACACACACAACACTATATCGTATTTCTATTAGTATATTTTCCTCTTTTATAATTGGGTTGGAACTGTCAGTGTCAAGCAAACAGACTCTATATCCGAACTAGCTGGAGCGGGAAAATCCCGAAACATTTCTTGCGGAACTTGCAGACATAAACATTCTGTAAAAACTACGCAGTTGCATCTTGAGTGGCGGTCGCTATAGAACAACTCGAAGAAAATTAATGAAGTTTTTAGAGATCTCTGTGTGAACTATTCAGGATTTGTGGCAGTGGGAGTTGTGGCAGTTTGGGTGAGTTTAGGCGATAAGATATTTTACGTATTTGTGTCTATTTTACTGTCTCTCACCCTAGCACGAGTCGACGGTCAAACCACAGAAAGCTTTGGAGCCAGTTTTTTAGTAATGTTGGTCGCCAAGATCAAACAGAAGGTAATGCAGTAGGTGCTATTAAAATTGTTATCTATGTGTAAAAAATAAGGAATTAATAATGTTAAATACTAACGTCATTATGTTCTGATTTAATTATAAAAATAAAACTATTACACGCATTTTTAATCAATGTCCTACTTTTTCCCAATGATAATAGGAAATTTAGTAATTTGTCAATTAGCAAGACTTTATGGAATCATTTTACCTTGTTTCTCATATTTCATTAAAAAGAGATACCTAGGCAACAAAGTAAGTAGCCAACTCTACTAAGCTGGCTACTAACTTTAAGTCCTTTTAATAAGTGTCAATATAAAGTGTCAATCTGAATTGATTCTGAAATAATGTATCGAAAGATCCAAAAGCAATTATGTTGGTTCTTTGGGTTGGTTCTCTAATTTAACTAAGTATATTAGCTTAAACTACATATAGTGTCAATCTGAATTGATTCTGAAATAATGTATCGAAAGATCCAAAAGCAATTATGTTGGTTCTTTGGGTTGGTTCTCTAATTTAACTAAGTATATTAGCTTAAACTACATATATTAAATCTGTTGCTGTCTTTTTCGTTTCAATAGGAATAACAAGAAAAACGAACCATTATATAATTGACAAATCTTAATAAATAAGACCAAAATTTTTTAGCCCCCAAGTGCACTGTTTCACAGTCATGACATGATTTATTTCAAAAAATGACTTGAGCTATGTGTTAATCTTCGAAGGTGTCCAACTCATTAGACGGTCTGGTAGGGAAAGAAAGAAGATAATGCCTAACTGTCTTACCGAGGCGCGTCAGTCAGCGTGAAGTGTTTTATTACCACGGCTCGACTCCCCTCTTAATTATTTATTTTTGTTTCATCACCAATTTGAAGATACAGCTAGTTCAGTGCATGTTATTCTTCCTCTATTTTTTGGGGATCTAAATAAAAAAATACAGTTAGCTAAAAAAATACATAGAGATCTGAAATAAATGTCTACTGTTCCCTGGGATACACTCGTGATCTCATTTTTTTTTCATTCCAAATAAAGTTAGCTTGCATTTTTAAAGTGTTTTAGTCTATATTTAAATATAGCATTGACCGTCGGTCCAAAGGTTATGGACTAGAATCCCGGGCATACATCAGTAGTACGAAAGTAGAGTCATGTGCCATTGATAAATAGACTAGTAATAAACTCGTAATAGGTACAAAAAATTGGATCATCCGTTCAGAAGCTATGATGCCACAAACAGATAGCGATAGACAAATACACATGACTTTTAATATTCTTCTTTTTTGTCTATGGTAAAAAATTAAACTGAACCAGCTGAGAAATTCTTCCCAAGAAAAAATACCCAACGTGTTTAAGCATCAGATTTTGTTTCAAATATAGCTCCCTCTTCAGTATTTTTTACTCGCACTCTGGTTTATAATTAACGGGCCTGTCTTTATTTTTACAAAATGCATTTCTTCACTAAAATCAGAGGCTATATTTAGTTTGTCGCGAGTTCTAATTTGAACCAATTGGATTTGGCGTGTCATTCCGTCAACGAATAAACTAAAAATATACCCTGAGCTGTTTACAAAATAATTATTCATTTAATGTTAAAAACTTTTTGTCTAGCATGATAGACATTCAAAACGGCTTGAGTAAAAGGAAAATTAATGATGAAGCTGTCAAAGATCATCTCGCCATGATCACGGTGAACTGAAGTATTTAGCGAGTATTATTATGTGAGTAGTCACTGGCAGACGAATTTGTCTACCCTCTTTTTAAGCGGCACATTCAACTGAGATATTGGGAAAATCGGCAATCCACAAATGAGGATAAGTTCTATCCTGTATTAAGTGTTTACAAAATGTAACTGTCCTTAAGATATCCACACCACATGCGTCATATTTAATTGGTATAAAAGAATATAACATCCTTGTTATGAATCTCGGCAGCTTATTGTAAGCTTAACAGCAAACGCAAGTGCACGTGTTCAAGGCATGTGGAAAAACAATTTGTATTATTTATTAGCAGTGTTGCTTATTACAAGTTCTGTGGACGATGTGCACTCCAAGGATGTTGGGAATACGCTAATCAGAAATAGACGATACCCAAAACCTTTGTACCCCCCATCAAATAGTGGCCTGTCTGGTAGTGGAAGTGTAAAACCTATATCATGGGGCCAGATACCCATAGGAACATCAAATGCACCATTCGGAAGTGGTCGAAACTCACCAATTTTATATTCCCCATCAAACAGTGGCTTATCCGGTAGTGGAAGTGTACAACCTATTTCATCGGGGCAGATACCCATAGGACTATCTAATGCACCATTCGGAAGTGGTCGAAACTCACCAATTTTATATCCCCCATCAAGCAGTGGCTTATCAGGTAGTGGAAGTGTAAAACCTATTTCATCGGGCCAGATACCCATAGGACTATCAAATTTTCCATTCGGAAGTGGTCGAAACATACCAACTTTGTTTCCCCCATCAAACAGTGGCTTATGGGGTAGTGGAAGTGTAAAGCCTATTTCATCTGGCCAGATACCCATAGGACCATCAAATGCACTATTCGGAAGTGGTCAAAACCTACCAATTTTTTATCCCCCATCAAATAGTGGCCTGTCTGGTAGTGGAAGTGTAAAACCTATTTCATCGGGGCAGATACCCCTAGGACCATACTGGTTTTCAAGAAATAATGGTCCAAATAGAGATCCTTTTTACCACCCATCAGGTTTCCCGGGCATTGCAAGTCAAACTCCTTCAATTCAGGATACAATAAATAGGTTAGAAGATCTTCTGATTGAACAGAAAATGTTAAATTCGAATTCTAACCCCTTGGAAATCGGGTTAGAACCACAACAAATTCGTCATGACAACTACAGAACTTCGGACGGAAACTCTGCTGCTGCCACCAAATCTGTTTTAGCTCTTATTTTGGTTACTGTAGGGTTTGTTTTGATTTAAGTTAGTTCTAAGTTTATTTGTTGAAGTGATATTTAAGTGATATTTTAAACTGTTGATGAAAATATATAGGTACCTACCTATATATTTTCGACCTACAACGAAATACAATTTTGTATCGATAAACTCTACACTGTAAAAGTTGGTATAAGACACAATTTCCTTGTGCTAGGACATTCCAGTTGTTTAATAAAACTGCCAAAATTAAATAACCTAAAATACGAGTACCTACAATCTACATAACTCGATAACTTTAAATATTAACTATTTTATATTAATTGTGTACTCGATTTCCTGCTTATTAAATAGATGTTTATGGGTTTATTTAATAGGAAAATACGGTGTCGCAGGCAGTCGTCAAATCATTGATTTGACAAAATGTAGGTAATATTCGTCTTAGTAATCTAGATACTTACCTACATTTTTTTAATACTTTAAGTATAATGGGAAAATAAGATTTGGGATTATTGGAATGATTAAAAGTTCCACTTACGTGAGTGTACAACGAAAAGATGTGCAAATCAATCGAATGTAGGTAAATCTGTGTAATCGGGGTAAAACTCCTAATACAAAGGCGCGTTATTCAGTGCAGATAATTTTAAAATATCATGTGAAATGGATCCGACTGGCGCAGGATCGTAGTGAATGGCACGAACTGAGGAAGGCCTAAGCCCAGTAGTGGGTAAAGTCGGGCTGTGGATAGAAGAATGAATTAAAATATCAAAATTTATTTATTTAAGTATTATGATTTGAGTCATTTATTTCCGAATACTCAAACGCTAGTTAAATATTTTATATTAAGTACTGACCATTAAGAATATTCCTACTGATATTGAAGTTTATTGAAGTATAATATTGGAGTGTGTAATTTAGAATATAAATAAACCGTGATTACCAATGCATGGCCGTTGCAATATCAATGAGTATAGTTACTATATATTTCTACTGTAGAAATACTAATAAAATACAATCGCCACCCTCATATTGATTAATGGACGCAATATTTGTTAGGTTGTCTCGGAGAGACAAACAAACGCGTGTGAGTGAGAAACGAAACACAATAACTTGTGTACTGGCGCCCCTACTAAAAACGATTAGCAATCAGGGATGTGTTACTGCTGTATACTATGTGATCGGCGCTGTTGATGCGGAAAATCAGTCGACGTTGAGGAGGGGTCGACAAGTAATAAAGGTTTCCCAAGCTGAGTTTTGATTACTTAACTGTAATATAATAACAATTACGAAAACATATACCTAACCTAACATCGAAATCCGGAATGAAAATACTTTAAATACTTCGTGTACTGTATATTCCATGAAAATGGTCATACATTTTATATTTGATTTGACTCTTCAAATTTTCTGGATTTTCTATAACTGACCAAACATCTGACACGGTCAGAATGATTTGTATTGAAAGTGAAGCACTATCCCAGTCGGGAAACTTAGCCGTAGTAATCGATATGAAATTGATTAGCATAAAGTTTACTGAAAAACTGGTGCTCTCATTTCAAAATTTCATTACTCTAATCTATGCAAATAAAGCTGTATTCCAACACAAACTCGTATGAAGGCAAAATTATAGAACCAAATTAAGTTTTATTTATGAAATTTCTCATAAAGTTGCCTTGTTCATGTGAATGAAACAATGAAACTTGAAATGAGTTATATGAATATATTTTATGAATAATAAGTATGTAAATCAAGAATCTATGTCAACTAGGTTTTGCTCTGATAAAATAATGAGTGCAAAACTTGATGACCGTCTGAACGTGGTTTGCTTCATTTAGAAAAAGTCAAACCTTATAACAATTAAAATAATATTATGATCAAGTTCGATTCTGTTCATTTCTGTTCATTTATTAACGACTGTATTAGCAGTCGTAAATAAACAGAAATGAATAGATAAAATATATAAAACTGTAAATACTCCCAGGGAGAGTTAGACATATCTGTTAGACATTTATTTTCATATATTTTATGCAATTGTAGATATAATTATCATAATAAGGATGACTAAGTTAGAGTTCCTTTCTTCAATTTTAGCAGGGAATGTGTCTACCTAAACACATTTTGTACAAAGTAAACTTTAAAATGTGTCCACATTTTGCAGAAGTTGACTTTCCATCGTGATAGGTCCATCGACGCTGTTAGAAAACTAAATGTTTCCTCACGATGTTTTCTTTCACCGTTTTCTCGTGAGTTATATAATATTTTGATATTCATTTCAGTTCAGATATTTTGTGGTGTTCAGTACTTTTACTAGCCTAGAAGCTTTTATTCAGATATTATAAGTAGGGTATTGATACTGAGTTACATATAAAATTACTCAACACTTCATTGGTGAATACAGTCTAGTGATGCGATGAAGAATCTGAGAGCTTTAGGCAAACACTCGAAAATTAGCAAAAGGTATTTTACTAATAAGTAAAACGCAGACGTGTGCGTAAGTGTTTCTTAGCACTAGTTTTTCGCGATATCAAATCAGTGACGAATCCGAATAAAAAAGCTATGTAACATTGTATGGCCTACGTAAATATTTATGATTATGCTGAGGGTTTCCCAGTATGATAAAATTGAACGAGGAAATAAGTATTAGTAACCGCATTTGTTTCTAACAAGTTTAAGTAGCAATAGATGATGAGGTAGACAGATAGTTAGATAGATAGATAGATAGATAGAAAATATTTTATTGCACACCAAATACACAAAATATAACACTACAAAAAAATCAGAACAACATTAACTATGGTATACAATCGGCGGTCATATCGCTTAAAAGCGATCTCTACCAGACAACCTGCGGATGGATATTGGACAATCTATACAAAAGATAGTATCCAATTAAGTAAGTCAAACCAAAAACCGGAATCACGAAAACATTGAACAAAAATGTGTTTTTTTAAATTTAATAATATCGTCTGTAACCTCAAAGTATATTTCTGTTTATAACACCGAAGATTATTGACAGACTTTTATGGGATAACTGGAGAAAAAATAATTATCAAAATCGATTAAGTCGTCTCGAGAACAGAAAAACAAATTGATAACTTTTTATTATAAGTCGCTATATAAAACAAAAACTAGGGCCTCTCCTTTTCAAAGTTATCAATACTTTTTACAATTCACTAATAAAAATTTAAATAACTTTACTATCCTCTTTTTCTTAAACGCTTAATTAAAGTTTAGCCTCTCCTTAAATCGATCAACTCTTTAATAACTCTATACTCAAAGTCGCCTACACAAGGACCTCTCCTTTTTAAACTTTGGCCTTTCTGAAACTCAAGCAAAATTGAAAACTCGTGCTATCTAACTAAGTGCTGAAGGCGGTGAAAATTTCATTCTGAAAGTGCGTCCATTACCCGCCGTTTAACTTTAGTCGTTAAACTGTGACGCGGAATTAGGGCTCGTGGTTTCGTCTTGAGTCGGTTTTGTTCATACTATTTTTGAAACTCGATTTAACTTGAATTGCGTGAAAAGTGATCTGTTTTATTCACATGGAATTTAGACTTACTGAATGAATAACACCTAAACGGACGCGATGTGCGTAATAGTTTAGGCGCGCTTCAATTGGTGTTACTTAAAATGAATGTTCAGTTCCTCATTATGGATAAATTTGCTTGAACTAGCTAAAACTTGTTTATCCTAAAAAGCAGAGTGGGATAATCCTAATAGTCCACTTGAATATAAAAATCCAGTGTTTCATTCACAAATTAATTCCACTTAAATAATTCCGGTCACGAACAGTCGTGTTCGGCCACACCTCGCGAAAACACCCCAATATTGCTGAATGAACGAGCTGTCATTACTTTTCTTACGATTTAGGGCCCTTTTCATAAAAACATGGCTTGGCAATGTAGCTTAGCTTGATCAAACAATGTAAAAAGTATTATTAGTATGTATTTATTATCAATATCTCTGAGTTTAGACACGGCAAAACTACTGCAATAAGTATACTGCGTAAAATATTTGATTATTTTCATATTACACAATGGTTTTTTGATTGTATGTACCTACTTACCTAACTATGACTCTACACGAACGTCTAATCTCATGGCTTATTTTAACACAAGACCAACATTTTGTTTTTTGTGATGAAAAAAGGTGGGTCTTTGTAAAATAGGCCCTCATACTTCCATGATATTATTTCCGGTCATGCCATACTGAATTATTATTTTTATCACGTTAATAAAATTAATAGCACACCGTTTTCATCGTTAGTTCTATTGATGTCGTGATATATATTTATGGGATTTCTTATTAGTAGTTTTTGAGGACACGATTTGACCTGGTTTTTATATGTGTCATCTTCTAAAATACTTTTCCTTTTTTTTTATGTTTCTTTTACTAAACTTACGCTGTGTAGCATAAGCTAAGTTAATATTTTATGTTTTGATTTAAGGTTTATTGAGTGTGGATGAAGCCCCCCGAGACGCGGAAAGCTGCGGGTTCGTTTCCCGATGCGGTACCAAAACCCAAAGACTCAAAACAAGTATTTTTTTATGCAAACATATTTTATCCCGCATCATAGGTACATATAGATAAGCATTTCATGCATTATGTAACATACAATTCATATTGCTCCATTTTTTAAATTTGGTATAGTTTTATAAGGAAAAATGTCTAAAAACTCATGAACCAATAACTCTTCCCTAGTAACTCTATTTATATCTACGAGTATTTATCGCGTTTCAATGTCAGAATGTGAAAAACATTCTAACATTAAATTGTAATATTTTACCATGGTTTATGGATTAGAGTTTTTTATTTTTTATTTTATTTATTAGGAAAAACAAACAATTATGTTCAAACATGTTGAGTCCATCTAGGTTTCCGATATTACGGCTTAAAATTATTATTAGTACTTAAAATTTGTAAGATGATCATGGCGCACGCACGCCATGATCATAAGCTTACAAATTTTAAGTACCACTACATGATGCTATTTACTTGCCTGTTGCATAAAAGTCCAACTAAGTTGCTTACATGCAGGGACTTAACATCGTTTTGTCAAAAATTATTTTAATTTGATTGAATGTATAAGAAAATGGTATCATATTTAAATATGTAAATGGTACTTTAGAATGCGTTTTTCTTTAGGTCATTGTATCGTGATGGATGCACGATCAGGATTCGAATCCACGTTCGAAACCTTCGTTTTGCACACATAGCAAGCAATTAAGGAAAGTATTTATATAGCTACAAGGATAAATACATTGGTACTAAAGAAATAACATGGAAACACAAGTAAACAGCATTTATTTAGAATAAATTAATTGGTCGTGCCACAACTATACAAAACAATCACCAAACACACATCTCCTTGGAATTATCGTTTGAAAACAGTCACATACACAAACTTATATAGGACAAAACAAAAATCTTAAAGCAACCATGATCAATGATTTGATCATAATAGAGTAATTACTGCTTATTGATCGTACGGTATACTTCTGAAGCACTTCACAAGGTACAGCGGTTTTCATGTTCATTGATCTTTTGCTCCCAACAACATAGCACTCCATCTTTGAAGTCACACTCACTGGTTTGCCATAAAATATAGGATCTGTAGCGTTCACCACAGTATTAAAATTACTAGACACTTCATCACTATTCGTTCTCAAAACATTATCACTAGTTTTTGGTATATCTTGATTACTGTAAGAGTTGTAACTAACTTTGTTTTTATTATATCTAATAGATTTATCAGTCTGGTTTGCTTGGCTCGCAAACTGTCGATTTTTTCTCGAATCGACTATAGATACACTGTTCTGAAGCACACTCTTAACACGATCACTTTGTTCAAACTCTTGTTGCTTACGATTGCGGGATGGGGATTGCTCCGTTAAAATAAAGTGAGTAATAGCACGGCAATCTATAGCCATCTCATCGTTGCTACCGTTCTCATATCGCACGCCAAACTTGCATATTTCATCAGGCTGAGGAACATAACGTTTGTGGTATCTGTACAATGACTGGTTTGATGAAATTGCTCTTAAATTGTACAGAGCTAGTCCAGCCAACAGCTGCCGATATTTACTGCCAGACAATCTGTATTGATACACGTATGGCGGTACATTTTTACCGGTGTAAACCGGACAATTTCCACAAGATTCAGTAAGCATTTGTGGCTTAAATAATCGTTGACTGATGTACTTACTATTTTTAACTTCTAGTTTTGAAATTCGATCTTTGTTTTTAGTTGAGTCAGCATCATCTTGTGTGAAGCGTATCAAAGGGTTGGTTCGTCTTGATACGTTTGCAGATAAATTCTGGATAGAACTAGTTTGTTTTTGTAATAGCTTCCTGGAGTAGAGCTTTGTCTGCTCAGAAACACTTATTAAAATCTCATTCAGTAGTACAAACGTGGGTGTTGAAACATACTTTTGCACTAATGCACTTAAACTTGACAAATTTGTATTCACTCTTGATAAAGATCCAGTCCTCTTCATAACTAACGGTGATCCATCACTTTGGTTAATAGAATATCTCAGACGAGAGTATTTCGAATAATTATACAACTTTGCGTTCATATTGTTTAACAAAACCATTAATATTATAAGTATTAAGCAAAAATATACACATTTCCTATTGCCCATGGCAGTTATTTATAATTATTATACACGTATTACTATAAGGTAACACAAGAGCTTACTGCATGAAATAAAATGTAACCAGGAAAAAAAATACCAATAGATAAAACAGTCAGAAGATTATTTATAGTGCCAAACAGGATGTAAAATAGGATAAAATTGTGTTTTTAATCGGCGACGTCAAAAAAGGAGGTTCTGAATTCGACTGTTTTATTTACTTACTTATATTTTACCTCAGAAACTTCAATGGGTACACTGATTTTGTAATTATTTTTATTTGAAAACTGGTGCTTCCCATGTGGTACCATAAAAAATGGAAATGTGATGAGGATTACCGGAGATAAGAATAAAAATACTTCGAAAGTGTAGGTAATGCTCTTTTAAATCCAAAATAATAAACATCATTGGACTTGTTATAGGGGTAGTTATAGACTTGTTATAGGGGTATTTGAGAGGCATTGAAATTGGTTTAAAAAATAAAAAAATTGCCATAATATGTGCTGTCCGTTATGCCGGCCGATAAATGTTACGGTCAATGTTTTATCAAAACTAGTATTTTAACTATAACTTTATTTTATCTCTCTTTACTAGGTAAATATAGTAGATAAATAATAATTATAATAATTGAGGTACTAAGTTAGTCAGATAAATAAAGTTAAGTTATTGTAACATGATTAGTAATATTACCACAGAATATAGTAGTGTTTTACTATGATTAATATTATTTATCGCTTAACTATGTCATTGGGTTTTCCCATTTTATACTTTGTAATTTTCTAAAACCTATATCGGTTGCATTGTTTAACCTACAGCACAGAATAGAGATCCTACAGTGTTAAAGTTATTTAACTATTGGTTACCATAAAGCATGTTTCACACTACACTGTGCCGTGCCGTGGACGGGGCCACTTTATTCTGTGACGGGGCACGGCCCTTAAACGGAAGGGTGTAGCGTGAATAAAAGGAAGATTTTTTTTTATTTCTGTAGGACCTCAAGGATCATTCAGAAATCATGCTTTACACAGGAATTATGTTGCTAGGGACATAATTCCTGTATAAAGCATGATTTTTGTACAAGATGAGGCTATCTGAATCTCAAAAAATATATTTAACTTCATCCAAAACACGTGAATGAGCACTGGATTTACGCAGCTGGTATTTTTTAATTTACTTGACGAATATACGCCTCATTAGTCAGACCAAGGCCTAAATTAGCTTAAACCCTTCTAAAACTCGTATTTTATGACCCAAACGCTAAAAAATATAGGACCTATTACATACCATTTTACATTACGTGACGAGGGATAATCCTACAAAAGTTGTTAGTCTTTGGAACACAGAACATTAAGCCATTCTCTTAACCCTTCTTTTTTGGAATACGTCAGCCGTCATAGGTTAAGGTTGGACAGTCTGAGTACTTCAGTCTGGATACTTTGAATAATTCATACTAAACGTTGTATGTGCAACCTATTATTATACTTAATCTGCTATGTAATTACTAAAGAGGCGTGGTTACAAAGGCTACAAATCCGTCTAAATTGATATTATAATCAACACTGAATTCTATTCAAGACTATGCATTATTACCCAGTTTATCCACAGTTACAGCAAAGTAAGCTCCCCGTACGCAGAGTATTCAAACAATTACGTAGCATGTCTTACCGAAGTTTGATCCCGAAGGATCAGTATTCAAAGACAAGTGGCCAACTTGAGCTATTGATTCAACATAAGTCTAGCTACTCGGCTTGCTTAGTTTAATGTATGTTCTGAACGGTTGCCAAATTTCGAAACATTTATTTCTTAAAAAAAGATTTGATTATGTGCATAAAAGAAACGCTTAGGACTGAATGTTAAAAAATTATTTTTGGTTGGGATGGTGACTAAATCGCCGTCAGATTTTTATAAAATGATTTTAAAAAGTTCTTAAACTGTTCAAAATTAATAATATTAGACAAGTCATCTTTAAAAGAGAACTCTCCTAATTTATGAGTTATTTTTAAAGATGGCTTGTTAAGTAATCTACGCTGAGACACTGAAAATAACAAAAGGGCATTTGATGAGGCATGCGGGCGTTAAATTATGACAAGATCAATTCCAACACTTAGGGAAACCCGTCTTGGTGCTCATTAAACTTCTAACTTACAAATGAACAGCCTATTTCATAACTTTTGATTGATGCAAACTTCTACTGTTATCAATTAGGAAGCGGATCCGTTTTATTTGATCCGAAGACCTAAGATTCACCTGACTTAGCGATAAGACCGCCCATTGTACTTCAGTGTTATATTTATACTTTTCTATGTTAGTTTTGAAGAGGATTATTATCCCAGAGTTTTCATTCATTGATTAGATCAATAAGTAGTTTTCTGAACACAATATGAATTTCAAATTGAAACTAAATAATGATAATTACTAGTTTTAGGGTGAGAAAAACTACTTAATCTAAGAAGGGCAAAGATTATCAAGAAATAAGTAAATCGTCAACCAAAAAATTTAATCGTCTTTTTTCAAACAACCTTTTTTGTTAAAAGATGAAGCCGAAAGTTGAAGATGAAAACGCATAGTGTGGACATAGCATAGGTAACGACAATATTTCGATTACTCCGAAAAATCTTATCTTGAGTTTTGATTTAAAAAAGGATCATTATTTAAGTTTCAACCGACTCGAACGCCTTTGAATCGCGTTCGTTTGAAGTGGTCATATAACTTGAGGAATTGAACTATAAATTACGTTTGGTGCTCTTGACAGAAGTAGCTGGCGTGGATTGATATAGCGAGATATCTCTAAATAACGGTCGACATTTGAATTTATGGTAGGATAAACAAATATGTTTGGATTGGGAATGGAAAATGGGAAAATAATAAGAATATATTGAGGTCAGAATCAAAATGTTATAAAAACTAGTGGGTAGTGTGTTTTTAATTTTTCTCTCAAACGAACGAATGTCTTCGTTTTCTTAGCGGATAAAAAAATATTTTATATGTTTCAATTTTGTTTGTTTTCAGAAAGTTATTTTATAAGTCATACAAACACATATAGTTTTTATTAATACATCTACTTTTAACCAATATATTTCTCAATTTAAAACGATACTTAATTGGCCCTTTGGTGTCTTTTAAATGCACGTTCATGGAAGAATACACTTAGCTCTATCTGAAACCTAAAAAAATGTACTATTTATACAAAGTCTTTTTAAAAATCATTAAATTATGAAGATGCTCTTGAATCCATTTAAAAATTTTTTTTAACGTTTATTTAGTTAAAATATATTCAGTTGATAAAATATTATTACTTATTCCATTCCGTACCATCAAACTCACACAATTTTGGTTGCAAGACATCACATTCTTTAACTTCAATTCTGTAGTGGTCTTTGGAAATTACTAACTGTTTGGCCAACTTCACACCAAAGCGGCGAAGTTTGATTGAGATGGTGGACGTAGCACGAGTTTCATCATCATCATCAAACCATGAAAAACATATAAGTATTATTTTATCTAGTACTTAGCCTAGCTGTTATTTGAACCAGATGTCTGGTTTATACTACTCATACACTAAGTAAGGTTTTTATTTATATATTTTTCTGTATAATATCCGTGAAATTGCTGTATAAAAATAAAAAGTAGGTTTATCACTTTTTACAATAAGAATTGTTTTAAGATAATTTATGTTCATAATATGGATTTTATTTAATAGGCATTAAAAATATTTATACATCGTTCACAAAGACAAGTTTTATTTATTGTTGCCTGAAATAAAGAATATCATAATGTTTATTATTATTATAAAAAAGGCTTTTGCGATCTACCAATTTTGTTTGTTCTTTTCAAAAATCAACTTTCACTGAAGTTATTTACAAAACTATCATGACGTTTTTGCCATACAAAACATTCAGAATTTTCTGTTTTGAATGGTGTTAAACCTTTTTCTCCTGAAATCTTTTCAGCACTTCCTCGTCGACCTTCTAGATTCTTCTAAGATAAAATGTTATTGGGCAAGGTTGTGCTCTATGGTCTTACCTGAAATTTAAACGAGATTTGGCAAGTTATAAAACTTTGAACGGCATTTCATAATAAAGGAATGGACGCCGGCTGTTCGCTGTGGTCCCATCAAATGGGCTTAAAGTTTTTCATTCCATTTACTTCCACCAGATTATTCAGTGGATGATAAAATAATGCGATGATTTGAACTTAATTCATGGTTAATTGACGTTTAATTTACCGGCAACAAAGAGGGGGTTTATAAGTTTGACTGGTATTTGTGACTGTAGGTCTGTCGTGTTATCGTCAGGTCTGTTAGAGGTAAAAATATCTGTTAATGACGCAATACCCAAAATTAACCAAGGAATCTCCTCAACTTCAGGGTGATTTTCTTGGAAGCGCCTGGTTTGATGCTTGAAACAGCACAGAAAACTCTCAATCAAGTTCCTTTAAAAAACTTAGTTCAAATTCATCTTCTTTGCGAACTACAATGCCATGATACAAATACACACACCACAAACTTATAACACTTCTCATTTTGTTTGCTGGATAAAATACACAAGATAAATACTTACACATTTTAAAGTCTAATGGTAAAAAAAATACAAAATTCCTTCGAGGCAAACGTCTAATATCCCTGAGGTATAAAAACTCTTTAGTTTAAGAGCAACATTTTTGCGGTTCTGTTTCAAGGCTCTAATGGATTTTAAAGGGCGTCGAACGAATAAGTTGTACAGCTACTTCTGATAGGGACCGTAAGTACTTATAATTAATTCAATGGTTCGCTTTACGATCTCAGTCCGTCTCATTAGTGGAAGTTAATGAATACTTTATTCCGTTACGATTACTCGTTTAATTTTTGCAAATGCTGTTTAAATACGTCATTATTTTGTGCTTTTAAAAATGCTGTTTTTTTATAATGCTGTATACACAGGATTTAGTAGTAGGTATATCACTTTCCATAGTATGATAATATATGTAGTATGTTGCGTCCCGAAGTCATAAAATCAGAAATAGAAAAGTAGCTTATGTATCCAGGATTAATATATTTTAATATCATAATCCTGGTATTATCTAAGATTGATAGTATAACCACTTTCGTTTGTTTGCAATCACATAATACAAAATTAAATGATCTCTAATACAAATTAGCGATTTAAAAGCAAAAATTACACAATTATTTGTCACATTGCAATCGCTTTACGATCGCGAGATACGTAATCAGCCTGTCGGTAGATAATGATTAGTAAAGTTTCGCCTTCAGTGACAATTCATGTGCTCAAACTCATACTAAATCCAAAGCTCAAGGCATCAGATCTCTTGAATCGCCAAGTAACGTACATCCCAGGATTTGTAACCTAACTGATTGCGTTTATAAAGCATAGTATGGCAGCTTCCATTGTACCTAGACCTTGCTACTGTGAGATCGTGAAGTGATTCAGAGTTCTAAGTTAATTGGTTGCGGTAATCCGTAGTAAATTGAAACGTAACATCAAATCAGCGCTATTTAGGAAAGAGAAGTTTACATTGGTACGATAAAAATGTCTTTGATCAAAGAACTTGTTTTGATTGTGTGTCATCAAACACAACTTGTATCCTCGGCACGCTGCATCAAACACAACTTGTATCCTCGGCACGCTGCAGAATGTGTATTCACGAAATATGGATTTGGTCATACCACTAACTAACCCTAAGACATCAAAGAATCTAAAATTATTGGGAATACAGTCGAGATCTCATTTATATTTTCGTTACGTATCCGTATCGGGTCTTCTAAAGGACCCTACCCTAAATTATTTGCTAGTGTAATGTACTTAATTAATGACGACTCGCTTTAGAATGGATTTATTGTACTGTCGTAATAGTAAATAGAATTCGCTCATTCTATTAAATACTTAAATGGTTGAAACCTTTGGATCTGTCACTTAGGAAGGATTTTGGGGTTACAAGACCCTTAGTCATAATGAAAACTAATTTAACAATTTTACTCTCTAAGAAACTTCTTGAAGAATAAGAATGAGATGCATAAAAATGAGATTATTTACGATTTTGATAAACATATAATAAATCGCTTAAAGATACTTGCGTGTCTCGAATAATTACGATAATATTATATAAACATATTTAGATTACTCCTACTCAAATTTCAAACTAGAATTTAGTATTTGCACAATACTTGCCATTCGACAAGACTTGCAGACAAAGTTAGCTCCAATGACCAAGTTATAGCATTAAGTTATAACTTGCTGATCTGTACTGAAGTTGCTTTCATGGAATGCAACTTAAGACATTTGACGCTCAAAACGTGAACACTGTGAACAGACTAACAGAACTATTGTTGTAACTGTAAGAATATAAAGTAGGTACTTACCATTAAAATTTTAATGATGTCTTTTTCTTGCCTGTTGCATAAAATTAAATTACATTTCTTTAAAAAATCAAAGCTAATTTAAAACTAAAACTTTAATGCAGAAATACTCAAACGCTAATTTAATATTTAAGGCTGGATTAACCAATTAGGAACTTATATAATGACAACTTTGTATGCACAAAAAATCAAGATAAGTCATAGATAAGCACCACTTACTTTAATTATCGTTATAGTATTCGGGGTGTATTAACTAGTTGGTTCTACTAAACGTAATTATGCTTAATTCCCTAACATACTTGTTCATCAGTGAGACGTCAAAACACGTGAAGGTAAATCAAGGAGATCCCTGCTCTAGACGCAATCAATCACTGGCGATGATCCCGCGTCACTCGCCTTGATGCGCCACATCATCAATCAAACAGAAACTATGCGAGGATGTGCACTACATGGATGTGGCTATATTTTAGTCGAAAGCTACATCGAACGAATGGTCTGCAAATGGCAATCTATGAATACTTTAGGATCAATCACTGGTTTGATCCAGAGGCCCTACCACCAGTTCACTGTAGATAGTAGGTAGTTATACTTTGAAAAAACATATAATTTTTGGGTAGGTATTTATCGCAATTACCTTAATTTAATTTTATCCCGATGTTTCAACTGGATTGCACCAGCCGTAGTCGCTGGCAAAAAAGACAAGTAAGTACCTAGGTAGGTAGTTATTATAGTAGCCTCGATGCAGAGTCAATATCACGACTCGTGATGCTTCAAACTAATGATGGATGTTTATAACGTAACTAACTAGATGTCGTCATAGATGTTGTCACGATCACATCTACAAAAAACCCTGATTTCGGTCTTGATAATTCAGGCCCCATATTTAGCGGTAGTCAGAAGGGGTAGTTGTCCTGCAACACGTTCGCATGTTCGTTGTAGGCATTAAAAGCATCTACACCAGCTCAAATGGTGAAGGAAAACATTGTGGGGTAGCTAAAATCAGGAAGTCTAAGGCGCCGTTGGTCAACGAAGAAAGGACGAGGCATGGTGGACAAAATCGGAAAGTGGTAAAGGCTTCTTACCTACGTCTTTTCTGTTTGTCCAGCGCTTTACACCTGGCTAGTGACGTAACTTTAATCCCGTAGACATTTTGATGCCTGAAAAATATAAAAGACTACTGGGATTAGGTACAGGCAAAAATATTGCGAAACGGAAAACAAACTTGTGATTTTAGACACTGTCTCTTCCAGTAATTATATTAAACGACATAGATATTTGATGACTGTAGCATGCTCGGAGTGCAAGATTCGTGTTGCTTGAGACCAAGCGATGGATGTCGTTACACATTACGACGTAATTAACTAGATGGCGCCACGATCACGTTTGCGGTTACTACTAACCATGTCAGTTTGCATAATGATTTTGGTTTGGATATAGAGTCTAGTTATGGATGAGGGTTTTTTACAAGTTTCGGGTTTAGGTATATTTTAATAGCTTTCACTAGTTTTGCTAAGATGTCAGTTTTGTGAAATCGTCAGTACCTACTGCGATCTATAAAATAAAATTAACAAGAACTTACAAATCTAGAGATCAACCAAAATAGGTCAGAGTCACGATTTGAAGTAGACGTGCGTAGGCCGCAGGTGCACAAGACCGTTGGGGGCAATTCAAACGGATTGAAAAAGAAAATGGCGGTCAGCAAACGCTTTAGGTCGCCATGTAAACTGCCTCTTAAATATTTTGCACGTGACCTGTAGTTTTGTGCATAGTAGGTACATGTTTTAGAAAATCATGGTTTATCACGATTTTAACGAAGAACGTTTTTTGTTACCGACTTCAAAAGATTAAAGTTCTACTTTCTACGTTCCACTTCTATCATTAAGGCACTAATTTTAAAATATCTTCTATTGTTAGATAAAGTATAGATAAAATATAGATCCCATTAAAAAAAATAGGATGTGATTACGCTCTTCGGAGTTATAAACAGAAACGCATCTCGATAGTGCATGAAATTGCACTCTGTCTCAAAATTGAAATCGGTTTTTTTTTTTAATTTCGCCACTTATTTAAAAAAAAATGCACCGCCGGGATTTACAACAAACGACCTTCGAATTGAAAGTCGAGGAACAATTCACTAGGCCAACACGGTACGTACATAGCTCACTACACAAGGAGAAACCCTTATGGTGTAACTTGCTAAGTCGTACTTGATAGATCGTCGAAGTTATGAAACACACTGTGCACAATAAATCGATGTTGTGTATCGTTATATCTAGTCGCTCTAGTTAATTTAGCAAAGCACTTTCACTTTATATTTAATCGACTGAAAAAAAAGGCTCTAAAAAATGTATACTTTTTATGATAATTAGGTTGAGCAAGTTTTTAATTCATCTGTCCGACATAAGGACGATCGCTTGTATCATTACGGGTTTTAAAAGTCTAATTCACAGAACATCTCGCCATTATACGGCAGATACGTTATATCAACCGAATGCTGGAATGTAATCTGACTTAACGAGCAGTTGCTAATGCCTGTGCTAACGAAGGCAGTACAACTATTGCGTAAATTAATCAGTACCAACAGTGCTCATGCTTACACAAAAACTATTTACTCATTGAGGATATTGTGTTTGAAGTATTTGTCTTTTATCTTTACCGAAATAGAGCATGACTCTTAGCTTTTATTTATTCTTCTTTGTTTTATAATAATAAATTTTAACATAATAAAAATAATAAATATCCCTGGACATTTTACATAGCCTCATCTGGTCCCAAGCTAAGCAACTTACTGTTTGTGTTATAATAAACAGATGTCATTGTACATAAAAAGGGCGTCATCTAGCATCATTAGGATAACTTTATACTTGTGTTATTTATAGTAACTAGGCAAAACACCTACTACTGATAAAAATATAGAATCTGCAGATTATGCAAAGTTTTAGAAAATACGAATTATCGGTTTAAATTCAAAAAAAATATCGTTGTCGCATTACATTTGCATTGCTGACGCAAGATACGTAAAGCCTGCCAAGCATTACAGTGTCATTATCTGTAATGAGTGTTCATGCTAATTAGTGTGTGTTCTGGGACTAGAAGACGCTATGTGGAATATCCAAGGATATTAGAATGCTCGTCAGTATAATGCTTACAGAGTCTAAAATGTTCTGTAAAGTTTATTTTTTTCCTCCAACCTGTGTTTAAGCACTATGGTGATATCGCAGAGGGAAAGTAATTAAATTACCCACTATGCCACTGTCATAATATAGTCATATGGGTCATTAAGCCACGACGGAGGTCTTTAGGCAGCTTAAGAACTCCGTCATCAGAGTTGGCTACTTATTCATACGAACGAATGAATAAACGATGGGTCATATGGGCTGTGCGTGGTTTTGTGGGTCAGTAGCATTACAGGCGAATGCTCCCGAAGATTCATATAAACATGTTCCCGTGTATAACAATCTCGATCTCCTAGCTGATGTAGCTAATGGCTATGGTAATGTTGCAGAACGTTTTTAATATTTAATTTTTACTCTGTAAAATGCAGTTAATATTTAAATTTATTTTCTCAAAGACTATAATGAATCTTTATAGTAGAAGTTCTTTTCATATACTCAGATTAGTTATTCAAGTCATCAGCCGTCAAGCGTATACACACTGCGTATTTTTGCTGCTCGTTTTAACGATGCAAAGCAAATTGAATGGACGTTATCTAATGCAAGTACTGTTGCGGAATTAAAAGGTTGAACACCTTAAGATCTGTTATTGCTTGCTAGGTTTTGATAACCATTTGACACAACACTCTTGTCTAGTAATCACGCAGTTTAAAATGGTAACATGTGCTTACAACGCGTTAAAAGAATTCATTTTAAAATTATTCAACTTTTTCGTTCTGCGAAACACAAACATAAGTACAACTTTCTCATTAATACTAGGATTCGCCAAAGGTTACTTGTGTAGATAGTTGCTTGTACAACTTAGTTACACTTGTAGACACGGTCAATATTTGAACGTCCGACTTGAAAATCAAAGATGTTAAAGTACTAAGTTCACTAGAAAGCATTTTGTATTCTGTATTTTCAGAGTTAACGCTCTGTTAACGATCCATCAAGTGTAGAGAAGAAACAAGAGTTAAAGCTTAAAATGGTGTCACTACAGAAAACGTGTGAATTTTTTAGTAAATCTAAAACATTTTTAAGAATCACCAAATAAAACTAATGTACTAATTAGCAGACTATGTATGAAAACTTATCACAGTGTGCCTCCAGCGGATAATTTAAGTAGGTACTAAAATGACACTTACATTATTTTCAGATACTTACACGCTAACACGCATACGATTTGGTAAATCATGGTAATGACAATGTTAGCCGAACTAAATCCAGAAAATATCACAAAAGTAAGTAGGTGCTGTTAATGACATAGTGGATGCAAGAGTGACATAAGTGTTCAAGATCTTATGAACACACCCTTAATCTTAGTTCCAAGCTCTAAGGTTCATTCTTCATTGAGATCAATTACGTGTGACGCAGGCAGCTAGTAAGTTCCTGAGTAATATCCATGGAACAAGACTTGCAACAAGAAAACGACTCGAAAAACAGATTGAGCTGTAACTACTTTTACAAACAAACCAATTAAAGCTACTGTAAGTACACTACTGTTACGGACAGAGATATAATTAATACACCTAGGGGTTTATTCATAAAAACTTGACAATTTCATACAGGTTTTAGGAACGTTTTAGAACGTTTTTTTCTTGTCACTCATATGTCAACGAAAAGAGATAGCAACAGATTTAATATACGTTTTAGCTAATACAGGTTTTAGGTCGAATATGCATAATGGGGTTAGATTCTATTTTACATTATCAAAGTAAAACAAAGCAAATAAACAAACTAGCTAACCTTGCGACCTTAGAATTCCCTCTTTTTCTAATTGTTTATATTTGTAAACCTTTCCTGAACTTTCACATCATATTTTGATTTCAAAGATCTAAATTAACCAAATCGGTCAAACCAATCACTTGTTTTATCGAGACAAACGAATAGCAATATCTTTTGATATCTAAAGACAGATAAAAGAATGAAAACAATATTGACAAAGTCTGACCAAAACAGAACGTATTGGAATATACTTTCTACTGAAATGTGAAAGAATTTTAAACTACTGCAGCAGATCAAATAAATCTGTTTAAATTGTAGTATTTTATTGTTAAACTTTGATGTTTTATATTAAAGATCTTGTATGAATAAGAGTACGTAGAATCAGAAAACTTATACAATTTGAGTGTTCTTAGGACATAAAATATGTAGCTACTTAAAAAATATTTGGACAAATGTACCTCCCACTTTTTAGTCGGTTGTCGGTTAACAAGAAGACAAAATGAGAAAAGTAATAGAATTACGGTCGATTTGATAACAAAGTGGCAATAACAAGCAGAAAGGGAACGTAGTAGAAAACTTTAAAAATAACAGTTCTACAAATCAAAGCGTTACCTCAACTTTCTCGTGTTAAACAGTATCGAAATTTCGTATGAAAATTCTGTTTTTCACCACTGTTCTTCGTGAAATTGTGTTTTCTTCAAACTTTCGAATGAAATTGGCTCATGATTTACCAACTTTACGGAGTGTAAAAAATATTTTTCAGGATCAATGCTGACGTTATATTTGAATGTTTATAAACGGAGCGTTTAAAAAAACGATTTATGGAACTTAGTTCAATACGTTTAAAGGCGTCAAAGAAAATTAAAGGATTTTCTTTGACGCCTTTTATTGAAACCTGTTATGCTAACGTTCAAATAAATTAGTTATTTGGTAGTCTTTCTTATACACTATACTCTCGCGATCACAATTCATAATTTTAAACTAAAAGCAGGATTGTTTCGCATAAAGTACCTACCTTAATTATTTGGTATTGTTTTTTTATAATTATACAATACAAGTGAGCCAGCCTAACAATCATTGTTAGGTGGCTTACTGGTTCTTATTAAGTATATTTTTCACAGTAAAAATGTAAAGTTTCATCTCTATCATTTTTTATGGTAATTAAACAGACACAGTCCGTCTATTCAGCTCAAATGTTCGAAGAAGTTCAACGACAAACGTGGTAAGGTGTAAGGTATAATCAACGGAAACAAGGAACCGACTTGAGTAAGATTAATTAAACCAATAGAGCATCAATCATTGGCCCAGGATTTCGGGCCAATTCTCCAGTTCACTTTGGAGGTTATTTAGTTGTAGGCTCAATGTTTACGCACTGTTGGTTGCTAACGCCGCGTCAAAAAATCCATACCCGAGCAATGTGAAAATATCACGTAAGTTGGTAATTGCTTTTAATGAAACAGTGGATCTTCTCAGAGAAACTATTTCGTCCTTGACTTACCTTTTTTTGGTAGATGTTTCTACTACTTTTAATAGTTGTCTTGTCTGATAAATATTTTTTACTCGAAATGTAAAGCAAAATGAAAACAAAAAATATTATTCAAATGACTTTATTATGAAATTTACAAAATTTCAAAACGAAATTGTTTACAAACTTATTTAACCATCTCTTATTTAATAATACAAACCTCAGGAAAAATACTTTTGCGTTTTGCACTGCGTCTTCTTCAGTAGTGCGTTACAAAGTTAATCAAGAGTGGAATTCGATTTTGCGACCGTACAGCTAACGCACATTTCCCTTCTAAAAGTTTTGCAACATGTTAAAAGCAAAGTCTGTGGTATTGCTCTTAATCACCATTCCAACCCATCTTCTTAATAGTGCCTCTCCAGATATCTGTGTTAATCCTTTTGAACTCTTCTTTACCAATTTGAGACTGTATTAAGTTAGTTATATCCTCATCTCACCAATGTTTCAGGCACTACAGGGGTAGGCAGAGACCACGGATCGTCACTAGCTACGATCATATAAGTTACTTTTGACCTGTCTTTCTCCAATAATAATATGTCCTGTATCAAATAATGATCTACTGGTAACCTAAGTTTAAGTGACTTAAATTTTAATATTTTCATTTCATTGGACACAATATCTGGTTTATTATCGACCACAGCCAATGTACAGAAAGGGTTGAATAACATTTTTTATTAAATTATCCTTATAATAACGCCATTCAGCGGGACTTAATAGAATATTTGTCTTCGGACGAGAAGTATTTAATTGAGTTTTTGCCTCTGGTTTCTATAGGGCTTTGTGTTTAACTGAAGAAAGAGGATTTGAATGGTGAAATTGCTGGTTAACTGATTCTGGCCGTCATATAGTCGTAGTAATAAACTATAATTTTTACAAGAATTAAAATCGATTTTATAAGTTATTTTTTATTATTTTACTACTTGACTTTTCCATCTCTATAAAATATTCTATTAGAATAGAACACACTGTCCATTTACTTTAATGTTAAATACAGAAAAAATACTTTGACTAGCTTTTAAAACCCAGCAAGATAACAAAAATATCAGCATTTAACTTCAAAAAATCTCATTAAGTTTCGCTGACTTATAAATACATTTAGATGGACATCGGAACGATACCAATATCGCGAGCAGTTACAAATATTTGCGATATACTGCGAAGCCAGATTGCAAACGAAATGGATGCGACCAAAATAGAATTCAATTTCAAACATTCTATTGAAATACATTCTGGTCATTGGTCAGTAAAGTAGCTGTAAATTTTCTGAGAAATGTTATGTAAACATGCTTATGAAAAGATAGATGTTACGTACCTAAGAGCGTAATCACACCTGTTTCCCTTAGGCTTAACCACAGATTGGCTCAACTCACCCAGTGATGGAAGGGAAGCATCGCGCAGTTTTATAGTCATAATAATAATAATACATAGTATCGCTTGAGAAGCTTCAACACAAGCGACCGCAAGCGGCGCCAAGAGCACTTTTCAAAGCGCTTTAATATTATGCATTAAAGCAATAATTATAAAGTTTAAAATCACATGACAATGAAAATGTTATATCAGTCTGAGGCAACGTAGCCCCTGAATGTATTAACTTTATATTTATAACCCAATATTTTTTTATAAGGTGTGTATTCGAACGCATGTTTCAAAAACATCCGTTATTACGTCTCATATTCTATTTATTCTATTCTAAATACTAGTACTCAGATGTGCACTAATGCGCACATTAGAACGATATTAAACAAGTCACTGGCTATTTTAGTCTCGATCTTAAACAAAATACAAGGTCGTGAAATCGATGTAAACCAACTATGTTTGTATACGCATTAACACCATATTAACCGAACCATTTGAAAAATAAATCGCGTAGAAATAAGGGCTGCAGGAAAAAAAGTTTTAATAAAAAGTGAATTTTACATCAATAAACTAAAAATCTGAATACGTTTTGGAATACAAAGCGATTGTTTTTAAAATTGGCAGGTTTGAAAATGACAGCTTTGTCCAACTAAATTGTGCTGATAATTGAAAATTCTGCCTTTGATACAGTCGTCGATATAACGCAACTGGCACACTGAAATATTCCATTCTGCGTCAATTCACACCGAAATGGAAGCGAAGTTTCAGTGACATGTGATTTTAAACTTTATGAATATTACTATAACGAACTGTAATTACATACAGGCTAGGTACTTTTGATTCAATTAGGTACCACATGAGCGAAACTGCGGGTAAAAAGCTTAGTCCTTCCTTTTAGGAAGGAGTAAAAGCTTAGTTAAGATGAAAAAAGGTACGGCGAAAACTGGAAGAATGGTAAGTTAAAATTAAGTTACTTCTTAAAATTAAGTTATTCATTTTCATTAATTAATTTTTCCTTGATGTCTACTAGGTAGGTAACAATCAAAGCAACATGGTAGACCCTGCTTCGTCCCCTTCAGAGTAGTTAATTATAAATATATTTTATAAATCTACCACGCATCTAATTTTATTTCAATGTAAACTTATATAAATTGTGTTAGCGACTGTACCAGCTGGTAGATTTATGCATAATACTGGGATAACATGGGTCTGGGCTAGACGACGATATTGAAAATAGCCGCCCGAATGTGACCTTAGATTGATTGTAATGACCCTGATTAGAATTAGGATTAATATTAGGGATCTTTATTGTGCCTGGCAGACTTCAATAGCAAGCAGTGCGGTCAAGCCGTTTGACCGAATTTTTATCCGGCGAAAAAGGATGATCATAGGTTTGTGGTATGTATACAAGTAGTATAAGTTTTTTTGTGGTGTAGCTCGCTTCAAAATGCTCCCCATATTTTTGTTTGAAATTATTAGCGATGATAATTTATGAAAATCAACTGTAACAGTAACTATTTTTTTTGCTAACCTATGTTGTCCCACTGCTGGGCAAAGGTCTCCCCCAATTTTCTCCAACCATCTCTGTCCTTTGAGACTTCGTACCAGTCTCTCTCAAAAGAGTCGAGATCGTCCCTCCAGCGCTTCCTCGGCCGACCGCGACCACGCGTCCCTTCAGGCTGCCAGGTGGTGACGGCATTCGCCCAGTTATCGGGTTGCATCCGGCCAACGTGACCCGCCCAGTCCCATTTCAGTCGGTCAGCTTTTTTTCCGACGTCTGCATCTATTTATTGAGTGTAATAATAATGTTATTAAATTAGCAAGTGTAGTGTTCACTATCACACTAAGGGAATCCACTAGGCACTCGTATTACATTGACTCACCACTACACCAGATCCGAGCGTACGCGCACGTCCTACCCGCACCGCGTCTAGAGCCAGACTGACGGTTAGTAGACGGCTGCGCCCTCTATTGGTATACATGAGACAACGTTGTATATCTATTGTCTAGATACAAACACTACATCCCTTCCTTTTTAACGAATTTTATTTATTCGTAATCAAATTATACCAGTTACCTTATCGTTTTATTGTTATCTACTTATGCATTAAGAATTTCAATCTCAAGAAGAATCAAGCTTCACATATTTCGACGCGCTGAGATATCGCAATATTGTCACTCACACACAGCAGGTACAATGCAGCATCAACTTTTTCATTGTACCACAATTTACACAATCATTCCATCAACACAAGTGAATTGTAGACTATTTACAATCCATCAAACATTCATCTCGCGGACCCCACATTTCATACTCCGTCAGAGGTTCAAGTTTTACTTTTTTGGAAAGTACTCACATCACTTTGTCACTAGGCAAGGGCAACCAGCATTAGTTGAACAAAACTAATCAAACAACCAGGGTGGCTTTTATCTGGTTCACAGTTGTCACGAGCTGACATAGTCACAACGTGACTCCAACCTCCTTTTAATAAAAGATATAAAGAAATAAATAATCTGGTCCACATATTCATCAAAGCAGCCCATTGTCATTTCACTCAAAACATTGAACTAGAAGAGAACTCAGCAGGTTCTTTGAACTTGAATCCATTTCAGACACTCAACAATTTTCACCAAGGGTGAGAGTGGTTGTGAAAGAATTTTCATGCAACCAATTGTTCGTCGAGAAGATGGCAGGTTCGTGGTTCACATCCACTTACAGTCCACTCAAGAAATACCCATCCAATTTGGGTGATTCATCACAACAAGAACTCATACAATTTCAGTCATTAGAACGCAAATTCAACGCAATCCACCATTCAAAACACCTTACACTTATTTCATGACCGAATACTTAGAGTTAGGTCTACCTACCACAACATGGTGTTCTACGCGAGAATAGTCTACCCACAAAATTAAGGACCGTGTTCGATGCATCAGCTGTCACAACTTCAGGCGAATCTTCAATCACATACAATACGTAGGTCCAACAATACAAGGAGATATAATCAGCATCTTGATTAGATTTCGCCAACACAAATTGTCGTCACAGCAGACATAGAAAAATGTATAGGCAAATATTGCTAGACAAAAGGGTTTTGAAACCTACACAAATCTATTGACGATCAGATCCTAATCAATAATACATTCTCAATGCAGCAACTGCAACATGTAGGTAGTTGCATACATAAAACTCATTGGGTACACTCATCATCATCATTCATCATTTCAGGTACACTAACCACCAGGGAATTGGAATCTAGTACATAAACACTGTGCCTAATAACACAAAGACATGTGGTCCCTAAACAATAGGTACACAATAACAACAACATCACTGTCATCTAAAGACAACTGCTACCTACCTACATTTAAATCCTTTTTTTGAACATTAACTAATTAGTTAAAAGTTGGAGGAAGAATATCAAATTCTAATTTTAATCACAACCGAACTCCCATTCTCTTATATGCATCCCACCACATCACAAATTTATTAGTAGAAAGTTATCACAAGTATCTACTGCCACACAGCTGTTGAAAGCTACCTACTTTACTAATATTTTTTTGGATATGTAATGCCGTAATCTCGTTCGAAAAACAACACATAATTGCATGACGTGTTTTAGGTTCTCAGGGAAAACTTACCAACCCATAATGGGTAACTTACCAGAACCGCGATTACAAGGTGAGTTTCTTTTCCTAAGTTCATGTGTTGACTTCTGCGGCTCAATACTGATAGCAGATAGAAAAGGTAGGCTGTAACCTTCAAAAAGCATACATCTGTGTGTTTGTTTGTATGGCAGTTTGAGCAGTAGGTATACCTAAAACTTGACACCGAGCCAACATCACAGTATTACATTAACAGCTCTTAGTAGGTTCATTGCTCGCAGAGGTAAGCCAGCTAATTTGTATTCCGACAATGAAACCAATAAATTCATAAAACCAACTATAGCGAGGTAATAGCCTACTCCCATGAAAATGAAATCAACTTCAATTTCAGTCCAGTCTACCTACAGTCCACATTTCAATGGTTAGCAGATGCATCACAATCAAATTTTATTTTAAAAGGAATGGCACATTTAGTTTATGAAGAATTAAATACAATTTTAATACAGATTTAGGCATTTTTTAATAGTAGACCTGTGAAGCCTCTTTTATCAGATCTAGTCCCTTTAACCCTGGTAATCCAAAGTTTTGTGTTGACTGACAAAGGAAGGGCAGTCGTAAACCTCGTCAGTCAAAGATAGTAGAAGTCTCGCCAGTCACTTCACTACCTAGATACCGGAGAATACAAGCTCTAAATGTTCATTTTTGTAAACGCTTACATACCAAGTAGGTACCTACGTTTCAGATTTAAAAAGGCAAAGTAAATGGCGCTAGGACCAGGGACAGTCACAGCCTGGGGACATCCTTTTTTCATTTATTTAATATTAGGTACCTTCTAACTGCGCTCCGCCCTGCCGCGACAGACGGACAAATAGACAACAGACTCACACACACCTTTACAATGTTAGTATGGATATATCCAAGTCTCATAATACACTTCACAGACATTTAAAAAACCGCATTAGGTTTGTCCCAGACGTTACTCAAAGATATTCCTTAGAACAATATAAAAGCTTATTATCATAAAATACCTTCAACAACTTGAGGAACACAAAAATATAAAATACAAGGATGCGCTCATAGCCCCTCTGGCAGCAAACATGATTAAGCATCATTCATTGTAAATCCTACAGGGGGACCACCGATATCCCAAATACAGGGCAACCTAGTTGGGAGTCTCCCAGTCATGTACACCGTTAAGCACAATCGCACCATGTATAAAACACCATAATATTATGGTATCTACCTATTAGTTTGTGTTGTATAAGCCAAGCTTTCACCACCTATGTAAATGTGAGAACATTGTACCCAATGTACCAAATAACCCTTTACTGAATTCTGTACAAGGAATGCAACGACTACCCTTATAAGGTTTCAAATAAAGATATTATCACTTTTACTATCGATTGTACGTAGCACAACACTGTGTAACAAAAGTAATTCGAAAACACTGCGAGCGCACAACACATTCCGATGATCTTTATCTGCGATGACCTACATTCGTAAGTGGCCCTGATCAAGGATGACCGGAGCGCCCCCAATCGATGGCTCCCGTCTACCCAGGCTCCGACGGCATCAACTGAGTCGCCGATGTTCACACAAACACAGGGACCATGAGGAGAGCCTATAACGCGCTCCGTCCCTTCCTTTTCCAATACACCGTTCCAAAGCCGAGAGCCTGCCAGTGAAAGGACAGCGCATATAGCCGCCATATCCGCATCCGTCAGACGCCCGCCGTGCCGACCAAGGATCACCACCTTTCGCCGTCGACCATACGTCAACCAAACGCACGCCATTTTTTATTTCACAACAATTTTATAATCACGAATTTCGTCAATATAGTCAACTTATAAATAACAACCTCAGCTTTTCATTTAACCACCGACGACGCTACAATATCCTATAAGATTATCCTACAAGATAAGAAGTAGGCAATTCATTTGTTTATTCAGTAACAACAATTTACATTGTGTTTGAATTCATACAATTAATTAATTTAATCACACACATGAAATTTAAAACGAAATAAATGTAGTCAAAGAAAACATGAAAATTAAAATATAAGTACCTAGCTACAATGAGAATATTACTCGTCTAGTTTGCTAATAGAATAGAATAGGAATACATTATTGTTTATTCATTAACATAATCTATACTTACATAAATTATTTTTCTTTGATAACCTCTTATCAGTTTATAGATACCTCTTATTCAAAAGAAGTTTAAATTCAACTCAATGAACTTCTTTGTTGTTTCCAATTTAACGGAGATCAGTTATTTCCAATTTAATGGAATCAATTTGTTTCCAATTTAATGGAATCCAGTTGTTTCCAATTTAATGGAAACCAGTTGCTTCCAATTTAATGGAAACCAGTTGCTTCCAATTTAATGGAAACCAGTTGCTTCCAATTTAATGGAAACCAGTTAATTCCAATTTAATGGAATCCAGTTGTTTCCAATTTAATGAAAACCAGTTAATTCCAATTTAATGGAATCCAGTTGCTTCCAATTTAATGGAAACCAGTTAATTCCAATTTAATGGAATCCAGTTGATTCCAATTTAATGGAATCCAGTTGTTTCCAATTTAATGGAAACCCTTAAATAAATGCATATATATATATATATATATATACATATCCTTGGACACTCCACACAGCGCCATCCAGTCCCAAGCCAAGCAATCCAATGCCCGTGTCATGGCAACCAGATGACCGATATATACATAGATACATTCTTCCCTTGTAAGTACATACAATATATTATAGACAGGAAACACCCAGACACGGAACAAACATCCGCAGAACACACAACATCCGTCCCGTACCGGGAATCGAACCCGCAAACCCCGCGCCTCAGCCGGCCCTCGCCAACTGCGCCACAGAGGTCGTCGACACCTACAGTCAGTAGGTATCTCAATATCCATGAAAGTCTATGATTTTAATTACTAGTTTTATGAAAATATCTTTGGAAAGATTTTCAACATTATTTAAACTTAATTTGAAACACAGCATTAATTAGCTAATCGAATGAAAGTATCTTTATTATTATTATTATTTGGAAACCATAATATGTACCTAAATAACTCTCCAACGAACATAATTAAAACAGCTAAGATAGCTAAGATAAAACATTGCACAAAGCACTTAGGCAAAAGTAGATTTAGATAGGTGGGTACGTGGGCAGGTATATATTGGGAACAAAACAACTCACCTAGGCACCTATACAGAACATCCTACACTGCACACTGAACATCATATTTTATTTTATATTAAAGGGTAGGCAAGTATTTTATGCCGCTAACATTATTGTAAGTAATTATGTCTTCCAAATCCAATGTACCTAATCATTTCGTTACTTATTGAACACACAATAGTTATGATGATTCATTCGACCAGATAGGTAGCTATAGTTACTCACTCATTCTTTTAGTTCTGTTTTGAAATAATTTTAGGGTAGGTAATAAAATAAAGTTATTTTAATGTTGTTAGAAGACAAGAAGGGTACGTCTCTGAGCTAAGCATTCAATGGTTTTTTTACTATACCTATTTATTTTTTCGTCAACATCATTTTCCGTGACCAACATTCCGTAGACAAGATCGTAGTAATATTGCCTAGGTAGGTACACACCTAATAATGTTGAATGTAATATAATGCATACATACCAACTCAACCTTCCTCCTCTTTTATCTGTTTTTTTTTTTTCACAAATTTACATAAGCACTGCACCGACCTTTACCCTCGTCGCCACATGTAGTGTTCACTATCACACTAAGGGAATCCACTAGGCACTCGTATTACATTGACTCACCACTACACCAGATCCGAGCGTACGCGCACGTCCTACCCGCACCGCGTCTAGAGCCAGACTGACGGTTAGTAGACGGCTGCGCCCTCTATTGGTATACATGAGACAACGTTGTATATCTATTGTCTAGATACAAACACTACAGCAAGTATCTATCTTAGTTTCCGCGTTGTAACTTGTAAGTAACTACCACTTACTAGGTGTAGGCGCTTGTCATCTCTAATTTACTGTTACAAAATCCTGGGGATGACAAAATCGTAAATGTCTACAACAAAACCATTACCATACAGTATAAACACTTTTGACTACAGAAACTTTGAGTTTTAAAACACACTACGTCTGGAACGATATTTGAATTAGTGACACAATGGCGGTGATTAGACGTGGCACTGGCGGTGATTCGGTGTGGCACTGATTAATTAAAAATTCTTATATTCTTATTTCTTCATTCTCAAAAAAGTTCAAAACAAAATAACAGTCTGAGTGACAATTCTAAAATTACCTGATTTTTCTGTCGGTGTCAAAACTATTATTAAGATTTATTCAATTTTTCTGATGAAATACCAATCAAACAAAAAAAAAAAATTTTTAATTGGTGCACTAGGTACCTATGCATTTTCCAAGCACTAAAAAACTATTCAAAGTTTGGCATCTAGCCAAACGTGTAACTGGCTACGATAGTGCCGACTTTTTAGCTTAGATTTATTGAATTTGTGATAACCTTAAAGTGGGACAAATTTTAAAAGCTCTTGACTTATATAACTTCCATGGTTCTAACTTGATCGTGTTTTTAGCAAAAAAATCTAGTCAATAACAAATTAGCTTACTGATAATTTATTACCTATAACGAACTTTTTAAAAAAAACTGAAATTTAAATTTGGCTTTTAGGTAATTAAGATTTGTTATTCTAATAGGTCATGTCAAGAGGTGTACTAGATATATACCTTGGCTGTGGGTTCAAGTACTGGACAAGCATCAATCAAATTAATGTCTGGTTTTGTAAATTTATTAAAATTTTACGAGTAGTTTGTAAGTTGAACAAGTCTACTATAAAATATGTTTCTAGGACTATGGCACCCTAAAGCAGCAAACCATCATCATCATCAAAATCATGAGATACATTGACAGACTCAGATTAGTAATTCATCTTAGTAGACAGATGATTAAGATACTGTTTATATTATGTTACCTGGACAAGTTTTTCACTTTAAGAAAACTATAGATCCCGTAATTTTAAATAACCCTGTAAGAAAATAATACAATATGGCCATAACTTATATTTATAAAGGCGAGTAGTTTTCTGAAAGGTTGTTTATGGTAGCTTTCAAAAATGACATCTGCATCAATACTGTTTTATTCTGCATTGTCACCAAATGAAGGGGTATGGCATACTCATAAAATAGCAGTAACACTCACGTTATATCTGAGTTTACGAGCCAAAACGAAGGTGCTTCTCCCATTAACGGGTCATAAAGCATTTAAGATAAGAACTGTTTTAGTGACATTGAATCTCATGAATTAAATGAATAGATGATCGCTAGTTACACTAGAACTATGTATGGCAGACAATAGTAGATTGCTATACAAGGGGGCAAAGGCACTTTTTCTATGCACGAGATGGTTTATCGCGCGAGCGTCAGCGAGTGCGATAATAGTTCGAGTGCATAGAAAAGCCTTTTCCCCGAGGTAAGCACTCTACTTTTCATTACGAATATAAGGAAATTACCAAAAAAATAGATGAAAATTTAAATTTCACACACGAAAATTAGCTATCTCGCTTTTTTTTTTTAAATCGACTAGTTTAATATTGACTAAAAGCAGCTAACGATGGCATGGCATAGCTGCGTTCCAGATTTAAAAAAAAAATACTGACTGGTAGAATGGCTATAACAGTAGTAGGCATTCTGCCAGTAGTTTTTTTTTGATGATGAAAAAATTTAAATAAATAAAATAAAATAAATAAATATAATATAATTAGTGCTAGAGAAGCACAAATTCGTGCAAGAGAGACATAATATCTAGCATCTGATTGAGTTAGAAGAACTTGAACACTTAGCATGCATCGACATGCCACAAAAGAAATGTCAAAAATGAAGTTGACATTTGACAGTTATTTACTTTCCTGCCCTAGGGCAGGAAAGTACTTGTTTTCCCTAGGGACAGAAAATGCTACTTTGAACCCTATAATCAGGCAACTTCGTGCGTACTTTCCGTGTATGAGTAATGAAAAATATATTGTCGGACCTGGCTGAAAACATTGAATATGAATTAGAAAAAAATCTATTCCAGAAGGACCTCAAAAGTAACTTGGAAAACGTCTTACATGCTAGGTGAATTTATTGACTGTTCCAACTGCGACACCCCCGAATGATTGTGATATTATTATCAAAGACTATTTCATTCATAACATTTGGATGTCAATTCTCGACGACTTTCAAAACGTATCTAGCTTTTGCTTTCTGAAATCCATCGCATTATGATCTTAGAATACAAGGTCCATTACAAGTAGGTATACGAATAGTGTTTGTATAAATCATCTTAAATAGTTTCAAAAGCCATAGTTTCATGTAAACCAAATATTTGTGATGAATAGACAATATTATCATGGTATCACAGTCGATTAGATACTTGTAGCGGTCGTTAAGCGGTTTGGTAACCATTTGGTAAGATTGTTCGACCTTGAATATATGCCGTTTGGAAGTTAAGGTTACCCAATTACACGATCGACTAATCGTGCCTTCTCTTAACTTTGCGAGCGATGAAGGATGGATTCTGACTTTTTTTGATGTTACTAGTTAGTTTGTTAACATTTTCCTGACTGCTATCCTCCTGTGTTTCCTTCTCGAATTTGATATTTCCTAACTCCTGAAAGATGTCAAATTCATCACACCAATGGTTTTTGTATTGACACGGCTACGTCCCTTATCTGCGGGCAGATTGGTATAAAAATACTAGCCTACTCGTCACTATACATACATACATACGATTGTAACACCTACCTATATCCAGGAATTCTAAAAAGTACCTACCATAATATATTTGCTTACACAACTTACATCAAGATTGTTTCAGTATTCGAATGTAAGAGACAAATTTTTTTCGTTCCTTTTGTAATCTGATTCGTATATTATGTTCTGAATAAAAAAAAAATTTGCAACTTCTGAGTGTCAAGCGAGCGGAGGTAATCTCCGAAACTATTCAGCCGATTTCAAAAATTATTTTATCGATGTGTAGAATAGACTGTCAGGATGGTTTAAGGCTATAATTTTTCCAGGCATTTTCATTAATACCTACACTTGTGCAAAGCTGAGACGTGTGCTAGTACTAGAAACAAAGACATTTAGATTTTACTGAAAGTTCGTTTCATAAGTGGGCTATGTAACATTGTGATACGACGAAAGCTGAGCAAAACCGATGCCAAAAATGTAAGTACTTTCCGAAAGCAATTACTAGATATTTCTAAAGTGTTCAATAGCATACTTTTCCAGTAACATGCTCGGTTAGGTACTGAACAAGAAAAGTTATATTACTTTTGTTCGATTTCATCCCAATTCGCGATTAGCTCTGTCTGTACCTTTTAATCAGCTCAGAATTTGAATGATTCATTTTCGCTCCAGAATTCTTAATCTCTAACATTGAGACACAAAAATGTTAGATTTTAGGCTAATTAAAACTTTGGACATTATTAAAAAAAATTGTTATGAAATGTTTAAGTTCTGCATTACTGTCGTGAGTATTTTTTTATTAATAATTTTTGGACTAAAGATGTTTATCACTACTTCACGCAAACTTGGCTGAAACATGGAGTATCTCTGTTATCAGTTCTGTCCAGGTCTTAAACATAAAGGCTACTTCTATGCGGGTTAATACCACGCGAGCAAAGCCGCGGTCGAAAACTTATTATAAAAACGGCAAGCAACGAATACAACGAACATTTTTACTACATCATAATAAACATATCTACTCGTAGATTAACTGTCTTGTGCAACAACACTTTCACACCAATATTACCTTTACAACAGAGGATTTAGAAAAAGATATGACGGAGACTTTCTGCAACCATAGTCCTTAGATACTTTTTTATTTTTAATATGCACCAATGTTTTATCTTTAGTGGTTCCTCTTTCTTACCACTAAAGATTTCGGATCCTTTTAGATCAAACGACTAAATCTGAACGCCATTTAAAACTACCTGGTATTTATTCTGTGGTTTTGCTTCGGCAATCTATCAGTAACGTCTAATTACTTATTCCATAATCGTTTTGCTTATAGTGCAACTCTGTATTATTTAAGTAAGACATCATCTCTGCAACCTTTCTTCGGCCAGCTACGAATCCTGGAAGTTTGCAAGTTTGTTGGTATCAATCATAACGAGGGAGTGATTTAAAAAAACCTTGAGAAGGCCTACATCCTAGTTACACTACAGCATCTCCAGTCATTCTCCCTCTAAGCCACAAATACGTACAAAGCATCGTCACGTAGGAACCGATCGTAAACTCTTAATAAAGAGTCCATTGCACGTCGCCTCTGAATATCGTGAAAGCTTTTCCAGTCCGCACCATTTTCTACAGTTAGTATCTGTCAGGTTCTAGCTTATGGTACACCATCAACTTTTATGTGAAATTAAACCTTGTGCCAACACGATAACGCTCGTTTTCACTGATAGTTACTGTGTTTGAACGAACACGTGCTAATGAGGTCTATGTGACCGAGCGAGGCGAGTCGAGCTACTGTCATACGAGTACACATGCACAGTAGCTGTCTACTGTCATATCAGCTGCTCGCACTGTGTAACCTATCCTTTAGGTACTTTGTACTCGTCACCAACTAATAAGAAATTAAAGACCTTTTTACGAATATTAAGTTAATAATAGTAATAGGGTATCTAAATATTCTTAAACAAAGATCTATAAATTTCTTATTTTTATTTAACGCGCTTGTTTCGCTTTTTTCGTTTTTCCATTAGTAAGATACAGAAAGTCGCACTGCTATAAAAATCCGAAACCATTTTGTGATTCCATTTCACCGAACACCCGACGCAACTTTATAGTTGTATCAAAACTATTTTGCTAGTAATATTGGATCCCTGTATACATTATGCAAAGTGCAAACCTCCATCCTCTTATAATGTATTTCTTTTTACACCGACACTACTTTGCTTAGTTAGCTGGTTTGAAAGCTCTCTTTGAAAGTAATAATATTTTAATAGAATTATATGCTGTTGGTAGCTTAAACACTTTCCATACTAAAAATGTGCTGTTTGATGTGAGTTTTTCAATATCATTATCATCATATTAGCCTTGCGAACCACACAGTACATTGTAATAGAGAAATTTGATGAATTGTAAAGATGTAGTTATAAGTAATCACATAATTAAATACTATGCTGCTTATAAGACCAAAATCGTAATAAAAATAACAACAGATTTCATATCTTTCAGCTTATTTAGGTTTACAGATCCAATGTGCATAAAGGGTGTAAGTGTATTACGTATTTCAATCTCTCAATCGTAAACTAAACCATCATCATCATCATAATTCTCAGCTTATTAAAACCCACTGCTAGGTAAAAGCCTCCTTCTTTGATCACCAAACACTTCTACTTTGGGCCTTTTGTATTCACCAGGTAGGCACCTATCTATTCATCTGGTGGTCTTCTCCACCTGCCATCACCAAATCTTGTCGTGTCTTTCTCAACTCTATATCAGGTTTAAGGTCACAGCTCATTAGAGCCACCCGTCACCCACTCCGCACCGCCTCGGCTCGTGCGATTAGTATTCTATAGGTATATTATGAACTTGTATGGCTATGCGCTCACTACATCAACTCCTTAGCGTCACCGCATCGCCTCGGTCGCAAGCTCGCCGTGCGACGACGATGCGGTTCGAGGTGGCTCTACTGAGCTTTTTTAGACCTTTTCGAATGTAAGGACGGCATTATCTTCTATTTTCGTTTTGAGCAGAAACTATTACCAATCTTTTTTTGTTCGCCAAATATTAACATGGGGTTTTTGAACACCACATGAATGTTAAGTGATGTTGGATTATTTAAATACAAATTATCCAAACATTAAAATGCATTGATGCCGCGACAGTAAAAATTCCAATTCGTAACCTTCAAATTGAAAGTCAAGGGAACATTCCAGAGTAAGAACACTCATTAGCAAACAAAGTACTCGTATCCAATTACAATGGAATGCTTCAAGTCCAAATTACAGTATTGACATACTTTACAATAATTGAAATCAGTTTTTACCCTCTTCGGGGTATGTGTCAAGAAGTTTTATATGCTTAACTGCCCTTGGTTTTGTTTGCCTGTTAACGGTATTAGCCGTTTAGGCCAAGTGAATATGAGCCTTTACTTTCGATCTGAACCTTGGAACTCCGTCACCAGACTTGGCCACTTGCTCAGACGAACTTACTTACTTACTTTTATTGTAAGAACTAGCTACGCCCCGCAGGGATCAAGATCTAAATCCGTCCTGCAAAGAACGTGCAAGAACGTGAAGGAGTAACAAACAATAACAATTACATACTAACTTTCAGCTTTATAATACGTATATTAGTATAATAAATAGGTCTAACCAATGACAGTAGGTACCATTCTGGAGAATACAAAATCTTTACCTAATTTTGCTATAGTTTGTTTCAATTTCGAAGAACTGAATAAAAAAGTAGTTACAAAAGCTAAGGATCCCTAAAGGAAGCATTAGTTTTCCTTTCTAGAAATCGATTCAAAAATCCGGTCCATTTGGCCCTATTCCATGTCGTTAAGGGTTAGTGATTTATGGTTATAGGATCCATTTGTTTTTATACTATTGTTAGCTTTAATTTAACGCTGAGTATATTTTGACTGTTTACAAAGTTATTGTCACGATAAAACAATGTGGATATACAATAAGTAATGAACTGACAGTACTTCAACCTTACCGGAAGTTGCTGTCAGTTCATTAAATCACTTGTGAATAGTTTGTAAATTCGTTTTATAATTAATGAAATCATATTATTATTATTTTGTATTTTTACAGACATTTAGAATATTATTTTAGTACTCAATTGTTTATTACTGTTCCGCCAGTACTTGGTTTGACTCTTGAGTTGTCAAAAGGCAGTATAAAAGAGGGTACACCAAGTACGGGCGCCATTCGTGTTGTAATGTTGAAGAAGTGAAGATGGTGTTAAGTTTAAATTGAAGAAATGAATACATTGTTGAACATATTATCCAGTGTTTCACTTTTGAGCTTTTACTATGAATGTAAATCCGAAAGAGATAGGGTAAATGTAGCTCCTTAATAGTCTTCTTGGTTTTGTAGTTTCTTGCGGTTACAAATTATCATTGCTTTACATTACAGTAAAAAAAACGCAGGTCTTTACATCTTTATTAGACGATTTATTTTGTCTGGAGGCAGTCTTTGTCTATACTTAACGGGACACTGTAGTGCCTAGGCCATTGTTGAAATGGAATATGTTGGGATGAAGGATCTCAGCTTAGCCAGCCTTATCCACAAAAAAGACAATAGTCAACACGTGTGGGGTTGACTAGCCGCGGGTTTCCTTACGATGTCTTTCTTCGCCGTTTAAAGCGTTCATAAACTTTTGACATAAAAAGTCCATTGATGCACGACCGGATTAGATCCCACGACTTTCGGAACGAAAGTTGATGTACCAATCCACTTGACCAACATGGCTCTTTGCAGGGGTCGCAGTTTTTAAAATTAGAGAGAAAAAGACAAATAATCTATAAAAATTTTGAAATCAAAAATATGATTGCGATGTAAATAAACTCTGGCTGTTTTAACAAATAAAAGGCAATATTTGAGATAGTTTATTAAAAAAATAATATAAATTACATTAAGCTTTATGCTCGATACATCACAGATGAAACAATAGTGCATTTTGATATGCATAATCAATATGTGGATAATTCATTATACAGTGCAAAAGTTTACATTGTGAGTTTTTATTTAAAAATTTACATTAATATGTGGGTATTTTACAATAGATGCAACGATTTTTGTGTATTTCAAAAGTTTTAAGTAAAGTCGCAATATTTTAAACTTTTTTTAAGTTGGATTTAAAACTGCATTGTGTTCAAAATATATTTTATTGTATCTCGAATAGAATCGAATGTTTCTGATATTTATTATAATTTATATTGAACCTTTAAGGAGAAACATTTAAAGAGTTTTTATTTTAGAGAGTTAAGGAGGAAAAGATGTTAACATTTAATATTATTTGATTGAATTTGCATTTTGCGTCATATTCAATTTATTTATAGATTTATAGATTTATTGGAAAACCAACAGCTTAAAATAACAAATAGGTAAACTTAATAGGACACAAAAAGCCAATTATAGGTTTTCAATTACTTATTACTTTTAGATCTTTCTGCTTTACTCTTACTCTTCTGTACAGACTCATTAATTTATTATTTTTGTGGCCAAATTAAGTCACGATCACATTTTTAAAGTATTTAAATATTTTACAAAGCATCGTCTACGAATTTTAATTTAACCTTTGGGACAGCAGAAAAGTCAATTTAAACTTTGATGATTGCCATTTATAGCTTTATGGTTGTTTAAAGTATGACACCGTAATTTAAAATTAATATTAAAGTCAAAAAGTTAACGAAAAACACAAATACAACGACAGCTTAAATATAAAAATTGGTATTGAACAGCGAAATGTTAATAGCAAAGCGGTTCCGAATATGAGTTAATAGTACAGAAATAGTTTCCTCCTAAAATAATTTGAAAACTTGATAGAGCGACATTGTTTTCAGTTAGATAATATCGGTAAAAATATATAAATGAGCAAGCAGCTATGTACAGGCAAACGAATTTTATTGTAATGTAACAAGAACATACAAAAAAGATGCAACCTAAAGTAGGTATTAGCTGTACAATAAGTGTAGGTAGAGACCTACTAAACAAAACACAAGACTAGCACTTTTGATCTGACACTTTTTAAGCATACAGATAATTATAATAATAATATTATTATCATTAAACCTCCAATATAATTATTTTCATCATATTACAATCTTCCGCCCACAGTTTCGGTCTAGATATTGAAATCTATGTAGCTCAAAGCCGTCAAAAACAATGTATCTATAGCACAAGTTTTGTTTCAATCGTTACAGCAAATTATGCTTAGTTGATTCATACAAACATACCATCCAATAAAACAAAATATTAAAAACTAAAACTAAATCCATAGTTGAAATTAAATTTGAAAATACTCCTCGACAAAACAACAAGCTAGGATGACTCGTGTTTAACCAGTTGTAAAACTTCCACGAAAAGTACTCATCAAAACCATATTCAAAAAACACTTGAAAAACTTAACTATTATATTTACGGGTATTATGTCCATAACGTGTTTTAATTTGTTGATCGCGAATGTTTAAAAAGACAATTGAGCTCCTTTCAGAAACAAATTCGTAGCTAGCCATAATAAAATTGAGAAGCCGAATAAGCTCCTAAGCTCTTCGGGCTAGTCATCAATTCAGGTTCTACTGACTCTTCTTTACTTCTGCTTCTAGTAAATCTGGCAGGTTCCTTTGGCACATAGTCCGCATTTCCATACATTCTGGGACCTGTACAAGGGTATATAGTGGATAAAGGCCTCATTGCGCGTAGAGTGTTTCTCGTACCATCTGCATCTCTATATAGGATCATGTCAGGGTGAACAGGATCGTAGAATGTTCCAGAGATGTGGCTCACTTCGACGTCATTGTCTATTTCGGAGGCAGCATCGTTGAAGACGTTAGGTGCTTCTGTTGTGAACATATTACCGTTTTTAGCATGTTCTTTTTCCTTGCGAGTGAAATAGCAGCGAATGGCGATAATAATAAGGATAAGAAGAAGGATTATGATGATGCCGGCTCCGATATAAACCCATGTCTTGAGATTGTTTACTGCAAAAATAATAAATTTTATTCAAATGTTTTTATGCTGCCTTTCTTTAGCACACTGCATTCTAACTACATGGATTTTAATTAAATTTAGAATAAACACATTACAAATAAACTTATTGAAATATAAAAGACCACTAAGATTTAAATTGTACTTTTGAAACTTTCTAAATTTTTTACCATCAAAATAACACTTAGATGTTCTAACATTGCTATCTCTCGACATTATTACAACATCAAAAAACGCGACAAATCAATGTAATTAAGAGCAATCGCACACTGGGCGTCAAGTCGCTACGTCTCATCGCCCAGCTGTCGCTGGCGCCTATCGCCTAGTATCCGCTGGTGTCAATGTGGTTATCTGACACTAATTTTGAGAACTAATTTGTTAGAAGTCCAGTCGATACATAGCGATTAAAGTACTCGTATGATCAGTGTGGTCTTCATGATAAACTGTTCAGAACTACCCCATCAATAACGTTCGATAACTCAGTTCCGATGTGCGCAACACCGATAATGATTATGGAGTGGAGTTTCCGACTATTTATGTGGTGGACGTGACTATTGAACTAGTTTTGTACTGCGTATAAAAATATAAAGAAAATTGAGACAGTTTTGAGTAAGGTATTGCATTATTGCTATTCTAAGAACGTTCTTAGTTGCCGTAATATGATTTTAAAACAGTAAAAAGAATTGTGTAATACTAGCTACGCCTAGTGGTGCTACCTGCAGATTAGTTCCCATTCCCGTGGGAATACTTGGATAAAAAGTAGCCTATGTGTTAAGTCAGAATTTAAGCAATCCTGGTACCATAGTTCATCAAGCCGTTTGAGTGTGAAAAAATAACAAACATTCACAATTACACATTCACACTTACTCACAAACTTCTTTCACCTTTAGATATAATACTAGTGTGATTATAAGTTTGTATGCATTGTTGAGATTTAAATTACCTGAGAAGAGATCGGAATCACGTATTTTCGTGAATATTTGATCAGAACCACTTCATATGGGTCTTTTAGAAATTAAAGTAAGTAGGTAAGGTAAAACTTTTAAGCTTTTTGATTATCATCTAACGATTCACATAAGATTATTCCATTTAAGTAATAATACAATTAAGTAATTTACCTTTCCCATTGTCTTTGCGCGTCGTTTTATAAACCTCGGACTTGCTGGTAGAAGTAACAATGGCTTCTGTAGGCGATTGCAAAGCTGGATCCGCATAAGGTGGCACAATAATCGGCTCCCTCCATTTGACTGCTCCATCTATTAAAACACACTGTATTAGATTAGTGGTTACACACAAATTATGAGTTAAAGGAATTGAAGTTAATATGGGTGGAAAATTTTGACGATTCTGATGCCGCCATAACTAAAATCAAACTAAATAAGGATGATGCTATCCTGTTTATTTTGGTCGTCATAAAAAGGGACAGCTATATCTTTAACTATTTTGCGTTAGATCACTGTGACTGTATGGCAAAAATTTAATATAGTAGAGCAGACATTAATTTATTTATTCAAAAACATTAATTGACTAAACATAGGTAAAACATAAATTAGGTATTACTACATTATTAATAATTACTCATACAAAACCGACACATACGTAAACAGTAGAATAGAATAGAATAGAATATAATATTTATTTGGAAACAACAGCACAGACTACATTACATTAACAACAGAAGGCACAGAAACAAAAGAAAGATAAAGAAAGAAAAGAGTGTTTATCTCTGAGTGTTAAAAATGTACACTCTTATAAGCTAGGTGATTATATTGCCTGTTTCCACGCAACTTCCTACAATAGGTAAAGAATCAGGCAAGAACCTGGTGGTGAAGAATTTTTTAAAGCGATACAAAAGTAAAGTACCTGACTCATCATACGGATTTTCATTTGTACCAATCCTGTCCCGTTCGTCATTCTCAGCAGCACTCTCGTAGCGTTCAGTTAGCACTCCTAAAGGCACTGTGGACAAACTTACATTTATAAATATCACCTGGCAATCATTGACCTAGTAAGTATAGAACCTGGAGAAACAACCAGCGTGGCCGTCAAGATGGACAAAAAATACTCTGAACCCTTTCGTAGTACAACATTCAGAGCATCAAGTTTCCGGCCATACAAAAAAGCGACACGTGTTGAGCGACAAAAATATAATGCTTTGTCTTTTTTGCTCACAAATATGTTGTAAATATTCTTCTTTTTCTTTGTATGACTAAGAAACGCATACAAAGCGCTCTATTTTTTTACTTCCTCTAAGCTGGAAAAGCTTGCTAAGTTGCAGTAAGGCAACGTTCTAAGCGGTCACAATTTTATTATGGGTGACCACAAATGTCAGTAATTGTTAAGCACTTCCTTCCATGCTTCGTTGGGCTCGTCCAATTACATAATTTTTATTCAGACAAACATCCACAAATATTGTAAATGATCCGTAGCGAAGATCTAATCCGTAACCTCCTGAGGTTTCAGGAACACAGAGGTCATCGAAAGAGTCAATTTAACAATCAAACATAAAATGAATCATTGATTTTCTTTAGTTCAATCAGATAACTCTGCCTTGACATGGCTATTAACGCAATAATACGAAGTCCATTTGTCTAATTAATGGAGAAGATGATAGATAAGAGAACAATAGTGTCTGTAACAACTGGTCTAGCAAACTTACTAGACCACAGACAGAGTCACCTTAACACACAAATATTACTGTGATTCTTATACTAGTTCTAATCATGCCATAATCATCATCTCATCTCTATAATGTTAAACGTGACAAAATTTAAAAACTAAAATTTTGTACAACAAAACAAGTACATAATATTTTCAAAATAGGTCCTCTAATTAACGAAATAATCAGTAACAGTATTTAAAACAAACGCCTCAGTACAAAACTTTTACATTTAAAATTATGAAATTGCATTCAAAAACAAAAGGTGTTTGGGGATGTGTTTTTTTGAGTAACAAAAATTCACACTTTCGTATTTAATTATTAGAAGAATAATCCTTTGAAAAGGAATACCATTGTCTTTATACGTAAATTCTACCTAAGTTCGTATTTTGCGGCTGACCGCAGAATTTCGCACGGGGGCGATCAAACGAATAATTTATAATACCTATGGCTCCAGGGTTTAGAGATTTATCAGGTAATTAATGAACATTTTCCATTAGAATGCCATTGAGCATTTAATTACCAATATATTTATAAAAAAGCATAGTTTATGACCTGGAATAACACATAGACTACTTTTAAGTAAAAACCGTGTATGCCAAGTGGACCGGTACTTCGACTTTCATTCCGAAGGTCGTAGGATCGAATCCGGCCGTGCATCAGTGGACTTTTCGTGCAGTAATGTAAAAAAAAGGTTATCACATTTTTAGTACCATTTACATGACGCCATTTTCTTTCATGTTGCATACAATTAAATTGACTGTCATTGTGACTTGTACCTAATATTGTTTAAACGGAAGTCAAAAATTTCTTCAATTAATTGAACAGGGAAATGCCATCATGTAAATGATACTTTATCCAGGTAACTACTACGAGGGTGAAGCCACAGCATAAGTTAGTATGTATACCTATTCACAGAAAACAAAGTTATCCTTCCTAAAAAAACTTGGCGATGCCGTTTGATAAAAGGTAAACTCAATTCTACGCTAATTCAATAAGTTATCGTTCGTTCTATAAGGAACAAAAATGTTTATGAATAAAAAATAACAACATGTACCTACAGTTTTAAAACATTTTGATTTCTTCCTTGTTAACTTTTTCTATCCTACTAATATTATAAACGAGAAAGTTTGTATGAATGTTTGCTACTTGATTTAGATGAAATTTGGAATATAAATGACCTGAAATAACAATTATGTATGCTACTTTTTATCTATAGTTAGGTTCCTAGCTAACTGACGAGATAAACCGCATATTGTGCGTATAATAAAAAAACTTTTCAAAGTCAGGCTTTTAACAAAGTGCTAAATGCTATCAAAACTGGTCGTCTGGTTAACGTTAACACACAACCTAAACTTTTAGATTTACCCAAACATTTTTTTTCTTTGGCAAAATAAAATATACAAAGAACGAAAACCCATCCATCTTTGAACATAAAAATAAATCACTGCGATAACATTTCCAATACGTTGGACTTTAAAAGAGCAGAGATTTTATCAAACATAGACAAACCTTTGATCTAGGCTAAATAAAAATTCCCTCAGGTATTTACGGCATAGCTGAGTTATCTGCTAAGAAGCCATGGATGTCTAGATATTTTTAGAGTAACTTTAGGGCCATCGCAAACTGGACGACTAATCGCCGTGACTAACTAAACGCGGAGCTTTGACAACGCTCACATCGAAATTGACGCTGCACTTTTGCGCGAATATCATCTTGTGCGACAGATAGGCTTATCCAGGCTAGTACAACGTGGGCAAAACCATTTACTTGAAAATAAAGCCTAAATTTTAAACTAGAATTTACAGCAATAAAAACAAACCCAAAGAGCTTTCAATATTATTGTACGTAATAGAACATTATCTTTATTACCGTTCCGTTATTTTCAAATTTAAGGTAATATTGAACTGTATTTTCGTTCCTTTTGTTAGCTTATTTAGTAAAGCTGCATGTACAGCGTATTTAGACATTGTTTAGCATACACAGCTGTTGGAATAATAAAAAATTAACTGTATGCATGACTTCATTTTGCTGGAACTTGCTCCAAAAGCGTGCAGAGTGAAGACATACCTAAAATTTTGACGTTATTCATTTATTATACCTTCTTGATTCGCAGCTAAGTACACTATTTTCTATTTCTAGTGATCCTTTATACTTCTTGATCACTACTCATATACATGTAAACATTCCGTGTAAACTAAAGAGATTTATATTAATAGTTGATCGCTGATGGTTCACACTACCAACGATGGTTCGTTCTACTAGTTGGTCTCTTTCACTTATTTGTAAATACGCCCTAATATTTTCACGACTGTAATAAGATACGTTAACGAGAAAATGAATGGAATAAAAAGGTGCTTTCAAAACGGGATTTCCATTAAATGTTCGTTATCAAACTGGCACTTTAAGAATGATCCGGACACTTGAGTTTAATAATAAATAAATATCGTTGGACATTTCACACATCGTCATCTAGTCTTGTTACCAACTTGTTATTTTTTATGATATAAGGTAAGACGATGACAGCTGAACAAATTATTATCATAATTTGTAATTGTAATTAATTATTTAGACTAATTGTATATTATTTGTAAATACAAAAAACTATATTATAAGTAGGTACGATTACATAGAAACAGAGAGATACTAAAAACAAAATAAAATAAATATGTAAGATATTAATATTAATAATAATATTAATCTAAAAAATTGTGTTTTTTTGTCATTTTGCTCGATGTCCATATCGAAAACAAGTACACGCTTAAAATATTCACGTAGTCACCTAATCTTAGCACACAGTCTAAGACTGTGTGTCCAGCCAATTTATTTTTACTTAGAACTGAATAAAAACTCAAGGAAATATAAAGAACTCGAGGACCCTCGGAAAATTCAAAACAGGCACGGAATTAAGCTTTGTACCTTTGTCATTCAAATGCTGAAACTAAATCCTTATTAATCATATTAAAAAGACATTTGGTAAATGGATTCCTATTTTCGTCCAATTTAAGAGGCCGTGTGAAATTTAATTTTGACAAAATGCTCACCGTTTAAAGATCATGAAAAGAATAATGGTAATATGGAGGACAAACGCTTTGAACAAGGCATGTCCTTTGTTCCTGTTAAATATATTATACAAGCAGCACGTTTGGATTTTTTTATATTTTAAACTAGGTATAATGTTTCAAAGAGAACACAACAAACATACCCCTTTAACATTAGCAATTGACCTTTTAACAAGTTGATATTTTATGTTTACAAAGTTATGTTGGCGTAGGTAGAGTATTATTGTGTACCTATATAATGTGTTTTTTTTTGTTAAATGTTAAGTTATTCACCTACGTTTGTGCCTTGTGTTTCAGTAAGGCAAAATTTGGTTATTTAATTACTAGTACATTCGGTAAGCGTTGTCTGATGAAGCGCTGACCCGAAAAATCAAGGAATTTTATTAATATTAAAAAAAATCAAGAATAAAAGACAACATTTTCCACACTAATATACTTTCTCAGTATTATGCATAGTTTATTCACTACAGATAGTTCGCCAATCCTCAGAGACTAACTTTTCGTAATTCGCTTTAACTTTCACAATTTATTTTAAAATGTTCATTAAATCTCAAATATGGTCCGACCTTTATAAACATTGACTGGTGAATATTAATAACAAGTTAATAGTTTTACTCGGTAATTATATTTAAAGACAGATGTGTTGTGACCTGCCTTGGGACGAATACTAAGATACTTATCGCTCAAATTGAGTTTCAAGTTTCAAATTGAGATGACAAGACCTACCCTCTGGGAATCCAAAGAGGATCATAGCCTGTCTGCTGTCTGGGCCGTCAAGCACAAGTTTTTGACTAATCTAATAGGGTGGTAGTGATATTACTATACAAGAGCTAACTCTATTATCGTTTACCGATGCAATTTAGCAAAACTTTTGGGAGCATTACTTTGCAGTTGACACACATACTCGGTTATCAAAAAAGATAGCCAGATTTAACCGTTTCTACATCATGTCTCTTTTACTGTCACGGCCCGCCTTCACATCTCAGCACTTTCGACTTAGTTACTTTCATCATTTTCTTCATACAAGCTCGAAGGATCAGTGTGCTTTTTTAGCCGGTTATTCTTCAAAAATTCACCACTTTGTCTCGAGTATGTATGCGTAGGTCATCCTCTTTTGCCAAACTCGCTATAATTACCTTTCATGGATGTAACTCTTTAAACCAAACCTAATTAAAATCTAACATTTTAAAAGCGATCTCAAAAGACAATACATAGATCTAAGAGTAAATTTAAAATGACTTTTACATACCACACGCATACACGACTTTCATGCTAAACCTGGAGTTAGGCTTGCAGTCGAGTGGGAACATCTTTCTATTGGCGATGAAGTGGCACCGTCGCTTGCCATGGCAGAACCACATCACCTTCTCTATAGCGTGCGGCGCTTCGCATACTGTGAACAAGGCAAAATTAATTAATATTAAACTGACTTAAATTGTGTAAGGAAAAAGCAATTTCTGGCACTTTCGAAGTGCATGTCTGTTAATAACTCCGAATATCCTCATTAGAACCTTATTTTTTTATGGGACCTCGGGATTGTACTATTCTAACAATAAACAATATATTATATATCAATAAAATATTAAAATTGGTCTATTGTTGACGGAATTATCAGAGAAAACCCATTGAAGAAAACAATTCTTGTTCATAACTCTACCAAATCCTGTTTTTAGTGCAAATTAAATAAATAATTGACTATTTTAAATCGTAAATAGTTAAAATCTATAAAGTTAAAGTTAAAGTTAAAGTCTACGAAAGATAGGCCTCGCATAATATACGTCAAATTAAATGTTCTACTTCCTTTTAGCTCATTTTATGTGGCTGATAAAAACTAATGTGGTAGGCCTAATGGTTTAGGTCGGGTGGATATGGAAAACTTAACAAAATTACCAGTGCTATTTCATAGGCACTTTGAAACAGCTGATCAACTGTAAATGCTTGTTTCAGTTTGAATATGGCTGGTGATCAGAATGCCGTGCTCGGATCGGTAATTACGCTGTCATCTGTATTAATATAATCTTATGTAACTTTTTATTAATTTATGTACTTACTTAATTATAAAATTAAAATTACTAACACTAGAATTTTGACAATTACCTACATGACTCATTATCGCAGCCTCAGAACACTAATAGGTACACATATTTTACTTTATACATTTGAGAAATTCAAAGAGGAATATACTTTCTAAACTCATATCACAAATATTTCTTAAACTTTAACTTACCTACACAAAAAGGGAAATACGAGGATAAAATGAAATTTTATGATGTATTTTAGGATCCAACGATTGCGCGTTACATTCAAAGGCTAATTTCCTTGAAGTGCCGGTTAAAGGGCCTCGGGTGCACTTCCAATTTTGGCTGTATTGCTTGTAAAGTTGAAAGAAATCGCCTTGTAAAATTTTGCTGTGAATACTAAACAAGCGATGTTCACCGTCTGGAACGGGTGGTTATCGTTTATTACTAAAAATGTGTAAGGAATATCAATGTTCGGAAATGGTAAAAGGAATAATCGAGAAGAAAGTTGTGAGTATTCTAATAGCAATAAAGTCGTTAGCCCATGACGAGGGCATTTACGCGGCTTAAATAAATAAATATCTTTGGACATTCCACACAGCGTCATTTAGTCCCAAACTAAGTAACTTAATGCTTGGTTTATGGTAACCAGATGACTGATATAATACTTAGACTGCCAATTATCTCCTCAGTTATGCCGAAACCTTTTATTTCGTTTTTCACCTAACCCTAGTTAGGGTTCCTTCTCATTGAGAGCATTTAAATATAACGATAGATTACATCTAAAAACAGGATTATTATTATTAATGTTGGAGAACCGAACATTATGTGCAATGTTTTGATACAACTTGTTATATCAATCAATATCTAATCCTTTCGCTGTGGCAGGGTGTAACAAATCGACATTTTCAAAAGGACCTAAATTTACAGAGCCTAAAGATATGTCTACCGCTCCCTGGGATACAAGTCTTTATCATATTTCATTTTTTCATATTCACTCCCAGTGACGAAGCACCTTTATATTTATTTTAACGTTAATTTCAAGTAAGGCTATTTTTAAAACCGCTTTTAGCTAAGTGATGGACATAGGATCCGCAAAGGAGACATTTACGTCACTCGCAATTAGCATTTCATTTCATCTCAGCGCCCATTCGGGGCTGACACTAGTCTTTCCTGGCATTTTCAGGGTAACTAATGTAATTTACTAAAGTGGTTGCTTGAGTTTTGGTTCTTGGATGTTATTTATTTTTAACACAAAATGTAGCTGATAAGATTATGGATTCAAACAAGACATCGGTCAATTGATTTTATTCGATTAAAAGAAATATAATTACCTACATTTTACGGAAGCTATTTGGATATTTTGATTTTTTTAAACATCCTTAGCGCTGATCCTCAGACATTTTTAAATACCTTTCAGATGACAAAGGGGTGTTTATAAATCCATTACCAGCATCATCATCCACATCACCAATCACCATCTCTTTCTATTGGGTACAAGGCCTTCAGTTTCTGCCAACGGTGACAAGTTTTTAGAAAATAACTTTGTTTCTATGTAAAGTAAAAGAAAGAAAGAAAAACATCTATTTACATCACTCAACAATTACTCGTACTTGTAGGAGGACCTTTTGTCGTAAGATAGAAGATAGAGTTCAATACACTGACAGCAGGTAGAGTGCCTCAAAGACTAGCAGCGTAACCTATTTTGTATTGCTATATATAGGTACTTATCTACCGTTCGAGGTAACAACCATCCCCATTAGCCTTATCTCTTGAATACCTCTGGACTCCATAATACTTGCACCAAAAGGCACAACACATTTGAGTCTCTAAAAGCGTATTCGCCTTTTGTGAAACAAAATAGTGATGAATGTCGGATTATTCAGAAGAAGACGTCTACACAATTCTCGTTTCATTTGCCAGACGTAAATACCACAGCGCCCATTTGGGACAGTGACACAGTAGTGTTTCCACTGTTCGCGTTATTAGCGTGACTGGCATTACAATTTTAGGGTACCGTGTAATATTGAAACGGCATAAAGGATGACACCAAACAGATATATGAGGCTTTTTTATATGGGACAGCTTGAAGAAGACAAAACGAAAACCTAGACGATAAATAGACCTAGACGACAATCTAACTGAACTTTTGCATAGCTTCTATCGCGGGCCTTGAGCGTGGAGACTGAATCCAGAAATTCCGTAACGAAAAAACCTAACGCTTGTCACTTTAGTTCAGCAACTCGCCTCTAGGTGGCATGCAATAGCTTTACCGCGGCAGGCTTCGAATGCCACACGTCTTTTTTGAAAGTAACGTCAATGTAATAAATTACACAAACATTTTGATCTTTCTAAATAAAACTCGTTTTAAAATAAAATTTCTTTTCAAAAACTATAATTTAAGTACCTATTTCAAAACTGTACTTTTGTATGATTTTTTAATTCTTATAAAATACGTACACCTTATATACGTATACGTACCCTACGGAACCGTTCGAAATTATTACTGGATGACACTCCTTGTTCTACTTTACTGTGTAGCTTATTGCTTTTTGACTGTGGACAAGTTAATGTCGGTTTTGTTGAAATGAAACAATGACGTATAATTTTTTCCAGACTACTGTAGCGAATCATAAATCATAAAAATCATAAGCGAAAAAAATCATTGAAAGTTAAGGATTGGAAGCTTTTGTTACTGCCGAGTTAAAGTTAAACGAAGTTGCAATCACAAAATGGATGTCACCGTTAATAGTATATACCCACTGTACGTGGGTGGGTACATTAACAATCTAATAAGTAATCCTCTCGAGTAAAGAAATTTTAAGGTTAAGTTTGCTTTCACAAAACATGTTGGTCGTTGATTGATCGTCAGTGTTGTGTATCCAACATAATGCAGAGTTTATACGTCTAAATCTATGACCTTACTTTACAGGCTAAACAAATGCTATGGCAAAATATAGCAGAATAATAAGGATTTGATCATGGTCATAAATTTCAAAAGACTTACAAAGGCTAATCTACACTAATATTATAAAGAGGAAAACTTTGTTTGTTTGTTTGTTTGTTTGTTTGTTTGGTTGTAATGAATAGGCTCAAAAACTACTGAACCGATTTTAAAAATTCTTTCACCATTCGAAAGCTACATTATCCACGAGTGACATAGGCTACTTTTTATCCCAATATTCCCGCGGGAACGGGACTTACGCGGGTGAAACCGCGGGGAGCAGCTAGTGAAATATAAAATTCAGAACAATACAATGATATTCTGAGTATTAAAAAATATCGAAACTTTGCATAATTGCGTCTATAAACAACACAAAGTTGCATTCGAATATTCAACTCGATATAGGTACTAAGTATACTAAGTAAAAACTTACTTTGATGCAGTACCTTTGGTCAGGAAACGGACGGAGCGTTGTGAAACATTTTTCAACGTGAAAGCGCCACCTTTTGACAACACGTTATACTGGATAGTAGAATAATGTTCGCGATTGTACACGCCTGTAGGTGGAGCTAGTTAATGTAGAGAAATATAGTAGGTAGTATTACTTTTTAGCATTTGACTATTCCATTCGACTTTTAGAACATGTTTTTCTAAGGCTTTGAGTTTTAGTTTTCTTACTGTTGTGGTCTAATAGTGAATGTTAAAGGTACTATTTTCTACTGTTTGGACATTTCCTTTGCTCCTAAAAGAACCGACAAATACGGAATAAAGTTAATGTTGTTATTCCAGGTGTGTTTGCAGACTGTAGGCTAAGTTTTTTCCAAAGCAACTCGAATCAGGACATTTTATTCGTTATTTTGTTTTAATTGTTTCTCGACTTAGTATCACAGGGTCATCAGTGTAAATTCCAGTCTTGAATAAATTAAATCATTGCCAAAGATGATAGCGGGTTTAGAGTGAATGATTTTTAAAAAAGACTAAAATAATTGTCAAGAAACTCTATTTCTCGGCTAAGATAATGGTGAGTTGCTAAACAAGACTATATTTTCTAAATGAAGTCTAATTAAATTAAATTACCTAATATCCGCAATTGGTTTATGGTCATTAAATGGTTTTGTAGAGTTTTAAGTTTAACCTTGATAATTTATGCAATAATACTTAAATGATATGAACAAAATGTTCTTGTACTTAATAATCAAAATTACTTATTTTTTACTATCTGTGATGCTGGGCAAGCCTACTCCATCTCAACAATGTCCCATGCACTACAGTGTTTTGTCTAGTGTAATCAAAGATTGCCTCCTGACGCTGTATAATTAATTAATTAATATAATTAATTAATAATTAATTAATCATCTTGTAAAAGATGCAAATAAGGCCTGTGGAGATAATAATCAAATACTTACCAGTTTTAGCTTCGCCCTGTGGTGGTGCGCAGGCATCAGCCTCGTTCGCCGGTCGTCCATACTTGACGTCGTAGATGGCTATCCTAGAGTTGGGATTGCAGTGGATCTTCACCTCCTCGTTGTCACAGCTTCTTAGGCTCCGGTACTCAGCTGTGAACAAAATTATTTTTGAAATGTGTTATTTTATTAACGTAAGCAATAAATAGAAAATCTATTCTTTAAATCCGTCGACGCTATCCGAAATCCAGAATCGAACGAAGGCACTTAGTGTACCTATTTACGAATTTGATACCAAAATTTAGTTTTTCGATTTACAAAGTAGCTTCAGAAAAAGTTCAGCAAACTTCAGTAAATGTTTTTGTATTTGTATTTGTATTCAGAAGCACCGGAGCAAAATAAACTAAATGCGAAACTCTGTATGTCTGTCTGTAGTACCACTAAACCGATTGTGATGAGATTTGGTACAGGACTAGACTGAGAAGACATACGATAGAGGAGAGGCTGATACATGAGAGGCTACTGTTCATTTTTCACGTCAGGAGCAGCTAGTATGACATAAAAGGGTGTTATTGTATTATTTAATGTTACCACACTACGTCACTATTCTAAAGAATCTCTTCACACAGCAAAGAATTCCAAGTATCTAGCGCCTACAACCCTTTGTTTTCGAAACAAACACATTGAAACCGGAACCTTACCCTTCCGCGTAGTACCTAGCAACAGTTACTTCCGTCCATTAGTAATATAATACCAATCGGAGAAGGCATCAATTAGTATCCGAGTTCATATTTTAGTATTTACAGGTATTTCGTGTTAGAAGTTCTTAGATTGCTAAGTTCATAGATTGTTGAAGTTAAGCAACAATCTAAGTCACACTTGGGTGACCGCAAGTGGCATTATAACAAGTGAGTACTTCCGTGCTTCGGAAAGCATGTTAAATTGTCAGGTCTTGGCTTTTAAATTCATGACGAAGGCCTTTTATATTCCAAATTTCACTGCAATCGGTTTTGTAGCTTTTCCGTGAAAAAGGAACAAACATACATCCATACTCACAAAGTTTCGCATTTATAATATTAAGTATGAAGAAAGTAGGATAGGATAGGATAGTAGGATAGCACAATAAACAGTTGATTACATTTTAAATCCATAAACAAGCAGTAATTTTTAGGTATTAAAAAACGAACTGCTTGTTTATGGTCAGCATTATATTTGGAACGGAAAACCGTTGCGTCCTCATCGCCCATTTACCACTTACAGTCGATAACCGTATGCCATAGTCACACAGAAAACAAGTCAACGAGAAAAAGCTTGGGTTTCAGATGATACTATTGGACCCCTGAAAAAAAGGCCCTCTTCACCAGGTTCTCGTCCGCTTCTGTCCAGCAATGGAATCTGACTTTAATACGACTTTGATAACATTACCCAAATAACATTACTTTTAAACGGCCATGCTACGGCCCCAGTAGTGCATATTCGAAACTTATGTAGAAATTATTAGTACTTTGCGAAACAGACCCTAAGAATTTTTATTAAATAATTATCAGATCCTTGACCTTTATATGGAACCTCATTTGGGGTTTACCTTTTCAAAGAAAAAAATAATCTGTAAACTAATGACTGAATATTCGAAGAACAAACTTTAATTTTAATGAAAAAAAAACAACCATCTATTTTCAAGTCATTTTAAAACAAATATGTCACGTCGTAAATCTCCTAGACCCAATCAATATCACTATACTTTATTTCTTGATGCGAGAAGAAAAAATAAACTCACGTGATTGGTTGTCAAAAATAATTATCTATCTCGTGATTGGCTAGATTGTCAAATTAACTGTCAATTGTCAAATATAGCCAATCCGAGAATAAACAATTATTTTCGACGATCAATCACATGTGTTTATTTTTCTTCCTATTAGCTCGTTGCAATAAATGAAGTACCTATAGTTTTATATCTAACTGAGGTCTAATTTTCGCTGCACAATGTTGCGTTCGCATAGCTCGTTTGGCATTTACGGCCGATTACCGCACCTTACGGCTCGCCGCTCCTGCATATCCTGGGCGCGCCCTGGGGCGGTGACCCCAGGAATTTATTAACGCAGCATAAATCACTTCAATACAGTCCATACCCTCGTAAAAATCGCCACGTCACGCGATCGGGGAATCTGTTTCGCCCTTGTTTTAATGGAATGGATGTTCCTTATTTAAATTTCAAAATTGTAGCATTCTCATTCATCAAAATGTTGTAAGAGGTTGTTAGTAATTATTGAGACCGCTCATAGTTTATTGTAACTGTGTATTCTATGTTCTTGGACTAAATAGTTAATTCATTCTATATTTCATAAATATTTTTAGATTTAATACAAACATTTTTTTTCATCAACTAAAAAGACTAGAAAAGAGCATGGCAAACTTATGACAGCCCCCTTTTTATCTAAAATAAAACAATTAAAACAGGTAAGATTGCCAATATCACATTTTAAATACTGCATGCAAGCAATAATTTATGTAGAACAATCGAGTCAAACAGGATATATACATTAATGTTGCAACCTCTTTTGTCCAAAATTGATTATGATCACCGCTTTGAATTTATCAATTCAAAAATAGAACGCGTTGTCGATGTCAACTTTTTTTAATAAACGAGGCATTTGCCTTTGGGAATTCGGTGAACCTTTTTATTTGAGAGCTTCAACGCGTTTGAAATATGGAATTTTCCAGATGGGATTTTCGCGAGGTAAGTCACACATTTGGTTTGTCGTAGAAAATATGAGGACTGGATTTTGCTGGAATTTAGGTTGACTTTTATAAGCCCTTATGGAAGAATGAAATGAAATATGGTAGATCATGTACTTACCCACCTTTTCTTCAAAAAATAAAAGCTTAATCTAGGATTTTCTACAAAGGGCTGGTCGCACGACTATTGAAGCTGCAATAAATAGGTGGTCTTTCAGAATAAACAATTTTGTGTAAATTTCAACCATTTATAGAGTCAGCAAAATCTCTAAAATATTTAAATGGCTTAGTTAAACAATGCGAGAGGTCCGTATCTTCTCCATAATGGAGGCAACTAAGCTTTGGCAACTGTTGAATATCGTACCGTTATTCAATTTAATGTTTGGGTGGCAGACACAGCATTGTGGCGAAAAAGGGTTTCTTGCTATTTATTTGATACTGAAGCCAACAACATAGGCTTTACATCCATTGAGAGTGATTGATGCAGCGTCAGAAGGCTACGTCTCACTTAGCAAACAATGCAATGCTTGGGACAATGTTTCAATGGAGCAGATTGACGTAACACCTTATTCCTCTCCTCAGTTTCTTTGGTACAATCGTTCGTTCGTTCGTATGAGCAAGTGGCCAACTCTAGTGACGGAGTTTTTAGGCCGCCTAAAGGCCTCCGTCATGACTTAACGACTTTAAAAGCCGGGACCGGCAATTTAACGAACCCTCCGAAGCAAGGAAGCGCTCAGTTGTTAATGCAATGACCACAACCAAATATAAATATCGCTAAAAACCACTCTATTTTACTTAGAGTAATATGCAAGCATGTAAATATTTACTCTAGATATAATGAAGTAAGATTTGTGATAGAAATTCAGTTATACTCGTATACGTTTACGGATTGAGGAAGTTACGTTTCTCAATAAATTAAAACAAACTATTATGCTGGTTGATTACTTTACGTTTTCATATTATTGTTTTTCAAGATTTCAAGACGAAGCCTCTAAAAGCTACTGACAAAAAAATGTCTTTTTTAAACTCTCGAGCTTAGAAATAATAGTTAGGCAAAACATTTCGATTTTAAAATCAATTTAATCTTAGCACTTAGGCATCTAAAATCTATTTTGTTTTCTATTTTAAGTAAAGTACCTAGAAAAACAATTAGAGTTACTATGAATACCTATGCATTTTAAGCGATGAAAAATATTTTAGAGCTTTGTAATTAAATTAGATACTTGGGAATTTTACGAGAGGGTCTCAAAACAAGTTGAGAGTTAAGGCTTAACTACACTAAAAAAGTTTTATCAAAACAAAGGCTTCCACGGTGGAATATTTTCCACTTTCATTTACACACTGGTGTTAATACAGACAGAAACGTAAACGTCACACATGCTATGTTCACAAAATGTAATCTACAGAAAGGAAGCTTAGAAAAAAGTACGTTTTGAAAATATACTAGACTAACAGGGAGTTCTACAAAGGTGACTTATGACAAAATGTTTAAACCTTGGTTTTATTTAATATTTAAATAAATAAATAATAAATGAACTAATTTAACAAAATTAGTGCGTAAAAAATGAACAAATTTTGTTACGCAAATATAAAATTACAATTTAAAAAATGAAATATGATCACGACTGTATTCCCAAAGTGCGAGTCATATTGTTTTAGATCATCGCACTTTTTTAGATACTAAAATATAGGGCCAGTGTATACTGACCAAAAACTCAAAGTGAGACCAGTGATCGGTGATGGGAGAAAAGTAAGTTTACATACTGTTGGAGAGACGAGAAAAAAAGTTTGTTTCCCTTCTGTACATTTTGCAAAATATTATCTCTTGTTAAAGTTTTAGTCTTACTAGGTTACTGGGTCTTGTTACGGTTTTGGTCTTACTTACGAGTAGTTTCTTGCCAGTAAACCAAAGAGAGACCAGTGAATGGTAGTCCAAGGGAAGTAAGTTTACGTAAAAAGTTTGCTTCACTTCTGAACATTTTACAGTCTGTGTCTTAGCTTTGGTTTGTAACATCCGAGTAGTTCCTTACCAGTAAACCAAAGTGATTGGTAGTGCAAGAGCTTACCTTAGAAATACTTTTTATCCGAAATAGCTTCTTTAAAACCCACACCAAAGAGCATCCCATGCTAATGGTCTCAAACGCTCAATATTTCAAGTCCTGAATTACCACACTCTTTACTCAAAGCACTCTACCCTCCCCGGAGTGTTCCCATTAGAGTTACGCCGAGTCCCGGAGTACTTCAGACATGTTTTAGAGTTACACATAAAACATACACACGACACGGACGACATTTATACACCTGAAACTTTTTAAGTTGGACAGGGGTCATCTAAAGATATTGTTTGAACTGTTTGTTTTAAGTTTGCGGAAGGAATTTGCAAAGGACTTAAAATCCTACTTCCTAAAAAACCTGGAATGAAATATTATCACGACTGATCCCAGGAAGCAGTAGACATTTCTTTTGGATCTTTATGTAACTTTTTAGATTCTTTGAAGATGTCTTAGGGGTAGTCAGAGGTATGTCATATAAAATAAAATAAAAACATATTTAATCCATGCCAAATATGTTCTAAAAAACATACATCCATACATTCCAACAAACTTTCACATTTAGGTATAATAAATAGTAGGATTAATCTATCGTTGGTTGAGTTTTGTGGTGGTTGAGTTTAAACTATTTTCGAATGATAAACTATTTCAGTACGAAAAGCGCCTGAGAGGAGTGAGCATACTCATACCCAGATGAAGATTCTACGGAAGAATCGAAACATTGTCGGTATCTAAATCGACAATACTTTTACGTGAGTAATTCCCGTTGTATTCATATAATATTTCCGAATATTAATCTGAACCAATAATTCTAAAACAAATAGCATTGATAAAAACCACAGAATAAATAATAGTACAAGTACTCACATGGACGACACTTGTATTCAACTTGGACAAACTTCCGCAAAGTCGGACACGGGTCACCTGGCCCGGGGCTGGTGCTGAACGAACAACTGCTTTTCTTCTGGCATACTTCTACCACTCGCTGTAGAAGCATGTACTGAAACAAAATGATAGACTTCAAATTAGAAAGAGAAAGTTATTTTCGGATAATGAAGATGAGGGAAATTAAATTTGACATTTGGCAATAAAAAAGAAAAGATTTTTAGGTGTTCGTAATTTCTAGCCGACTCAAGTTTTCAAAATTTTACTGTCAATAGCAATTTAAAAAAAATGGTTTGACAAAAAGAAAGTGAAAGTAAAATATATTGAATTAAGTAATATTAAAAGTTACAGTGGTTACCCCACTCATACAGTATTTAAATTATTATTGTCAGTTAAATATTGAATTCCAAAAGGCAAATGAAACCGGACAAATAATTGATTTCAATACAAATAATTAACATTCAGTAAATGATTAACCTGATACTTTTATTTACAAACATCAATGCTATCAAAAACGATTTTCATATTTGCCGACATGCAATAAAATTATGAACATCGAGATAATTCAGCTTTCGTTTATCTTATTGGTTTTGTGATTTATCCAGTCAAATAGTTGAATTTACGGTAACGACGCAGGAACTGCCAAGAGATAGGGTTAGAACAGGTTAAATGATGTGTGAGTAAATAAATAGTTTACGGTTTGTATCGTCAGCCCGATGAACTGGCAAACACGGTTTGCTTAGAACCATGGCACATAATTATTAATATCATGCATATACTGTAGTATGGATATTTAGAAATACATGGACACGGGGTTTTCTTTTATCTTAATGTGAATTATTATTGTGATCGCGAAAATTTAAAAAAGACTGTTCAAATATTTGAGTTTACTCTTTGACGCGTAAACAATTAAACAGTTATTGGCTATATTTAATCCTGGTTGTTTAAAGTTTTTCCGGTAACCATCCCATTTTATACATCGGAAAAATAAACCAACATTACCTCTTTATAATACAAGTATAAAAAGCCTCGTATTAGAGTTGATAGATAGATAACTATCTATCAACTCTAGAGTAGAGTATTAGAGTTGATAGATAGATAACTATCTATCAACTCTAATACGAGTAGATCTAATACGTTTTATTACCTGCATTTTGTTTGGTAGCTTGCACATCTGGTCAGCAACAGTCGCGCAGCTATGATCCTTCGGTGGGTCACCGCCATACTGCGCGACAAGGATGCTGATCGCTGTTCCAGTGGGACACGAGAGGGACACTGTCTGATCGTCACATACAGCCCTGACTTCAGGCTTAAGCGTCTCAAGCAGAAGACCTGTAACCAAATTACCAAATTATTAATCAGTATTGTGTCAGTCAATGCCATAGCACGAGCATTAAGTTGCTTAGCTTAGGACTACTCTAATTTCCTCCTAATACCTATTATCTACGTGACAGATGGATGTTTGTATGTCAGTTAGTCACATAAAAAAATGAACGGGTGTGGCTAAAACTTGCTCGTGTTCAAGCGCATATAAACTTTTCCACACGAAAAATTCATTGATGCACGTCACGGCCGGATTCGATCCCACGACATTCGGAACGAAAGTCTTAGTACCAATCTACTTGGCCAATTCAGCTTGAAAAGAACCTATAATAATTACAGGTTCTTTCCATTTTCAACTCGTGACATCCTGGTAACCTAGTTTTCGATCTCGATCATTGAAAATGACGACGTCCGTGAAACCAACTGACCTCAATTTTGAATTCAAATACCAGAAATTGATGACTACTGCGATGAAACTGCAGAGCAATCAAAAGCGTTAAATACTTGCGAATCTAACGATACGATTCATTCAGTGAAATCCATGGATCGATTAATAAAATTTAAAATATTTGACACTTCTTCGTACCTTTACCACATTATAATACCTAATGGGCAAAAAAATCCATTCAAAATTGGGCTGAATATAAAAACGATGGTGTGGCTGTACAGTTTGGAACACATATATATTAATCCATTATTGCTTACATTTACGAAGACTACCTAAAATATCAATCAACTAAATCTAATCTCAAAAGTCTCAATCTATAGTCCAAGTTTAGTCTTAAGTATAGGACGGACAGATAGCGACAGCTAATTTTCTTTATACTATGTAGTGATGATATTGAAAATCGCCCTTACTCACAGAATAAACAATAGATGCTCTTACAAAATACAAACATACATAAAAAGGCTGTTTATGAACAATAAAGAGTTTTATTATAACATTCAGTGGTCGTACAAAAATCCATAGCACTTCCATCTTTCGTAACAAGATAACATCATCTAATACAGATAAAATAAGACAAAAGACCGACGGGCCGTCACTCTCGATACAAATGACGCCATCAGGGAAATCGTGTGAAACAATAGCCGGACAGATAATGCGTGTAAAATGTGTTTGTTCGTGCCCGGGAGATTTAGGGGCACTTTTTATAATGAACGATACGATTTTCGTATAAAACATATAAAAAATATCTTAAATGTTTAAAACAAAGTCGGATTACACCATTTAAAATTTTACTGGTTTTTATCATCTTCAGTTTAGAGAATTGATTTAAGCGTGGCCCTGATTCAGGCTCAAGTTCATGATCTTTAATAGGTCGATTTGTCGCCACAAATAACAAAATAACTTTAAATATTTATAGGTATAGAATAACTAGGTATAAACATCAAAATGTTCATAAAATTTAAATATGAAATAACATCGCGTTGTTAAAGTAATAAAAACATAAAATGCTAGATTTAAGCTTGAGGTGAGAATAACGTTAGTCTACCAATTCTAACTGATTGAATAAAAAAATCAGTGTTTAGCATTTATTTCGGTCGATATTATGTCTATAGGTCACACCAGATTTGATTGCTGAGAAGTTATCATTACAAACTAATGACCTTATAACTATACCTACTTATCTGGAGATATACAGCAGTGACATGCTTTTCCACAAAGCAGTAGATCATTTAAAAACTTATACCTAATTAACTTTTTAAAAGTTAAACAATTGTCATATCACAAACATTAACTTGCTTAGCTTGGGATTAGATGACGCTGTGTGAAATGTGCAAGGATTTTTATTTATTTATTAATACTTATTATTATTAAAACAACGTATCGGTCATTCTCAATAGTTCTCTGGGGAGTGATTGTGCGTGCAGCCGGCGCCAGCGACACAACAAAAACTAACGGAAATATTTCATTTATGTCCTAAACTTGCTTTTCTTTTCCTATCGCAACTTATAGGCTGCTTTTTACGAGTACGCTCGAATTTTGTTATAAAAAATATAGACAGCAAATAAAATGAAACACAAGATATGATGGCATAACTAGTTTTGTAATATCAACCGTTTTGCGGGAAATGTGGGAACTGTAGATAAGTGTAATTTCAATGGTTTGTGTGAATTTTCATTCAGGGGTGCAATTAAATACAAGCTGTATTAGCAAACTTCGTACAGCAAAACTCTGGAATGATTGAAACCAATCTATTTGACAATTGTTGTAGATAGTATGAATATTTTGAATGGGAAAATGTTTTTGATTTTGTTTTTCGGTATTTTTCAAAGTTTTGAACACTCTCATACACACATATACATAATTTAGGACGAAGATCAATCCAACAAAATATCAAAAACCATGTCAGCAGGTATTAAGTAAGTTTTAAATAAACTCTCATGTTAAGGGCGAAATCGAAGACGAAGTCAAAGAAAAACCACGATAATCGGTGAAGCCGGACCCCGAGTTATAAATGTTTGAACAAAACAATTTTTTTTTTAATGTTAAGTATATAAAAGTAGGTACATGGTATAATATGAAATGATACGAGTATACCTGCGGAAACTTAGAAAGGACATTGGTCTCTTCAACATTCCTTACCTACGTTCATGTTTTGTATAAAACCCCTTTCGGTAATTATACCCGCCCACCTTTTTCTTTCTAAGTGGGCACAGAATAAGTAAAAGTGGTTGTATGCTTATTACGTCTAGTAAGAATACCTACCAAAAACATACAAATGTGCTCCACACCTGTGACCTAATTTACCGTATATTAATTCAAAGATCTGAAGAGCTCATGGCATAGTTTTCTTAAGTGCGGTTTCCATAGCTTATTGTTTGGTCATTATTTCCATACAAAAAAATCTGTTTAAATAACCTGGTTCTATTTTATAATAAAAGAAAATACAAATGTTCTTACAGAGTATCTAAGTACCTATGTTAAAATCACTTTCAAAATGATTACTTAAATAAAATCGTCCCTACTGATAGATTGAACACAACATGCTTACTTAAACACCTCCTTTTTTAAATTGGTTAAAAAGAAAATGAAAGCTTTTAAAAGAATTAACTTCGACACGAGGTGGGTCTAGGTTAGTTAATTATAGTGTCCTAGAAGGTACATCAAGCGGTCTAGATCGATTTACACCACAATATAACGACCATTCGTGTGTGAATATAAATAAATAAGAGTGTTTTCTAATCGAATAGAAGTGTAGGTTTGCTTTAGATTTGTTAGTTTACTTAATAAAGCTTTAATACTTTTGAATAAAAAAAAGTAAAATGAACTTTATGCAAGAATAATAATAATAATAATCCCATGTCAATGACTCGGGAAAAATTTGCTTCCTGACTATGAATAAATCATCAAGTACGAGTATGTATTAAATTAATCATCGCTGTATAATCGTCATATACAGACGAGTTTTTTTATTAATCAAGTCCTAACTTTTATGCACTAAAACCTGGCATTAATTTAATAAATAAATAATAAATAAATATCCTTGGACATTCCACACAGCGTCATCTAGCCCCAAGCTAAGCAACTTAATGCTTGTGTTATGGTAACCAGATGACTGATATAATACTTAGATACATTTTTTTTTTTGTAAATACATACGTATTATAGATAGAAAACACCCAGACACGAAACAAATATCTGCAGAACACATTAATAAAAAAGGTTTAACATAGCAAAATATAAGAAATAACGATATCTTTTGTACAAAACAGGACCATTAGTATCGAAAAATGTAATCAAAATGTCACACACTAAATTTACTTGTTGGGTCAAATGGCCGATGTATATTGGATCAATGGATAGCGATATAGCAGCAGTTGTTGCGAAGAATAGGGTCTAATTAGGAATCGGCTACATTTTCGGTCAGTTTCGGTATCAGCTAATTATTTATTGTATCGTTGTGAGCCAAAGAAATGTTCGGGGACCTATCTTAGCTATGATAGGCATTTTGAAAGATAAAATCTTTTAGAAATGGAATGAATAAAACATGCATTTGCTCACGAGGCAAGTCACAGTGTTACGGGATAATAATAATTGTAATGTCAAGGGTTACAATATTTTCAGAGAAGTAAAAAAAGTGTGTGCTTTGTACCAAATAAACGTGTATTCTATTGAATTCAATTCCAAATTTCTAACTAAGTTTTTGAAAGTACAACACGTTTCGTGGAACATGGTCTACCTAAACACTTAAAACGGGATATTTACCACGATTCGTAGATTTATGAGTTTCCCTTTATTTCGGCACAGTTGCATGCGCCATGATCACGGTTAAACTACCTACTTATGGTAAATATCCATAAGTGTGGTTATAATGTTGAAAACCATGATAGCTTAAAAAGTTTTATCATCTACCTACTTTTGAATAAATACAAAGTTGACCACACAAACTAGTCTTCAATGCAGCTAATCCGTAGAAATTCTATATTTCTCTACAATTTTGCGTCTACGAAATTCCGAATAAACCGGATAAAGATTTTGAATGAAAATTCGGATTATACTTTTTAAAATATCCATTTGCTGTTTGCAGTAGAATTTTTAAGGATTAATTTAAACTATGGAGAGTTTAAGTTAAGTCATGTGCAGCTATAAAAGCATTATTTTTGATGTTTTAACTGGTCAATACGTGCCTGTAAAGCACAAATTATTGAGTTGAGTTGGAACAAGCGAAAGAGTCACCGCGCTTATAAGACTGCAGATTTTTAAGTGATCCTTGAGGTCCTTCAGAAATAAACACATTTTTCTTTCTTTCTTTACTATTCTACAATACCGTAGCTGATGCGGCCATAATTACAGCGTGGTAGTAAACGCGTTATAAATTAATACATTACTTAGTCAGGCATCATGATGCTATACTTCCCAATAAGACTGACTGTATTTTTATTATTAGATTATTGGTATTATAATTAATTATTTACTTAAGTAGGTATATTTTATTTAATTTATAGGTTATTTTAAATTGCACGTTGTGATATTCTTAAATTATGAGAGCACCTTATTTTATTTGATAATATTATTAAAAGTTTAGTGTTATGTTTATGTTGAGTCTCCTTGAAAAATAAATAAATTACACGAGCGTCATTGGCACAAAACGCGTTAAACGAACAATCTATAAGAAATTATAACCAACTTATAGATCCGGATAGCACAACACCGTCAAGAGTGGCGTGATAGAGAAGAGGCCTTTACCCAGCAGTGGGTGTTACCAGCTGAGTAGATAGATAGATAGCGGTGTTTGTCTGAAAAGCATTCTCGTCTAACCATCCAACTTCTCCGATTGAACAATCTACCAATGGAGTTTATGCGAACTCTCTAGAATAAGCTACTTTCAATATTCATTGAATTTCCGTCGTACTGAGTAGATGCAATTTGAAGTTGAAAGCATATAATCCGACCTTAATAAAGGTAAGCAACTCCGAATGCTAGTAATCACTGTAGCTGTGCCATAGTCCCAATCCCGAGCTTCAAAGGAAATCTCAACAAGATTGTGAGATTTTCCTATTTATTGGAACTAGATCCTGGATCCGATGCCTTTACGAGCCGGCGTATTATGTGGATAAGATGTTTTTGTTCATTTTTCGCAGCATTGTGCGATACGGCTGATAAGAATAGCAACAGATAAAATTAAAACAACAAATACCTATCGCATTTTGGGAATACAGTTGTGATATAGTACACTAGCAGCACGTCTTGGCTTTGCACGGGTGTACTAATGAAACTACTGAGAAAAAAAATTACCCATGTGTAGAATGGACTGTCGGGATGGTTATACATGATGCCGACAGTCCATTCTACACATCGGTGAATTATTTAAATCGGCTGAGTAGTTTGGGATATTACCTCCGTTAAACACACAAACCAACATTAAGTACCTTTTTATAATATCAGCGTAGATAGTGTAGGAAATGAAACGAAATTGAATAGCATTGCAATTCAAGTTCTCCTAAAAGATACTGTGAGTTTCCTCTTTAACCCAATAATGAATAGGAAAAAACCTAGTACAGCAAGCTTTTTAAACTATCATGGTTGTGAACATTATAAACTCGTAAAACGCGATATTTAACAATAGTTTAACCGTGATCATGGCTCATGCAACTATGCTGAAATATCGGAAAACTCGTTAACCAACGTATCATGGTAAATATCCCGTTTTGAGTGTTTATAAACCTAGTACAGCAAAGAACCATGTATGCCGACGAAAAAAATATACTATCAAATGTGATTCATATTTACTTGGTAACTGAATTCACCTCTGGCATTGTTTTTCTGCGAAACGTGACACAAATATTGGTTGTGGGATATGTATGAAATAACCTACAATTCGATAGGTAGGTATATACATAACAGTTCAAAGGCTTTCATTAATGTCGCAATAGTAACTATACCCGGAGAGTCACTTGTACCTATTGTTATACAAATTGAATGGGGTGGACGTATCATAGGACCTTCATACTACCAAATAATACTAGGAATAGTAAATTATAGTACAATGTATTCTGTTCTTTGCATGTTATTAGACATGGGGAGAATAATAGTGGCGATTCTGATGTGAAAACTAAACAAATTTAAGATGATGCCATCCTTTTTATTTCGATCGTTATGAAAGGGATGGCAACATCTTTAATTAGTTTAGTTCAAATTTTGGCGATGTCAGAATCGCCAGCAATATCCAACTAAACATTGATTAAGAAAATGTATTGAATTAATTTTTTTTATTGCCTAGGTATGTGTACTAATTCCAAATTAATATACCTATGTACCTATATGTCAAGTTTCAGCCAAATCCGTTCAGTAGCGCCTTTAAATAATTTAAGTCTTTATAAATCAAACCTAATTAAAACAAAAAGCTAAAAAAGAATGTAAGTGACTCGTTCTTTAAAAAAGTTAGTTAATTTCATTACTTAATCACTATTATTTATTTCTTCCAAATTTTAAATAATGAAAACTTTAAAAGTATCCTATTCCCTTCAAGTATTTTATATAAATTGGATAACATTATTTACGTAGCCGCAGACGGAGTGACATTGCATCAAAAAAATTGAAACCCGTTTACAATTCAGAGCTTCAAGATAGTGGCTTCGTAATAAAACTTTAGCATCACACTAAAATTATAAAAGCGAAAGTTTGTGTGTAATTGTGAATGTCTGTTACTCCGTCACGCTCAAACGGCTTTAAGTATTTGTATTAAATTGGGACCAGGACAGCTTATATCCTAGATTAACACATATGCTGCTATAGATCCCGGTATTTCCGAGAACATGAACACATACTTTATAAATAGAGTTAAATTTTGTACTGTCAGCGTTCCTTATAAATAGTTACACATCTACTCGTTGTGAACAACTTTGTTTCCTCAACCCTATGGGAATTTACTACTAAGAAAGGATTCAAATTTGAGGTTATTAGATTTACCCAGTCCCAAGATTTAGAGGATTAGAGGTGTTTGGGAGTAGTAAGGAACAAGATCACATTTTTGAAATGAAAAGCAAGCGCAAGATCCATAGGTACTATAATATTAGAAATGAGTTTTTTAATACATCGTTGAAAGTTGTATTGAAATAGTGAATTGTATGTAAATAAATTTATTAATTTGGAAGTCTAAAACCGCTATATTACGGTCTACATCAAGCTAGAACCACAGGCCTTCCCGAATCCAAGCTTTTAACGAAATTGCAAAGATTTCGTCGTCCCGTTTGAGGAGGGATGTCAAGAAATGAGAGTGTCTAATAAATTTTGTTTTATTTAACGCTAATGGATATAACTGGCAACTTGCTTCCTTGGATAACATTAAAATGAGTTTTGCTTTGGCCTTGTTCAATTTTAGAAGATATTTCACAGTAAAATTATCTGTAGAGAGTTACGAGACCTAAAATGATTTTAAATTTTAGCGTCTTTTTAGTTTGAAGCGTTGGTGGCGGAGCTGCTAAGACGTTCTTGATAGATCGTCGAAGTTAAGCAACGTTCTGAGAGGTTCTTGGATGGGTGACCGCAAGTGGCATTATCGAACGAACGATTTTAGCGTCAAATAACAAAACATCAAATTGAAAGACCCCTTTCAAATTACAGATTTTTTTTCATTCACTCTGCATTTTTATTTCAAACTCAAACCAAGGCGTCTGAACACAAAAATGAAACAAGAGGTCCGAAGAAAAACATTCATTCGAGTAATCTTTCACTTGAGTGGAACTTCCACAAGAAATTAAATCAAAATGTTCTAAACTTTCATGTCAGTTTGCAGTTCATGTTTATAATTAGCTCCTTTACGAGTGGCCCCAGCACTAAAAGTGCTAATTGATGAGTTTCACATAAGCCGGCATAAGGAGGTCGCACGTGATCGAGCCGCACCCTCGTATATTAATTAAAAACGTGACAACCGCGAATTTAGCCCTTTCATTCGAGTTGACGGCGAAACAGTGATATGAACGAACGGGTCAGCGATAGAAAAATATTTTAAAGTTTTGAAATTCATTCTGTTGATATTGCAGATTGTCACTCGAGCTGTGATCATGCATTTCCCTATTAAAACAATTTACAGTTCAAATAAAACTCAAAATGGTCATGCAATCACATTTTGAAGTTGCACTTGGTAGCCATTAAACTCTGTTTTCGCTATTCTTCCTAAACTATAAAAATGATTTATTTCAAATACCTATTACATTGTTCAACGTAATAGTAAGATGAATTAGGCGGTGCAGTATGAATTATAAACAACTACTATTTATCTACCCTAGGAAATATAAAAAAAATCTCTTGCCTGTATCACTTGCAAAACCGAGACAGCTCACACATCACCTACGAAAATCCATCAAGCAAAAAATAGACATACACAAGCTCGGAAAAACTAATCCTCCTTCCGAAGCAGTCGGGTAAAAACTCTTACTTACGTTGTTGGCAACTCTGGCATATCAAAATCCGAGCAACAAAAAGGGTCGGAAAGGTAAGCAGGAATACTATTGTATTCGATAAACACCTATTGACTTCCTTTTAGAACAGTTAACGGTTTAGATAGTTCAAGTATATTTATGTTAATGTTTGAGTTATTTATATCTCGTTTTATATTGTTTTTATGAAGAAAAGTCCGTAGCGTAGCAGTTAAATGTCACAATTTAGACAGATTATTCTAAATTACCTTGAAGTAAGTACCCACTTTTTTGTTTTTGGTCTAAATTCTAATTCGACTGAGGGTTTGGTGCATACACTTCCAAAAAGCATGCATACATAATTTGTTATATAAATTCTTAGAACAAAGCCAAGATATTTCATTTATGACTACTGTAAAAACTGCAAACGGTGCACGTAAGTTTGGTTCATAGCTATGAACTAGCAAAGCCAAAATATTTTTATGGTCTATAAAATTTTATAGATCAAATTGTTTGATAATACCTATTGCAAACTAGGAGAAAATTCCGAATGCAAAGATCTGATTAGATTGATAAAGGAAACATAGCCAAAGTATAATATCTACCAAATTTGTCTACACAAGGTTATAATTTTGATATAACCCTGGTATTTCATATTTTTGTCTAGACTTGACAAATTCGTTAAATTAGTAGATAGTAAAGTAAGTAAGTATTATAATTCGGCAAAAATTAAAATTCAAACTAACGTCTGAATACTCAATCGCTAATTAAAGTATGTAAGTGGTTCTTATCTATGAGATAATTTGACATTTGTCCATACAAATCTGTTAAAAAAATAACATCCTTAATAAGGCCTTAAATATTTAATTAGAGTTTGAGTATTCGGGCAATAGAATCAGTGTTTGTACTGTTATTTGTATCTGTCATTTAATTTTTTTTTTTTTAATTGGTATCCTGAGATTGCATTAGTCAATATCTGTTTTTCTGACGACTTATGGACAGAATCCGATGTCAAATACAAACCTTTTTGGGGGTAGGTTGACGAGTAATAATGGATTAACTAAATATTTAAAAACTCATAAAAAATCACGATAGAGTACTTGTACTTTAATGAATTTTTTTGACTCTGGAAACATCATTTTTAATCTAAATACATCATCATCATCATTTTTAATCTACTAGTCTGGAACTTCGGAACCCTACATTAGCGTGGCCCGACACGCGCTTGGCCATTTATTTTTCACAACAATTTTGTATGATTCCTTCCTTGTTCTATGTTTATGAAAAGCCGTTCTATGATGTTACTCTAAGCAGCGAGTTCACGTGCCTATTGTACACTACAGTAGCTGCACTAGCTATCACCATTTACATGTTAATGCCATATGTGTTGGCATAATCTTCATGACGGTAGTACAAGCCTACACAATCTAGCTTAGGCTATGTTACTAATCGTAGCTTACTAGTACTAGTCATAAAAGACTTAAAACTTTACTTCACTTCTTCATTATGGCTACTATGACTAGTGACTTAAAAACTTCGTTGAGCTCAGGCCTAATTTCATTGATGTACAGGTAAAAATAAAAAATAAATATCTTACCTTTCTAAATTGATAACTTAATATGGATAAGGTTGTATCAGTTTGTAGACAATTCTGTTGCCAGAGAGGTAGTACAACTAAAGGTTTCTGTATTAGATAACGACTTGATAAACCACCTTTTTTTATATAACAACCTCGATATTTTCACGCGGTCATCCACTTTGTGGTCATTTAAAGTCCTTGAACAAAGTCTAAAGAATGTCTAAACAAGTGCTTTAACAATCGTGAAATACATTTGCAGTGAACTCTATAAATAGTTTCAACAAGTATAGTTTTCTTATTTATTGTTTCACTATGTACATATTTTTTATTGAGTTAAGGGTTAGACGAGGTCTGTCTCCGGAGAACAAAAGTTGAGATATCATCCACTAAGCGAGAACTGACTTGTTGCGACGTAGCTTACTGGAAAGATACATACATTTGAGTCGGTTTATATCAATGACAAATTCAGAGGAATGGAAATAACTAACGTTTTGTGAGACGCTACTAAGTGTTAAAAAAATTAAACTAACTTCAATTTCGCAACAAAAAATATTCTGCACTCTGTATGTCTTATGTGTATTCGACGAAGATTTGAATATTAATAGCTACCATTTACACGATGCATCTTTCTTGCCTGTTGTTTACAATTGAATTGACTGTTATCATGACTTGGCGTGGTTTAAACATTGTTTATGCCATGGAAGCCAAATATTGCTTTCATTATATTTAACGTTTTTTATGTTATTATGTTACTTTTATCTTTTTTAATGTTTATTTCTAAGTTACTTCTATTGTATTACTTGTGTACCTACTTCTGTTATTGTTTTCGTCTGTGCGGTGTGTTTTCCAAAATAAATAATATTCTATTCTATTCTATTAATTGTATGGTACAAGCAAGAATCTTACATCGTGTAAATAGGACTTTGCTTTATCCTTCAAGTGGTTTTGCTTAATCAATAGAAAATCCGGTTAACTAAACCCGAACGCAACTATCTTTGATGTTAAATTGATGGTCTACGCTTGATATCCGCCTCAGACTAATTTTGTTCGGGCAAAAAGTATTTGACCCAATTTCTAAAGAGGCCCATAAAAGACGCTGCTTTAGAAACGACCTCCCATAATGACTGCCATTGAAAGTCGGGTCGCTAGTAATTATTAAATTAAATATCAATGTCTCAATTAGGTATTAAGGAGGGGCTAATTCATTCTCGAGGTTAATGGTTGTTCAAAATAAAATGTGTGAGTGAAATTAGTACGCAATTTTACTTTGTTGAATATTACATTTTTTAAGGTGTGTTTTATTCAGAGGATGACTCTTTGACAGCATTTAATGAAGGTTTTGATAATACCGCTAGGTTTAATTATTTCACTCGTTTACACCCATACACTGCCAGTATTCTCTACGTAAAATCAAAACATAAGGAGCATTGTAAAAGTTACTTTAGTTTGTAACACAAACAGCTATTGAAACATCCACAGGAAGCAATAGAGTACTTCCGATCTCTCTTTTCAACTTACTGAGTACATATTATGGATCTTTGAACGTTCTTCCATAATATAAAATATGCTCCTGAAAATATTATCCAAGAAAATAACGATTCTGAAAATGAAAATATATTTCGTTTAAAAAAGCTTTCTCAAAAAATAGCAACTCGTCTCTTTGCAAGGGTGTACTAATGAAACCCGAAATTTTAACCATTAAAAATAGTCTATGTACTTAAGAAAGTCCATTCTTTGTAAAATATTTTTTGAAATCGGATGAGTAGTTCCGGAGATTACCCTCTGCAAAGCAAATCAACTGTACCTCTTTATAATATTAGTATAGATAAAGACTGGTAATGAAATAGTGTGCATAGTTTCGCATTTCCTGTTAAAAGTACAAATCTATTTGTTCTGACCTGAGCCACAGATTATTAAATAGTGAGTTAGTTCAAGTTTCGCATCAAGTCTCTTCAAAGCGTGCCGGAAGAAACTACTTCGCGAAGCCTTTTTTAAAGTCTGTAAAGTAGGTAGATTTATCTCATCTTTCTCTGACTAGGTTTTTGGTTTTAGGAGCGTAAAAATGTAGATAATAAATAAATAAATAAATATCCTTGGACATTCCACACAGCGGCATCTAGTCCCAAGATAAGCAACTTGATGCTTGTGTTATGATAGGTAATAGCTTTGATATAGAGTAGTACTAAAATAGTTAATAGAAAAACAAAAAACAAATCTATACTAACAAAAAAATATGAAAAATCGACATGCCATAATTGTTGGTTTTTGACCAAGTTGATATTAATTTATATTGAAGAGAGGTTACGTTTAATTACTAAAACATAATTAAATATTTATAAATCCATTAAAAGTACTTATCTATTCGAGTAATTTATTATGTATTACGTCCTTGGTTTTACATACAAACAGTTAACAAAAATAACGTTGTAAATTAGTTTCTATTACATTGAAATAAAGCTTACTCACAACGCTGCGAGCTAAATTAAGTCCCACCGGGCTCTAATGATGATGAAGAAGAAATAAATTTACTTAAAACAAATCAACAGCATTCTTTGACCTTAATTCAAATTATTGTTGTTTATCTATTATAGCAAAGCCAGTAAAATTGTATCGACTGCTCTATATTTGAGCGAAAAGCCTACTTGTTGATGCGTAATTCAGTCCAAATAATATTTGCTAGTCTGTGCTATTAAATAACTATTAAACTTTACTGAGCAGTAAATCATTTCATATTATTTCACAGTTAGTTCCGCGAATTCAAGCAAGGTAATCATTATGCAAAACAAACGTACAGCATAAACAGAGAACCAGTTTCCCTGAAATCTATTTGTCATTATCTATCCTTCATTTCCATAATAGAAGAAAACTTTAATTGAGTTTGAAACTCGAATACAATTCAAGTTAATGGAACCGAGCGTTATGCAAGTTGCTTCCTTCAATTGAGTCTGGGTTCAAAGATGCAGACTAGATTACAGAATGCATTTTCGTGCACAGGAATGATAGATATTGCACGAAGAATTCGTAAAGGAAAACAAATCGAGTCAGTTTTTTAGCCTTCGAAGAATCTGAAGTATTCATCCTTTATCGTGCTTCAATAAGCTGCCTGTTCTAGTTTAAAATGCTGAAATTATTTGAGTCTCTTATTGAAAATTGAAGATACATTTCTTGTACAGCGAATGTACCTACAGCCAGTAACAAAGGAAAATTATTTTTTTCTGGTCTTTTAAGTGTTTCGCATTACACAATGTTTTCAATTTGCCATTTCACGAGACTAACAAAATACGTTATAAAATCGGTATCAAAAGAAAATAATTAATATTTTAATACGTTAAACTCCGTGTAAACTCCTTGGTAAAGTTTTATCAAATTTTAATAGTTTCGAAACTAAAAGATTTAGTTTAGCTTAATAAAGCAAGATGATTGCTCTGAGAATAAAGCTATCTGTAAATCCAATAATGGTGCCAACCAACTCGTTAAACTTTCAACCAAAAAAAAATAATATATAATTTTAAACAAAACTCTTAATTTATTATCTTTCGCCGCATTACGGGTATCAAGGGAATGATAGAACTAACTTCAAATAATATGAAAAATATATAATTATGATCAAGACTGATTTCAACGGGGCGATCTTTAAGATTTCTTTATATTTCATGTACCTCTAAGTATCTAGTTGTACTTTTAATATGTCGTCAAAGGTATATCCAGTGCTCACAGCAACAGTTAACAAAATCAAGTAGATATTTTTATATTAAATTTGTTAATTCTAATTAGTAGAATTTAGGTCTCATATTTCGGTTCATCTAGAATATATTTATCAAGGTGAATGTGAAAGTATTCACCTCCCACGTTCAAGTCTCGCAAAAGTTGTCGCTATCTACCACAACTCACGAGAGTTTCGAAGTTTCGTTGCAACAATTTCAAAATGCTTTTGTTATTACTGAAAATGTTCATCAACTTTATTACTTTAAACACTCAGATTTTATTTACATGACTATAAAAGCTAGATTAACATGAGTGGTCTATAAAATAGTTCTAAAGACTATGTACACTGAGATTATCTGTTATGATAAATCTGGCTTCTCTTTCTACTGCCAAGATAGTGACAGCAACAAAACATACAACTAGAATGACAGGAGGATATAAATGGGTTTATTCAAATACCAGTGCATTGTCCCTGCGCTTCAATAAGCGTCAATTCACACCGAGTTGGAAGCGAAGCGGCTGCAGTTTCAGTGTGTTATAATTTTAAACCTAATGTATATTTCTATAATGCACAGAATTAAAGCGCTTTGAAAAGTGCCCTTGGCGCCGCTTACATATGGTCGCCTGCGTTTCAAGTTTCTCAAGCGATACTGTGTATTATGGTGATGAAAATAGAGTTTAAAATGGTATGGCAATAAAACTGCTCGCCGCTTTCCTTCCATCTTGGTGTGACTTGAGCCTAACTAGTCTTAATTTCAGATTATGATGTATTTTCGTATGAGCATGTAACTCTCGTCCTAGTTTTAAGGCCGCTTTTTCTCCGTCATAGCTTAAGGACCCTCCAAAATATTTTCTACGTAAATAACCTTAACTTAAATCGAAATCTTTGACCAGCTGTCGCCCACGGCTTTGCTCGCATGGTATTCAGCTAGTTGAAAAGTAGCTTATGAGTTATTCCAGGTCGTAAACTATGTATAAAGTATTCCAAGTTTCAGCCAAATCCCGCCAACACTTGCCTATTGCCGGTTCCAACGGGTCGCGTTGGAACAGGCAATAGAATTACCTACAATCCTAGATAATTTGAAGTAATCCTAGAGGTCTACCGAAATAAATATTTACTTTTATTGCTTTTTCTTAAATATTAAGAAACATGAAACTATCATCCATACAAACTATCGCGTTTGTAATACTATCTAATAGGATCAATGGAATAAAATTGCTGTGCCAGGCTTTTTGATATTCATTTTACTCGTTTCAGAATCAGAATCTGCTGAGATTTTATTGCAACTTCTGCAGTTTAAGTGTAGTCTGACCTGCGATAGTGCACTGTGGCTCTGTGGTATTCCAAGTGGCAAACTCTGACGGTGCAGCCTCATAATGATATTACTGAAGTGGAACGTAAATGGGTAACAGTTGATGGTATTACGACAAAGGTTTTGAAATTATATATAAATCGAGTTGGTTACTTATATCTTAAGAACGACGTCTTTGATGATTTCTACTAATTGTATCCGACCTGAATATTAGATAAACAATAATATACACAGTTATTGTAATAGATGTAAACTCCGCCAATAGACAATAGGTACATGACATTCCAAAACAGAGGTACCATTTTTTTAACTTCATACGAGCCTCAATGTTTGAGATGCAAATATTCAGCTATGATTTTTGTTCCTGTTCATAATAAAAGTAAAACTATTTCATATAAATACTTGTCTTATTGAATCTTTATTTGTGTCTGTCTAGAAAAGCTAATTACATAACACACAAGCTACGAGACTCGTAGCTCGTAGCGCCGTAGAGCTCCGTAGCGTCTGACGTAGCAAATGCATTGTACTATTTGTTGTGACAACTCAATGGATTTGCTGTAAGATGGTACGCGATACGAAAGGTAAACATTTTAACGAAAGGTGCGCTGAAATGTAAGTACGCGGAACTACGAGTAGATTGAAAGGGGACTGAAAGGAACGGAGTTCTGAATAAATGTATTTTAAATTGAATGCAGTGACGAGCATAAACTGTTATGGGAGTGAATGATAATTATATTCAGCGTTTAATAATTACTACAAGCCATATAAAAACAAAAAGTCTTCATTAAGAAGTAATCAATAAAATTAAGCAAACAGCAAATTATCAGTAGGTAAAATTTTGCAATTATCAGTAAGCGTGTGTATTGTTAAACAAATAAATAAATGATAAATATCAAATTATGAATTATAGTCTGTGTTTTTGACGACCTCTGTGGCTCAGTTGTGTTAACGCCTGGCTGAGATGCGGAGGTTGCGGGTTCGATCCCCGCTACGGGACAAATGTTTGCATGTTCTGCAGATATTTGTTTCGTGTCTGGGTGGTTTCTATCTATAATAATTATGTATTTACAAAAAAAAATATCTAAGTATTATATCAGTCATCTGGTTACCATAACACAAGCATTAAGTTGCTTAGCTTGGGACTAGATGACGCTGTGTGGAATGTCCAAGGATATTTATTTATTTATTTATTTTATTTATTTATAGTCACACTACGAAGCACACAATTAATCACAACTATGAACTAATTTTAGTAAAACTACTTTCGTAACAAATCTTATAAGTAAATAAATTAATCAAAACCAACTAGGTGCCTACACAAACTTAATTCAATTACTCATTGTAAAACAAACAAAGCAGTTCCCCACAAATTAATACTCCACAGGTCTCAAACACTGTCAACTAACTGTTATTAAGTTAAAACCATTAGCAGAGCCCCATGTAATTATGTTAGTAATAAATCTCACACCGACCTAAATTATCTGAGTTGGTACAGGAAGGCACGGCGATCAGGAAGCCGATGAGCAGAGCAAACGACCGACACATATTTACACTCTACATTTAAATTTCGAATTATGAAATTCAAACTGGCCGTTAATAAATAAAGTTAAAACTGGCCAGTGACGAACACTCTATATTTAAATTTCAAATTATAGACTTGAAACTGGCCGGTGGTGAAAAAAAGTTGATACTGGCCGCTGATAAAAAAAAGTTGTATGTAAACAATGCCACGTGACAGGGTGTCACGTGGTTTCCGCGTGTCAAACTGTGTCCACAATTTACAGGCGTGTGGCCACAGTGAGTACGGTCGTGCAACTGGCGGAGTCTACGATACAAACTCGCGACTATTGGTCACGGCACACGGCGAGCCCATCTATTTCGCGTGACTTTCAAACGAGGAACCCTTCCTTCTTTCCCTGGAGAGAAATTAGGGTGCCCTTACCCGTGTATAATTAAAAAACGAGTATCGATTACAGCCTTAATATTAGTTTAATGGAAACTTCAATGCGGGTATTACGCAAGCTTTTCTGTTTTTGTTTTGCATTTTTTTCTTGCTTCAGTATAATTACTATAAGACCAATCAGGTTTTAATTAAACAGCTTAATTAAAACCATAACAGTTTCCCCTTCTGAACATGTGTTTTATTTTCATAAATATTTTGCTTAGATTTCACTTTTTAATTAAAATTGTAGCACGAAAAGCGGTGACGAAAGTAATTCTGAAAAATAAGCAAAAAAAACTCATTCGCGTAACACAACACGACTTTGATGAAAGCCAAATACGCTTTGGATAAGCTTAGCGGTCCCAGAAAGACGATTTTGTTTTCTATTTTTAAGGTATAAAAATATTTACATTTTCTATTGCTTTTATCGCGACGTGGATTACTTTATAACGTTTAAAGTGTGTTGATTGACTTGCTGCTGTGTTTGGTTACTTTATAAAGTAAAAGTGGCAGAATACAAATGTGAAAACTCTTAGAGTGCATTTCTGTTCAATCTTTTCATTCATTCTTTCAAAAAAGTTTTTTAATATAACGTAATAATTAGGTAAATCAATATATCATCTCTTGTTTTAAGCTTACTTTATAAGCTCACTAAGTAGGTCTTCATAATACATATATTTATGTAATAAGTTTTGATTGAATATTTAGTTTATTTAGAGTTTCAGATTATTAAATAAAGAAGCTAGTTTTTTTTATTAAACGGCTAAATAATAGTATTTTTCGAACTAAAATTACTTTCGACCCGCAAGCCGTGAAGCAATAGAAATTGTAATTGTTCATAAAATCCATTGAGAACATTTAAGACCTCTTTTATGAAAAACTTAACTGAAGATTTGAAAAATAAATAAAAGGCTTTTACACACACATCTTTTTGCAGTACGACAACTTTCTTACGTTTCATTTATATGCTATATCTACTGCGTTCCAGCTATGTAGTAGTAAAACTAGTAAAACTACAAAATGCATAAGTAAAATAATAATTGGCCGACCACACGTTAGCCCCACGAGAGAGAGAAAATTTTTGTAGACGCTATGACAAAGACGAAATTTTTCTTTACACTTGAGAGAGATGGGTGGAAAGTTTCAAAGATATGAAGAGATATATCATGAGAGACCATTGCACGGCAGTTAATATAAATAAATATAAAATATCATTGGACATTTACGCAGCGTCATCTAATCCCAAACTAAGCAACTTAATGCACCTGTTATGGTAACCAGATGACTATTGTATAGTATTTTTTTCTATAAATACAATATATATTTATTGATAAAAAAAACACCCAGACCCAGAATAAATATCACACACAAACAAAAATTATGTCTCACAGCGGGGATCGAACACGCATCTACCGCGTCTCAGGCGATCGTTCATCCACGGCACCACACAGCTTGTCAGTAATATGGGACGATATAGGTCAAATAAAAAAAGGACAGTAATAATAGAATTAACTATAACCGCACGTAAATATTGTGAGTGTATTATAGACCTAAAGTATACGTGGAAGAGAAAACAATGTCAGCTTTTTACCCGCTACGGGCTTTTCATCGACAAATAGCTTTTGCCAGCAATATAAATTGTTTTGATGGAAAATATTTATTTGTACAATTTCGGCTATGTTTTGATTACAGATCGTATTGATATCAATTCAACAGTTCAGTGGAGTTATATAGTTTATCTTTATACATTTTGCTACACAAAGAACATTAAAATGTGAGGTTTGTGATTGGATCTTGATAATTCAAAATTATTCGGTAAAATCAAGGGCTATTGAAATTAAATAAAACTGTTTCATTTGTGTAGAATATGATTTATATTTTTTATTTTCACACATAAATATGACAAAAACAGTTCTTTGCAAATGGTATGTACCAAAAATGTTCTATAGTTTATTTTTTGTTATAAAGTAGGTACTTTATAACAAAAAAACTAAAACATTTTTCCCCACAACGTAGATGTTAAACTATCGATAAGGCCAAGATTTGAAAGTAAGCTTTAATTATCAAATTTATAAAATAAAGTTACATCTTCCATCGTAAATGCATTTTAACCGATTTCAAAATATTTCGCTTAATGTATTGATAATTTTGATTTAAAAGATCAGTTTTTGTCAGTAAATTAAATTACCCTTTTTAAATAACCTAAACTTTTTCATAGATTTTATAAAAAAAAGACAAAAAAAAAGCTGACGTCAAAAAAAACATATCGTTAAGAACTTGTTTGGCTACTTCTTTTTCATATACCAACGAATAAATTGGTAGAAAATTGTCGTTTTCCTCCATATAAACAGTCAACCCTAAATCCATTGAAATATAGTGCGGAATCGAAGTGACTATAGTTGGGGTCAAATTGTAAGTTATTGCTGAATGTCTTTGAAACCTTTTCAACATTTACATGTCACTTTAAAAATAAACAATGTTTAGAGTATGCAACAGGCAAAAAAGTTGTATCGTGTAAATGGAATTTAGTTTATATTCAGTGATCTTGTTGCCAATCTGCAGTAGTCAGTATTTCCCATTCAAATGGCTAACTGCAATCCAAAATCTATTACAGGAAGTCTCAAACTGAGAGTTGCATTTGCCAAAATTGATTACAACCGCAGTTTAACATCTGTGTTATTCGTAAGCTGATTAAAAAGTAACAAAATAAAATAAAATATTTGACCTTCATTTCGCAAGCAATTTTACTTATGTAATTATGCTACTTGTATCAGTTTGATAAACCAACTTACTATCGGTGTTAATTTTTTTTATAGCAATCACACTTTATGCAAATTAGTGACATTTTATACTCGAAAGTAACAGAATGAACACTGTCAGGCGTCATCAAGTTGTATATTTGTAATATTGTTGGGTCAAACATAATATTGCAACTGCTTATCTGTGTTGTTTGTATTACTGTTACACAAACTGTAGTTACCTGATACACAAACCGAAGTGAACATAACAATGAACGAACATTGAGTCATTGCAAAGTCAAGCCTAATTAACTGCGCAAGCCAACCTACTCCTGCAAGCAAAGCGTGTTACTGTGATAATGAAACATCTGCATGAATTCTGAGTTTACATAGCTAGTGCTGAAATTATTCTTTGCTCATTGGTTTACACAGTAGATACCTACTTCCCTATATTGTGTATTTGAATTTTAACAACTGACTTGGTATTTTTGGGCGGTGATGGTGGGTACCTCGAATTTCGATACGAAGGTCGATTTTATTAAAATTTATATACGCATTATCACCAGCTCTAAACGGGGCAGGAAAACATCGTGAGCAAACGCGCGGCTATAGCCAGCCCTTTCCTGTTGATATGGCTGGCTAATCTGGGAGGGTGGTTTAGGTGCTGAGCAAGTCTATTCCATCTCAACAATGTCCCAGGCTTTACATTGTCCCGTTAATTGTAGACAAAGATTGCCTCCTGACGCTGTAGATCATGTAGTAAAGATGTAAGTCTATTGCCCCACTTTTTTCAAAAATAGGTACTTTTCTAAAACGCAAGTTGTATTACTGTATTAGTGCTTTTAATTCCGTGCCTACGTAGTAAAAGCCAATTTAAATCGAGCTTACTGAGCGTACGACTGTTTAACTAAATTGAAATTACAACTGGGAAATCCTTGATACTTTGTACAAGTCATGTTTTTTAACGAATGAAGAAATTGCAGAAAAACAAAAGCCGAGCTTGAAATGATTTGCGGAAATAGAGGAAAAGACGATGTAATATTGCTATTATTTATTTGTTAGGCAGAATTGGGAGATACAGCTATTACAAAAGAAAGATCACTCAAAGAGATAATACAAGATGAATGCTAGTGATAATGGTTTTTATTTGAAATCTATATCATAATATTGTCATCATCATCATTATTATAGAGAGGTAAAATTTTTTTGTTTGTTTGTTTGACGCAGGTATTCTCCGAAACTACTCAGCCGATTTCAAAAAATATTTCACCGATGTGTATAATGGACTGTCGGGATGGTTATTGGTTATATTTCTCGCGGTAGTTTTATTAGTACACCTGTGCAAAGCCGGGACGTGCTGCTATTATGATAATATTTACAAACTAAATATTAAGACTTTAATTTTAATAATCATCATTTAAATAGCGTGACGAGGCAATTTTTGTCTACACTTTACAGGACACTGTAGTAACCGAGATATTGTTGAGGTTGAATAGGCATGTATGGGGCCGAAGTAAAAACACAGAGACTTTTGACAGATGATCTTATTGTGATGGACACACATACAGGTGGATTATAGTTTTTTTGAAACGAAAAATTTGATCATGCTGAAAACTTGGAAAATGCACGCCTGTAACCTATGCGGCCTGGAATAAAACATGGGCTACTTTTTATAAAATACTAAGCATAAACATTGCAATTAGTTTTAATAAGGTGCTATTGATAGCTGGTCATCAGCAATAGGCCATCTATGAAGCAAACCCATAATCCCTGAGAATGCCGATCCTGAAGGAAATTGGGTTTTATAAATACGCAGTATGAGGTTCATATTTGCATAGCACAACTTACGGCGAATCCAGGAATATCCTGTAATGTGAACATCCAAATATCTACTTTAAAGTAATCTGTACACAACCCAATTTCGTTATTGACTAGTTTTCAAGTTTTCAAGTGGGAGTCTTCCTTATTATTCGATGTTCAATGAATTGACAATTTGTTTTCCGTTACCTATTTATTGTTAAATTTGCTCAGACATGCTTCGTCAAGTGGAAATGTTACATAGGGGCAGGATTGTTGTCCGTTGTCCAGCGGAAACCAATGAAACCAATAATGTGGCACCGGTTTTTTGTATAATTTTAAATGTGATTTGAATTGTAGAAGGAAATAATATTGTAGATAAATTAATACTTTTTAAATAAAAGCAAATAAAAACGAACAATTTACAATTATGGTAATGCAAGTAAAAGTTCAAAAGACTAGCTTTCTAGTAACGTCGATGGGATTGCAACCTGTAACATATGGAATTTTAACCTAACTACCCCTTAGACATCTTTAAATAAAAACATTAAGGACCTAAAAAATAGATACTTAACCGCATCATGGAAATATAGTTGTCATATTGTTTTAATGTTAAAATACAAATAGCATGGAAACAATTTAAATTGTTATAAATGAAATGTTGCAATTTTGTAATAATTTATTCCTCTACACGTTACATTTATTTTATCTAGCCCGTATACGTCTAATTCATTTACTGTGTCAAAAGTATGCGAAGTTAAAATGCTAACATACACTAATGTGGTAACAGGACACGCGAGCCAACGCCTCGTAGCACAAAAATTCCATTATTTAATATAGTTTATCATTAGTATTCCCCATTACTTATGAGTTTATGCTATGGACATGCGATGGAGTTTGAGTTCGTTTTTGATGAAAACAGTTTTGTTTTATCCGAGGTAAAATAATGGGACATTTTGTTACATTATCTGTATTGTATCAATATCCACTACTTACAGTTTATAACAAAGCGCTTCCCAAGTGCACGCTTAGTTCTTTTTACTACGCAATAAATAAGACTCATTGGGATTGTAAACTACTAAATATGTTGCATATTAGTTTTACAAACATCCTCACTAAAAAGAGTCACTAAAGTGTAGAGAATTCCTCACTAAAGAATTTTTTTTTGTTAACCTATTTCATCCCGTTGCTGGGCAAAGGTCTCCCCCAAAGTTATTGTATCAAACGAAAGAATAATAAAAATAAATAACTGTAAGTTTGTGTATAATAAAAACCAAAATGCTGAAACCGGCTAGATCAATATAATATAAACATCTTAATAGGTAAAACTAATGTTGTAGGCGCAGTAAACCTGCTTTATATGTAAGTCTCGAAGGGTAAGTTACAATCTCCGATACACTTAGGGGAAGTTTCCCTGATAGATGGCCCACCCTCCTCGATGGTTATCGAAAGTTGAAATTCAATTTTACTAGCCCTTTCCAAGATTATTCAGGTTCGGGCTCCGAGTGATCTTCAGCCGCACCTTACTTGGGGTAAAATGTATATCTGATTTCATTAGTTGCACCACAGGTTGCACTTTAGTTCGTTTTATCAAAATTTGCAAAATTTGAAGTGAAAGTCGCGTATCTGTTAAGACAGGAAAACGAAAAGTTAATAAATCTGAAAAGTAAACTTATGTTTACTAACAAATCTGACATCTCTTTTTGCTTAAAGATGGTAATCAAATTAAAATAAAAAACCATGTCACATTTGACAGTAAACTCATGTATACTAACAAATCTGACTAGACTACTATATTATCTTCGAATAAAGATGATATAGTCTTATAAAAAAAATGAGGATCTCATGAGAATCTGGAGATAAAAAAGAATGCAGGAAAATTATTATATTCTTACGAAATTGAAGTAGGTTTTATATTGTTTTAGTCACTTTTTTACTTTACTTGTTAAACGATGTTTTGTGAAAGTAACATGCATTAATCGTCATTTCGTTTTCCTTTTAGCTATAAACCCAAAAGGTAATGTATTCAAAATCCATCCGCAGGACGAAAACGAAGTATCTCATTCATCGTCCAAGAAGTAAGTAGGATAGAAATATTAAATGAGATGCTATTTTTATCCATTTAGGTTTCTTAAAACAACTTATTTCCTGTCCGATAATGTTATAGGGACCTAACATATTACAGTAAGTAAAGAATATCTATCTATCTAACTACTGGTAGTTCTTTATCGCCTTTGAAAATTTTATAACATTTTATATTTCTTTTTCCACTTTTAAATATTTATTTCCAACAACTGAACCACGTTACAATGTTTTATCTGGTTTATTATTTTATCACATGAAATGCCATTTTATGAATATCGTCCATTACTTATTAGGCTACGGGTTGGCCCTAAATAAACACATTGAACGCTCAGTTAACGAATACCGTATTGATTAAGGGTGCCTGTAGACGAGCAGTTTTGGCTTGAACACCAGACTCGACATAAGAAATGACTGATGCTTATTGAGTTAATACATTACCCATACCGGCTTTGCACGGGTGTACTGATAAATCCGGGGATTTTACCGGGATAATATAGCCTATAATAAATAAATAATAAATAAATATCTTTTGGACATTCCACACAGCGTCATCTATCTATGTTTTTCTGGAAAGTCCAATCTAAACCAAAATAGGTAAAAAAAAATTAAAATAGTATGAGAAGTTTGGAGATTACCCCCTACAAACAAACAAACTGCAAACAATGTCGTTTACAAGCAGGTTTAGACAAAAACACCGCAAAACCAGGACAAAAAACGTGGAAGGTATAATGTAGTAAGGTAGGTAATTGATTTTAAAAACGTAGGTACAGACTTAATACTTTTTTGTTTATTACGAATACAAACAAAATAGGTTCAAATGACACTTGCTTTTAATAAATAACGGTCGGGTTTTACAGAATGTGACCAAAAAGTACATGGTTTTAATAATTCCAGCATGTCCACCAGATCGAAGAGAATAAAAAACAACAGTTGTTTAAATAAAGCGATGGACTCGAAATCAAATATTGTTGGTATTTATTGGGATTCGTGTCATGCGTATTTGCTTGTTAAGCCATCCGTCTATTTCCGGCTTAAGGTAAAATGTATTGATTTTGTGACAATTCGTTCGTTAACTCAATAGAATAGACTCATTTTATCTGTACCTACAATTTGATGATACTGACATCCCCTGAAATTAGAAAAACGTTATCTCATCATGTTAGAAGGTGGATTAAAGACATAACAACGATTAATAATTATGTCTTCTTTTCTTAATCTTATTTACATAAATGTATACAATATACTTAAACTAATAAGAGGTAATGTTTGTTTGTAGGGGATAATCTTCAAAACTACTCTTCCGATTTCAAAAAATCTTTCACATAATGTATTAGAATGAGACTTTCCAGATAAATATAAGGAAAATTATATGCCGGTATTCAAGTACACCCGTGTGAAGCCGGAACGGGCTGCTAGTGTTTGTATAATATTATGTTCTGTCGTTCCTAATTCAGCAACATTTAGATACTTACAAATTGTATAAATAACTGTTTATCGTTACTACTAATTTGCACTAATTACGTGTGAATATTGTGAATTTGTGATAACGTTGCGTAAATAATGTAACAAATAACACAATTGTACTGGGTGTAAATTACTGAACCTGTATTTTAAAATCATTCAATTACGGACCTACAAGGAGCAAGTCCAATGAAAAAAACAGAAAGTTTGAAACTCAGAGCAATTATCTTCCTTCAGAAGGAGACGACATTGTCAATTTTTGACATGCTTTCCCCGCAGCCAAGGTCCTTGGACCAACAATCATTCTCCATATGTAAAACCCCGCGCGCCGCTGGTTACGCGTCATTTGTCAATCACGGTACACGCGGAAGGATATAAGTATAAAATGCCAAATTGCAGAGTTTTCGCATATCCTAAAATATTGGAAACTTTCAGGTTACAAAAGGATGATGTGACTTTCCATCTGCAAGTATTCATTCCTCTAAATATTAACAATTTATGCACTAAATTTGAATAAAACTAAAATTTATATAATGTTGCCAACAAATCGTAACAGATTCCATTTTAGCGTATTTTGCTATGCCGCCGAGTTGGCCAAGTGGATTGCTACTTCGACTTTGATCCGAAAGGCGTAGGATTGAATCCGCACTATTCCATCACTCATATTCATGCTACCTATTTATTTTGTTATCTAGCACGAATCCCGAATTATGAAAAATAATACTCTTAGTGGCATATTATATTTATATTTTATTCTATTTTTTAATTTGAAAAGTAGCTGTTCTATCTTCTGTTGCTTGGTCAATATTTGCAAGTCGGTTTAATTAAACGAATTAAAGTTCCTAGAATTTTTTGTATTTCCTTGTACTCGTTATAATAGATAAAAGCATTATATTTCTGCAATGAGTAAAAAAACAAACAAATAGGTAGGTAGGTAGGTACACAAAACACCTACATACCTACCTACTTCAAAACTAGTAGATAGTGCTTACCTCGGAAGAAAGACTTTTCAATGCACTTGAAAAAAAAAATTTGCAAATCATCCCGTGCATCGAAAAATGTGCATATAACAAAATACTACTTTTTATCTAGATTTATCATTATCGGTGCACAATAAATTAGGTATCTATACCAACCACCCCTATACCTCCAACTTACTAATTATATACCTACGTAAGCTTTCAGAACGTTAAGTAGGTAGTTAAACTTCTGTTAAAATCATAGGTAAACTATTAAAAAAATATTTACCATCCTCACAATATCGCGGAAATAGGTATTTTTAGTTGGACACACTGCTTGTCACTGCAGCGACATTAGTGAAGGGACAGTTCAAAATAACTTATCGATATTGACTTACAGCCCAGTCGGATTAGCTCACCAGTAGAGGGGTAACCTGAAATTGATTAAAGGACGATTTTTTTTCCGCCAATGATTGTATAGGTGTTGTTTATAGCTTAATCGAAAAACTCAACCAATCCGACTAGAACATTAGATTTTTACAAAAATGAATGAGAACCAAAATTGTTGTGATTTTATACAACTTTGGACCTCTCAATTTTCATCGTATTATCAACATTTACATAAATAACTTCAAAAAACAAGATAAAAAATAATTTCGCCTGTATTTCGATTATTTACGAATTATGCTAAAATTAAAGAAACAAAGATATAATTTTTTCCTTTGGCTACCACGTAAAACCACGCCAAAAGACGCTGTGATGACAGAAAAGGCTTAAATATTGATTTAAGTATAAAAAAAACAGAAAAAAGAGGGTTCAAAGCCAGTTTTGAATTTTTCGTTACAGAATTTCTGGATTCGGTCACCCCGCTAAGGCCCGCCATAGAAGCTATGCAATAGCTTAAAATCAAATCAATTTGTGATTTAATTTGTCAATAACATTAAAATTTGTCATACAACCAATACCTACCGTATTGGCCGCACTCATCGTTCTCTTCTCTTGTTTCTATTTTTACAACCTACCTTAAATTACTTTAAAATGTGTGTTTTTTGCGGGGCCGCAGCACACACATAAACCTACGGCGCTACGGAAGACCAGCGCTGCGACAGATTCTCTGGTTTCTGTTGCAGCAATACGCTGAGTAGTTGCCAATTTTGTCAATGTCCTACTTATTTTAATGTGTCTTATGTGTAACGCGTTTTTGACAAAATAAATATTTTTCTTTCTTTCTTTTCTTTCTTTCTTTCTTTCATCGATAATAAACTATCGATAGCTTCAAGCACTATGATTTTTACACAAAAATTGACATTTACTTATTGACAGACAGTTCCACGTCCCCCGCAGAAAATGACCTTCTTAGCGTCATAGAAAATAAAACTGATGGCTCCTCCCCTTACTGCTTCCTCTATGGTTTGAAACGTCCTCCTACAGCCTCGTTGGTTTACCTAAAGATTTATCTTCTTAAAGTTAATACCGAATTCACAGTTGATCTAACCCTACCGAAACCGAAATTACCTGACGGCGCAAGACTTAAGGGAAAAAACCCCATGTTTTTTCCGCTCTTACATCGATCATGGGCTGGGACATACAAGACAAATGACCTGTGAATTTTTCAGGGTATCCCTAATACTTTTAAGGTTTTTTGGTTCCGTATCTAAGAAGTATTATGGTAATAATATCTAGGTACTTGAAAAGTGGCTCGCAGTTCATGCTGAAGAAAACGACAGGTTACATTACAGCCTTCTTTGTTGAAATCCGCATTTTAATAAAATGATTAGCTCTATCGCGTTTGTACGAAACATACACTTAAAACACATCGTATTCCTGTAAACATAATTATCACCACCGATAGAGGATTCTGCTAATTATTTACTACACTCTAACAATAGCCATGTTTGGTATTTTTCAGTTTTAATCTCAAATACCCATTTATTAACATAACATTAAATCTTCACGAGAGGGGCAAAAGTTTGAATGATAAAAGGCCATTCCTTAAAAACTTTTTATTTAGATTTCTAATTGATTGATGACGTCAACGTTAGCTTTATTCTTTGGTGTGTTTTGCATGTCCAGAATGTTTAATATTGTGTGAGATATACCCCGCCAATACCCCTAGATCCGTCCCTGATATTGACTATGATACGTTAATAATGAATAATTCCATTTTTATTGTATCTTCCGCATAAATATCTCATTCTGGCCGAGCCTTCAGTTGAATATGGGTCTACATCACAGGATATTGTGATATATCGCATGTGATGTACGGCCGGAAATCATGAGTTTGCGTCTTACTATACTCGTCGCCAAGAATTGTAGTTCTGTATCTGATATGGCACATCGTAAAGATTGTTTCTTTGCTATGGCACTTATTTATTCAGCAGACGTGACTTTGCCATGTCTTTTTTAACTAATGCCTTCAATAAAAAAAATTAATTATAAATTTTGCTATTTGAAAGTTATTGTTTGAAATAATACAATTTCACTCGTCTTGTAAGAATGGAATGAGTGTTGAGATCGCGGTTGATAGAGGAAAATGGAAGCAAAGTACCACCACCACCACCATGTGTTGGGATAAGGTGATAATTTAAAAATTCATTCCAAAATAAAACTGTGTCTAACTAAAAAGTGTCTAAGAAGTGCCAGAATGAATGCCGCTAATATCAATTTCTATCTTACGAAAATTATTCCAGTAATCTTATTATTTACTGTCCCCTGAATATTTTGGGTTGTTTCCTTGATCCACTCTCCTTTGAAACTGATCTCCTATGGCGACCTTGTCTGATGACAATCTTATTCACAAATAGGTCAAACTCAAGAATTATTTGAATTACTTTACAAAAAGATTCCAGATAAAATATGCCTTTAAGTGGTCTTATTCATAAAGATTTGTCGATAGGTTTCGAATTTCTTGTGTGATAACAATAGATTTTTTTATCGGTTTTAGCTAATATAGGCTTACTGCTTCAATATGCATTAGAGGGCAAAGCTATAAGACTTTTGTTTATTGTAATTTTATTTAAATTATATCCTTAGTTCTTTCATCGTTCAAAAGAAAGGAAAATCTTCATGTAGAAAGAAACTGCATATCCACAAATACCTAAGCATTTTGTAAACATTATGAAGCTAAACATATTTTTTCCTCAATTATTCTAACCAAGACACAATAAATTACGCCGTAAATTTAATTTAAACATATGGGTTAAAGTAACTTGCAAGATTTTGTCCATTTTTCCCCGAACTGTAACTTAACCCTTTTCCATCTCGTTGAATACGTGATTATCATGTAAATAGAGCTTATCCCACCTCTGACCCTCTATCTTGATACAGTCAGCTTCAAATACTATACATTTCAAGTATACATAGCCCTAGTAAGTTAAAGCAAGCACCTACAGAGCTATACTACTCGAAAACGGATGGTAAGACTACTGGTTTACTGCATTGAAGCGCTCGAGTCTTAGTTTACTACGTACACAACATTATGATCCTTGGTTTTGCCGGTAGTTAATTGTATTTTTTTCTTGGAAGTAGGTACCTTATGAAAAATAGTTACCTATTGGTAATGGGACTGACCATTATTCCCCTCGTATAATGTATACTTTTTTCAATAGGCTGATTGTTTTTTCGGGTTCATCAATATAAAGAGTTATATCTTTTATTTACAGGACTTGGAGTCACTTTGTGACTATGACAGCCCGCAGTATGAAGATGTATGGCTACTATTTATAGATCTATTTGTACTAACAGACCAAACTATCGGCCGATTAAAACATTAGCGGTGTACGAAGGGTCTTTAAACTTTATAGATCAAAGATAAGCAACGTTCTGAGTGGTCACAAATTATGATGCACTCATCATAAACTATAAAATAATTATTAGAAAACAAGCTAAAAGCAGCTTTACAGCACAATTTAAATTTTTTATAGGTAACTTTTATTGTTTTTTTATCATTTTTTTACAGTTTGTATCTACTAGCTAAAACCGACATCAAATCTGTTGCTATCTATTTTCGTTGCTTAGTTGCTTCTAGTAACAAGAAAAGAACATATTTGAAACCTATTATAAATTGTCAAATGTATAGGAATAAGACCATACGCTTTTACTTCATTAGTTTTAAAGTACCTACCTATCTAAAAGGTTATTTTTTATAGTCATTTATATTTACGACTGTACCGTATCCACACCTTGGCATTGCATAAGTAAATCTTAATTACGTTCGTAGTTCCCGTCAATGATAATGTAGGTCTGTGTGGAATGAAGATTTATATTCTGAAAGGACGGTGGTAAAATGCGCAGATTTACGTTTCACATTCATTAGTGTGCGTGTTTTAAGCAGAGTGTTTTACAGAACTTGGAGAGTAAAGGTGCACTCCCACTGCACGGCGGCCTAGTATCAGTAGTTCGATTAATTAGTGCGATGGTCGGACTGATGAGTCTTCTCAGTCTCATCAGTCAGATGATGCTGATCAATACAGATCATCGGATTGTTTAGTCCGATATTCACTTATGATGACGGACTAATGAGATGAAAAGGTCTCATCAGTCCGTCATCATGAGTAAATGATTCGCGATTGAGCTTCGCGTTCTGTAGCACTGTAGTTGCGTTCCTGTTGTGAGAGTGATTTGCTCATGTAAGCTATCACTTTCTCCTGTCCATCTTGGTTTTGAGTGAGTACTGCTCCGATACCATAATCACTCGCGTCGGTGTGGACTTCGAAAGGCTTCAGGTAATCGGGGCAAGAGAGTATTGGCGCAGACACAAGATGGGATTTAAGTTTGTGAAATGCAGCATTAGCTTCAGTAGACCATGTAAATGGAGGAGAATTTTTTTTCTGAGACGTCAGTTTATTTAAGGGAGACGCTAAGTCGCTAAAGTTTGGTATAAATCTACGATACCAAGACGCAGTTCCAAGGAAACGTCGTACCTCCTTTCTATTAGTGGGTGCTGGATAATCAACGATAGATTTCACTTTTTCAGGGTCTGGCTGCAAACCGTTTGAGTCGACAACATATCCTAAATATTTCAGTTGACTCCTGAAGAATTGACACTTCTTGAAGTTAATAGTCAAATTAGCCAGCTTAAGCTTATCCAAGACTCGATTTATCAGTGAGATATGTTGTTCAAAACTATTGGAAACGATGATGATGTCATCTATAAAAGCAAACACCTTGTGCTCAAACTCTGGACCGTAGAATAAAGCATCCACTAGCCTCTGCTGTGTTCCAGGTGCATTTGTTAAGCCAAAAGCCATGGCTTTAAATTGGAAAGTGCCTCGTGAAGGAATGTAGAAAGCAGTTTTTTGTCTATCTTCCTCCCGGATAAGGATCTGCCAGAAGCTTTTGGAAAGATCAATGCTTGAAAGGTATCTAGCATCACGAAGATTATCAAGGATTTCGGAAATGTATGGTAGGCTGTACGCGTCTTTTCTAGTAACTGAGTTAAGTTTCCGGCTATCCAAGCAAAACCGCAACTCACCATTCTTTTTAGGTGTTAACAGGACTGGTGATGACCAAGGGCTTTCGCATGGTTCTACTACGTCTTCTTTAAGCATGTCATCCAACTGTTCCACAAGAATACGTTGTTTTTCTGGGGACATTCTATAGTACCGTTGACGAATAGGAGCGGCATCACCTGTGTCAATTGCGTGGGTGATCAAGCTGGTACGACCAAGCCCACGTTCCTCATAAGAAATTTCGCGAAATTGTTGTGTAATGTTATCCGCGATCGACTTTTGCTCAAATGACAGATTAACATAAGAATGAAGTTTACCGGATTCTTGGGTAACAAAATCTGTAGTTAGAATTTTGTCTGAATCCCTGTAGTATGCAATACGATCAAGATATTTCGGAAACAAACCAAAAGTTCGCCAAAAATCCATTCCTAATATAAGAGAATGTTTTATATTAGGCACAACAAAAACTTTAAATGAGTGCGTTCGGTCTTGAAATTGAATGGGAAGTTCCAAAACCCCAATGGCTTCAAGTTTGTTACCGCCAGCACCAACAAAGTGAACCTTGTCGCAATCCAGTAATTTAAACCCCGTACTAAGCAAGCCTTCATGACCACCGTTACCAAGGATAGTGGTAGAAGAGCCAGAGTCAAGAAGACCAATAAAGGGTTTATTACCTATGTTTACTGCGACATAAGGTCGAGATTTGTCTACGTTGGAATTGTCATCGCGGATTGAAGAGACAGCATTATAAGTGAAAAAAGAATTAATGAAGCCTAACCATTTCTTCCACTCATCTACATCAACATTTTTATGATGATACATACTATCTTTCCAATCCTTATCAACTAGTTTTTTTGACTTATTTTTTTATTGCAATCAGGACACTCTGATCGACGGACACCTTTCTTTCCACACCTAAAACAGATAAGGAAGCGCTCTGCCTTGCAGTATCTTAAGGAATGATCATTAGTTCTGCATCTTGGGCAGAATCTTGTGCTATAAGATTCAGAAGACAAGGCTGCGACAGTTTCAACGTCATCCTTGTCCAAAGAGAAAACACCTTCCTTTTTATAGTTGGAAGAGTTAGGGCTATTGTCTGTGCTCCTATAGGCAAACTCGGGGGCTATGGTAGTCGTAGATGCCTTAGGTGGTTCACGAAACAGAGAAAATCGTGCCTGAATATTCTCATAATTACGACATACTGATTTCAGCGAGTCGATTGTCTTAATTTCAGGGGATGCTAACAAGGTATTTGCGTAGCAAGGTCGGATACTATGAAGGAGAATATCCAGCTTCTCATTCTCAGAAAGATCCTTATTAAGGCGAGAGAACATACCATGCATGATAGATAGGTAGATGGATATGTTTTCCGTTTCACCTTGAGTGCGTGACCTTATTTCCGCTAAAAGCCTGTAGTCATAATCACTACTACTAAAGTCTTCCTTAAGTAGCTCACAAAGCTCGTGCCAGTTTTGAATTCTATCTCTATTACAGCGGTACCAGTGTAACGCATCATCAGTGAAAATCTCGAAAGCCAAGGATAGAATTTTCTCGTAAGAAATGCTCCTAGATTGAACGAATTCCTCTACTCTTTGGATAAAAGATCGTACGCATGTCTTACCCGAGAACTTAATTTTTCCTATTTCTGTTGTCACGCTACGTTCACAACTTACAGCGACAGTGGGAACAGACGACTCTGAAGCAGCACTGGATGTCGAAGCTGAGGGCACCGTAGTTCCAGGCAGAGTTTTAGATCGCGGCCGCAGTGCCGACAATTCTTTATAGAACCCCTCAAAAGTGGCCAGGCAATTCTGATAGCCACCTGCGATGGATTCAGTGCTACTTAATCTATTGACCCTATGATATATATGATTAAGCAAGGTCTCAGTTCTAGAAAATAGATTTTTTTCAAATTTTTGTCTAAGAGAAGCTAAATTACCTTCAGCCTTGTTCAAGCTGTCATGTAACTCAATCAAGTCTTGTTCTGGTTCGAGATGCGATTCCAAAATATCCTCAGAAGGCAAATCTGCAGAAAGTTTAACTATAAGTTTGCGTAACTCCTGTACAGAGCCTTTAGAACCACCACGAAGCTCAACCTCATACTCTAGCTCAGACTTTTGAAGTGACAGGAACTTAATGATGTACGCCATATTGAGCAAGTGTTGTTGACGAAAAAATGACAATTATAACTACTTAAAACTAACAATTCAATTTAATTTAATGATTGACTTATATGCAGTAACAAGACTAGTACAGAAAAAAAAAAAAAAACAATTTACTAGTTTTTTTTATATATAAAAACAAAAGGAACAAAAGAATACAAAAGGGAAAAAAAGAACAAAACTATGAGTGCAATAATTGTTACCGCAGTTAAGTTTATAAAATTATAATCAACTTAAAACTAAAACTAAACTAAAAGAAATTTATAGCCAACACCAAAGAAAGCTACTAAATGCGTGAGTTACCCAGGCAAAACGGACACGACTGTTACCTTTTGTTGGGCGCCAATGAAACAGTCCTACTAGGAATCTAGATTAAGTACTTAGTAAGTAAGTAAAACGAAGGTAAAAACTGTTACAAATTTTTAATTGTTAACTAAGTAAGTACAGTTTACTCAAGGTCGGGGAGAACAATAGTGTCCGTAATGCGCTGGGTAGAAAATAGTGTGCCACTGGCCTTAAGTACGAGCGGAAGTCGGTCCACTGCAAGGTAAGTCCACAGCCACAGCCAGCTCGCGCAACAACGCTGCTCAGGGTACGGCACTGAGGATGACGGCTCGCGAAGTAGGTATTCTCAGCCGGTAGGAAGAACCCTGGAACCCATTTTCCGTATGGTCACTAAGGTGTCCAGTTAACTAGTTTGACTGCGACATTCCGAACTCAGTACTTTAGGCACAAAGCAATTTGCAAATGAGTAGAAGTCGATGATGAGGCAGTCAAACAGTTTTACAAATGAAATGACAATATGATTAATGACAAACAATGAGTAATATGTATAATTAAGTTGAAGTTTGATTGGTGAATTTATGAGTCATTAACATAATGATAATGCAATTTCGAAATATGAGATGAGACTGATGGTGCCGACTCCACGGTATGAAAATGATACTACAAGCAGCTAGGTATGAAGAAATAATGAAAGTCTAGAAATACAATTACATGAATATGGATATACTATCTACAAATGATTTTATAAATTGAAATTTACACTAGCCGTAAACCGTTGCATGCACCAATAGAAGTTTGTAGAAAAAGACGGCAATGTACTTATAAACTAAACAACACTTACCCAATTTGGGGTTTCACAGTTCACTTATTTTATAGAACTAACCAGTTCCAAGATTAATTAATTAAGTAAGTAAATTAAGTAAAAAGATTAGCGTAATTGCCTCCGAACAGTAAGTCAGTCAGCTGTTGGAATGAGGCCGTTCACCTCAAGCCTCATTCAAAAGGTTGAAGAATGAGTAGCCCCTTAGCCAATAGCGGCCCACGTCCGCCGCGTCATTCGTCAACGGCCGCGCGATACCGTTAGCTGTCAGACAGGTAGGATGCGCGCGAATTTTAAAAGTAGATACGTTCTGCACTAGTTTTCTACCTACTTAATTAGTTCAAATAACCGAAGTGTTACAATCAATATAATAATAATAAATGAATAGATCATCGGACTTCTAAGACTTTTACTCACGCTACGCGCGTAAATCAATTTTAAACCCCTCACTAAGCAGCCTAAAATTAGCTCGACACGTATTAACCATTGTCTTTCCTGTGGATATGGCCGGCTATGCTGAGAGGAGAGTTTGGATGCAGGGCAAGCCTATTCCATCTCAACAATGTCCCTGGCACTAATAGTGTCCTGTTAAGTGTGGGCAAAGATTGCCGCCTGACGATACATAAATCTTCTAAGTTAAGATGTAAAGGCCTGAGTTTTTACCCCATTTCTTACGATGCAAGTGAGACAGGGCCTTTAGAAACGGGGTTCCCACAAATAGGCAGTATTATACGTCTGTCTTTTCGAATAAAGGTTTTAACGTCTGCTTTTGTTTCAACTCTAAGTTCAAGCGAGTTTCGCTGCTTCTACAGACACAAAAAATGGTAGAAAAAATTGAAAATAACTTTAATTATGGACAGTTATTTTTGACATAATTGTGGTAAAAACATAATGACCGGCCATAATTGATTCACTATGAACCTACACAGGGTACAGCTATAGGGTTTATTATTAATTGGTGTTAAATTGATTTTATAGGGTTTCATAAACCCTTCTCTTCCAAGTAGAAAGCTTGTTATAAAAGACTCGATAAAAGATGATTGTGGTTAAAGACTGTGAAGCGTTTTGTCTGACAATCAGTTAAGTGGGCCCTTTTAGCAGTAACGAAAAATCAATATCATGTTGTTACCTACTGACGTGAGAATGTGTTTTTGCATTGGAAGAGGCGCATGCATGAATCTAAAAAAATGGATGTGTTTAAACAGTTAAAACTCGTTTTTGATTTGTTGGATTTGTCTACGTCCCAATATTTATGGAAATTATTGGCAAAAAACAAATAGCACCTAAATAACGATAACTGTCAAATCAGATTATGGCATAAATGTTGGCCGAGACAGCTTGCAATAAACAAAATAGCCCGGAACGAGGTCATTTTAGGTAATCGTCCTTGATAAAAGTAGTAATAACTTTCCGATCTAGCTACTGGTTTTTGATAGACAAAACAAAAAATCCAGCACATTGACAGGTTTATATATGGCCGTTAAATATAAAAACTATCGCTACCATAAAACCATTTTATGTGTTCCATAACATTGACTTTTTCCACTGTTTGCCTATATTAGTTTAGATTCAAAAATAGGTGTCAACCGAAATATAAAATTCATAGTAACCTTTACAAGCTGCAAAATTGTAAACCTTTCTAAATCTTTTCAAATATTCATCAACAGCTAGTTTGTATAACGGGATCCAGCGCTGGCCATTTGACCACGTAATGGATGTACCCAAGCCATATTATCAGGGTGATAAGCCCTAAGGCTAAGCCATAACATTTATGGTGAATTCAATTTATATTTAGAATAACCTTCGCAATTTGGCGTTGGTGAAGAAAATGGATAAGGCGAAAATTCATGTTAAGTTAGTTTCTTGCTTTTTTGTCATCGACTAACTAGATCCAACTGGGAAATGAAAATTCTTTCTCGGACCACTTATAGTACAACCTGATGCGCTTACTGTATAAATAATGGGAACCAAGGAATGCCCAAATGTTTCTATAATTAAAATAAACAAATAGCGTCTTACTGATTACATGTTTTAAACATTGGCCACAAACCACGAATTTTCTGGAGATTAATATTGATCGCGAAAGTTTAATCAAGATCATCAAAACCACTTTTTATAGTATACTTCACCAACGTAGCTTTACTGACTATAAACGTAACGAAGTAAGTTTATGAGTACCTAGCAACTTCAGTAAAAGAATTTAAGAAGAATCGAACAAACCACTGTTTAAAATACTGAATTAGAAATGAAACTTGATAGTACGAGTCCCTACTTACGCATTGTTGAGATCGAATAGGTTTGTAGCTAAACCATTTTCTCAGCTTAGGAGCTACAGTGTCCCATATAATATAGTGTAGGCAAAGATTGCCTCGCTACGCTGTATAAATCATCTAATGAAGAGTAAATACCTGAGTTTTTTTAACTTACGCAATCTATATATGATCTTAAGACTGGGATAATCTTCTAAGTCAGATTGTTAATGAGTTTATTAAAAAAATCATCTGCAGAAGAGACTAAAACTAAAGTTAATTCCTGATATAGCTTATACCATCTATTTGGATCTTCTTCTTAGGCTCCAATTTGTCAGCATAAAGTGCCCGCCGAAGCGCAAAGGCACGCATTTTAAATGTGATAATGCTGATCCCTCTATGGTTTTGCAGTAAAGTTTGAAACCAGCTGCTTCGAGTGATCGATGTAACAGTGTTCTGCATTCTGGCGCGTTTCCAACGTTGCTCCTGTTTGATAAAATGTCGGCGCGACAAAATGTGACTTACCAACTTTAAGTTTGAGCTATAGATTGAAGTTGGCACTTACTTGCGGCCACGGGACGTCTTCGTAGGTTAAAGACCTACCGCGAAGACGTCCCGTGGCCGCACTCCAATTTCTGTTTGGAGATGGGAAAAGTAAATACTTAATTAAATTAAATTAAATTAAAAAAACAAACTCAAAATAGACTTAAAAATACACACATATTACAAAAATAATAAAATTTACTACAGCATAAAAGCTAAAAAGCTGCAAAACTTGACTTGCCAGCGTTGTTCTCCGCGGTCAGGTCGTGTCACGATATATTTGCGGATCCGTGGGTCTATCCGTTTGCTTAGGCCAAGTTCCTGACTCCGTGTATTGTGACAAACAACGAACTATTCGCATAAAATTATCTGCTGAGTAGATTTGTATAGGACTTAATGTTATGAGTTCAGATCAAGTTTGGTTACGTTGAAACGGAGGTCTGCTGGCGCAGTGTATTTGGGACCATAATTAATGATAACAAAATTTCGTGTCAAGGTTTGCAGTTCTTATATTACAAATTTAAGTTTATTATCAATTTAATTTGAGTGTATTAATGTAAGGTCTCTGAGACGTAAGAAATTACGAGTTCGATCCTTGCCGAGACACAAGTTTGTATGATCTTCAATAAGTATTTGTATCGAGTCTGGGTGTCAACTATGTTTTATTTGAATGTAAAATAAAATGAAAATGAAATATAATCACTACTGTATTCCAGGGAGCGGTAGACATTTCTTTCGGATCATATTGTCACTTTAAGATTTTTTAACTTATCACCTGGTTACAAGCCCTGAGCACATGAAATGTAACCCACAATATTTCCTGGTAAATAGACCGTCATAACCAAAACAAACCCTTATTCAAAGTTCCAATAGGACCCAATAAAGCTTTGCGGTTACATCTGAACACACCTCTAACCTATAATAAGGCACCTGTCGCACATTTAGCGAGGAAACGTATGCTATTGACTAGTAGCTATTGAATTATTTCTCAAGTTTATAGTCTTGTAGATTCTCTGTAAAAAGATTTTCATGGTTTTATATTTGTGCTTGTTCCAAAAATTTATAAAAAAAACATTTCAAAATGACAAAAAAAGCCATTAATCTATAGAAAATGTTCAGATTTTGGCATCACGAAGTTTGCCGTAAGCCGATAAAATAAATAATATTATAGAATAATACCCTTGAATCTATTAGACTTACTACGTAGACATCGCTACGTAAAATGCTACGAAAGTCTCGTAGCATTTTGCGTAGCAGTATGCTCTAGGTGCTTCAGTATCCAGTAGCATACAGATCCTAGTGTATTTATTACGCTCCAAATGTAGTGGTTACCTTTACTGCCCTAAAATGCGAGTCTCACCCTAAGGTACAATATTACAGCGAATTTAGGGTCAGCGCGCTACGGGTAGGCTTAAGGGGATTTATGTCCAACACATTCGGTGTTTTCGCCTTAAATATTTCGAAGATTTGCAAAATAAATCCTCTTATTACGGTTTCCGGGTACATTCTTATATGGACAGGATGAATTATTAAGTTTCTAGAGGATTTTACAAATGCGGTGTAATGAAGGCTTAATTTGAATAATGTATTTCTTTCTTTACATAACTGTAATACGCTTTCAAAACTTTATTTAGTTGTTTTTAACATGCACACGGTAAACAAAAGATATTATGACCGCAAGTAGCCATCCGCCTGTACTCAGATAAAAATTATTTGGATGAATCAAAACAAAGTCTGTAAATAAATCAATCACAATGTTTACGTGAGCTAGTATTCTATGATACGCATTTTGATTAGCTTTATTAACTTCAATGTACTAAAAAACCAGTTTAATCTATTAAAATTCTAAAAATTCTATGTCATAATGTTAACGAAAGCACGCACACAGTTATTCTTTACCGAAACTACTTCCGAAGTTGTATTTAAACTTGAGAACCCCCAAAAAGCTCAGTCGTGTTTGTTAAAGTTCTTAGTTTAATCAAAACATACTCCGTTTACTAACTTAGATTAGTCTCCCGACTCATGACAGCATTATGCACAAGGAAATTATACCTCGGTGAAGATTATTTGCAAATACAATATACAGTTTATAGAAACGTAGTAATGTATAGAAGCGGTAATATCGACTTCCAAATGTGTTTAAATGACAATCTCCAAACACAAATAAATTGTATGATCTGCAATATTTTTTCTAGAGTCTGCATAATAAAATACTACCCTCCTTCCCTTCCAATCTCACACATTACCTAGTGCTTACACACAATGCAATTAGTTTCACTTCTATGCTCTCTTAACAAATGTAACGACCAGTCGCAGGTACAGCTGTCAAAAGGTAAACTTGGTTGCCAATTTACTGATTTACCTATTTGATCCAGATTCTCATTTGTTTGCGTAACACGGATTCTGAGCCTCAATAAGGAAACTACTATACAGAGATACCGTTATATAGTTCAGAGTCCGTACTGAGAACTAAAATGAAGTTAATTGAATATTTTTGAGGTCAGCTTATGTTGGTGATAGGTTAAAAAAAACAACAAATTCAGTACTTAAGTTGACCCTAAGAGTAATCACGTAACTACAGACGAAACTTCGTTTTCGTCAATCCCCAGTACGGCCTTAAATGCTATATTTCTGCCTGGTGTAGATTTTACTATCAATGTCGATGATTTCTCGGTCGGTGTACGAAGTTTGATTTATTTTTGTTGGAAAAGGGTGTCTTCCTAGATAGTATTGGTGGGTTGACCCACGTTTGTAACATGGCTAAGATATTTGCATCCTGTGCTCATGTACTCATCATACTACTTCGTATAGGAATTGAAATTCCCTTTTTATCACAAACGTTTTATACAAACAAAAACAAAAACTGATAGAGCAAAGGTGAGCTATGAGGTCAAAATCATTAAATTAATCAACCCGAGAGAAAGAAAACAACACACATAATGGATAACTTTTAACATCGAGATTACTCGCACGTCTGTACAAGTTTTGCGGAAACTTGGAAGAATACAAGTTTTCTATTGTGTAATGCAATTTGTTAGCAATTCATAGGAACTAGAGCTTGGCTTATTATAAGTTTGCTGGTTGTAACAGGCTTTATACACGTACCCTGTCTGATTGTCTTATTGATCTAACAACAATGAACAAGTTATTTATTGTAGAGCTATTTAAAAAAACAATTATAAAAAACAAAATAAAAAAATAACTACTAGTGAGAACAACAAGCTGACTAATACAGTGTTTTGTTGACAAGATTGTAGTACTAAACTATTGTTAACATTATTGTTCGTGAAAATTACTACTCTGTCGTCAGAGTGAACTGACGACGAGTGAGATTTTAAACACAGCAATAAGGTGTTATTTTTATTTTTAATGCTTTTCAGTTTACAATAAAACGTTCATTTATTAATTGTAGGTACATGTGATACGTAAACGTTTTCATAAATAAAAATCTCTTGAATTTTATAGTAGTGTGTACAGTACAGGTTTTCCATAATATTATATTCGTACTGATCTATCGCGCTAACCAAAAAGGAAAATACAATACAACTTTAAATAAAGAGACTTACTTCATTTCGCCACTCAATTTGCGAACTTAAGGAAGTATTCAACAGAATACACAATCAAGTGCGGCAGCTCAATGCGCCGATACAATCAGAATTCCCTTCATTCTAAACATAGCTGGAATTCAGAAGAATTTTCGCGGAAACTTTCTTAAAACGCTACCGCAAAATTAATTTACCGATGGTCTAATGAAGTTTAAGTTTAAAACAGCAATTTCAATCTTCATTGAATTAAATTGGTTTTACAGAGTAGTTTCCTGATTGGAATGGAAACAGGTAGCGTGGAAACTGTTTTAAGTGAAGAAGTTCTATGGAGGTATTCTTGACCGCTGAGAACTCGGTTTAAGTTTTGTATGCGCAAATTCAATTAATTCTTGGATTGCACATCATGTTTAACTATGTAGATTTTGTTAAATAAATAATTAAGGTAATATTATTACTGTGCAATTTACATAATGTATTTTCAAAATAAAAAGGATACATAAAAACACATCCTGAAGTCAGATACCAAAAAAACGTTGACATTGTCTCATATCAATATTTTGACGGCCTCTGTGTAGGCGTGGAGGTGCATTTCTGTTGTCCGAAGTTCTTTCACAGTTCCTTAAAATACCTAATATATAAAATAGTGAAATAACCGAACAAACAAACAAACATAAATAAATAAATATATACGTGATAAATAGAAACTCATCACTTTTTTAAGTCGACTAAAAGTGTCCGAAAAGAGCGGAATTGTTTCTCCTCCAAGTTTAAGTAAGGTTAGTGATGAAAAAGATGCAAAAATACTGTTATTTTACTGTAACAGTCAAATATCAATAAAAATCCCCTTCAAATGGGTTCATTGATGAGGTAAATTATCTAACATCGCCGACCAACCGGAATAACGAAGTGATAAACATTTTTATGACTTTGATAAATCTAAGGAGTTGGAGAACTATTTTTACGATTCAATAATAATTCGCATGAAACAACGACTATTTTCGTCTTTCGATGTAATGAGGTGTTTTTGGTATAGATAGATAGATAGATGAACACTTTATTGTACACAAAAGAAAACACATTACAGACATTACAACTAAAAAATAAAAGTACAATGGGCGGCCTTATAGCTAAAAGCTATCTCTTCCAGGCAATTTAAGAATAATAAGATATAGAGAATAAGAAAGGTATATTATATAGTTGTTTTGAAGAAGCTTGAATTTATTATTACGAATCAGAAAAAATATTTGCAGTGTTGGCAGAGATTGCAACCTGTCGTTAGATAAGGCTTAAAGGATGCCAAGTTTTTTTTTCTCAGGCGATGATAGACTGCTACAGTTCTCAAAGGCCTAAACTTGATTAATTTAACTACTGTGAAAGTAAAAGCCAACAAAATATTTAAGAAAGATGATCCCAAGACCTAATAAGTTTGAGTTCGCGGTAGAATAACGCGACTGAATAAATTACTTAAACAATGCTCGGCTCGACTAAATATGATTATTTCGCTGTCTGCCACGAACAGCTAATTTACGACTACCCTTATCTACCCTTAGGTATTTAATAAGGCATCCGGAATCTAGGTGTCTTTGATTAAAAGGCTTTAAATAATGAAATAACACATCGAAATTATAATTAATATTGGGTTCTATCTTCGCTGCGGGACAAATTTTTGTATGATCTGCATAAAAAAAGTATTGAGTTTGAATGTATTATTAATACACGTACATTGTATTATGTACTTAGATACATTTTTTTTTGTAAATACATACATATTATAGATAGAAAACACCCAGACACGGAACAAATATCTGAAGAACATACAAACACTTGTCCCGTAGCGGGGATCGAACCCGCGACCTCCGCATCTCAGCCGGGCGTTCACCCAACTGCGCCACAGTAGTCGTCGATATAACTTAGATAAATTTTGTAATGGTATTAAATACCTAAGCGCACAGACAGTAGAGCGCCTTTTTTATACAAAGTTGTGATAAGTTATATCCCCGTTGTCTCCTAGACTTTTCAGGTCTAGACCTAGATTGTGTAGGTACAGTACTAAAGGTGTGTTCCGTAAAACCATTAGGTGATTGTCCGCGGCACTTTGCTACCAATTTACAAATTGCCTGCTGAGTCAACAGCAAGTAGTATATAGCTAGATTATAGACTACAATCTATATATAGATGTACCTATAGGTACCTACATATTTTATAAAGCGAAAGAGTTGGCTTGAACGAGTTAATCTTTAAAACTACCAGTGAGATAAAACAAATTATTTGTTCCTCGGTGAAGGGCTAATCAAAAATATAAAAGAATGGTGGATGATGGCCGTGCATACTGTTTTTAATTACAGTATTCCTAAGATGTTTTGTATTTTATTATGTATGTTTGATTTTCAGAAACAGAATTTTACAGTAAACACTTAAAACGAGATATTTTACATATTTTTTAGATCATATAGGTAAACATTGTTCCGCGGTGGGATCGAAACTGCTGAAAAAGAGGGCTTTTGTCCACTATGCCTCAGTCATTGTCAATTTATTCTATTTAGTTGCTCCTATTTACCTGGTACCAGACGCCTACGGCTAAAATTGTTTGGATGTAAAATCTACTGACAATTGCAATTTACGGGAAATGCAAATGGTTCAGAAAATGATTAAATATCGCAAAATCCATGTTCAAAAAATATTTTGTTAATAAATCCGTATTTTTCTATCACAATGTCTATCACAATGTTTCTATCGTATTTTAATTTTGTCATTTTGAGGATTACTTTTATACACATACCTACAATGTTTTTGTATTTTCTTTTTCTTTATAAGTAGTATTTACCCGTATGGCTAATTCTATAGCCTTGTCTACAAAAACTATAACCATAAAACGATAAATATGGCAAAAACTTGGAACCGACAATATTCAGATTCTTCCGGAGAATCTTCATCTGGGTATGAATATGGTCACTCATCGCGGGTGCGTCTTACACTGATAATATTAGTTATTACCTACATTGTATTAATGTAATCTAATTGTTATTGCTTAAAAGTTATTGTTATTTCGCGCGGTAAGACCTACCTAAGCATTACCTACCACGCGAGCGAAGCTGTGAACGACTTTGATCCCTTTTATAATTTAGCGGCACTATTATGATTACTACTAAAATCAGATACTCACTATGAAGAGCAAACTCCGGCATAATGATAAAACTTTCGTCATAAATGAAGTTCGAGTAATTAAATTGCCCCACACTGAACAACGTAGGAGCGTTCAATTATGTGCATAGTTTGGATTCACACTGACATCAAGAGGTAGATGCCCTACGAGTTTATTTAGTGCTGGTTTCGCTGAACTATCTTCGTCAGTACTACATGAGGAAAGTTGCGATTTTTAAATTCATGAAAATAATGTATTTTACGAACCGTTAGCAGAAATACTACTGGTGTTCTTGCCTAATTCTTTTCCTAGTGTAGAGAATTGCGATGGCAGGTCAAAAAATTACCTAGCATTAGGTTTGAAGGCGGATAGCTCTTACGAACTTACATTTATCAAAACATTTTCATCGCAACCGTACCGAACTCAGAAATAAAATCTAGTTTCTGGTTCTGTAAGTAGGAAAGCTTCCAGTTTTCTAGACCACGTCAAGGAGGTCCTATCGCTTAATCTAATAAATTCCTGGAAACGTCGTGCCCCGTCTGTCTCAATAACTGTCGTCAAATCTTTTTACAAATGTGCTTGTGTCATTCGCTATATTGATCACAGAGTTTCTACATTGATTTTTTAAGTATTTGTAATTTTAAATGATAGAAGGTGTAATGAGATACTCTGATTCCAACTCACTTAGCTACCAGAAATTTATGGACATGTGCCAAATGTAGGCAAATGTAGCTGAAGATTTAAATGTCTATCGTGCCAGAGTATTTTCTGTTATCATCTGTCTAGATCTTGCTTTGTTCTCTTAAAACTGTAGTACCTTTACAGTGTATATCCCAACCCAACGTTATACCTACATGAAGGAAGAATACCCTAAATATTGTAGATAGCATGTTTTATGGATACATTATATATATACATTATTTTAGTTTTAATAGGACTGCATTTTAAGTTCTTTGAGAAATAACGTGCTTTGTCTGTAAAATGTGAAAATATAAACACCGTTTATTTATGTAAGGTCAATAGAAAGATACTCTCGAAATCAAATAGGGCAATATTTTGTACATTGTTTTACATTGATTTTTGTACATTGTTTAAGTTTCATGGCTAGTAATGGTCATTAGCGTTATTTTTAAGAAAGCTAATTGGTTTCCTCGCAATATGCACCATTTAGAGCTCGTGTTAATGTGCAAAATGAGTATATCAATAATAAAAAAGTACTAATAATAATAAACTATTCGAACCGACCCGAGGGTGGCACTTACCCACTTGTCCAACATGTTTTGTTCTAAATATAAATTGAGAAAACTGAGACAACAAGACCTGTCTAAAAGTAAAGTTATTGCTGTTGTTTTAGGGTATAAATTGGTTAAAACATTGAAGTGAAAATGTATTGCTTCTGCTTACATGCGCAGAAAAATGTCCCAAATTGAGAGCGCCCGACTCACCCTTTACGAAGTATCAACGTTGAACTACTACGTATTGGAGTCAATTTTCAAAGCTTTTATGTACTTAACCAGTAAAAAAAAACAATTTCTTGCAATCGCGAGATGCATTTCAGGGTCCTTAAGCTACTTCGAGAAAAGTGTTCTCGGCGAAAAATGAGAGTTGTTTTAAAAATTAAAAAATAAATTAAGGAGTGATTTCAATGTTCGAGATGAGGTACCTGTGCCCATATACACAAGATCCCCGCATTTGTAAAACTCGCAGTGAACTAGAAGGTGACGTGTTACACAGAAATTCGCAGTGACTGCTTGTTCCAAATACATGGCGTGCATAGACTCTAGAATTTGACTTCTCACAACTCACAGAATTGTTTATATTAAAAAACCTTACCAAAATTTTGCGTGCCTCGACATGATTCGAAGTTTCAAACCCGTGAGATACTTACAATCGATCGTACTTAAATATCATCTTACTAATAGTTATGTTTCAGACGTCATCACGCCGTAAACTTTTAGTAAGGTTTTATCATTTAGGTAGGTATAATGCACTATGGTAAAAGTATCTAAACAAAATTAAATGGAGCTGAAGCTAATAGTTCTTTAATCCTAACTCAATAATGTCTAGTTGATAGACCCTCAAAGACACAAGAGCCCCGTAAATCAGCCTCGACAGATGCTTGTTTTGAAAAGGCGCGCGATTTGTCACAACAAATTATACAAACGCCTTGCCGCTACGCGTGTTGAAAAGGGTGCCTTTTGGTATGTTCCTAACCTTACTCAAACATAGCAACAATTGTATATTTTAAATCTTGACTAGCTTGTCACGACAAACGAAAACCGGCTGGATAAAGTCAAAGGAACCCCTTCGAAGGGGATCATCGCAAGGCGTTTTTGGATTAATCCTTTTATGAAAAATCCTTATTATGAGTATTCCAAACCCTTATAAAAGTTAAGTTACTTATCAAATAACTGCTTAATTAATTTTGATGCCAAACAGTTCTGAATATTATGATGTTTGTGAAAATCACAAACCATAGGCTAGCATTTCTTCAATGATTATTTTAAAAACAACAAATCTCGAGTTATTTAATTCCACAAAGGAAATCTTTTGCTATTTTATTTCAAAAACCGACAGTGAAGTTATAGGATACCGGGTGTGGTGAAGAATATTCCAACTTTTCCCGGGACGTGAAATAATTTGGCTGTTGGATCCGGCTATAATAATAAAATTGACTTTATTACTGAGTTCGTCAGTCGCTCTTGTGAATGTTTTATTCGTTGCATCCGTATTATATTAATAGGTATAGATTTACGCCATAGATTTAAAATTGCCTATTATATTACCTACTGAATTGTTTTTTTCATTATTTCTTTTAAAAACGGAGCTTTTTTTCGATAGTTTATTAACATTAAGTAGATCATACTTCTTATTGCATCAAATCCTTGTAACGTTTCTTGTGAGTCTGTGATGTAGTTGTAGTATCTATTTCATCGATCATTGTTATGTAAGACATGCGTACATGCGTAACCGACATTATGTTTTTAAAGTTAAATAAATTAGTATACTTATGTAGCTAATCTGTGGTATAGGTAATCTACGCTCTTTCCGATAGAACCAAACCAACTGCCCAACGTGACTTTGCAACTGAACTTTCAACTTCATAAATACCAAGGACGATGCGTAAATACCCTGTTCCTGAAGTTTATTAACACAACAAAAGACAACCATAATCAAGCCCTTCACAAATTATGATGTTTCTTAATACATGGCAATGTTTATTTTGTTTTATTTTAATAAGGTAAATACGTAATAAAGTCTTGTAATTTCATAAAATAGGTAATGTTTATTTCCTCCTAATCAAAATATCTAATTTACCTTTTCAACATCGCAAAACGTTTGATGAACAGGTATGTTTATTTGGACATTTAGCTAAATAGACCTGATCATGGAGTTTTTCATATCAATCCAAAACTCAAATGCGTAATTCTTATTTCTTAACTTTATACCAAACGGATATGATGATAGACGAACCGATGTGACACTATATACGAGTACACAAGCTAATCGTGATCAAGGAAACCATCAAACCGTGAACCGTCACGTTTTTCCAACATTTTCCTTCGTAAACACGAAGCATCATAAGCCGACGCTAACACTTTCCGTAACTCCAAATCCGAGGCAAAAACTTGGGTTCAACGACGGAGACAAATCGTTCTCTATTCACCACAAAGGTTATTTTTACACGTTCGCAAATTTGTTCGTAACTAGGTTGGTAAGTTCTATCTGTTTTAGACAGGGCTTTTGCTAAATTGGAAGACTTATAAGGGATATCCTAGGTATTTAACTTCAGAATTTGGCATAGTGGGGCATGTTTTGCGACCTCATTCTAAAGTTGCCATTGTAATCACAATTTTATTGCCAGAAGCTTTATTTGAAATATACTTTCTTTTTGATTGGTTTTGAGTTTGTTCGACACAATTTTCTAGACTGCCATTATTTGTGAAGCCTATTGAAAAGCATATTACAAGGATCGTTCGTATTGGAACAATTTAAGCCTATTGAATCTTTTAATTCGCAGAGAATCGTTTTTATTCAAGCCGCTATTGAAAACCCAGAAAAACGAACGCTGGAACGCTATTTGTACAGCAAAAAAACTGATCGAAAGTTGGTAGTTTCGTAAAATTACTATGTATTTGATTTTCCACTTTTACTAAAAATATCATCATCATCACATGCAGCTTATCCCAAGATCTCATCCCTCTATTGAACTTAAAACCCTCTGTTCGCGAATGCCCACAATCCTGCGTCAGTCTAACTCATGTACAATGTACATTGTACCTGCTATTTTTATAAACTTAGTGAGCGCTAGGGGTTGCACGCTTGAATTACCGCCTAGGACACTTATAGGGCGTTAAAATCAATATTTATTGAACCACTTCTCGAAACTGGCCTATTTTTCAGAAAATGCACGCCGCGGAAATCCCGCCCAGAGCATTGCGGAATTTCCACCATAAATTGAACTAAAATTGAGTTGAGCTATGTAATATGTGTTCAATTGTCTTTCAAATTAGATTTGACCCATTTCACAGTCTTATTGAGCTGAAAGACACTTACATTTTCCCGTTAATGACAATGCACGGAGTCAGAAGCTGTTCAACAGAACTCCTCAGTAAACAATGATAAAACATCCGTAATTAGCAATCGCACTATAATACGTATACCTACACACTAAAAGCTGGTAACTTGACAAAAATGTCGTAAACTAAAAGGCGGAACGTCTGAAAGTGAATACAAGTTAGAATTTATTTTCGTATATAAATTACATTACATTCTCCAAATCATAGAATTTCTCCACAAGTGGAGCGAAAAAAATATTCCGATCGGACGACAAAATGACGACACGGCACTTTTATGCCTCCTAATTGAAGAAGAAGATTGATCGAATATGGAAATAGGGGCTCTTGGGTGAGTAGTCTTTTATTGACTTCATTCCGAGACGAACTCAATATACCGTACGTTTTTTGTGTTTTTGCAATTTTTACTACAAAGTTAATGATAACAATAAATAGTCATCATTCGTTTTATTTACTTACACAATAGATATTTTGTCGGAAAGTTTTTTTTAATCATTTTTAAGAAGTTAGTCGTAAATAACTGTAACACTGTTTGTTTACGTTTTCATTTTCTAATGTATACCAGTTTATGTTATAATAATATTGGCTTGTCTCCAAGGTGTAAAATCGGTTTATCTCGAAAACAAATGTGGATTTTCCATTTATTCGTACCGCGCCAGAGAATTTTTCTGAATATTCATAATTCAGAGGCAAATGTGAAAAGATAAATTGCTGCAGAGAATACCTAAATGGTAAAATTATCTAAAGTTACGAAATTATGACAGAAACATTATAAAACAGTATTTTGATTCGAGTTTTCAAACTTTTGTGTTGTGTTGGTTATTGTCGTTTTTGATTTAGAACCCCCAAAAATCTGGCTTTTCTCGTGCGTTTTTATTGGTGAAATGATTCCTATGTTTTGGTTTTCAATATTACCTACTATACATAGCTTGAACATAAAACTTTTTAAACTATCATGGTTTTGAACATTATAAACACTTGAAACGTGATATTTACTTACTCATAAATCTACAAACCATGATAAAAATCTCGTTTCTAGGGGTTCTAAGAGCCTGTCCAGAAAGAGCGATTTACGCGCGTGTCAACTCGAGCGTAAGCACTCGCGCGTTCTCGAGATACTAGAGCTACATACATCCCGTCCCCTCGCGCGTATTACGCGCGAGGGCATCTGGACGGGATGTATACGCGCGAGTGCTTACGCGCGAGTTGACACGCGCGTAAATCGCTTTTTCTGGACAGGCTCTAAGGGTCATCATTAATTCATCTGTTTGTCAGTTTTCTATAGAAAATCGTAAGAAGGCTCACTAACTTTGCTTTTGTTTATAACGAGGTTCTCAGAGAAAAATATTTTTAATTAGTAGAAAGTTACAGACTGTTTTATATTTTTGCTGAGTATGGTTTAAATTATCACTCAAGTTCACACTTATCAATGGTTCCAAATGAAAATATTTGAATTTGAATTGCTTGCGTAGATTTTACCGAAACTGCATTTTCAGCCAAAAAAAGACAGATAATAACAAAACCACTAGTAGTTTCCGTAACAAATATCCTTTTATCTAATTAGGAATACATTTAATTAAACATTATGTGTTTCAAGGTGTACGTTAATAAACAACAAAGATTAACAAAGCTATCTGCCACTGATAACGTAGAGCAACTCTGCAATCTAGAAACTGTTTACATAAATTCGACTGAAGGAAACTACGTAGACGAATTATGGGCCAACTTGAGCCCAAGTTACGACCATGTACCGCATTCATAAAATTTTGAGTGCTATTATTTCGGAACTTCACACCTAGTAGTTAAAACTTAAACAAAAAGTTTTAATGGCGAACTTTTAATGCTGATTAAAATGAAATGTTTTGCGTGTTATAATTTTATTGTGATGTGCACTTATACTGACACGCAAAACATTTTATTTATTTTTAAAAAATTATGAAAAGATACTTTGAAGATCAATAAAGGTTTAGTCAGACAGAGACTATGTTATAAAACAAAAACTAAATCGTGTTCCGGACCTAACCACAGAATCCCGAACCATTTAACCATAAACTCTTGAAGTCTTGAATCACTTTAGACATCGCGTGAAATTTCGCTCAAAAAATACAGAGCAAAATCACCGTTTTGTAGAGCGCTACGCATATTTAATTTTTTCGTAATCTGTTCTAAGGACTTGTTTCACAGTTTTAAAAGTCGAAAAATGTTGCAAACAAACTCAATGCTTCAAAAGTACAAGGATTTTCCCCCAATTTTTCACCCAACGGAACAGAAAGTCAGGAAATATGAATAAACGAATTACTTTTAGCAAAAGTTCCGAGTTTCATTACCAGTTTACAGGAAGGGTATGCTGTCAGCAACATTACTAAAGCGGGTGGCAGCTGGCTCACTAGTTGCTGAGATATTTCAGATTATATTGAAACAAAAACTTTCTATAGGTAGAGTAAGTGCGCCAATTATGGACCACCATAAGGATTTTGTCAAATAAAACTCAGCATTTTAAAGATTTATTAGCGAAATATATTTTGATCAGTTCGAAAATTATTTGGCATCAAAAACGATTAACAACTTTTTTAAAAAACATCAACATCTTAGAAATAATCAACATTTTATAAACATGTGTATTATTGTGAACTTGCAAAAAGTGTACAAAATATGGACCACATGGTTTTAAATATGGACCATAGTTAATTTGGTTCAAAACTATTTATAATAACTAGTCGTGTTGCCGAAAATTGAATCATTCAATTATAAGGGTTAAACTTATTATTGAAATACAATTCTGCCACATATAAATCTCTTCATGAGCCCATTACCTACAAGATGCACATTGGATCAATTTCTCTCCAAGAACATTCTCAGAAATAAGCATTCTCATTACCCATACATGAAAAATACGCATGAAGTTGCCTGATCATAAGGTTCTAAGTAGCATTTTGCGTCCCTAGGGTCGCAAAACTTTTTCCTGGCCTAGGGCAGGAAAGTAAATAACTGTCAATTAATTAAAATGTCAACTTTAATGTTGACATTTCTTTTGTGGCATGGCGATGCATTCTCAATTTCCCATGTTAGACAAACATATTCCATGTTTGTCTTGTCTTTTCTTTGGTTGTAGATGCATCCTAAAACATAAAAATAAAATGTAAGTGACTGTTTGTAATATGGACTACTAGTCCATATTTAAAACATGCTTGTGGTCCATATTACAATACACATTCATTTCTAGGTTAATTTGATCGTTCAGAAATATACAAAAACTATTGGATATTGTAACTTCATATAAATTCTTGTAAAATAACTCACCTTTCTCCTGGTTTAGTGCACTTTCTAATAGAGTTGTATTTGTTGAAATTACGAGCTTACGAACTTAGCTAAGAAACAACATCGCGCGTCAATAAAAACGAAAAAGGGCTCCCGCGAATACAGCACGCTTTCTGCTAGCCTACCAAGCGAATAGCAGACTGCGGGATGGGTGAAGCTTCGCATGCGCTGACTGAGGGCTCAATACAAATGACGTTCTTTGAGAAACGGCGGTAGTCCATATTACAGGCCTGGTCCATAATTGGCGCTTTTACTCTAAGTGCCAATTATGTTTTTTCTTATTTTGATCTGAAAACTATCTCCGCAAAATAAAAATAAACAATTAACTTGGTTTACTGGTCTAAAGTTGCAAACTCAACTCAAAAACATACCTTAAAATAGCAATATAACCTACACAATAACGCCTACTCATTTATATTTGTTTTCTGAAAATTATTATGTTTTTCGTATTGGAATGTGTTATCATTACGCGCCTCGTGCATAGTTAATATTCCATAAATCTTTTGACAATTTCAAATGGTATTGAACAATAACTCGGAAACAACTAATATTATATGCATGCATAATTAAATATTTCGCTTCTAAGCAAGGATTCGCTGTGACGTGAATATCAGAAACTTCGAACACAATGGCCGCCACAAACTGTAGGTACTAACTTTATGGCAGTTTGAGCTAGACCTTTGTAAATTAATTATGAGCTATCGTGTAATGATGTAAATTTGAATTTAATCTTGTAACGTGGTGTAGGTAATCGTGTTTATGTAATATGAAATTGGTAAAGTGGTAACCGTTGAGTATGTAAAAGGATACAAAAAACCTAACGATTCGGACAAAATATAGGGACGTTATGTCCCAATAGACACTTTTGATTGTAATATTTTTTCGAGGTGCATTTCTGCTCATAACTCCGAATATCCTGATCAGATCTTTTAACCACTTTTGGCAAAGTACCTATCTTTTTCCAACAAAAATATAAATCGAAATTGGTTTATAAACAACGAAGTTATCCGCAAACACTATTTAATAAAAAATATGTATAGGTACGATCTAATTGAGAAACTCCTCAACTCTTTTTTTTATATACAATAGTTTATTGAACTCGAGGGTTCAATACCTGTATCTGGATCGGGGTTCAAAGGGAATAACCCAAAATAACTAGAGCAATCCCAAACGTGATTTCCTTACAAAGTTGCATCTATTGTCGCAGAGCAAAACTAATCCAGCTGATTGAACTAAGCTGCGGTATTGCACAGTCGGGCAAAGTCCAGTTTTATTGAGAAACTTCGACTATGAGATGGGTTCGGCGATATATCAACGCACCTTATTGAAACTTTCGTCGATTTCTCAGCATTCGTGCCGGAAGAGCGATTGTGCGGATGCTAAATTAAAAAGAAAGTTTTTTTCTTTTTCCGTCTATCTATAAATTTTGCATTTACATCTCTGAAAATGTCAACGTTTGCTTAAACTTGAATGATATTAGTTTTATATTTTTAATCAACCGTTATTTTGCCTGATGTTAAAGTTAAAACGTCTTACTTAATAAATATACCAACATATTTACACAGAACACTAAAGAAAAATAATAGCAGATCATGCAAAAATTGGTCTCGCAGCGGAAATCGATCCTGCAACCTCTGCGTTTCAGGCGGGTTTTCACCCACTGCGCCAGACCTCTCTGTAACTATCTACAGTAATCAAAACCAGAGATGTATAGGAAGATAGAGATATATAGTTAAGACTGGTCGTTAGTCGTTCACAGACAGATTTTCCCGAAGTTAGTTATAATTCATTCAGTTATTCAAATGCTGTCCCCATGCGCTGTCCCAAACGAAATTAAGCTGAAGAACACTTCCTCCAATCTAATCGAAACAGATTGGAAATTAATTTCGAATCAGAATGATACTGAAAATAAATCCGACTGAACTGCACAGAGCCATCTGTCGGCGAATTATTTAATTATTTCTGAAATGACAGACAGATGCATGTCCTTACTCAGAAGCTTTTTACATGGTTATTTTTAACAAAATGTTTATTTGACAAATATAAATAGAGATGAGAAATGTTTAAATGATAAACTACTTCATGTTAAAACAGTTGAACGAAATTAGATTAAATAAATTTTGAAAAAAAAGGTTTATTTACAAAAGGTGATTTTGATATTACAGAAATACTCGTACAATAATTAATTTGATAAGTGATAGCGCAAAAACAATAATTGAACTAAGAGTACAAAGCCCATCAATTTCAAAATAGTTCAATCGTTCCAAGTGGTACAACGGCACTAATACACCTCTGAGTGAAATTGGCACATACTTGCGCGAGCACAGGCGGGTGTTAAATTAAATTTCACCCGTTGGTTGCAATCAATTGCAACGCTCACTTACTGCAGTAATTGAAGAAGGCCATGCGAATGACGTTGTTACTCAACTGAGCTTCTATTTTGAACTCTGATATCTGATATTGAAGATAGCAATTAGTATCATACTTATAACAATGCTAGTTGAAATGTAAGTACCTATTAAGTTTGTAATTACTCTTTCACGCATTAACTGCTAAACGGAATGGCTGAAACTTGGGTTATACGACCTGTAACATCACACAGGCTACTTTTTGTCTAGGAAAGTACTACCCAAATATAATAGAAAGAACTGTTATTGCTTTCTAGATTTGATAACCATTTCACACAACACTCTTGTATTGAATGTTTACAGTTTAAAAAGGTAACAAGTGCTTGCGACGCGTCAAACGAATTGAATTGGAAACTGGTCAACCTTTCCGTTCTGCGACTGTACCACTATCTCTTAATAAATCATAGGTTTAATTCGATTGATTGCATAATTTTCAAGTCATAATTTTCGCTGCGAAGAAAGGAACGCAACAAAAATTATGGCTTGAAAATGTTCGCCGTTTTTGTGCCTGTATATTGTGAAGTATCGAATAACCATCACCAATTTCAGTATCCGAAATACCGAAACAACTGTTCTCATTAAATTTGTTCATAATTCGGTGAGTAACGACACCTTTGCGCCGAGCCACATTCCCCGGCGGAGAACCACCCGGAAATTAAACTTTACATAACGATACTTAATTAAACTGTTTATGTTGACTGATGGATATGCCGTTCGTTTGTTTTATTATATGGTGATACATATAATTAAGTTTTATATATTTCGTTAAATGAATACATGCAGTGAACGCAAATGAAACGGGTTGGGCTGTAACATTTTATAAATGATACGATTTAAAAGATTCACCGGATGAATCGAAATATTGACGTGTATGATTTTTTACTGTGTGTTATATAGGCCAACTTCCAAAAGTTTTCAAAGTAAATCAAAAGTCATTCTAGTAGTTCAGTATGTCCAAAATCTTCATCAAAACAAACAAACCCTCTATCTTGTTCTTCTATTCTTTTTCTCCTATTCTTTCCCTGGTGTAGGGAATTGCGTTGGAACTGGCAATAGAGTCACCTAACTTATAAGATTGTACATTAATTGTAAAGTGCTCATTGAAGTCCTACAGAAATAAACACATTTTTCTTTCTAAACCATAGAAACTCTAATTTATTTTTTAAAGTCCGTCTCATACGAAGATAAAGGTCACATTCTCTTCAAAACAAGTTTAATTCGAAAAATATTTATATTTTGGGATTTAGTAAATGTATTAGAGTATATTCCATTACTTACAAACAACACAAACACGTAGTTTCTAAGTATAACAATAAACATTAAACAGTGCTCAATGTGATAAAACAGGCCATTTTAGTTTGCTTAGTAGCTGTTGGAATACTACTTTCCTTGAGTACTAGGAATTATAAGTAGGTGTTTAATGTGCTAAGAAAAGTTGTTATTTTTTATTGTGCCAGCAAATGTATGTATGACAATCAGTATCAATCAAGTCAATTAAATATAGTTTTCAAATAGGTTTTTTTCTTGATGCTATGGCAACGAAAAGAGAAAGCAACAGATTTTATATCGGTTTTAGCTAATTTAGGTTAACTGGTCTAATATGCATAAAGGGGTCAGTAAAGACTGACCCCTTTATGCAATTACTGAATCTTTGACCGAACAATTTGGCTCACTTTGTTCGGCATAATGAAATAACTGGTCAAAAACCGTCTAACTTTCCGTCTGTTCAATGTTCATCCCATCCCGCAAGCCCAGATAATCATAACAGGTAGTAGACACGAAAACAAATACTTAAATTGCATTTAATCTTGTTAAAATATGATGTTACTTTTGAGACAAGTGGCGGAAAGATCTTGTTTCAGGAATCATTGAAAAGAAAGAAAGAAAATGATGATGATAAGAACCACCAATTATTTCCTGGCAACATAACCGGCGTATAATTAGCATTTAGACATAATATGTAGTTAGATTAATCGGAAAATGGAAAGGCTTGCAGAACTAAGCTCAAGCATTATTAGCTGCGCTCAAATCTAGCTGAGTATTGGCTTCCTGTCAATGAGTCGAATGAAGCCGTTCATTGTTGCAGTATTATGTACAATGTCATAGATATAATAAGACAGCTCGTTCTCTCCATAAAACTATTTATGAAACTGCATGGACGCACACGTTGAACAGCAGGTTTGAAAAAATTTAGTCACCATTTCAATTAAAAGTTTCAGTTAATTCAGGCATGACGGCGGAAGTCCATCTTTGGATTCTGGAAATTGCCATCTACTATAGTACCTAGTTTCTTATTATTGAAGAATGCTCCGTGAAAAAACTTAAAACGCAGGATTTTCTCTGCCTTGCTTAAAAAAGGTACAACCAGTCTCAATAACCTATTAACTTTGATTTTGCTTACTGGTAAATATTATAGGTACATTACTTCAATAAAAAAATGGCAAATATCTACCCACAGTAAGCAAAACCAAAGATAGATAAGCTATCGAGACTAACCGATATCGTCCTTGCCGATACTAATATAAAAGTGAGTCAGCCATTTACAAATGTCCTGTGAAATAGCTGCATAGATATAAATTAATTAAGCTACTCATGTATGCGTAATTTCATTACATGAACGATTCGATTCGGTTTGGTTTAACACAGCCGCGTCGGTGATGATAAGTTTGTGGTTTGTAAACAGAGAGGTGAATTCACTGCATATCAATGAGCCAATCATCTGATTATGAAATCATTCAGTCTTTGTTTGTGGGATTGACATTTAATACTGGTGCCTTTATGGGTATTTTACTAGGCTCATTGATAAAATCACATGACAGTGTCGAATTTCTTCCTGATTTGGCACTTGTGAGTGATTTGATCATTGATTAGTGGATTTTTAGAATGAACAGAGTTCGAGAAACCGGCTGTTTGTATGAAGCTCCATACTGCAACGCACACTAATCTGAATAGTAACGTAATCGCCTGGCATCAATTTGAAAGCGATTAAAATGCGATACGGTGACGGTACGTTTCCGAGTCTGTATGCTGTAAGGCTTATTTTACCGGTAAGTTTATTGAGCGAGCAGATTGTGTAATCATGTGTATAATCAACAAGAGATTAGTTTGAAACACTTTACCTCGGATTAAATTATGACTCGACATTTCAGGGTTGCCATACCCAAAAGTAAACCTTTTGGGAAAATTAGGCGTAGGTATGTAGTTTGAAACCTATGACGAAACCTATTACATGCAAATAACAGCTTACATGCATCAGAAAAAACAATGAGTTAGCTGTAGAAAGCCAATAAAGGCTCTCGCGGTTATCAAACAACCATCCAAAATTTCCTGTTTATCATATTAGTAGGATAGGATAGTTATCAAGAGATTGAATACCTATAGTTGCTGCATGCTTTGATTTTGATTTCAAAATAAGTAAGTACATATTTACTCAGTTATTTGGAAAAAAGTACAACAATACTATGTAGCACTTTCGTGACGGATCAAGCAATGAACTCGACATTTTATATTATTCTTGTTAGTACCTAGGATGTTCTTACAACTTTACTGCCTATAAAATAAAGACGCCAATGCTAAAACAGAATAAGACCAGAGTAGATAAATAATTAAACTGTTCGTCTTTACTCGAATTAAACTTCTCTGTTTAATATACGCTTACATAGTAAATATACTCTTGGATATGAGCATTGAGCATGGGTTAATACTCCTATTACAGCGTAGTGGAATGTACCAAGACTTTCGATATAAAAGATTACCAGTTTGAATCCGAATCAATTTTGTCTCTTATTATTAAAAAAATACGTTGTTGTAACTGAAGCAATATTTGATTTTCATGGTCTAAACAATGCTCAGCACCCCCAATGTCTAACTTGTTAAAAATTGTTGCGAATGTAACTACCGAGATAAAATATAGCCTATTAACCATCCTGACAGTTTATTCTACACATTGGGAAAATATTTTTTGAAATCGGCTGAGTTTTTTCTGAGATTAGCTCCATCAAACAAACCAACATTAGTATGATACGCATAGTTACTAAATAAGTACCTACCAAAATTATAGTAGTACCTATAGATTAGTTATGAAAACGGCAAAAATAATTAAATTTAATCTCTATCATTCAATTCAATGTAAACCTCTCATCTTCTCACCGTTGACCCGACGAAGTGTCAAGTAATTTACATGACATTAACATGAATCACTTGAGCGAGATTTTATAATTTATCGATGGTAGGTGATCCTTTTGAAAGCTGTTTGAATAATAAATAGGGGATGAGTGATGGAGTGAAATTAATATTTTATGTTTTGTTCACAAATGTAGGCACTTGGTATTCATTGTACCTACATAAATTAAGGGCATCTGATCCTAATACATAAAGTAGCAAAGGATTACAATAGACAATCTGGCAGATCTTTGTTACAATGGTGACAAATATAAATACTCGTTGGAATCATCAACTTGACGATTCTGTTTATTAACTTGATAAGCTTTCAAAGGCCTGTCTTATAAATACAACAATAATTGTTAAATTATATTATTGCACGTCATTTATGAACAAACTAGGAGAACAGTCAGTAATCTCGACTTTTAAAACGTTAAAAGTTACTTTTACTTTTTACTTTCATGGCGGAGGCCTCGAAGACGGCCTAAATCTCCGCTAACCAGAGTTAGCCACTTGCTCATGCAAATATAACATACTTAATTTCACTTTCAAAACTTTCGTAAGTTAAATTAGACATTTTCTCATACTCAGATTGAAGAGATGAAAATTCTCTGGGTAAATGAAAACATTGTCGGTATCTAAATCGACAATATTTTTGGAGTTTTTCAAGGGTCCAAACTCCCTTGTTCCTTTTTTCTTACAGGAAATGTCATCTAAATCGAAAAAATAAATCGTGAATTGCAAAGTGGTACAATATAAACTTACTAGAACTGAAATCTCCAGTTTTACTTCGGGCTGACCGTTTATTTTCCATAAAAGTTTTCCGCCTCCTCAGCATTACCGTCGTAAGTGCTCACATTCTTCGGCAAAAACTTGTAAAGTATTCAACGACGCTGACAAATTACACCATGTTTTACAGACACGTCTTGAGATTTATTACTTAAAGAACTACGTTTTTAGAAAGCGAATGTCGTGATGTAGCATTTTAGGCAACATACTGGTTCATTTGAGGAGAATAAAATAAACTGTCATTATTTTGGAAAAAGATTAGAGTTGTCATCGTAATAACCTTATTATTTTCAAATTAATCAGAAATACAAGTGGCAGACTTGGGGCCAGCTTATTTAAGACCTGGCTTAGACTTAATAACCTGAAAAAAAAAGTAGTTTACTACTGTTAGTCCTCACTCAATAAAATTTAAAATTTTAATTTCCTCTTAGAAAACAAGTCTTCGTCGTAACAATGATGTAGTTAAGTTTATAGCGGTCAAAGACTTTTAAGAAAACTCCGTCTTAACCCACATAGAGTTTGCCATAAATTCTGGGTTGTATCCTATGCTCGATGCAGGAAAAATGGCACGTTGTTCCCGCCGTAGCGACAACAACAGATGTTTCATTGACTTTCTAATTTATTGGGTTTTTCTTGCTTATAAACAAGACATGAATGATGCATATACAAAGGAAACGATTCAATAGAATTTAAAGGTTTTTTTCTCTTTCAGTTCTTTACATTATTGCTTACTATACTCGTAGTTAGGAGGGTAGCAAGTCAAAAATAAATTATATTGTACAGAAAGCAGAAGTTTATATTTTATCCTTGTTTTGTGTGATAGAAAAACAACGAAACTATTCATTCCACTAATATAGACACACACGTTTGTATGGATATATGAATGTTTGTTATTCATTCACGCTGTACGAAATAAAATGTAGTTAGACTTTGTACGAGTATTGTGTGGTTTATTTCAATTTATAGAACATACAAAACAGAACACAGTCAAAAACAAGCCAAAAAAACTACATCACATAGGTTTAAACCTGAAATAAGTTTATACCCTGGAATAATCTAGAAGCTTTTTATTCGTTAGGTACCATGGGGGTCAAACCGCGGGCTATGAAGGGTTTGTTACGATAATGTTTAATTAAAAATCAAATAGGTAAAAATTTATCGTCACAGTCTCAAAGAACTCGCCTCACATTGTGCACAACAAATTTTGCGATTAGACCCGTTTATTCTATTTTTAATTAACAAGAAATTAAATCTGCTATACTCGTGTTACAAAGAAGTTTTAATCTCGAAAAACCAACAACGAAACAAATTAAGAGGCGAGACGACGCCATTCGTCAAAAGCATTCCCACACTTAGCTCCCAAACCTTTTCTAAACCCTTTATACTGGTGAATAGTTAACCCCACTTCATGTTTCAGAAAAATATCCTTACACAAAAAAGCCCTTTCGACACCGGATGTGTCTGAATAATTTATTAAGAAAAATGCTCTAAACAAAGGGGTCGAGTGTTTTATCGCCGCTCTCACTACATAATAGGGTTATTATGATACATTTTGATGGTTTAATTCTTTCAAGTTTACGCGACGCGGTTTAACGGTAGAGTTTTTACAAGATACATAAAAAATAAGGTGAGTTTTAACTGGAATGAAGATTTTTTGCAACATTGTGAAATTTCAAAGTTTATACAAAAAAGTTCTTTGAATCTGTTAATAAAATAAATATTTTTACGACATGTAACTTTCTCATCCTTATTCTCATCAGATAACAAGCTGGACTTTGGTAACTTGTTTAAAAACAATTACGATAAAACTGCGTAATGATTCAAAACAGCTATTTTCTAAATAATAATTTACCCCTCATACGCATATTCGACCAGTAAATCCATATTAGCTAAAATGCACATTTAATATGTTGCTATCTCCACTAACAGTAGATTCTGATTTTTACATAAATAATTATAGCCGCAAAAATAGTCGCAAATAGTCGCCTATGGATAACAGAGATTGTTAAAGTTTGCCCCAGATTATGATTGGCACGAAAGGCTCCACTTTATTATTTCCTCGCTAAGCACCACAACTCTCCGAAAATACAGAAATGGTAATGAACAAAGTTCGTGTTTATGTTGGCTCACTGTCACTCAACCAATTGTTTTTGCTTCGGCACCAATAAAAATATTGAAGACAATTCGTCCAATGTAACAAACGTAGGCCCTTTTCATATGCATGCGGTCGTCGAGCCGTATGTAGCAGTTCTGTATGAGTTAATCAATTAGTAATTTCACGTTTCACAATGACGTATTGCTCGTCTTTTTTTTTCGGATTGACTTTTATGTTAAATTGTCCTTGAAGACCTATAACTTTACCGGAGAAAGTATAGCTCGTCTTAACTATAAAAACGGTTTTAATGCGAAAACCGACTTTTCACATGAACATGGGGCACAACACTACACATTATAAAAAGAACCTTAGGATGGCAATACGATTATGTAGCATTAATTTCTGAAAATAATTAGTCTACTCGCCCGCGGTTTAAAGTAACGAGTTACAAAATCACAAACAATTACTGATTGAGCATTGTTCACGTACAATATACAATTACGGAATGGATACTTGAATACCTCAAATGAAGAAGGAAACACGATATCCATCCAAATATGAGCGCTTTAACCCAATTCCTTTGAACAATTAGAGCGTTTGTCCACCGCCGCCGTCACCGTCACGTCACCGAGAACGAGATTATTTCGGGCCGAGTTTAGTATGGCGGCCGGGATGACGGCGCTCGGGTGACGGATGTGCGGTGGACACGCGGCTAAGTAATGTAATGTAAATGTATGTACCGCTACTTCGGCGCCGTCATCTCGTTCTCGGTGACGTGACGGTGACGGCGGCGGTGGACAAACGCTCTTACAGGAGAACAAATGAAAACGTTCTCTCTGATAGACTTTTAAAAATTCAACTCTAATTTGTGGGCACGAAGGAGCGTTATTCGAGGATAGTTGACACAGAAGTAGAAAATTTACTGCAAACTAGAGATGAATTAACTACCGCTTTCCATTGGCGCGGAGGATTCAACTTCTAACCGTTTTGATTTAAAATTACGGTTTTATGTACAGATGGCCACAAAAGTGTTTCAAAAAAATGAAACATGATCACAACTATAAACGTTATGTCTAAGGTGTTGGGAGTTACTTATATCTAAGTGCACGTTTGCCTGTTTGCATTACAGATTGAATAAAATCACATTGCTATTCTTTTTACTTGACGACGCATGAGATTTATTTTGAATTTTTGTGTCTTTGGGTGTTCCCCAAATCCATTCATAAGGATTTGTCAATTAAATAAGGGTTTAAAGAACGTTTTTTTCTTGTTATTCCTATGGCAATGCCAAAGAGATAGCAACAGATTTACCTAATATTCCTTTTAGCTAAAGTAAGTTTACTAGTTCATTATTTATGTTTATTCAGTACAGCTGAAAGTACTCAAATGATTTCAATATAAAATAAAGGTTTAAGAGATAATAATCTGAACAAGAATTTAATCTCCATCTTGGTTTACCGCAAAGCCTTCGGCACTGTGTGGTTAATCTTCATAATGAGATAAGAGTTTAATGAACCTGCTATCTGGCACGATTGACCTTGATAATGGGTCAGATTTCAAAGGCCAGAAACGCGATTTCATGGGACATTTAATAAGTTATTGAGATTGCTATTTTCGAAGTCCCTGAAATTTCTGTCTTGAAATTTAAGATCGTCACAGACGGGGAGGGAAGATGCCTTAATATTTTACCTTACGGTAAACATCGCTCGCCATACAATTTTCTTGTTATATCCATACTAATAATATATATTACTACCGGGAATCAGATGAGTACTTTCGGAGATAACCTCCGTCAAACAAACGAACAAACAAACAAATTTTACCTCCTTATAATATTTTTTTTATATTAATATATATAGTATAGATATTTTTCATTTATATTACTATATTATAGTAATATAAATGAAAAATGTAGTGGTTCTGCCAGTTCACAACACCTCGCATCTGCCCGCGGCTTAGCTCATGTCAAACGACCATTATTAAAATCATTTTCAAGTAAGGAATAAATATTGATGCTCCCAACACTAATTACTAGTAAAAGCTTAATGAAATAATATGTAATAATATATAACTCATAATAATAATTGCTTCCGCAATTCTGATTACCGTTATAATTAATTTTAATTATGATACTGCTAATTGATGTTCTAATTCACATCGCATAAATGTATGCATTATTAAAAGTACCAAACTTCATTAATACGGATTTTACTTTCGTTAATTACTTGATGGATCGATTAATTTATTCAGAAGCATTACTTTAAATTCGCATTAAAATATACCTTCATTTCTAATAAAAAGTGTTAGGCTTTTTCATTATTTTAAGTTTTATATTCGCCCGCCTCGGTTTCAAACTTTATTAGCATACACCGCTAATAAAGAAAATTCGACTAAAACTTTACAATTTTGTTTGTCTACAACTACTCAGAAAGCTGCACAGGATTATTAATATTAGGCTTTGGTTATTTCACATAAATATTTTACACAATCCTATCAGATGCCACAACCAACCCGGCCGAGTTCTCCGGAAATAGACCGCCCAAATCCTATAAAATAGTCACCAAAGACAATCCAACCCAAAAATTGACTATCCTATAATTTCACAGTGATTACCGTCTAAAGGTCGATCCTCGGATCGACCATTTCTCCCACTAATTATTACTAGCTTGAAGGCTCCGGCAAATGGCCGTAATAAGATCTTTTGTAATCTCATTTATTAATTTTCGTCTCTCATTATTCTCGCTCCCTTTACAGCGACTGTAAAACCTAAACAAGATGGCTGCGCCGGGGCGGACGTAATTATATTTTAGTGGGAGTTTCGTTAAATCAAAATTAGAGAGATATTTCAGTCTACTGAGTTGCTTTTTTTGGTAAATTTGGCGTTGAATTTCGCGGATACTGGGTGAACTAATTGATTTTGTGACATTTTTCTATGACGATGGAAATCTGTCAAAACTTATTTCGAGAGTACCAAATTCTCGTGACTTTGCATTTCCATTGTCATTGCCGTCAAGAGTATAGCTACCGAGTAATTGTAGAGTCATATGACATAGGGACATGAATGTACACAATGGAATGCCTTCTATTTTTCAAATTACGAGTATAACCTAATTGTGGTTCTCTTCTCTAAAACTGGTCATTTAATTATAATGTTATTCTAATTAGGTAATAGATACATATCCGTACATTACATATCCAAATCCTCTTTCAATGTACGTTATTGTAGAGAACAAAGTTGTTTCGTATTTTGTGATTCAAACTGAAATAATGTTGGTAATTAAATAATATATGTAAATAAGCTTTTACGTTGCGTTTCGTCCTGCAATGAGTATTGTAAGAATAAATTCAACGCGAGCGCGGAATTACAGAATAAAAACCACTTTAGTTTATTAAATAAACACCTAAGTTACTTTTAGCTACATTAAGCTACTTTACCTTTAGATTTTCAAAGTTATTTTGTATCGCGCATTTTTAGCTTTATAAAAAATGGAATATCTATAATCTCCAGGGTATCTCTCAGTCTAAAAAACCTTTTCCTTGGGTAGGGGTGAAGGGTATTAATCTGAATTTTATATCAAAATTAAACTTAAAGTTCTCTTAACATATTCTTTCTATACTTAACCACAGATTTGTGAAAATAAAGCAAAATTCTATGACTTTTTAATGAAAGAAAATTTTAAGTGGGGCTAAACAATAAGTTTTGTACGTCGACGTTCAGCACTAGACATTATTCAAACTTTATGTTAAATAATAAAAGTATATTATTTCGTAAATACTGTCACAATCAATTCAAAACAACCCCTCGCCACCCATGCTCCCCTGATTGCTAATTTATTCATGTGAGTGAGCGTTTCGTTATGTGTGAAAATGATTTCGTAATTATCAAAGAAGAATTTCGTTCTTCAGAATTTCCTCAATAATATTTTCCACGGAACCCCCTTTTCACTCTGTTGTACAATGTGTTTACTGTCTCTTTCTTTTAAAATAATGATTATATTCATTCAAATGTATTATAAGATACCTATATTATTACGAATTACTCTTTTCATTCAGGCTAACAGAAAAAAATAAGTCTGACTGTACGAGATATCCTATGGGAACCGTTATCGTTTGAACATAAAACGAAAAAGTTTATATTCGTTACTAGCCAAATGTTTACCTAACAGCCTAGCCGCTGTCAGGTCTTTCATTCCTGTACCGAGAATATATTGGCGATTTCAAAATATAAACAAAGAAACCATTCATGCGTTTTTGTTCAAACGCATACGTTTTAATATGCGAGTAACGTTTTATTTCGAACAAAAAGAAACAGTTTATTAAATAACCAAGTTATAGATCGTAAAATAAAAAGAAAATTTGTTTTTTGAAAGAGCATCTCTGGAACTTGCAGATCGATTGGAAAAAACACACCTTCATTGAATTCTTGAGGTAGGTTACAAACTAATTTTCATCTTCATAATCGCCATAGGTTATTACGATGGTTATTACTGCTAGCGCGTCTATGCCATGTAAAACTATCACCGAAATAAATTTATGTAAACGAATATTGTTTCGATACAAAATAGTTTGTTATATAATCAATCGTTGTGGTATCTTAAGAGAAAACCAATAGCAATTTATTTTTCCTTTCCAATTCGAGTCACAATTTGAAATTTCAATCGGAAACGTAAAGTTAAGGCTTCTGTAAAGGTGAGGCACATGGACGGCGGGTTAACGAGGGCCCCATCTGCATATCGAGTCGGGCTCAAAACCAATTGGCATCGCCGTTCGGTCGCACTGTGTGCACCCAGCATTATGGTATGTCGACACTATCGCTTGATCGAATCTTCGGACGATTCGAAATATTAAAAAGCACACGCTTACCTTTAAGTCTGTGTTTAAATTGAAATCTAAAATCTTGTTGTTTGTTTATTTGTTTCATTGCTATCATTTCATTATTTTGAAATATATGCGATCAAAAACAATCTTAAATTCAAACGATAGAATTTTTCATATAATGTTTGCCGCAGCTTACCTACTATAATATTTTATTTGAGGATAGGACATGACCGCGCATGTAAAAGAACCTTTAGATAAGGTAGTACCAATCGTTCCTCTGTATCAGAATTCAAACTGAAATATAGCTCGAATTTTCAAATGGTTTGGTGACCGCTTTTGAAGTCTTTGATCCTTGATCGAATGAAAACCTTTGCGTTCGTCTAAAAAAGTAAACATCGGAGAATGATTGAGTTTCTCCATGTGGCTTTTAAGTAACAGAATGCCGATGGTAGATATAGCCAAAACTTCAATTCTACCTCTATGCGCAGGTATGATTGATTGTCTATTAGACAATCATATTGAGGGAAAAGAGCTTTAAGAAGTCTTTTCCGGGTCATACTCGAAGCTGTTAGCGTTCTCCTGCACAAAAGTCAAGTTAATTATGCCAGCACATGGCTAGCACTTACAAATGCAAGTGAAAATCGCAGGATTTCATATCCTTTCATTTTCATACAAAGCTTCAGATTTGGGTTCGTTATTCAGAAGACCGCAGAAGACTGCCGGTTTTTATACTGAACCTGGATATAAGTCACTTAAAACTGCTTTCTCAGTAAATACAAGGACGAAGTGGTAGGTAACTAACTAGTAGTAAACACTTTGAGTCCGCATTTTATAAGAAACGAATATTACCGGTTTTTGCTTTATCAAGTTTCTTAAGAGTTCCGAAAAGGCTGTGTTTTGATGAGTCGTGCTGTGAGATGGAAAAAATAATCTAAAATATTTTAAAACAAAGTCGGGTAGTAACACCATTCATAACTCAAAAACAGCTGGGTATTTATGTTCTTTGATTTGTTAGATTTGTCTCCGCAAAACATAATAAACGTACATTATTATCTCAAAAAAAATTGTACGGGACTTTTCATGATGTTGAATCTGAAGTGCTACGTAATTTGTCAGGTCAGCCTGTGTAAGTTAACGGTCACTACTCTTTCTAACTGGGTTGCTTGGAAGAAATCGTTTTCAGCGATAAGGCCTTGTACTGTTTTTATTTTTTAAGTTGTATTTTTATGCTTTTTTTGTGTACAATAAATAGTTATTTTTAAACTATCATGGTTTTGAACATTATAAACACTAACAACAGAATATTAGTAGATTAATAGGAGATTCACCGAATCATGGTAAATATCCCGTTTTAAGTGTTTATAATAAAGAGTTCAGTCATTCATTCATTCATACTCTCTAGTCCAGCTTCACCCGCTTTCAGTCCATAAGGCAGCTGGCTAACGACAGAGTTACCGGCTCGTTAGCCGCTCTTCATTCGCATATTGCACAGGAATAACAAGATACTACGAAAGACTTTAAAACTCCAGACACTTTTTGTGCAATTATTTCGAAAGAAGTTTCTTCTTGAAATTGTAACAACGAAGGCGCTGGATTATGCAGAATTGAAACAATTCAGGTTTGGTCCATTTTGGTCCGTTGATTTATCTGAATGTGATTTCAAGACTTATTTTATTTATATGGAAAAACAAACAATTATGTTTACACATGTTGAGTTCATCTCTAGCTTTAGTAGTAGCAAATTATTATATTTTCTTTATAATAATTTGCTACTAATGACTCCACAACGTTCTTTACAGATTAGTTTAATATTATTTGTAAACTTAACTTCTTCTTAGTATAGACTTAAAACACACTCAAAAAAATAAAAACTCATAAATCAGAAAACTATTAGGTACAAAAAATTTGATCTTGTTACTCGGGAGTTTCCATAAATTTTATCGAACTTGGGCAGAAATTTAAACTTTACATACTTATAAACAATCATTTTAATATGCTTTTCCAAAATTTGGAGCCTAAGGCGAACCAATTTTTAATTTGAAAATGTCAAAAATGCTGTGGATTAAATTTGTAAACCAAACATATCCCAAAGATTCACAATCGTTATAAACTTTCACAACTTATACGTTGGTTTTACAAACAAAGCCTAATCTCTAAGCTATCTCCTAACCTCATTGGATTAGCCTAAAATTGAACCAATGCACGAACCAAATCGTCATTGCAGCTTTTAAAGTCATAAATATGCGAGCCATAAACCCCGCGGAGATTGGCTGTAAATTCAGTCATAAACAGAAACTTCGCAATAATAAAATGAACGCCATCTATTGGATGTACTCGTAAGTTGACGAGTTTTCAAAGAGTCCAAAAAGAGAGTTGATTATTACTATGGTATTCGAGAACTTTTCTGTGTTATACAAACTTTATTTAATACGAGCAGCATGTCCCGGCTTTGCATGGGTGCACTAACGAAATTACCGGGATAAAATATAGTCTATAACCATCCCCAAGGTCCATTCTACACATCGGTGAAAGAATTTTTAAAATCGGTTAAGTAGTTTCGGAGATTACCTTCGGCAAACAAAACTTTATATATTCATAATATTAGTATCTATAGATATTAGTATAGATTTCATCTTGTAAGAAAAAGGATTTTTCAGAACAAAGTATATTAAATTTCAAGGTACACTTTTATTTGTTTACAGACAAAAACCTCATAACTCTGTTTTTCTTGGAAATGTTTATAAATAAAATGAAATTGTACATTTATATGGATTCTTCAAGTGAGTCTTTTGATGTATAAATAAAAGAACCTATTATGTTATGATTTTTTCGCATCAGTGAAAATATTATTATGACTGTAGAGCCGTCGTCGCTACACGAATTCTTTTTGTCAGAAGTTAAACCGACTATTCCATACTCTGAATGTTCTTGCTCATACACACGTAGGTACTCCTTATTATTTTCATTTATCATTACTTATCTTAGATAATAATGAAAATATTTTAATGATTTAATTTGTATAGTTTTAAGTAACTTAGTTTAGTTAGGTACAGTTTTTTTATTTCCTTTAAATGAATGCCATCTGCGATACGAACAATACTTCTGTTTTATTAAGTCTGCACCCCTCTCTCCAATCATAACAGATGGCGCATTAGTGTTTCCACTCGTCTCTGTTGGCATCACGCTAGCATCTATCACACGAAGATTTTTCAATCCATGCACTATTAGTTCACTGCTTACCACTGATGTCTTAGGGTCAGGCCCCATCTTACATGTTCCTACAGGGTGGTAGCAAGTCACACCCATGTTCAGGCTGACACATTTCCAGTATTCTTCACTGTCCAACTCCAGTTTATCACATAGCTCCCATTTCATTCGACCTACAAAAGCGCCAATGGACTTAAAATACTTAGTGTTCACTATTTTTGTCAATTTTCTGATACCAGTTGCAGCAGAGTCCAAATCTCTAGGATCTTTGAAGTAGTTTGGATAAATTAGTGGATAGTCTTTTGGGTTATTTGTGGCCAACGATACGTTTCCTCTAGAATACGGATGGAGATCAAGGAACAAGAAATTAAATAGAACATGATTTGCATTCAACTCCACAATGTGATCAACAATACTGGTGTTATATCTGAACTGGATTCCGAAAGCGTTTCGTGTATTGGGAAAGTTTTTCCAAAATATTGCTAGGTGGATTTGAAAATCTGGCCTAGTTGCATTTTGGGAAGCGGCGTAAAACGCGATAATATCTGTAAAACTATTTTGAGCTAAATACCCTTGACGATTGTAAAGATATCTGATAGCATCAAAGTTTCTTGTTGCTTCATCCGGTTGAGTGGATCCGTTGCCATAAATTGTCACAGGAATCATGGCGTGATCTTGAAGATTCTGACCCACCATTGGTAAATCAACTTTACAGGTAATATTCTTCGATTCAAGATGTTTTTTTGGTCCAATACCAGACAACATAAGCAATTGTGGTGAATTAATCGCACCAGCACTCAATATTACTTCTAACTTTGCTTTGATTGTTAAAATAGTCCCATTTCTCTCAACCTTCACACCAAGTACCTTTTTAGTATCAGTATCGATGATAAGTCCTGTACAAAGTGTGTTTTTCAATACTTTAAGATTAGGTCTATCTTGAACAGGGTTTATGTACGCTAAAACAGCACCTTGCCTGATTCCATTAGCTGCTGTCACTGAAGCAATACCACAACCCAAGTTACCGGCTGTATTTAAATCAGGAACTTTTGCTATACCAATTTGAACATACGAATTTAACACCTTATCGTTAATTTCTCTATCAGTGCTGTTAAACCTATTGACTATCAACGGTCCACAATGCCCGTATTCTTTGGCAACTTCAGCATTCTGTAATTGTTCCTGATTCTGAAAGTTTTCAGCTTTCTTGAAGTATTTCTGAACAACATCTGGATGCCAATTTTCATTGCCTTCATCATACCAGCTTTGATAATCCTCAGGATTTCCTTTGACATACATCATAGCATTTATGTTTGTGCTACCTCCTAGCATTTTACCACGAGGCCAAGCGATGGATCCATTGATCTGTGCTTGGTTGGATCTCCCGTCGTTCGTCGTACGATATTGCCAATCATATTTTGTTCTGAACATAGCTTTGTCTAAAAATGGAACCTGAAAATAGAAAATACAAATTGAATAATTTAGATTGTATAATACACAAAACTGTTTGATTTTCATGCGAGTTTAGATTGCTTCCAATAGAACGCTATTACGCGAATTATTAATCTCAATTTTATCAATACCTACTGATTGTGTTGAGCCAAATATTCAGTCATACAACAAATACTTGTTGTTATATGTTGTGTTTTTAATAATACAGGTTTCAACTTACACTAGCTTCCACAGGAGGGTCGCCTCCGTATTCAACTAGGAGAACATTTTTGTTCGGATTTTCACTAAGCCTCCTAGCTACTACGCTACCCGATGCGCCTGATCCGATTATGATAAAGTCAAAAGTCTGATTATCTGAAACAATGTTTTCTTTTACTCTAGGTATAAACCTGATGAAATATCAGCTGACTTTTTTTTTAATTTGCCATAATGCTAGTGGTCTAGCACACCAACATAGCCTAGGTATACTGTAGCTATTCACGAAAGTATTATTACATTAAAAGAATGATTATAAAAGTTGATTATTTCAATCGGACACACATGGCACTTTGTAAGCAAATTAACAAACTTGATCTATACTTTAATATTATAAAGAGAAAATGTTGGTTTGTTTGACGGAGGTAATCTCCGAAACTTCTCAGCCGATTTCAAAAACCGATGTGTAGAAAGAATGGACTGTCGGGATGGTTATAGGCTATATTTTATCCCGGTAGTTTCATTAGTACACCCGCGCGAAGCCGGGACGTGCTGCTAGTCTCATTATAAAAGTAAAGACGATGGCTAACCATAAACATTAGCATCAGGAGGCCAATCAGGAGCGAGTGAACACTGTGATGCAGCAAAGAACTGAATTGCAGCTGCAAAGGTCTGCGGGCCAACGCCGGTGGTAGGTGCCGGGCACGTCACATTAGCGATACTGAAATAAAGTTTAAGATAATTAAAAAAAATGCCTTATCATAAAAAAATAACTAAGTAAGTTAATGCCTAATCATAAAAAATAATTAATCATAAAATGATTATGGATGTAATATGAGTTTGATTGATTTTCTCTCTCATGTCTGTATCCTTCTTCTCACCAATTTTTTTTTTACTTTAATTGGTAAAAAAACAAAAATATTGATCATTCAGACAAAAAAAATGCTTGGAGGCCCTTGCTGATTTTGTTGGGCCTAGGGCATTTATAAAAAAAATATATAGCAAGGAATGGTAGTTGTGCAGCTGAGAGTACATATACCTTATTACAATAGGAAGTTATGCAAATTAAAGAGCATAACACAAGCAGTCCTAAGCTAAATAGTTTAATTATTTCGCTTGTTACTAGATGACGCTTTGTGAATTGTCCAAGGATTTTTATTGTTGTTACTGCTGAGATACTAATTATCATTACTATTAATCTTCAATGTTAATTTGATGTATTAATTTTAGCTGCAAGGTTTATTTACGCAGCACTTATTTTTAGTTTCTTTTATTTAGGCATTAATTTACGGTTATGGCCGCACGTATTTAAAACTAGGCCTGATATTTGAAAAGTAGCTACTTTTAATTTAGCTTAGCAGATATCTGCAGTGTCAGATGTGTGTCTGTGTGTCTGTTTGTCCGTCTTTCACGGCGAAACGGGGCGACGGATTGACGTGATTTTTTGAGTGGTGATAGTTGAAGGGATGGAGAGTGACATAGGCTACATTTTATCCCGATGTTCCCGCGGGAACGGAACTTACGCGGTGAAACCGCGGGGCGCAGCTAGTCCATTATAAAAGGTATAATAAAATATAGTTACCATGACATCGTGAAATTTCTTGATATCGATGCTACATTTATATTTTCTCAACTTCCTGTAAAATTCGCTAAGTAAGTTAAGGTCAATAAAATTGTATTAATTAATGTTCAACGAAGCTACATAGACAAACATAGTTTTTCAATTAACTGTCGGATTAGAGTTCAGGATATATATAGGTGTATACAGGTTTCTATATAAATGTATATTTAATATACATTTATATAGAAACCTTTAATTAAATACAACTTAAATGGTTTTGTGGGTATTTAGATCCAGACTACAGTAAAGTACTATCTTTTGTTAATAGTATGAGAGTTTTTTTATCTATTAAATAATAAAATTAAATAATATTTAGATAAATACTAATATATAAACTACTATCAGCTCGTCCTGGCTTTGCACGGGTGTACTAATGAAACTACCGGGGTAAATTAAAACCATCAAGACAGTCCATTCTACACATTTTTGAAATTTTAAAATCGACTGAGTAGTTAATAGTTAAAAAAAAAACGAATACATCACTTACACACTTAATATTAATGGAATACATTAAATACCAAGTACGTACTGTCACGAATGTTGTATCTTTAGTAATGTTAATTACTTTTATCTACACTTTTTTATACTAAAACTCACACACCTTGAAACTTGCCAAATACATATGTATATATAAACCTACACTTGTATAAATAAAGTATAATAGATATAACAACGTCACAGAATTACAAATGCCTACAAAGTTTTTGAAAACTCAGGCTTCAACTTTACCAGATGATTTATAAAGCGTCATGAGACAATCTTTGCCTACGTTAAACAGGATACTTGTGCCTGGGACATTGATAAGATGGAATAGGTTTGCCCAGCACCTAAACCATCCACTCAGCTGAGCCGACGACATCTACAGGAAAGACAATGGTCATTACGTGCGGGCTGACTAACTGCAGTTTTCCTCACGTTGAGTTATTATATTTATAGTAAATACCTTATTTTAATTTCTAATAATAATAATGTATTCTAGCATAAGAATAACAATTAATAGAAAGAATAAAAGAGGAATTTGATTGCAAGATAAAAAAAAAAAAAAAAAAAAACTGCTTGAAATTGCAGATGGACTGCAATTTCAAGAAAAAAATAAACACTTACAATATTTTTAATAATTCTGTAATATAAATTTTGGTATTTATACCACCAATTTGTTTTCACATAGTAATGTCATTATTAAATTTTAACAAAGATTCCAAACTACAAATAATCTTGTTTGATCAGATCCGCACCTCTCTCTCCAATCATAATAGTAGGTCCATTAGTATTTCCACTCGTCTCAGTTGGCATTACACTAGCATCTATCACACGTAGACTTTTCAATCCGTGTACTTTCAGTTGACTGCTTACCACTGACGTCTCTACACTTGAACCCATTTTGCACGTTCCGACAGGATGGTAGCAGGTCACGGGCATGTTCAAGCTTATACATTTCCAGTATTCTTCACTGTCCAGTTCCAGTTTATCACATGGTTCCCATTTCATCCTTCCTAGAAAACCGTTAATGGACTTAAAATATGTAGTGTTCACTATTTTTGTCAACGCTTTGATACCAGTTGCAGCATTGTCCAAATCTCTAGGGTCTTCGAAGTAGTTTGGATAAATCAATGGATGATCTTGTGGATTATTTGTGGCGAGAGATATGTTTCCTTTTGAATATGGATGGAGGTTCATAAATAGGAAGAAAAATATTGCATGATCTTTATTTAATTCAACTACGGAATCCGTTACACCCTTAGAAAATCTAAACTTTTCGCCGAATAATTGTCTAGTTCCAGTGAAATTTTTATATACTCTTGTAAAATGGTTTTGAAAGTCTGGTCGTTTTGCAGTTTTTGATGCGGCATAAAATGATATAACGTCTACAAAACTACTTCCAGATAAGGCCCCTGTACGGTTGTAAAGATATCTTATAGCCTCAAAGTTTCTTTCCGCAACATCTGGCTGAGTCGGTCCATTACCGTAAATTGTCACTGGAATCAGGGCATGGTCTTGGAGATTCTGGCCAACCATTGGAGAATCCACTTTACAAGTAATATTCTTTGATTCAAGATGTTTTTTAGGTCCAACACCTGACAGCATTAGAAGCTGTGGTGTATTTATAGCTCCAGCGCTTAATATTACTTCCAGCCTTGCTCTAAATGTTAAAACCTTACCATTTCTTTCAGTTTTAATACCAAGCACCTTTTTAGTGGCATCGTCGATGATGAGTTCTTTACAAAGTGTGTTCTTTAACACTTTTAGATTAGTTCTATCTTTAACTGGGTTCAAGTACGCTAATGCAGTACTTTGTCTTATTCCATTGGCTGCTGTCACTGAAGCAATACCGCAACCCAAGTTGCCGGCTGTATTAAGATCAGGTACTTTTCTTATGCCAATCTCATCCCATGAATCTAATATTTTTTCGGTGAATTCTCTTATGGTGCTGTTAAATCTATTGATCGTTAACGGTCCAGATTGTCCGTATTGTTTGGCAATGTCAGCAATTTGCAATAGTTCCTGGTATTGGTAGTTTTCAGCTTTCTTAAAGTATTTCTGAACAACATCTGGGTGCCAGTCATTGTTGCCTTCATCATACCAACTTTGAAAGTCCTCAGGATTCCCTTTAACGTACATCATTGCATTTATGCTGCTACTACCTCCTAGCATTTTACCTCTAGGCCAAGCGATAGATCCATTGACGCTTGCTTTGTTAGATCTCCCATCGTTAGTTGTTAGGTATTGCCAATCAAATTTAGTTCTATACATTGTTGAATCCATTCCTGTAACCTGAAAAATCAATTTTATAAAAGTTTAAATATTTATTATTAACAGGGTTGATCTAGAAATTCCTTGTTATTACTTAACATAAGTATATTTGTTCACTTATTTAAAAATACGTTGGCATTCGCTTTTTTTGTAAATAAATCTATGCTTCCAAATTCTAGAAACTTACGGTGGATTCAACAGGAGGGTCGCCTCCGTTTTCAACAACAAGAACAGTCCAGTTTTTGTTCTCACTAAGCCTCCTCGCCACTACGCTGCCTGCCGAGCCCGCTCCGACGATGATAAAATCAAATATTTGATTATCTGAAATAGCATTTTCTTAAATAAGAACCCTTGTTCGATAACTATGTATGTTATATTGTATAATACAGGCTTCTAAACAAACTGGAACCTGTAGTATTGGCTATTGACTACAATAGCTAGGTGCACACTGAACGATCCATCGTGCTCCAATCCCGCTTCACGGACCAGGATCGCCGATATATAATGGATTATCCAGTGTGGTGTAGATTTACCATAAACATCTGCATCTTGAGGCCAGTCTGGAGAGAAAAGGCACTGTGCTGCAGCGAAGTACTGCAGCGCTGATGCGAAGGTCTGTGGCGCCACGCCAGTTGTTGGTGACGCACACGTCACATTACCAATACTGGAACAAAAAACTGTATTTTAATCATTTTAATCTATGGTAACGCTTCGAAAAGCCTTAAAGGTATTTTTTTGATTCCAGTCTAGCTTATTGTCAAGCATACCACATTCAACAACAGTAGGTCGATTCTCGACGACTTTCGAACAATGAAGCTGTAAGCGATTGCACGTTATCTCTTTGTGGAAAACCTAGAGAGTAGAGTCACATAATGTTATGCTTTGTTACTAGTACCACTAAGAACATGAAAAGTAGTTGAAGTAGGGATCCCTCGTTTCTAGTAACAAAGCATAACATTATGTGACTCTATCACATAATGTTATGCTTTGTTACTAGTACCACTAAGAACATGAAAAGTAGTTGAAGTAGGGATCCCTCGTTTCTATAATACAAGTTTAAAACTTAGTTAGAGCGAGGAGTCAAAACTCTGACTAGCAATTCTTAGGTCTTTAATCACTTAAGCAAACAATTGTCAACCCTAACTTTTTAGATTTATATTCCTTTTATATAAAATAATTGTATTTTTACTGTGCCTACTATGTTTTTACAAGACCGTCTGGAATAAACGTTTTTATTATTATTATTATTTTGTTGTAAGGTTTGTTTTTCTCGGTTAGAGAAACCGGAGTTATAACAGGCATGTTAAAATGGACAGTTTTATCAGTGAGATGGCCCTATCAAAATACATTTTATAAGTAGTGTTTTCCAGCACGGTTTCCGGGGTGTATTTGTAGTAAGGCTTTTGGCGTTGTTGTATCTACAAGTTTGTATTTTACTGCATTTGGTGGATATTATTAGCCACCTGATCATGTCTGTACTTATAGTCACTCTGAGCGATCGCTTTACAGGCCTCAGTAATGTGCTGAATCGTTTCTGATGAGCTATGGCATCGTCGGCATAAGTCAGTAGGTAAATTAGATAGTTTCATGATATACTTCTGGTAATTACGAGTCTCGATTACTTGGTCTCGAATGGCAATCATGAACCCTTCGGTCTCTGGAAAGAGTTCACCTCGATTATTATTATTATTATCTAGCTTTTGTTTTCTAAAATCCATCGCATTATTCAAAATAACCACGCCGTATCCGGCGCGCGTAACCGGCGGCAGAAATGCATGAAGTCTTGGTAGACCTTTTTTTTATTGGTTATAAGTTGCCATTTAGTTGAAATTGTAGAGCTTCCGAAACTCCGCGGAATAGACTTAGTTTCATCCCCGTAGCCATTTTTTTTTTTTCAAGATAGTTTGAGCTCCTTAGTTTGCTAGGCTACAGCATCACAGCATCTTTCTAATTTATGTACAAAATATTGAGAACTAAGACAACACAACACTTATTTATTAATGACTTAAATAAAAAAGTAGTAGGTATTGGTATGAATTACTAAAAATATTGAATAAATACTTACCAAGACATCGCTACTATTGAACGATGATATCAATTGTCTTCCTTACTTGTAGGCGTGACAGCCTGTTTTATAATTCAACTATGAACAAACCCGCGGTTCATTATATCACCTTATGCTAAAACAAACACGAATATCTTATCATTTTAATATAGAATAATCTCAAGGTTTTATGGTACCGTAGTAATTTTAATGGCTCACAAAAATTGCTTTTAAGAACATATTGGAAAGTTAACACTACCTACTCGCTCTTGGCCACTTCATAAGTATTTTATAATAAATAAATAAATAGATACTATATGACGTTGCGTGGAATATCCTAGGTCCTAGGATATAGTCCCAACGTCATATAGTCCCAAAGTAATTAATTTAATGCTTGTGTTTTGGTAACCAGATGACTGATATAATACTTAGATAATTTTTTTTATAGACCGTTGAACATCCATTTAAACATCATATTATCTGTACAACGAGTCAGTACCGCACACGAGTGCATTTAAGTTGGTCAAAGAGAAGTATAGTGTAAAGCCTGATATACCTAAATACCTAAGTACTAGTGAACATTATGTTATTAAATTTGTATCTAAATTGTTATTCGGATTGAATACATATCGTTGCTCTTTATGTGGGAACAAAACAAACCCCGTTGTTCACAATTTATTATTACAATTTTATTATCCATCTACATTACACATAGTCACAAAGTATCACATTAAAATGTAGTAGGACAAATGAGGAACTTAATTGCAATATGAACTGCAATTTTTATAAAATAAATAAACACTTATATCATTTGATAATTGTGTAATTTTGGTATTTCCAATACGTTTTTACAGAAATTTCAGAATTGAGTTCAATTTAAATCGATTTCCATATTATAAATATTCTTGTTTTATCAGATCCGCACCTCTCTCTCCAATCATAATAGTAGGTCCATTAGTATTTCCACTCGTCTCAGTTGGCATTACACTAGCATCTATCACACGTAGACTTTTCAATCCGTGTACTTTCAGTTGACTGCTTACCACTGACGTCTCTATACTTGAACCCATTTTGCACGTTCCGACAGGATGGAAGCAGGTCACGGGCATGTTCAAGCTTATACATTTCCAGTATTCTTCACTGTCCAGTTCCAGTTTATCACACGGTTCCCATTTCATCCTTCCTAGAAAACCGTTAATGGACTTAAAATATGTAGTGTTCACTATTTTTGTCAACGTTTTGATACCAGTTGCAGCATTGTCCAAATCTCTAGGGTCTTCAAAGTAGTTTGGATAAATCAATGGATGATCTTTTGGGTTATTTGTGGCGAGAGATATGTTTCCTCTTGAATATGGATGGAGGTTTATAAAAAAGAAGAAAAATATTACATGATCTTTATTTAATTCAACCACATAATCGGTTACACCCTTAGAAAATCTGAACGTTTCTCCAAACAGTTGTCTAGTTCCAGTAAAGTTTTTATATACTCTTGTTAAATGGTTTTGAAAGTCTGGTCGTTTTGCATTTTTTGAAGCAGCATAAAAAGATATAATGTCCTGAAAACCACTTTCAGATAAAGTTCCCGTTCGGTTGTAAAGATATCTTACAGCATCAAAGTTTTTTTCCACAACATCTGGCTGAGTCGGTCCATTACCGTAAATTGTCACTGGAATCAGGGTATGGTCTTGAAGATTCTGGCCAACCATTGGAGAATCCACTTTACAAGTAATATTCTTTGATTCAAGATGTTTTTTAGGTCCAACACCTGACAGCATTAGAAGCTGTGGTGTATTTATAGCTCCAGCGCTTAATATTACTTCCAGCCTTGCTCTAAATGTTAAAACCTTACCATTTCTTTCAGTTTTAATACCAAGCACCTTTTTAGTGGCATCGTCGATGATGAGTTCTGTACAAAGTGTGTTCTTTAACACTTTTAGATTAGTTCTATCTTTAACTGGGTTCAAGTACGCTAATGCAGTACTCTGTCTTATTCCATTGGCTGCTGTCACTGAAGCAATACCGCAACCCAAGTTGCCGGCTGTATTAAGATCAGGTACTTTTCTTATGCCAATCTCATCCCATGAATCTAATATTTTTTCGGTGAATTCTCTTATGGTGCTGTTAAATCTATTGATCGTTAACGGTCCAGATTGTCCGTATTGTTTGGCAATGTCAACATTTTGCAATAGTTCCTGGTATTGGTAGTTTTCAGCTTTTTTGAAGTATTTCTGAACAACATCTGGGTGCCAGTCTTTGTTGCCTTCATCATACCATCTTTGAAAGTCCTCAGGATTCCCTTTAACGTACATCATTACATTCATGCTGCTACTACCTCCTAGCATTTTACCTCTAGGCCAAGCGATAGATCCATTGACGCTTGCTTTGTTAGATCTCCCATCGTTAGTTGTTAGGTATTGCCAATCAAATTTAGTTCTATACAAGGATAAATCCATTCCTGGAATCTTAATAAAAATTCAATTTAATAAAAGTTTAAAATTTATTGTTAATGTACATATTTGTTTACGTAATAAATAATATGTGTTACGTGTAATTCGTTATTTTTGTAAACAAATCTAATTATCTAGAAACTTACGGTGGATTCAACAGGAGGGTCGCCTCCGTCTTCAACAACAAGAACAGTCCAGTTCTTGTTCTCACTAAGCCTCCTCGCCACTACGCTGCCTGCCGAGCCCGCTCCGACGACGATAAAATCAAATATTTGATTATCTGAAATAGCATTTTCTTTAATAAGAATCCTTGTGACCACATAGATAAGTACCTCTGTTATATGTTTAATATAGGTTTCCAAACAAACACCAATGCAATAAAAAAGCTTAGATTTGAATTGACAAGCTGAATCGATTTAAGGCCATTTACTTAAATAAGAATAAGAATAAGAAAACAAAGTCTCTGGTCAGTTGGAACCTGTAGCCAATGGTCACACTGAACAATCCACCGTGCTGCAATCCCGCTTCACTGACCTGGATCGCCGATCTACAATGGATTATCCAGTGTGGTGTGGATTTACCATATACATCTGCATCTTCAGGCCAGTCTGGAGAGATAAGGCACTGTGCTGCAGCGAAGTACTGTAGCGCTGATGCGAAGGTCTGTGGCGCCACACCAGTTGTTGGCGTCGCACACGTCACATTATCAATACTGGAACAAAAAACTGTATTTTAATAATTTTAATTAATGGTAACGCTTCGGAAAGACGCATAAAGTCATGCATGCATAAAGTCTTGATAGACACTTTTTAATTGGTTAAAAAAATTACATAGTTGAACATGTGACGCTTCCTAAACTCCGCGGAATACACTTTGTGTCATCCTTGAAATTCTTTTTTTTTCAGGGTTGGAGCTGGAGCTCATCTTTGGTTTCCAGCTAGGCTAACAATCCAGCACCTGAATCTTCCTAATAATTATATGTACAAAATATTCCAAACCAAGACAGCCACACTAATTTATTTATGAGTATATAATATAATTAAAAGGTAGCATTGATACGAATTACTAAAAAATATTGAATAAATACTTACTAAGACATCGTTACCATTGAACGATGATATCAAATTGTCTTCCTTACTTGTAGGCATGACAGCCTGTTCTGTAATAATCACCTATGAACAAACCCGCGGCTCATTATGGCACATAATGCTAAAACAAACACGATTTTCTTATCATTTTGATAATATGTAAAATACTCTCAAGGTTTTTATGGCTCCTTAGTAGTTTAAAATATTTCTTGTTCAATATTATTAATTTGTTTCCTATTATGGGAGAAAATCCATGGAGAGGGATAAAAAAACATGTCACCGATTGAGTTACATGAGTGCGCTGGGCGCAAGTAGAGGAAGGTTGTAGAAAAAGTGGTTGGATGATAAGAATGTTAGAGCTGTGGGTTCAGAGTTAACTAATGGGGTGAGTGGAAAAAAATATGTTCTGCTGAAGGCACTTGTCTTGAGATAAAGGCAGGAAAATTAAATTTTGACACAAGTCCTCATAGTTGCAATGTAATGGAACTGTCACATTTTAAACACAGTTTTTCACATTGAATTCAATTAAAATACTTCATTACAGAATTCGAATGACACTATTATTATTTCCGAGATAAATCCGTACGTGAGTTTAGCTGTTAGTGGTAAGTATATAGTTTTAACTACGTTAGCAAAATTTTTCTAAGAGTAATAAATACTTGCAAACAAAAAATAATTAAAACTTATTTTCACATCCTGAGAACAACGATTGTTATCTTATTGAGTAGCTGCTGCCCTGACTTCACTTTTTTAGATATATTTTTAGGTAGGTATTCAGCGTTAAATCCTGAATTTTTTATCTAAATACAAATCATAAATGAGCTGTGTTTCGGTTCAAATCGGACTAACATTAGAATATCTGAAACAGAAAAATAAACATACCTAGATGAAATGTTTTTTAGAGTTACTACCTTTCGGACACATTTTCAGAGATTCGTTTATTTAAGTGTATTTTATACATAACAAATAAAATGTGACTTATTTGTTTATTTTGTTACTCTTTTTTCGAATGCACTTCAATTGGAACACAAGGATTTTATTACGGTGTGGTACAACCAGTTAACCAAATATGTCCCGTTGGTGCAACCAATTGAACATAGTAGCTGTACCAAAAGTCAGCACCGTAATAGAGTGCTTGACATTAGAAGGGTAGAGCCATCTAACATATTATTATTTGTTCCGTTCCGATATCCGGAATCCATATTGAGTCAAGCCTCTGTCTTTTAGCGTAACTTCCGCCTAGTTAGTTCCTCCCTTCTACCACCGGCGCCACTGTTCACCTCGTTTTTTGCAGCAAACAAGTTTACGACCGAAGTGCGGGTAGATATTTTTCTTCATTATAGCGTCGTTTTACCTAGCGTTAACACGTCTCCGCAGTAAAACTAAATTACTTAAATATCATTTTGATATTTAGAGAAGTATTAAATTAAATTGTTTTAAATTAAAATTTAATTCCTCCCTTCGTTATGGAGAACGAAGACAAAAGTCGTGATCACGTGGAAGTGCAAAGTGACAGTGAAAGTGAAGACGACCACGTGTCACGAAAAAGGAGTCGTTCTCCAAGTTCGTGGAGTATTTCGTCGGAAGATTTACAGGATGAAAGGAAATCGAAAAGATCTAAACGTGTAAGTGATTTGAAACTTGAATTCTTATCCCAACAAGTGGCCCTTTTAACGAATCTCATTTCACAAAAGCATTATGAACCAGCAAACGCTTCACGTTCAACCGAGGTTTCCAAAGAGCCAATGAATCCCCCTGAGGACGGATTAGGGCTGCGGCCGCCGCCGAGTGCTAGCGATAATGATCAGCAACAACTTCAACTGTCAGAGTTGTCGACAATTTTGAAAGACCCGCCCTTTCCTAAATCTAACGATAAGCATTTAGAAAAGATAATCAAATTGCAAAGATTTCAGTGTAACGATTGGTATGCTATTCGTTTTTCGGAGGCTCAGAAAAAATATTCATCTACCCCCGGTTTTGTAGAACTCAGTGTGAACGATGAATTACGACGTTTTCATGCGTCTGGTTCAAATGATGATCGTTCTTACTTGCTGGAGAGAACCTACGCGGCATTATCGAGTGCAGTTTTGACCCAAAAAGATGAATTACGTAACGCCTTGCAAACATTAGTAGATTGGTCTAATGATAAAAATACGACACTTACACCGAAGTCTCTTTTTGATAAAATTGAACAAACATTCAGTGCTGACTCGAAGTACACCAAGGTGTCTGATGATATTTTGCAAATGTCTTGCGGTAGGCGCGCTGACTGCATCAATTCTCGTAGAGAAGCTATTATTAAGCAGATTTCCGAAGAATATCATTGCGGTGCCTTGCAGAAAATTCCACCCAGTGCTGAGAATTTGTTTGATAGTGACATGCTTGCCACTTACCTTCAAAAAATAGGGGGGGCCGAGAAACTAACTGGTTGTTTTCAGCGTTCACAGAATACAGCAACAGCCTCGACGTCCGCCTCAAAGCGTTCTTACAGTGCCAAGCCGAAGCCGTCAACAAGCAAACAATCGAATGATAACTTTCGGAGGAACAATTTCAAGGATAACTCCAAAGGTCAGTCAAAGGCATCAGGAAGCAATGATAACAAACCTACCAATGCGAGGAACAAGCAACGCTATCACAAAGGTAAGAAACCACGTTCTCGCTCGCAGAATAGACACGATCGCTTATGACTATCAAATTACACAACCATTTCGGGGGGGCTGTCTAAAGCTATATCTGAATGCATGGAAAAATCTAGGAGCTCCCAACTACATATGCAAGCTTTTAATGGGAGCACGCATCCCTTTTGTTTTGAAACCACCCCTGATCTATCCAAGACAAACTATCATGAAAAATTTTGCGACAAAGAAAAGTTATCACATGACACAACAGATCGAAAATATGTTGAAGACACACGTATTAGAAAAAGCCGAGATGAGTCCCAGCTACCTCTCAACATTTTTTCTAGTACCGAAAGCAGATGGCACGTTTCGACCCATCTTCAATCTGAAGCGTTTAAACTGTTTTGTGAAACTAAAAGGTTTTCAGCTTTTCAGTCACTTTCGAATGCCAAGTTTTTTACAAGACCAAGACTGGATGGTGAAAATGGACCTGAGCCAGGCGTACTTCCACCTACCTATAGCCAGGCAACACCGGCGGTTCCTGAGACTGAGCTACAACGGCCAGCTCCTACAGATGACCTGCCTACCATTCGGCCTCTCGTCAGCTCCAAGAACCTTCACGTCCCTGACGAACTGGATCGCCGAATACTTGAGAAGCCAGAACATTAGGTGCGTAGTCTATCTAGACGATTTTTTGCTGGTGAATCAGTCCCGAGAGGTTTTACAAGATCACATAGCCCTCACAATAAACCTAATGCATCAACTCGGTTGGACTGTCAACATGGACAAATCTGTACTGGTTCCGACTCGCCGCCTAGAATTTCTGGGCATCACCTGGGACACACAACTCAACACGAAGTCCCTGTCGGAACCAAAGTGCCATACGCTACGCAGTGCACTTACAGTTCAAATATCCAAAGGCAGTTGGTCCCTCAGACAGGCCCAGTCCCTAATGGGGAGACTCAACTTCGCCTCGTATGTGATACGCAGAGGAAGGTTGCATTGTCGCACTCTTCAGTTCCACAGCCGATTTCTTCCAAAAGAACATCCATACCTACAAATGCCGATACCAGAGGCGGTTACGGTGGAAATGAAGTGGTGGTTAAAAGCAGTCCAGGGCTCACTACCAATACATACAGATCCGTTCTCTCACCTTCTAACTACAGATGCATCGGACTTCGGATGGGGAGCGCAACTGGGAGATCTCACAATGTCAGGACGGTGGACGAGACAACAACTGTCGTGGCATGTAAATCTCAAGGAATTGTACGCAGTACATGCAGCGATCCAACAACAACACAGGTACCTTCACAATGCTCACATTTTATTGCAAACCGACAACCGCACCGTTGTTGCCTATATCAACAAGGAAGGTGGAACCAAATCGAAGAAACTACTGAACAGAACACACAAACTACTAGCAATATTGGACAAGGTAAACATCCTTTTGACAGCACAGTACTTGCCCGGCCGATTCAACTGCGAGGTGGATGCCCTGTCCCGTGGCAAAGTTTGCCCAGAGTGGCACCTGACGCCGGTAGCAACGAGAGACATCTTCAGGATGTGGGGCACTCCAGAGGCGGACCTGTTCGCTTCCAAGACAGCTCATGTGGTACAGAAATATGTCTCACTAGATCCACAAGATCAAGATGCACTATCCTGCAATGCGTTCCTACATCAATGGACCTACACACTGGCGTGGTTATTCCCACCACCGAACCTGGTACCTCAGGTACTGACTCAACTGAACGAAGCTCAAGGTCAGTACATTCTGATTGCTCCGAGGTGGCACAAGGTGTTTTGGCGAGCAGATCTTCAAGCCCGATCCAGCCACAAACCGTATGTCATACCGAACCTTCAACAAGTACTAATCGACACGAGAACCGGAACACATCCACCGGAGATCCAGGACATATGTTTGGAAGCATGGCTGATTTCGGGTGGACGGAAACAATCAAGGATTGGTCGGTAGGAGAAAAAACACTTTTGTTGTCTAGTTGGCGAAAATCCACTTTAAACACCTACAGACCCGCATGGAACAAATGGAAGACTTGGTGTGCTTCACAAAATATCTCTTATAAGGACCCGAATCCGGAACAAGTAGCTCGTTACCTAGCCTATCTACACAACAACGAAGGTTTGGCCTATAGAACGATATTAGTTCATAAATCGGTGATTGCTACTTTTACAAATTTTTCTAGTGGTAAAGATTTGTCATCTAACTTTTTTATTAAACATATGCTTAAAGCTATTTCTGTAGCAAAGGATAAGAAAATGAAACCACCAATTTGGAATGTTAAACATGTATTGCAATTTCTCGATAACCATTCACCAGATGAAAATAATTTGTATCAAGTTTCCAGGCGTTCAGCAATTCTCCTACTGCTAGCTTCAGGTCGCAGGGTCCATGACCTTACACTGCTGAGAATTGATGACGATAAATACATAGATGAGGGCGATGCAATTGTATTTTGGCCCAGTTTTGGATCGAAAACCGATGATGTCAACTACAGACAATCTGGCTGGAGAATAAAAGTACACCCGAGGAGAAACTTGGACTGTGTACATTGGGTTCGTCAACTAATTAGAACTTCACGGGATCGTCGAAATACAGGTACCTTACTTTCCGAACTTTTCATAACTGCTAGAGGTGATCCCAAGCCAGCGTCTAGAACAGTCATAGGAGGTTGGATCAAGTCTGTACTTCAAGAGGCAGGTGTCGAAGCCTCGCCAGGCTCGGTAAGATCCGCCGTAGCGTCTCTTAACTGGCTAGAAAAATTTCCAATTGACCAAATTCTTGAAACTAGCAACTGGAAGCAAGAACATACCTTTAGAAAATATTACCAGAAAGAAATAGTCAATCAATCAACACTTGCTGATTCTGTTTCATTATCGAAATTCTTTAAACCAGTGCGGTAAAGTTTAATTTAAGTACCTAAATGTCTTAATTAAGATACTGATTTATACATTGTCTGAATTCTGTATTGATTTTATGAATATTGTTATACAAATTCTGATTTATTATGTGATAATAATATTAATTTTCATTTTGTTAAACATGGATTTTTACTTACCTATCAAACACATTATAGCATCATGACCTACATTTGGCTACCAGGAGATAACAAACACATCACTCAATATGGATTCCGGATATCGGAACGGAACAAATAATAGAGGGTTTTAACTAACAATAAAACTTACCTATTATTTTTCCAAACGATATCCGGAATCCAGGCAATGCCTACCTGGTAAATCGTGAGTATAATGAAGAAAAATATCTACCCGCACTTCGGTCGTAAACTTGTTTGCTGCAAAAAACGAGGTGAACAGTGGCGCCGGTGGTAGAAGGGAGGAACTAACTAGGCGGAAGTTACGCTAAAAGACAGAGGCTTGACTCAATATGGATTCCGGATATCGTTTGGAAAAATAATAGGTAAGTTTTATTGTTAGTTAAAACCCTCTATTAATACGGATATCTGAATTTTGAAATTAAGTACTTAGATTAAAGAACATCTTGGCAAGTTAACACTACTCGCTCTTGACCACTTCATAAATTTTTATTGTCGCTAATACGATCCGTATCCAAGCAAATAATAAAATGATATTTTATTTTTTGTTTATTGCTTCCAAGATGTAGGTAGGTACTATGTCATAATTACCATAGCTACAATTTGAACAACTGGTAATATATGTGAAGGTGTAGATATTTTGATTTAAATATGCAAGGAATTTAAAATAGCGGGTTTCCTTTGTTTTGCAGGAATAAGAAACAAAAAATATTTATAGTTATCTATATTAGGATATTAATTTTCGTATAAACGCTCCAAAAAATTAGATTTTGTAAAGTTAAAAAATATATTTGTTAAAAAGTATAGCTCGTTTCGGATTTACATGAGTAGGTACTTACATAAAATCACGCCTCTTTCAATGAGGGTAGGCAGTGACCACGGAAGTGTACTTGCTATCCTGACACTCCTCTCCGTTAACCAATCACCAATATTATTATCACTAATTTGACTCAAAATATCAAATAAGTACCTAAGTTTACTTTGGTCTTTTTTCCCAGATGTCCCATTCACAATCGCCTTATAGGTAGGTTAGGTACACCTGTTTCATGAAACGACTTTCATTCTCTCTGTCAGTTTTACCACTATTTTTAAGTTAACAAAATCCTAGGAGGATTTTTATTGTTATAAATGCAAAGATACAATGATGCGAACTAACAATTATTATTAAGTAAATTTTTACTTATTCATCTTTTAATATTTTATTAGCATAATATTCTAATAATGACTCCTAGTGAGTCATTATAAATAATTTGATAATTAGTGGTGTTTTTTATATATTTTTTATGTTTTTTAGGGTTCCGAAGTAAACAAGGAACCCTTATAAGTTTCGGTCTGTCGTCCGTCCGTCCGTCCGCAGCTTTTCTCAGAGACTATTGATACTAGAAAACTATAATTTGGCAGAAACCATTTCTTTGGTAGCATGGACGAGTAATAATGGATCAACTAAATAATGTAAAAAATTCGTAGAAAATCACGAGTAGGAACTCTTATGGTGGGCATCCACGCTACGATCAATCGTTACGATCAGACGGTACAGTTCGAACGGTACCGATAAATCGTTACGTGGATGTTGAAAAACTGTACAGTTTTCTGTACATCCACGTAACGATTTATCGGTACCGTTCGAACTGTACCGTCTGATCGTAACGATTGATCGTAGCGTGGATGCCCACCATTACTTCAATGTAATTTTTTGACTGTTCAAACATCATTTTAAATCTAAATACTCTATTGGACAAAAAACTCACAATAGTACACTTAAATCTAACAAAACATGCACCTATAAGTGATTGTGCAATTAGTTTTGAACTAATCTAGGTTTATTTAAGCATGAAATATTGTAATAATCGTTGGTTAACCAAATAAATAAACCTTTGATATTTACTTATCTAAATTTTACGGCTAACATGCGAGTATTAAATAGATATCTATAACCTAGTAATGAATGATATTCTTTTTTAATATACGATTATCTTTTAAATATATTTCTGTGGCCGAAACAGTCTGATAGCAAAATCTTAAAATTCAAAATATTCATAAACTTCTGTTACTGACTATACATGCAATGTAATGATTATCTAACAAGTCATACGCGTAAATAGTAAATGTCGCAGGGCCCCATAAAATATGATTGGGCCCATAAATGTAGATCCATAATCTTTACGGTTTAAATCATGTCCCCAAATATTTACGGTCGGGATTACCTGTTTGTAAAAAGTAGGTAAACAGTTTTATTACCTCCAGGGAAGCTGAAGGGCTCACAGGGCAAGTTTGCATGGTCCTTGTCAGAAACTTGTATTGAATTGTATACTTCTATCGTGGCGCAGTGACCCCGAAGTATGTGTAAAGTAATTAATATCTATGTAAAGAGTTGTGATCCTGCTTATCTAAACCATTGTCATGAACCTCAAGATTAGTTTTTGTTTAATTAATAGTGCTAATTCTGGGAACTAAGAACATGAATGCAAATTTTTAAGGTGCTTGTAAAACTCTACATAAGAGTTTGTTGGTTTCTATTGATTTTAATGGTACAATGTGCACTATAATCGGCATCTGACAAAGTGGCCGGTATGTACGCTGCGTCCAGATACAAAGTTATAGGCTACTTTTTATAATAATCACTTTAAACTATAACGCACCTTGTAATGAATTCAACCAAGGTACACTACACATCCAACAAATAATACAAAATTCAAAGTATATTATAAAATAAACGAAATTTAAAACAGTAGGTAAATCGCAAGCGGTCACATGACTAAATGCAATTTAAACAACTTATTGCATTGCGAGAAGTGCCGAGCTGTAAGCATTGTCTTCTACAGAAACAGATTAAACATTCCTAGCTTGCGCTACTTCTTATACTTCGGTTAAATAGTTACAGTTGAGAGAGCCAAGTTGGCCAACTGGGATAGTCCCCTTTCGATTTTGTCATGGTTTTGAATCCCGGGTTAGCATTTAGGGTTTTTAGATTTCACAAGACCTCCATCATTGGAATTTATAATTTTAAGTGCCTTCTAAAACACGGAAGCGCATTTAACAAATAATTGTTTTATATTGACAGCAGAGTAAAGCCGCGGGCAAAAGCTTGTTGTAGGTATCTAAAATTCTAAAGCATTATACTCAATGGGTTAACGTGTGTCAGTTAAGATAAGCAACTTCACCTGACCTAGTCACCTTTGTCCCAAGTTAGTGTACATTGTGGTTCCCGGCATATGTCACTTTGTCAAGTTTCAATGTGAAATTACCCTTATGATGTTAGCTGTGGGTTAGAGTTCTGTTTGCCTATTAGAAACCTTTTAGGGTTATAATCTCTGCCTCATCTGTTAAAAAAGACAGATATTATAAAGTTTGCATCTAGGTTTTCATCTATCCATAATTCCATTTACAAAAAAAAAAAAGTAGTACCTACCTATATCAGTCATCTGGTTACCATAACAAAAGCATTAAGTTGCTTGGCTTGGGACTAGATGACGCTGTGTAAAATGTCCAAGGATATTTTTATTTAATTTGTCTGTGGGCCTACTTAACCTAACCTACCTATATCTATAGTTGAATGAAAGTAGAATCGTTTAACCCCTTCAGGGTAAAAAGTAAAATCATAGTTAGATAGACAAAAGCTAGTTAGGCAAAGTCTCTGATAATGTCAGGTGGAACGAGAAAAAAAAAAAAAAAAAAAAAAAAACCTACCTATTTCTATTCTATACTTATATTATAAAGAGGTAAAATTTGTTTGTTTGTTTGACGGAGGTAATTTCCAAAACTACTCAACCGATTTCAAAAATTCTTTCACGAAAATACATAGGACTTGGCGTTGAGAAAAATATGTTATTAGAAGTGTCAATACAAAGAAATTGCGTTAAAAGAGAGAATTGTAACGAAGTATTTCTAACCACTTTTGCTATTGACTGTACTGTGACTTTGCTCTCGAAGCAGTGAGTTTATGGGTAACTTACCTTCAGAACTCCGCCCTTAGCTCCGAAGGTAAACATGGATCGTGAATGCTAATTGTTTTGTTGTTTCGCATGCGATGTCTCAGTCAAGGGCGAAATTAAATTTGCCCTTGGCTTGTAGTTCTCATTGACATTGGTTATGGGTCAACTTTGTTTTTCTCGTGAGACGTTTCGTACAACTGTTTTTGAAATACATTTTCCTCATGAAAATAAGATACATTTTTGTTGGAAAAAATGTTTATTGCAGGTATAAACTACTTACAATGATTTAATCGATCGAAGTACATTTAAACGCAAACTTATAATGGTTTATGAAAAAACCGTAAGGAAACTAGTAACTTTGAATGAATTAATTTATGAATGGACTTGAAACTGTTACTTGACTTGTTTTGTAAAAAAAAGAAACAATTATGTTTTTGACTGTTTTCCTAAAGTAGAGTTGTCTACCGCACTTTGGGAAACTTTTCAACTTTCAACGCTTTTCAATACTTTAATTTTAAGTAGATCCTTTGAAGAAGTCTAGTCAAAGGTATGTTTTAGTATGAGTAGGCCAGTCATTTTAGCAATTCACCTCGGAATCTGAGATACCCAGCTGGAAAGTCAGTAAATAGTTGCATATTGACACCCTTAAAGTTGTCTCAAAACCTACATATGGTAGCGTCTGCGCAACTATTAAATTTCAAGGTCAAAAGGTCACGAAAAACGGTTTTTGGTAAATATCTCATTTCCTATGGGTTTTTTGATATTTGTATGTTTTCCAATATTGTAGAATACACAATTCTCTACAAATTTTGTTTAACAATTTTTTTTATACGGTGAACCGTTGTCGAGACAGAGGGCGGAGAGCGCGCGGTCGGTCGCAGCATCACTTGGTGCCTCCGGTCGAAAATACGCCATATAGGTATAGGTATAGGCTATAATCTAGTTGATGAACTATCGATAAATAAATGATTATAAATATTTGTCAATTTTTATTAACTACTAGCTGCGCCCCGCGGTTTCACACGCGTAAGTCCCGTTTCCGCGGGAATATCGGGATAAAAAGTATCTTATGTGTTAATACAGGGTATCACCTATATACATACCAAATTTCAACCAATTCGGTCCAGCCGTTTTTGCGTGAAAGAATAACATACATACATCCATTCTTACAAACTTTTACATTTACAATAATTAGTAGCAAGAAGCATTGTAGGAAGTATGATAGGATTATACTATAGCACTCTCCGCCCGCGGCCTCTCGACCGGAGGCACCGGTTAACCTGAAATGATGCTGTTTGTGCCGCGCGCTCTCCGCCCTCTATCTCAAAAACGGTTCACCGTATAAAAAAAATTGTTAAACAAAATTTGTAGAGAATTGTGTATTCTACAATATTGGAAAACATACAAATATCAAAAAACCAATAGGAAATGAGATATCTACTAAAAACCGATTTTTGTGACTTTTTGACCTTGAAATTTAATAGTTGCGCACACGCTACCATATGTAGGTTTTGAGACAACTTTTAGGGTGTCATTAAGCAACTATTTACTGACTTTCCAGCTGGGTATCTCGCATTCCGAGATTCTTACCTAATTTAAGCTAAGATGACTGGCCTAGAGTTCATATTTGGAACATACCAATGTGACAAGTAATGTAATTCCAAATGTCACAGGCTGACAGGTTACGAGTACAAGCAAGCCTATCGACGCGCGACGGTTATCATAACTGGTTTCCCTACGATGTTTTCCTTCACCGATTACAGCTCGTGTTAAGGCGCATATACATTTTTACGAAACAAAAATCTATTGAAGTAGTGCTAGATATGAACCTACGACCTTCAGATCGAAAGTCGAGGTCCTAATACACTTTGCCAACACGTGCATGTTTAGAAATCTGAGCGCATGTCTTCGACTCAAGAGAATAACGTGATAAGTATAAAAATACGAGAAATGGAATTGTTAAGCATTTATTCCAGTCGGTTTGAACGTGGTTTTGCGCGTTGAAACTTTCAAATGCAAATATTACTCCAACAAGAGAGATAAATATTCAATTCAGCGTAAATTATCGCGAGAAAACATTTCCGGGATTCTTCCAATTGTTTTCTAATTTAATTAGGAAGGCAACCACAGGGTAAGGTAAGAAGTGAAACTCTGATTCGAATCCGAGATGTACTATATAGGAAAATATTAATTATAAAATAATCGAAGTACCGACCTTCGTTTTCAGAGTTAAATTTAGGTGATTATAATTACTATGTGTCTAATTTAATGTCAAACAATCTTAAAATACCAACTAAAAAACACATAACATAGGTATACATACCTAGCTACTACTTTCAAAGTTGCAAAGTTATTATTTTTCTTCGTTATTGGTTTCCACATACTCGGACCTTGTACCTCCACGAAAACAGTCGTGTGTAACTCGACTGTTTTACGTGTTACGTGTAAACGTTCAATCATACAAAATTAATGCCAGAATTTATGATAGATACATAAAAAATTGTTTAAAGTTGTGTTTCTGCAAATATTTAATTATTCTATAACAGAACTTAGTTGTAAAAGAACATTTTACTTGCAAACGACGTTCATTTCATTTGTATCGTTGGCTATCAAATTAACCGTAAGATGCGATTGAGATTTTATTCTCTTAGAATGTATTTACTTTAATTTCTTCCTCTATAAAGTTTTTATCTCTCTTGTCTTCTTTTTAAAAAGCCTTGATATTTATTTAAAAGGATAGCTCCGTAGCAAATTGGAGGTGATTATCTTAATTTAAACAGCAAGGAGTTTTCAATTATATAAGCTTTTTTCCTAACTACTATTTCTTAAAAATTTGAAATAAATGTTAAAATAAGGTTAGTTAAATATCGGTGTTGGTTTATATTAAGTTTAAACCTAAATAAACTGACGTTTCACTAACTAGTTTCCTACATACACTACACTAGCTTACTCCACGAGGCCTTCGCCCTGGTGGTGGATAAAAATTAGCCTATGAGTTAATCCAAGTTTCAGCCAAATCCGGTAACTAGTCTTCGTGTGTAAAAGCAACAAAAATCCACGCATCCATTATCAATACAAACTTTCACGTTACATGAGTAGGGGTAACGTTATTTTGCCTAAAACTGATATAGAGAAAGTGGGCATAGAAAACATCAAACATAAACTTTGAAAATAATTGTAGAGACGTGAGCATTGCCTTAATTCACCTGATTAATTTAGACGGGTGGCCTTCTGAAGTTTGCGATATCTCTCGTTAACCCAGTGACTTGGCCCTGAGCTCATTGGATTAGCAAATTCACTAAGTCCCCCTTATAATTAGTCCCTTTTAGATATTAATTATGAAGACGCCGGTGGGACTAGGTATCTTTGCGGCAAAAAGTCAAGAATTATGATGATTAAATAAACTTCGTTTCAATTTAATGTTTTGGAATAATTCTTTTAGGTTTTTATTAAATATTTTTAAGAAAAATACTTTACCAAGAATTAATAAGCAGCGCCCAACAGGGTGTATGTACCCACTATACCTAGCTCACTTTAGACCTAAGCTAACACAATGTACATACAAGCAATTAATAAATGAATAAGAATATGAATTAAGAATGACTTTAAATTTCGTGTATTTTTGATGTAAGATCGTGTAAGATCCGAAACCGCTGCATCGACTTTGATAACTAATTTTACTATTTGAAAGGTTATCTCTTCTAGATGGACATTTAAAACAGCAAAGTCAAAATCCAAAAGCTAACATTGTTATGTATATTGTGGAAACAGCGTTGTTGAAAGCGTTTGAAAACGTCGATGGCTTTATAAATTCTTTTGTAGATCCCAATTTTTCCTGACGTCACTTTCGACATTGTGAAACATTGTGAATGGCAATTTAGTGAAGCGCAATTTTAACATCAGCATTTGTGAGGTTTTTGCAGTTTATACACTTTTGTCGCTTTTAGGACGGCCTCGTGTTTCTGGTTCGATTTTCGAATTTCTGTCTCGATTTGGACTTTTCGAACACGCCAAGAGACAATATCGGGTAGGTATAGGTACTAAAATCGAGAAACAAATAAGATAACTTACTTTAGTCGATTTAAAAAACGAGCTAGTACCTATGGCCGGTCGATTATGCTTTGACCTGTTTTATTATCATTCATTGCCTTGACATTAAAAACAATCGTTTAGCCGGACTGATATTAGGTACCGCTTTCATTTGTAATTCTATAGTATAGTAATAGTATAGAATTGAATAGTATAGTTTCCTCTGGAATAACACACACTTTCTTTGATCCAAGTAGGTACCACGCGAGCGAAGAAGCGGTCAAATATAAACCAATCCCATTATTTACTTCACTTAGATTAACGTAAGAAACTAAGGCTATTTCGCCAAGTCGTGGGTGGAATTAAGTTATTTGGAGATGTACCTACAGGTAGGTAAACCAAGAAGATGATTTTCCCTCGTGGGTAAATAATATCCGATTTAATTTTCAAGGAACACTTCACGGAACCTTAGTTCTTAAGCTTTAACAGTGAAGACAGAACGACCAGTTTAGTTTTATTACGTACCGTATTACAAAATATTTTCGTCATCAAGAATAATCAGGGGCATTGTTGAGATGGAATAGGCTTGCCCAGCACCTAAACCACCCTCTCAGCTTATTGCATTGCTAACTCTTAAAATAACTAGGTATAAAAACATGGAGTCTCAAATGTAACGGGGAGTCATAAAGTCATATGGATAGTAGTGCTACATAATCGTAATGAACCAGCTGTTCTATTCACTTATTCCATGAAATCAGCCTCAAAAATTCGAGCAGACGTTTCAGGCGCCGGTTCACGTCTAGAATTAATTTCCTGCCGTCATGTGACGAGCCGCAATATGCGAATATGTGGGAGGCTAAATGAAAATCTACTTACATTAAATTATCTTCAAAAGGTGAGGTGAGGCATCGCAATTAATATTGTTTTGACTCTATAGGAAGTAAGATGTTAGCGAAATAATCACAGTGATATTATAAAGGTGAAAGTTTGTATGTAGGTGTGAATTTTCAATGTGTGTGTTGTGTAGTGTTCGTATTAGCGTGAAAGAGTTGTTAATCTTGACGCTAAAACGCCAGGATGGATTTAAATGAAATTCGGTCTATCAGGATAGCCTATTTTCTCCATTAACACTTATGCTGCTCTTGAACCTGGTTGTCCTACAGAAACACCGCAAGAAGCTAGTATCCCTTTATAAAAATAATGTTGGTTATTTAGTGAACAATAAATAACTAGCGAATACAAATAAGTGATATGACTTAGAAAATGTATAGAAATAGAAATTCAACAACGACAAACTACTTGCTCTGAAGTGGACAAAGCATTAGCAGTGAATACGAAGTGATTGTAATATGGCTACAACCGATAAGTACACTCTCATCACATTATTCACTTAAGTTAGCTTGCTATTTTTGACGACCCTTCTCCAATGGAGAGTGGCTATCTAGGCGAGCGTCCTCTGACCAAGGGTAATTTAGTTAGCCTAAGGAGTTTCGTTCGCCAAGATTCCCTTCAATCTACCTAGACTTTTATCTACCTGCCCAGATAATTGCCGTCCTCAATTTTATTAAGTTTCTAAAATATTAGAAACAATAGTTTTTACATTTTATTATAGAGCTAGACCACACTTAGTATTCCAGTCTAACCGACCGATCTAACCGGTGCTTTAACCGCGAAATCATCTGAATTATATCAACTTTGGCATTAGTTGTTCTGAGGCCAAGTGGTTTTTAACGCAGAGTCGAATCCTTTGATTTCATAAGCCAAGAAACAGCAGATTCATCAAGCTCTAAACACGACGTATAATCGTAATGATCTTCCAATATAACGTGTTTCCTGTTTCGCAAATGTTTACTCTGCACACGATAGTGTCGTGGGTTGTAATAAGATCCTAAACCAACAGAAAGTTTACTGACGAGGACAGGTCAAAACGTGTCGAGCTTATTTTATTACTATCACATCTATGACATCTTGTTGGGACAAACCCTATTTGCTCTTTTTTGAGGCACGTGTACATAATGTAGTTTGGGAGGAGAGATCAATGCGCTGAACTTGATAGGTTACCAACATTTTGTAGAGTATCTTGTTAGGTTTATCCATGGGTTATGGTAATCAAACAGTCATAATGCAGCTAAAGTAAAAGTTCCAAGTGACTGGATTCTGTAATACGTTACCTCTCACGATGTATTCCAAAACAAATCTGTCTTATCTGTACATATTTAGTCAAAATCAAACCGAGAACCTTAACCTTTTACATGCATACTTTACACGCTTATTCACCAAAGTTATTTTACGTAAATCAAGTTCTTAATCTACAAATAAATACGATACCGATTCCATTATAACCAAACAATGTACGAGTAGGTACGTAAATAGGCACTTATCCTCGGAATTTCAGTCAATAGGCAAAGTAATTTAATAGCGAAATTTAATAGCGAAAATTGTGGTTACCAAGAATTTATTATGCCTAAATGATTAATTGTAAACATTTTAATTAAATTAAACCTTCAACATAAATATGTAACAACTTTTAACCTTAGTTATTTGAACACACAAATATTTAAGTAATTCAATTAATTTATAAATAAATAAATAAGTCTAATAATAATGTCTAAGGATATTTATTTATTTAAATGGTGTTAGTTAAATACATTTATCTTGATAGTTTCAAGACTTTGACAGTTTAACTGTTCGTAGATTGATAATAGACTGGACGCTATTGATCATTAAAAATGCGTATTGATCAGTTTGAGTACAAATGACAATCGTTATAAATGCCGACAAAAATCGATATGAAATCATTCCTGTTTTATTTTTAGATTTTCATTTCGATGTTTCGCATTATTTTAGAGTCCATAAGTCGAATGAGTACAGAAAGCACAGAAAGACATGGGGGAACCAACAAAACAATGTGTAATGTGTAAGTATAAATATCTGCTCCATTCAGCTTAAATGGATAATAGGCTATAGAACCTTCATAATACCCGTTTATACTGCATAATTATTGGAAGTATTAGCTTGTTTTCCTCCCAAACATTTCCACTTAAATGGGGCAACATCGTAGGTGTATCATGTATGTACAGTCAAAAGCGTTTGAAATACAAAATGAATTCAGAGATTAAATTTTTTACCATTGTAAGTTTTTATGTATAAGTAGCCACTAGAAAATTGTTAACTAAATTTTACGTAACACCAAAACCACCAAGAACTTAATAAAAACTTGTCAAAACTTTCACCTTCCCGTATCGCTTAAATAAAGAACAACAAGATTCCATTAACTGTTTATTTCCCTTAAAATTATAAAATAAAATAGAATTAAAATGATTTGAATTAAGCTAGCTTGTAATTTTCTTACTTCATATTTCAGTATTGTAAAATATACAACCTTGAAAGCACTTTTATCATCGTCTGTACATTATTCATTACACTTGGAAGGGTTTAGCCGTGCTCCAACAATGAGATGGAGATTAGAATCAGGGATAAGAATACTTAAGACCCTCTATGATTGAAGGAAGCCCATCTTATAGGTCAAGTTGGTATGTAGGTAGTTATCTTAACGTATGTTATGTAGAAGAAAGCAACAAGTGTGATGAGAAAATCATATTTCTTAACAATTAGCTCATAATAGGGAAAGACCTGTTGTACTGGGCATAAAAAGGATATTATTATTATTTTAGTTTTAGTAGTATAGTTTCACGGCTGTCTGTAGAACTCGCGGAAAACGCTGAATGGACGAAACTGTCATTTCGAAATGTTAAGCCTTTTTTAGATTTATACAAACGTCTTCAACACCTAAACTTATAATTTCGAAATCAGTGTATTAGACGTAATTAAAATACAAATCAAAACAAATGTCATTTTAAATAATTCGTTTGTTATGACACTCGTAGGTGTTGTGCTGTTAATTAACTTTTCAGTAACTCATTAAAGTCGTGTTGATTTTTGTTATAAAGTTTATCGTTACTCGTTGACAATTCATATTTTAGAAAATCCATGGATCACAGGATTTTATCCCGACGTTACGGCTTAGTTACAAGTGACTTTTTAAACTTAAAAAGTTTATTCCTAAGCAGTTAAGATCCCTATTACTGTTTTTACATAGCAACAGAGGGATCGAGTAAACGGTTTTGACGTCCGTCACGAGGGCTTTCGCATACGTCCAAACAAATAGAACACCCTCGAACGCACTTCAACTGATGGCCCGACGAAAGGGCTTACTATACCTATACTATACTACGTATAATAATCGTGAGAGTAAGGACTTGCTAGCTATGCGTGTGTTAAATCAGAAAGGAGCATACTGCATTTAAAAAATATGATCCGTGTTGGCTATGAACGCTAAACGCTATCAGTAAAGGAAAAAACAGTAAAGGAAAACATCATTCGTGAGGAAATCAGTGGGCTTGCAACCTACTCCAGAATTAGATCATCTATTAAAATTTTAAATATAACGGTAAAATATTGTAGATTTGAGTCCCCAGTTATTAATTAATGTTAATTGCAATGTAAATTCACAGGCAATAATGAAATTATTAAACATTTTAAAGCATTATTTTTTATTTTTTATTGCAAAACAAACCGTTCCAAAAAACAGTCTTTTTACACAATACATAATGCCTGTTTCACACAGATAAATTAACTGTCATCATCACTTGCATTGTTTAAACCATTAGTAAAATAACCATAAAATTAATGTCTTAGCATTGTTTAAACCAACAACACACACACACATACACACACACACATTTACACACACACATGTGTGTGTGTGTTGCAAGACTCTTCAATCATATAAAAGGCACTTTAAAATTACCCTTTTCGATCATGAGAACTCTATTATGTCACTTTTTCAGATCGAATTCATAAATGGAATTTTGTAGCGGTAATTTTAGCCTCTTACCTTTGTTATACTCTCTTTCGTGTGGTTAGGACCCTTATACACAAATAGTGAAAAGCCTCCTTATCATAAGCGTAAGGACTTTTGGGAATAGAAATTTGTTTTTAAAAGGTATTGAAGGATCATAATCGGTTCGAGAATCAACAAAAGGGAAATATACGAAATAATTGAAGTTATTCAACAAAGTAGTTTAGAATAAAGTTGAATAATTTTGAGAAATAGGAGTTATTTTAATTTTTAAGGTAGAGTCACAGGGGAAAATGTAGGTAACGTATTTACATTACATTCCAAATTACAACAAAAATCATGTGATATTCAGACATTATTATTGTTGCAAGTAAAAACATTTCCACAAACACAAATTCTTATTTTCAAGAGTAATTGAATTTACGAGTACATATGAAAACGTCCTGGGTTAATCTCTTCGTATTGTATTTTCTAACTTACAAAATGAGTATCTTAATATTCAAAGCAACGATAAGAACTAAGTGATTGGATATTCAGGTCCCTCATGAAACTCAGCCAGTGTTTTACACTGACAAAGTCTGCTCGTATTAAGTGGAGAACGGCTGCAGTAAAACGGAAGATTCTGGGACTCTTGAATTATTGGACGCGAAAATGTAATAAAACGACTTCTAGAAAATTCTAGAAACAACTAAAACAAATTCCAATGATTTGTTTTTATTATTTAGGCAAATACTCAGAAAATTGTGGTACTTACTAGATGATTTTGAAAGTATCAGCTGCCAATCTTTGGCTACACTTAACTGGACATTTATATAAATTTGAAACATATTCTGATAAAGTTATACTCGTATTCAGTTATAATGTGCAAGCTTTAATTATTTATATTAGGGAACTATCACCGTCTAATCCAAGTCAAGATTATAGTTTTATTCAACAAAATGGTTTGATAAAAAAGTGCCTACATAGTGTAGTATATAGTGCCTAGTTTGTACATATGTATATTAATAAATATTAATTTCAACAATCGTAGCATTTATTATCTTACATCTTTAAGTGTTTCTAATCTAAGCGAATATAAGCTCGAAAAAATTTCTCCGTCCACGAGGAGTCGCAGACGTCTACGTGAACTTTTTATCCAGTAAGTTCGATTAGTCGAACCATGTGTTTGTGACACGGCAAGCTTGCAAATAGTGACAGTGACGGATTTCTGGAAGCCTCAAACGGCGTCCGGTTGTTATATTTCTCTACGAGCTTTCATATGAAGCACAAAATTTACGGCTAGTTTGACGTTCAGAGCGCCGCCTCATAATAAAATATTAAAGTCATCTTGAGTGATTTTTATACATAGGTGTAGAGCAATATTTTGTAAATCTTGCATTTTAGAGTGACGATCCTCTTATAATCCCATTAGGTAGGCCGTAAGTTTTTATCATTCATTCCACCAATATTATAGAATCCATACTAACTTGCGCGTTTATAATATGTTACGTTACTAATATGGATCTCAATTCGCAAGAAATTAAATTAGGTAGTGTTATAGACTATTCAATGAATTAAGGCAGAATTATAATAGGTTCGTAGAATAATTTGTTTGTAAAAGTTTCTGGAAGCCACTTTATTAAACACGCACCTGTGAAAGGTCACACCAGTGGAAAGGTCAACTTTCACCCTCGTATTATATTTCTAAGTACTAGAAAATGAAAAAAATATAATGTTATCTTTATTAAGCTGGTACGCTTGACAAACAAAAATATTATGTATACAGACACCTAAAGTGCTTAATCTGCCCCGGTAAAGACATGACGTGTCACACGAAGTTCCAGCAATTGGCATGTGTTAGATAAGAGTTACTTCTTACTCCGACTACCCTGATTATGTATAACTGTGTCTCGTTTTAGACTACCTTAGATCTACTAAGATTCAGAACCTTTGTTTTTACTAAAGACTAGGAAAGACTGTATCGGCTACGGTCATGAGCCTTGTTCCGTTTTTTATTATCCTCACTGACTACTTGACCGCGAGATAAAAGATGTGGTAGTTCCATATATCAGTCCTAAGGAACAAGACAAAGAATTTCGTGCGAATCACCCGAGCCTTATTAAGCCGTCCGAGAGACAAATCACTCGGCTTGGCCTACAGGCAGGCGAATTAATATTACCTGCTAAATTTTCACTCTTCGTGAAAGGTTTTGAATATCTATTGTTAAGTGATGAAATTATTGTCATTTTTCTTTCTTCTGTACAACGACCTTTCTCTAGCCTCAAAGGTTTGCTGAAGAAAACTCTTTTTAAGATTAAGCCCTCGTATTTACCGTATATGAGAAAATGATTCATTTTTGAATAGTTGCTAACTTGTATTAGTGTAGTGGAGTGTGATCGTCGATTTTTTAATTCGATTGTGCATGATAAAGTTTATTAAATTGTATCTTGAACTTTTCTTTTGTATTATTTCGTTACCAAGGAAGGCTAAAAATTGTTCAGTCAACTCAAAATTAGGAGACAAACTGAGCAAAATTCGACTTGGCTATTTTTACAACAATAGTGTATTAAAGTGACACAGGCCAACTTACTGCCTTAGCCTGCTGCGGTCTCAACAATTAATTCACGGTAATTAGTCCATGTGTCCCTGACACTCGCCTAATTGCTTGTCAAAACCTGACAAATCTGGGATACGGTCTTGTCGTCACGAAGATATCAAATCTTATCACTCTCAATTGTTGGTCGGACGTCCTAGTAGTAATGATAACTCAAATATAAGGAATAGCCTCAAAAAACATTCCTTTTAGAAAAGGTAGTAATGATAACTCAAATATAAGGAATAGCCTCAAAAAACATTCCTTTTAGAAAAGCAGCGTAGATAATAGTAAGTATCTTTAATTAAGAGAAGTCAGAAACAGAAACTTACCGTATACATAGATTTAGTTATATTACTGGTTGTATTTTATTTTTATTGGTATTTATTAATTCTAACATTTGAATCGAGAATTATATGATCCCTCACACATGTAAGTATATACATAGCGTTCATTTGAACTTGCGCTCGTTTCTCAGCTGCCAATTGACAGGCCGAGAAATTCAAATAGCACTATTTCACCAAAGAGAGAGATTGAGATTGGACCCATTCGGCAACACTGCTTACACAGGAGGGGCTAATTTTTTGTTGACTTATCAGTGCAGGAAGGTACCTAGTTTTAGTTTATATGTTTGTCTTAATTGTGCTTGTTTTTTTTCTACTTTGTACCTACCTGCCTGCCTGTTTTGTGTCCTTCTGTGTCATTGTCTTTTCTCTACTGTACCTTTCGTGTGTGCTGAATAAATGTTTATCTATCTATCTATCTATCAAAGGAAACGATAAAAATTCTGGCTTTCAGAAATTTCACCGACATTCCCCGAAGATCGCTCGCAATTACGAGCTTATCTTCTATGCGAATTTTCTGAGCGACTTTAAATAGCTATCATTTTCCCTTGTGACTTCGGAACCGCGGAATGCTGGCTTAATCCTCGAGAATGGCACTCTTATAAGAGCCATTACTGTTATAGGTGTTTGCGCTTTTGTTATTCTGACATGCCATTAGACAGGTCGCAGTGTCGTCGATTTACCCTATTTTTCAGGTCAAGAGAACGCCTACGACCACTTGGAATTTCTCGTATAATACCCGCTCCGAAAAGTTACGGAATTTATTTGAATTTTTACGTTCCATATTTAGGCAATAGCCCACGCACCAAATATTTTTTGTTAAATATTGCTTCTACATATTAAAGCTATATGTAGCAACTTGTTAATTTGCAATTTATTGTATCCACAAATACAGTCGAAACACTCACCTCGTACTGTAAATACCCACCTTGTGGAGTAAATACAGGAGTCTACAGAGATACATCTTCATTTGTCTGACATGGTTTCACGCTCAGCCTGTGTAACTCTACATTACAACAATAATACTTACGGCCGCATTCACAGTTCTCTATTAAAATAAATAATTTAACTATTTTATATTTTTATTTTTAATGTCAAATAAGTAATTAGTTTGCAAAAAGCTCAAAATAAAAAAACTAACATTGATAAGTCACTTCACTAACTTAACTAACTTAACGTAACTTTGTTTGAATAAATAAATGAGTCTCTTATATAAATGTTATTAAAGGAAAAATCTTCATAAAATAATACAATATTTAGTCACTTCATACGCGTTGCTCATAAACGCCAATTTCCAAACGGATATTTTCATCCAAATAAAAAAATAATTTGTGTTTTACCTTTGAAATCTTTTGGAAAGGTACGACAAAAGAATACCTTTAATCTTTTATTTCTAGGAAGTTCTGAAATGTATTTGCATATTGCTTTAAATTTACGGGACAAATAGACCTTCACCAAAATTGTTAATCTTATTCATCATCTTTGAGAACATTTCACCACCACTAGTGGGTTTAAATCTTCTAGTTTTACATCATTCTCTCCAGTTCGGTTTCGGGGCGTTTCTTTATTAACATACACTAACCCCCTTATGCATAATCGACCAGTAAACCTAGCTAAAACGTATTTCGCTTTTCATTGTCACTCTGTATTAAGATGCCATTTTTTTATGAATAAGACCCTCAAACTGTATCTAAAAATAATGAGTACTCGTATTCCAAATCTTAGACGTTGTGTAAACGCGTCTTACCAACCCGAAAATAAATGTTACCCTGTTTTGCCCACTAGATTAGTGGGTAATGAATTTTTACGCTTTTGGCAAAACCACTGAAATATTAAAATTCTCATTAGGCACCCCAAGATAACAAGATAGGAGTTCATAAATTATTCTCTGTTTATAAACACAATTATGTTATTTACGCCTTGCTTTGCGGTTTGGCGGACTCTTCTAGATACCATCTCAGATTAAAATTTGGGAGATAAATTTAACACTTACAGAACTCACTATATTTTTACAATACTGAATATAATATGTAGGTATTTATGTGTTACTTTTATTACCGAATACTGAAATGGTAAATGAATATTACTTATGAACTGTTATGCAAAAACGTTAATAAATTTATAGCAATTATTAACCAGTTAGGTGAGTAAGGTTAAAAAAATAAAATAATAAAAAATAATCAAATTAACAAAGGCTCGTAGCACTTCTACGTAAGTGCTACGAATCTGGCCGGCATGACTCGGCTACGCCGCAACCTTCTAAACTAAGCGAGAAAGGTCAACCTAGTTAAAAACTAGGTGATAATGTGTTCTACCGAACTCATAGCCCCATTGTGTAGGAACTTGCGAACGCTCACGCTAACTACAACTTCAGTTCTCTGAAACTTTATCTTTAGAATGTACACTTTTTCCATCGCTTTTATCTGAGAATATTTTATTCAAGGTTTTAAACGATATTAAAGTTTCAAAAGCAAGATTTGTACGCTTGCAAAGTTTTTTTTTTAATTTACGTTTTGTGACTATGCAGTGTTGTGTCGTTATCGTTTTTGGATAGTACATTGCACACGACTTCTAAACGATGTTGTGAATTGATAACTTAAGTAAAAAAAGATCGTATGAGCAAGTGGCCAACTTGGTGATAAACAACACTGACTTTTATTAAAAAGTAGACAAGTGCTAAGTGTATTGTTAACCGAGCTTCTGACTAGCAGCAATAATATGGTTGGCTAATCCATCTCTGAACGAAATCGTAGTCCATCACAGTAAAGTGTCGATCAGAATTATATTCTTGCGTCTGCCTTTTCAACTGACATGACAGAGTGTTTCGATCCTGAGGGAAACATCCAGACAGCTCAGGCTTAGGTACTATGTTTTGCACGTTCAAATACTAACTTATTTTATATATAACGAAGATTTTTTTGAAACGATAGACTATTGATAGATAATTGTTCAAAATGAAAATCTTATAATGTGTAACAAATTCAGCAAATGTAATACTTCTGTAGTTTATGGGTATTACTGCAAGCTTTATAAATTATGTAGTACTAGTATTTAAATATGGTACATACTAAAGTAGAGTAACATTACCAAATTTTCGCTGAGTTTACGTATGACAAAAATATATTTCTCAGAAAGAAATACATTCTTAGGCCAGTAGGCAAATACAAACAGTCCGCTAGATTTGGTCACAGAATTTAATCAAGACCTATCGATTAGTAGTAGCAGGGCAATAAGGAAAATCAAGGTCTGTCTATATTGGAAGTATACTTGTTTATTTATTCCAAGCGAACGCTCCCGGAAATAAGTCTGGATGAAGTCGCCATTGCTTTCGGCAGAGATGATGCGACAGATGAAGCATGTTTAACAGAGAACCACAGAAATGATTGTTGCAATGCCAATTAAATCGTTGATAAATAGCGTTTGAAGAAAAAATAAATAAATTTTGTTTGATCAACAACGCGTACTGACAGCCTTAGCGATGGTTTTAGAATAGAATAGAATAGAATAGAATAGAATTAGGGTGTTCGATGATTTTTACAAAAAAAAATATTGCAAAATTAACCTAAGCAAATAAATAAAATAATTTTAATAAGATATACGAAAATACAACTACAAATTAACATCTTTTTTTCGACTGTAATGGAATAATTAACACAAGAAAACTAATATTAAATTCTTATTATGCAAACATATGAAAGGTCCCCAGATAAAAGTATGCTAATGCATGTAGGCAAAATGGTAAAATTAATGGAGGTTCTGAAATTAGCATACTCTGTGTTAGAGCTGTGAAGATTAGTGTTTGCTAAGACCCACGAGGCGCGGATTGAGACGGCCTGTTAGAAGCATTAACTAGACGGAGGAGCCTCATTTTTTAAAGCTTTTATTTATTAACCGATCAATATTCTGTATATGCCCGAATTCTCAGATGCTAATTAAATATTAAGGACTTATAATTAACCTATAAGAAAGTTCTTTTTTTACAGATTTGTATGAACAAAATTCTGTCATAAGTAGATACATTAATTAGCATTTTGGTATTCGGGCGATAGTCTAAAATTTGTAAGTTACGTGTTGTCTCTAGTAAATCCTTATTTTCTAAGACTGTGTCGTACTTCATAACTATTTTTCAGAAATGACCTGTGGTTAGAAATAAGAAGCAAAAGAGATTTCGGGAAAAACATTCCAGAAATCCCCAATTTTATAAAACTTTTACTTTAACCGTGGTTACAAAAATAATGATCGTCACATTTTTCTAGGAATATGCAAGAACTGAACTTGGAAAGTTTTGTGAAACAAGAACCATAGAAGAAGCAGTTTGCATTTTGTAAAATAATCCTACAGAACTAAAAGTTCACCTTCAAAGTAACTTTACACATAAACACACGACAAAGTTTATCAAAGTCATTACCACAAAAGAAGAAAATTAACAAAGAGTAGAGGATTCATTGCCATCATAGAGACGACTTAAAAACACCTACATTTATACATTACACACATAACATTACATTTATGTTTTTCTAAATCTGAACTCTTATTTGGCATAGGTACTTTATGACCTTTGCACACCATGAATTTTGAGTACTCATTAACAATCACGGTGGTCAAAACATTCATGAGTTGTACTAGCATTATAATAAGAACACATAAGAACAAACCAAAAGCTAGTAAATAAGGGAGGGCCTGATTCTAAAGACGAAGTTTTTAAGCCGCGCCGTAAGGCCTACGTTCCCGTTACCACGCGGCTGACAGCTCGCAACTAGCTATATTGATGCGTCATGGGCAGGAAACGCGTTTTTTTTAGTTGAATCTTTATTAGTCGAAGAGATTTCATACGTATACTTAAAAATCCATCAGTACAACTCTATCTTAGTACCACAGAAGTTTCCGACGTCCACAACAATGAAAGATGCTGCAAATGCATTCTTAGAAAGAAGTTAAATTATCTTGTTATTTATTAACGTCATAACAATTCTTCAGCTCCTAGGATGAAGTGCTTTAAACAGCATTTTGCAACAATGGGAGCGTAGTGCAAAATTGATGGTGGAAAATAAAAGAGGCAGGTAGTTTTCTCTATCTATAATGAAATGAGGAACGACGATTATTGAGTTTCGTTGGGTTGTATCTTATTTTATATGAGTAGAGTAATGTCAATATTTTAACTTTACCTTCATTCGAAATTGATGAGTGCAATTTTCAGCTGAACGTCAATGTTTCCAAAAAAAATATTACGTAATACAAGCCAGCAAGAGTATACACATACATTTCAGTTTTTCTACGTTCTATCTAAATACTAATTAGCTTTTACATTCAATTTACCTGCTTTAACCTCTAATTCCTTTTTGCTTTGGAACCGAAACATAATACAGAATTAGGCAAAACAATTGTTAACAAAAAAAGAGAATAACACCGATGTTGAAGCAAATAGTTCGCAAAATAGTGTATTGGATAACGAGATTTACAATAAAATTATGAGAAAAATTCCGGAAAATTCACAATCGACGAACGGAGTCCTTTGCCGTTGGCGAAACAGCATTACTTTTTCAGGCGAAGTCTGTTTGAGAGAATTTCCATACTGAATTGGACGAAATGAATGTTCCGACCGTGGGTTCCGACAAACATCTGAAAATATTTTACAAGTGTTGAATCATTTGACATGTTTATCCACAACTAATTGGCAGTTTGGGTTGCAGTTAGTTGCATTCTGATGTCCAGTTTACTTACTTACTAGTAGCAGTCAGTCTTAAGCCCGGTTTCAATAACCAACTTAGGTTTAACGTCGCAATGTTTTTTTATGAATAAAGTACATCGGACCACAATTTAAGATGCAGCCCACGTTACCATAATAACACATTTCAATCGATATTTTATTTCTAAGCTCTTTGTTTAATTTCTAGATTAAATTTGCAATAATTAATACAGGTAATAATTAATACCTGTTAATTAAACAGGTTCATTTAATTATGTGCAATTAAATTTTACTGGACATTTGTGTAGGTACAAAGCACTGCTTTTGTGGGTATTACGTTCACCAAATTTAAATAACATGCTGCAAATTATATATTAAAATGATTTATTATGCCATTAATTTGCCTCGTAAAAAATAACAGTAATGTGTCTCTTGTAATTTAAACATTTGTACTAAGTCAAAAGCAACTTGATATACTTTATGTTTAACCTTTTTCCTTGCAATGAAAGGAAAAATGTTTCTTTGATTAAATTTTCCTATGCCTGTGATTGGCCAGGCAGTAGCAAGTCAATAAGCTTTGATTTAGTTTCTAATGAGCTAATGCAAAGGACGTACAAACAATGTTTACATTATTTAGATGACAGACACACTTTGAGCAGATGGCATTATAGTGGTGTAGTTTGTCCAGTCTATATTACAAAAAGACAAATAGGTGTCTTATCTTAGAGATGCAACTATAGACCATATTTTTATTTAAATCGTTTTGTTAACTACGCGCTCGTACTCAAAGATCTTAAAGTTTTTAAATTATGTTTGGCAATATGTAAATAGCTATGCTTTTTTAACTGTATCTATGCATTTAAACTACCAAATCGGAAGTAAGTATCCTGTTTTTACTTGTCTGTTCATACAACTATTTTAAGTTTTCAATACCTACAAGAAGAATTGCTTAAACATTATTGTTTCTAGAATGTTATTGATAAAGCTGTAGTGCTCGTAGCAAATTTACATATATATAGGTATGTATCTTCTTGGATAAAATTGAGTTTGCATCGACGTGAACAATACCTTCGAGTATCTATATCAATAAAAGATAAAATACATATACTTCACAGTGTACTACGATTAGTGCGGACGAGGTTAAGGATTCGTTTTCAAATTGAGGTTAGTTTGTTTAAGAGAGAGAGAAGACTATTTTTTTTCTCATCTTAAAATCACACTTAACGTAAAGGTAACCAAAATGTAAGTCACTTCACACATTTTTGTATAAATTAGGTGTGTTACAATTCTCATTTTCTTTAAAATATGGTGTGGTAGATTAAACTAAATGAGTTAATGGTGAGCTCCGTCATAATTTTAAGGCTACTAGAAGCCAATGTTACAAAAGAAATAAAAGATTTATTTACGTCAAAGTATTAATCAGTCATTATAAAACACATTTCCTACTATCTTCCGATTCCAGTTCATGAATTCGCGTCCAGATTTATTGTCAAAATTTTGAATATCATCACAAAGTTCTATAGTAACCCGCTTTGAGAGGTGAGATAAGAATTTAAAATCGTTTTGAATAAAAGATTTGATTTATTCGTCCGCTGATACTTGAAACTTCACAGATTTATTGCTTGAGTACTTAAACCAGAAGCCGAATCCTATTTGTAAGCGTAATATGAACACTCCATACTTTTTGCTTCATTTCTTAGGAAAGTTTTAATATTCTGTTTTACGTTCGGAAAACTTTTCATTTACTCGTTTAACCACCGTATACTGGTGACATATACTGCATTTTTATAGGTTTTCATGAGCGCATTTTTCAAGTCGTTTAAGAGCGAAGTCACACATCGATATATCGTAAAAAGCTATAGACACTGCACTGTTGTAGAAGCAAATCTACTACCCACTAACTCAAATAAGCGTGGTAAACAAAGTAAACAAACCAATGCGTAGGAACTACATAAATATACCTAATGTATTTTAAATTGTAGTAGATATGATAATCTTCAGTATACTCGTGACCACAGTGACTGTAAAGTAATCAAAACGTCGAAGTAAATAAAATGCTTTCAATACGCGATTAAGTCCGGACTTTATAAATATGTAAATAACAATAAAGAGTTTTTATTTATCTATTTGATGTAAACAAAATAATTAAATCCTATTGGAAATTTTTGTGTGAAATTTCCAACATAATAATTTTATTAGAGACCTAACGAATTCTTCTTACTAATAATTGCAACGTCTTTTTAACTTTAAGAATATGCACAGGAAATGTTAAAGTAGGTACCTAGGTGCCTAATTAAAAAAAAGCAGATAAAACTCATAGTCCCACTGAAGAGTAGTACCAAAACTTTAAGTAATTTATCCTCCTCCTCCTTGGGTCGTACTCCTCAATGCTGAGGGTCGTGACCACCCTTCAAAATCAGTTTTCTTCTGATGATATTTCTCCATCTATTTCTGTCCTCGGCCTAAGTAATTTATAAAGGCATTTAATTCCCAATAATCAACTTCTAAGCAACGTCAATTTACAAATATTTGATCGAATTTTATTTAATTTAAAATAGAGATTTGAAGGAGATTGTTGACGTATTTCCGTTCAATTTCAAACTTTTATGTATTTCCTGCTTGATAAAACTTACTGCAAAGCGGAGTTCATGATATGGAACGTAAAAATAGAAATGAAATATCGTTTTATTTAAATGTTTATGGGAAATAATCTTTTAAAATAAGAAGGTATAATTTAATGTTTGAAGCCATCGTTTTCGAGTAATTAATTTTAATTAAATCAGTCATATCTCTGAATTTAATCTTTTCAAGTAATAAAAAAGCTTAATAGGGACTCTTAAAAATAAATACACAAACTGTGTTTAAATAAAAAACAAATCCAAAACATCAAAAATAATTATTATCATCGATATTTTGACGTGATTAAAAATAATATTTAGCCGTAGTAGTGTAAATAATTGTTCGAATTTAAATAATGAAACACCAGTGATAAACTCAAATTTGAATAGAAAATCAGTGATAGTGAATTTAGATTTTTCCTATTTGAACTCGGTGCAGCCAATGTGTACTTCCGCCGTACATTCGATCGTAGCCAAATAGTGCAATTCCTAGTGCTCCTATAAGCATTACATAAATACTTTGAAACAGCATCCTGTCTTTAATTCCATCGCCATCTTCATCTAACTTGGTTGTCGAGGTTGGTAATTTCCAAGGCTCTTTCAAATCTTTTCTGCATTTCGACGCACAAAGCGGAAAAGTGTGGCAGAAAGAAAAGGAGGCATTTGTGAGCAAGGGTTTCAATGATGCTGATAAATTGTATCTAAACTGATAGTTTTACATGAACTTGTGTAGAGAAAGTCAGAGTACAACAGAGTACAGGAATATTGTATTTTTAATAGGTTATTATTATTGGTTTTTATATTAAAATGTTGTTGTTGGCAATGTTTAAATTACGATAAGAATAGATCTCGGACCATTTAATAAAAAGCGACAATTGCTTTATTCTCACTCAATTTATTGGCATAGTTAAAACCAGTAGGATTTGTATAATACAAATTCGTAATGTACAAACATATTCTATTGTACACAATCCCAAATAGGTATAATAAATTCCGACATCAGTTCAAATCCCTAATCAAATTATGAGAGAAATCCATTAGTGACAATAAAGCTTATGGGCCATTACCGAGAGACTACAATAACAAGCGGATAATACGTGTACCAGTTGTGTGTGGGATCTTGCAAGCAATATGCTTAATTAAGTATTATCATTAGCAACCTTTATGCAGGGTGAAAATAAAAAATAAAAATTTTTGATAAAATCGATCGTGTAGCGTGGTGTAAAGCTTCTGTTACTTATACTTTTTGGGAGCGAAGTAAAAATCAAAGTAAGTTAGTTTGTTCGTTCGTATGAACAAGTGGCCAAGCTCTGGCGATAGGTTTTGAGGGCCGCCTTAAGACCTCCGTCATGGCTTAACGACTTTAAAAGTCGGGACTGACAATTTAACAATCTTGATGATTTGCTGATTTCAGAGTCTGCTTTGTACCTATAATCTTCGTTTTACATTCCCCAAATATGTGAAGAAGTGCATATGTTTTTGTAATAAGTTGTTTTGATTTTCCTAGTAACTGAATCACATTAGTAAATACGTCTAATAGCCTGTCTAAACTCAGGGCAATAATGATTCATTGAAGCGCTAAGGTTGCTGCGTCACCTATATTGGCTGAGGTTACGGCACGTAGAATAGTTTAATTGATAGGTAATAGGATATTATAATTCTTAATAAAAAAACATTGCTTGATTTCTTTCATAAAATTTTACGTTTTTCTCTGTTCTCTATTATAGAGGCAAATTTCGAAATATTTTATTCTTATTCTTAACGAATCATTTTAAAACTTCTGAGAAGGCTTTTTTGAGTATAATGTGTAAAAAATGTTAAGTTGTCGAGTGTATTTCAGCTTAAAAAGGGCAAATCCCTGAGTTCATACCGTATAAAGTTTCACATCATTGAGTTTATACTTTATCCGCGAAATAGAGAGTAACGCTGGGGAAGTTTTAAATTCATTTGAGGTGCTTATACGGGATGAACGTGTTTTCGTGTAAATGGCGGTATTTTGCTTGATTACCGAAAACTTTAAGTCTTATGAACTAATTAAGTATTATAATGAGAAGTAACAAAGAATTTGCACCTTCTCAGAAACTTTATCAGCGAACTGGAATAGTTGGTATGACTTCGGAGTACCTACGTAAAGACGTAAAGCAAAACTATTTAATTTCGCTAAAAAATAATACTGCAGTTCACTAATCAAGAGCCTGTAATCGATTTTCTCTATCATTAGACATGAGAGCTGTAATTGATCACGCTTTGTCTTTAAATACATCTATCGGACGTCATAATACACTCTCAAACAAATGAATATCTTATTACCTGTCTACATCTGTTTCAGGCAATACACTATTCATCCCTAATCCTAGACTACACGCATACATGGACAAAACATACTTGGAGATGGCATATCCCAGATGCGAAGAGGCAACTGTGTACTCAGACTGGCCGTAACATTTCCACAATCGAGGTAAATCAGAGCTTGAATACCAAAGTGGGATTAAGATTGCTGCTGCATTGTCCTGGAAATTTGTTGGAAATTCTAAAAAAGTTTTTATGTAAAAATAATGTTATTTGTAAAGGAAATAATTTTTTTATTGATTAATTATTTATTTATTTTATTAACAGCTGCTAATCTATTGTTAACACTGCTACTGTCAGCTTTCTATTGACGCTAGTATCATTATAACAATCCTAAACATTTATTTACATTTTCATTGTGTTTGTTTAGGTAAATAGTTTCCTTATTCTGAAATGAAAAGTTATGTTTACCTCGGTTAAAATATCTATGTTTATACTCTCGAACTATTTTTGTGTAATTTAAATTAGTCTACGAACAACCTAATGATTTAAGGTTCCCTTGTAATAATAATACTTAATTTTTCTATGAAAACGCATCAAACATCAATATAAAATGACTTCAAAGAGATTGTAAACGGTAAATGTTTAGGGAAGCTTTCGTTTGCTGTGCAAAGTAAATGTTTGCGGATGGTTTAGCCGCGGGCGCGTGCAGACGCAAGCAGTTATGTCACGTAGCGATACTGTACCGGACTACAACTACAGCTTCAAGAGGATTATCATTATGACTGGCCCGGGCTGAATGTGAATGAACTAGCCACACTACTGGTATGGGTTATATTGGGTTGCATTATGCCCTCGGAAGAAGTAAGGTCAGAACAGACAATTTACTCGTGTTACGCAGTGCATTTATGAGTCAATTTTAAAGTTAACATAGTACATTCATTATATCACACGAATTAGATGAAAAAAAAATGAAATAATTTCACGACTGAATCCTAGGAGCGGTAGACATTTCTTTCAGGTCTTTATGTAATTCTTTAGATCCTTTGAATATGTCTAATGGGGTAGTCAGAGGTATGTCCAAATACATGTCATATTTGGTACAAACCCACTTTTTGCAGAAGTTTACTTTCCATACGTGACAGGTTGCAAGCCCATCGACGCTGCTAGAAAGCTACTGGTTTCCTCACGATGTTTTTCTATAAAGCGCATATAAATTTTTCGACAAGAATAGTAGATTGCTATACAAGGGGATAAAGGCATTTTTTCTATGCACGAGATGGTTTATCGCGCGAGCGTCAGCGAGTGCGATAATAGTTCGAGTGCATAGAAAAGCCTTTTCCCCGAGGTAAGCACTCTGCTTTTCATTACGAATATAAGGAAATTACCAAAAAAATTGATGTAAAATTTAAATTTCACACACGAAAATTAGCTGTCTCGCTTTTTTTTTAAATCGACTAGTTTAATATTGACTAAAAGCAGCTAACGATGGCATGGCATAGCTGCGTTCCAGATTTAAAAAAAAATACTGATTGGTAGAATGGCTATAAAAGTAGTAGGCATTCTACCAGTAGTTTTTTTTGATGATGAAAAAATTTAAATAAATGAAATAAAATAAATAAATATAATATAATTAAGTGTAGAGAAGCACAAATTCGTGCAAGAGAGACATAATATCTAGCATCTGATTGAGTTAGAAGAACTTGAACACTTAGCATGCATCGACATGCCACAAAAGAAATGTCAAAAATGAAGTTGACATTTGACAGTTATTTACTTTCCTGCCCTAGGGCAGGAAAGTACTTGTTTTCCCTAGGGACAGAAAATGCTACTTTGAACCCTATAATCAGGCAACTTCGTGCGTACTTTCCGTGTATGAGTAATGAAAAAGTTCATTGATGCACGGCTGGATTCGATCCCACGACCTTCGGATCGAAAGTCGAGGTAATCCACTTGGCCAACACGGCTGTTAATAGCAATTAATAAATCAATTATCGTGTTCTGTCGCCTGTTGTTTTATGAAACCTCAGAAAATCTCAAATGGAGCAATAATAATATTGCTTTGAATCATACTTAGTAATAATTGGCAGCAAGCCACATAAAAGACTATGATGTTTTTAATATTGATAACATTTCTGAAAACTGTTTATTATGAAATTACATTGGGAATCAAAGGTAGTTTTCACGTGAAAGAGCAACAATCAATCACATGTACGTAGTACATACATAAAAACTTTCGAATAATTACGGTTTGTGTCGCTATAGACCCGCCATGCACGACTCGAAAAATATACATTTAAAAGTTTCGATAAGCACGCAAATTCTCCGATGTTATAAGAGTAGGATGACAGCATACAATAGCTTAATTAATTAGCTCTGTTGATTCTTCAAAACAATTCAACACATCAAATTTTTGAGTAAAAATTTCACGTTCACTTTTCTTGATATAAAAAGCCATGAACTCTCTCTGTGAAATTGACCGTTGGATCCTGGCCAGTACTGCTTGTCAGCAAGGAATTCCTGTCGTATGTACGTTATGGCCAACCTCGCCTAAACACCGGACCGGAATAATACAGGAACCGTGTCCACTATTATTTTGTGCACAAATCCGCTCCCTAACCGGCTTAGTTCGTAGCTAACGGAAATAATTTTATCTCTACATTTTATACATATTCACGATGCAAGCATAAAAAGTGTGATGTATCACCGAATTTCGAAGCAGCTGCGTAGTGACTGCTTATTCCTCGGAGAAAATTGCCAGCGACTAATATTTTCCTTCCATATTAATACCCGCAAATCCAATTATCCTTAGCCGATATACTCTGGCACTGTGGGACATAGCTGTGTACAGGCAAAACATGAGAAATCAATAGACGCTCCCCTTAGACATCGCTTGTCTTGATTGCCTTAGCTGGATTTAATAAAACATTACCAAAACCTCATGGAATTCTCAAAAACAACGTCGAGGAAGGATTAATATTTGTACACGTTAAATCCAGGTGGCTCTATCGAAAACGGTTTTCAAGTAAAATCTAGTCTCACAATTTCAGAAATGCTCGAATATAAACTACGGCAACGCCGCAGTACCCTACAGGCAACAAACTAGGGAGAGAAATACCTGGCCCCTCTCATAACTTTAATTTAAAGGTATACGAGCTTCGGACCCTGTGCCTTTACCTGATTTTACTGAACCACATTTTAGTGATAACGATATTACACGCCGATTTGAAAACAAAAATCTTTATTTTAAGTATGCTAACATCATTTGCAGTAGGACGTCCACTGCTGGACATAGCCCTTCCTCGTAGATGTCATAGTATTTTAGTTAATTAAAATGATTATTTATTGTTTTCCTTACGTTTTTTTCCCCGTACCTATTCATATCCCAACACTAGATACTGTGGTGGTATGGTTCAGTAGGTACTACCCTACCCCCAGGGGTATTGCCCCTGGGGGCAATATGGTGGGTCCGGCATGGGTCGTCTCTATTCCATTAGACAACTATCATGAGACAGCTCTGAGTCATTTCTACACAAATTAAGAACTCAACCACAATATTGATAAAACAGTTGGTATAGGTTACAGCAGATCCTTCTAGAGTTATTTTAATGCACTCCATTTTAATATTAAATTTTACTTCAAGAAATAAACAAACCATAAATTTTATTGTGATTTTGATGGTAAATATTCACGACATCCCAGGTTATTAAAAAACATTTAATAAATCAAAGTTAGTAATACTAATTAGTAGCCATTAATACCAAATAGGCTAGTATAATGGCATATTCAATCGATGCAATCTCGGGTGCACACGAGCCGATTTAATATCTCCCAAATGCGAGTGTCAACTAATCTGACGCAAATCAATATGGTCTTCATACAATAGCCGTCGCGATGTTTACTCAGGCAGTAATTAGCAAGCCGTCGATTAACCTACCTTGGGATCTCATCACATCGATAACATGGGACGTCCCTAGTCCATACTTGCGGTAGGAGCTTATAGGGATGAAAGTTATTTGATGGCAGTTTCGCAATATCGATAATCGTCACATTATCCGTACCTTTATTGGAATATAGGTACATACACTCTCATTATATTTTATATACTGGATTGTTGTTACATCAACATGCTTCGATTTACCATTTTCCACAGAAAAGAACATGTATTTTTTTGGATTGGAATTGCGATATACATTAAGACTTAACAATACATACAAAAGTGAGTTTGTTAAAAAGCTGTTATAAAATAACGTTCCACAGATTGGAGTCACTCACTTAAAATTTTCGCTGCGGCAACTTGTTTGCTAGAGATACTCTATAATCGATAAAAACAAAAAGATTACCTTTTTTATCGATACAACCCCTTCCCTGTTCTATTGTGGATATTTCAATTTGTTTAATCGAATTTGCCTTCCACCTTTATTAAGTCGGTTTTTTGAAAAACGAACAAAAATCACATTGTTTGTTAAAAAAACAAAATTGCAATTGTTAATTAGTTAAACACTGGTACATTAATTGAATTTCATTTAATTATTTGACCTATTTTCTCTCGGTTACTTCTCCATGCTATTATTTACCATTAACATGGTCCCTCGTTTGGCTATTACTTTATTTGTGCCTATTCTTTTATGTCTTGCATCAAACCTCATCTTTCTTTAACATAACTTGCAATTCTTTCGCTTCTCCATCTTTGACGACTCCATTAGTAGATGGAGACGCTAATTTTTCACCATTCTCATCATACAACTTTCCTTGTAGTTCAATTTGAATCTGCCTAAGACTCTTGCACTTAGTTTCTGGTACAAAAAAGTATGAGAAAACACCTCCTAATAAGGAAGCTGTTGCAAACACCCAGAAGACAGCAGGCAGACCACCAAGATCCTTGACTGACTGGTAGCTCTTCACTGACACAAAGTTCATTAACCCCGCAAATATATTAACGTTCGTCATTGCAATAGATTTTATGTTTATAGGGAACAGTTCTGCCGGAATCATGTACGCGACAGATTCAAAGCCCAATACTGCGATGACAATGGCTAAGATTATCCCCACGAATGGTATTAAACCCAAGGAGTTCAAGGAACTAGGGTGAACGTTGATGAGGAAGTAAGCTCCGACGATGCAGTAGCAGATACCGTAAGCGAGGAAGGAGTAGATCAGAAGTGGACGGCGACCAAGTCTGTCTATCAGCAATGATGAGATTACGCCTGAAAAATAGAATATGATCAAGACTGTATCCAAAATGCTTACCGCATTTTATTAAAATTTATAAAGAATTTAAGATATTTTGGAGACGTCAGAGGCACGTCCAATTATTTTGGACGTGCCTAAAAAAACTGTACCCTATTCTTATGATATACCTATAACAGCTGCAGAAACACATTTAGATTTGATTTAAACTGAAAACATAAACGTAACATCGCCATCTTACCCACGCCAAATCTGACGACTCCAAAAATGATAAGTGTCGTGGAAGTGTTAACACCGGACTTGGCCTCCTGGACAATCGGACCGAGGTACTGCTGGATCGCGTGAAGACCAGACATCAGCTGCGTCGTTTTAACACCTAGAAAAGATATTATTTCTTCCTTTGGTGATCGGTCACTATACATAGTAACATGCCTTTGCATATTTATTGGATAACTAGCAGCGCAGCCTAGCAGTTAGTTACCCGTGCTAAAATGTTCCCGTTCCCGTGGGAATACCTGAATCAAAAGTAGCCTATGTGTTAATTCCAGATTTAAGCTATGCTGGTACCAAATTGCATTCAAATCCGTCCAGTTGTTTGAGCGTAGATAAAGAAGTAACAAAACATTAACACTTACACACTTTTTCACTTACACAAAAACTTTCGCCTTTATAATATTGACTTGACTAAGCTATCTTGATTTCATGTTTTACTAGCTTACTCTGGCGCTTCGCTTGCTTACTAACCCAGATAAAAAGTATCCTATTTGTTATTCCAAGTCATCAAATACCATCCAAGTTTCAAACAAATAGGTTCAGTAAAGTTCGTAAGAGAGTAGAAAAAGTGCTAAGATTCATAAAACTTAATATAGTATTGTAGCATATTAAACGACATCTCTACAAAATTTGCAACATATAATTGTACGAGAAATTTCACAAAGTGAACTGAACCCAAGGATCTTTATTCTGTGCCCAAGGTGCGTTCTGTAACCGCTACTCTATGTAGGTACTTAGTACTCTATATTATCGGTAGAGGGCATTGCAATCGACAAAAGATGCAACTTGACCCACAAAAACCCGAGTCATGTTGATAGATAGAATAAATAAAAATACTTAATTTCACTGTGATAGTTTTGATGTATGTATTACGCCTTCTTAAAATTCATAGGAAAAATACTGAAAAATCATAGCATTCGAAACCCAAGTCATGCGTGCCTTATAGGTAGGCAACTGGCTACGTTATGTTATATGACTTTCAGTCTTGTGTAATGGTAAAATAAATGAATAGACTCATTAGTGCACAGTTTTGTAAGCACCAAATAGAGGTAAGTAGGGCAAGTAAACTTGGCCTCCATTTCTTATTATTACCTATTTATTTATTTATGCTGTAGCAAAAGTCAATTGATTTTTATTTTTAGTGTTAAAATCGCACTTAAGTATTTTAAATAACAAATTCTGACTTAACACGTGGATCTTGTGGATCTTAGTGGCCGATGGGTATAGGCAGTCTGGCTTAAGAACGAGTGCTTGTTTTATGGTAGGTTCAAATCCCACCGGAATAGTAAAATTTATTAATATTTTTCATAACTTTCAATAAATTCCCCTGGGTTTGTAAATCTTGGCATTGACTTTGACCTCTAAGTTTCTGTATAAGTTTATGAGAGTTCTAAATACTTATGAAATAAGAACATAATTAAAATGACTGTACTTGCCAACTACGATGATAATGGCTCTTCTGTACTGCTTCCCAGTGACGAACTCCTTGAGAGTGCCTGACCGACGCATCTCCTTCCTCACGTCAGATCTCATCGCAGATAATTTTTCTTCTAAAACCTGAAATACAGATTATAAGGAACTTAGTTCTTATGCCTACTCTGGTGACGGAGTTTTTAAGCTCAAGGACTCCTAATTTTAACATTGAGTAAGCTGGAACCAACATTTTAACATGCCCTCCGAAAGAGTATTTTAGTCAGAGGTAGGTACTTAAGTATCTCCAAATGATGATTTTAGTTTAGAGCTTGTGTTAATGCATACAAGTTTTATGAAACCATCATCCATTGGCACGGCCGAATTCGATCCCACCACCTAGGTATAGAAATTTGAGACACTACACACACATACAATACGAAGGTCTCAGTCATCATATTAATAAAATTAATATTATAAGAGATCATTTATTATTATAAGTACATATTTGTTATTGTTTGTGAAAAGCATCATACACTTTTGTAGATAATAGAGGGCAATTGGGCTTAATGGGACCGCAGTAGTGGAACTTTGTCACTATAAATTATAAAATGTTCAACGGGTTTAATAGTTTTCTATTAAACAGTACAGTTTTTATTTGTGTATTAGGCTAAGGCCAGTTTATGTTAAGTTTTGATAAATGACTTAGTTAAAACTTACAAGGATGTTTAGTGAATTGTGAAAACGTAGCTTAGGATAGCTATTTTTCCTTTTCTTCTCTAACCTATCGTCACTCACTTACTATGTTTTTCTATTTACTTGTCAGGAGTTCGTGGTCCACGAGGGATGGTTTCTGTTCGTCCTACCATGACATTATTTAAAGTCTGTTTTTTGTCTCTGATAAATCTTAAGCGTCTTACATCCTTAGTACTAAGACTAGTCAGAGACTAGAAAGAGAAAGAAACATTACCTCTTCATCTTTGATATTGGATAGCTTCACCAAAGTTTCCCTTGCCGCATCCACCTTTCCCTCTTTCAGGAGAAAATAAGGAGTCTCCGGTATGAACCAGCAAGCGGTAAAATAGCTAGCAGGCAGAACTACCAGTGAATAGTTGATGGTCTGGTAAGAAACGAATGGACCAATGGCCATGGCGAGTAGACAGCCGAAGCTAAACATGAAACGATTGCTCAGAATAAGACTACCTCGTAAGTCTTTGTCTGATATCTCGGCTAGGTAGATCGTTGATACCTGTAATGTTAAAGTTGGATCAATTAGCTGTATCTATCTATATATTGAAGAATCATCTGGTAGGCATGTATGGATGGACAGACATGGTGGCATAATTATCATAATATAATCGATCACCATTGAGTCTTTCTTTCTTTTATACCCCTGTAGGCAATAATATATACCTGTAGGTTTATACCTACAGGTTATCCGTTGAAAGCTATTCAGTTTAGGTCCTATAATGCTTTTGTAAAGTAAGCTAAGTACGCTTAGGCGCTGACGTAAAGTTAGAACAGCTAGATAAACAATTCATTTTAAGTTCTAACTTAGAACCTAAAATGAATTGTTTAATAACACGTCATGGTCAGCCTCCTGTATCCCAGTATTAGTATTATCAGCAGTAAAACTTCTTTAACTTTTACCTACAAACAAAATCTCACGAAACAAAGCTGTCTTTCTAAATGTGTTAAATTGCTTTTACGCTTAAACTTTACAATACCAGTAACTTGTTATGTTAAACACAAGGTTCCTCTCACAGAATAAAATGGCAGTGTAAAAAGTGTGGAAGTAGGTAAGGTCACTCACAGATCCAATCATCCCTGTGCCTCCGCCCCAGAGAAGTCTGGCAAAACATAGTAGCAATGCATCTCTTGCAAATACTTTAAGAACCTGAAAAAGTTTAATACTAATGGAACATACATACAAGATAAACAAACAATGAATTTTTTGGACCAGTAAGTAATTTACACTTCTCGTAATATTTAGCGAGGAAATGTCAAAGTCCGTAAATTACAAAGTACTCTATGGTTCAAAGTTCTTTGAATCGAATGATTTCCGAGAAGTGTGGTTCGTCTCATAAAGAAAAACAACTGACTGTAGCGACGATGAAAAGATGAAACTCCTCATCACTCTCACTGCATTAGCTCGTAATGTTAAAGAAGAGTGGAAAAAACAAAGCAGCTAATTTTCTACAGCGAAATGCTAAAACGTACTTTTTAAGCACTTCAATATGCTGAGTGCTGATAATTTGTAACTATGCAGGCGTAATGTGCTCTCAAAAATATTATCGCAGTGACGCTAAGGATTTAATCTAGATGTAAATACTCACCACACCAGTTGCAAGTGGGAGAACGCTGCCTAGTAATGTAGCACGTCTTCCAAACCGATCCGAAGTGAACCGAGAAGCTAAACTGCCGACCATGAATCCTAAGGATGAGATTGCGACCATCCATGATATTTCTGCCTGCGGAATAAGATATTAATTAATTCTTTACGTAACTGGGCACTGGCCTCCTTTCGTGTTTGCTATTCACCTTGGTCCTACGAGATTAGATACAGTCAAAGTCACCATCACGAGACAAATGGTGTTCATTTCGTAATAAGTGTATGTAGAGCGTGGAATGAAATGGTTGAACACCTTAAGATCTGTAATTACTTGCTAGGTATTATAGTTTGGGAATCATTTGACACAACACAACACTCTAGTAGCAGTTTAAAAAGGTGAAATATGCTTGCAACGCGTCAAACGAATTGATTTCAAAACTGGTCAACCTATTCGTTCTGTGAGTGTACGTAATGTCCGTAAGTAGGTATGTAGTTATCAATACAAAGTTGAAATGCAACATCATAACATTTATGTTTCGTCATGCTGAGGCCATTGTTACTGATCGTGAGTATATTTAAATTTCAACGGTTGCAATGGTGCAAGATTAATGTTTAAAATAATAAAAAAACAATCTTTAAAGAAATTCGCATTTACCTCTGTTAATGAAAAGCCTGTTTCATTGTTGTAGAATTTAGGTATAACTGGAGTAGTCCACGAAAATGAAACTCCAGATGTTATAGCCGAAGTAGAAACTGTAATCAATTTCAAAAATAAAAAATATTTTATAATTTAACATCAAATATTTCTACATAATTATCAAGTCCGGTTATAAAGGTGTTACAAAAAATTATTTACTTAGAACTAACCTAACTATTGAAAATATAGGATTAAAACTTTCATTTTAATTCATAAATAAAAATTGCTACATTACTTACTTAACATATAATTACTATAGGTACGATATAGTATCTAAATTACTTTCTTTGAGATCTTATAATGACAATTAAATAGGTAATACCTACACGTATAAATATTAATTTGTTGTATTCTCTATTATGTTAATATCGAGATAGAATATAATAATACCTATCTATATAAAAATAAAGATAAACATTGATGTAGTACTTTGGCGCTCCGCGATTCCACTCAGCTATTTTTTATAGAGACTTACTTAAATTATTTTATCTTGACTATTAATTACCAGTAATTAGCTATTGTCTACAAGTAAGATGACCTATTGTTATTAATAACGATTAAATTTATTTAAAACTTCATACAATTTACATCATTAACATTTTTTTCTTGGTGCATATAGATTTAAATAACTTTAAGTATAATAAAGGAAAATTTACTTCGAAGATATTTAGGGATATTTAGGATTAAATACGAGTATAAGAACAAAACTACCTGCAGCTGTTATCAAATACTGCAACTTTTTATTCCCACGCTCCATCACTCACAATATTTTTATAATTTTCCACAGCACATTTTTCACACAAGTTTTCCTATTTACACAAAAAGACACTATTTGTTTTGGTTATATTTACTCGCTACTTATACTCGTAGTTATAACACCGCGACTAGACTGAGGCAAGTACAATGTTCCAATAGTCGAACATGATACTTATTGGTAGCATGCAGTCATTTAAATTATATTTGTGCAAGATGAATAAGTAGAATTTTAAACCCGTATAGCGATCATCATACTGCGAATACCTGCCATTGTGTTCACTGTTACGTGTTAGAGAAAATTTTCGCACTGATCTATTTTAGTTTCTGGTATGGTTGGTGTGTAGAGTCTATTTTCGAAAAGGAGAGTTTCTTTTATTATTTAAATCTTCAGTTCCGTGCCTATACGTTTAGAAAAACTAGTATAACTGTGAATAATAATAATAGCCTACCATTAAAAACATTATCCAACATAATAGTTAAATGACACAATTTAAATATTTTAGAACATTATGTAGAATTTTTAGAATTATAGTGATGACATGCATGAATGACAAAAAATTAAAAAAATTCAAAGTAGGTAAGTTATGACTACATTTTTGGCAAGGTCACTCTACATAAACTGGAACGACTGATAAGTATTCCGATTTAGAAAACTATGGTAAATCCATGATTGTCAAACATGTATCATATCATATCAAGCCAGTATGCTCAGATATAAAACGAGTACTATCGCTGACCTACATCTTAAGGTCTTAGGTTCAGTTATATTTCCAACGGTTTAATGAATGGAATATTTTCTAAGCTTATCTAATTATTGTGTCATTCCCAAGATTGAAGTTCTAAATGTCTACCGAGGAGTGGGGGCCTGGCGACCAGTAACACAGGCTATAGCCTACAACTGGCACCAGCCTCTCACAAGTTGGTTAGATTTTACCTACTAGTCTACAAATATTGACAACTTTAACATGTACCTAACCTAACCATTTGTGAGAGAAATAAATGATTTTATTATTATTTTATTATTATTATTTTCCCTAATTTTTGTAAATTATTTTTATTATTATTTATATTATTTATTTAGATTTCGATATCTTATCGATTCGATCAATGAATTCGTGGAATTCCAAATAAGTTATGATTTTCAATTAAATACCCACACCATAAATTCAAAACTATAGCATTTTTATTTATCGTGTTGTTTTCTTAAATATTAGGGTTAAGGCTAAATAAATAAATAAATTAAAGTTTTTAATCTCGTTGCGTGATGGCATTTCTTAAAAATAACAGACTCATTGAATAGGTGGGTTAACTTTTTCCATTTTCTCCTGATTTGCAGGGATCAAACTTATTTCTGCTTTATCCAGTTCAGTTAGAGCAACTTTTTCACTTTCTTCCTCATAGAGCGGACCTTGTAATTCCATTTGTATTTCTCTTAAGCTTTTGCCTCTCGTCTCTGGAACAACGAAGTACGAGAAAACGGCAGCAAGCAAGCACATGACTCCAAAGAACCAAAACACACCGCATAATCCCGTCAAATCTATTATCATTTGAAACCATTTTATAATAAAAAATATTGTGATACTGCCAAATAGGTTCATTGAAGTCATTGCGATAGATTTAACATTTAAAGGAAAAATCTCTGCAGGAACCACAAACACAATTGTATTGTAACCAATGGTAGAAATGATGCAGAATAATATTAAAAAACAGTAAATAGTATTGCCAAGTAAAGTTGCGTGGTTTTTGATGGCCATGACATCTTGAATGAAGAAGCAAATTCCGACGACAGTGAACGATAAAAAGGAACCAATGTAAGAGTAAATGAGAAGAGGGCGGCGTCCGACTTTGTCTACTACTGTCGATGCCAACATACCTGCAACAAAATATAATTATTTAATAGTGAAATCAATATCAAAGGGAGTGTTAAAGGTTTTTGCTCAGCATCCAACGGATCAAAATAATAATGACAGTTAAAATTAACGATATTGCTACTATATCACTTACTGACAGCAAATCTCACTCCGGCGTATAATATCATTGCTGTTGGAATGGATAACGAAGATTCTGTTTCCTGCATAATTCTTCCCATATATTGTTGCAGTGGGACCAAGCCAGACACAGATTGGCACACTTTCATACCTGTTAAAAAACATATATTTATCTCTGTGTGATGAATGATCAAGGGTCATAACTAGTAGTGATGAACGAACCAAAAGAGATGATGAGAGCTTTTCTGTACCGCTGCTCTGTGAACAACTCTTTAGCTGTTGTTGATCGTCGCATATCTTCTTTGACGTGTTTATGCATGTCGGTTAACTTTTCCTCGAGTATCTGAAACCATTATTTATTTTTTCCACCATTATTTAACTGACGTTGTGAGTTTCTTACAGTATCAAATTACCTAGCTTGGGATTAGATGATGCTGTGTGGTAAGTATTTTTACCTTTTTGTCTTTATATCCATTTAGCTTCATCAGTGCTGTTCTGGCTGCGTCAACCTTATCCTCTTTCAGTAGGTAATAAGGAGTTTCTGATATCCACCAACATGCGCAGAAGTAGGTTACTGGCAAGACTATGAGCATGTAACTCAATGTATGATAAGATACAAACGAGCCTACTGTTATCACCATGAAACCGCCAAAGTTGAAGAAGAATCTTGTGAATACTACCAGACTTCCTCTTATTTCTTTAGAAGCTATTTCTGCTATGTATATTATTGAAACCTGCAAACAATATTTCATTTAAAGGAATAGAATAATGTATTAATTATTATTATATTAATATATAATCAATATATTATTATAGCACATTCATTTTTTTATCTTGTCTTACCGTTTGTATCATCCCAGATCCAACTCCCCATAAAAATCTTGCAATGTAAATAATCCACACTTTAGTTGTCAACAACATGAAGGTCTGGAAACAAAATTACTATCAATAACTTTTATATCTAAGTTCTTTATAACGGTCAAATGATTCCAACTATATTATGGACGTAGTCGATGTATGGATTGCGAGGTTAAAGTGACTGGGCGGGGCACTTAGCTACAAGGGAAAACGGAATAATATGGTCAAAGGCATTATTCAGTAATCTGAATGGTGGCACCATTCAAAGCCAAGAGACCACCTGCCCGATGTCGAATGTAGTGGTGGACGTAGTCAGGAATCAGTGGACTACGTCCACCATTATCAGAAGACTCGCGAGGGATCGAAAAGAATTGCATGAGAAAGAGGAGGCCTGTACCCAACAGTGGGTGAAAATAAGCTACAATGATAATGATGATAATATTGCTGATTTCTATAAATATTTATGAGTTGCTCATACCGTTCCGAGGCAGTATGGTACAGCACTCGTTAGCAATACGGAGCGTCGTCCAAATTTATCTGATTGGAACCGTGAAGCGATGGTGCCCACAACCATCCCTGGTGATGTCAGTACCACAATCCATGCAATCTCCGCCTGTGGAAAATACAATACAACACTGATAAGCTGTTTTGAAGTAAATGACCTGTCGAAATATAAAACTGTTGAAGTTGAGAGGTACCTACAGTCAAAAATTATTTGTCATATCTTAGCAAATATATAAACCGATAAGGTGTAACCCAAGGTATAAATCTTGTTCCTAAACTATTTCTAATACTTATTTACATTTCAAATAAAGCACTTGAAATGAGAATTATCAAATCAAAACTGCAATCCCACCGTAATCTTTAGGACACTTACGTCAGTGACAGTAAGAGATGTCTCATTGTTATGAAACTTGGGTATAACTGGAGTTGTCCATGAGAAGGCTACGCTTGAGGTCATTGCCGCCAAGGACACTGAAAAAAACATTATTTGTATTCTACTCGCCGCAATAACTATACGTAACTAGCATGACATAAGCACTTAACAGGTTTTCAAGTACCTCCGCAAGTAAAGATAGAACTCGGTTCGCGTCTCTATAGTTATTTATTTGGGAAAACAATTTATTTAAGTAAAATAGATTTGAATTTATGTTCAACAAAATATGAATAGAATGGGTGTTCTTATTTTTTGTCGCGATTTAAAATAACTTTAACTATTCAATTAATTTCAATCTAAGGTATTATGCGGTTCTATTGACATAATTCATTGTTCGGGTCTCAGTGTGACCTAAGAACATTTATATAAAAGTGAATTACAAATTACAAATTACAAGTGAAGTGTTTGTGAGAGAAAATAAATAAAATAAATGAATGAAATGAAATGAATGAAGTGGATTCGATTATTAAAAGCAAGATGAACAAAGTTTAATGCGCTGTTTTTCTACAAGCATCCAATAAAATTGCTTAAAAATTGTTTAATTTAATATATGGTAAGGACTTAGATACCCGCAAATGCCACCCAATACTGCACTTTTCGGCTTCCTTTAATCATTGTTTTGGTTAATTTTTTTCACAGTTTAATACACCATTTAATCAAAAATCAAAAGGTTAAAAAACAGGTAATCAAAACTCATTGAAAACCATCTGTAAGATAATAGTCGGATACAAACGTACTGTCGAAACATTACACATAACAGCACAAACACGATGAGTGAGATTCAATGATAAACCATCATTCCGCATGCCAGTGGCTTTCGTTTAGATCTGTTTACTTATGTTTTGTCTCGTTTTATCCATAAACAGAAGAAAAAGGCAGACTTATAAAATGCGAGTAACTATCTTATCTTATTTAGAAATGTGTCATTATCATCATCGTTTTTCGTTATAGTTGCAACATTGTATACTTAATGTATGCTATACAAACACATCTAGAGCTTAATGATATCTTTACTAATATTATACCGAGGTAAAGTTGGTTTGTTTTGTTTGTTTGTAGAGGGTAATGGCTCTGAAGCTACTCATCCGATTTCAAAAATTCTTTCACCGATGCATAGAATTTTTCGAATAAATATTTGCTATATTTTATTACTTACCATAAAAATTGGGTATCACTAATAGGCGTGCAAGCCGGGACAGGCTCCTAGTTTTTTATATTTAAACGATAAATAAAGAAAAAAAATTGTAAAGTTCTTTTCAAAATTAAGAAGAAGTCTCATTATTTTAATTAATTTTGTCTTAGTTACATCAGCATATTTCTTATCTCCCAACTCTCTTACTTATCGACATTTCTTGTCCCATTGCTGACATTAAGACCATCACAAGTCTCGTCATAAGCATCTCCCTGCAATTCCATTTGTATTTCCCTCAAGCTTTTCCCTTTCGTCTCCGGGACCACAAAATACGAGAAAACCCCTCCAACAAACGCAGATACAGCGAAAACCCAAAAAACGCCGTATAGTCCTGAGAAATCCTTCACATGTTGGTAACCTTTGACTACTAGAAAGGTTATACATCCGCTGAAGATATTCAAGGCCGTCATTGCGATAGACTTTACGTTGATAGGGAATATTTCAGCTGGAATAACGAAGACTAGAGAATCGTAGCCCATTGTGGATATGACGTTTGCACAGATAATGCCGGCTAAAGCGATGTAACGGAGGGAGGTGGATTCATTCATCACGCCGATGGCATGTTGGTAGTAGAAATAAACGCCTACTAAAGCCAGGAATACGCAGCTGCCGATGTATGATGTTACGAGGAGTGGGCGACGACCTATCTTGTCGACTAGTAATGATGAGACGATACCTGAAAAATATTAGTTTCACTTAGACATTTTTGGATTAAAAATAACCTGCATATAGGACTCAAATTGTTATTTCATTTATGCCCTTGGTTTTAGTTACGCAATCTTATCTTTGCACGTGGCGATCGATACATAATAAAAAGGGTAACCATTTATCGGAGACTGTCATAGGCGATAATTTTCCTGTCTAAAGCATGTCTACAGATATCTTATTTTACTAACCAACAACAAATCTAATTGCTCCAAATATGATCAGTGTCGTTGAAACTTCCAAGTCCGTTGTGGTCTCCTGCATGATCCTGCCTAGGTATAGAAGGATTGGGATAGATCCAGCCATAATCTGGGTCAATCTTAGTCCTGGAAAAGATGAAAAAATCTCTCAAAAAGTAGTCTCTGCACCGCAGTCGATGGTATAATAAAATTGGCATGTTATAATTTTGAATAAAGGACGGTTAGCCTAAAAATGTACCTTACATTAGTAAAAAAAAAAGCTGATCTTATTTGACTCTAAAAATAATCTACAAAATCCGTTCACCCCACCCGTAAATTCCGACCGAGATCATAAAAAACAGTCTAATTGAAAATCTCCTTTTTTGTTTAAAGTCCTTTTAAAAGTGTGAAAGAACAGAAAGCTTTAGCAGTATACGTACCAACACCTATAACAATAGCACGTCGGTACTGTCTTCCCGTGAAGAGCTCATGGACAGTTCCAGAGCGACGCATTTCCTTCTGCACGTCTGAACGCATTATAGAGAGCTGTTCTTCTAACGTCTGGAACCAGGGCATTCTTATTACTCATCATCGGGGAATTAAGCTAAATTGCACACATCTGCGTATTGCTCTTTGGTTTTTTAAAACAATATGAGCGATATTTGAAATAAAAAATATTTGTATCCCTATTTAATTTACGAAACGGTAAAAGTAGTTGATACCTGTAGTGTAAATAGTATTTGGAGAATTCAAAATAAAAAAAAAAAAACATGGTTACTCGGCCGAGCTATTGCTCGTATGTGAGGTAGGTAGGTGCCCATCTGGATAAACAACCTATGTTATTTCAGGTCATAAACTATACTTACCTACCTATGTTAAAAGTATCAGCAATGGCCGTTCAGCAGTTTTTGCGTAAAAGAGTTATCTACAAACATCCATCTCTACATACAAACTAAGCATCTCACCCTTAATCTAAAGAACATTATATCTCACCTTATCATCCTTATACCCTCGAAGTTTCTTCAACTCTTTTCTAGCAGCATCAACCCTTCCCACTTTAAGCAGAAAATAAGGAGTCTCAGGTATCCACCAGCATGCTATGAAGTACGCTATAGGTAGTGTTAGTAGCATATAGTTGAGGGTCTGGTATGCCACGATAGGGCCGATGATCATAACCAAGAAACTGCCGAAGTGGAAAGTGAATCTACTGCCGACAGAGATGGTGCCTCGTATATCCTTGTCTGCTATTTCTGCGAGGTAGATCACGGAAGACTGGAAATAAAGATAACAGAATGAAAGAAATTAAGCCTTATTACTCAAAAAAATAGGCACTGAGCTATGATTCAGTTTTGATTTTATTACTTTAAAATCAAAACTCTCGTCTTTCTGTGCCATTTAACTTGAGAAAAGAGATATAAGAAAGATTGATTTTATTACTTTAAAATCAAAACTCTCGTCTTTCTGTGCCATTTAACTTGAGAAAAGAGATATAAGAAATTGCATTGTTCTTGTCTTTTGACTAGAATTTTATTTATTTTATACTAGTAAACTCAGTAAAAAGCTTGAGAAATTAAAAGTAAAAGCTATCTGCTTACCGTTACAAATATGCCAACTCCACATCCCCAAGCGAAACGAGTGATGTAAAGCATCCAAGAATTTGTGGCACATGCTAAAACCACCTGAAATTATAGGTCAGTAGAAAATCAAGAGCCTTACCTATTAAAAAATATAGCCGTAATACCCGCAGGATAATAAACCATTATGGCTTGTTGAAAGAAAGAAATAAAATAAGAAAAAAACTATGTTTTACCAGTTTTACGCAGTAGCATTTTGTAAGTGTATAGAATTTGATAGAGTAGACGAATGTTGTCAACTGAGATGCCAATAACGCTACGGTGGAATGTGAATACGTTACTAAATAAATACGTACCTATATTGTTTGAAATTATACACGTGCACCGCCTTAATATCATACAAAGTGTACACACGTGTAATCGTACATAATTTGCGTGATATTGTTAACTTACAGTTCCTATTAGTATTGGTAGAGCACTGCTCAGCACCGCGGGTCGTCTGCCAAATCTGTCTGCAATGAACCTGGTGACCAGGCTGCCGGTCATGATACCTGGTGATGACGAGGCAGTCATCCAGGATAGTTCTGCCTAAAATTACGATCAATTTACTTCCTAATTTATCAAAAGGACAAAACCCGTTTTTTGTTAGAAATATTCGCGTGACTAACGCACTGTTTTTCTTTGTCGAAATCACGCTATTTGTCCCTCCTGCTTGGATTTTATGGTTTTTTTATTAGTCTAGGTCTAGGTTAGGGCTATTTTTTATAAGGGTCTTGGTGAACTATAATGAGGTTGACGGATGCCACTCACATCTGTGACGTTGATGCCAGTCTCGCCGTCGTGAAACTTTGGCAGCATGGGAGTGGTCCAGTACATGGAGACGCCACTGGTCATGGAAGCCATTGACACTGGTAACATGGTAGAATGTATAAATTAAGAATTTGTTAACAACTAGGTACTTTATTCCACATGTGTATAATAAGAGTTTTGTAAACTAGCAGCACGTTCCGGCTTTGTACGGGTGTACTAATGAAACTACCGGCATAAATTATAACAATCCCGATAGTTCATTCTACATATCGATCGGTAAAGGAATTCTTGAAATCGGCTGAGTAGTTTCGGAGATTACCTCCGTCAAACAAAAAACCAACATTACGTCTTTATAATTAGTTTTAGCTTTTTTTTTCAGAGATTACGTTAAAAATGTGTAGTACGTACCAAGGTGGGTCTACTACCTACACATATATTGACCATTTCACAACTTAGGCACAATTCTATAAATTGGTGTGATGTTAGTACTTACCCGCCAAACAAACTAAATACTGCACTTTTCTATTGGTCTCTTCCTCCATTTTTACCAATATCTATTTTACATAAAAAATCAAGTTCACGATATCGAATTGAACATATCACTGAGTATTAAACTACTGTAAGGCATGTATTTTCATTAAATATTAGCAGGCCATCGCGAAATCGTGAAACCTTAGTTTCTGTCTTGATCATTTTCTTCCGTACTTACTATAAAGTAAAATACAATGTAGGTAAGTACCTACTTAATATTTTTTTGTAAGCAGTCATTTTTTTCAGTTTTCCTTTAGAAAAAGTTTAAACATTAATATGGATGAATATAGGATAGTGGGTATAGGACCTATAGGTAATGTTTATGTTAATTAATAGTAAGTAACTAAGTCATGTTTTGTTGAATAGTTTATTGGTTTATTGTTAAACGGAAAAAAGTTAACCATCATTTTTTAACTTTCGTTTTATTAAAAAAATATGTGTAATTTATAAAAAAAAACAGCTTTTTTTATTAAAAACTCTGTTATGATTTTATTGTGTCATGTAATTTTAAAATACAATATAAAAATAATTACTTCCTAATAAGAAGCCTCAGTTACCCACATAGTAACCTTAATATATAAAAGTTAAAGTCAAAAGTAAATGCGATTTCAAGCACTGTGATTAATTAATTTAATTAAAGAGATCGAAAGCACATATTGGTACTTATACAAATAAAATTTTAAGCAGGTAAGTAGGTTCTTATAAGTAAGTAATTAAAACATAAAACGAAAATATAGGTAAGATTATCATTTTGATACTTACTAACATTGGTTAAATAACTAGGTACTTAATTTTCATTTAACATAACAAGTAAGTTTATTAGGTATAAAAATATCAAAATCTTAAAAAAATATGTACTTATTAGCTTCACAAAGCTACTACTAAACAGTCAAGGTTTACATTTTACAATTAAGTAAAAATGAGTTTTTAGTCTTAAACTAAAACATGCCTGCATTAAACAACAAAAACACTAAGCACTTTAATTTAACAACTAATATTTTTTTCAAAAATATTCCATAAATGATTACCTATTTTATAGCCAGACAAATCTTTGGTCCTATAACTCATTCAAGGCCCACCTCCTCGAGCTCGCTCTAGAGCTGCGCCGCCGCGGCGGCGCAGCTCTAGAACGAGGTAGTGCGTCCGGGGCACCCAACGTGTTAATAACAACATCAAAAGTTTATTACATAAGTATATAATAGTAGTTTAGGTCCTATAGTAATACATAATACTATACGACAGTATTTATTTATAGATAGTGTTTTTCTTTACTAAATAGGTATTTATCTAAATAGATTCTTTACGTTTAAGCTCTTCCAACTCCGTACCAATATTCAAATCAACCTTTTCATTCAAATCCGTATCATTATACACATCACCTTGCAACTCCCTCTGAATTTCATTCAAATTCTTGCCTTTCGTTTCTGGTACTACAACATAACTGAATACCGCACCACTGAATGCTACTACCGCGAAAATCCAGAACACAGAATGCTGCCCTAACAAATCCTTAACATTCTGGTACCCTTTGCCGACAGTGAAGCCCAGAATCCCACCGAAAATCCCCAATGACGTCATCGCAACTGCTTTTACATTCAAAGGGAATATTTCTGCTGGAATGACACCTGATAACGCTATGAAACCGAAAGTAGATATGACGTTGGAGAGTATTATTCCTATGAAAGGTATAACCCCGTATGTGGTGAGTGAGTCGTGGTTTATTTGGACAACGTTGAGAAGGAAGAAGTAAATGCCTACGATAGAAAGAGATAGACCGGTGCCGAGATATGAACTGATGAGGAGTTGCCTTCTGCCGACTCGGTCTACTAGTATCGATGATATTATGGCTGAAAAGAATAACACAGTTTTGAATGTGGAACAAATGTTTGATCTGCAGAAAGCTTATAGGTATAGGTGGCATAACGTAATAACGCAAAGGGGAAAAGCTGCGCGGTAGGCAATTCTATGGAATCTTATGTGGGATTGGTGGAGGGGTGACGCAGCGCACTTCGCACCATTGATTTAGCACGTGCTATTGGTTCGTGAGCGAGCGACACATGCGCAATAATTTTCCCCTCTCGTACCCCCTATCGTTCTTTTTACGTGGCGCGATATTAAAGTTAATAAGTTTTTCGAATGTTTGAGTTTCCCTCACAATTACATTTACGTACGTTAAAAGTGACACATCAAAAGATTTACGATCCCAGCACCACCATAGCAACTTTGCTAATACAACTTATTATAATGTATTAAACTTATTGCAAGACAGTAAAGATGTAAAGGTCTGAGTTTATACTTACATACAACGAAGCTAATCCCACTGAAGACCAAGAAGACTGTCTGTTCGTGTTCCTTCTTCATTTGTGCCTCTTGCATGATGACGCCGAGGTATTGCTTTATAGTGGCGCCTCCTGTCATTATCTGAGTGAACTTTATACCTGAAAATATTCAATCATAGTCAGAGCGTGAAGTTCCATTCCATCTATACCACTGGTACCTCATCTCGAACATTGAAATGACTTCTTTTTTCGTCAGGCTATTTTTGGTGTTTGATTTTTGCGGCGTCATCTAGCGGCGGCGTGATGCTTGTTATTTATACAATAACATTAGCAAAAATATCACTTTTATTGTCCCTTTAATATACTTACTTATTTCTAACTGAATGTATAAGTACCTACCTACATCTAAATATTCTGTTTAAAGCGTCTTCTATTAAGCGTTTTCTATTTAAAGCGTCTTCGCGTCTACCTGTTGCCGTTTCTGATTTTGATTTTACGATAAAAAAAAACATCGGTATTTGTTGTAGGGGAAACCCCCTAAACTATTTATTCTATTCTGTTTTATTTTCCGTCTGATCGAAATAAGGCATTTGTTAAACAGCATTCTTACCAGCTGCCACTATGATGGCCCGTCTGTATTGTTTCCCTGTGAACAGCTCTTTGTAAGAACTGGAGTGTTTCATCTCGTTCTTCACTCCAGCTTGTAGGCTCTCCAGCTCAGTTTCTAGCTTCTGAAAAAATCACAATTATAATTATTTAATGGTTTTGGTTAAAAAACATTTAATTTTAGTTCTTAACATTGGCATTACATGTATCAGTAAATAAACAAATGATAGAGGGAGCTAGCCATCACAAACACTATTCTGATTGGTCGATCAAAACGCCATATTGTTATCGCTGAATTATGATTGGCTAATGTTATGGCGCGAACATTTAAATCGATACCTACCGATGCATCCTTTAACCGACGCAGCCTTGCCAATTCGTTCCTCGCCTTATCCACATTTCCTTCCTTCAGTAAATAGTATGGTGTCTCTGGGACCCACCAGCACGCAGCCAAATAGATGAAAGGTAAAGGCAAAAGTGCAAAGTTGATAGCTTCGTATGTTATGAAAGGTCCAATGCTCATTACGAGTAGATTGCCAAAATTGAATGCAAAGCGAGTGCAAACTGACAATGAGCCTCTTATTTCTTTGTCCGATATTTCTGCTAGATATATGCCTACAACCTGGAAATAGACAGTTTTAACTGAATGATTGCTTATCCGTAAAAACAAGTCACTATGAACCTGTGCTTAATTTCAAAGTTCAAAGTTTAAAACGTTTATTGCATTAATGTATGGTAGGCATGTATTTACCCACAGATATTGGCAGTCACAAACTAAAAACGAATTAAGGAAGGTCGGGATTCGAATACTGGACTTTCTCTATCTCACTCAGCCAACTCCAGGATATAAGCTTAATGTTAATCAAGGAATAGGTAAATAAGCTATCTTGGTACCAAAATTAGATACATTTAAATCCGTCCCGGTAATTGACGGGTGAAAGAGTTCTATAGGTACACACACTTACCTACATACAAACTTTAAATTTTTTAAACTATCATGGTTACATTAGGTTTCTAAGTATAAACACTTGAAACGGCATGCTGTGCCGAAATATCGGGAAATTCATAAATCTACGAATAATTGTAAAATACCCCGTTTTAAGTGTTTAACAACTATCAGTGTGTGATTATCATTACCTCGGATTATTTGCATCAGTAGGTATCTATGAATTATAACGACAGGTATTCCTAATACTCACAGTGCTAACCATGCCAGTACCACAGCTCCAGAGAAAAACAGAGACGCATAGCATCCATGCTTGCTGAGTGAACGCCACTATCACCTGCAAACAATGGTTTATTACAATCTTTACTGTTAAGTGAGTCGTTGGAGCTTGCAACCTGGTTTTGTATGTGAAAATGATAAAACTGAGACAATCGTAAAAGCCGCTGCCATGTCCAATAAAGACTAATAAGTTGTGCTTTTTTATTTGATATCTTGCATCCTTCTTTGAATGACATAAGTTACAAACGGAATTGTTAACGTTCGTAATAAATAGGGGATGTTTTGCGGGCTCACAAAGATGGGTGACCGCCTTAATTGTGCAGGTGAGCGTTACCGTGCTTTCTAAGTTTTAACTTCATGTTAAAGCTGTTTATGTTCGTTTTTGCCGACGTCGAAAGTCAACTGACTCATAAGAACTTAGGTACTTTTTCTTAACTTTTTTTTTCTGTGTTCATATTCCTATGCAGTACATATCTAAATAGGTACCTACGTACCAAGATAAAAGCATTGGGGCAGTACCTTACCTACCTACTTTGATAAGCCTAATAATCGATCGTCCAAGATAAAATTATGTCTCTGTCCAAGATTTGTGTAAAATGACGTCATAATGACTGTTGTTTTTAAAAAAATGGTAGTTTTTTAAACATATTGAGGAAATTAGGATCTTCAAGAGTTATTGAACAGAATTATAGTGTACGAAATTTCTCTCTTGCAAAAAAAAATACCATATTAGTTTCCCCAAAGATTTGATGTTAGACGATCCAGGAACAAAAATGTCCTACCAACATAAATAAAAAAGATATCTAAAACCACTTTCATGGGTCGGACTGGGTTCGTATAACATCCTGTATAAATAAAAAAGGTCATTATTCTAGGGCCGAATATTATCAAGCACGATTATGATTACTGAGAATATCAAAAAACACAATGCGTACTGTATCGGAGCTAAGCGTGAGTTGACGATAACAAAACGCTTTGGAAGTGGTTAGTTAGACTCGTGGATTTCTGAGAACGCAACAAATAATAAACAACCAAATGCCACGGAGTAAGAGGATGTGAATGTCGATTCGGTAAGTGTCTAATCAAATGAAGTGCTAATCAAGTTTTACTACGACAAATATAGTATAAATATAGAACAAGTACCTACCAAGTAGGTAGAAAAATGTGTGCTCATCGCTTGTACCTTTACATGACTGGCCTCTATTATTAATTATGCATCTTTTATTCTAAGGCTCCTTTGAAATGTGTTTTTTTAATCAAAATCTAGAACTTACCGCTCCAATAGCCACAGGCAGAACGCTGCAGAGTATGGTGGCGCGTCTGCCCAGCCTGTCTGATGTAAAGCGGGTCACAAAGCTGAAGATTATGAACTTACCGCTCTAGTAGCCACAGGCAGAGCACTGCAGTGCAGAGTATGGTGGCGCGTCTGCCCAGCCTGTCTGATGCAAAGCGGGTCACAAAGCTGAATATTATGAACTTACCGCTCCAGTAGCCACAGGCAGAGCACTGTAGAGTATGGTGGCGCGTCTGCCCAGCCTGCCAGATGTAAGGCGGGTCACAAAGCTGAATATTATGAACTTACCGCTTCAGTAGCCACAGGCAGAGCACTGTAGAGTATGGTGGCGCGTCTGCCCAGCCTGCCAGATGTAAGGCGGGTCACAAAGCTGAATATTATGAACTTACCGCTTCAGTAGCCACAGGCAGAGCACTGTAGAGTATGGTGGCGCGTCTGCCCAGCCTGCCAGATGTAAGGCGGGTCACAAAGCTGAATATTATGAACTTACCGCTCCAGTAGCCACAGGCAGAGCACTGCAGAGTATGGTGGCGCGTCTGCCCAGCCTGTCTGATGTAAAGCGGGTCACGAAGCTGCCGATTATGAACCCAATAGGATTCACGGACACCATCCATGATATTCCATTCTGGGGGCGAACACGTTTTTAACAATAGATTTTACTTAGACTTTCAACAATTTGAATATTGCATCTCTATCGGAAGCTTTAGATTATTGACTAGCTGCGCCCCGCGGTTTCACCCGCGTATATTGAACACTCAATACTTTTTTTGTGAAAAAATCATTTTTTACACCTAGACACGGAATAAATATCTGCAGAACATACAATCATTTGTCCCGTAGTGGGTATCGAACCTCCGCCTCTCAGGCGGGCCTTTGCCCACTGCGCCACAGAGGTCGAAAACAAATCTACACTATATATTATATATTATTATTATTATTATTATATAGATAAAGAGGAAAACTTTGTTTGTTTGTTTGTTTGTTTGTTTGTTTGGTTGTAATGAATAGGCTCAAAAACTACTGGACCGATTTTAAAAATTCTTTCACCATTCGAAAGCTACATTATCCACGAGTAACATAGGCTACTTTTTATCCCGATATTCCCGCGGGAACGGGACTTACGCGGGTGAAACCGCGGGGAGCAGCTAGTTATTAATAACTTAGTTGAGAACTTACATCGGTGATGTCGACGATGGTTTCGTTGCGTTTGAACTTCGGAATGACAGGTGCTGGCCAAGCGCTGAACGCTCCAAGAACCACAAAGGCCAGGGACACTGGAAATTAAATCAATAGGTTCCAAAAAACATGTACCTACCTATCTTACTAACTTAGGTAAGAAGGTACCAGTGGGATCACATTGAAACATTGACTAGATCTGATAAAATGAGTATTTTTTATCGATAAGGTAAATGGCAATTTTGAGTGATTTATGGAATAAACAATTATATTTTTAATTTTATTTACCTACCTACCAATCTACCATTAATTAACCTTACTTACGTCACAAAAAAACTCACCACAAAAAGTTGCCCAATACTGAACTCTACGACTTCCGTCCGCCATTGCGTTCGATATTCAAATTTTCAGTTCCAAATTCAAACACGCCTTCATGGAATCCGAGCCAGGACTGAACTGTGAGTGTAACACCACTTCCTTTATAATTTTAAGGGACCTCAGTCCGTGTTCTTGATCCGATTAAACATGATGGGGAGTTCCCTACGATACAAAGTTAGGTTAATACCTAGGTACTGTAGGTACCATGTCCTTAAGAAGAGGGGGGGAAGCCCTTCTGATTGTTTAACAGCCAGTACAATAGATGAAAGGAAAGACAAGGTACCTAGTACCTAAACGATTCCTTAGTCACACACGAAGTAGGGCACCCTCTCTTTAAAGTATTATGTTCTGTGGGCACCCTGCATACACCTACCCTATCACCTACATAATATGTATATTAGAAAGAAGGTATCGCATTTAAAATATTACTTTAAATGCGATACCTCCTAATTTGTAGAATTACCGGATGGAGGTAGGTAGGTAGTTAGGTACCTATCTTTGTTAGGGTAGATACCTACATAAAAAGTTCTATGCTGTCTTTTTCACAAACGTCAAACTGTCAGCAGTCATAACCTCAGATAAAATAACCTAACTAAAGTGACATAAATGCTCAGTCAGACTCAGATGAATGAAAACCGTACCGTCGTCCTCCTAACTAAACTAAACCTAATGTCCTAATGACTGGCTGGCCTGTGGTGTTTGTTGTCCTTGAACTTGGTGAAAATATCAAATGAATAACCTGAGTGAGGTGTGTAAATACACATTTTTAAACGAAGCTAAAGAGTTTTATTAGTGCAATCTATCTACATGTAGGTAGGTAATTAATAACTTTGGTAAACACTTACATATTTTACAAGGGCTGGGAACAAACAAAACAACGACGAATTTCTTCGGTTCCACACTAATTTTAGAAACTGATTATTGTGATGCGTTCTAATAAGTACCTACCTATAGGTAGGCACAAGGTAAACAAAAAAATATTTTTATTTTGATTTTTATCTGCATGTGAAATTGTGAATACGTGCAGTCGCATCCTTAAAAAATGCCGACTGACTGGCTGGCTGGCTGGGCTGGGCTGAAATGCTGAATGGATGTTAGTAGGTAACCTTTGGTAGGAAAAGGAACTCGTACATACAATAATACCACCTAGGTTAGTACCTAAGTACCTACTTACTTAGTTCTGGTTTGCCGTATCGTTATAGGTCCAATAATGATGGGAAGTGGGGACACATTTTTTTAAGCCTAGATCTAGAACCTAGATAGATAGACAGGTTAGAAAATTGAGTGTTTACTGTTTTTTAAAAGTCGCGCCACGTAAATAGAACGATGAGAGGAAAAGGGCGGGGGTCTGTTTGCGCATGGGCACTCTCTCCGCTCACGAACCAATAGCACACGTTAAATCAATGGGGTGAAGTGCGCCGCGTCACCCCTCCACCAATCGGACCCAAGATTGCTTAAAATTTGGTGTACACTTGGAAAAAATATGAAACAGACTATACTTCATTTCTCGAAGCGAGATAATAGCATCTTTATTCTGTGCTAGTAATAGGAAGAAAAAATAAACTCACGTGATTGGTCGTCGAAAATAATTGTCTTTCTCGTGACTGGCTAGAAAAATTGTCAAATCAATCTAGCCATTACGAGAATAATAAATTATTTTCGACGACCAATCACGTGCGTTTATTTCTCTTCCTATTAGCTCGTTTCAAGAAATGAAGTACCTAGTATCCATTTTATGCGAGCGAGTGAACCCACAGACTATTACTAATAGCGGAGAGTGAACCTATCGAAATAAAATGATTTTTAAGCTATTGCATAGCTTCTATCGCGGGCCTTACGCTGTCACTTTAGTTCAGCAACTCGCCTCTAGGTGGCATGCAATAGCTTTACCGCGGCAATCTCCGACCGAGTGCCACACGTCTTTTTTTTTCGATTAAGGTTGTCTGTAGAGCACTAAATTGTTGACTGCATAGACAAATCAAATCAATTTTGTGTTTGTCTTGTGGTATATTCACTGTCTGTGGCTTATTGAATTTGACTTTTCGTTGAAGCAATTTTGTCTGTGGTAGTCGTTTGATTGATTTGATTGAATGATTGACGAAACGAACCAAACCAAGCAAGAGCGAGAGCGAGAGACCAATTATGTTCTGTGCGAGAGACGGACGGGGTCACGGGGCGCTTCTTGTCAAATTTAATTTACGAATAGAAACTAGAAAGTGTCGTGGCATTCATGGACTTTATTCAACAAAACTACTGAATTAACTCTGAGTATACGATGTCAGAGCATGTTTTACCGGCTGAAGAGCCGATCAGATTTGTGGCACCAGCCATTCAAGACAACCCGACAGGATGGGGTCCATGCGAAATGCCGGAGCAATTTCGGGACATGCCCTACCAGCCGTTCAGCAAAGGAGACCGCTTGGGCAAAATAAGTGACTGGACCATGGTGCAGGATAAGAAGTACCAGAGTAAGTAACCAGACTTTGTGGGAACAGTCTTCGGGAACAGAGTTTTCTATGAAATTAGGTTGATGTTATATAGGTTATGATGACGTTTGTATCAATACAGCTTAACCTACAGTTACTATGTAAATGCACTTCAACACCAAGTTATTTCAACATGATCTGGTTTTTATTTGCAGCAGTTGAGATGATATATTATATATAGTGCTGGTAAATTAGAGTTTAAGTTTTGGAGACATCTACACTACCAATATTGTATGAATTATAGACAAGTACGCATCTCAATTCGGCGCTGGATCTTCGTACGCGTACTTCCACGATGAGGACGAGAGTACATTCCACCTGGTGGACACGACCCGGGACCAGAAGCCACCGTACCAGCGCGGCCGCGCTCGCGGGCAGAGGGGCCGCGGGCAGCGGGGCGCGCGCACGCCGGGAGGCATGACTACGCTTAACAAGGTATGGAAAGTTCTTCCTACCCTTATCCCACTATGTGGGCTCGGCACAATATGTGTTCCTCTACCATTTACCTGTATTAGATGTCATCACAGCACTCACACCTTTCTTACTCATGTCATCGCTCACACAATCCATCCATCTTTTCTTTGGTCTTCCTCTAGACCTATATCCAACCACATTCATATGTAATACTCTCCAGTAACATGACATTCTTCCCCCCTAAAGTAACTTGTTATGTAGTTTGTAAAAAGTCAGATATAGGTATTTATTTTTCCTACTTTTCCTCGATTTTCTTTCTCTATTTATACCTATATCCCAATAATCTTGTAACTCATAATTTGTTTTGATCAGCAACAACGTGACCGCAAGCTCGGCAAGCGATGGGGCCAGCGCGGCGCTCCCATGAAGATTCGCGACGCGTCCGTCACCGTGCGACCTACATGGACCACTATTGAGGATATGGACTTCCCGCGCCTTGCTAAGCTGTCCTTGCCTGGCATCAAAGAAGGTTTGCTATGCCACTAATAATTTAAACGCAAGAAAAATTAAAATAGTGGTGTTGCCCGTGTTGTTGACACTCAAAACGACATATAACAAAATATCGGGAAATATACCCTTTTTGGTGTTAAATGATAAACAAATAAGTTTGTATCAATGTTTGTTAAAACTTGAAATCAACACGAGTGCAGGCCGCGGCCGAGTAAGTCAGTAAAAAAATAAAACATTAGCTCATTTCCACTGCTAATAATTTTTCTCAAATAAACAACTCCGAACCTCAAATTTCAGGTGAAGACATTGTGTGCTGCGGTACTCTTGAGTACTATGACAAGGCCTACGACCGTGTCAACGTGAAACACGAAAAGGCGTTGCAGCGTATCGACCGTATCTTCCATACGGTAAGTTTAAACCTAGAGAAAGGTTTGTTTTACATGATTTCTAGCACATTGTTGTTGTATCAGCATGTAAGGCTTATCATGTAATCAAAATTTCTGACTTGTGGCTATCCTTAACTTTTTTACCTTTTCACTGCTTCAAAAACTGATAAATTTCCCATATAAACAATAAAAAATGCTATGTTACTTTAAAAAAAATCCTACGATTGCGTGTTTTGATGTCTGTATCTGTATCGTTAAATTACTTTTTTTTAACAATTTTGCGGGTTCTATTCCCGGTTCAGAGGCGATTTTTTTTTGAAAGCAGTTTAAATTGTTTTTTTTTAATGAAGTCTTCTTTCAGTAAAATGTTTTATCTACAATATTTAAGGTACTTCCTATTTAAGGCACTCTGAGATGTATGTAAACCATGTCATAAACGACCCTTTATACCTTACTAGCGACCCGCCCGGCTTTGCTCGGGTCCAATAAACCTACCTCTTAAACCAGTCCATCTATTAAAAAAACCGCATCAAAATCCGTTGTGTAGTTTAAAAGATTTAAGCATAGGGACACAGGGAAATAGGGACAGAGAAAGCGACTTTGTTTTATACTATGTAATGATACGGCAGCTATGTACTGAGACAATCATTGATATATTCAGGTGACAACTACAGACGACCCAGTGGTGCGTCGTCTCAGTAAGACTGTGGGCACGGTGTACGCAACCGACACCATCCTCGCCACCATCATGTGCTGCACTCGCTCCAACTACTCCTGGGATATTGTTATTGAGAAGATTGGTGAGTCTTTATTACTAACTCTTGGGAGCTGTGTATGAAGTGTATGAGAGTGAATGAAACGAAAGTGTGTTTATCTTAGCAAGTGGTCGAGACCGCTATGGGATATAGAAAAATTATATTTTATTAATAGATTAAAAAATAAACACCTTCCATAAATTTAAACGCTAATTTCACAACTTTTTACTGTTAGAACAACTTGGAAGGAAGCTTCTGAAGGAAACCATCTAATTGATATAAATCTGAGAGTTCCAGTCTAACGACAAGTTAGATAAATCTATGACTTCTATGAGTGAACTCTTCTGCTATTGTATTTGACAGGTGACAAGTTGTTCTTGGACAAACGCGACAACACCGAGTTCGATCTACTGACGGTGAACGAAACGTCAGTGGAGCCGCCCGCTGATGATGGTAACTCCATCAACTCGCCGCGGAACCTCGCGCTCGAAGCTACCTTCATCAACCATAACTTTAGCCAACAGGTTTGTATAAACGTACAATTGTTAAGCTATTGCATAGCTTCTATCGCGGGCCTTGAGCGTGGAGACCGAATACAGAAATTCCATAACGAAAAACCTAACGCTTGTCACTTTAGTTCAGCAACTCGCCTCTAGGTGGCATGCAATAGCTTTGCTTGAGACTAAAATAACGCGTTTTGTTTTTTAATTAGACATGAAAATAAGCCGTTCTGGTGATATAAAATAACTTGCAAAATATTAATATTATGCTGCATAGAAACAGCATTTACGATATACTTTTCCACGCTACATAATTATGTACATTTGTTTTCAAATATGTATAATGTCATCAGGTGCTGAAGTCCGGCGCTAACGAGCCCAAGTACAAGTTCCCGGAGCCCAATCCGTTCGTGTCTGAGGACGAAGGAGAGATCGCATCTGTCGGATACCGCTACCGCAAGTGGAACCTTAACAACGGCGTTGTGAGTACATTTTGCTTTGTAGAATTCATGGTTTATGTTGTCAGTTCACACTGTGTTGTGGACACATTATAGATTTAATTAAATGCTATTTGCTGACGCGATGACGCGTAGCTACTACGACGTTATTATTTATTTATATTACTTACAACTGAGCGCTAACTGTGCTTCTGTAAGCACGTTCAGTTGTCTCTGCTTTAAATTTCCTTAAGCCATTTCAGAGGCCTGAGACAAGAATAGAATGGAAAGACATTTATTCCAGATCACCACATATTATGAACTACAACAATACAATAAAATAATATAACATGAGTCTATGTGGTGCTGAAATAGCCCTTATCTCAGCATGTTGTCATACTAACATTGATGTCATTTGCTTACAGGTTCTGGTAGCGCGTTGCGAGCACGACGCAGTAATGCAAGGGCCGCAGGGAGAGACTCAGTTCCTCTCCATCAAGGCCCTCAACGAGTGGGACTCGAAGCTTGCCAGCGGTGTCGAGTGGAGACAGAAGCTGGACACGCAGCGCGGCGCGGTGCTAGCCAACGAACTCAGGAACAACTCTTGCAAGCTCGCCAAGTGGACCGTTCAGGTCTGTGTTTTATTAAATATTATGGGTTGAAAATTTTGCGAATAGGCTATCCAACAACGCTGAGGAAGCGTAGTTAAAACGCACCTTAAGCAGCTGTCCCCGGGATGGCGCCCATAGCAGCGCCCGGCACAATCTCGGTGCTTACGACGCCACTAAGCAGTGATAAGGGACCCATGGACTCAAAAAGCCCCCTGCTTGGACCTATGGTCATCCATACGTTAGTTATAGAAATCGAGCAACACACAACAGTTTAGCTTCTTCTAATTTGTAGTATTATTCCCCAGGCCCTACTAGCCGGCTCTGACCAGATCAAGTTCGGCTACGTGTCCCGCACGCAAGTACGCGACAACGCGCGTCACGTGATCCTCGGCACTCAGCAGTTCAAGCCGCACGAGTTCGCAGCGCAAATAAACCTATCCATGGACAACGCGTGGGGCATACTCAGATGCATCATCGACATCTGTATGAAACAGAAGGATGGTTAGTAACATGTTAAACCGAGAAATCTTACTGATACTTTCGTCTTCGACGTTAGTGGTTCTGTGGCTGAGTGGTCAGGCAACCCGGATTAAGGGTGATCACTTTTAATTTTAGTTTCCGAGACGGAGATGGCGGGACGAACTCCCAAATTCACAGCCGACTAACAAATTCACAGAAACTAACACAACGCTTAAGTTCAAAATTGGCGACAATAAGTTAGGTCGTTGTTTGAGTAAATACTTCTACTGCGTGGTGGATCTACCTACTGTTAAAAACCATCTACAAACTACTATTTGTAAAATCATAGTGAAGTAACTACGAAATCGCATTATATCTGTACACTTTATCAACTTGAAATTGTATTTGTTCTCAGGTAAATACCTGATCATGAAGGATCCGAACAAGCCTCTGATCCGTCTGTACGATATCCCGGACAATACGTTCGAATCCGACGCGTCCGAAGAAAGCGGTGACGAGCCAGCCGACACTCCCTTCTCCCCACTCTACTCCTACGGGAACGTCAAGAGGATTTAGCCATAGCATCTAACGCTGGATTTAGCAACAAGGATAACAACACTATCGAGTTTTGTGCGTATTTAGCAACGTAGCTAAACTTACCAACTTTTTCCAATTTGCGCTAGATTTAGCAAAAACTATAGAATATCCTACTGCCAGGTAGTACTAGCATTTTATTGTAAAGTTCTACTTTATAAGGCTAGTAGAAACATATTTGTATAGTGGTAATCGAAATTACTTTCATATTACAGTGGTATTTATCTGTACAATAATACAAGGTTTTCAGGATATGTATTGCATTATTTTATTCAACAGATTACAATTTTATAGTCACAAGGTTTGTTTTTATTTTAACAACTCTTATTTAGAATTTTTTTGTAAAAATAAATCTTTGCATTCTTGTAAACAAATCAAAAATATTTGTTATGGAAAATATCACATATAGAACATCACACTCGCTCTACGGATCGTATTCAGAGTCCTCGCTCATGTAATGTTCATGAATCACGGCTTGCAAAAGTCGAGACACGATTCACGCTTAAGTATCTATGGAGTCTGAATACGGACCTTAGACCCCGATTAAAAATATCGTCCCTCAACGCTCAAATTTTTAGAAACATTTTGTTCACTATGCATTTATATTCGTTTGTACAATATTATGCTAACCTAGGCTCTTCTGTATTACAAGATCATTTCTCAAAGCTTCCTCTTCGGGTTGTTTTACATTATCTTGTACATTATCCAGCACTTCCTCCAAGGTCTTTCCTCTAGTTTCGGGCACAAAGAAGTAAATAAAGAACACTCCAACATAACCGACTAGCGCAAAGCTCCAGAAAACAGTGTAGTGCCCAAAAATATCCTTCACATTTTGGTAACATTTTGTTACCGAAAAGCTTAGAATACACGCGAGCATTGTAGCTAAACTAGACGCTACTCCTTTCACATTTACAGGGAACAGCTCAGCTTGCATAATATACGGAATATTCCCTATTCCGTTCGCGTAACATATATTGAACCCTAGTATACCTATCATAGGTAAAGCTGCTAAGGACGCAAGCGTTTCGGGGCTGACTTGCTTGGTGTCTTGAAGGTAGAAGTAAGTTCCAAGGATCGACATTGACACTGATACTCCAAGACATGACGCGAACATAAGAATCCGTCGACCGACGTAGCGTGTGAGAAATGTTGCACAGATACCTAAAAAAAATGACATAAGTACATAAATAATTATAGCTCAAAAAAAATCTGTGTATAATGTCCAAGGATATCTCGCTAGAATGCTTTACTCTTTACATAAGCAGTACATAAGTTGAGCTTGTGAGAGTGAGTAATAAGTATTGACGGGCACAGACGTAGAGATAATATGTAAGCTATTACATTTTCTACTCATGTAATCTTATCAATAGAGACAATGAACCCACCGGCCGCCAATTGAACGAATCCATACACAATGCTGGCTAGTGGCCCTGACACTGAACTGCTTTGCCTGAATATCACCTCCAAGTAGGACTGAATCACCAGTATACCCGTCATGTATTGTAGCATTTTGAGGCCTGAAAATTTGATAAGTAAGAGCCTATTTAAACTATCGCGACTTGGAAACACATTTATAAATACTCGTGACCACGGTGACTGTAACGCCACCGAAACGTCGTCGAGGTAAATAATATGATTTCAATACGTAAGAGACTATAATAAACAACTAAATTTGAAGTTGCGTTATAATTATAATAGGCCAAGGATGATTAATAACGGCTCTACTATAGAATGATGTGTAGTAGGTAGTAGCTACATGTAGCTCAAGATTTTGCATTCAAAATTATCTTTTATCTTATCAAAAGATCAAATAAAGTTAACTAACACAGACGCAAGGTCGAAACAAAAATAATAATTATTCTCAAATATACCATTGAGTCAAGAAGGTGTTTAGGTTTGCCCGTGTTTGTCGTTCCTTAGTTTAGAATGGCCTAGGCATATACGTAAAAGTAACTTAATCGCGTATTGAAATCATTCTATTTACCTTGACGTTTCGGATGTAAATCAATAAAATCGGTTTCGTCTCGCTATCAGATCAGATTATAATTGCAGACGCCTTGTGAAGACAAAATTCTATTTCGTTTAAGACCCGCTAATATTATAAATAGTATACTTAATGACTAGGTATAAGTTTCAAGTTCGGGGGAATCTAGTTAGGAATTAACTAATAAGACGTAGGCAGGAACATAATATCTTACCGCCAACAATATACAAGGCCTTCCTGTATCTCACATTGGTCAACAGTTCTTTCATTGTGGTCTTGTTTTCCATACTTTCTCTCACGTGCGATCTTATCACAGCCATTTCATCATCAATCCACTGAAACAATAAATACGATTAGACGAGTAGGTACCTAGTTTAGGTGACACGGGCAACATTAATTACCCAGCTAAGTAGTAGCCAGGTAATGTTTGTGGATACAGTATGAACTTTAAACTAGGTACATAGGTTTTCTGTGTACCTACCTAGAATATCTAGGCCAGCAAAGAAAGCTAGGCCTAACAGTGATTACTGCCATAGTTTATCATGGTGTTAATAAATGAGGGAGTGACCAGCCCTCATTAATAAACTATACATATGTGCCTCACTACCCTCTTTTCACCAGCCTAAGTTAAAATAGTAAGGTAAAGTATTAAAGATTACCTTTTCATCCGTAGTCCCTCTTAGCCTCTTAAATTCCTTCCTAGCCGCATCTACCCTGCCATCTTTCAAGTGATAGTACGGAGACTCCGGTATCCACACACAAACCAGCACATAGCATATCGGTATGGACAGAATTATGCAGTTAAGTGTCGTGTAGGATACGAACGGCCCGATGCTGTAGATTGTCAGACTGCCTAGGTTGTTCATCACTTGGACTATCATACCTAAAGAACCGCGGATCTCTTTATCCGATATTTCTGTCACGTATATCATGGTGACCTGAAAACAATATTTGAAATGTTATGGCAAGTGTATAAACTAGGATAGATGGTATGTTAATCTTATTTACAAATCATCACTGGCCTTTTATACATCTGTTGCAGATGATTTAGGTGGCGTCAGTCAGGTTACAGAATAGTTGTTTAGTGATGAACACTTTATATTAGTTAAGATTTTCTAAACAGGCCTAGGCGGATCTTTACAAATAATTTCATAGAAATAACCTCGTACCACAGCAATAATTCCTGTAGCCACTCCCATGAGGAACCTGGCGAGGTACATCAACTCAGGCATTTTTGAAAATATGATGAGGCTCTGAAATAATTATAAGAAAATACATTCTAACAAAGGGTTAATCAACATTGTAGATAGGTACTATTAAAATATGTTCCTGCTTTCTGTCATCTACGTTAATCAATCATACTGAGTAGGTAGGTAATTATAAAATTACACCATTTGCTTTTAATGGGAGGGATTCATATAAGTATCTGACATGCTTTATCTATGAAGGAAACATCGTGAGATAGCATGCAAATAATTATGTAGAGATTTAAAATTAAATAGCTGCCTAGTTATTATTAGTTTATTACGGTTATAGTAGGTAAAGACAGAAGAACGTACCTACCGCACCTAATAAGGCTGGAACAGACGAACCAAATATAGTGCGTCGACGACCAACCCTCTCGTTCAGGACCTGACCGCAGTAGCATCCCAGAAGCGCTCCCAGGCCGTGTAGAGAAACTACCCATGATGTCTGCGTCTGTATATTGAAAACATAAATCTTTATTGATTCCATACACATTGTAATTCTTTGACTCGATCAAAGAGGGACGTTGTCGTCGCTTTCACATCTTTAGGCTCGTATTCAGAGACTTCACTCAAACTTGAGTCTACGTTTAAGCATCGATTTTTGACAGCTCTCTATGAAAACTGAGTTATGAATCACTGCTTAAGACACGATTTATGCTTGAGTATAGTCTCTGAATACGGGCCTTAGATTCCTTTGAGCTTTGGGAGGGACCAACAAATAATCGTTAAATAAGTAAAGGGACTTTACATCGGTTATTTCCAAATTCGCGTCTCCGCTTTTGAACTTTGGAATGGCTGGTGATGACCATGCCAGTGTGGCTCCGGTGAACACGAATCCCACAGAAGCTGAAATGCACAATAACAAATAATTTATTGAAGCTAAAAATACGCATCAACCTGTCTAAAAATCGTCCGAAAAGTTAATTGCTAAAGCCCGAGCGGCCAAGTACTTTTATTAACAGCTGACTGATAATTGCAGTAGATAGGTAAATAGATAGATAACAAAGGTCTTTGACCTGTAATGTTAAGGGCATAAACATAATTTTATTCACTTACCGCATATCCCAGCCAAATACTGAACTCTTCTGTTTATTTCTGTAGCCATATTCCTTTATTATTTACAATACAAACAGTAGCATCGTTTCATTAATAAATATGTAGAATATAGATGTCCAACCTCAGGATACGTGGGGCGGCGTGGTTGTGCAGATTGGGAATTGATCAAATAAAAGTGTTCTTCTTGACAGCCATGGGTTATAATCTTCCAGAAACTAGCAATAGTTATAAAATCAGGACTTCACAATCACGGAATAATAACATCTTAGTTCTTAGGAGGTTTTCAAAGATTATACGGCGATTTGTCGCAAGAGCATGGCGCGCTGGCGGCCGCTGTCCAAGAAGTGTGTACTTGACAGCGCTCGCCTCGCTTCCATCGACGCAACACTCCGCCAGAGCAATGTCAACGTCAGATGATTGCTCTCTATTCTAGGGATGCGCTCGTGCGCTAGGGTTGTACTGCATCACCGCGCTAATGTTATCAGTCGACGTTAGCCTTTTTCCTCTTCTTCTCTCTTGTCGATGCTTCGACTCTCTCATAGACAAGACAATATGCCCTAGCGCCGACACGGCCAGACTGACATACCGACCGTCCTCGGGCGTTTCTGAAACAAATAATGTCCGATCACTAGGACATCCGCTCGTCCATCCTACAATCCAATAATAGGACTTAATTCCACATAATTTGCCATGAGTGGCATCAAACGCTAAATCATTTACATCAAGACCATCATTATTGGCATGAGAGGCATGAAACACTAAATTATTAAAAGTCAAGATCAACAGTCATGTTTGCCATGAGTGGCATCAAACGCTAAATCATTTACATCAAGACCATCATTATTGCCATGAGAGGCATCAAACACTAAATTATTAAAAGTCAAGATCAACAGTCACGTTAGCCATGAGTGGCATCAAACGCTAAATCATTTACATCAAGACATTTTAGATTATTGCCATGAGAGGCATCAAACACTAAATTATTAAAAGTCAAGATCAACAGTCATGTTTGCCATGAGTGGCATCAAACGCTAAATCATTAAAATCAAGACCTTAATCCTGGCAAGTAAAGTCTTCCAACTAACCGGTACAGCTCTGGCCCTCATAACCACATCTCTCCTTCGTCCCATCCCCTCAACCTGAACCACGTCAGTCACCTGGACCGGCAGGCGCATCCCCTCCACCCAAACTGAGAGCAAGCTGGTCGGGCTAACGATCTCTGTCTGTGTGAGTGCATCCCCTCCACCCAGATTGATCAGTTTGGTCGGGATAACGCCTCCGACCAGCTGGACCGGTAAGCGCATCCCCTCCACCCGACCTGAGAGCAAGCTGGTCGGGCTAACGATCTCTGTCTGTGTGAGTGCATCCCCTCCACCCAGAATGATCAGGCCGGTCGGGATAACGCTTCCGACCAGTACACACCACCCGGACCGGTAGGCGCATCCCCTCCACCCAAACTGAGAGCATACTGGTCGGGCTAACGATCTCTGTCTGTGTGAGTGCATCCCTTCCACCCAGCATGAGCAGTCTGGTCGGGATAACGCCTCCGCATCCCCTCCACCCGACCTGAGAGCAAACTGGTCGGGATAACGATCTCTGTCAATATGAGTGCATCCCCTCCACCCAGAATGATCAGGCCGGTCGGGATAACGGTTCCGACCAGTAACACACCACCTGGACCGCAGGCGCATCCCCTCCACCCACCCTGAGAGCAAACTGGTCGGGATAACGATCTCTGTCTGTGTGAGTGCATCCCCTCCACCCAGAATGATCAGGCTGGTCGGGATAACGCCTCCGACCAGTACTTCGTCATGCCATAAAGTCACCCACATAAACGTCTCTATAAATCAAGGTTCTACGTCTTCGTCATATTATGTCACCGAAACGCTTAGTCTACGTCATATCATATTTTATTGCCGACTCGGCCTTATCAGTCACAAAAGGCCGCTTTAAGCAAACTATGGTGTGAGTTTGTCACCGGTATTGACGATTAAGGAGCCCAATATTGTTTGGTTGCCTTCCCACTGGGAGATAATTTTATCATTAAGATTTTCCTACAAGATTAGTTGTTTTTTTTTTTATCCATCATGGACCTTCGTAGGCTCCTACGAAGATCCACGAATACCTGGAATCACCTTGCTCTATATTTTGATATGTTATAGGTGTCACTGCACAAATGACTGATTAAGACTTCCAACCTTGACTTTTCTCGAAACTACAAATTTTCAAACCTTTAATTTACGACTGTATTCCTAGAGACACTTGGCTAGAAGGGACGATGGAAGATGGACGAAAGCGATTACCAAATGGTGGCCCCCGGACGCGCAACGACGAAGACGCAGACCACCCGCCATATGGTCGAACGACATCATAAGCGTGGTCGGTCATCAGTGGACGAGACTCGCGAGGGATCGGCAAGAGTGGCGTAATAGAGAGGAGGCCTATACCCAATAGTGGGTGGAAATGCGCTGAGATGATGATGATGATGATGATTCCCAGAGAGCGGTCGAGATCTCCTTAGCTCATTTGTATCTTCTTAGCTACAAGTAGGCACTTTAATGTCTCAGGCAGGAACAAGAACTGATTACAAAAAGAACCCTGCACAAGTTTCAACAGCTGCGTAGCCCTAGTGGCAAACCTAAACAGTCAATGGGAACTATCTAGATAAAAAGTACCTATAGTAATGCACAAGAATTACCAACGTAAATAGGTGATATCGTCGATCTAAACAAGCAATAAAAATGTCTCGAATTATCAGCAGAATCTTTATCTGGATGAAGAAAAGGGACTCGTGGTATGGTCATTCTTCACACTTAACCTTTTTAAGTAGGTAAAGAAAGAAAGAAAGAAAGAAAGAAAGAAAGATTTAGTTAGATTTCTTTCAAAGTAGGTAAGACTATCTAATGTCTTTATTATAGGCCAAACTAGTTTTATACTTAGTACCTACGATGGTTGTAGGTAATACTGATTGATGACATAGAAGATGGTAAAGAATACTCTGATTGACAACATAAAGAAACAATCAGGCCGACCACTCGCTGATTTCAATACGATTGCTAGAACTTATCCAAAACTTAATAGCAGTAAACGTGAATATTTATGTGACGTATAGTCAAAGAAAGCTCAAAAATACAAGCCATCAATGTTGAAGTAGATCTCTGTTTAGGACAAACTACTTATCTACTCAGGTACTAGCTCACCTACTAATCACTATATTAAGTGTTTCCTTATTACTTCCACCAGCTTCCAAATAAGGACCGTGAAACCACAGAAAACTTACGAAAAGAAACGATATTGTTTAGAATTATGCTCCTGAATATTATGATATTCCTAAAATCGTACATTTGCCACACCAACTCTAGAGCCCATCGCGCGAAACAGGCAATCGCCTTCTGTTCAGAGAAGTTAAAGTTAGTTGTAAATTTTATCAAGAGATGGCGCCACTGTACAAGTTAGAACGCGCTATCGTTACGTTTTACAGAAATAGTGGCAATCGAGTGTTGATATTAATAAATTTGCTACCTACGTTCAAGGGTTACTCAATCCTATGCAACTCAGACCCTCCATAGCACCCCCAACTCAATCAGCGCAGAAATGTCGGCCAATCCGTCTTAGACCCAGTTCAAACCAAATTTGAAGTGGTAGAACAAAACTTTGACAGAATGGACCCCACGATACAAGATAAAAGAAAAAGGGGGAGGCAACTCATGAGATGGTCTGATGACATAAAGAGAACTGCGGGACCTTTAAGGTCGCGTATGCATGAAACATTAGATTAAGTAGCAAATATTTGAAACTGTAAAATTATCAGTAAATAAAGGCTTTGAAGTTGAAATTTTCTTTACCTAGCTAACTTTCTCTTCTACAATCTAGATACAACTAAGTATGTTAAGAACAGTAACGTCTCCGGGTAAAAATGACTTCTTATTTCATTTGAACAAACAAAGCAAGACTGGATAATCAAGTTCAAATAACCAGTGCTTAAAATGATTTAACTTCAACCGTGATCTCATCTAGAACGTCAATAGGTACCTAACCTACTTGACAGTCTGTCATCTACTTTAACTTTACTTCACATTTTTTTTTTTTTTTTTTTAAAGGAAGAACTTTAAAACTCAAAACTTTCATCAGTTTACCGTGTACCCAAGTGTACTAATCTCATCTAGTAAAGATAAAGATAAAGATAAAGATAAAGATTTTGGGTCTCATTCATAAAATAAATCTTGACAATTTAATACAGGTTTTAAGAACCTTCATGTCAACGAAAAGAGATAGCAACAGATTTAATATGCGTTTTAGCTAATACAGGTTTACTGGTCGAATATGCATAATGGGGTTTAAGTATTGTAAGTACAATTTAAACCAAACTTCATGTTAACTACATTGATTTCAAAAAAAAATAACAAGGACAGTAATTAACAAAAACAATAACCAGCTAGAGCCATGTACCAACGTTTTTTTTTAAATTTCAAAATCCAGTTAACACAATACAATCACGTATCATTTCAATCACCACCGCCTCGTATGATCACCAAGCAGTCGACTCATACGACTCATATGGCTGATGAAGTCATTATGCTACGCTCTCACTGAGCAACCAAAACTTCACGATTATCACTATTCTCAACTTTGACTACTGGTACATGACTTACTAGCATAGCTCTGTTCTAAATTTGTCAGTCGTCTGGCTTTTAAACTCGCAATGTGTCACGTTAATACGTTTGCTGATCAAGGGTCGTTACTCAACGTGAGACTTGTTCAGTGCTGAATACTCGTGTTTGACTAATAACAATCATTGAAACTATATTGTTAAATTGGTTGTCACTCAATTAAAATGCTACTTTTTCTTTATCTAGCGACTACTCGGCACCGAAAACATAAGAAAAACTATACAGCTGACCTGACTCGTGGCCTCCGATGGCGTTCGCATAAAGCAGACGTGCCACCACCATCCGCTATCCACTGTCCGCTTAGCTGGCGCTGCCACTCTGCGCCAACCGCTGTTCTGCCATCCGGTTACAGTAGCTTATTTCCAGTCGTAGAAGCATAGACAAGTGTATCACATCTGAAACAACATCAGACACGTTTGGTTGTTGCTTTCAAAAGAAATAAGACAAGAAAAAATAAAGCGATTACATGACCTTTTCAAATCTTGTAAGAAGTCGGTGGGTACTATGATGTCCTCATCTTCCACAACCGATCATTGATGCAGTTTACAGCATGCTTTTCCAATTTCATAGTACTCGAGTGTATCACATCTGAAACAACATCAAGCACGTTTGGTTGTTGCTTTCAAAAGAAATAAGACAAGAAAATAAAACGATTACATGACCTTTTCAAATCTTGTAAGAAGTCGGTGGGTACTATGATGCCCTCATCTTCCTCAACCAATCATTGATGCAGTTGATCGGCTTTACAGCATACTTTTCCATTTTCGTAGCGTTCGAGCAATGTAAGCTAACATTATCAGGTTTTGTCTGGTTTGCTCTTCTAACTGCAATAATCCACTTGCATGCTGCCTCCGATTGTCATCATAGGCACGACACTTTAAACTCTTCAGACCAGAAGTACACATGCGTGTATGTCGCACGATTACAGCATCGTTTTAATTCGGTATTCACTGTGTCTCTTCTCGTTGATACAAAGACTTGTTCAGCAGTCAAATCTTATCCACTCAACCTACGTGTGACCTCATGTTCAATAGGTAGTCCATCGTTTTTAACTTCGCAGGTAAACTTCTCAGTAGCTGTAATCTTCAGATGTTTATTCCCCATTTTGCAGCATTTCGAATCCCACAACTGATGTAGAATATAGATGTCCAACCTCAGGATACGTGGGGCGGCGTGGTTGTGCAGATTGGGAATTGATCAAATAAAAGTGTTCTTCTTGACAGCCATGGGTTATAATCTTCCAGAAACTAGCAATAGTTATAAAATCAGGACTTCACAATCACGGAATAATAACATCTTAGTTCTTAGGAGGTTTTCAAAGATTATACGGCGATTTGTCGCAAGAGCATGGCGCGCTGGCGGCCGCTGTCCAAGAAGTGTGTACTTGACAGCGCTCGCCTCGCTTCCATCGACGCAACACTCCGCCAGAGCAATGTCAACGTCAGATGATTGCTCTCTATTCTAGGGATGCGCTCGTGCGCTAGGGTTGTACTGCATCACCGCGCTAATGTTATCAGTCGACGTTAGCCTTTTTCCTCTTCTTCTCTCTTGTCGATGCTTCGACTCTCTCATAGACAAGACAATATGCCCTAGCGCCGACAAATAGGTAACAAGCGAGTGTTGTGAGTACAAAAGCAGAGTGTCTGCTGAGTCATTTGTCACACTATTTATGTAGGAACAAGACGCGATCAGACGCGGTCGCAACGATAGATTATCTTTATCGAGAGCTAGTTACGAGTAGGTACCTATACGCCGCTCAATAAACACTGCACGTTAAAAATATGTTACTTAGTTAACAGTTCATAAGATAACACTAAAATGTCTAAACAAAGCGACAAAGATACAGCTCTAAACGATGACACAGTGGAAATGACGGTAGGCTAAATGTAACTAGGTACTTCCTATCCTACACAGTACAGTATCGGAGCTATTTTACATCGCAGAAAACACGCTAGTAGTCTATCTATTCTGAAACATGACTGATGTTAACAGCATGCAGTAGATAGGTATCTTTAATGTTACTACCTGATAATTATCATTATTATCAGAAATATTATTAAATACGTTATGTAGGTAGGTATATTAATTTATTATAAAATGATGACCTTGGCTACTACAATGCCTTTCATTTGTGTTGGCGCCTTGAATATTTAATTAGCTTACATAGTCAACTTTGATAATATTTATCAAAAGGTGTAAATCATGATCACAGTAAGTTATAAAATTACATTCATTAATTGAATTTAGAATGTTGATTGATAAATAACCTGACTTTAAAAGCCTGTTAATTTGTGAGATTAATGGATTTAAATGGGTCTAATAAAAATGGATGCGTAAAATCGGGCTGTGGATGATGATGATGATGATGATGAATAAAAATACTTTTTGGGAGATCCAGAAATATATTTGCTTGATACAAATATTAGAAAACTTACACTTAAAATAATTAGGTACTAACTTGAATCACTACAAAAAAATATCACTTAAAAAGGTACATGAATACAAGAATGCAGATTTGAGAAAATTAAAAGAACCTACTACCATTTTATGATGATTATTTAGGTTGGTAATCAGCGGGCATTCTGTCTATGATCTTTCTGATTTCCAAAGCTATCAGAGGATTAGTTGTGCAAATATCTTTCTCCTCATACGGAGGCAATACTGTGATTCCGCTGAAAACTATATTATCTCCCTCTTCGGTTACTGTTAAATGATTGTCCTTCAGCCAGGACATGAGTTTTTTCTTCCTTGTTTGATCGTCATCAGTGACTATTTTTTGTACCGGTTTCCGCTCTGGTGGTTGGATATTCTTGTCAAGTGGGACCTCGGTGACATCCAACACCGAAGCACCAGGAATTATTACAGTCTGGAAGTTCTTACCTTGTTTTGGCACTGAGAGGATAATACTGGAATAAATAGTAAATTTTATTAAAAAATTGATATGAAAAATGAAATATGATCACGACTGTATCCTAGGGTTCAGTAGACATTTCTTTCAGATCTTTTATGTAATTCTTTTGATTCTTTGAAGATGTCTAATGGGGTAGTCAGAGGTATGTCTAAATACATATTTGGTACAAGTACAAATATTTTATTTCTTTAACTTAATGGTAACGGTACATCTCCACATTTTGCAGAAGTTAGTTTACCATGTGACAGATTGCAAGCCCATCTGCTAGTAAGCTAACTAGTTCATGTGATGGATATGATAATGTAGGTAAAAGGTTTCTCTATCTCACATTCTTTAATTTTAACATGCCTATTTCAACTATGACAAGTCTTATTTAAATCAATGTATGGTTTAATGTGTGTTGGCTGAGATTGAAACACAAATAACCAGCCAGACCACAACACCAATTTCCGATTTATATTAGTAAGTTAAGGCTACTATTTTCTTTGGATAATTGAAATGATGTAGGTAGGTATTCTTTTATTTTACCAACCTGTGGGTTAGAGGATCAATTGAGTGAATAAATCCAACATAAGAAAAGTCTCTTACAAGCTGAACTTTCATATACTTTTCTATGTACGGGATCAGATCCAATGCATCTTTGTCAAGGAATTTTTGAATTGTTGGATTCACATTTACCGCCAGGGGTTTTGCGGCACCTTCGTCAACTGCTGTTTCTGCTTGATCAGTTTTCTCTAAGCCAGCAGCTTCTCCGGGTGACTCTTGCGAGCTTTCCTCTTTTGATTTCTCAGTAGTATTCATTTCTAAAGCCAACTCTTTCGGCTTAGCTGCTGATGCAGAATTAGATGCTTTAGGCGTTTCTTCAAGACTCATCGCCTCTGTCATTTCTTCAGCGCTCATCTCACAAGTATTATCTGCCATTCTGTAGTGATTTTCTGGAGAATTTAAATGTAATTCTCTCAGGTTGCGTAGTTCAGCCACTTCACTCAGTTTTTTATAAATAATTGCACAAACGAAATGCACCAATTTGTTGTTTATTTCGGCAATCAACAGACATTCTGATTTCTGACAAAAGTTACAAATTTACAATAATGACTTTGACATAATCAATTTTTTTCAGACGCACACAAATGGTTAGTGACACTCTATTATTCTAGTCAAGGAACAATTTTTAGAACATTTAAATTCTATAGGTAAATTATTATTATTATTACGAGACTGTAGAGTCCCACTGCAGTATATATATAAAAATCGCGACGCTGCCGCGCGCTGTCCGGTCATATCAGGCAGGCTGTGCCCAGGACAGGATCAATGAACGAAGCGATTTTTTTATTGTAAAATGCGCTGCTAGCGGACTAGCTGCTCACGTCACATTATTAGTCTATACTTCATTTCTTGAATCGAGCTAAGGGTGGTATTACACTTATCAAATGTCTTTGATCAAATGTACATTGGACAAAGATATTTGATAAGTGTAATACCACCCTAATATGAACAAAAATAAACGCACGTGATTGGTCGTCGAAAATAATTGTATTTCTCGTGATTGGCTAGATTGTCAAATCAATTGTCAATTCTAGCCAACCCAATGAATTTCGACGACCAATCACGTGCGATTATTTTTCTTCCTATTAGCTCGATTCAAGAAATGAAGTATCTATTATGTATGTATACTACGAAGGCGCTAAAGCACTTACTACCTATAGTATTATATTCTCTTTGGCACTTACGAAAAAATGTCTTGGGCTGTAGAATAGCAAGGATAGTCAACTATACAAGACAAAAAAAAACTGATGGTAGGGCTACCAGTGGTAAGGCCTAGGATTTAAAATTGATAAGGTAACAGCCCACACTCATTCCTCTCTTCTACTCTAACCTTTAAAGCTATTTCAGAACCTAGAGAAGAACAAACCAACTCTCAACAACAAACTATCTAAACATGGTCAACTTTGAAGTCATAGATACAATTCATTTGCAGTAAGTGGATGTATAAGGCAAAATTCAATGCATCCATTTACCCCCGGTTCCTATAACCAACTAACGGATGTCCGTAGGACTTTCACCATAGCAACGTTGTTATCTGTCAAAAAGTTTCATACAGTTTATGTTGAAATAACAACGTTGCTATGGTGATGGACCTACGAACATCCGTTAGTTGGTTATAGGAACCGGGGGTTAGAAAACATTTACATTTACTTGGGAGTAAAACGCAGCATAGTTTTTTAGTTGTTTATTAGAATCTTACGAGCTAGATGTTCATTTCTTGGCCTTGGCTTCCCGAGTTGCTTTTCTCTCTGCAGCCTTTGCTACTTGCTTCTCGGTCTTAAGGTTGGCCTTCTTGCAAAACCTCTGGTTCTTGAGGAACTTCGGGTCCATCTGCAAAAATACACTCTTTTACACACATACCATGAATAGTTACTATATGCACACCAGCAGCCCGTTCCGGTAGGTAATAGGTATTGTACCTCTTTATAATATTCGTTTGTTCATATGAGCAAGTGGACAACTCTGGTGACAAAGTTTTTGGGCTGCCTTTCTAATATTAATAAGTAATTAAAGTAGGTAAAGATACCTTCTGGTTTATTTGTTTGTAGGGGGTAATCTCCAAAATTACTGTGTGTGTAAAACACTAAAATACACTTGCTAGAAGAGCTCAGCTCAGCTCAGCTTCAAGGGAACAAATCTACTGAGGCAAGTCAATAGGGTAACACTATTGTTTGGTTTCTTTTCATTACTTTAGGTAAGTGAAGGTACCACACTTTTTACTGAAACTTAAAGTGAATTAAAGATTTACTTATAAAAATGTAGTGTACTGACTGTTCCAGTCTATTTAAAGTTAAAACTAATCAAAAGTATAAAGTTAAACTATCTTGCAATTTCTTTATTTTTTCTGAATGAAAACTTTACTTACGCCAAGAGTAGATTCGTGACGGAACTTTGTAGGTTTTTTGATTCCATTCCTATGGGCTTTGCGGCCTGTAAATACAGAAAACACAAATCAGGAACCGCTTTTGATACAAAATTTCTAATCCTAGAAGAATCAGAACTAACAATAGTTTACAGTCGTTTTAGAATAAAGACAGTTAGGTATGGACCAGTTACATTTAGGGTGAGACTATTTAAAAACGATTTAACGCATAAATTAAATAATTATTGCATTCAGTTTTACTTACTTTGGTTGTGATTTGTGTGATTCTTTGACTTTGCCATTTTGTCAAAATTAGTGTCCTGAAAATAAAAATATACTTATAAAACAGTCGTAAATTTGTTCACTAGTTTAGAAACCACTATTAAAATGCATTGAAACACATGATTTCGTAAATATTTTAAGATAAATTTAATATTTTCAACAGAAACTAACCTATGAACCGCAAGATAAACACTGAAAGAACTGTCATGTCAAGTCAACTTGTCAAGTCAAGTCAATTAAATGTCACTTGCATTGCAGTCAGTCAGTGGGTTGTGTTAATTTACTGTCATAGTCAAAAGTTGCTGTACCATTTAGCGTGCGGACTAGTGATGACTAGTGTGTAAGCAAACCTTCTCAAAGCAAGCACACGCAAGGAACTTATACCCATAAGTTCCTTGAGCACACGTATATTGATCGCTAAGTGGCCTAAATGCTCATTATCATCTCCCTGTTCCTATCCCACTAAGTGGGGTCGGCATGCGACACGTTGCATGGGTCGGGCAAGTGGCCTAAATGCACAAGCCAAAATCATCATTTCCCTGCCCTTATCCCACACTAGGTGGGGTCGGCCCAACATGTTTTCTTCTTCCATTCATCTCTATCACTCGTCAACTCAGAATTCACTCCTCTCACACTCATGTCCTCTTTCACACAATCCATCCACTTCTTCCTCGGCCTTCCTCTACTTGTATGTCCATCCACACTCATACTCGTAACATGCACAAGCCAAAATAAAAAATAAAAAAACTGACATAAAGTGACATTTGACTGACATCTAGTCGGTGACGTTTCAGTTATTTGTTCCATCGATCTTCTCTTTTTCATGTCTAAGTTTCGCATAATTTAATTTGTTACCTGTTTCACTTTGTTACGTGTATGTTTGTATCGCACTATCTCTTATTAATTCAAAGAACCCAATCCTTCAAATGAAATTGGAACAAAATCAAATCGTGAATTTCTTGAATTTTTTGATTCGTGTCTGTCGGTCAGAAATACTAAAATTGGATTTCTATTCTATGGTGTATTGAATTGAAATTATAACTTAAAAATAAGTCTAGTGTGTTCGCAATGGTTATAATAGAAGGCCAGGCTGGAGACGCCAAGTCCATAGCTGGCGAGGAAGCTGAAAAAGAAGAAGTGAAGGCTGCTGCTCCCCTATCATTAGAAAGTATCCTTTTTATACATTACTTACAGCTGGTGCATGAATGTGCTTGCACTTACATTTTACTTTTTGTAATAACTTATTTAGCTATTTTTAAACATTTCATTTCAGTATAATTTTTTACTTACAAAAGTTCTGTTTCAAACCTCTTAATTTAGAGCTGAGTCAGTAAATTTTATTTAGTATTTTAATTTAATTTTAATTGTGTCAGTAAAAGTAGATTTAAAATGGTACAGATCATTTATTTATTTATTTATTTATTTATTTATTACACACATTATAGATTATAACATTACAGTATGGCACCAAATCGCTATATCTATTTTACATTAAATAGTTATGAAATAATATAATAGGTAAAGTAAATTTATTATTATGTAGCTATGTGGGTATAGGCTATGTACCCAAAAAAAAAAACAAGTAAGTAGTAGGTATACTCATGAAACAAAAATAAAAAGTAACAAACAAAATTCTAACAGTTAGGTGTACATTGAGTAAAAATATACAAAATTAAAGAATAGACAAAAAATGTTCTTGCCGCTTATTTATCATAAACTATTTAAGCGAGGTTTTTGTGGGCAGTTCTAAGAAGTGTAGGTTGCCTATTTGATTTATATCCACTTTGTCAATACCTATTGATATCTAATCAAATTCTTGACTCGTGATCAGTATTCCGTCTAACAAAGGACGCCCAACAGCAACATGGGTTGCGACACGCTGACTATCAGCGTTACCGCGGCTACTGCTCCCGTCGCATCCGAAGACTGCGCAAAGTCCTCAAAATACCCCAGGTATGGTAGGCAACAGCATGTATTTTAATAGAATTGTTAAAAAGTATATTATACTTCATGTCATAAGTATAATATACTTCATATCTGGGTCTTAATATTCAGAACTATATGACCCAGATATTAAAAGAAATGATCCTGTTGGCTAAAAGAAACACTGCTTTGTAAACTAGTATTTGCTATAATAAACGAAATAAAACAGAGTTAGGTACATTGTACATGCTTGATGTCACGGAGTAGAGAGTGTGTGACAGGGACAGGTATAAACAATATTAAAAGGAGGCTTGAAATTAAAATCAGATTTCAATTAATAATTAATTTCAAATAGAATTACATTCATACTACATTCAACAGATCCCAGATCTATTTAGTTATTTACTTCATTTTTTTTTTATTTTTTTTTATTCTATTTTAATTTAGGGACTTTGAGTCTTACAATCAGAAACTATGTCAGTCCCATAGTTATATCTAAAGTTATGGTAATCAATTATTGAGAATCTTATGAGTGAGCTTATAAAGCATTATAGCTGCATCGGATGTCGGTGCAGCCAGTATACTCTGAAATAAGCCCACGTCATACACATTAATTTTAAATTTATTTATTAGCGTTATTATAGAAGTTATAATGCTAGCATTTATATTATAGGAGTGATTGACATTGAAGAAAAGGAGCTACATAAAGCTCAATAACACTTCAATCTTGCAGGGTGATCGTCGTCACTACCGGCGGCGTGACGTCACGGCTACCCACCTAACCGCCAACAATGCAGAGAACCGTCTACTGTGCGTACCCTTACTTCAAGCGGAGCGCGCGTGGGCTCACGCTATGCAGCTGCGGCAAGAAGCCAACACGGAGCCACGGAAGAAGTTCCATCTCACTTCGCGGCTGAAGAAGGCGTATTCGCACGCTCAGACGCTGTTGCAGTTGTGTGAGGTAACAAATGCATTTTACTCTTCAATTGTGGAAATCAAAATGTTGATTTTGCTAAATCTGTTGCCATCTCTTTTCAATGACATGTGACAGACAAGATGATATAGAAAATATTGTTATCATTAGATAAACACAGGTGGGAACATTCAAATACGAATGTGTGCGTATTTGAATATGCTTTTGGACATACCTCAGACACTCCCCTACAATATTATGTTCATTGTGACTAAAGCCTTGCTATATTTATCAAATACCTAATAGCAAACCATGGTTTTATAATGAACCAACAATGTCTTGTTTGTTTACAGCAAAGTGGCGCATGCGACGCCCGCACTCAGCTAGAGGCGGGCGCGTACGCCGCGTGGCTGAGCGGCATCCTATTGGTGGAACTCCAACAATGGCGCGCCGCCGCCGACAGCTTGCAGCGCGCGCATCTCGTGCTAGACAAGCTGTGCGCCGCGCTGCCGGACGATGAACGAACTGTTTACAAGCAGAAGGTAAACACTACGCATATTGGTCAATATGACAGACTCATTGAGAACTTGGACTCTGTCAAGCCACTCATCTCACTGGCACATGGTTTTTTGAATTCAAAAATGTTCTACAGCTTCCAACTTAATAAAATGAAGACTCGGTATAGATCTTCAATATCATTAATTATTCCAACCAATGTCTCAGTTTTTAATTATAGAGTCCTGTTAAGTGTGGGCTCATAGTCAATACTTGGTCATGAGAACTACAATCAAATAAAGCAAAAGAGAATAGGAGAGCTCCTCAGAGTGTGCTGTGATCAATCACTGTATGATTTTTATCATTGATTAAGAAAGCAATACAGAGCGCTGTATGTGCCTTTCCCAGTCACACAAAACAGAATATCACAAACAATGCTTGTTATAAAATGGTTTGCATTTCAGATAGAAGAGTTGAAGCCGAGCCTGCGCTACTGCGCTTACAACATCGGCGACGAGTCCGCGGCCGGTGACTTGGTCGCTATGCGCGGCCAGGGACTTATTGAGAACTTGGACTCTCTCATGGCGCAGGCTAAGTAAGAAACTAGTTCACTAACTATAAGCTGGTATGGTTAGGTCCATCTCAAGTACGTAAATGTACGCGATACGTCTATACAACATTTACTACACGAAAAATTATAACCCGCATTTCTAGAACCCTATTTCTCTAGAATTTATGGTTACTCTCAATGATCATCTCATTTAGATATTATTATGATTATTAAAATGATTTGTATTGTAGGGAGTCTCGGTCCGGCGTGATGCACGAGGTAGAATGGCGCGGGCGGCGCGTCACCGTGCGTCCCGAGAAAGTGCGTCTCTTCCTCATCGCGCTCCAAGACTTCGACAAGTCCGTCGCGAGCGCGCAGACCGTGCAAGCCAAGATCGACATTCTAGAGAACATCCTCATGGACTGCAAAGACGCCATATCCGCTATCAAGGACGAGATAAAGAACGACCCGAAACTCAAAGCAGCTTCGGAGAACCAAACCCAATCGGGCATCAACTACTTGCTCTCTTACTTGATGTATCTTCGTCTCGTGCGTACCATCGAGAGGAACAACTTGCTCGTCCAGCAGGCGGAAGAAGCTCGCGCCAACAACGGAAACATCGACGGGAAGAAAGTACGTCCCCACGATTTGACTCGCTTGTACGAAATTATTCTGCAAAACTTTACCGAACTCCAACAGCTACCTGGCTTCGAGACCGACGCGGTATATCAGAAGGAAATCGAAATCCAGATGAAGGCGTACCGCGCCTTCCGATGCTACTACATCGCTCAAGTTCTGACCGGACTACGCCGGTTCAGAGAAGCCCTCGCCATGCTCGAACGAGCCAGCAACTACTCCACCGAATCCATCAAGTCCAAGCTTGGTGATAAACATCTATTGGACAAACTGCAAGTCCTGAAAAAAGACATAGAAAGCTGCAAGTTCGAAGTCCACGCGGATTCTGTGCTAGAAGACGATGAAGACGAGGAGAGCAGCTACAAGGAACGGAAGTATAAAGATAAGAAGCCGCTAGTCGACCGCTTGGATGAGTACCGCGAGGATAGCCAAGTGCTGACCAAAAACCCCAATATCTTCAAAATGCCACCTCCAATGGAGGCCATTCCCTGCAAGCCGTTGTTCTTCGACTTGGCCTGTAATTTCATTGAGTTCCCGAACTTGGACGACAAGACAGGCGCGGCCGATAACAAGAAGCAGGGCGCCGGCCTCACCGGCCTCGTCAAGGGATTCCTGGGATGGGGAGGCGGCTCCAAGTAAAGCTTTTATATATCCTCCTAGATTTATGGTTATATGGTTCAAATACACAAATATATCTGTATGAATTTATTTTGTGCTTGTTTATTTATGACTCTTAAATGAAATGTTGATAGCTACTTAGAATGGATACAATAAAGTGAGATGCATTATGTCATGCAAAAACGTTTTTATTTGAAACAAATTAGCAATATCAACAAAAAATATTTTATGCAAACCAAAGTATCTTTTTTCAGTTTGAAAGTACAAAAATAAAATAATAACAATGAATAGTTTTTACGATGCGTAATGGTCTTTACAAATCACATTCAACTTGTTAATTGCGATACTGTGTCAGTTTTATAGTGCCAAGTGAATGGGTAATAATAATAATAAATAGTATCTACACTTATTATTATGGGCACCTATGATTGACATCCTAGACTAGTAAACAGACAAGGATGTTTATGATAAACATTTAGAAAATATAGCTTTCTACTTCTATGTAGAGACGTTAAGCTTTATTTACATTTATAATGCTTTTTAAGTTAGAAATCTCAGCAATATAGTGAAGAAATTGAGTAAACACATTTTCTCTACTGAATCTAGGACTACGCAATTATAGCGAATATACCTACAACTTATTTAGAATTTTATTACAAACATCTAAATTTACATCACATACTGTTTTCACATAAAATTATAAGTGTTATCCACCAAGAAAGCGAATTGAATGAGATTTTGTACATCAAAACATGATCTTAGGTCTATAGTTTTTATTATTTACCCTTTTTTACAGACGTATTTCTCAGATATTGTTCTAAGGTCCGTATTCTGTATGCAAATCTCAGTGATAGATAGAACATAGGTTTCAGAACACGGCGTTTATTCTGTTACTCATAAGCTCAACTATGGAGGTATCAATAAGAACACAGTGCATATGAGTAGCAGTATCACAATTAAAAGCTTCGAAGCTAGCGAGGTGCTAGGGGGGGCCAGTGAGCGGTGTCGTGTGCGATACGATCATTCGGAGACACCACCTGTCCACACGTGGGACAGATCTCCAAGTCCAAGTTTCTTCCGACCACCAACTCTTGCTGCTTCACTATATCGGGCAGTAGCGCAACCAAATCAGGGAACACAGAGTCCAACTGCGAGCCCATAGCGTTCTTGCAGTGTTCGTAAAACTCTTCCGCACTGATGATGCTGTCGCGGAAAGCTCGAGACGCGACTTTGAAGTTCTCAACGGCTGCGGCGCCCCCCAAAGCTATCGCAAACTTCTTCACAAGCGAGCGGTTTCTAGCCTCGAAATCCGGGGGCGGGATGTAAGTATGCACCGGAGCTGGGAAAGTCTGTCCCGAGGAGTTAGTGAAGGTCATTCCGTCGCAGGCAGGCCGCGGCTTGAAGCCGGGCGGAGTGCTGCTTACGTTCCCGTTCATCTTTTTATTCTCTCTCGGGTACTCGATCGTCTTTTGAATTGGTTGGTTTTTAGCTTTAGGGTTGAGCGATGGGAACTCTTTCGCTGCGAGCGAGAAGTCTCCGTTTCCTGTGTTCTTGGTCTTTTCCGGCGCGGGCGCGGCCGGGACGGTGTCGATAGTCTTTATCTTTCTATCGACAACCTCATTGTTGTTGTTCAGGTTTGCTTCGGTCAGCGAATGATCGCGAGCGTACTTTTTGTCAAGCCCGTTGACTTGCACTAAAGGAGCCGTCGGCTCAGCGATGATGTTCTCCTTTTTGCTGTTGTTTTTCTTCTTCTCCTTCTTAGGTTTGGTTTCGGTCACCGCGAACGGGTTGGTCGAGGTTTTTATGGGTTGAGCGAACGGGCTCTTGACGGGTTGGGGAGTGGGTTGTTTCTTGGGTTTGTTCTTGGTGACGGGTAGTCCGGGGAAGTCCGCTACTTGGTTGAAGGCCGGTTCCCGGGGCGGCGGGGGGTCTGTCTTGATAACCTTCTGTTTCTCTTTAGATTTGGAGACGGTGATCCATTGGGGAGGGTTGGACGGAGCCGAGGTGGAGGATAGAGCTGGGAAAGCTTCAGAGGAAGCAGTTTGGGGCTTCTTACGCTGTGTTGGTGCTGGGTTGCTCTTCATAGCTTGCATTTCTTCCTTGTTTATCATCGCTACCTGTGAATCAGACGCATTCTTGTTTTAATTTAAAAAAGACAGGGAGATGTTGATGTTGCCCAAGTTTCTTTTCATTGTGAAATAATAAAGTGATATTCTATTCTATTTTCTTTATTAGACTCATCGCTAACTGGGCGACTTGTCGTCGAGCTGCCGCTATCTAGGTTAACTCGACTCGACGAGTTAACGGCTCGGCGACTCAACGACTCGGCGACTCTGAAGCTTACTGTGCGACGCTTTGAACAATTTTATGAAAATTGTCGGCTGCAGTCTGTCGTCGTGTCTAGTCGTTATCACCTAGGTGCGGCTGAGGCGGCTGAGTGCTCCTATATTTTTTTATTTTTATTCCTGAATCCTGCCGAAGCCGTTAGTAACTTTTATTAAGATTTTTAATTCTTTCTGATGAGTGCTCCTAGCTCCAAGACTGAAATGATTTATTTATCTACCTTCGGCGGCTGAGTGCTCCTAGCTCCAAGACTGGGATGGTCGTCCTTAGCGTGCGCGAGCGCCGGATATTCGTCATCGAGCGCCGAATAGTCGTCGTCGCTGAGCGGACGGCGCGGCACGGCGCGGTGCGCACTCGTCTGGGTCAGACGGAAGTTACTGGCGCTAGCGGGCTGGCTGTGCAGGACTGATACTGGCTTCGCTGAAATGTAACGAGTCAATAACAAAACAAGGTCATAAAGAATTTCAACAAGAACGAGATGTAAATCTAACTAATGTGGAATAAATAAATAATCTGGCGGATGTGTTTAGGACGATCGACAGGCCATCTATCCAGATAGAATTTTCAAAGTTGGTCCACTATTGACGGAATAATCGGGGAAAAATGGGACCACCTTGGGAGTGTATTATACTCTTTGTTTCAAAGAGTATAATATACAAAATTTCGGCATCAAATCGCAGGCGAATTCGGAAGGTTAACCAAAATAAAGCTGACCTGCGATGATTGTTCGTCGTTATTGATTTATAGAGTAGAGTGACAGTATACGTACAGTTCCTGAGCACGGTGGCGGCGACGGCGGAGGGCGCGGGCGCGGGGGCGCGGGAGGGCGCCGCGGAGGGAGCGCCGCCCAGCGTTGGGAAGTTCTTGTCGTTGCGGGTTAGCTGGTCACCGCCTGTAACATCATTTACTTCATTAAACTAACATTTAACCGAATACTCAAACGATTTTTTATGTTGTTATTTTTCTTTACTGCGTTTTTTTTTCTGTTCTGTACGTGTACCAAAATAAACTTCTATCTATCTATCTACGATTTTTTTTTATATTTTGACATACTACACAGCGTCATCTAGTCCCAAGCTAAGCAACTTAATGCTTGTGTTATCGTAACCAGATGACTCTGATACTTCGATTTCTTTTTGTAAAGACACAGGGACAACTTTTCGGTGCGAGTGTCGATACAAGAAACGGGCGGATTATCTCATTTCAGTGTTGCTGTCTGCAGAACCTAGAAGGTTCATTGTGCCCTGTAGGGCTTTAGACGCTCACCTTTATACGCCTTCGAGGAGCCCCCAACAAGCAGCGTGGTAGCGGCGGGCGCTGTTGAAAGCCGCGGGAACAACTCTTCGCTGCGAGTGTCGATGCGCGGCGCGGGCGGCGGCGGCGGCGGCGGGCTGGGCGCTCGCTCCTGTCTCACTTCACGGTGTTGCTCTCTGTTTATGAGTAGCATTGTTTAACTGCCAATTTCAATAACCTTTCTATCTCCGATTTTGCCTACTGTCGGTAGATATTTGACATATTTTGTATGGAAGTAATGTCAAATATCTATCCGCAGTAATCAAAATCGGAGATAGAAAGGTTATTGAAATTGGCAGTTAGTAAGATGAACTGGTGAAGTATAGAGATAGCAATACATACGTACACATTAAATCACCCCCTTTCCCAATGGGGGTAAGCAGAGACCACGGATCTCCACTTGCTACGATCCTAACACACCTCTTTCGCCTCATTCACTCTCATTACATTCTTCATACATGCTCGCCGGTTTAGGGTACTTCTCGGTTTAGAGATAGCAACAGAATGCTAAATGTTTTCGTTCAGTCGCACAAAACCGAATGCTTAGGATTCTTGTAAAAAATAAAGAAAATATGATGTTACGGTATTTAGTTTAGAAATAATATTGAAATGAATTGAGGTACGGATAAATACACAATACTTTTTTAGATCCTTTGAACATCAGAAAATGTATTTAAAAGTTTTGAACATGTTTAAGAGTCACAGGTATGTCCAACTATTCATTTTGCAGAAGATTTTGTTAATATTTTAATTTTAAAACAATGTGCTTTCGAAACGAATAATTTAGAGTTTAGAAAAAGATATATGTTGAATTTTCTCAGTTTGTATGACAGATAGGTACACATTTTTCTAATAAATAAAGTTACTTAAGTATATTGAATCAAAATACAAAACTACTTTACGTTTTAATGTATCGGCAAAGTGGATTGTATCGTGTTTGTCTCATTACATAATGTACAGATAAGATAATTGCAAACAATCTAATGCAAATATCGAGGATAAAGTTACATGAGAGCATCACAACTACATATATACTCGTATTTTAGATTGCAGTACTTCTTGAGTGCGCAGAGTTTTTTTTATAAAGGCTTTGTGTCCCACTGCTGGGCAAAGGTCAAGGCCACAGTTTGGCTCAAATGCATTCAGATCGGCTCGCTATCTTTTCTACATGGTTAGCCATTTTAATTCAGGTCCAAACGCTTGTTGATTTATATTTCGGTTATTATTTTCATCACAAAAAAATGTGATGATAATACAGGGTGTTAATGTTTACCTAGGAGTCCGTTGAGCAACAGGGTGCGGCGTTATATTGAACTGTAGCTCCAGGGTGCGTGCCTGTCGTGCCGCGCCGCGGTTCATCCCGCGGCCGTGCACTGTTGCTTTATGCGCTGAAAGTTATATAGTAACTTTGTATGAGAAAGTGAGTCTTTGTATGAGGTGGCGGAGCTTTTGGGCCGCTTAAACGTTTTTGGCTAACGATTTTAAAACCCGAGGTCGACAATAGCTGGAAAAAATTGAATTTATTAAACCAAGATAATTATATGTATTTTTATACAATAATTGACTTCCAAATGAGATGAGGATGATAGCTCATGTAAATAAATAAAAAACAGTTTTTTTATCAATGATGATTTTTAGCAAGATCTTCCGTCCTCTTAATGCGAAAAAGATATAGTGGCTTAGGCCGATCGTGCCTCTGTATCGCTTGTTGCACGCTTGGCTAAGGCAGAATGTGACAATGTAGTGCGTGAGTGCAGCCGGCGTTTATCGTTTTTTAAGTCGTTATTACGTCAAAAAGAAGAAAAGAAAAATTCATCTTCGGTAGAACCTCAACGATAACTTCGACATTGTCTTACAAGCTAGTCAATACTGAAATAATATTATTACCTTTGAGGTCAATCTCGCTTCTAAACACAGCCGTGAGATGTTGCCCCGCGCACTCCCCTTCCTCGCAGAGATAGTGATCCGTCCTGAAGTGATGGGCCAAGGCAGAATGCGACGCATAGTACAGATTCCTTAAAGATAAAGATATATTTATTTGCAAGAACATATGTTTAACAATTAGGTCTTAATCTAGTATAGTTTCCAATTATGTTCTACCTACTCGGACATCAAATCAAATCAAATAGCCATTTATTTCTGACATTATACCAAAACATTTAAAATTAGTTAGTTACATGCAAATAATAATAGTGTTTAGATTAAATTAAGCAATAAATTATTCCATTTTAATAAAAATTATTTCATTGAACAAGTAATACCTTCCATCAGCATCACACAGATGACAGTAAAGATGCTCCTTGCGCAGATGCCGGTATAATTCGTCGGCGTCCATGAAGCGTTCCTCGCAGAACTCGCATAGCGGGTGGCCCCTAGGAATATACTATCGAGGGTAATTATCAGACTAAAACAAAAGCGAATATGATTTGAACTGTCAGATGTAAAGAGTGAGACAAAATATGTGTGAAGTGACTAGTGGAAGTCTGTACTCTCAGCGTACCAGTAGGAAGAGATAATAATATGATTCTTAATAACTTAGCCGAAACTGGTAGTTTCGGCCTATATTTATGTAGATAGAATCTATACAATGTTGAAAATGTTGAAGCTTCCTTCCATACAATGTTGTTAGATAGTATACTCGTAGTATAGCTGTAGCTAGGTTTCTCAATGAACAAAGGTTGATATGATGCAAAATACTAATAAGCTTTGTTTCTGTTTTGCTGATTCTGCATAACAATCTATATTTTATACATACAATAAGGCTCTTAAAGGGCCGTACCCTGGGAGACCCCTGATTATGAAATTATTCTTGTTTAGTAATTTGGATACAACACAAAGAATTATCCGTATTACTGGGTATAAATAAAGCTACCAGCTTATTAAATTTTAGCTAAAAGGGATTTTCAGATTTTGGTCATACCAGATAATTTCTGATTTTTAAATTAAATATTATAAAAACATGAGCTACCTATGTGATGTGTCATCCAAGTCTCCTTTTCGTCTGTGATGAGCTAGTTCTTGCCGGGTGTAGCATTTCCTTTCACTTGTGAAGATCTGATAACAAAGTAATAAGAATTTTAAATTTGCATACTCACTGATTTCCATTTAATTAGGTACATACTTTATCAATTGATAAAGACAACAGACATCTTCATTTACACATCCACAATTCATTGTCTATTAATTACCTATCATAATTTTTTGAAAAAATTGCATTTATAATCACAATTTAGTAGTTTAAAGATTAGGGATAATATACAAGCAAAAATTGTAGAACAAGTAAAAACAGAAAACAAATTTTGAAGTCATCGTAAATTTATCAGAAGCAATAAAAGAAATGATAAGTAAGTCAATTAATTATGTATCCAAACCCAATTAACATCCAAATTGGCATGGATAAATTTTATCATATTTTCATACATCATGCAACGTAAAATAAGAAACTAATACTTATAGTATTCTTTAGGATTATCCTTATTAAAATGTAAGATGAATCTTATGAGGGCATTTTCCAAGTAATAACTATAAACAATGGGAAACAAGCCAAAAGGAAGTTAGGCATGTAAGTATCCAACAGCATTATCTTTGCTGACTTAACAATTTGTTTCTTGGTAGATGGCAATGGTAAATAGAATAATAAAAAAAATAATCAAATTCAATTTTATTATCTGAATTTTTGATGATGTCATTAGACTATAGTAGTCTATTGTGCAATTTGACTTTGATTCATTTTATTTATCATAGCATAAAATTGGTAATACATCATTACCGGATCTTAAAGTTGTTAAGCAATGCTGAAGGCACTTAGGCGATTAATAAAAACTTGGTCGTTAAAGTTGACCACTTGCTTACATCTTACATTTATATTACGTACTACATTTATTCATTAATAAAGTCATTCAACAATAAAAAAAATAAAAATCATTAGAGTATAAAAGGAAGTAAATAGCTTACAAACTTACCTTGAGATGTTTTACACAAAGATCACAGTAATGTCTTTCATGAACCTTCCTCATGTGGTCACTGAGTGTGGTAAAGTTACGAAAGGGTGGAGTTTTATCACAGATATTACATCGGTTCTCCAGAAGATACTCATAGGCCTGTTTGATCTCTTCACTACAGAACCCGATCTTGAATTGTCTCTCAAACAGTCGGTCTGTAAACACCCTGTTGCGAAGGTCCTTATACAGTTGGACCGAGTCTGTGAAGACCACCTACAAAATTTCATAAATTTAATTAAGACATTTAATTATTGAACATATTTGAGAAATTGTATAAAAATTACAAATTTAAATTCTACACAGATTAATGTTATTGTGCTAGTATTAGATAATATTGCACAATAGAAACATTTACCTGTTTTGTAAATTACTGTTGTATGGTAGCAGAAGCTATCTTTGCTATACATACCCTGGCAAGGTCCTGGCGACATATAGGACACTCATTTTGCAGGCACAGCACCCGCATGCGAGTAGAACACTCAAAACATACGGGATGGTCACATTCACCAATTGAATAGAACACAACGTTCTTGAAACACACCACGCAAGTGTTTTCGGACGTGTGGTCAGTCATTATTGATTCTTGGAACAGGTGTTCTGGAAATTTAATTGATGAGTATTATCCCGTAAGTTAGTACGTGGACGTTGAGAAGATGTGAAATAAATTACGGCACCTGTTATGAAAACGAAGGACGAAAATTTCGCAGAGCGAGATGGGTTGGAAATTTTTTTGACAGGCAGTGCTGTTGTGGATTTGACAACTCGATTAAGTAAGTGCTGCCAGTTAAAAAAATATGACTGAAAAAATGAACTGAGAAGTATACATCTGGGTTTTCCATTAAAATGCAATAGAAAACAGGATGAAATTAAAACTACTCAAAGCGTTTGTGAATTGTCTATGATTTGGTTAACGACGGTTGTGTTTGAAGTTTACTTTGAGAGTTTGAGAATAATTTGAAAAATTAACGAAAGCAAATCTGTTTCTTTTCTTGTGAGAAAATGTTGTGAGCAGAGCAGATTGCAGCAGATTGGTATCAGAAACTGTGAAATGTATTTTCAGGTTTGTTAAATAGCTTAATTGAATGATTATGCGCCTTCGCAGAGTTTATCTGACCACTAAACACGGTAAGGCCTTTCTCTCATGGAGCTACTCAAAAATGACAGAACTAATCAGTAATTACGATTACAAACCAGTTACAAATTGTATCTCGCACACGACGCTACTCAAGTTGTAAGGTCCTCCTTCACAAATTAAATATTTAATGTTTGCTCGTTCATTTTTATCACAAAAAACAAAGAAACTTGGGAAACCAGTAGCGTGGAGACCGGCACGACGCGTCGCGCGTGATCGGTTGCTAACGCGTTACCGACCAGTTAGTAACTAGTCGCGTCGTGTGCGAACCTCCATAGAACATGTATGGGCTGTGACGCTCAGGCAACTCGTTAGTAATTTGAGATTGTGACTAGTTCTTTTTGAGTAGCTCCATGAGAGAAAGGCCTAAGTACAAGTTGTAAAATACATTTGAAATTACAGATAGAGAATACACCGGAGCGTATTAGGAGAGCTCGAAGGACTGAAAAGGTTCCCAAGGAGTCTCCTACAGAGGAATGCCCACGGCTGATTTTGGCTCCATTCTCCAGACCCCCTCAAGTAGTCTTTGACAATGTTCTGATAGGATCAACTTGTGAAAGAAACTTGGAACTCTTCAATCCGACTAAACAAATACAACAGGTATACATACTATTACATTTGCTCAAATATATTCAGTTTTACTACGTAAGTAGTTACTACCTACTTTAGTTTAGCACCATCACAGACCAGTGGGTCTGTGGCACCATGTAATTAATGCTAAAATTCAAGACTATTATTAAATGTAGTTATGTATTAAATATTATAGAATTTTAATTTACTTATGATAAACTTATTTTGTTGGAAGTGTTGGCTGTTAGCACTATCCAGTGGTCTTTCCATTGATTCAGTTGTTAGCGATAGTGGTTTTGGTACTCATTGTAACATTCGCATTGTAGTCTTCAATCTATGAGCTTTTAGTTATTACTGCAAAGCTATCTTATTGAAATGCATTGGTACTGTGTTTCAATCATTCATCATCTTTCCGTTCATTTAATCAGATAACTCTTGGTAAATCCCTTCCTCCGGGGCTGGTGATTAAACTGCCACAAGAATGGCTGGAATTGGAGCCGGAGACTTGCTACTGTGTGGCACTTCAGTGGACGCCGGTGCAGCCCACCGCAATGCGGGAAACCATACGCTTCACTAACAAGAATAGGGGCCGTTATGATGTCATTGTGGTGCTCAAGTCAGTCATGGTAATTATTACTGTTAATTATTATCTTTGAACTGATTGTTTCTTTTACTTAATTTAACAGTTTTCTATCAGCATTTATATTTTTTTACTGATGACACCTTAAGCTCCCTACAACTGTTTCCTTCCTTACACAGGTAGTATGACATAGCAAATATACTTCATAAATTTGTTTACTAGAAATAAAAGCCTATACGAATTTTATTGATTTAAAATTGGATTGTATTGAAACGAAAAGTATTTAATTTAATCACTCACAACTGTATTCTAGTACACAGTATATTTATTATTTTCAGAACATAAAGGCCAAAAATCAGGCTAAAGGTTTCAAGACATCACCAGGTAAAATGAAGAAGAAGGTGGTTTCAAAAAAATCGCCAGGTTCAATCTATAAAAAGAAAGCAGAAATTATCTACAATACCACTACTAGAATACAAAAAACTGTCAATGTAGTCAAGTCAACCCAATTCTACCAAACATCTAACAAAGAAAATATATCCAACATTAATGAATATTCTATTGACACCAACACACGAAGATGCCCCTTTGATTCACCGGCAAGCAATGAATTAAACTTTGATACATCAGAGATATTTTCCAATATGAGAAAAACTAACATTCTTCAGGAAACTTATGACAAATCTTACAATGTAACTCTAAATTCAGAAATCCCCCAAAACGTGTTGAAAGCAACTACCAAACATAATGAATCAACTACAGACATTTTCGACCATATTACTTTTACTCCGTTAAAGAGCTTACCTAAAACAGAGAAATTGGACAAAGGTCCAAAAATTATCCTGAGTGTTAACTCTGATAGTGACTTTGATGATAGCTTGGATGTTAAAAACAATAAAGAAAATCAAACACACTCCATCCTTAGCATAACAACATCACAACCAGCTAACAAGTGGTTGACAGTGAACCATCAAACACATGTTGACAATCAATTTGAAACGCCTGCTATACAGAACAAGAAACATCCAAACACTTCCTCTCCCAAAGAGTTCAACAGTCCAAACTTTTCCATCAACACTGACTTCTCTCGTATCAGCGATCTATCCTTCTTCCCTCAAAGATTTTCTACCGAGCGTAAATGCTTTCCAAAAATCAATGAAACTCAAGAAATGATTGATGATAAATTAAGCTCTGATACCTACACTAAGGATTCTCCAAACACACCTATGGAACCTAACGCGTATCAGATGGAGAGACCTCCCCACTTCTTCACGAGAGAACAGCCTAGGATGTGTCGCCAATCACTGTTCAGAGAGTACCATCAGCAAGCAGGTTTTGAGAAGAACTACTTGAATCCCCATGAACATAATGTTTGGCAGACAGAAATTCGTGGTGATATAAGAGAAGTAAGATCTCCGCCACGGTCGATCACGCCTCCTTTGCAATCTATCCCTGAAGAGAGCGTGCAATGTTCCGAAACGCAAATACTCGACAAGACTGACCAGCAAATGAATACCTTCACAATGAACCGCACCTTTGATAAACACGATAGGTCGTCAATGAGCACAACATGTCGGCGAACATGGGCCAAGAAAGCCGTCAGATGCGAACCCGATCTTTGGAAGGTACCAGTTTCTTTCGTGAAAAAGTCAATGAAATCCAAGACTTCTTGTAAAGCTAAAGAATCCATTGGTAAAATAAACACCACTTTCGAAAGCAATAAAACGAATCAAAATCTTACTATAAACCAGTTCGGGAATGTGTACTCGCAGTCGTTCACAGTAGACCCTTTTCTGTCTACTACTTATTTCTACGACAAAGAGGCAGTCGATAAATTTGAAATTGAATTCAAAAGGTGGCTCAACTGTATACTTACTCCACCCGCTGATCTTGACAGTAACATTGAACAGAAAATTGACGTTGGGAAAGCTTGGATCGAGAACAGGAACAAGGAGGTGCCGCTTGCTCCTACAAAAGAATACGTTTCTAATGTCTACCACAACAGCCATAGACTTGAAAGTCTTCGCAAATCTGCTAGAGTACTACTCATGAGTCCCGAAATTTCTGCTGTCTTCCAGAAGTTGAATGCTCAGATTGAAAAGAAGCTGATAGCTATCCGACCAGACAGAAACCTCCACTTAGATGTGGGGCTACAAAAGATGATAATGGAATTGATACTGTCTTACAATCCGCTTTGGCTTCGCATTGGGCTAGAAGCAATTTACGGCATCGTCATGCCTCTAAAATCTAACAGCGACATCGAAGGGCTGACTTCCTTCGTAATCCAACGCATGTTCAAAAACCCTCACCTGAAAAATAAGCATTCAAAATCAAATGCGCCGAACATGCTTCTACCTGCGTATATGGAAGCGATCAAAAAGTTTACTCTCAAAAAGTTTTTCATGCTGGTATTCTTCCTGGATCAAGCAAAGCAAAGGAAACTCATTCAGCATGATCCTTGTTTGTTCTGCCGCAATGCGATTTGCAAAGAAAGTAGAGAAATCGTTATTCGGTTCACAAGAGAAGTCATCGCTGGGATCGGTGATATCACTAAGCATCTACGGCCACTCGGATACGTCGTGTGCCACAAACAATCCTATCTAGACGAGTACAAATATGCGGTTCACAATTTGGCTCTGGACATCAAAGATGGCGTCAGACTGACAAAAGTAATGGAGATCATTATGATGAAGAACGGTTTGTTGAACCAACTGCGAACTCCCGCGATTTCGCGTCTGCAGAAGATACATAACGTGCAAGTCGCTATGAACGCGTTGAAAGACGCAAACTTCACAATTGTAGGAGATATCACTGCTGCTGATATTGCCGATGGACATAGAGAGAAGACACTATCGCTTCTATGGCAACTAATCCACGTCTTCCGCGCTCCGTTGTTTGAGAAAGCCGCGAACGTTATACAAACATGGTGGAGAAAGAAGTATGAAGTTATTGCGGAACAGAGAAGACAAGAAGAAAAGGCACGCATGAGACTGACCAACGCAGCCGGTGTCATCCAACACTGGTGGCGTCAAATCCAATACAACAGACAAGTTGAATGGCAAATGAAACGTGTCACTTCCGCTACCATTGTTGTCCAAAAATACTGCCGCATGTGGCTATGTCGTACACGTTTACGGAAGATCAAAACCAGCGTGTTGAAGATTGAGACATGGTATAGGTCCATTAGGATGATGAGAGAAGCGAGAATGATTCTGGAGCAGCTATGGCTTGAGCGACAGGAACTGATGAGGAAATCTGCCGTGGTCATCCAAAGCTATGTTAGACGCTGGTTGTGCGTGAAACGTTATACCAAAACTGTAACAAAAATTGTGCATCTTCAAACCGCAATTCGGAGGTTCATTGTAAGGACAAGATTCTTGAAATTGAAGGAAACAACCATTTTCATTCAACGGAAGTATAGAGGAAAACTGCGTATGAAACTAGAGATAAGAAAACTCGCTGAACAGAAACGAAGCGTGGTTTTAGTTCAAAGTTACTTCAGAATGAATAGACAGCGCAAAATTTACTTGAATATCAAAAAGTCCGTCCAAGTCTTTGAAGATCGTTACATAGCCATACTGAAAATGCGAGAACAGCGACAAAAATACATAGAACTGAAACAAAAAGTGATTAAAATTCAAGCTTTATACCGTAGTAAGAAATGCCGATCGGAGTACACTAGACAAAGGAATTTGATCATTACTTTGCAGCGTAAATACAGGGCTAAAATATTGATGAGAGTTCAAAGAACTAACTACTTGCAAACAAGAAATGCTGCTTTAACTTTACAAAAGTATACAAAGTCCTATCTGATTATGAAAAAAGTGCGAGCGATGTACATTGCACAACGAAAATCAACCGTTTTAATCCAACGCTACTTCCGATCTTACCTGCTTGCAAAGTCACAAAGGAAGAGCTATCTTCAGCTCCGAATTGCGACAATAATTTTACAGAAACGTTACAGAAGCTTAATACTGATGCGAAGAGATAGAGCAGAATTCTGTAAATTGAAAAACTCTGCTATAACCATCCAAAGACAGTACAGAGCAATCACTGAAATGAGGAAATACAAAGAGAGTTACAACAATCTTCGCAATGCTACAATATCAATCCAACGAAAATACCGAGCACTGATAATGATGCGGGAGCAAAGATACAAGTATTTGCAACTTAAATCGTCTTGCATCAAAGTTCAAAATGCTTACAGAGCGTTTGCGATTGGAAAGAAAGAACGGGCCAAATACTTGAAGCTCAAGGAAGCCGCTATCAAAGTTCAGAGATGGTTCAAAAACTGCAAGAAAGGCAAAGAAGTGAAAGAAGAATTTCAGCAGACAAAGAAAGCTTGTGTTACTATTCAGACGTTTTACAAAGCCTACATAATTGGAAGGAAGCAAAGACAAGAATACTTAAGAATAAGAACAGCTACAGTTAGCATTCAGAAGTTTTACAGATCCTATATCGAAACAAGAACTATCCGACAACAGTTTATAATAATGAGAACTTCCACAATAAAAATCCAGCATTTCTACAAGTCACGCTTGGAAATGAAAAGGCAAAAGAAAGCATATTTGCAAATTAAATCGGCTGTATCGCTCATTCAAAATACCTATCGTCGATACAAAGAGTATCAAACTGTTAGGAAACAATATTTGGAATTGCGAAGAACGACTATAACCATACAAAGAAGATACCGCAGTCTAGTTGATATGAGAACGCAAAAGGAAAGATATACGAAGATCAGAGATGCAACGCTGGTATTCCAGCAAAGATACAGAGCATTAATATCTATGCGGGTACAAAGAAAGTTGTATTTAACATTACGCGCGGCTGTTGTAACTGTTCAAACCCGATATAGAGCACAGAAACTCATGCAAAAAACTCTAGCAACTTTCAAAACAACTGTTCAAGCATGTCTTTCAATCCAGAGGTTCTATAGAGCCTACACTTCTGGCTCAAAACAAAGGCAAGAGTATTTAAAATTAAAAAAGTCAACAGTAATCTTGCAACGTAGGTACAGAGCTCTGCTTGATATGAGAAAAGAAAGAAACTTGTATCTTACTAAACAAAAGGCAGCAATTTGTATTCAAAGAAGATACAGAGCTCAGAAACTTATGTTGAAAAATAAACATGAATACGAGATAATCCTACAAGCTTGCAAAGTTCTACAGACTAGATACAGGGCGTATGTAGCTGGAAAGTTACAGAGAACTGAGTACATCAGAATTAAAACGGCCACGGTCCTCATTCAAACAGGTTTAAGAATGTTGATGGAGACGAGAAGAGTTCGATGCCAATATCTCGTTATGAGAAGCGTCGCGGTCATGATCCAGCGACGATTCCGTGCTAATAAATCAGCACGCTGTATAAAACAAAATAATGCCGCAACTAAAATCCAAACATGGTACAGATCTATACAGAAACGCGACGCCTGCCGTCAAAAATACTTACACATAAGAAAGTCTGTTGTAACTATCCAATCTGTGATTCGAATGTTTATTCACAGTAACAGATTTCTGGAACTAAAGAGCGCTACTTTGACCATTCAAAGACACTACCGTGCATACAAAAAGGGACAGGCTCAAAGGCAAAAGTATGTACAAGTAAGGAAGTCTATAATTCAGCTACAGAGTCATGTGAGAAGTTTCATTCATAGGAAGCGTTATTTGAAAATGCGTTCGGTTGCTTTGACGATGCAAGCTGTGTACAGACTGAAGCGTCAAAAGGCCCTTACGAGAGAGCGAAGAGAATTAGCTGCGATATGTTTACAAAAGAACGTGCGAAGGTATTTAATCCAATCCTGGTACAGAAGATATAGAGCTAAGGCTGTATACATACAGAAGATTTGGAGAGGAAAACTGCTGACAAGACTGATACGTTGTGACTATCTACAAAAGAGGAGGTTTATTATAAAGTTACAGAGTGTTGTTAGAAAATATTTGATTAGAAAACTCATTCAGTCCAAGAAAGAACATGTTTTGAAGTTGAGGGAGGAGAAGCGGCTATATTGGGCAGCTTCCAAAATTCAGGTGAGTGTTTTTATCAGCTTATGCTTGTATCTAAAAAAACTCATTAGGTCTCATCTTTGGATTTACCTCCCCTTTATAAAATGACAATGAAATATGATCACAAATGTGTTTCCAAAGTGAGAATAAATAAAGATAGTCAGAGGTAAATCAAAATACATTTTGGTACATGCACACGTTTTTAAACATTCTTTTTAAACATAGTTTTAAAGTGCAAGCCCATACGTACAATAATTGGAAAATTTTATAGTTTACCTATTCATCTATTATTTACTAGCTGCGCTCCGCGGTTTCACCCGCGTAAGTCCCGTTCCCGCGGGAATATCGGGATAAAAAGTAGCCTATGTGTTAATCCAGGGTATCACCTACCAAATTTCAACCAAATCGGTCCAGCCGTTTTTACGTGAAAGAATAACAAACATTCTCACAAACTTTCACATTTATAATATTAAGTAGGATAGGATAGGAAGTAGGATTCTGTGCTATAACTCAAAAAGTTTCTTATGTCATTTTAGGCTCTATTCCGCGCGCACAAAGTACGAATGACTGTACCCCAGGACCGTCGCGTGGCCGACATAAGACGTCGATGGCGCATGGGGGCCTTGCGTTCCAATCAGGAGTCGCTCAAGGAACGAAACGAGGAAGCCATGGAGGTGCTCAGGAATATGTCGAGCATAGAGATGGTCATCAATGCGTTTAGATCTCTTGGTAAGTGTATATCCACTATAGAAATGGCAATAATAGATAATCGCTTTCAAGCATCGGAGGTACCGTTAATTTTTCGATCCAGACTTTTACAGCTGTTAAGCTGTGACGAAGGCCTTGGCGGTATAAAAAAGTATAAAAGTGAAGCATGGACTTGAATTTTAAATAGAAATGGTTACTTCTTCTGAGTCTTGAATAAACATAAATTAATTTAATCCTTATTTGTTTATTAATTCTAAACTAACATTGTTACCTGTTCTTATTCTTACATTTCCATTTGCACAACACCTGATAATATTACATTACCTATTTGTATTTCGGTTTACACACAAATCACAGACACACACAACTATGTTAGATAAAATCAAACTCCGATTGTTTACAAACATTGTCCTAATTTCCAATACTTTTTGTGATACGGTATTTCCCAATAATGCGACATCTGAAAACGAGTTTTAAAATTTGGAATGCGGGAATTTCCCTGATAAGTCATAGACAAGAATTATCACAGAGAAAGTTGGCTCTTATAGATTAAAGAATATAAAAAATATTGGACTAATTAGGTATAATACTATTTATACTTCAATACAATATTATAAAGAGGTACTCAATGTTTGTTTGACGAAGGTAATCTTCGAAACTATTCAGCCGATTAAAAAAAACTTTCACGGTTGTGTAGAATGGACTGTCGGAATGGTTATAGGGTATATTTTATACCGGTAGTTTAATTTGTCCACCCGTGCAAAGCCAGGACGTGCTGCTAGTATCACGTAAAATGTTTTTTTATTACAGAACTTCTAACGGAAGTATTTCCGAAGATGTACAATAGCAATGCCTCGTCGATCGTCCGTCGTGTGTACATCTATATGGCTGTGACGAATCGCTCCATTTCCAGCATCGAAGTGCTGAAGTCAGCCGCCGCCATACTTGTCAACCTCACCCGCTATAGGATCACTGGACCGATGATATACGACGTAAGATATATTTCGATAAAACATTTTGTTGCATTCTCAAGGTGCATTTGTGTTCATCATCGTTATGTATATCTTCACCGTTAAAACACCAAAAATATAATTATATACTTAATTATGCTTAGTCCAAATTAATATAGATCTGCGTTGACTTTCTAGGACTAGTTACTATTACTTCGAAAGTAGTCACGTTAAAGCTATCAACCCTTTTCACATGCATACGGCCGCCTGTCTGCCTTATTGCGGCATGTGACTGTATGTGAAAAGGCCTTTCCTTTGCTTGCCCAATCTAGTACTTTTTATGCAATGAAATCATAATTTCGTTTCATTATTTCAGAGAGAACGCATCTTGCCGATTTTGAAATTCATGCGGCGCTTTAGCAACAGCGAGACTCATTTGTTCTGCATACTGTCCACTTATTTGTGGCTTTTCTCCAAGTACGACGATGTGAGACATGTAAGTTGCATATTTCCTCGACGTAATAAATTCGTTTCAAGTAATAAGTCGTACGTTGAGAAAGCACGGAGGCCCTGTGCCGCGTCTTCATCGTACGCCGTGTCTGTTTAATTCAGGCCTTAGATAGTTACCTGAATAAAAACGTCCGAAAGGACGTTACTATAAAATATACATACCTACTACGTTATATTATCTTAGTGATGAATGAGTAGCGCAAAAAAACCGCTGGCAATATTCGTATCTACGAAACTTCAGTATAAAGATTTAATTATTGTTGTTACAGGATTTGACAGAATTCTTACAACTTCCCGAAAACCACAAAATGCTAGTAACAATCAAAGGCAACGTTGAGAGAGTGAAGCGAATGGCGGATAACACATCCAAGAATAAGTACGCAATACCACAACCATCAAAGTTCGTCTCACACACAAACTCAAGAAACTTGAGTATGTGTAGTAATAGTAGTATACTGCTGCCTTCAGTGGAACCGGACTACGGAATTGTAAGAGAAGATAAACCAAGGTATTTTGAAGATGCCCAACAAGCAATAAGATGCCTCTTCCTTACTTTTAAGTTATAATCTACTGTGAATTGTGAAAACGGGTTTAGAGTGCATGAATTTGTAATTTTACTTGTGTGTTATTTATGAAAGATTTTAAGTTTAGTTTAACTTTTTGGTAAAGAACTGTTAACTTTAAAAGTAATTTTAATATTGATTATGTTGAATTATGATATTGATGACTCATTAAGGGTTTTATAACAGCATTAATATTACTTATCTATTAATTTTAACTTGCTAACAGATAATTAAATAAAGTTTTTAACAAAAATGTTATACCTAGTTCATTTCTAACAGTGAAAAATAAAACCTCAATCTTTTGAAGTCTGTTAAAAATTGTTTCGTGTCTGATACCCAGATACCCTTCAGGAGGGCATTTCAGTCTTGGGATTCTGCGGAATTTTGGGTGGGAGGGTTGGAGTTGAGTGTACTTCTTTACTAGCAAGTCTTCTTTTTTATTTTCAAGTCTATGGTTTGGTTAACTATTCTCTGACATGACATTTGTATTGTCAGAACACAACTCGTCCTCCTCCCTCGTCAGCCTCGTCCTCGTCCCTCGTCAGCCTCGTCCTCGTCAGAGTAAATATGTTCTGTGCGAACACAATGACATTGACATGACAGGCAATGACAGCGAGTGAGTGACACCACGGATATAAATTGCTAGTTTTGTGCTGTGGCTGTGGAGGTAAAAATCGATTTCATGCTGTGTATTTTATTATTTTCCTCTTGGTTTTCCTGTAAATAATACTATTACGATGCATTGTATTATTTGAATTTGAAAGAACAATCATGGAAGAATATGTGAACTATATATTGTTGATATTGATAATTCTTCCTGTGGTGCTATTCATCAACCTATGGGCAGGTATTGGTTGGGAATTGTTTGTAAACAACTAAAAAATCACAAGAACCCGCCGAAAACCTACAAATTTTGTGAATATTATAGAAGGTGATTAATTTAAGACTGTGCTGGTGTAACCTCAATGGCGATATGATAATTTTATTATGGTATTAAAAGACTTTAAATATTCAATAGACTCTTTATTAACATTAAACTTAATAATCTACATAATATCACGTCATGTATAAAGCAATATAAATGTAAATAAATGTCTTTCACTCCTCAATTATACCTACCTATCTATAATAGGCCATTAATACCTTTACTAGATTATTTATAATACCCATCTACTGCATAAGATAAGGACTAATAATTATACCATGCGCTTCTCATTGGGTACTGAGAAGTTAAGTTAGTAACAAAAAATAATAACCACATTCTAACACTAACATTCTGTAAATTTTTGGTTTCTATCTTCGAGCCATGTAAACACAATGACTTGTTTCACAATATTCTAAACACATGTGCATTTGATCTAATAATATAAATATGAATATTTAATAAATACCTAATAATATTTAATTACTGAGGCTTCATGAAATGAAATATGATCATAACTGTATTTTCATGTGGTAGACATTCTTTTATCATAATTATCATCATCATCATCATCATGTGCAGCCCGTTTCATCTTACTGCTGGGCTTAGGGCCTCTCTTCACTTGTGGCAACCCTCCCTATCTTGTGCCGGTCTGACCCATGTACGACATAATAAAAAGAAATACAGTAAGTATCATAATAATGTCAAAAATTATAATAATCCTTTCATATTAAATATCACAATAGCCATTCCACTTGAGACTTGCATGGCTCTAATACAACTTATTTATTATTATGTATTTATTTATATTATGAACATGAATGAATTGAGATATTATCTTAAATGTGAAACATTTACAAATATAGGAAATCTACCATGTTTAATATCACAAGGGACAATTTCATTTGGTTAAGGATTATATTATGATGACCTATATTATTTAATTAATAACAATTTTACATGATATGATATTTCTAAAGCTAAAAATAAAGCAATCGTTAAAGCTGACTTTCAACAATCAATAGGAGTTATCTAAATACTATCTTTTTATTATACAGACACACCTAAAGTATTTTATCTGATATTATCCATAAACAAAGTATACAAACAAGTTGCTTCCCGCCGTCTGTTGCTCGGATCAGGCTGTGTTATTTATAACCATGTTTATGATAGAAGAGAAAACATACAGAGCTGGGGCAGGTCACTATTTAACAATATACAGGAAGTTAAACTACATTCTTAGAACTATTGATTGGTGAAAATACTGTTGTAGGTGCAATGAGCTAAATTTCACTAGATAGAATAAGTTCTTCCATGCCCATGTGACCACGATGCCTCCATACACGGTACCTCGCAATATCTTTACGAGTCACCATACCAACAACCTGTAATAATAAAATGTACACAAATAAGGAAAATAAAGAGGAAATAATTAAGATAAAATATTTACCTACAGTCAAATAATACAAAAAAATTGACTAGAATGATAAGAATTCGTTAAAGTACCTACATTTACCAAATACCTCTGATATAAGTGATATTATAACGTCAGAATATTATCTGACGTTATATCAGATATAAATGAATAATCATAGATATAAATAAAACAAAATTGTCGGTCCCAGCTTCTCTGTCGTTAAGCCGCGACGGAGACCTTTAGGCGGCCTAAAAACTTCGTCACTAGAGTTGGCTACTTATACGAACGAACGAATATCATGGGGTTAAAATAACTGAATATCATACCTCGTTAACATCATTAACGATGGGCAAATGCCGCAAACCCAGCGCTCGGAAAAGCCTGAACATGCGAGGCAGCGACGCGCGGTGAGGCAGCGTGTACGGCGCAGGGTTCATGAATGGACGCAGGTCTATTGTGCAGGTCTTCTCCCAGTCTGATACCTCCAACTGCATACGAATAAATAAACCCCGTTATTCGTTTAAAATAAGAGTTTCGGATGAAAAGAGATAGCAACAGATTTGAGCTAAAGTAAGTTTACTAAAATATGATTTTACATCTTATTGTAAAAGACATGATACTGCAAAACGAGGAGTCCCTTTTTGCTAACGTTTACTCAGAACGATTACTAGCTACTCGTAAAATGTAAGTTTGTTGTTTTGTTCATTATCAATAGAAGATCAAAAAGAAATGTCTACCAGTCCCTCGGATAGGTACAGTCGTGACCATTATGTTTCTTATCTATACTAATATTTTAAAGAGATAAAGTTTGTTTGTTTGCTTGTTTGACGGAAATCTCCGAAACTACTTAGCCGATTTCAAAAATTCTTTCACCAATGTGTAGAATGGACTGTCACGATGGTTCTATATTTTATCCCGGTAGTTTCATTAGTACACCCGTGCAAAGCCGGAACGTGATGCTAGTTTCATTTATAAATCAACTTGTGACACAGTGGTGATCATTCAACTTACTTATATACTTTATTGCACACCAAAATAAAAATAACATAACTATAAAAGTAATCGCAAAGGCGAACCTAACCCTAAAAAGAGTTCTCTTCCAGTAAACCTTAATTGGGAGAGAGAGATGGAGTTTTAAATGTGTTTTAACTTACCTTATCAATAGAAGGGTACCTCGGGTACTCTATCCTGAACATGTCCATATCGACGTTTGTATTGGACCAGGTTGTGTTCGCATTCTCGTTGTACAACTTGTGTTGGATCAGTACTATTAGTTGCGAGCGGAGGATTAGGCCGCGGAGACGCTTGTATGTCGGCACTTCTGTCTAGAAGATAATATAAGTTATTATATAATTTGGTTTCATGTAAAAATTGTAAGGGCGGCAGAAAAGCGCTAAGAAACGGTCACTAGTTTAAAACGCTTTCATTGCCACGCTACTAAGGTGGCGTTCAATGTGTTTACCCATTCCGGCCCAGCTGCCACAGCCACTAGACGACGTGCGTCATAGACAGTAAACGCGTTAACAATTGAACATAATTGATTAAAAGTGGGAAAAATCATACATATTCACAAAATTATATAAATGTGATATGATAACCTAAAGTTTAGGTCCTAAACAATTCTTTCTAGGGCTACTTCTAGGTAGGCCTATGTCGCAAATCCTTCAATCAAAGAATCTGAAAAGGTATATATACATATTTATGACTGTATGTTTACAAATCAAACTTACATCATCAGCCAAAGGCGGGTCCACAACAGGGAAACCATTGTACGAGACCAGTTTGAGAATTTCCACAATATGGCCGACGTTTTCATTCGTGCGCAGCGTGAATACTGGATGTGACATGACTTCTGATGCGTAAATATTGTGGGCTAATGGCGGCGGCTCCCACGGAAGGAAGGGCACGGCGGCTAGTTGGATGTGGATGTCGTATATACCCTGGGGAAAGATAAAAGGTAGAATAATCGATCATTTGGGAATTCGGCGCTCTCTACGTTACGTTACGCAAGAATACTAAAACGATACTTAAAGTAAGTGGTTTAAAAGTCCAGACTTTTTTGACAGATTTCTGAAGAGGAATGTTAAATTATGGTAAAGATAAGCACTACTTACTTTAATTAGTATTCCAGTACTCGAACGTTACTTCATTAAAAAAGTTGCCAACCCACTTAGCGGCGACCAAAGTGACGTAGACAGTGCTATGCTATAATACCAAAGAAATTACCTCATTAAAGAAGTCGCCGACCCACTTAGCGACGACCAAAGTGACGATAATGGGCAGTGCGTTGGAGATCTGTCCAGTGGTCTCAATGATGATGACGGCCAGAGAGATCGTCATCCGCACCACTCCGCCTAGTTGGGCCGCAGCGCCGATCAGTGCGTACTTCGCTGGGTTTATTGTCTGGAATCGTAGATTTGTATAGTTGCAAGTGTCATGGCGCCTGGTTACTTAGACGTGACGTCACGCCTAAGTAATCAAACAAAGGTGGGAAATTAAATATTAAAAAAAAAAAAAACTAATTATTTATTTGGAACAAATTATAATATGGTGAAATAGGGTACAATTGACTACCACAAAAGTTGAAAACTGAGTAGCGGAGTCAGTGCTCTCCTCCAAACAAGCGAGGATGGGGTTCCGACTTAGCTACAGAGCAAAACTATAACTCAAATATTATCAAAGTACACTGAAGTAAATATTAAGAATAAATACTGCAAGAGAAGAATACAGAAGACGGTGTGTTTGAGTGTGTAAGCTTGTGTGAGTGTATGGGTGTGTGTGAGAGAGGAAAAACGAGAAATGACGTGACGTTGACAAGTGTCAAATTAGAAACAAAATGTAGGTATACTTACATAGGAAGGCAGCAGATACTGTATCACAATAGCCAGCAATCTTCCCCACGCTGCTCCCGTCAATAAGTTCGGTATGAACAATCCACTCGACACAGCCAAACCAAACGTCCAAGTAGACAACAAGAAATAGCAGACTACGAACACAGATATAGAGAATGGCTTGTATGAACCCATCGGGTCGTGGAGGAACGAGCGAACGGACGCTTCGGGCGTTTGGAACCAGATGGCAGCTAGAGAGTTGTATTCACCGTCTGCGCAGTACAGCTGGAAAAGAAAGAAAGAAAGATGTGTTTATTTCCGTAGGACCTACATTATCCTGCAGGTACCGTCAAAAGAAAAAAAAAGACGTGTGGCACTCGGGGACTGCCGCGGTAAAGCTATTGCATGCCACCTAGAGGTGAGTTGCTGAACGAAAGAGACAAGCGTTAGGTTTTTTCGTTACGGAATTTCTGGATTCGGTCTCCACGCTCAAGGCCCGCGATAGAAGCTATGCAATAGCTTAAAAAGTTATGGTTTGTTTACCTGTAAAGGTACTTTAGTGGGGTCTTCCCCGAGTGGGCGACAGTCGTTCAATAGAAACATCATGAGGAATCCGCAAGTAGCACTCGCGGCCGCCACTAGACACGCTTCCACTACGCGAAGCCACGGCGAAGATACGTGCCTGTGTTATAATCATTAAGTTATAGTATTATTGACTATTATAGTTACACCATGAGGGGTTAAACACTGTCGAGATACGAGTAGTGAAAGATACTGAGAGAAAATCGATTTTCTCATTATCTTGCAATTTTTTATCTTTCAATTTTACAGAACTAAAAGTTAAAATGTGCTTTTTCTTCAGAAAAATCACATTGGTGTTTTTTTTGTTTGTGATTTTCCTTGTTACTCTTATTCCAATGAAAAGATATAGCTAAAGATATACTTAACAGACATCTGAGCTAATGAGTCCGTATATATAACAGGGTTACTAACATGTGCAAAATTAACATACCTCTATAATAGTCCTTTTTACCCTTATCTTATCATCTATCATTTAATCATGGAAACATCAAGCATAAAGGGAAATTACCTTATCCTAAACACGGTCAGTTTGTAGTTAATATAGTTCCATAACGCGCCGAGCAAGCCTCCAACTGCGCCGAAAAACATAAACACCGGTAGCTCGTAGAATTGAAATGGGAACGGCTCCATTTTACCCAAGTTCAAAAGACCTGAAAATATATGTTCTTTGAAATATAGCTCTAAAGTAGACAATGGATTGAATCGATTGAAAACATACTAAAAATGTAAGAACTATTTATAGCAAGAACATTTTACTTGCGATGTTTTCATCTACTTAGGTACAACTTGATTTAATACCTAGACCTATAGGTACTAGGTACTATCAACAAATTATATTACTTGTATAATATGTATTCTCAAAATAAGAGACACTCAAATTTTTCAATCACGACTGTATCCCAGGGTGTGGTAGACATTTCTTTCTGTTCTTTATGTAGTTCTTTAGATCTTTTTCAAGATGTCAAGGTAGTCAGAGTCTGTCCAAATACATATTTGGTACATGCCCTCTTTTTGCAGAAGTTAACTTTACATAAGTGACAGGTTGCCGGTGATCATTAAAGACTTACCAGGAAAACTCAGCTCGCCCATACGTCCATTATAAGCGGAGAGTGCAAAGTTCAAAGTGAACGTTGACACGACAGTGCCGAAAAAGGTTCGCCACGTTAAAGCTTGGTTCCAGAAACTAGTACCTTCTTCTAGTGAGAATAGAACTCCACCTAGAAAGAACATAATATACCTAGAAATATTTCCTGAAATTTGTGTATTGAGTCTGGTCTGTGTGTATGAGATGTAATATCTAAAATCATGACAAAACATATTTTACTGTTTGAAAGGTATATAACATCATAATGGTGGGTACGGTTACACACCTACGTGTACACACCTACGTAGGTACATACTCGATGAAACTTAACGTAGGTGCTAGAACCAACTTCATTAGGGATAAGCCAGTATAAATTGCGCCGCGTAAAAAAGAACGATAAGGGGAACGGGGGGGTTCGTGAGCGCAAACACATCACGAACCAATAGCACGCGCTAAATCAATGGTGGGAAGTGCACTGCGTCACCCCTCCACCAATCAACCCTAAGATCCCTAAAATCGCCTACTGCGCAGCTTCACGACTCAGCGTTCTTTTTACGTGACCCTACCTATACCTTCTAGTTATAAATACAACAAAATACTCTATTCCTAAGGTAAGTAAAATAATGCAATCTATAATTTCCTCACCAATAGGAGCTCCGAACGCTGCGGAGACACCGGCTGCAGCGCCCGCCGAAACAAAGTCTCGCTTCTCGTGATCCTCACGGAAGTACTGGAATATCTTAAAGTCTTTGTTGAATGTTGTGCTCTTGCCTTGCGATATACCGGCCGCGACTACTGCCCCGCTGTGGATCATTGGACCTTCCTATAAGTCGAAAAGTTACAGTAAGATTTTTCATTTATAATGAATCTAAGTGTGGTTTCATACACGGGCGGTCTAATTACTCCGTCACCGGAGGCCAAATTAATCACTCGTCATGTCTATACAATACAAAACACCAGTCTTTCAATCATTTCTTGGGGAAACATGCAGGTGTATGGCCTGCCAAGCTAACCTTTCTTTGACCTTCATGTGACTACTACTGTATAATATTTATTCCAGAGCATAATAACATTTAATTTCATTGAATAAAAAGTAAACATATTAATTTACGATAAGTAAATCAATCTTTTACAATAATTAATGCTGGTTATGCTGGTGATAATTTAGTCAATGCATTCACAAAGTGTTGATCGATGTAGATAGCTACAAACATTAACTTTACATTACTGTTTTTGCACGCTATTCCTGTCATAATTAGGTACAATTGCATTCATTTTCCTTTTACACGAATGTTCGAAAATCACTGAAGCAATAATGTTTTCTCTTATGCTGATAATATTGTTCTTATTTACAATCGTGAACGCAAAAGTAAATCCTGATGGTCCAACGGTGGTACAAGACTTAACAAATTGCATCCACCAAATGATAGAAATAAATTTCAAAGAGCCAGGTGTGTTAATATTTGGAAATTCAGATAACTTTAGCACATCAGTGTCGAAAATTCAGTATCAACTGTTGAAGAAAATCAATAACATGGTGAACTATGCTGTTGAAGTGATGAATCCCGAAGACGAAGATATAAATGTTTGTGATAATTATGACGACAGATTAAGCGTTCTGCACATCGATGTTTTTGATGTTAGACCTATGCCAGATTATTTTGTGATCGTCATAGATAGTTACATAGAATTTCCACTTCTGGTAGGAAGACTGCTTCGTTCCCGTAGTTGGAATCCCAGTGCAAAATTTATCATTTTACTCTTCAACTTTGCCAAAGACTCTGACAATATCCAGTTTGTGGAAAAAATGCTAACATGCCTTTTTAGGTATAATGCTACTGAAATTGTAGTCATCGTACCTCAAGCAGGCATCATCAGAAATGCAATCGTATATGGATGGAGACCCTTCGACCCGCCAAAGTACTGCGGTTACTTCAACGAGACTGCTAAAAACAGGCTCTATGTTCAAAACACTTGTGAGAAGGGTGTTTTGAAATTCAAAAGGCTTTTTAAAATACCTGTGCCTAAAGATATGAAAGGGTGTATTCTGGAGATATTAGCCATGGAAAAACAGCCATTTGTAAGCGGCGATGAAGAAGACGCAAAGATAGAAATGATACTCATTGATGATCTGGCCAAGACATTTAACTTGAAAACAAGCTATGAGATTATTGATTCGCAAAGAAGGGGTGAGAGGGAAAATGGACAGTGGGATGGCGCTCTGCATCTACTGACTATGAAAAAAGGACATGTGCTTTTAGGGGGAATATATCCAGACTTTGATGTGCATGAAGACTTCGCGTATAGTTCGTCGTATCTGTCCGATTCGTACACATGGGTGGTGCCTAGGGCTTCCAACTCTGCCCCTTGGGTAGCTCTATCAATAATCTTCAAAAGAGAAGTTTGGTACTCTGTAATTGCAGGTTTTGTAATTTCAGCTGTATCATGGCGAATTTTAGGACAACTTGGCAAGGATTCCGAATACAATAAGTCTTGGCGCCACAACTTTATGAACGCATGGGTTTGCTCTCTAGGATTCTCATGCTACACACGTCCAAGAAGACAGAGTTTACGTGTATTCTTCTCTTTCTTCAACATTTACTGCATTTTAGTCATAACTGCTTATCAAACTAAACTTATCGATGTTCTGAAGAACCCAAGTTTTGATTATCAGATACAAAATGTCGAGGAGTTGGTCGAGAGTGGTTTAAAGTTCGGCGGCTTCGAAGATCTTCGTGATTTGTTTAAGAATTCAACAGATCTAATCGATATCATCATAACGGACCGATGGGTCGATGTTGAAGACATTACAACAGCTATGATAGACGTAGCTGTTCATAGGAACTTTTCTTTTCTCTGCAGTCGACTGGAATTAGCACATTTAGCAGCAGTGACGCCTGATCTAAGCGACAATTTTGGGTCATACAGATATTTTGCGTACGACATGAACATGTTCTCTGTGCCTGCGGAGATGGTAGCACTGAGAGGATTCGCATTTATGAATATGTTTTCGGAAACATTGGCTCTTTTTAAGCAAATGGGAACCAACGAGGCACTTAAGCGAAGGTTCGCTTGGTTCAACAAGAAACGCAGGGCAAAGTTGCTACGCGCGATTTTGATGGAAAAAACTGACGTTGCGTTGTCGCTTCAGCATCTTCAAGCAGGGTTTCTGGTGTTACTTCTCGGGTACGTTTGTGGGTTTATTGTGTTTCTGTTAGAAGTGATTGCTAATACAAAATGGGTCAAGAGAAAACTTTCGCAACTTGATATTATATTAACACAACATTATTCACGTAAAAACGACAATATTTTACGTGAGTAATTTCCCGTTGCGTTACAATAATGTCTAGTACAACTCACGATTTTCGCAAAGCAAGTTGCTTTGCAGAAGATTAAAATTGTTTAACGCCTACAATGGTTTTACTAAGAAAAATAACATTTATGTAAAAATTAGTCAGTTTAGGTACGTAACATAACATTTAGGCTCTTACCTTCCCACCAGCCAATCCTCCGACGACAGCCGTGACGACTCCAATAGCCTTCACGAGTAGCGTCTTGATTCGTACTACTCGAGGAACTTTTACTCCGTTCAGGTAACATTTTACTTGTGGTATTCCACTGCCCGCCGCGACAGGCTGTAACAAAATCATAGTCATCAAATATTTTCAAAGTTATAGGTACTAAAGATCATATACGGCCTATTTGCGTAGACCAAGTTATGGGCACACGTTTAAGATAATAATGATTTAGCAGTTGATGAGTCGTCTCATAACGAGGTCTATTGAGATTTGTACCCTAATAGGTAAGAATGCAACTGAACTCAACTCAATAAGATCTTATTACAGACCACCTAGAATAGTCATGTTCTTAAAACTAGGGGATAGATACGCTAGTTTAATTCCTATTAAAAGGACCTAGGCACAGAAGCGTTTCATTAATATTAACAACAATTAAACATTAATGTTTCCCGTCATTCATTAGGGTCGGTATAGGTATCTACTTTGAAAATAACTAAATTAATTAGAAAAGATGAAGTCATAAGATAAGTAAATTTAACATACAAATGATGCATGAGATACACAACATACTTATAAATAATGTACAATATAATATCGATAAGAGAATAGTCAGAATATAACACGTAATTTCTAGAGTAAAATCAGTTATGACCAGTTCTTACCTCTACATAGGCAACTAGTACAGATCCGATGAAAACCACACACACATTTGATAACACCCACAGCAAATATGGAATGTATAGTCGGTCTTGTAACACAGATTTGTCAACAGCTGTAGGTATTTGTTTAGGAAAATTCTAGAACAAAGGATTCTTACCTACTTTACATAACGCTAAGGGCAGACAGTGAAGGTCTGATAAAATAATGTTATTGGGCTATTTATGTAATAAACTTATTGGGTAAAAGCAAGGACGATAATCGTCCTTGGCAGAAGAGTGGTTATAATTTTCATTATATTTAGTACCTATGCAGGAGGTTACGCAAGTGATGGGTCAATCTAGCTAGGATTCTTTTTAGAATGTTTGTTAAAAAAAATAATTAAAAGGATACATTTCTTCAATTCTCTGTACTTGATCTTTGAGAATTCTTCAATACAGATGTTGATAAAGAATGCTATGAGCGCTGTAGCTACTCCAATGAGGAATATAATAAACCATCTCATAATATCTTTCCATACTATAAATGGGTACCCTCTCTTCCGTTCCTCATCCAAGAGAAGATGGTTCTCGCAGGTGTCATAGTCTAAACTCTGTAAAATAATTGCAATTAAGTAAAGGTTTTCGCCTCAATACTGAAACGGTACTTATTGTAAGTGGTGCTTTTTGTTTTAAGAGCCTGTAGTGTCCCACTGCAGGGAAAAGGCCTCTCTTCTTTCCTTCCTTCCTTTTTTGTGATTTTTTTATATTTGGTATGGCTGGGCAAGCCTATTCTATTTCAACAATATCAAAGGCACTGGTGTCCCGTTAAGTGTAGGCAAAGATTGCCTCCTGATGCTGTATAAATCATCTAGTATAGATGTGAAGGCCTGAGTTTTTTTAATATTTGTCTACACAAATCTGATTGGTAAGAGCATCCATAATGTTTCATATCCTCATAAATATTTAAGTAATATTTCAGTATTCAGGGGTGCTATAAATATAATTCTTTTAAGGAAACAGGTAAAAAAAACTATAATATTAGGTTTATCAAGGCAAAAAAATATAGCAAATATAAGTTTGTTTTTGTTATCAGAAATTAATTGTGTGATTTCCAGTTACAAAAATACCCAAGCATGGCTATTATTCAAAATAAGCTGTTATTTTTTAAGGATTTTCCTTGAACATGCGTGACTGAACTAAAAAAACAAATAATGAAAACTGCAAGCATAATCAGGGCCTCCTCATGCGTCAGATTATCTAGACAGCATGTGTTTCACACAGTATTTGAGGATGAGCAATGCTCAGGCAGTCTTTTTTCCAAAGCTTGAATGGCAAGGTATACCTTTGCCTAAGGGCACAATAAAGCTTCTAAATAGTGCTTCACTGACCTCATACTTAGCGGAGAGGACATTCATAGACCCTGGTTCAATTTTCTGAACTGGATGTCGTCTTCGTATCCCATGACTTCCATGTAATTCATCATCAGACTCCTAAAAAGATTCAATTATAAGTGAATATAAAGTTACTAATTTATTTCTTTTAATTTAATTTATGTTAATGATAGATATTAGATGATCTCTACAACTTTGATGAATGCTGGCGAGATACAGCCCCAAAGGGCCAAAAATAGGGATGGTTGGAGCAGTTTGGGTTAATCCTTTGTAACGAGAGGTTAAAAAAATATATTTAATCTCAGATATGGTCCGAATTTTAACTAGATCAACTTACATGAGAGGATACAGATCTGTTGAGCTGTGCAATATTAGAAGAGCTTGCATCTTCATCATTGCTCACTAGCTGAGCAGTATCAGACGTGGTTATTTCACTAAAAGTCTCGTCTACGAGGGACGTGGAAGAATTTTTCATTTTGAAATTGGTCGATAGAATTAATAAATAGGTATTTACGAACAAAAGGTTCTATTACTTCTATTCAGAAGTGCTATAACATTATTAGGGTTTCAAAACACTCTACGAGTGACAGCGAGTGAGTTCAAGAACTATGAAATTATCTAAAAAGAAATAATTTTAGAAAATATTCCACACAAAATAATACAGTTTACTCAGGTTTTTTCTTTCAAAAGTAAATAAACAAGGACTACACGTCGCGAAATGAAAATCAAAAATTAGTGTCAGTCAACTCAACTCAACTGTCAGTGAGTCAGTCAAGTTATGTCAAAGTCTGTCAAACTCAAAGATGTTGACAGTGACAATTGTAAAAATTTGATAGTTTGATTAATTTTTTTAACAAAAAGGTGGAATTATACTTTACACCAAATTTTATAAAACCTTTATTTTGGAACAGAATTAGATAATTATACATTTTTTAGGTTTATTTCTAAAATAAATCAAATTTATTTTCAAATTACTTTTTGGTAAGTTAAAAAATCCTAGGTGGTAAAGAATTTTGATATTTACTTTTTTTTATTGTTTCTATATTCTGGACTGATTTTAATTGAAATCTTTAATTTAATAGCATTTATTGATAGCGATTTTATTACTTTGAAACAATATTTACCAAAATGATAAAAATGATAATCATTTTGATAAGCTATCGTTATCATTTTTTATCAGTGAGCAACAAGAACAAACTTTTGACTCACACATGCACATTTAGACAGCGTTCCGCTGTAAACAACAATAGATGCTGTCAATGTGTGTGTGGCTTGCTCGTTCGTTTGGTTGACAATCGCGATGTGATGTATTTCTACATCATCGCATGCTGAGTTATATTTTCAACAAAACCCTTTAGTTTTTAATTAAGTTACTGTGTTTATTTCTAAATGTTTTCAATCGTTGTGATATCTTTTCTCAGTTTTAATTTCTAAATATGTGTAATTTGCCGCCGAAGTTCCATTCAGTGTGTCGCCTTTGTTTATCATTCTGTGGCGATAATTGCAGTGATGTTAGACTTCCAATTTTCGACCGTGATAAGGATAAATCACGACTTTCCGAGATGATAATGGCACATTTATCTCTAATGGTAATTATTTTGCAATATTTGGATCTGAAATCGTCTGTAAGGCGGAGTTTTCTCGTGTGAAAGTTTAGCGTAAGCGTATGAGATTGTGGATGCTGATAAGCGCCATTAACTTTCTCGCGGGTGTTGGGTATTTTCGCATTGTGATATCATATTACGGCCCACGCGACGAGTGCCCGGAGGTATGACTAATGTCATTCGTGGAAATGATATGCGAGCGAGCGGTAGGCGCGCAGTATCAGCTGCGCGCGGGCGCTCCGCTGATAACAAAGGATGCCCGCGAGCGCCCCCCGCCTCCCGCCGCCGCCCCCGCAGCGCCCTCGACCCTCGTCCCTCGCCCTATGCTACACAAATACACAGCTACTGCACAGTGCACTGTGCTCATCCATTACACTGCATTGCTATTTTGAGAATCCAATATTATCTAAAATTAGATTTATACTTTAAGGGAATCAATCTGCTAGGGGTTTATCCCTTTCCTGTCTCGGTACAATCTAGAATGTTGAAATAAACAAGTTAATTTCTATGATTCTTGTTATCAGATTGGCTGGAATGACTCATCATCTATGATTAGGCTTGAGAAAGGTCACTGGCCACATCATCTCACTTAATGATGATGTTGTGAAACTAAAGTTTCAAATTATATTTTTAGGTTTCCCCAGCTGACTTGCTGCCACAAGTTTTGTGTGGAAGTTGTGTTCAAAAACTTGAGGACTTCCATACCTTCAGAGAATTGACACACAAATCGGAAAGACTGTTGGAACAATATGTTCAGTACGCTAATTCACTGTCAGGCCCTAAAGAGGTGAGTAGCTTTCTAATTCAAGTTTGGTAGTATCAGGTAAGTGTGCATTTAAAAAACATTTGTAACAGTAGTAATTTATTTACATAAACCTTATTACAAACTAATAATACATGATTACATTTTACTAATGAAATACTAAAATGAAACAAACTGGAAAATGTATTATGCAAATGCTATTTCTGAATTAATGTTTCTGTAGCGAATGGGCTGAGACCTTAGTTTCTTATTGTAGAATGCTTTGGTAGCATTTACAAGGAGACCACAAAGCATTCCTATGGCCACTACAGTGGCTACGCCTAGAATACTCAACAGAACATGTTTAGGCTTCAAGTTTGTGAAACTGAAACCTTTCTTAGCAGCAAATGTAGAATCCAGCATAGGACAGAATGGCAGGGTGATGTTTGTAACATATGCTCCAGCAAACTTCATTGGTGCGGCACAGCTGAAAATACCAAGTCACTCATAAAATAACAATAAATAATATTTCTCAATATTGACACCGCTTATGAATAACTTTTAATAACCCATTAAAATAACCACAAGTTTTATGGTTTTCGTTGATCTTAAATCAGATAATTTATTATGCTCCATTGCAACTTAGAAGACCATCAAAATATTATTATAATATTATAAGCATATTTTAGCTACATTATTTTATCTAATGTACCTTTTCTACTAGTACTGTAAACATTGTTGATATCCGAAATATAACAGTATGTAGGTCAGTGTATTTTTGCGGCGTGATAAAAGCCGCGGACGGAAACTAGTTCGTAAAACTCGACTCTCTTTACAATATCCCTGCATGCTGTGTGTGAAAAAGCTACTTTTTAGATTATCACGTTCAGTAGCTAAGTAGTAAATTATGCTTTATTAATTTGAAGTATTACTATCACTAATCCCAAGAAAAAAAAATACGATCATAACTGTGATTCCCAAAGTGTGTTCTTTCTAGGAGACATATTTTCAAGATCTTAAGGCATTACTTCTTCATTAGTAATTTGACGTTCTAAAACTAGGAACTTACAATGGCACATCAGCAGTCTTGAACTTCTCAGCAGCACCCTGATTGGTCACGATGTTGGCCAGGTCGCAGTTGCAAAGCCATTTATTGCCAGTCATGCCTAGAACCTCGAGCTTGCGCCATGGCATCAAGTCAGTCGACAGCTCGCTCAGATTGTTATCATCTAGGTACACCTGCCGAAAGAAATACCATAGATACTCGATTCGAAGATTTCAAAGTACACTGTGTTAAAACAGAGCGACATGACATGCCGCTTTATAAGTTTTGTAATGCGGCATAAAAAATACAGTCTTCATAAAATAATGTTTTTGATGATCACATTGTTCACAATGTTTCACGCTTTTTAAACTATGCCGTTTTGTAAAACAACTAGCTGTTTTATAAAAAGGACGAAATGTATAATGTAGCTGCGGCATAAAATTGTAAATGCGCAAGTTAGTGATGTACATAAGCGTAGATTTCGATGACTATAACTTTCACGTTCGTAATGTTTGAACTACAGCTTTCTTTTCACACAGAAATTAAGTAATCTTAACCGGCACAATCATCAAATATTTTCAAATATTTATGTCATCGAGATCAACAGAAAAAGTGAAGATTAGAAGATAATCAAAGTAGGTATGTAGGACAGGTACATGAAAGGATATCGTTCCTATAAGATATTTTCATCTGACCTCTTTCAACGTTCTTAGAATGGTGAAATCACTTATTTTTCAGCATAAATAATACTAGTTTATGGCTTCATCTATCTTTGATGTCGCAACTATGACTAAGTTTACATCTGCCGAGTGCTTGGTCGAGTCAATTCAATAGCATCACTCAGTCAAGTGGTTCATAGTTGTTTAATATGAAAAAAAAAACTTGGAACAGTAACTGGGTGGTATAAATACATCTAGGCTTTCGATGACTGAAAGGTTGCACCCACATACAGCCTCGAATCACGTCGAGTTTTCCGAATGAGTATTCAATTTATATGACTAAATATAGCAGGTATATAAATTATTAGTATTGACAGTGCCTCACTTGAAATGTCTAGTGTTTACTCAGCACTCCATTATGTTACATTTACTAGCATAAGTTGCTCTTGTATGCTCAACTTTTAAAACCTTTCAAGGAAACTGTCGTTCTAGTTTTAAGATGAATTACAATCAGTGATTGATAATCAAAACATAATGAAATGATTAATCAGCTGCCCCAGTTTATTCGACTGTCGTGTAAGCCGCACGATCTGGGCCAAATCAAAATGCACATTTCGTGCGATAGATGATTAAAATATATGCTTACGAGTTTATTTAAAAACACAGTAACGTAGTGATAAGCTACGTTACTATGAACTAATATTAGAATCACAGTTACAACACCCGCGGTGTCGTCATTCTGAATAACATTAAACTTTTTATAAAATCAACGGCCGTTTGACGCATTAGATCATCCGGCGAGATACAATTACAAAATGCACTGATGTTATCAGTAGGTAATTCGAACTCGCAACAGTTTTATTTATTTGTGAGGGTTTTTCCTTATTTAACTAGTCTACGTAGGTTGCCTCACCTCCTTCAAGGTCCATTTGTCTTTGAGTCCTCGGAACGCGTTGTGGCTGATGTATCTTAGATTCGAGTTATGGCAGAGATGGAGTACCCTCAGGCTCTTGAGCGGTGTAAATGTGCTGCGTTTCACTTCCTCCAAGTAGTCGTTTTCACCGACTTCCAATTCCTTTAAATGGTATAAACCTGCAAACGTATGATTACTGCTAGATAGTGTTACATCATATCAGAACTGTTCAAATCCGACATTCGCAGAATTTGTGATAGATTATCTTTGTTTTGGAAAACACGTAGCTTTACTTTGTTATACCAAAATTTACGAGAAATGATTATATATCGTTTGTTATTCTTAACGCTTATCTATTATAGAATTGAGCCAAACCTAGTAACATCATTGATAAAAGCTAGTGATAATTGATAGGTATTATCTATGTGACAGTGCATGTTAGTCATCAGTATATTCTGTGTAACGTACCTACGAAGCTGTCATCATTGAGCTCGACTATAGGATTGTTATTGAACGTGAGGTACTCCAAAGTGCTGCCGACTACAGATAAGCTTTCTGGCACTGTGACAAAGCGGTTGTCAGACAAATCTATTTGCTGCAGATGTAACAGGCCTCTGAAAGCATCCAGCGGGATGCTGTCGATGTCAGTTTTAGACAGATCTAGAACCTGAAAAAATAAAGTTTATTTATTTGTGTGTTTTTGGGAATATTCCAAATTGAAAGAGACCTAATTTTCGCGTTCGTAGAATCAATCTTAATTAAATTTCTTCTGTCGTTGAAAAGAAACATTTTGTTTTAGTAACTATAAACTCTTTCGTTCGTTCATAATTATGAGCAAGTGGCCAACTCTGGTGACAGAGTTTTCAGGCCGCCTATAGGCCTCCGTCATGGCTTAATGACTATGAACTATGAAATAGATAAATTAATTTGATTTTACAAAAGTACCTCCAGGTTCGATGCACTAGATAGCGCCATTAGAGTGACATGATCAAGTATTTCAATGGGATTGTTGTTCAGGTAGAGTCTGGTCAAGTTGGGAGTGTGCTGGAACAGGTTTCTGTCCAGGGAGTGGATCTCATTGTAACCGAGGTTGAGGGTCTCCAGAGCAATGTCGCTGTACACGCCATTTTTGTAAGGCCCTTGGAAGATCTCGCTTCTAAGAACTTCTCCTGTAAATATAATCATAAGAATACGCGTGAAGAAAATCTATATTTTTACATAATTTAATAAAATATTTTTTGTACACTACGTTTGAGTTACTTGTTTAAAAAAACGTAAAAGGAGTAAAATCAAAGATAAAGAATTGCTTATTTCAAATATTGATTAAATATTAATTTATTTTAATTGCCATTTAGTAAATCTCGAAAGATATTATCAGTGCGTTGATCGTGTTAATTATCACATTATTTATGGAAATAAGTTACAATAAATAACATCCAAAGTCACCATCACATAAATAATGACGGGATAGTGATCAATTTCAGATCAAACGAGTTTGGTTAGAAAAGCGCACACAAAATATAAATTATTTTTATCAGGTAGCTTCACAGGCTAAACCACACACAGGCTCTTGAACACAACCTGTTGAAGTTTACAGTTTAGATAATACATTTTAACTACTATCGGTTTCCTCTAATAAGGTAACTCTCACCAACCCGTTATCAAAACGAAATCGTCAAACAGGCTCATGAGTCATGACGGTATCCTCAAGACTGCTTAGATTTTCTGACGTTAAGGACCGTGAGTATTCGGAAATAAGTTTGGAAGATGACTGGCACAAGATCACTGTTTGCATTTGGTTAATATTTTACGAGAAGTTTTTCGTCACCTATTTAAAAACGAACTATACCTAACCTACTATGTTATCCTTTATCCAAAATGCATAATTATTTAAATGTCGCGAAATAATCTTTGACTTTCAAACTCCACAAAACCGGTCGCATCCACTGAAAACCTAGGCACAATCTCACTCTAAAACGACTTAAAATTTGAATAATTCAAGAATACAGTAAATTGAGATATTTTATTACGAATTTCGCACATCTAATGGGCTACTTGACATATCTGTGGCGTGTTTGTTTATGATTAGCATTTTTGTGACCGTTTGCATCTTAAGTGCATTTAATTTGTCAATTCTTTATTTGCGCACACATACCATTAATAATGGTAATAAAATTCGACTGAATAATTTTAAGTGGTACGAAGAATGTTAATTAAGTTTGCTTATCACTCAGCAATGCTCACAAATTACGGTATGCTGAGTCAGCATACGGTAATTTGTCTAGTAAGTACGTATAATTTGGCAATCTTGAAAATACACTTAAAAAAACGTAAAAAGGTACTCGTAAAAAATAGGTGTAAGATCAGAAGTACATATTTGATCCATCAAAATTATTACTAAGTTACAGTAAATAAATACCCAGACTAGACACAAAGTTATTTAAAGCAATATTGTAACGCCTGCCCTGAGTGGTTTTAATATTATAAATGGAGACTATGAATATGACGTAGACATTTACAAATTTGGTACAAGCATTAGAATAACGTACAATCCTATTAATCTTCTGTTGTGCAATAAAATATCATATTGGGTTTATGTGCATAATTTATTTCGATATCAACTTTATTTCACAACTTATCTTTGGCACAATTTCTCCTTACAGATTTCTAATTTACTATACTGAATTTCTATTTTGGTTGTTAATTGCCTAAACCCATAACTTATAATTGCATAGATTTTACTAAAAAGAAAAAAGACAACTTGCCATCCTTTCCATAACGTTATGCCATGTTTGTACTAATAGGATGAACTGCTCTAATTTCGCTAGAACTCTATCCCGTATACATCAGTCAGTTATGAATTTAGATGTCTTAAGTTTTCTTAATTCTCTATTTTGAACAATAATTCTATTATTATTCAATGAAAGAGTCAAAGCTCTGACTCAGTTTTCAAACTACGAGAGCAGGAAACGAAGTAACATGCTTGTGATCTGTAGCCCTACCATGAGTTTACTGTAGTTTTGATACTATCCTCGATACCGAGTCAAGTATCGCAAAATATATGAGAATCCAGCGCAGCGCCACCCCCGGTAACTTGCATGAACTAATAATTTCATACATTTGAAATACTTGACTCGTTAGCGAGGATAGTTAACTATACAACTCGAAAACTCATGGTAGGGCTACTGGACACTTGCCAATTCGAGGATCGACAATATGATGCATTTGGTATTCTTCAGCACATGCTAAGATAATGTTTGTATCCGGATTTCCTTACAACCTCTGGTCTTATCACCTCACCTCGACTAGAATTTGACTGACAGTATCATTATTTGCTATATCTACATGTAATGCAAGCTTCATTATGTATCCATTCATACTAATATTATAAAAGCGAATGTGTGTGTGTCTGTCTGTCTATCTGTCTGTCTGTCCGTCTTTCAAGGCAAAACAGGGCGACGAATGATAGAAAATAATCACCTAGTATTGATGTAAAGGCCTGAGTATTTTTTAAACTCACCTGAAATGATGTTGTTGCTCAAATCCAAGTAGACCAATCTGTCTAGGTTTCTGAAAGCGTCGTCTTCTATCTCTTTGATCGCATTGGATTTGAAGCTGATTGCGATTCGCTTCCCAGGCAGCGCCGCCAGCTGACTCACGTTTGTGATGCTGTTGTTGAAGAATGTTATCAGGACGTGACCATCTGTAACAATAATTGTTTTTGTCGGTTTCATGTTGGTTCTTTTCAAGGTTAAATTTAAAGCTTTCTGCCTGAAAATTCTGAAATAGGAATGCCTACGCTGGAAATTTCAAAACAAAACCAAACGAAAAAAGAGCTTTAACTTAAGATTTTGTTAACGGATAATTTTAATCGTCAATCAAAATTCCACCAATTCCACTAATCTTTCCTACTAATATTATAATTATAAATGCGAAAGTTTGTGAGTATATATGTTTGTTCCTCTTTCACGAAAAAACTAAGTACAAAACAGATTGTGATTAAATTTGAAATTTAGATAGCTGGAATAACACATAGGCCACTTTTTATCCAGGTATTCCCATCCTGGTAAGGTCCTGCCCATCAATATTATTGTATCAGTGTAATTATGACAGAATTAGGCAGTAAATATTTTATCGATGAAGTAAGGCTTGGTTTTAGTAAGCGATGACTTATTTTATCTTTGATTAATCTATCTATACTTCATTTCTTGAAGCGAGCTAATAGGAAGAAAAATAATCTCACGTGATTGGTCGTCGAAATTCATTGGATTGGCTAGATTTGACAATTGACAATTGATTTGACAATCTAGCCAATTACGAGAAACATAATTATTTTCGACGACCAATCACGTGCGTTTATTTTTGTTCCTATTAGCTCGATTCAAGAAATGAAGTATGTATGTAATACAATTCATATGAATTTATTATCAGCCGCCCCTATCGTGAGCTGAATGCACTTTGTGGTGTGTAAATAGTAAATAGTCGACTGGGTGTAAATATAATGCTGTTTCTTTAACTTATATGATCTTGGTTATAAAAGATCCAGCTCTTTAACTTAACTTGTCCTTACCTACTGCCATTTAAAAACATTGTCGTCAAAATAAGTGCTATAAAACTAGAAGTAGTCTATAAACAAGTTAAATAATGAGTTGAGTCGTAAAAGATGTCATCATTTTGTCGAAGGATTACCTATTACACGCGCTCAATGTTGTTCTAACAATTAATGTTATCTCTACGATACACTAGATAATAGTTTGCCATTGTTATGCACTATTTTGATATAAGTACATTGTGTGGGATGATAACTGAAGAAAGTAGGTTTTGTGAAAATAACCCGTGGGCTCCATAGCAGCCTTTTTGAAGTTATCATAATAACGAACTGAATATATATTATTTTATAGTAATTTAATTTTGTGATATGACACTTTGATTGTATAACACAGAACACAAACCAAACGTAGGCGATTTAGACTCACTGTGCAAACCCCTAGGGTCTACCATTAAATGTTTTTTATTGATACATACACACACCATTGCATGGAGTGCCATAAAGCTTGTTTTAAATAACAATTTTATAATTTGTGGGAACTTTTATGTATATGCGAATCCAAATAATTATATTCTCTGTCTAACCACATACGTAGCCATGTTGTGATAGTAAGAATAACAGACTTACAGAAAAATGCAACATCCCATAAAACTTGATTGGAGAGGTTTTATTTGTTTGCGTCATGTTTTCGCGCGATAGTATGGTGATAATAAACCAGTTCTCATCTTTACCTTTTTCAAAGTCGTTTGTCTGCTTCGGCCACTCGGGTATTTCGGATATGTTCCGCCGCGAACAGTTCAACGTGAGGTTGTTAGTGTCTTGTAAGAAGATATCGCAAGGAGGCGCACTCTTCGCCTCTTGCGCGCCGCTCCACGAAACTAGGACGCACAATATGATTAACACCTACAACAAAGAAACACCGAAACTTATGTAATTCTCACGTAAACAAACACAACGTCCGATCACCGCGTCACTCGCTCCCTGACCACTCACTTTGCATACTGCTTGGTACATTTTCCACATTTTAATAAAGCACAGCGATCCCACCTGTAGATCTCGATTCGAAATTTATCTTATCAGTAGGACTCGCGCGCTATCACTTGTGACATGAAAATGAGCGAGCACCTCATTGGCCGCTGTTTATTTGTCTTATCGCGCTACTATGTACTTATGGAGTTAGTTGATGTTGATCTTTTATTTATAGGAAGTCCTGAACATAACGGCGGCAAAATTGGAAGAGATAATAAAACCACTAAACGAGAACGATTACGAGCACGCGTCCAAAAACAATTATGCCGAAGTGGGATCGCCCGACTCCACGGAGGAGATGAAAAACCTGGAGAGCCGGCAGGCCGCGGTCACGCTACTGCAGATAAAGAACTACGATCCCAGCAAATATGCCGTCAAACCGGAGGAGGAACCGCACATTATGTACAACACCGGGCCGAGTTTACCGCCCCCGGACAGAGCGAGAGAGGTGATGCACTGCAATGCCGTCATCGATATTATAAGCAAGGCTGTGGCGGTGGCGCAGAGAGAAAACGAGGAGACACAGAAGTACCCTCCGAGCTACGAGAGTGTCATAGAGAGGACGCACGCTCCCGGTAACGCGGCCGCCGAGCCCAACTATCCGCCGGAGTATCCCGACGACAGATACTCATATGGAGCGTCGCAGACCGCTACCAGCCCGCACAGCAATGACGACCATGACAAGGAGATGGACCTCTCGCTCTACGGCACAATCAAGAACGAACCAAACGAACACACCGAACAAGACGAACAAAACGCATATGCAACATATTTTCAAAGAACACTGGCACAAAACAACACAAACTTTGCAGATGAATACAAGCAGCACATCGGCAGAACGACGAACAAAACGAAAATGAGCAAAGATAATTCTTCGGTTTACGAGGAGTGCAGTCAGAGCAGTAGCGGCTCAGATCCTGACAGATTGCAAATGGATATTTCTCAGATGTCGCAGGTAATGAATAAACTAAAGAGAAATCTGATATAAATACAATATTAATTTCTTTTTGTAGGTACTAATCATAATATGTTTTTGTAGGACGACCCTGAAGAGACACAGTCAGCGCGATCTAACCAGTCTTCACCGCAGCCACAACCGGACGAAAACGAAACTAAGGAGTCCTTATGGCAGGCTCTTCACAGAAATAATGGTATGTAGAGCACATCATTATTCTAAGCTTATCTAAAAATTGAAGAAAATTATTATGTAAATTTTTACTAAACGTACTTTGGCGCCAGCTTCATAGCCAACCAATCACAAAATAGTTCAACACGTATGACGTTCAATCAACCAATTGAAAACTAGGAAACAAACGGCTAAATATATTTTCTCTTGTAATTTTGTTTTAAAAAAAAACAACACTGGCATGTAAATAAATGTCAAATGCCTTTAAAATGTGGAATAAACTCTTTTACAAGGTCATTTTTAGGTCTTTATGCAGGCACTAATCTAAGAGGCCGTTAGGCATTAACAACTTATTCAAACTTTTCAGATAAATGGTTATTATAACTAAGTCACTTAGCAAAATTGCATAATCAAGATAAACGGAAGCTTTGCATATTAGTTTTCTTAAAGTGGCCACTGATAAGCCTCATAAATTTGTAAGCTGACGTCAATATAAATTAGGTAGCCAAAACAACTTTTATTGCATATACTGCCGAAACGTGATGTTGCTGCTAATGACGTCACCTATAAATATTTTGTCGTTTTAATGAAATGTTCCTCACGCACACCTGAAATTTGAAGAATCTAAAGCTTTGTCAGTTCGTGTAATAAATCAATATGATTCATTAAGCATTCATGATGTCAGTGACGTACCTCGATATTCATATTCAATTTTCAAGTTAGCAAGGCTTTACAGAAAGTTTTTAACCCACAGCACCCATAGCCATAGCCCATAGCTCCTCCACATTTCTTTTTACGTCGGGCTCTGTGTTTTTTTAAAACTAAACTGATTGTTCTTAGCTAATAGAAATATCTGTTCAGAAGTTTGAACATCACCTTCTTCTTGTTGAAGGAATATTCCAAGTGTTTTTTTTTTCATTCCATTGACACTATTAACGGCTAATATAGGATTACCCTTATGCTTCCTTGTTATCTAAATAAATGTTGTTTCCCAGGTCGCAGCGGGGAAGCGACGCAGCTTCTCCGTCGGTTGATAAACAGCAAGCACCTCGGCATGACAGTGTCACCGCTGCGGCCCGCGACCTCGCCTCTACCAGCGCCCACGCCACCGCCGGCTAACGGCTCTGTCTCACCGGTAAATACAGCTTTTCATCTACTGTTTCAGTTTTAGGCCTAAAATGTACACCGAAGTGCTTAGTCTGTGCCTATGGGTAGGACAGGCGACCAGTAAAGGTCGAGGGAAACACAATATTGTATAAAGATACTGGATTTATTATATTTATTATATTTACATCTTACTACCATATAACAGGCAAAATAGAGGGAAGTCCAAAACGATGGTCTGACCAGGTGTCCGAACACACAGACATACCCGTCAGTATCGCTCTCCATCAAGCCGAAAACCGAGGCAGATGGAGAAAAACTATTGAAAAAGTCATACTTGCGCGGAGTCACGATCCTCAACTGTGGGGGAACGAGTAAGGAGGAGGACATTTTACTAGATGATTCTTACGTCAGGAGGAAATCATTGCCTACAATCAACGAGACACTGTAGTGCCTGGACATTGTTGAGATGGAATAGTGTTCATCTACAGACTGACTCTATTATGAATTAAGATTTGTCAATTTCATATGGGTTTTAGAATATTTTTTTCTTGAACCTAGAGATCTGAAAGAATACATCTACTGCATTTGGGGAATACGGTCGTGATCATATTTTATTTTATTATTTACAAAAACCAAATGGGAAGCGAAAATGAAATTAGTTTTCTCTCCTATAATCATGCGGTCTAACGCTTTTATTATGGTTATAAAACTGCCATTAACATTACAAAACGCTAAAAACAGCGTACTGAAGTGTGACTTCAAATTATTCGCGATTATTCCTAGAAAACGTGCCGCAAAAACGTTTTAGGATTTGGTTTAATCTCTGATTAGCACAGCGCGTGATTAACCAGTGGTTTTATAAATATTAGCACGCGACTTTTTTGTGACTTCTTAGGTCTTTGAACCTAATAGTACATGGACAAAAACTACATAAAACTACAACTTCTGCACGCTTTTCCGTTTAAATTCACGAAGAATTGTTTTGGTATCAGTGTTAAGTTGCATTTATAAATTCAGACGCAACGAATCTTTTTGTATCATAATTTGAACTACAAATTTTAGGCCGACTAAAGGCCTTAATCGTGCTTTAACTTAAAAGCCCGGACCCACAGATCAACGAGCTGTCTGCGGGACGCAAGCACTCAGCTGATAATGTCACTTGCAGTCATCCAAAGTGTGACCAAACTAAGGCTTATTGCTTAACTTCAAGGAGTTATCAAAAATATCTTAGCAAAATTCCATTCCGGGCGACTATTTGACCACAGATTAAGATTTGATTGACATTGACAAGTTTTAAACGTCTATTATAAAGAATTAATATTTTTTATTGTACTTGTGACATTTCTCAAAATCTTCTGCATGCATTGTCGATATTCAATTTGAGTATACAATGACCTTCGCGTTGAATCCTTAACACTGACTTTAGAAAAACAAGAAAGGATAGAAATAAATACCTGATAATCCACCTGACCGCACGACATAACTTGATTTCACTGACAATTATCTTATTTAACTTGTTATCACTGCACGAGTTGCCGAGACGTATCCTCAATGGATACTATTTACAGAACTGAGAAACAGAATAAATTAGGTGCATTATTTCAATACTAATGTTATGGTAATGCAAGAGGTAAGTTACGTTTTTCCTTGAGAACAAAGCATGTGCTTTTGTGAACGTTCTTGAGATTATTATCCTTGTTTTTGTTTATCATGATCAAACGAACATAAAAAACTAGTTTTATTTTTTACTGTAAATATTACTACGTTGTTACAACTGCAGCTATTTTGTTAGTAACACTTGTGAGCGGTATCATTTAAATACCATAGCCTTGATAGTCTAAATTGAAATATCAACATCGAAATCACTTCCTATTCCTGATGTATCGCAACAAAGAGTTTTACATATATCCTTAACGCGGCCTCCATTCAGCTTTCTGTTGTAGTATTTTGCCAGAATCTTACGATGCTCAGACCTACTTATACCGTTAAGGAATATAGAAAAAAATTAACTGCTTTTTGACTACATCATGTGGAATAGACGGGATTATGTAATATCGTTAAACAAAAACTTAGGTATGATATAAAAATAGATGTTAAGAATGAGAAACCAATTAGGGTTTACTGTGGCCTTAACACCACTTTATTCAAATTTATTTACAAATTCGTTTAGTTTTTAATAAACCTTTGCCACATTTTATGCATGTCTCTCTAAAGCCTTCTGATTTTATGACATTTCACTATGAATTTAACTATATTTTTTATTTTAACTATAGGGGCTTTTTTGTTGCTGGGCGACAACATAACATCGTCCTATTGGAAAACATTAAATAATCTTAAAAACTAATTATAACCCAAATATTTAAATAGAGTTGCAGGATTCAGACGTCTTTTTCATACAATAGCAATATGTGTTTACTGTCATTATTCTTGTACAGAACGGCAAATGGCAGATAGATCGAGGCGGCAACGTGGCCGGTACAGCGCGCAGGAAACAAAGCTTCCCCGCGCGCGCCCAGCCTCTCTCCACCTCGGAGCCGCCGACCAATGCGGCTTGGCCTGCCGCTACTGAGAACGTGAGTCAAATACCAAATACAAATACAAATTTATTTATTACCAGAAACACAGGTTTGGACAGAGATTTGCTGGTGGTCCCCGCACGAGGCAAGCCTGTATCGCGGGAGGCCGGTTTACAAATTCACGATTACTTAAACAGTGAAATGGCAAAATACAACACAAAACCAACATTTTATGTCTCTTTCATTTCAACGATCTAACATTGTTTTTTTACTACCTCTGTGGCGCAATTTCCAATTTTGTGAATTAGCACAAGCTAAGAAACACCATAGTTACATTTTACCTAATCAAGTGACTGAGTATGTCCATATAATGTACTGTACCACTATCTCATATGAACATTGACTATCATGAAATAAAATAATTTCATATATTTTATTTCAAGAACGTGTGCTATTTGTGTGTGTGTTGTCAATAAAAACGTTTCTCTATTCCAGCAAGAGTCAACAGACGCTACATCCACTGGCACCGCCCGCTCCGGTCCTCGCGTAGAAATCTCTTGCAGCAACTGTGGCACCCACACAACGACAATATGGCGACGCGACACTCGCGGAGAGATGGTTTGCAACGCGTGTGGATTGTACTACAAGTTACACGGCGTCCCGCGACCGACGGCGATGCGGCGTGATACTATCCACACGCGCCGGCGTCGGCCACGGCATGACGCTAAACATTCGAGGAACAGTGAGTCTACATTTATTACATGGTATAACCTCGATAGTGTGGGGAGATGGTAAGATGGGCTATGCGTTCGTTCGCAAGCCACATTGTGCTAAATGGTCACAAATTAGACAATGTAGGGTCCATTATCCTCATAATTATGTGCCCGGGGCATCCAATAGGTTAAAGACCACCAAGTGTAGTAGCACTGCATGGCGTACGTCGCGCCAGAAAGGAATGGCGGAATGAGCTGGACTATTTCGCAAAAGATTGGACCGTGAAAAATAGAAGAGGAAGGTGCGTGCAGTGGATGCAGGCTGAATTATGAACCGTGAAAAATGGCAGGCCCTATAGTAAAATCATACAGACTGAATACTCATCCATAAACAATTGTTGCAGAAAACCGCCGCAGCGTCGCTTGTCCCGAGCCCAGCGAGGTGCAGTCCTCACCGAGCAGCAACAGTGGCGCGGGGGAGGGCGCGCCCGAGGAGGCCGTGCTGCTGGCGCTGCGGCGACAGCTGCAGCCGCACCTACTGGCCGCGTTACATGCACACACCGCGCACTCGAGACACAGACCACAGGTAACACACAGCGAGGTGCAGTCCTCACCGAGCAGCAACAGTGGCGCGGGGGAGGGCGCGCCCGAGGAGGCCGTGCTGCTGGCGCTGCGGCGACAGCTGCAGCCGCACCTACTGGCCGCGTTACATGCACACACCGCGCACTCGAGACACAGACCACAGGTAACACACAGCGAGGTGCAGTCCTCACCGAGCAGCAACAGTGGCGCGGGGGAGGGCGCGCCCGAGGAGGCCGTGCTGCTGGCGCTGCGGCGACAGCTGCAGCCGCACCTACTGGCCGCGTTACATGCACACACCGCGCACTCGAGACACAGACCACAGGTAACACACAGCGAGGTGCAGTCCTCACCGAGCAGCAACAGTGGCGCGGGGGAGGGCGCGCCCGAGGAGGCCGTGCTGCTGGCGCTGAGGCGACAGCTGCAGCCGCACCTACTGGCCGCGTTACATGCACACACCGCGCACTCGAGACACAGACTACAGGTAACACACAGCGAGGTGCAGTCCTCACCGAGCAGCAACAGTGGCGCGGTGGAGGGCGCGCCCGAGGAGGCCGTGCTGCTGGCGCTGAGGCGACAGCTGCAGCCGCGTTACATGCACACACCGCGCACTCGAGACACAGACCACAGGTAACATAATAATATACATACCTATGCGAACGGAACTGATGTGGTAAGGCAGCAGGCAACGTAACTCCCGTTGCCTGCTGCTGTTGCTTTAGTTGCTGCCCATTGGTACTGCACCGACTGGCGACGCCAGTCGCTACCTGCTCGCCTGCCATTGCTGTCTCCTCTACGGTTATATACATCACTAGCTGCGCGCCGCGATTTCACCCGCGTAAGTCCCGTTCCCGCGGGAATACCGGTATAAAAAGCCTATGTGTTAATCCAGGGTATCACCTATCTACATACCAAATTTCAACCAAATCGGTCCAGCCGTTTTTGCGTGAAAGAATAATAAACATACATACATTATCAATAGTAGTAGGAAGGAAGTAGGATACATGTAATATCAGTAGTAAGCAAAACCAAAGATAGATAAGTTATTGAGAGTACCCGTTGGGAACAAGAGCGGCTGTCACCGGTTTGTGGGTCACGAGGTAGCTATAAGTTTTATATTTTTTGCAGGGAGGCATCAACGCTCCAGATTACGACGAGGCTCCGCTGAACCTAGTGGCAGGTCACGTAGCTGCCGAGGAAACTCACTGACTGCCGCACTGTGATAATACGTCAACCGAATAACGTGGCTACTTGAAATTACCCAAGAATCTCCGATGGCTACATTCAACGTATGTATATTGTGCCAGCTCTCTTCGGATCTCTATTGCTCGTAGTAGCGAAAGGTCGAATTTGGCTAGTGTTTACGTCTCTTTCTATTTGTATTTTGAAGATAGAGACAAGTGAATTCTTACTGTTATTTTTGTTACTTAAAGTTCAATGTGCGTTCACAATCTACGTCTTTAGCGTGTGTCAATGAGAATGTTTTCTCAACGTTGGAATAACTTGTACTATACATGTCGAAAAACATTTTGATAAAATAATCTCTTTTACACATTTCTACTACTTCCATTCAACGTAAAAGGAATATAAACATAGTATAAAAACTAAAAGCAATAATAAATATTAAATTTTTGAAAATAATTATACTTAATAATTAAATAGTGATAGTAAGGCCAGTGTTTGAGAACATAAATTCATGTTACATTTATGCATTCGTAATATTACGATATGTTTTGTTTCTCAGTAGAATTTTTAAATGTTCAATAGAAATAAGAGAAAATTGTTGGTGTCAGTTAACATAAAGTTTTCAAAGTATTTAACTTTCTTAAAGCAATAACTAATACATTATCGAGTAAACAATATTGTATTAGTGCCTCTTTGTATAGAAAAGTGTTGCAGCTAAGTAAGTACTAACTGTACTGGGTGTAATAATTCTAATGAAGGAAATTTCTTTTGACTCTTACTATGTTATCGCAGAGCAAGACGCCTTTTCCAGGGGAAAACGAAATTTAAGTAGAGATTCTATAAAATTTTATATGAATTACTATATTTAACATGTAATCAGATGAATTATGTTGTCCATTCATTAATTAATTAAATTATCAGGTAATTATAAAAATAAATATTCAGATGAATCAAAGTACATAGTACATTGATTAAAAAGGCATAAAAAGCGTATAGTTAACTCAATTAAATAAGGAATATCTGAAAGCTCTTCATTTAGTTTTCGAAATTAGTATTATTACACCTTGTATTATATTCCTCACGTGTGATATTGGCATTGCAGCTGTCGTTTCTATTTATTCTAGAAATAAACATTTCTAAGGCGAACTTACCTATTCCAATACAAATTATTTTTATTAGACACCAGTATGAATATTTCACAAACTATATTGGTTCGCCAGATTATACTTGCTAATATTAGGGACTCATAATATCGGGGTATGTTGACCTTGCCTTATAATGCTCTCTCGATTAATTTCGACTTAATATTTACGGTTACCTATTGCAGGAAGCAAGTATTCGTTTAGATTTAGGCATTATTGTAAATTTTATTATTTACTTAGTGATATAACATAGTTGTTAATTTGATATGATACATTATAAGTACCTATCTAATTTATTTCCCGTTTCGGTCAGTATTTAAAATGTAAGTATTTTTTTATTCTGTCGAGTATTTTTTCTATAAGGTTTAGTGATGGTGAATGAAAGCAATAATATTGTATGAAGATTACTAGCGTTATTCAATCAAAAACATGTGACACGTTTATAAAATACACTTGAGAGAAACTCGTTTTAGTGGTTTTAGTAATTAAAAGTAAAAAGTAATGCTGCTTAGCTCAACCAAGCAGCTCGAATTTAGCCCTGAGCTGTCATTTGTATTTTCTAGTACCATAACTTTTTACCATACATTTTTCCGAATAGTATTTATAAATGCCTTTATGCATAACACATTATAATACTATAACTTTTGGCATTATTATGGTAGGTTTACATAAATAGATGAAAGATTTATTTTAAGATATAATATTTCGATCAATAACTTAATTTATAATCGGGCATTTTGGTCATATGCATTCTAGACGTGTGGCCGGTATCGGAACGTTGTGGCATTATATTATGAGTATTTTACTACCGGAATCACCTCACGATGGTCAGTCTTTGTGTGTATATTGTAACAGAAAGCATTTACGTTATGTCTTACTTTGACCTTAGGCTTCTTTCACACTAGACTTGCAGGCTAATGAATAATTTACTGAGCAACCCTGTAACGTGAACTTAACCTTGGGAACTAGTTTCCGCTAGTAAAAAAACACTGGCATCATCAAAGTGAACGGACTTTGATGATGAATATTGGAATTGTATACGCTGCTCAGAGTGCTCAGTCATATTAAAAATATTAAAAGCACAGATATCAGTTGCAATTCGAGTTAGTAGAGACGTAAAACCATAAGATGCAATTTTTATAAGCAATGTACAGAGTTGTCTTTTGAGAAAGAAGCCGTTACCTGGTTTATGTTGCTTCCACTGAAGCTATTATAGCCGTCCTTGACATTCTACTTAATTAATAATAAGTTCGATTATCAACCCCTTGGGCCAGTAATGCAGCAGTCTATGAGACATTGTGATACTTAGCTAGACGCGCTCGGCTCGCGCCGGAAACTATCTACTCGTGTGATTCTCTCGCTATTGCTCCCTTACTCAACGCATGACAAGCACCAATCTGCTAATGGATTCAAACTGAGTAATGAAATGAAACACCACTTGACAATCTTCTTCAAAACTCAACTATACCTGACCTTCATAAGTTCAAGTATAGTTCAGGAACAAAAGATTCAATGATGAAATGTTCCATTGGCTTAAACATAAAGGATAAGGCCATACTCAAGCGTTTGTCGTTTGTCAAGTGGTGTTTCATTACTCAGTTTTCATTGTAAAAAAGATACTACAGAGGAGTCTAAAGTCTGAGTGAAAACTCAGGCTTTAGATTACTTGGTTACTTAATTCTCCTTTGAGCAGTTTGCTGCTTGATCTGCGTCTTACCATACATTCAGCTTATTTGTATTTAAAAAGCTTTAAAATTGAGATTATTTATTCATTTATGGGAACACTGTGCATACAAATGTGTAGTGTATTAAGTTTCGCTTAATTTTTCGTTTTAGCGGTTTCGACAATAATGTTGTAAATAGTGAGACGACATGACAGGTATTTGGAATCTCAATCGCTCTCTATAATGTTCTAGCTCTCTCTTGATATTAAAATTAAACATTGTATCCATTTTTTCTTACTTAAAACGCAATTAATGTGCTTACTTTTCGTAAAGATAGTATTATCAGTGTAAACTATGCTCATACGTATTTATGTTTTGACTAAAATTTTGTTTAATGTTAGATAAGTTTAGTATTGTCTTCTTCCTTAAGCCTTAACCTGGCAGCTTATACAGACTATTTTTAGCACAGTATAATGTATTGGAGTAAAAATGTCCAGAAAACTGCTGTAGATTTGAAGTCGTCACATTTGCGACAAACATGATCTGTTTTCATGAATTTAATATTACTGCTCGCAGTAGTGATTCAGTATTATTTTATTCTACTTTGTATATTTGTGTTAGGTTTATTATTTTTATATTGAAGTAGGTTTTAACTATTTTGACGTCCGAATTTTTATATTTATATCATAGCTACCGGAATAGACTCTCCATTAACAAATTACCTGAACTGCACTTTTGAATCTCTAAATCATTTGATTAAACTCCATGACATTCAGGTAATGGGAAAACATAGCTATGAGTATGTAATGAGATCTTCCAATTTGTTTATTTATTATGTTTAGGTTAGGTTACGGATTATATAAGTAAGAGTTGATGAACAATCTATATCGTCGTGTAGTTACTAACAAACCGGTTGTGTTGTGTGTGCTTACGCTCTAACAAGCATGTGTTTGAGATTTTTGTTTTTTACTTGTCTGTACACACAGACTGTACCAATTCTGTTGTGTTATTATAATTTATGCTGGAATGTAAGCTTATTTATAAAATTCCATTTGTAAAATATCATTTTTCGAATTCCTTAAGACTGAAACACGATAACGTCTTTCATACATGCACTGCACGATTTCATTCAACGTTCGAAAAATGATAAAAACTCAAAAGTATTTTTATTAAAATGTGATAATTATGTATTTCGTTTGAAGAATGTACTCGTAGTGTGTATCCGAAAAGCAATAACATTGTGATAAGTGGTGATGTGGATGGACTAATGAAAATAATAATCTCGATTTATAGAAAGAGTATTGTCAATTATATATTTATGGCGTTGTGCGTTTGAACTCGGAACTTAGATGATATGATGATAGCATTATAAAATAACGAATACCAGTATCTGTCTAGTTATCTTCTGTGTACCAGTAGGTAAGTTTATATACCAACCAGGCGTGGTTAGTAGCCCCTAGCTTCCGAGATCTAACGCAAAGCGCCGACTCGTCTAAAATTCTCAATTCAATATAATAATAATCTTGTAGGCGGATTTTAATACTCCTTGTAAAGTTACTCTGATATACGTGTATTCTTAGTGTGAAAGCAATAATTTCCAATTTAGAAAGCTTATGGACCATTTGTTGTTGTAACGTAACTAAGTAAGGTTTCAGCATAAATTATCCGATTGAGATTGTTTAGTATCAGTGCTTCCGGACTCACTCATTTCACAGATTTATCTTTTGTATTTACCATTATTTTATTTACCTACATAATTAATAGATTTTAGAATTGCTATTGGTTTACTTGTCGCGAAACAGAGTTTTATCGCCAGTTGAATGGTATATTCGTGCTGGCGACGAATTTCGTTTCGCGACAAGTGAAACAATTGCTCTGCTGATTTCTTCAAAAGAAGTTTTTATTTGTATGACCGATATTGATAACGGTTGTTATTATTTAATTCAGTGATCTGGAAGCATTGTAGTATGGACTCGAGGGAATACTCATTGTGAAACATTAGATATTGTTGTATAGATGATAAATAATGTGACTTACGCAGGGATGGATACTTAAATTATTAAAGTTTTAACTGATATATTGGCTATGTAGTGAGTAGAATATTTTTTTACAAATAAATTATAGCAGCTATGTTGTGTTTCTTTTCTAACCTTTGCTCATTTAGGCTCTAGAATTTATCCTTTTCAGCAAAACTACATAAAATCGGCATGCTAGTAGGTAAATGGAATGTTAACTTCTGCAAAACGTGGACATAAACCACAAACGAATTTGGACTTGCTTCTTCAACCCCCTTCGACATACATATTCAAATTATCATCTTTTATTTTGTGTAACTGAGTAAAACAAAAGCATTCACTTTACACTTTATTTCACGTAACAGTAACAATAGGGCGCTTCACGGCTTGCTTCGCACGCCGCCGTTTGTCGCGCGCTTTCTTAGCGACGGTCGCTTCGCGGAAGAGCTGTTCATTCTCATTCGCTTCTGCTTCGCGTCTCATCCACTGCAGGGCGTGTAGGTTGCATCCAACCATATCCTGAAAAAAATGAACTTAGTAGGTAACCTATCTTTCCTAATATTAAGAGTTAAGTTGATTTGTTTGAATGTTTGTTTGAGGGTAATCTCCGAAACTACTCATCTGATTTTAAAAATTATTTCATAGAGGTAATCTTTGAAACTACTCAACCGATTTCAAAAATTATTTTACGGGTGTGTAGAATGGACTGTCCGGGAGGTTATAGGCTATATTTTTCCCGGTAGCTTCATTAGTACACCCGTGCAAAGCCGGGACGTTCAGCTAGTGTTATCATAAACTTCAAACATACCCTCAACTCAGCCAACTTAATAGCCGCCTTCGCCTGTATCTGTATCATATGCTTCAAGAGCGCATGGTTCGCGACCAACGGCGCGTGATGCACTTTCAGTAGGAATATCGAAAGACGACAGAATAGTTCCGTGTTGTCGCCGCGATCGAAAAGAGATGGCAACATTCTGACGATATCGCACGCGACGCTGAATGGAATCAGTAGTAGAGCCTCTTCTAGGTCACTGAAACAAGACAATCACACTAATATTATAAAGGAGAAAGTTTGTGTGTAATTGTGAATGTTTGTTACTTCTTCATGTTCAAAACGCTGCACGGATTTGAATGAAATTTGGTACCAGCATAGCTTATATCCGGGATTAACACATAGCCTACTTTTGATCCCGGTATTCTCACGGGAACGGAAATTTTTCTTCGCGGGTAACACCGCGGGGTGCAGTTAGTAACTTTATAAATAAGGCTGCTTTTTCCATAAAATATGTCGGTGACGGAGTTTTTAGGCCGCCTAAAGGCCTCCGTCATGTGACTTTAAAAGCCGGGACCGAGAATTTCTATAGAAATTTGAATTTGAATAGAATCTGCGTATTACTTCAAAAGCCTACCTAGACCGCACTCGTTTGATCGTCTCGACGAGGAAATCCTCCGGCGTGGCGCAGTTGTAAGCTGCCATTAGTATCGGCGGCTGCACTGGTTGACCCCGCGCCTCTGTTAGTTCTCGCTTGTACTCCGCACCGATTTGCAAGCATTCCAGTATCGAATCCGCCTAGGGAAATATCAAACATGGTAAAACGTGTGTTGTGTTACCATCGGTAAAATGGCTCAAATTGATCCATTTTACCAAATTTTGTTGAAACAATGCATGAAATTAATGCATTTTATGAATTGTTAGCATAAATGCTCAAAACGGCCTTTGTAGCCCCCCTGAATGGTCTTTTTCATAGATAAGCCAAGTAGTAAACTGACGTTACTAAACGCTTTTATCATCTCTTTTCAACAATGAGGAAGCAGTGATTGCTCTGAGCTTTTCAATGACTAACGAATAACGGGGTAACTGTACAATTTTGATCAGATGAACACAGAAATACAAAGAACAATTTGTAAAAATGTATAACCAACTCACAGCTTTTTCAGCACCAATCGTTTTCTTAGTTGGCATATTCAATCCTGGTAGACCTGGGACTGGAGCCTGGAAAACAAAATTCATCAGATTCAATAATGTTCAGTTGGGTGAACGCCCGGCTGAGACGCCGGGGTCGCGGGTTCGATCCCCGCTACGGGACAAATGTTTGTATGTTCTGCAGATATTTGTTCCGTGTCTGGGTGTTTTCTATCTATAATATGTATGTATTTACAAAAAAAAAATATATCTAAGTATTATATCAGTCATCTGGTTACCATAACACAAGCATTAAGTTGCTTAGCTTGGGACTAGATGACGCTGTGTGGAATGTCCAAGGATATTTATTTTATTTATTTATTTATTCTGTTTATGAAAACTGCACTCAATCAAGCCGTTGCATAATTTAAAAGATCTTGATGGCACACTCACATGTGATTCTCCGGTGGCTAGTCCCTCCTCTGCTTCGTCAGTATCATTCAGTACGAGCGGTTCATCCGTGCGAGTGTAGAGCCGGAGGGCGGAGTCGCCGCCGCAAGATGACACGTGCAGGCCTCCAGCCCCCACGCATAGGTCCCAACATTCCCCTGCGTGACCCTGGAGATTCATTCAATATTAATAATCATCATCTTTTCATTGTAAATGAAAAAGCCGTTATAAGGGACTCCTCTTTATTACACCTTTCTTCCCGATCCCACGCGAGCCTTATCCACTTTCACAATATCCTTCGATCATCAGGCAAACAAGCAAGCACACAAATACGATATCTAAATAATAAGTCTTGTAACTGTCACGCGCAAAAAACGACCTTAAGCTAAATACCTGTTATTTTCTACCTTAAGAGCGGAGTGGGCAAAGGCCTAGGCTGCTAACATACAAGCATTCATTAAATTCCACTCCCAACTTATTCCACTAGAAGAAAAACAATACTCACATTCAAAGTAATAATATTATCATAAGTATCGCCATCCCATTGCTTGACCTTGCCATCCTTCGAAGCGGTGAAGAAGTAATGCGTGCTCGGCACAAACTGTAGCGCGGTTACAGAGTCGTTGTGTGCGAATATAGAACGATGGCAATCACCGAAGTCCATACCCCATAGCTTCACGTTACGGTCGGCTGAGCCGGTTGCGATGATGTTCGAGTCGTAGCTGATGTCTAGACAGAGGACGGGTAGTTTGTGCCCGTATAGGGATAGGTAGAACTGTGGGGGAATGTTTATTTATTTTAATTTATAGAAAAACTTAAAAACAGAGACATGCTGTAATAATTCGTAGTAATTATTATAAATGCTCAGTTGTACAAAAAACAGATTAATCAAACAAAATCAGATAGGAACCTAAACAGAATGTTTATAAGGTAAATTTTAGTTGTCGGTTTAAAATTTTAAAATACTAATATTTATTTTATACTCCACTCTTTTAAATCCGAACTAAGCGAATAGTTAGTCTAATTACCTTAAAAGCATCCAAAAAGAAAATCTTCACAGTGGAGTCCATAAGGGCTACTGCGATGAATTTGTTGTTTGGACTGATTTTGACAACCAAAACTGCTTCTTCCAACTCCAGCGTTCTTGTGTGAAGTATTGATAGCACCTGAGATAATAATGATGATGACTATTTTTAATGAGAATTCAAAAGAAAACCAATCGTTTGTTCGTTCGTTCTTATAAGTGGTCAATCTGGTGACGGAGCTTTTAGGCCCCCTAAAGGCCTCCGTCGTTGTCGAAGCGACATCGATCAGCTCGGCGCCGGCGGGCAGCACAACCCTAGCGCGCGGGCGCATCTCTAGTTATAAAGTTCATTTCATTCATTCCTTCTCTTTACATACAATGGCGGCGAGTGCGCACGTCTTTTCATTTACTTCAATATAAAATATCATGGAGCACTACTAAAAATCGTTTCAATCACAAAGACCATCCCAAACAGTCGTGGCCTAACGACTTTAAAAGCTTTTAAAGCTGGCGGTAGGCGATTTTAAGGAACCTTATGTGGGATTGGTGGAGGGGTGACGCGGCGCACTTCACAACATTGATTTAGCGCGTGCTATTGGTTCGTGAGCGAGTGATCCATGCGCAAACATACCCTCGTTCCACTCATCGTTCTTTTTACGTGGCGCGAATTATATCTATTTTAAAAGAACACATAATATAATATTACAGTAGGTACCTTAGCTTTAGATTCCCCTGTAGGGTCAGGTATTAGTTCGAAGGACCACAGTTTCACTGTCTTGTCCGCGCCTCCAGAATAACAGCCCCTCTGAAAATAACAGTTGGGATAGATGAGCGATATAGTTACGATATTGGTTATACTACCATTCGGCAGGCATATTACGTATCTCGCGATCGCTATGCGACTGCAACGCGACAGCGATGGTAGTATTATTTTTTGCTTTTAAATAGCTAATTCGTATTATGAAAGTGATAGAAAAGCCACTGTCGGTTGTTTGCAATCAGATAATACAATTTTGAAAAAAATCTCTTAATATACGAATGGCGGACAGGCTATTTGAAATTTATACGATATGGGTATCAAATGTTTTGTAATTTTTAGTGAGGGCTAAAAGCGTCTTTTTTCGTTTTTTAAACTATTTTATATTACTTTCAATCAACTTCTCACCATATCAGGAGTGAGTCCAACAGTAGAACAGTCCCCTTGATGCGCGGGCACTTGTTCGAGCACCCTCCCCGCGCCGACATCCACCACCAGTAGCGATCCGTCCGAGCCCCCCACTAACGCGTGCCGGTCGCCCGGCGCGAAGCAAATAGAACTGGGGCGACCAGACGGCATCGGGATTGAACGTAGGCATGTTTGGTTCGGCCTGGAAGCGTATTTTAAACATATCTATTCTCTATAAGAATAAAATTTAGTAAGTTAAGTGTCAACATCACACTTGATATGTCCATGAGAACAGCGTGAGCACACGTCCTTACGAGGTGAAAGGAATGAATAATTATGACGTTCGTCATGCCATTTTCTACCTCTTGAAATTATGCTCTTCCCACTGCTGGGCAAAAGTTCACCTTACCTTTTTCCCACACCTCTCGATGGTGAGACCAAACTGCGCCAGTTCTTGTATTCTTAAAATGCATCTAATAACTGCACATACCAAATGCCATGCAGAATTTCGTAACACTTACCGATTCCAAAGTTTGATAGAATCAGCGGAGGCAGACAAAAGTGCTAGATTGTCCGAACTTATGGCCACACATCTTGGATCCTTCCGATGTCCATACAGTGTCAGTTGTTTGAGGCATTGTACTGAAAGTAAACAATACCTTTCATAATACAGCAGACTTAACAGAAATTGTCTTCATATTTGTTAAAAACGTCCTTAGAAACATAACTGAATCGATATTAAGATCAATGGTTGTTTATATCATTGTTAATGAATGCGCAATAAACGAAAATGGAGGCTCTACGACTCCTTACGTCCAGTCTCTATATTATGATATTTTGTGTACAATTATAGACCCTGTGTGGGATGTCCAAGGATATTAAATATTAGTTAAGTAAACTATAGTTGCTACCTTCATTGCTATCATGAATCCTCATACTATGAAGCTCCACCGTATTATTCGTAAGCGACACTCCGACTCGTAGCTCGCCGGTCGTACCCAACAGTAGCGACGACGATTTTATCTTAGCATCCATCTTCACAGAAGTTAGTCGCTTCACTTCATCGGTCAGTGTGAGAAGCTCAGGCACGTCTGTCGATTCAGGGTCTGCTTCGCCGGTTTCTTTTAGTTTTCTGCGCAATGGTACATTTGTTACTGCTATTATTACTGACGACCTCTGTCGCGCAGTTGGGCGAACGCCCGGCAGTTAGAGCTTTAGGCGATTAGGCCGACCATAATGATTTTACTATAGTTAGCTTAAAATCAAAGCTAACCATAGTAAAATAAAACTCAAAAACTTAAGTGTTTTGAAACTGTATACAGATATTTAAAATGATTTTTCCACAATTATAATAATCTTTAAAAGTGATTTCCATATCTTTTAAATACTTACGCCAATTTCTTCCTCTGCTTCTTAACTCGCTTGTGCATCCGTTCCCTGGCCTCCTCGTCAGAGCAGAACTCAAAGAGCTCCAACAGTGAGTCAGTTCCGAAGCAAGCTAGAACGGTCTGCCCCAAGTCAGTGGTAAGGCCGACCACTCGCCCTTTACCGCCGCGGACTAAAGTACCGGCTTGAGGGCATTGCAGTACCTGAATTGGGATGGAAATTGATTATTGATTTTTTACATTAATTTCTGTAATGATTATAGAAAGACTAGTCTTTACTATGACTTATGAGGCGTCCGAAATCATGATATTTATAGTAAAGTTGGACTAGGAAGACATTTGTTTCGAAAAAATATATATATACTTATACCAGCTGCGCCCCGTGGTTTCACTCGAGTAAGTCCCGTTCCCGCTATAATATCGGGATAAAAAGTCTCTCCACCCCTTTAACTTTCACTTAAAAAATCAGGTCAATATGTTGCTCCATTTTTCCGTGAAAGACGGTCAAACAGATAGACAGACACACACGCACACATTCTCATTACCTATATAATATGATTTTTATAAAATTGTGAAACTTACTGAGCTATCTTCAAGACCATCTGTCTCCTCAAGTTTCACAATTTCAAGTTGTAGTGCAAGTTTCTCCTCATCCTTCACATCCTCCGTCCAGTTCAGCTTCCACACTCGGAGCTCCTGGTCCATACTGCCAGTTACCAAGTACCTTTCTTCTTTTAAAAGTACCGCTGACCATACCTGAGATTAAGAAACAAAATAGGAATAGAATAAAAGATTACAATAGAATTTAATAAATGTCGCTCCCAATAATACAATGTTTTTTTTTTTTTTTTTTTTCAATTTCAATTTGTTTATTTTCTCTCGAAAAACTATACCTATTACATAATGAGCTTATCAATAAATGTTACAGTTTCGTGGTGTTAGGTATGTTTTGTGCGAGTCTAATGCCTGAAATAGGTTTTATTAAAACCTGTGGTACAGGTCACCAGAGCCCCTACTCCACATAATACGAGTACATACACAATTTGTACTACATTTACACATAATACTAATGATAATACAGTTGTGATAAAACAAAAATGAAATGCATAAATAGTTATTTAATTTTTGGTTTAATAACTACATAAATAAATACTGAAATGGAGCATTTACCTATGTTCTAATTTCATAAATTTGTGTGCATGATGGGTGAGTTTATTTGTATTTACATTGATGTTAATCAGTGGATGCTAGAAAGTTCTTAATTTTATTATTTAACCTTAATCCTCCCACTGCATGGCAACTTTCCATTTTTAATTTAGCACGGGAATTCTTTTTTACCTCCATTTGATGTCCACCCAAAGTTTTGAAGCAATGCTTGGTCTCAATATCCCAGAACTTTATGAATGTGTCCTTTGAAGAGCTGATGATACAGTTCTTGCTGTTTAGGAAGAGTACACTGGTGATGGCTCCCTTGTGCCCGCTGAATCTGGCTTTGCCCGTCTCTGATACGACATCCCAGAGGATTACTTCTGTGTCCTGAAATAAACAACACAGAATAGATAATTGTTTTAAGGAAATTAGACATAACAGTAGCATCAGAAATAATCAGAATAAACTGGAAAAGCATTTTTTTCTACTTCCTAATAATATAAAAAGTGCAAAAGTTTGTGATGGATGTTTATTACTCTTTCACACAAAAACTACAAAACAGAATTGACTGAAATGTGGAATAAACACAGTTCATGATCTGTAATAACACATAGGCTACTTTATATGCGAACAAGTACCATTCGATGAAGCTGCAGGCAAGTTAGCTAATATTAAATATGATTGTACCATACATACCAAGCACAAATTGGAAAAGGGAGTAAAATTAATAATAATATACCTTAGATCCTGAGGCCAGTCTATGGCCCTGTTCATCATACTGTAAACAAGACACTGCCGTTTTGTGGCCAGCAAACACACATACTATTTCATTGTTCATTAGTTCAAACACATTTATATTGCCATCTACATAGCCCACAGCTATGTGGTTGCCAGTTGGACTAGCTGCTATCTGAGACACAACTGTGTTTTCGCCAGGCAGCACTTGGGCCTGAAAAAATAGGGTTAATTTTATGAACATGGATTTTCGTAAGTATTTTAAACAAACATAAATTAATGTAGATACTTATATGATTGGACATGAATAAGATATCTTGTTACCTTTTCCCCGAGTCGCATATCCCAAATAATAACATGCTCACACGCTCCCACAGCTATGTATCTTCCGCTTATTCCATTTAAGGAGACATGAGCACAATTACAGTCTGCGCTAGCTATTACATTAAAAGTCCCACTTGGCGCATAGCGTAAGTACTGCTTGGTTAAACCCATTTCATTTATTTTATTAGTTTTTATTTATCAAATAACCCAATTTCACGTAATGAAAACAAGCACCAGCAAGCAGCACAGCACATGTTGTTTGTTATGACATAACGTTGACATGACAGTATCATTTGTAATTCTGTAATGTCAGTTTTGACATTGACATTTGGACATTAAAACCATAGACTTTTTTTATTCTACATGTTTTCTAGGCTCTCTTTACACGGGAGCAGTTGCTGTTAGATTGATTCATTCCGGTTTTGAGGATGATTGAGGAGACGACAGTTTGCTCTACAGACAGATGTCCTCTTAAATTTTCTAGTCTATGGTGTTTATTTATCTGACTGTCGTTGGTTGTTGGTTTTCTTTCGTGAAATAATTAAAAATCAGCAAGCTTTCTAATTGAAAATTGTTAAAACTTAGTCTTAAAGGCGTTCCGTGGTGTTATTCAATGTAATTTTAGCTTTATAAGCACCTAATTTTCTGTAGAACGAAACCGCCTTCAGGTTATTATGTTTCTCAACAAAACCAGGTTTTATTGTTTTTCTTCTTGATCCAAAGCGTTGCCCCTTTCCCAAATTTGTTATTTTCCTATTATAGTGTTCAATATCTCGTTGAGTGAGTGTAAAACTTATATTCCAGGCTGGTGGGTTTCACGAATAGATCTCGGAAACGCAATATGGAGGGTAACCCTACGTCGGATATTGTGATCTTGAGCGGTAACTCGCACCCCGAGTTGGCTGAATTAATCGCCAAGTAAGAAATATCATAGTTCATTTCATTTTAATCTAATATAACTATAACCTATATAGTATAGTAGAGGTTAAGTGATTTGACCTCATTTCCTTCAAAGATTTTGAGCAATTTATTGTATTCAGCTTGAAGGTCATATGTCAATGCTTCTACTCATCAATAAACATTGTTCAACGAAGATTGACCATTATAAATTTACAGCCGACTTGGAGTACATAAGGGAGGATGCTCTGTGTATCACAAAACCAACCGAGAAACTATTGTAGAGATCGGAGACTCTATTCGTGGAAAGAACATCTACATAGTACAGACTGGCACCAAGTAAGCTCTTTAAAATTATTATTCAAAAGCTATAAACTTTGTCATGTGATACTTACGTTTCTGATGTAATTCAAAAGAAGTACTTATTTTATTTGAATTCTAAAATGGTATACCTAATTCTTATTCAAATTCAAGCTCGTAAATTGGAAAAATTATGCTATAACAATTCCTATTTTATGATGCCTAATTGGAATCACAAATTACTTTTAGGCATGCTATCTCATCATTATGGTTTAATAAGGTACTAGCGACCTGCCCCGGCATCGCACGGGTCTAATACTTATTTATATAAACCTACCTCTTGAATCACTCTATCTATTAAAAAAAACCGCATCAAAATCTGTTGCATAGTTTTAAAGATTTAAGCATACATAGGGACAGAGAAAGCGACTTTGTTTTATACTATGTAGTGATGTACAATTTTAACTTACAGAGATGTGAACAACAACATAATGGAATTGCTTATAATGGCCTATGCTTGTAAGACTTCATCGGCAAGGTCCATTGTGGGTGTAATTCCATACCTACCGTACAGCAAGCAGTGCAAAATGCGCAAGCGAGGATGCATTGTCACAAAACTTTTGGCTAAAATGATGTGCAAATCCGGCCTCACCCATATTATTACTATGGATCTGCATCAGAAAGAAATCCAAGGTTTTTACGAATGCCCAGTTGATAATCTCCGAGCTTCCCCATTCTTGCTGCAATATATTCAGGAGAGTGTAAGTTATGCCAATAAGAATCTTATTAGATGTTTTCAGCAATAATGTTGACGCAACATTGAGACAAATAGAATTCATAATTAGTGTGAATTGATTTGACCTTCATTTTGACCATTAGCTAGTAAATTTATTGATTGATCAATTCTAATACCTACTCTATATATTTCTTTTTTATGAATCTGTCATGGCCCACTGCTGGGCAAAGGTCTCCCCCAAAATCTTCCATTGATCTCTATTTCCTACCACTCCTCACCCTTCCCAAACACGTCAAGATCGTCCCGCCAACGCTTTCTCGCCTCGTTATAAAATATTTTTTTATTTATTCCATACATCGACTCTTTTAAATTTGTAACTGGTGTTCCAGATCCCAGATTACCGCAACTCCGTGATAGTTGCCCGCAACCCCGGCTCGGCCAAGAAGGCCACATCGTACGCTGAGCGACTGCGTCTGGCCATCGCTGTCATTCACGGAGAGCAGAAGGAAGCTGAGAGTGATGAGGTTGATGGCCGGTACTCACCACCCTGTATACCAAGGTTAGTTTAATTATGAATATAAGGGCATGGTTTCAATGATTATGAATGCAAAATTGCTATAATTTTCATATTTGTGATGTGTATGTGAACGTGAAGCTTAAATTCTCATGACTGAGTGAGATGTATGGTATGTTTTAGATTGCAATTTACTTCAAAAAAAATTTAAACTTTTCAAATGTGCAGTTGTCTGAAGGTGCTGGTTCATGCATAAACTTTGTTTTCTCTAACATTCAGTCGCATGTGCATGCCGATTTCACGTTGCAGACAATGTAAGTGGAAGTGTATGTTTGATTGTACCAGGCCCTTTATCCGTTAGTAATTTGAATGAATTTTCTTACAGTGCTCGGTCTCGCACCATTTCATACAGTGTTGACAGGTCTCGCACTATGGACGTGTCTGTGGGTGTCCCGGTTCACCCGGCCAAGGAAAAACCACCGATCAACGTGGTCGGCGATGTGGGGGGCAGGATTGCTATCATGGTGGTTAGTAATTTTATAAAAATTAAGACAAAACTTAACACATCTTCCTACTTCTACTTCTCCATACGACCCACTAGAAGAATAGCACCAATATTGCTATATTTTTTTCAGCATTGTTTCCATTAAATACACGTATTTGAAATGATCTTTATATTTCCAGGACGACATGATTGACGACGTCCAATCGTTCGTAGCAGCCGCCGAGGTTCTGAAAGAATGCGGCGCTTACAAGATCTACGTTCTTGCCACGCACGGCCTTCTGTCTTCTGACGCACCGCGCCTCATCGAAGACTCGCCGATCGACGAAGTGGTTGTCACTAACACCGTACCCCACGAGTTGCAGAAAATGCAGTGCAGCAAAATCAAAACAATCGACATATCAGTACTCCTCAGTGAAGCCATCAGGCGCATACACAATAAGGAATCAATGTCTTATCTCTTCAAAAATGTCACACTCGAAGATTAAACCCGCTTTCCATGGTAGTTGTAAGTATTGTTTTAGTTATTCTTATAGATTTTTATGATCAACAAGTTTCACTGTTTGGAATTTAAATAGCACTTGTTGTGCATGTAATAGACCAGAAATGAAAATGTCATCAGCTGCAAATCAAATTAGAGAAATGACGAACAAAGCAACTCTATTAACAATGTTCTGTAAAAAGGGACCCCATATCACTCCTCTAGTCCCTATATTTTTTGAAAGAAATCTGTGATCAGTTGATTATATTGATCTATAGGCATTATTATTCCCTATATTTAATTATTCCTTAGTTTATTTACATACCTGTATCCTTTTTTATAATATGGGACGTAATTTAAATGTACTAGCTTTGTGAGTTCGGAAACTTGTACATTTCCAAATAATACCCCAAATATACCCTTATATTAGCTAAACAAAAAGGTATTAAACTAAAACTGAATGGTATTTTCAAAGTATTCAATTATTGTTTCTTGCATTAAGGAGTAAAAAGTAGCCTGTTTAGTTTTGTTATAAGTTCAAGTTTGTTATCACAAGGAATGTTGCAATAAACTGTACCTAAATAAGAATGAGAATATGAAAATGTTATAGATTAGAGATCTGTGTTAGCAACAATTTTAAGGTCCTTCACTGTGTTGATTGTTTGAAGTGATTAAAAAGTGTATGAACAAACTATTGCAAATTAATCATTGTTATTGAAATGTAATAAACTAAATAATCAGAATGAAAGAACCTTGTATGTGATAAGAATTTTAAAAAACATATTAATATATATTTTGATATATACTCAGGTCCTCATACAATATATAACAAACCCAGCGTTAATATTAGTAAAGTTTATGTAACTATCTTATATATTTGTATAGTTGTATGTTAGTACCTAAAAGCCCCTATGTATAATGCTAAGTGATAATATAAATAAATCGTTTTGTGGCAATCTATTATGTAATGTTCTTTTATTTATTAAACAGCTCCTGTCTGGATAATCATAAAAGAGATTGTTCGATGTTTGTTCCCATGCCGGATTTTAACGTAGTGATTTTATTCTCTTTGTTTCGATTCACATAACCTAATGCATGCAGGTCCTTTTTTAGGTCTACCGCTTGTCACACAGCAGTGTGCATTCATCAAAGAGTTGTTTGATTGTTTGTAGTCCCGAAACTAGGTACTCATCCGATTTTAATTTTACCGCGACCTATAAAGGATGGGCTTTCTCTTTGAACATAAGGCTAGGTATACATATTTTGTGCAAATCCGAGAGGGGCTACTAGTACCTGTGTACAAGTTCTAGTAAAAGTTTAGACCCGTGTGTTTGTACCTACTGATTCTAGTTTGGGGACACGGTGTCCCCAATACAAATGTACTCTGTGGGTGTCCCAGCCAGCCAAGCCCACAGAACATAATACTCAAGAGGCCAAGCCACAGCTGCTGGAGCGACACGCAGCAGCTGGTGATAAAAATAAACTACCGCGCCATCTGTTGAATAAAATGAAATTAAATGGCTGCGTTTTTACTGACATGACACTGTCGTACCTTCCAAGTAGTAGACACTGTCACTGTCATGAAGTGTCATGTCAGCAAGTGATTGATTTGTTGAATAATAGTGCCAGAACTGCCAGAGGAAAATGGAAATATCTTAATTTCATTTGGTCATCAATTTTCAACTTATTCCCTGTAATTCTACATTGTCTTCTAGGATTATGTAATTACCATAAAATAAAATAGATTGCTGAGCTGAGCTGCTTATCTGCAGTGTATATTTTTTGCAGAGATCTAGACTAGAGGTTTGAGGTTATCCCTATGTTTACATTCTGTAATTCTGAAAGTTCGCCTGGAAAATGAATTTCGTGAAAAGAGCATCAAATGTATCTAAGCCATGCTGGTCTTGGCTATCGAAGCGGCACTATGCAAGCAGGAATATTCTCAAACTGAGCGAACGAGGGATGTACCAAGACTTGTTTCCTAACATAGCTGGGTATGAAATATTTTCTCAATTTCTTGTCGAGTTACATTCACAGGTCATAATAATACACATTGTACCTATTGTGTTACAGAAATGATATACTGAAACTTCTAAAGAAGGCTCCACAGTGTGCGTACGCTGGCTTCGACCCAACTGCTAACAGTCTTCATGTTGGAAACCTCCTTGTTATAATTAACCTGCTGCATTGGCAAAGAGGCGGTCATAATGTTATAGCTTTAGTAAGAATACACCTACTTAATTTTTTATACCGATCACCTAGTAAAATATAATAGAACTAGTAGCACGTCCCGGCTTCGCACGGGTGTACTAATGGAGCTACCGGGATAAAATATAGCCTATAACCTCCCGGACAGTCCATTCTACACACCAGTGAAAGAATTTTTGAAATTGGTCCAGTAGTTTCGGAGATTACCTCCGTCAAACAAACAAACAAACAAATTTTACCTCTTTATAATATTAGTATAGACAAGAGTCCCAAGCAATTTATGATCACATTCAATAAAATTTAGTTCAGCATTCAGCTGTAAGGATTATTAAACCAACATAACATAGAGATCTACAACCATTGTAAATCAATAAAAAGTATTTGGTTAAGGAATAATAGAGCAATAGTATTGCCTAATAATGATTCGATAATTATCTGCTATATTTAAAGACTGGCCCACACATTTTATTCTCAACTAACAACTCTCATTAATTTATTTTCTAGCTAGGTGGAGCCACTGGTCAAATTGGAGATCCCAGTGGGAGAAGCACAGATAGAGTTACTCTACACAAAGATACAATAGAAAAAAATATAATATGTATAAAGAAGAATCTAGAAACAGTATTTGATAACCATAAGAAATACATATGGGATGGAGATGAAAGTAAACTGAAGCCAATAAGGTCGGTAAACAGTATAATTATAAAAAAACTCAATATTTGCAGTATTTATTATTTTATCTCAATAAAAGGTGTTGCTTTCTCATGGACCCATTATTTTTTTCCATTATTAGGACCACGAGGGAGAACTTTTTCTCATCCATTTAGTATTAATCTACTTTCAGTATGTAAAAATGACACTCGACCCTTTGTTACCTAATTACATAATAAAAAAAATTCCATAATCTTCAAAGAAAATTGGAGACCCTATGCATCACATCTCACTTGTTTTTGTTGCAGGGTAGTCAACAATGCATCATGGTATAAAGATATAAACGCCATACAATTTGTGAGTGAAATCGGTCGTAACTTCAGAATGGGTACCATGCTTCTGAAACAGACTGTTCAGACCAAGCTGAATTCAGATGTTGGCATGAGCTTTACCGAATTCACGTATCAAATATTCCAGTCATATGATTGGTTGCATTTGCTAAAGGAATATGACTGCAGGTTTCAGGTATGGTATTTGAAACTTAAGTCTTTGCTACTGGTACTACCTTAGAAGCTATCTTAAAATGTAGGTAAGGGATAAGCAAACCTCATTTTACGAATTCTACTTCAAAATCTATAAAAATAAGTTGTGAGCTCCAATCTGTTTATTTTAGTTATCTTATTACAGGTAGATGTTGTATGATACAGTTACTGGTAAATTCATAATTATTATTTTCAGATAGGCGGAAGTGATCAAATGGGAAACATAACAGCTGGACACGAGCTTATAAGTAGAACTGCAAAAATAGATGTCTATGGTAAGCTTTTTTTTAACATAATTAAGCCGCTTTCTGGTTCTGTAAGCTGTAGTTGAAGTCCCAAATTCCATTGAAATTATCATTTAAGTAATTCTGTTTTGAGCGTGTAAGAGTAGATAAAAATTCACACAAAAACTTTCAACTGTATAACAGTGTGATAATATTTACAGGATTGACTCTACCCTTAGTAACAACAGAAGAAGGTGACAAATTCGGCAAATCAGCAGGAAACGCACTCTGGCTCGACCCTGAGAAGACCAGCCCATTCAACCTCTACCAGTACTTCATCAGGACTAAGGATTCCGATGTTGAAAGACTACTCAAGTTATTCTCGTTCTATAGCCTGGGAGAGATAAAGGATATAATGTTCAAGCACCAGCAACATCCCGATCAGAGATATCCACAGATGTGCTTGGCAGAACAGCTTACTAAATTAGTGCATGGAGGTATGTAACATTTATTAAGGCCTAAGAAGCTTTGAGCTTTTTTGTTTGTGCAATATATGCAGGACAGTATTGACAGCAAAAAGTCCTAGTTCTTAGCTTCCCTCAGACAGATCAGCTCTATTGCTACGACGGTTTTCTTTACGCACAAGCCGAAGCTTAAATACAATCCCTTACAGAATGGTATAAAAATCCCAATAGTTCTGCCATGTTTTGCCGACAGAACTTCTCAAAAGAGCAATTAGGAATAGACGTAATAAAAATACACATTTAACTTACTTGGTCAAAAGGACTTCTTTATATCATTGCACTACTTCATTATTTCTTTTTCCTTGTAACTTTACATACAAATGACTAGCGTAGCGAGTAGCGACTCATTACTTCCAAAATTTCACGGTTCCATCTCTGTTCTAGAGGAAGGTTTGGCGCGTGCACTAAAGTCCACACAAGCAATCTACAGCAAAGACGTGTCTTCACTCGTCACTCTCAGTGAGACGGACATGGTGCAAGCATTTGACGGAGCGCCGATCGTGGAATTACTCCTGTCTCCCGGAATTACTGTTTTGGAACTAGGATTGAAGGCCCAATGCTTTCCTACAGAAAGTAAGTTTTAGCTACAGATAATCCTTGGTCATATTTTATGCATGATAAACTATTTAACACATTGGGTGCCCTGGACGCACTGGCTCTAGTACCTGCTGTGCGGCCTTGAATGTGTTATACACGAATATAACTCCTATCACAGATTACCTAAATAATACTACTATATATAATTACGTTTTTTTCAGATGACGCTATCAGAATCATCAAAGCGGGCGGTTTCTACATCAACCATCAGAGGATGAACAAGATAGATGAAGTGATCACTCAGTCTGCGCATATTCTGCCCAATTTGATCTCATTGCTTAGGGTCGGCAAACGAAACCACTATATTGTGAAATGGCAAACGTAATTATGAAATAAATAGCTTTACCAAATCAGTGTCCTATTCACTCTCTGTCATATCCTATTTATATTCATGACAAAAGGAGTGTTAACTGATGAAAACGTTAAAAAAAAGTTAAAAATATGTTTGGGACATTATAATTACTTACAACAGAAGCTTTATTGTATACTTGTAGTATAATAAAAATGCATATCACATAAAACGTTATAAATACTACATAACATACTTAAGCCTAAAATAATATTTACTGAAATAGCTAATTACGCACTGTCAAGTATAATTATGATAAAAATATGGCTAGTTGTAATTGTAATAATATTTGTGCTTTCACTCCGCCCGATCCCTTGGGCGCATACATTAGCTTGTGATTATGTATTTTTTCCTAATATCACAAACGTCAATTGCAATATTTAAATTGTACATTTTAATTTAATCCTTAGTTTGGTAATATAGCCTAAAATTACAAGCCTATCAGTGACGAATGGTGAAAGCGAAATTGACAAAGTAGAATAATGTCTTTTAGCGTGTACTTCGTAGCTTTTATCTCATAATTAAAGCGAAAGCGTTAAATCCTTAGTTCGGTAATGATATTTATCACAAAATACCTTAGTAGCAAACATTTTTATAAAAATAAATACATAATACTCGTTTGATGCAAATAAAATATTTGATTTATAGTTACTTATACATAGCCGATCGCTCTCATCAGTAAAGGGCATATATCAGTCTCATTACGATTTCAAATCGCGGACGCAGGAGTTCGTATAGGCCTAAGCCAACGTACTTCCGTCATCCTGTATGAGACAGGCATGTCCGTCATGCATACAGGCATAATGATAACACGCAACAAAGTTGTCCAGAGGTCCAGAGCTGTTTCGCTCTTTGCCCTCAGCGCATTGCTCTCGTTACGTGGTTTGCCAGAGGACAACTGTCTTACTATGTTAGTTGAACCGAGCGGTCCGTGGTAGTCGCGGTTAGAGGTCAGTGCTCTCATGCTGCGCGAGGGGCGCGGGGGTCGCGACGGGCGGCGGGGGGGCGGGGACCAGCGGGCGCGGGGGGCGGGACGGCTGAGCGCGCGGCGACGGCGCCTCCGTTATACTGCCTTCAGACTGCGATAGCTGTCGACTCGCCACAGACAAACCCTTGGGCTCATCGAGCTCCGCATCCTTCCCTCCCGAGCTATGAGTCCGCTGGACGGTCACTCTAGGCCCGTCATCCTGTTCGGTATCAGCAGGCCCGCCCACTTGGATCATGGTCGGGTGTTGCTTATCCACGGTGTAGATATGTGTACGTTCGAGGACCGTCGGCGTTGGCTCCGAGCCGTCTGATCCTCGTTGTCCGCGGAAGCTCTGCGGGCGCAAGGTGGCTGGTCGCTCGGGCACGGCGGGCTTGTTCCTGAGCTGCACCTCGCCGGGGTCGGTCTCGAGCGCGGGGACGATGGTGCGGGGCGCGGCGACGGGTCGAGGCGGCGGCTGGCCGGCCGGCTTCACGCCCGTCGGTAGCCGTTGGATCGCGCCCTTGTCTATCGGCACCGCGCCGAGGGACGCGGGTCCATCGCCCACCACTTTCATCCTCCCGACCGTGCCGCTCTGTGCGCTCACATTTTTGACGACGAGCGTGGTTTCCTTCTCCTTCTCGCCGCCCTTCAGAGCTTCGAGTTTCTCCTTCTCGAGCTCGAGGCTCTGCCGGCGCGTCTCCGAGAGGTTGTCGCGGCTGCCCATGCCCATCCGCGCGGCTTCCTCCTTCAACGCCTTGTTCTGTCGGTACGTAGACCGGTTGATAGTCTGCACTCCGGTGATGACCTTCCCGCTGTCGGACAGGACCGGCCGCGGAGGCTTCGCCGGCTTCTCTACTTCTACTTTAGGAGGCTCGCTGGATGTCTGCGTCTGATTTTCTACTTTTTTGTTTTTATCTGGGGTAAAGTTGGGAGGCACAGGGGCTAGAGGTTTGTTCTTTCGCCGCAGGATAGGTTTTGGGCTGCCGTGAGGCGGACTAGATTGGTCGGACAGCGAACTGTTCGATTGAGCTTTCTTCATTTCGTTCTCGAGCAGTATGAGGCTAGTGTCGTGGCTGTTGCTCCGGGAGTGTCCGCCGCGGCCGTCCACCTTGCTGATCGCCTGGTGGTTGTAATCGAACATGGACTTGCTCATGCTGCTGTAGTCTCCGTTTGACTGTTCCTGGTTCATGACGGCGGTTTGGTAACTCTGTGAGAAGCTAGGGGAGAAGCCGTAGTCGCTCGGGAGAAGGTCCTCCTTCGTGAAAGAGATGAAGAAGTTAACTTCGTCTGCAAAGAACCAGTCCGCGTGCTTTATAAGAAGCTCTACGACGCAGTTGACGGCGGTCGTGATGTTCATATCGAAGGTGGTCTCGTCGGCCGCCCATAGCAGGTTAGGCGCGATGACAATAGCGAGGTTCGACGGGGACATTTTGTTTGTACTTTGATTTTGCGTCAAGGTAGACAAAAACTTGATTAGATATCTAAGGTTTTGGAAGTTGGCGTCCGGTAGCAAGTGTATAGCTTCCCAGATCGCGTTGAGCCTGAGTTGTTCCGTGGGGCACCGGGATGCGTTGACAAAGTTCTCATACAACCTGTAGGTGAGGAGCGGTTCCGGTAGCTCTCGGAGGTAGCACTTGAGGACGGAAGCCACCACGTGCATGTCTCGGTAGTCACTGTTCACCGGCACGTTGAACAGACCCGCGTCTAGTGATAGTTTCATTCGACGGACTTTTGATGAGCCTGGAAAGATTATTCATAGTTAGGCGATATTTAGTGTTAAGAAGTGCTATAGCCAATTTAATTACGTGTTGGATGACGTGAAGTTTTAAAAAGTAGGAAAATCATTATGAATCAAATTTTCCTGCTCAGTCAAAACACACATTCATTGTGAAGTTTAGGGAACTCAAAATGTTATTGTATAAGTGGATATGGATACTCAAGCATTTCAGTCCTGCTATTTGGCTAGTACGAATATACCCTTGCCTTCGGCATTATGCTCGCCAATAGGCTAGTTGACTGCTTTGTTTTTTTGTTGACTTCCTGCCCTAGGGCAGGAAAGTATTTATTTTCCCTAGGGACGGAAAATGCTACTTGGAACCCTATGATCAGGCAACTTCGTGCGTACTTTCCGTGTATGAGTAATGAAAAAGTGTGTTGGCACTTACCACCAGCTATCCTGAACAGTCCTTCCTCATTCAAAGCGAGCTCGTGCAGCGTGCACACACATAGTTCTATCGGGAATGCGATCGTGCGACCCGCCACTCTGAGATGCTCTTCTAGGGGATATCCGAACACTGGCTTAACTGAGCTGTCATCTGAAATTATAATGGAGTGAGGTTTTATCAACCGTGGTGCTCGCGTGCTACTCATCAATTTTCCACAAACTAATCGACAGATACTTATTTTCCCGTGCTATTGCTTACTTTGCTAATGGTATTAGATGATTACGATTCTATAATGTGTATTTGAGAATGAAGTCAATATTTGTTCAATTAACAAAATTTAATCATGTTCTTGAGAGTTTCTACATTGAATACCAATCTCCATTTATATTCAATCTCTTACGACCAAACATTCAAAATTTTTTGTTAAAAAACTGTTCAACGTAACAATAAGATAAAATAAGTAACGGCGATATTATCTTAAGGTGTCGTTTGAAGCATACGACACCTTAAGATAAATCATCGCATAGATTGCTTTTTGACGCTTTGGTCCAAACAAAATAGACTTATTTCATTGATAACTTTATCTACAGAGGAGTCTTCTTAACAAAATGCGCATTTTACAGAATATTTCTCAGAATCAAATAATTTGATAAGAATGTATGGTGATTACTATCTCAAGTGCTTAGGCAAAGGTAGCAAAATACAACTTACTGCACAAAACATAAAGCCTATTCTAGTATGAATTATCCAATGCTTCTGCATTGTATGGTTGTATTCGGTTGATTGAGCTATTAATTAGAGCAGCAATTAATTAATCCTTCGTTTCGCGTAACAACATCTAATGAAATTGTAAACGTTAAGTCAATCTATGAGGTTTAAGAGACCATCAAATTGCCAAATGAGGAAACGATCTTGAAAAAAAAAAAAAAAATGAAATATGATCACGACTGTATCCCAGGGAGCGGTAGACATTTCTTAGAGATCTTTATGTAATTCTTTAGATCCTTTGAAGATGTCTAATGGGGTAGTCAGAGGTATGTCCAAATATTATATTCGGTACATGCCCACTTTTTGCAGAAGTTAACTTTCCATACGTGACAGGTTGCAAGCCCATCGACGCTGCTAGAAAGCTAACTGGTTTCCTCACGATGTTTTCCTTCACCGTTTAAAGCTCGTGTTAAAGCGCATTTAAATTTTTCGATACGAAAAGTTCATTGATGCACGGCCGGATTCGATCCCACGACCTTCGGAATGAAAGTCGAAGTACCAATCCACTGGGCCAACACGGCTTTTTTTTTAAACGATCTTAGGTAAGTAAAATCACAGTTCAACTCTAAGTTGTTTCTAATTCATAAAGATTTGTGAATTTAATATAGGTTTAAATAATGTTTTTTTTCTTGTCACTCCTATTGAAACGAAATAGCGACATATTTAATATCTGTATTTGCTAATATAGGTTTACTGGTCCTGGCATAAGGGGGTGATACACTATCACATCTTACGTTACCTACGTACTTAGGTACGAACTTACATAAGCGTAAAATTTGATCGTTGATTTCGCGGATTACTGTTAATTTGGTAAAATACCTACTTAAGTTAGTTAGACTATCGGGGGGTAGATCACCAGATTAAAATTATGTGCAATAAAATGAAATTGATATTTATTGTTATTTTACAATCATTGTTATCTTGTATATGGTTGGGTGATAAGTTGAAAAAAAAAACGAATCTACAAACGATGGACCTTTAATTCATTCATTGTACTGACTCTTACAACCTTAATCATGAAGATATTGAATCAAATATTTAAGAAAGAATAGCAGGCACAATGTCCAGCATTATTTTAACACAACGGGAAATTACTCACACTCATTAGTATGTTTTAGTATGAGTTAATATTATGTGAGACGCGACCGCAAATGATCATACTCTACTAAGATAAAGATTCTCCAGAAAACCCAAAAAATTGTCTGTATCTAAATCAACACTTTTTTTATGTTAGTAATTTCCAGTAGTGTCTAGTACAACTCACGATAGTTTTGAAAATAAGAATCTAAAAAATAAACAGCAAGTTCGCATTAAACAGACTACAATATTAATATTGGTGTAATTCAGAAATGAAAACCCTTTAATTTTCTTGTAACAAATTAACATAACTTTTAAAGTTTGCCTCAGCAGTTAGCTTTGAGTTCAAGAGACTCTTTGGAATATCAAAGCTAAGTTTTGCATTAGCATCAAAATGTTCAAGAGACAAAGTGTACTCACTTATAAACCTTTCCAACTCTGGCACTGTGTCTTGTAATGAATGCAATGCTGACTCATGGTATGCTCTCTGGAGTTTTACATACTGTAATAGTGTGTGAGCTAACTGGGCTTCTTTGGCGACTAGTGCAAACATGTCTGCGGCTAATAAGTCTCTTGCTGCCTCCACTTTGTTACCAGCATCTTCTAATTCCTCACGAGCAGCAATAAACTTGGCTGGATTTTCTTCTTTCTGTCGTTCTAAATGCTGAAATGGGGATATTATCAGATATGGTTTGTTCAATGATATTAAAAACTAAACAAAAATGCTTTTCTATGAAAAAAGACAAACAGACTACTAACCATTACTTTTTTATGAAAAAAGTATTTTTTACGACAGGGCTAGTCTACTAACAGCCAGTCTCAATAACCTATCTATCTTTGGTTTAGTTTACTGCGGATAGATATTTGACAATACTTCCATACAAAATGTGTCAAATATCTACCGACAGTAAGCAAAACCAGAGACAGATGGGTAATTGAGACTAGTAGTAAGTCAATAAGAATTTATTTAATTTAATAACAAAAGGATCTCTTTATGAAGTTCTCAGAACTAATATAACTTACGAAATGATAACAGTAATTACTACAAAAATAGTTTGTTATCATAATGGATAGTTTATTTTTCTTTTCTTACCAATAAATGGTAAATCAGTTGGTCAGTTTAATGTATAAACAAGTTAGGTTTTGACAAAAACCTATCCAATTTACCATATATGAGGTAATTAATCATATTATTTCCTGTTTGATAAACATCTATAGTACACATCAAATTCCAGTATGATTTAATAGAATTCTTATAATAACATTTGCGTTTAGTTATATTACTCTATTTACATGATTTGTAAGTTATCAAACACCAATAGAGTTTAATTTAATCTGGATTTGTGGATATATTAGTCATGTTGTTAGTTCTGATAAGGTTATCCAAATAGATAAATGTTACTCACATGATATCTGCTGGCAGCGGATTCTTTTTCACTAATAAGTCTACTGAGATGTTTCTTTGCTTTCATTATTGCTGGCAGGTCATGGTCGTGGATTGTGGTCAGCGGCCCAACAACTAGTTGCTCCACTTTTAGCTCATGTTCCGCTATTTCATTGGCTAAGAACTTTTCCGTTTTACCTATAAAGGTGCATTGGTGATATAATAATAATAATTTAAACTGTTATACAGGAAAGTGTGTAGATGATGCTTACCACATTCAAATAAAATGTATTTTAAAATGCTATCATCATCATCAAAGTTGCTGGCTTCACACATAGCAAGGCCCAGTGTGTATTCAGGTAGTTTTTTTAACCTTTTCTCTCTGGCTGCAGGGTCTTGCCCCTGCGTACTCCCCGCTCCTGTTGCGATCCGTTTACTGACTAGTTGCAAAGCATTCCGAAGTTGTTCGACCTTCTTATCGGCTGTTTGTAGTTCATCACTCAATGTCTCTCCTTTGCCAGACCTAAACAATGACAAAGTATTCTTAAATAGGTACATTTCTTTTTATTATTTAAATAATAGCAATACGCTAAATAGATCAGAGGCATGCACGAAGAAAGCCAAGTCTTATCTGATAAAAAAGTTCATGAATACCTTGAAAAGGTTTGGTCGGCGAGCTGTTTCACCCTATAGAATTGTTTCTTCATTTTGTTGGTGATCTATGATGAAATTCTTTCCTTGTAATTTATTTTTACAAGGTCATTGGACTCTATCGCAAAATATAAAACGACAACAAGATTTTCAGATTGTAATGTCAGTACGTCAATGAGATCATCCTCAGCAATATTGATGCACCACACATTTATGACCACAACACATAGTTACGAAATAAGGCACTACATTTCCAACAATACACCATTTCAGTAGAGTGCTCAGAAAGAAAGGACACAAATTACGATAAAATTACAACAAAACAAAACAACGACCCGACGATTTAGGGAAAATGAACTACAAGAAAAGAAAATAATCAAAATCAAATCATAGCATAGACAAGATAAAAGTTTGTTTGTATTGTATTTTGTCTATGGAATTAAAGACCGAGCGAGAAAGAAAGTGGAGAAGGAGTTTCGTTTCTAATTAAAAGGCTCTTTCAGACGAGCAATTATTGTATGAATTAGATTTCCGAAACATCTGTCAGTTGTCAGATTGACGTTTGACAATATTTGATCATTTCATTTGTCAGTGTACGTGTTTTTACCCTTACAAAATAAAAAAATAATCGTCGCAACTCGCAAGACAAGCAGTGTTGCCAATTTAGCGACTTTGTCGTTAGATCTAGCGACATTTCGTATCCTTTAGCGGCCAAAATTTTGCATCTAGCGGCCAAAAAAATCTAGCGACTATTCTAACGACTTCAGGACTTCAGGAATTACTGTCAGTTTCAGAGCGGATACATCAACCATTTCAGATTTTCATTACACTAACGATAGTTCTGGGGTCTGATTGTGAACCGTTTTTTTGACAATGCCTGCTTTCAGTTTCCGTCAAAAAAACGGTTCACAATCATAGGGCTGATGATGAATAAATCGTGATTTTGATTCGAACTATCGCTAATAATCTGAACTTTTTCATCTTAAACTGTTTTTAGTGTTAAGTTTTTGATGTTTTGTTTGTGAAATCATAATATTTTAGTTGATTTTTATAATTTTCAATTGTTTTTAAGAAAATGTAGGTTGGAAAAACATTTTTTTTTATTCCTACAGTGAACAGACCCAAAAATTGCAATCTTTCGACTTCTAGCGATATTGGATCTTTGTCCCTCGTCCTCGTCAGAGTATATAAGTTATGTGCTTTGTCCGTAGCTAACGACATCTAGCGACTTTTCAAGCGTAGGTTGACGACTTTTTGTCAGATAGAGTTGGCAACACTGAAGACAAGACAGTATTATGTTCTGTGAGCAAGAACGAAGTTTACTATTTACATTTCTCTTTTATGATTTCCAAGCGAAATAAAGAAAGAATTCGTTCGATGGACGTCAACGTTCGACGACCGTTCGATTGCTAAACAAGACAAGACAACGCGGAGGAGGGAGGCGCCCAATCCGAATGTTATCAATGCAAGAGAGCGTAAAATAAATATTTCTTACTTTCCGTTTGCTGCAGTGTGTTGTTGGTGGTCAAAGTTATACATCGTGTTATTTACGCTACGCAAATCGCAATTATTTTCTTCAGAGAGAGTTAAAAATTCTTCAAAACAATGGAGCGAAAATTTATGAACGTTATCCTTCTGGGATTTGGATTTATGTTTGTTTTCACTGCTTTCCAAACAATGGGAAATATTGAGGTAAGTCTATATATATTTTGTTTCTATTTACTAGCTCTGCTTTCATGTATGCTTGAATGCATTCTTACAAGGTTCCAGCATAATGTAATGTTGTAGGAATCACATATTATTTTTAAAATATCCCAATACATCTTTTGTCTTCATAAATTATTTTTAAAAATATATACAATAATCTAGATTTATTTATTCTTATGCTAAGATGTCAAACATTTGTACTGAAATTTTAGACAGAAAAGTGTGTACCTATGGATGTATAAATTTGTTACTATTTCACACAACAAATGCAAGCAGTGGAAGCAAAGATTGCTTGCTGATAGGTACTGGGTAAATCATTTCTACAGGTGTAAAAACGAGAGGCACAAAATATGTGTATCAGTAAATGTTTTTATAGTTTTATAAAGTTCATGTATCTATACTTCATTTATTGAAACAAGCTAATAGGAAGAAAAATTGACACACGTGATTGGTCGTCTTTCGCGTGATTGGGTAGATTGTCAAATCTAGCCAATCTGAGAATAGGCAATTATTTTCGATGACCAATCACATGCGTTTATTTTTCTTCCTATTAGCTCGTTTTAAGAAATGAAGTATACATTGATTTGAGTGATTAATGATGTACTTATATAAATAAAATCAAATAGGAAAATTGCTTGAAAATTCAATTATAAATATTGGGTGAATAAATCATCATCAAAGAGATTTAGATAAAAGCTACTACAAAAATGTATTACATACTTTGACATCTGACCTAAATATTGGTGATTTAAAAGAATGCCAATCAGCTTGGCTCAACAATGCATTTCATAAAACTTATACTAGTGAGAGAGGAACCTTGAATCCTACATTCCAATTAAATGTCAAATAAATTTAAAGCAGTTCAATTGATTGAGTACTTAGTGAATTAAGTAAAATGTATTTTTTATCTTGTCTTTTGTTTGGAGATAATAAACATCCGTATAATTATAAATACCTATTCTCATAAAAACAATGGTTTAAAATGAGACAAGGAAAATCGAAATATTTAAGTTTTAGAAATAGTTATTATTAACCTAACTCTGGTACCTGATGTTAGGTAGACTTATGTATGCCATATTACTTCTAGCAGCACGTCCCGGTTTTGCATGTACTAATTAAACTACCGGGATAATATATAGTCTATAACCTGCCTGGTCCATGCTACAAATTGGTAAAAGAATTTTTGAAATAAGCTGAGTTATTGCGAGAATAACTCCGTCAAACAAACAAACAAGTCAACATTACCACTTTATAATATACTAGCTGCGTCCCGCGTTTTCACCCGCGTAAAGGTGATACCTTGGATTAACACATAGGCTACTTTTTATTCCGATTTTCCCGCGGGAACGGGACTTACGCTGGTGAAACCGCGGGGCGCAGCTAGTTTATAATATTAGTAGGAAGTATAGACTAGCTGCGCCCCACGGTTTGTTACCCGCAGTGTTCCCGTTCTCGAGAGAATACCAGGACCAAAATTAACAGCTTTTAAGTGTTTATCAGAACAAGGTTAGATTGGAACTTAGTTAGGTAATTTGATCTTTAATGTTTTGCTTTTTACCTGCTTTCCAGTGTCGATTTGGTCTTGACTGTCATGGCATTGTAAATTGAAATAAATAAATAAATAATATAAGTAGGTACCTAGGCTCTTTTGTTCAAATCGAAGAAACTTGTCGCGAAAAATCCTTCTTACATTATTACATTGTTTATATCATCAGAAACCGTGTCATTGATAAAAATGACCATTAATTTATTATATTTACAATCAAGTCTCGGTGCGGCCGTTATTTATTGTTGTGGCCCGTAAGTGTGAGTATAACCAGTTTATTTGCAAGTTGCGCAAGAGTATTGATATCATCGGCCGAGATGGACCCAGCTTCTATTCACCACCCACTAAGTTACATAAGCCTTAAATCAGGCATTATTTTCTAATATACTTACTACTTATGGGTTTACGTGACTTACATAATGCGGTAATTAGAACGATTCGCTGTGTGTTGCAAAATCTCTACTTATCTACACAATAAAACAAAGTTGCTCATTGTCGTCAGATTAGAACTTTTAAACTAAGCAAAGATTTTTGTAAGCATATTTTAATAGTGGAGAAAACAGGCATGAAGTCGGGGCAGTGTCCTTAGTCCTGGATTATAGTACATTATAGTATTAGGCTACGTAATAAATAGTTTACATTGCCAATACGAGTTTTTCTCGGTTTTGTCGCGTGGCTTGAAGAGCACTATAGACGATAGGTATTAAAACTACATATTTCCTAGTTTTTCTGATAGCCGGAAGTTGAAGAACAATGCATCTTGTATTAGTCAATAAATTGATGGCGGGCTGTCGTTACTAGCTACGCGCATAGTGTATGTACAATTGTACTCATTGCAAAGCCGGGACAGGCTTTGCACGGGTGTACTAATGAAACTACCGGAATAAAATATAGCCTATAACCATCCTCACAGTGCATTCTAGACATCGGTGAAAGAATTTTTGAAATCTGCTGAGAAGTTTCGGAGATTGCCTCCGTCAAACTAACAAACCAACATTACCTCTATAACATTAGTTTATTTAGACTACAAAATTACATTAGATTGAATTATTAAATTTGCATTCTAAGTAATCTAAGGTTATCCTTTTCGTAACCTAGGTAAGATATGTAATTATTACTCATTTTCTATCTTTTCGTCATAATACCGTTGTGACATTTAACTTTTGTACTATCGACATTGTCTATATTCGATAAATTCAAGGATTCGTTAAGTACATACTTTAGATTTGGGTCAGGCAGATTTACCATTGAGATATTTAGTTTCAAGGGTTCCTTTCAATGTCGTGTTATATCAAGATACCTGATAAGCAGACTAATCAATGGTTACAACATTTCGTGTAGGCTGTTTTGTTTGTCAACTTTCGAATTTGGTAATGTCACAAATTGCTGGTAATGTTTAGTAAGCAACAGTTTTCTAATGCCCGATGTCTACAATCAACGTACGGATGTCCGTAGGTCCATCACCATAGCAACTGTTTTTACAAAACAAAATGTATGAAACTTTATGACAAATAATACCTACGGCCATCCGTAAGTTGGTTATAGGAACCGACCGTAAATCACGCCAACATATCACATCATCAACCATTTCTAAAATATACAAGAATAGTTGGTATTATTGCACACAGCTGCACGTCCCCGCTTTGCATGGGTGTAGAAATGAAACCAGGGATTTTACCGGGATAAAATATAGCCTATGTTCATTCGGAAAGACCATTCTCTATACATTGTTAAAATAAATTTTGAAATCGGATGAATATTTTCGGAGATTACCCTACAAACAATAAAATTAACTTTACCTCTTTAAAATATTAGTATATAAACAAACTGTATTGGTAGGTCAAGATTCGCTTTGTAATTACCTATAATTACCTCGTAACAGATTCATGACCGACTCTCCCTTATAAAGAGGTGATATATATCCTTTTTACGATTGAATTATCGCACATTTGTTTTCCCTGTATAACGATGAAGAAATCGTAAGGTGTGCATTTTGTAACATTGCAGTATTTGTCGAATTTATGTAACTTGCCGAATGTCGTCTCAGACATCCAAAATATATTGAAAAGGACATATAACCTTAATGTTTTATTACGTAAATAAATAAGACATTGTTAAATCCTTTTATGTAGAACTTTATCGCATACTGTGTTAAACATATTTCAATAAGCAGCGATCCTTGTTGGACGACTCGATACTATTACAAAATAAATTCGTTCCAAATGCATTACTATTAAATTCACCTCGAGTTAACCAGCAGAAGCTCATATAAGCACGCACCCACCCTATATTGTTGCAATACGTGCCACGCACTAAAATAATCAATAACAACAGTTGGGGTCATATCCTTGATCTTGTAATGCTAGATAACACGAAACTGTTCTAAGGACAGAACCTTGACAATTAGTAGATATCTAATCAATGCCTGCACGAGCGTTCGCCAATTTTATCTGTCGCAAAAAGAGAAGGAAAACAAAAGAATTGAATGATTAAACTCTAATGGTGGGCATCCACGCTACGATCAATCGTTACGATCAGACGGTACAGTTCGAACGGTACCGATAAATCGTTACGTGGATGTTGAAAAACTGTACAGTTTTCTGTACATCCACGTAACGATTTATCGGTACCGTTCGAACTGTACCGTCTGATCGTAACGATTGATCGTAGCGTGGATGCCCACCATAAGGAATATGTAAAAACACTTTTTAGTTTAGGCTTAGTCAAAGTCGTATGGTAACTCTTTCTTGCAGCTAAAACGTGATCCACAGATATGATATGAACAAGCCACCTGTTAAATTTGCACTGTTTCTGCAACATCCTACAGGCATTGTATGACTGCAGGACCGTGTAATAATAATCATCTTCCTTCGTCTCTACTATCTACAAGGGATTTTCTGTTCAGTGCCTGTTTAGTATGACTAGTAATTCTAATACACAAGTAACAGTGTCCCAAATTACCGTTAACCCTGAATGTCAGTGTATATCCAAGTACAATCAATGTCTCTTTTGCAGAAAACAATATTGGACAGTATTTCGCAAGATGACAGCACATTTTCAGGAGACGGGTACACATCTCTGGCCATCATCTACGCTACCCTGGCGATTTGTAACTGGATGGCTCCCTCTGTGATCAGCATTACGGGACCGCGGGGCGCTATGGTCATAGGAGCTTTCACGTATCTGTAAGTACAGTGTGGTCTTTGTTTATCAGATTTTACATGTACAGGATTCCTATAACGTCAAAAGTTGTTGTCATCAATTGTTCGGGAGTATCACAAGATAATAATGTATCTTGTTGTAATTTTACTACATCGGCACATTTATATGAGATTTATGTATTTATTTTTTAACGACTTTCAATTGAGACCGTGTAATTCACTTGCGAACATATGTAGGTTCTCTAATCGAAGAAATCATTTACAAATATAGGTTGATTTAATTCACTCATGTTTCTAAAAGATCAACCGATTAGGTAGATTTTTTATTGATAAAAATATTGATTAAAAACACTTAGCTCTTATGCGTCATTGTTTGCAACTTGTCTGAAGAGGATTACGTTGAATGAATTACAATAGTTCATCAACCTAAAGGCCCTGTACAGGGATTGTCTAACTAGGTAACTTGTATCAAATTGTTGGGAATAAAAAATAACACTATTGAGACTCTTGTTTAATAAATAAAGCGGTCATCAATAGTCTGAAACCACAGCCAGTAGAGTTGGCAGCTTGTAAGATCTTATTGAAGTAAGATAATACTTTCACTAATCATAACTCGCAAGTCTCGAACGTAATATCGGAGACTAAATAAAAGTACAAGTCTATCGCGCTTATGATCGTGCTAAGTCACGGTTAAACATGATGGATTAAGATTTTTTGTTTTATCATTCGTCGTCTAAACGTTTATCTTTAAACTTCGCTACGGATTTGGATGCACTTTTCATCAATAGTCTATAGAGTTATTTGAGAGGCCGGTATAGGCCTCATGCATAATGAATACTAGAACTACTCCAGTAGAGAAAACAGCTGTGCGAAACAAGGGCTGGTCGCGAGTACCTATTTTATAAAAGGATTTATTTAATGAGTAACTGTGTACACAATTGCTACTGCCATACTTAGTCATTATAGTATTAGTTGTAAATTAAAACAATCGCTGTATACAATGAGTCCGCCTTCCCGTATATTTATTTGTGTTTTATGATTCTTTGTCTAGTTGTGTTACGTACGTACAAATAAGAGTTGGTATTCGGTTAAATTGCAATATAATACCAATAATTTGTGATTCTCAAAGTAAACTAACAGCAGCAGCATACGAACGTACGAAAGTAAACAATAAATAAATACATATAAATCATTCCCTACTCCTACAGAGTTTTATGGAAAAACACAACATGTTTTCTTTCTGCTCTTTTGCTCTCAGTAAATTAATTAACTCATCTCCTTTCACACCGCCTTTGTTTACTCACTCCATCGACTTTTCGCTTGAACTGACCATTGATCAAGTCCTCCTAAGCATTATTAGACAAGGTGTTTCTAAGGATACGATCCGACTATAGGACTAAAATATATAGATACAAAAATAAATAAATAAATAAATAAATAAATATCCTTGGACATTCCACACAGCGTCATCCAGTCCCAAGCTAAGCAACTTAATGCTTGTGTTATGGTAACCAGATGACTGATATAATACTTAAATACATTTTTTTTTTGTAAATACATACATATTATAGATAGAAAACACCCAGACACAGAACAAATATCTGCAGAAAATACAAACATTTGTCCCGTAGCGGGGATCGAACCCGCGACCCCCGCGTCTCAGCCGGGCGTTCACCCAACTGCGCCACAGAGGTCGTCAAACAAAAATATACAGGAATTTCTGTGCTTTAGAAAATTCTAAAAGTACTATCTATAGTTCAATAACTCTAAGGAATGTGGGCAGACCAAGGCCCGTTACTTAGTAACGATCCTACGTGCTCTGAATTTGTACCTTCTCTTTTGTGTTTTAAAGAAAAAAGCGTGGGCGTTATGACTTTAATTGTATTCAAAATGTTTCTATTTCATAAGTGCTTAGAATGAGTTAATACGTTACGTTTGGTACATTCTCTTGAATTTAAACGTCAAGGTTGTTAGAATTAGTTTATGTTGCGGTCAACATACCTTGCCTGCCACGATGTAATTAGAATTACTAGTACGTGTTATAATTCACGCATAAGTACTTATTACTTTTTATAATGAAAATTTAGTCCCTAACAGAAAAGTCAGCTAAACTTCTCAGTAGAACCTTTAGATTATGTCGAATAGTCTTATGCTTAAGATGAGTCTGAGACTTATTTTCCTTTTAGATTAAAACCGTGAAGAACTAGAGCAACAAATGCAGTTTGAGATCAAGCTTTCTTTTATGATCCATCTTCTTAAATTAAAATAGAAATTGATAAATCCAGTGTGTTGTCAATTGAAAGAAGTAAAACGTAAAAAAGTATAGCATAATAATAATTATGTTTGCATGCTAATGTTTTTTAATGACATTAATTTTATTTTTAACCGACGGTAAAACGGAGGTGGTTTTCCTTTATTTTATTAAAAAAATCGCCCAGATCTCACTTTCATATTTTAATTCAAAACATGAGCAACATTTTAATGACAATATTAATTAACTCTATAACCTGGTTTAAATTTTATTTCTATGTAATCAATCAAATTCGGGCTACTAATAGACATTACTGATTGGCAATCGAATTATGAAATACCGTAGGCACAGCAAGAATAGACAACCATTGTTTTTACTTATTCAAAGAAAATATTACATTTTTCTACTACGAGGACCTCCCTGTTTCTAAGGCTCAATTCATACCGAGATGAGGAAAGCGCCAAACAGTTTTATTGTCATATCATTTTAAACTTTATCTTCATGACTGTAATACATACTATTGCTTGAGAAATTTTAAACGCAGGTGACCACGAGCAACCGTAAGCGGCGCCAAGAGCACTTTCCAAAGCGCTTAAATACTAAGCATTATAGTAATATTCATTAGGTTTAAAATCACATAACACTAAAACTTCGCATCGCTTTCATCCATTCCGTGTGAATCGACGCTAATTAAAGCTACACCTACCTATGTACGTTCAATTAGAAACACTTTGTAAATCAAATCTGTGAATAATCTTTGGTAATGATCATTATCGGTGATTTGTTGAGGATAATCCCCTTTTCTCTGCATACTTTGTAAAGCACTTGATAAATGTTTACAAAAGGATAACCGACCAGCAACCTTTCCGAGCGTCCTCGTATGGTCCTCTTGACCTGCATACAAATATTTATTTGCTTGGAAAACTTGTTTTGGAATACAAGTTATTGATTTGAAAATGGTATATTAGCCATATTATGCAGTCCTACGTGGGCGTTTATTGGCTTTACATAAATACTTTAGTTGGGTTTTGCAACACTTTTTTATTATTATAGCCAGCTTTTGTGGCCAATCCACCTGATTAGATCTTGTTTTCTTTTTCACATTATATCGTTGGAGACAATTTATTGCCTCTATGATAAATGCGCAATAAACTTGTTGAAGTTGAATATCTGCAAATATAAATGAGAAATATATTTTCTAAGTCTGCTCTCTAATGAACAAGTGTTTATACGTCGTGTGAAATGTGCTTGCATTACCAAGATTTTAATCTTTATCTGAATGTATTTACGAGCTTTCTTATAACATAAAATCGTTTATGTTCAAACTCATCAAGTCATCCACTCACTACGAATTGTTAAACTAAGGAGAAAGTGTGTTTTAATAAAACACACTTTCTCTTCAGTTTATAATATAATATAATATATTGACCCTTCCATATTTAAAAACTTCCCTTTTATGATCAAACATAACGGTAAATAAATAAGTAATGATTTTATTCCGTTATGATCGGCAATACTTTCAAAGTTCTTTAAAATGCGAGAACCACCCAAAACGAGAAATTTCGAGAAAGCGACGTTAAAGGTAAACTTACCTACTTTACAGTTCAAAAGTACTTTCGGGGTTTTCCATCCAACACAAAACAAAGCTTATTTCTGAAGAGCAACACGTCATTGTATAATACACACTATTGTAGAAGTATGTGAAAATAAACGTGTAGGTACGTTTGTTTTCGTTGAACTTAATAATAGCGAAACGAATCTTAACTAAGGTGGTCAACCTTTTCATTCGGCGACTGGACTTTAACTTTTTATTTTGTTTCAGATTCTTCATAATAACATTCCTGTTCCCCCGCACCTGGTTACTGTATGTAGCTAGTGTGCTCATCGGCGCAGGCGCAGCCGCCATATGGACCGGACAAGGGAACTATCTCACTATGAACAGCGAACCTGACACCATATCACGTAACTCGGGAGTTTTCTGGGCTATGCTGCAATGCAGGTAAAGATACACTTATGTTTTTTTCTGCACTTCTTTTTTGCTGCTGATTACTCTATTGAACATCTTTAAAGAAACTTAAATGTCTAAAAATCTGAAAGCACAAATACAGCGTTTAAAATACAATTAATAATACAAATACAATCAAGATAATGTTTCTGTTTAGTCAAAGTAATAATCTTTAGCCTCTATTACCGTCATTTCTTTTGCAGCATGTTCTTCGGCAATCTGTTCGTGTTCATAAAGTTCCAAGGCAAGACGCACATAGACGCGGAGACTCGCAACGTAGTGTTCGGAGCGCTGACCGGCGTCTGCGCAGTCGGCATCGTCTTCCTTGTTCTACTGCGTCCGATACGACGCACGCCGACCATTGACGACACTGTCAAGGTAATCTATGTACATCGTAATATCCACAGCATGTTCTTTAGCAATCTATTCATATAGTTCCAAAACAAGACGCGGAGACTCACAACGTAGTGTCGGCATCGCCTTCTTTATGATCTAGTCTAGGGTATAGATGATCGAAGGTCCTATCTATAAAGTCGTTGAGCTATGACTTTGGGCCGACCGCTAGCTCATCCATTAAGACTTCAAAAAAATACATTAGCAGCGACTTGCGTTTTATTCTTGACTTTATATTAATTTAATCATGTGCATTGTACTGGTTTATCATTAGTGATGTAAAAACTACATTTATTTTTAAAGCAAGTCTTTCTTAACCAACTGGTTTTAACGTTTCATAATAACAATTACTCAGAGGAAAAAAGTGTCGGCTGGATGTTGTTGTATAATTTTATGCAGTAGAAAGCATTCTTGCTTGTGTAATATTATTAAATGATTTCTTGAGTGTTCTATGATTTAAATCTTGAAAACCTGCATATTTTATAATTATGTACATTTAATTTTGATTTTAATACATTATCCTTCTCAATCTTTATTACTTAGTAAAACTAGCAGCACGTCCCGGCTTTGCATGGGTTTACCTACCTATAATTACCAGGATAAAATATAGCATATAACCATTCCTTCCAGGTTGAAACCATCACATCCGAGGAAGGGCCTCTAGAAGCGTTCAAGGGAGCCTTGAAACTGTTCTGTACTCGAGACATGCTGTTCCTTAGCATTACTTTCATATACACAGGTGAGATCGTAGATATAGGATATATAGACTGCCAACTTGCTTGCCGCCCAACGGCCAGTCTATCTATTTCTGGTTTTGCTTACTATCGGTAGGTATTGGAAAGATTTTAGGAAGTAACGTCAAATATCTAACCACAGTAAGTTTGTTTGTTTAAGCAAAACTTTTCTATAGTAATTTGTATCCGTAGCTGTTATATTTCACTGATAAAGAACCTTTTCATCAGTCTATTTTACTCCTAGGTCTATGGGTGAGACACACCTCCAAACTACGCAACAAACTATTTTCATCACTATCACAAAGCTGCATTGATCATTATTGCTTGAATATCTAGCAAGCTTTGTGCATAAAACAATGCTCAACATTAAGTTCTAGGTAGTAAGACTGAAGTTTTAATGGCGTATTGTTTTGAGATAGTTTGTTTACAAATAAGAATGATAATGAGCGAGGCGAGGTGAGCGCGGTTTCGCAAATTCTTTTAGCAATATTTATGTTAATAATGAAAGGAATTTGACTCGCTTCAGGATATTGACATTTACGAGCTATATTTATTTTGTTTGAGTTTATTGAATGCTTATTTGTAGTTTGTGATATTTTTAATTTAAACGAGCGTTGTCTCGTAAAATCGTCGATGGCACTCTATGTTTTAGTAATGTTATTTTCGTACCAAATGATATTTTTTCAGACAATTTTTTTTAGTTTGATGACGCTACGGTTTATCTGCTTTATCGGTCAACAGCTTCCGCCTCAATGAGATTGTCTATTCCATCTCTTATCTGGTTCCGGGCAGTTTTATAGTAGTCAAGCAGTCAATTCTAATTTTAATATTTTAGAGTGCGTGATTTTTGGATTAGGTAGCGTAAACCCTGGACAATGTTCTTACCTAATTATCATGATATCTTAGCGAAAATAAAATAAAAAATGAAAATCGGGTCTGACTCCGATTCGCGGCAAACCCGCCAAAAGGCGTCTAACAAATTTCTTATTCCCATAAATCCATAATACAAGTTTATTAAATTGATTGGTTTATTTACAGGCGTGGAGCTATCTTTCTTCAGTGGAGTGTACAGTCCCAGCATTGGTTTCACTCTGGGCATGGGGGAGAATGCGAAACAACTTGTGGGACTCTCTGGCGTCTTTATAGGATTGGGAGAAGTGCTCGGTAAGATATAAATGTTATTAGTGACTCGCAGTAGAGTTGAGAGCTTTTAGGTACATGTCATCGCTATGACGTAGGTTTGAAAGTGAAAAAGTGAAGGTTTGGCGTTTTTATAGTTCCTTAGCGTTATATGGTGACCTATCGGCAGAGATTTCAAATCATAACTTATCCACAAAAAAAAAATTATTGTATATCATGAAATTCAAGAACTGTCATTGTTTTGCTTGTTTTTAACGAATACTTTATAAATTTAAGAATAACCTACCCCTATAACCCATATATTTCATATACTTATCGCTACAGACGATTTTTATTAATTTATATAATAATTTGAAGTGGTCTGTAACTACGTAATATATGGCATAGATAGGTCTAGAAATTGACTATACGGGCGCACCAGTAAATCATGTCCCGAATGTCGCAACAACTAGTTCATGTTTAAAACAAACACCGTTATCAATTGCAAGTGTTGTTTACCTATTGAAATTAGATCTAGTTCACCCATTTGTAGATCAGCTACCAAGGTAACGTAATCCTACTTATGTTGTAAATGCGAAAGTTTGTGAGCATGGATAGATGTTGGTTACACTTTCATACAAAAACAACGTACATCAAATTGTTGCGAGTCAAAAATAACAGTAATCCGCGAAAACAACTGTGAAATATGATGGTATGTAAGTTACATAGGTACTAACTTACATATTAAGCGTAAAATCTGACCGTTGTTTTCGCAGATTATTGTTATTTTTGATTCGCAACAATTTGATACAAGTTAGACAATCAAGGGGCGGATTTGGCTTAAATTTTGAATATACGTTAGTTTATGACTTGGAATAACACATGCCACTTTACGTAGCACGCAAGCGAAGCCGCGGGCAAATTTAAATGAAGTATATTTTATCAATGAAATAGCTATTACAAAATGCATTATTGATAAAGGCACTTATCTAATACTTTAAGTATGTTTCTAATCAAATGTTAATGACCCAATTTTGTGTAACTAATTAACAATTAGTTTCGATTATAGAAAATCAATACGTAAGATAATTATTTATATTAAGTAATTATTTAATGTACCTACTTATTAATAATAAAACGAAACAAAAACGGCATCAAGGGTTTATAATGTAGTGTACGAGTAGGTACCTAAAATAGAGGCCCAGATTTGCCCATCATAATTATCAAAACAAGCTTACAACATTATTATTTTTATTTCCAGGTGGAGCTCTCTTCGGTATTCTCGGCAACAAGACCACCCGCTGGGGGCGCGATCCAATCGTCATCATGGGCTACCTCATCCACCTGACTTCCTTCTTCCTCATCTTCATTAACTTACCCAACGTGGCCCCATTCGGAGACACCACAGAAGTATCATACATCGCGCCCTCTGCCTACCTGGCGATGTTCTGCAGTTTCCTATTAGGGTTCGGCGACGCTTGCTTCAATACTCAGATCTACTCGATATTGGGAGGCAACTACTCGGATAACAGCACGTCCGCTTTTGCACTGTTCAAGTTTACTCAGGTGAGTTTATTAACTGAAAATGTAGACATTTACAAGCCTACGGTTGAATCTTCAGGACAAATTCAGACATATTCCGATAGATCTCTAGATTTTACCAAGATTACTAAAGACCTCATGAGTGTCCGATTCAAATATTATGAATGATGGTCGCTGTTTACTTTTAGTTTAATGGCTTGGTGTTAAGCCCCTGATATTCTACCTACGCAGTCAAAAAAAGTTACATGACATAATAGTACGTTCACACGCGCGCGTGCAACTAGACATTCAACGGGCACATTCACGGGCACGCGCGTGTAAACGGTACGCCCGAGCCCGTGAACGCGCCCGTGAACGTGAATGTCGCGAACCGGGCGAGTGGCGGTTTTTGGGCAAAGTTCAAAGGATGAATGCGCGGGCGCCCGGTGACTGTTCACATGCGCGCGTGCAGTCAGTCTCTCTCGCGCTTTCGTGACGAGTGGACGTCCGTTGCTAACATGGTCGAATGGTCAAACGAATCGTTTATCATTTTGTTTCTTTTTCCAATAAAAATAAGTTAAGCCAAAGGTTAAGGCAGCAACAACATCGAGATCCTCGCTGCCCGACATGCTAGCACTGACTGACACGCCTGCGTGCATGTGAACAGTTTGAATTTTCGACGGCCGGGCACGGGCTGCATGCCTCGCAGCTCGCCAGGCAGCCCGCCGGGCTGCACGTCGTGCATCTGAACATAGCATTAAGTTCTACACATTTCACATCGAAGTGTATATGTACTTGTGTATTAATAAATCTTTTTTTTCCAGTCAATGGCAGCCGCAGCGTGCTTTTTCTACTCATCCAAGGCTCTTCTCTCCGTGCAGTTGATTATTCTCGGTGTGCTAGCATCGGCCGGCACCGCTACGTTCTGCCGCGTGGAGTGGGCGGGCAAGGCTCGCGCCCGCGCCGCCGCACTCGCCGCCATCGACGATAAGTCACCTGCCTCGCACTCATTGGCCGATAACTTTCACTACGATTGAGGGTAGTTCAAAATGAAACGGTAACACGAGGCGATAATTGAAATTAAAAGATTCCTTACATGTCATAATTATAAAAATTATTTGACGTCCTATTTGGATAAGATGCCGTTGTGCATTTAGATTTTGGTAGAAGCTTATTAAGCATTTTCTCTGAGAAGAACTGTAGTAGGCGGCTAGTCTATTTAAATTTAAGAAAGTAGTGTTTCATCTAAAAGAAAATGTTTTGTAATTCGTTCCATTGGCTGCTTGAACTGTTGAATGGTACAGGGAAAATATATAAAAATTATGTAGCTAAGTTATATATTATATGAATATTATTATAGTTATATATTGTATGAATTATGTTTACTAGGTGTAACACTACTGTGATTTGATTTCAGTTAGTTACCTGAAGGTCAATGATAGATCTCTCGAATTATTAACTTGATAATATTATTTTGCAATAAAAATATGTTTCAAATTATAAATTAATGATGAATGAAACTGATGTGGTGCTGCTTAAGTTTTTGTAAATAGTTTGTAAGTATCAAATGCTTTTATAAAATTGTAATTAAATGCATTTTATTTCAAGTAGGCAAAAGAAAAAATCAATTTGTAAATCAATCAAGAAAGAAAAAATCTATTTGTAAATAAAAGTATAATAATAAAATGATGTCCTTAGAATAAGATAGACATTCCATATATTTTTGTATTTATTTAGCAATAAGTTTAAGCGAAATCGTTAAAAGGATCGTTATGTTGTTTTGTAAATGTAGTTACAAAAAACTATTTCAATTTGCATCTAATTATATTTTGCAATCAGCAGTAACTTCCTAGTCATACATCCTGCTTTGTAAACATAAATTGCTTTCACATTGTAATTTTACAATCCTACTAACTTTTGTTATTATACAGAAAGAACCTAACAATAATAAAACGACTTTATAACATGTTGCTTTTTTGTTTTATTCTGAAAAGTTATGTCTTATCACTGAATAAATTATAGAATAGAACAAGTATCTACCTACAGAATAAGTATTCTCATGTTTGTCATGTTTTCGCGAAGTAAGTACTTCGCGAAAACATGACTACAATTTTTTAGTCATTTACTCAAAAATGATTTTCAAAAGTATTCGAAAGTATTCAAAAGGCGCAGAATGTTCTGCTTATCTTTAACTTAAAGATTTGAAAGTTTGTGAGGTTAGTATTTCACACAAAGGTTATTTAATTCAACTCAAACTAACTAAAGTTATTTAAATATCTGACTAGGTTATATGTCTGTCTGTCTTTTATAAAGTGTAGTATGTGATGACTAAACTAAACTAATTAAACAATGAAAAGAGCAACTCATAAATAGTCTATAATTAAATAACACAGATAACTAATATCAACAGAGAACTATATTTAAAACGAATTATTTGCTTTCTTCCTGTGGATCGCCTAACTTGAAGTCTATTGGTTTGTCATATCCCATTATTTTTGCGTAGTGCATGGGATCTGAGAAGAATCTGGCTTCTATGAATAGAGGTACTCCTTTAACTTTCATTGTGGTGAACATTCCAGGGATATCAGGGACTTCCACATCATCTGATTTGAATTCATGCTGGAAAAATAAGCAAATAGGTTAACTGAAACTGAATAACATTGATAATGCCCACTCCCTCTCCTAAATGTTTTTGATTTAGATGAAAAGTGTTAATGCATGTTTTGCGTATGTAGGGAAACAGATCACTGATGCTTGATTAGTACCTAGCCCTACATAATCATATGACTTGTATGTAGGAGGAACACAAATCATAAATTAAACATTTTCCTAAATGATTTTATTTCTATAAATGCATGTTTCCACCTAGTGAGCAGGGAGCACAGACTGTCAATGGGCCGTGCATAACTTCACGTCAGTGTTTCTTTTAGCCAGCTGCTACACATGGTAGATAATGGTAAGGTTAACAACATTAGACAGAGAAGCCTAGGTAATTTAGAAACAAATCGGTCTATATTATTGAATATCCCATGGTAAAAATCTGATTATTCCTCTAAGATTAAATTAGTATTAACTTGCAGTAGAGGTAAATTCTGCATCTTTAATAATTAGTTCTATTTTTTTTTTGTAAAATATGAATATAAAAAACATTCAACATACCTGTTTCCTGGCTAGGAAGAAAGTAATAGTGGTGGCTTTGTATGTGGAGGTCTCCGGGTTATATTTTATCTCTGTCACATATTTCTTTGTGATTATATGCAATAATATAGGTGTGACGAATGTAAAGAATCCTACTACCGAACATAACGCCACAATCAACGATGTACTGCCTATGGTCGCTGCTTCTCTGATAATAATGGGTTGTGCTATCAAGCCTGCTATACTTGAACTCAATGAGAAAACTTTGACACCTTTGATCTGCGGCGTAAGGGGTCCATAGTAAATTGTTTCTAGAGTTTTATCTTCTTCGTTTGATAATTTAATTGCATAATTTCTGGTCAAAATATTATTGCAAGCACTGCTGCTTTTTAGCTGGGAGGTTATTTGACGAAGAGCTGGATTTAGATGAGTTTGCAAGCTCAAACTTCTCACACATAAACGGAGCATATTGAGAAAACTGTTTTGCTGTATTTCTTATAAAAATTAAGTTACTTTACTTTGTTTTATCTGCTTCAAACTCAGTTTTAGCCCAGCTTTAGCCGCTCATCTCATTGCAAAACAAATGGATGGAATGGATAAGATGGGAAATTGGAAATTGTCATTGTCAATTTCACATGCCATGCCATTGTCATAAGACGAAATTGTGTAAGTCATTGTCAATGTCAATCTTACAGAAGGCATTTCGTTCTGAAACAGTTAACATGACGAAAGAAGTGTGAATGTAGCACTAATGCCAGAAACTTCTTTCGGCACTGGTTTAGTTATAATAATTTTAGTGAAAATGCGCTTTGAATTAATTTTGTTTGTTGTAAAAAATAAAAAACCTAAATAAAAAATATTAGTACGTAATGTTAACATTTATTGACATCACTCTGTATGTTTTGTTGGGCAGTTATCCACATCGTAGCAGTAGCCGGTTTCTGTATCAAGCACCAATGAATCAGGACAGTCGCACCGAGAGAAGCCGCAAACTGTACCGACCAGCATTTCTTCTGGATGCTCGCAGGTTTTCTGAGCCGTCCAGTAAGATTTTTTGCAGTCACTCCTTCGAACCACCATCCATTCCGGACATATTTCGACACCTGTATATAGGTAAGGTTGAAGGATTAGTGTCTCCGAATATTTTAGAAAATATAGATCACTTCATGTAAAACATACTACCTAGATAAGAACAAAAAAATACTAGTTACATGAACGCTTCGTTCATTGACTAGTAAGTATTGATAATCTATGGAAAATATTGATTTTGTAAGAATTGGTCTTGCCCTCTGACCAACTGGTTCCTTTTTCTGAGGTCTTGCCAAATTGTGTCAATCAACAAACAAACACCAATTCTCTAAACTTACCTTTTTATTTACCCTTCCCTCACTTTAAACTTTCAACAAGGAAGTCAATTTGAGTTGATTTGTACCTATCTACCTAGCCTTAACATGTTAAGTCCTCTCAAAAGCACTCAATGTGTAATGACTTCCCAAATGTAATAGGTTGACTCATTATCAAGAAGACACGAACAAATTCGACTTGCGTCCAAAGTTTAAATTGTTAACCTCTGCTATCTTAATATTTAGTCATTAGTACTTACATGAGTTATTGTGCCACAAGCAATTAGAGACCGTAGATTTCTCGTACGCCGCAGCGCTTGCGCTTAGCCATATTAAAATAGTCCACTTCATCATCATTTAAACATTAAAACTCACTAGTTAAGGTAGTCAGATTTTGTAAGCAATTTTTTGTTTTTTAAGAGGCCTATACGTGTTTGAAATTCTTGATTCGAACGAGCTCTATGTCCATCTAGCTTCAACTTTTATGCTAGTCCGTATTTGACAACAATAATGCAATGACAAATGGGAGGAGGAAGGTGGAATAATATTTTGCGATTCGATTATAACATGATCTATGTTATTGTTAACAGCACGTTGCGGCCGACAAATGGGTGTGCTATGAGACCAAACTAGGCACTCGCTATGTAAACACTCAGTAATGCTTATGTCTTGATATTATACGCTAGAATCAAGGTAGCGAGATCAAAAACTTAAAATTAACTTATTTACTTATGTTAAGTTTAACTTACAGTAGGTAACCGTTCAGTAGTTATTGAAACCATCAGTGAATGTATTTTTTCATACAAAAGACATAAACGCGCGAATAGTTAACTCAAGATTTTTTCTAATCATTTACACACCGACAAAGTGGTGCAATAGAGTCCTAAAGAAGCGAAAATATCTAACACTATCACTACAAAACCTATAAGAGGTTAGCCTGACTCGCACTTGGCCAGTTATTGGGATTCTTGTCCCTAAGTATATATAGGTACTGATATACTTACCTATCTATTAAATTACAACAAATATTTTAGGAAAAAATAAATATCTATTTATTACCTGATGAAGACATAGCTATGTCTTCATTGTGAACAAGAAAATTTCGCGTTCAAGATAAGGGGCGAATCATCGTCCCTAAACAAGCAAGTGAATGGGACAAAGCGAGTATTTATCGTACCTCAAACATTGGCTATTGATACAGTTTATCTCTAGACAAACAACACACGACACGTAGGATAAGAGGCCATTTCTACTTAAAAGGTTCTAGAAATAAGAAGATTGTTATTTGATTGTAATGAGGTACCTACTTTTCTAAAAAAATGAATACTTAGTGGTAGTTGTCGGATACTCTAAAAACTTAATCGAAAGGCACTATTACGTACTAACTAGTTAGACACTCACAGACCTCTGAGTATCTACCTACCAGCCTGCATACCTATTTGGGTAATGTTGCGGATTCAATAAAACCTTGCTAACAAAAAAAGTTGCCAAATCATGATGAGCATACTCGATCAGAAAAAACTAAAAGGGAATCAAGTGTAAGCAATTAAGTGTTTCTACAATATTACCCATAAACCCCTCATTTAATAGCTTGCGGCTTTTTGCAGTTTACCTGACCGGCCTTGAATGGCTTTCAAAATGGTGACCCTAATTCCTATTATTAAACAAATCATGTATCATTTTTAATAACAATGATTTATTTTGTGCAATTTGAGCCTACTTATTTGTGATAATCAGTCTTAATTTTATGAAGCTGTCAGATGGCTTTTGAAACATGTAGTAAAGGTAGTGTTTTATTATAGGTTATCAGGTTTATCTACCTAATTTCCAATGATAAAATCAAAAAGTAGGTAATGTAGGAACATTAAATAAATTATGGAATATAATGAGGTCATGTCACGGGACTTTTAAATATTATTAAAACGAACATTAATAATTAGCGGAGCCTTCAGGACAGAGTCTGTAAAATCACGGAATATTGCGTAGTTTGCGTACGGTACGATTGACCTTTCCCGCCAAATTAAAAGCTCACCAAAGCTTTTTTTAAAAGCAACTCATTTTTAGCTTTATTGCTCATACCATAAAGTCTTAATCATTCATAACCCTTATTGTAAATACTACCTTTTGGAGTTGGAGTTATGGTTTCTACTATCCTGCTCTAACTAATGTGATGGATAATAATTTGTCTCGCTCCCTCTGCATTGAGATTGGTACTTGGGATTTCTATCTCTCTCGTAACGTCAGTTTAGTTGGGTTTCGAAGTCGTCGAAAGGCTGTTGTTTTCACGACCTCTCCTCGCGAGTTTGTTTACATTTTGTAAACATTGATAAATAAGCTATGAAACGGACTTACACAAATACTTTTATGATGTGAGGATTTCATAGTGAGTTTTTGTTTAAAATTGATGGATTTTTCGGGCAAGATGCAGACTGATGGTGTGTTTTGGATATTTTTGGGAGTGATATGCCTTGTAGAGGCGTCGCTGGTAGGTGACCAGTGCGACTGGACCGGCAGGTATGTAAATTTGGAAAATTCTATTATTCTTTCTTGCATTTCTAAAATCCATTATGATATTCAATAAACCAACCTTCGTTCAAAAATGATCTGGCCAGCGAGAAATCAATTTCATTATGACCTTGTTCTACCCCCAGTTTTTTGCAGAATTTTCTATTATTTTAGAGCATGCTTTTTTCATTCTAATTTCATTATTGTACGAAGAATATATTTGTAAGTATGTACCTACAATGTTTCTCATTAAAAATGTCTTTGGCCATTATTGGCCTTTATGAAATTTGGATCTAAGAGTTAGCGAAATCATCAGTGAAACCTGCGACTTTAACGTTACCTACTTTCTATAGTTCTAACACGAAAAAGCTTTCAGAGAACATTTACCATTAGACGGAGATTAACTTTAAGTACCAATAAAAACGCAGAATCTTCTAAAAACGCTGCAAATTGGAGAATTCCATTTTCCATTAGAAAGATCGCGTTATAACGATCTCGGCCCGCGGCATCGGCAGCTTCATCAGTATCGAGAAGATTGCTTATTAAACTGTTATTTCCATAATATGATGTGATAGCGTGCTTCAAATTATTGCCATTCGTGATATTCTGATTTAGCATTCTATGAATTCCTTGATTACCATTGTGTCTCTAATTGGACTGATTTGAATAATCATGTGTCGTGATCCCCGCTTAGAGTGGTACAGTCGGTAAAAAAGATATTGTCAGTGGGATGAAAAAGTATTTAAGTACGGAAAAAGAGTTAAATGCTGCTTGCTTTAAATTGATAGACCTATTTTAAATGACCGCCTTTTCAATTTTTTCATCTTTCAATGGACTCGTATATGTACTTATAATATCGACACAACAAATACATCAAGAACTAAATTAAGATATTTACATATGAATATTTTACTTGCTTATTTGAACCATCAGGTCAAAGTATCACAATTAGCAAGCATTGCAAGTTATTTGCTGATATGTAATCCCATTACAGTAAGTATAATACTTCGAACAGCGTTAATGTCCTTTCTCACGCATCAAAAAGTCAACATCAACAGTCCATCGAGTAAAAATTAAAGAATCGTCATATCGTCCGGAAATGATACCATGGGGCTCGATTACGGAACAAAATCAACAAGTGGGGTTTCCCATCAGGGTGGCGGCGTGGGAAACCATTGGGGAAACTGTTCTCGCCATCCCCCGCTGGACACGTGACCTATCCGAATGTTTTAAAATTAGGGTTGATTTGGAGCCTAAGGGCCATTTAATGAACGAAGAAGGTTTTGTTATTAAATTAATTAAGACGCGCGTATTGCTTGATTGTGACGATTGTAATTCTTGTTGCCTAAATGACCAAAGATATATTTATTTGTGAAATAGGTATTTCATAAATGAATTTATATGTTAATTTTACATATGATGGCAATCTCGTTTAGTTTAGGTAATTAATTCCCAATTATAAAAATCTAAAGACGAACTAAACTTTCATAAAAGCTCGCAAACTTATCATTTTATTCATTCTAATAATTTGGTACCTCTATGAAATTTAGTGCAATATATACCTACTTAGCCATTAATTTAAATATGGTCTGTGTATAATACTTTTGTAGGGTAGATAAAGCTTTATCTGAGCCATGAGATAGTAGGCACGGCTGACGTATTGCTGTGGTATTGCTAAGTATTTCCTGAGGAAATCGTTAACTAAGTATTGGTTAGGGTTGGGTCAGACAGGTGGACGTTTTAGATATGTACTAAGTAGTAGGTGTCACAGAATAAATATCTAATGGTAATACGGTGTTTAGTTTGAATGTTTAGGTTGTTGCTTTTTGGGAACATGATCAGTTCCCAATGTATTGCGGAAATCTAAGGTCCTGATGACAAGATTTAAAAAAAATCAATTCTAAGCTTCTCTTGGTACGATAGGGATCGCGTTTATAGATCCAAAACAGTATCTCTAAGAACGCAGCATATCATTTCTAAAAGCTACAAAAACAACAGTGCTATTGGACTTAATAATTGTCACGCTAACAATAAAATTGTAAATCAACAATACCTTGTTCTGCATTCAACATCAGTTTATCTCATAATTATGTGCTGTTTGCACTTATAGATGCTATTCAAGGTAAAAACAAGATAATCGCAAATGCGGCGAGAAAGTAAGATTACCCCGAACAAGATATCAGGCGTTGCAAAAAAGCAAATTGAGTGTCAATGTACCAGCATCACTCGGGGGCATTGTCGAGCATTCAAGTTCATACATTAATATTTATTAGGGCGAGGGGGAGATCTGTTTATTATAATATCCTCTCCATTATACCTATAGCGTTCGCACGATATGCGCTCTGATTGACAAAGTGCTACCATGATTTAGAACGGTGCACTGGCACCGCCGAAAGCAGTATTTGCCTCCAAATGACAGCTAAGATTTGAGATTGGAAACTTCCTGCTTTATTCTTTAGACTTGACTCCCCTTCGCTTAGGGTGGTATTACACTTATCAAATATCTTTGTCCAATGTACATTTGATCAAAGAAATTGGACGACTTCATCAAGAATTTCTTCAAGAAGTCGTCCAATTTCTTTGATCAAATGTACATTGGACAAAGATATTTGATAAGTGTAATACCACCCTTAGACACTAGGTTGAATTAAATTGTAATGACCTAGAGTTGTCTGACCGTACAATCTATGCCCTTCTCAGTGCTGGTTACATAACCTAATACAGTTTTAATATAAGAACGAAAAGCAGAATATTGATATTTATTTATTGGTGGATAATGCGACTTGGTTCTCTGTAGTCACAGGATATGAATGAACAAATCAGTCGTAAATGTGATTACCCTGGTTTGATGACGTCAATAATGAATTGTCTAATTAGATTGCCCCATGCAACTGCGTGAGAGCAACGGATGTGCGTAATGTTAACAGGACAATAAAACTAAAACACACTTGCTTAAACAGGATACACTTCCTAAGTAAAATATACGACATTTGACCTTAGCTCTGTGAAACGTCCATTCAGACAGTTGCTTGAAGAGAAAAATATTACCTATATATATTTAGTTAGAACAGAAAAGGGAAGCTTTTTCTCACTGTCCTGACTCTAAGAAGGAAAATAAAGTAAAAAGATTGCATTTTGTCTTTGTCTTTAATAATGTGGGGTATTTTTACGAGCTGGTTGCTGCACTTGAGTGCTTACTACCACAGAAAGTTTTGTGACAAATTCAAAAGATTTTTTTAGTGGCGCCTATTCCAACAATAGTTTTGACTTGATGTTTTGACTTGATATGGTGTAATAATATAACTGCAAAGGGCTGTCCAGTAATACAGGTGCTATTGGTTCAGAAAAATATATCAATGATAAGACGTAGCATAATTCGATGATTTATAAGCTTGTTTCGTAGCCATATCTTTATTATTTATCATCAGTTGTCACCAGTATGATCGCGATGCCATCACTGAAAACTTTTATTTTTAATCTAACAGTTCACATCGACGTATTTACAAATTTTGTCTTAGATAATAAGAAAAGTGTACGATTTCAGGCCAGAAAATAATTTAAAGTAGGTAATTTCGTAAGATTCTTTCAGTATAGTTAGGCCAAAGTTAAGTTTGAAATTCTGTATCCTACCGTGTCGCGGCGTCGCCGCGTCGTATGCAAACATTAACATTAATGCCCCTTTTAGATCAGACAGGGTTTTCTTTACTTAATGTAATGTATAATGTTTGCATTATTTTAATAGTTATTCAATAGTTCCTTGATTGATGATGTGAATGTGAATGCAAACGTATCGCTATTACTGATGAGAAGCGGATGTTATCCGCATATTCCTCACATTAATAACCAATAGGGCGACTAATACGATGACAAATTGCATTCCTTTACATTTATTGTAAGAAAATTATTAATATTAATAGGTACCAACACTACACTTTCCTTTATAAATCTGTAAAACTATCATGTATTTGAAGTCCTATCAGCGGCAAATTTTAAAATATGACAATGGCACAAATAATAAGAATTGTACTTATAAAAATATGTTTGCGGTTCTATTTCCTGAATTTGACCTATATCGAGCAGTCATTACCGGTTGCGGATGTCGCTATCATATTAGTTGCGGTCACGATAAAACATCAGATGGTATTGCGCACGACAAAGAGTCTCACGCCTCCCATATGGTGCGCACCATACTTCTTGCTCAAACCAAGGAGCTATGCAACTCTACATCCTCTGGAAACACGATTATGTAGCAACGGAACCATTACAAACTTTGACAGTTAAAAGACTGAATTATCACACGAGATTCCCTGTTGATAGGTATATTGGTGTTGACAAGAATTTCGGATCCAGCTTAACCAGTAAATTCCGAACATCTGTTTGCACAATTCAAGGACTGATTCCGACATACGTTCAAGATCATTAGCGATTTAGGCGATTCAGCTCTGGGATCGGGCGTCCTGGACATTTCACATGGTTTGTGGGAACAGCCACACTTCGTTACACTAAGAGAAAACAACCGTCACATGTTGCGGATGAAATCACGGTTATTTTTGAGTGCTCGATTGTTTTTATTCGCTCGCCAATTGGGGGCAATCAACGACACGTGTTCCGTTGAGACGCCCGAACGCAGCCATTGAGTTCGTTTAGTTTAGTAGATCGTCTAGCTAGGCAAATGATGCCTCGTCCTGTTTCGTTCTTGTTCTTTTTAAAAACAATCGACAATATTTTAAAAGACTTTTAAATAAGGCTTTTTGAGCTCAATGGCTGAAACCACAAAATATTCCCATGGTACTCGACCATTACTCCTGTGTCACTCTGAAAGAAATATTTTTATATCGCTCTCAAGCCCCAATTGCAAGAGATAATGTGTCTGTTCGTTACTAGCTTAGAAGGGTAATCCAATGCCTCTGCCATGTGTCCACTTACATTATCTTTTTGTTTGTCGTAAAGCAAGCCCAGACCGTCCCTTAGAACGTTCACAAGTTTTCGGCGTTGATTGTTGTAACGATTATGACCTAGTTCGGGCAGTAAGTTGCAACAGAGCTGTCGTGCTTTATTTGAATTTATACCGTCTGTACCACAATCTACTCTGGCTTTTCTAAGTGCTAGCCGAGGTTTGTTAACACGAGATGTTGATACCGAGAACATTCGAGCTAATTGTTTCATTTCATCGAACACGGCGTTCCTTGAATGAAGTGAACTAACTAATTAGCGGTGAATAGTAGGTCAGTATTGTATCGGCGGCCGGGGCGGGTCGGATGAAGGCTCTCTTTGTCTTTTAATGTTTATTTTTTCAATTCAGTCCCGGGATTCCTTCCACGCCAATTACGATGTGGTAATTATAACGCAAGCGGCGCCGCTCGCTCTAATCAATATCTATTTTATTCTTTCTTTGGTTTTAATTACCAACAAACTTTATGATTGTAGACAGATATGATTAAAAGTTTTTGAAAGAAGCTTTTAAAAAGGTTAAAAAAATATTTTTACATCTTATTGTTTGCAACATTACGTTGTATCTTTCATCCTTCAATTCTTGGCACCCTTCTCGGAAACTTTTACCATGAAACAGTGATACGCTAAAATATAAGAATTGGGATGATCGGGACTGTTGAATAATGCATAAGGTCGCTGGTCCATTATTAGTGACGAGGCGCGGGCGCGGGCCGTTGCGCGCACGAGCTGCATTCTAATGCGCTACAATTTGGTCGACACGATGTCTTACAATCTTTCATTCCAATATACCTATACCTGTGTCTGAATGATATTTCTATCATTTAAAACCTTTGTCATGAACCATTGTTCTTCCGATTAGGACTCAATGCGTCGAATGAGTAATGTGGCGCATGAATCAGGAACTTCCCTGCTGAATTGAAGTTGAAAGCCTCGAATTTTAAGATACTATATACCTTTTAACTCTACTGGAGTCGAAAAACATTTATAATATGGAAATACAATCTCTGAATGAGGTTGAAAATGTAAATTTAATGAAGCTTAACCGCTAATGAGGCGGCACGGGCCTCCGTAACCCGAGTGCACATGCGACGGGCGGCGTGCTGGACCCGCCTCAGCGTCCGGATGAAAGCATGGTCCATCAAGCACATTGTGTCCATCCGTCCATCATAATATTTGTAGGAAGTAAAGCAACACCAATTCATGCATGCTCGACCAAATATCAGTAAAAGATAAACGAAAAAAATTTTTTTTTATTCAAATAAAGAAAAATAAATTACCGCCGTTGAATATGTAATACGTTTGTATGAGCATCTCTGTATCCATGGCCGTTTTCGACGACCATAGCTTATCTACATGGCAAAAAGAGGAGAGTGGCGCGGCGACCGATTATAATGTAAAAAGAGGTTCGCGGTCGTTCCATAACCGATTGCAAATGGCAACTGCCGCAGGCCTCGCCATTTATAGCGTCGCAATCTCGACTGCTAAAAAATAATCATGCAACGATTTTCCTCTTCGGTCCATTCCTATCTATCGGTTCCGATACCTTACAACGAAGGGAGTGAGGATGCCTCGAGACAATGAGTGACACAAAAAAACACTCAGACGGCGACGCGGCCCCTCTTTAAAATGCCTGTGCGTACAACTCTCTTTTTACTATTATCAAATTTAGGTGAAATTGGCTCTGTATTTTGACTCGATTTTGAACTTGAGGAGGCATTGACTAGTGATGGCATAATATAGAAATGTTATATTGTTACGTGCGACATATTTCCATGATGATCTGAATTACGAGCTAGCTTGTGTTGCTCGCCGAGACAAGAATGCCATAAAAGAGCCTCGGGTCTCATATTATAACTCGTTTTGTTTACACCACGGCCGCAGCATGGAGTCCATAACTGAGTCGACACAACAATGGCTGCCTTTCGAGTTTGCTACGACGTTTGTTTAAGATTTTACCCGATAAAGGCTAAATTGGCTTAACAGTATAAGGTGCACAATGACGGTGACAATCGCTATATTCCGTGGTTCCAGATTATACCCGTTCGCAATCTCTCTTCATCGCTTTGTCTAGTTAAGGGTTTAAGGGTTATTTATACTTCCTTTTTGGTAACACGTTAAGTTATTTAATTCCAACCGAATGCGCATATGCTACGCTTGAATTGTAGTTGTAACTTAATCCTTGGACACGCAAAATGACATTCGATACGTTCGATGGATCGAGGCTACGGATTTTGACGCAGAGCTTCATTGCCCATAAATAAACCTTCGGAAAAGGGGATTTTACAACAGTAGGGTAACCTACTCGACGGGAAACTTTACCTTTTAGTACTCGCTTTTTAACGACTGGTATTATTTTAGACGTTTTAATTTATTTTATCTTATACAGAATGATTATATAAAACTGAATAGGTTTATTGCCCACACGGAAAGTCCATTTGACGAATTTATTTGAGTGAAACTCTGTATGTATTAAAGTGCAAGATTACTACTGCCGAAGGATTTATGAGCGAGGTCCAGTAAGCGGCTTACCGGCTACAATAAGAGAGGCACGATCGAACCTTTTCACACCTTGATATTTGGCTTACGAGTTAGCTTCAACGCCTCGTGTGTGCCTACCCCTAAAGTTCGCACCTCGCTGTATATAACACATGCCTATTAGGTAAGGTTATTCCTTGAGTTGGAGGTGGAGCGGTGTGGCTTTGTCCTTACTGAAAGGTTTTTCTACACGGAGTGCTATTATAGCACTTATAAATTTTTATTAAATCAAATTGTCTCCAATCTAGTAAGCCTTTATATTATACCATACTAGAAAAGTAAAGGTTTGTTCACTCTAAAGCCCTGAGACCTTTCAACAAGACATCCATCAATAAGACAAATTACAAAGAGTCTCGATGTTCGCGTCCCTGCGTGACTAGAGATCGTGTTCTACTCGGGCTCTATTATCCAAGTGAAAGTTGACTTTACGATGCTCTTGCGTGTTACGAAAACGCTTTGCGACAGTTTATTATCTTACCACTTGTGAGTAATGAGATCGTTCTATTTGCGCAGACCTGTCTATCACAGTCTGGAAAATCTAGTAAAATATGGAATCAGCAACGGTGCAAGGAAACCCGCGTCTTAGTCAGCCCCACACGTGACCATTAATTTTCTGTGAATACGAGCGGTTAAACTGAAAAGATGGTTTAAGTTCTGGGCAAGCCAAGAAATCTTAAAAATATCGAAAGCACTATAATGACACTATCAATCGTCATTGCATCATCATCATAGCCTGTGGTTTATTGGTACTTTCCCTAGTCTCTGCAGGGAACGTATAACTATAGTTAATAACTGTTGCTATTTATTAGAGCTAACTTTCTCAATTAACTAACTATTATCTCAACCAAGTATAATGCATTGATAAAATATGTAAAGAAAAAATAAAAGGCTCTACAACTTTTATTACACGATAAATAAGTAATGTCTACATGTTCATAATTATCCAGCCTTTGTCACGACGACAGGAGTTCATCAAAATTGCATTACGCGTTTCGTCACGGGCTCGGAGGCGGCGGCCGTGGCACTGTGGACGCCGCTTGAGCAAAAACCCGGGCATTCATTGCAAATACCCACACCTTCATATCGCGTCCTTTGATTGATGCTACAATTTATTGAGAACGACGATACAATGTTGAATTATGCAAAGTAAGCACCTACTACATGATAATGCGTTTGAAATTGCGCTTTGTAAGTTTTATTACCTACTGTCTTGTTCTGCTGTCAAGATGTGCGATGAAAAATTACACACTTCATAAACAATTGTCTTACATGCGAGCGCCCAAGTAACGTACGTGTTTAAAAACCTTACATGAATTTTCAAGCATCACTTCCGAGTGTTATGATAATCCCGACCGGTAGGTGCACCTGCACATAACAATGGAGCATTATTGAATGTTAGTATATATAGCTGTTAATGGAATATATTCGAGTATATCTAAGCGTGGGTGTACTCGCCGCGTCTAACTAGTTATGTAAACACCGTTGACCACTACCGACAAGCTAAACACACGGAGTGGAAAGGTACACTTACTGTGTGTTGGGTTAGGTGTCATTTTTAAGGTGGAATGCGTGACTTAGGTGGTGCAATATATCCGTATTACATCTGTAAATACGTTGCTGACACAATTTTCAGGACCTTTGGTTATGTAGCGAGAAATTATGGTAAAGCGTACAGTTAGTTTATTTATACATGCGATTTGACAACGATCGAGGTGACCAAACATAATTCTATTAAATATTAGAACTATACCTAATTCACTATAGAGGGAGGACCTAAACCCTAAACTTAAAAATTAAGATGCCTAGAGAGTTCATCTAGTTTCCTATTCATGGTTGTCGTTTTGTAAATATACTGTTAATCAAACAAGTGTAAAATCAAAATGCTATGTTTGCACAGGACGGAGGCGTCAGCGCGGTCAAAATATTTTATTTGCACGCGCCAGGCAGGACAAAAGAACACAAAGAACGATTGTGGTCGGCCATTGTTGAGGTTTAGTGGTTTCTAAACAACGTCCATACGTAGAACGTGACTTTCAAAGTGTAGGTACCTATGTAGATAACCACGACAAGTTCGACAGAACAGTCAAAAAATTACACATTAAGAACAACAAAACTTTAAGACGCAACGCAACTGATTTACCTATCAGGGATTTCAACAGAAGAAATAACATTCTTTAAATTTACATTATTTTTAACCCGTTACAAGAGCAATGTTTGTCAAGAACATTACAATAACGTAATATTTATGCAGACGTTACTTGAGCTTGAGACGAATTACCGCCATAAATACCCATCAACCAAAAAGAAATCGAGACTCCGGTAAGATAAGAACAAAGATCCAACCTTTAGAGGAGTTCAGAGAAATAATAAAGATGTTATTTACATGTCATAAACCAATAAACTTGATATCGACCTGTAATTACTAGCCATAATATTAACATTAATTTAGAAACATAGAGATAGATTGAGATTTATATTTTCTTGATTTCAACACTTTGTATTGAACAATAGCGAAGATTAATGGGCAGTTTCAATAAAAGGAATCACATGTTTGGTCAACCTTGGACGTCGCGGGATGCGTCATCTCTCCTAATTTATGGACTCAGCTTATGTGCATGGTCCCTCACTAATTGGCTCCAGCTACCCAACTTCATATTTTAAATGCCACTTATTTGAATAAAATTCCGATTGGCAACACAACCAATTTTTTTTTATTATTTTTGATTCTGATTGAGCTCGGACGTGCCTTCGAGGCATCATTTATGCCGCGCTAAATGACTGTAATATTTTGGTGCCGTGCGGTAAAATTGTTTTAATGTCACCGATTGAAAAATGTTTTTAATGGTTATAAAATGGCAACATTTGAATAGAATTAATAACTTATTTTATAGACAGCAATTAACAATAAGTAAAGCTTGGCTCGCGTGTTCGAGTGGTCGGCTATTATACCCACGAATAAATAACAGACAGCTTACGGGAGTTTTATGTTGGTAGATACATACAAAATGTTATCTATAGGTTCTTTAGTTTGTAAAGCCTTTGTGATGTCAACGGCCGCGGGCACAACGCGCAGAAATAAACCAGTCTCACATCGATTTACTTTGGTTTTCGAAGTTGTTCCTTTCTTGTGGGCACTAATCTCGATTCGTGGGTGGAGCCGGCAATGTAAACTTATTTTAATGAGGTCGATAGATCTAATGGAATTATAGTGGTGGGTGCTGAGCGGCGCGTGCCGCAAGGCCGCAAGACTGAAGGAGCCAGATATTCTGAGGTTCTCGCTCGCGCCGAGCGCCCAGTTCGCTTTATAAGGCGCCGTCAGTATTACGATTATACCTTAATAGTTACCAGTTCAGCAATCATGTTCGTCATTGCATCGTCGCCGTTACGCCATGTCCTCGCGTCCAGCACCGGACACCGCTAATACCTTATTCAAATGAACCGACAGATAAAAAATATCACCACCAAATTTAGAATCTGCAATGCTGATTTGAATGACGAATTTGGTATCGAATCGGTTTTGGTGTTCATTTACCTACTTACAGTTTTTGCGAGATTGAGACATAATTGGTTTCTTGCGGCTTAAAAATTCTAGGTAGGCCCTCGCTCATAAAGTGATACATGTTTAGCAGGATCGCATTTGCAGTGGCCGGGGGCATTTTTTCCAAGTTTCTGAGGTCCACCGTTAAATAATAACAAGCGTGTACCAGTCCATGGTTCCAGTGGGTTATAAATTGTCCGCTGCCGGCGGGCACGCGGCACGCAATCTCAATGCGGAAAATATACTCGTGCTATAGAGCGCTAGTATGTACCAGTCTACCTAGGTATAGTTAGGGTCTATGCAAGGCGTAAGAGCACGGTTGTTGCGCCGGAGGCAACGTTCAGCCTAGCTTTGTTTGAGCTCAATATTCTCAAACCATTGGTCTGGGTGAATAAACAGTTTACGCAATGTTATTCAAGTACGAAATTAATACCAGGTAAAGTAGACTGAGCCAGATACAAAATCAACCTGGTCCGAGTATTTTCTTACGAAGTCTTTGAAAAAGCAAGTTGGGTGAAGCCAATCGGGTGGGCGTGATGCTTCCAGGCGGGCGAGCATTACCGGCACATTCCGGTGCATTGTCGCGGCGAACCACGCCGAATTATTTACTTATTGATTCCGTAATGTATAACCCGGGCGCAATAACTTGACACCTGACTCAAATGACGTTTGTATAAAGTACTGAGTGCAAAAAAGAAACGTAAACATATGCATACATGTAGCGCCCTATAATATAATAATATAATAAACATATTAATATGTAATTTTTTCTTTAAATTTTTCTAATCGATTAGTGGTCATTGGTACATAAGTAATTTTTCTCCTAATATTTTGTCTTGACACTGTTCTAATTTTAATGAACTGACCGAGATGATCAGATTTGATATTACTTATCATGTTTTTACATTTTACATGTACATTTGTATAAATATTGTCAATACAAGTAGCAGAAGTAGCTGTAATCCGTGTTGGCTCCATAAAAGAAGGTTCTAGATTAAATGATTTAAATAAACTAGTTAATCTAGTATTTAAGGAGTAACTTTCTAACAAATTTACATTAAAATCGCCACACGCTATTATTTGTTTCTTAGATTTACATATTTTATATAAAATTTCTTCCATAACTTGTGCTAGTGATGCTAACGCTACTGAAGGACGAGAGCGGGGCCTCGCGCGGGGTAGCGGGAGGGGAGTCGAGTTTCGAGCCAGGTGTCTAGTTGTTGCGCCCGGGTTATACCTACCTACGCTTGTTTTTATTGGTTGTTCTTATCCGGTTCAATACTGGCGCTATGACTAGATGCTAGTCTAAAATCTATAAATTTTAACTTGGAGCTGTTTAGTTCTGAATCTAAATATTAAGTACATATTATTTATTGGTAGGTATATAAATACTATGTCCCTATTGCCTCAGTTTTTAATTTTAATTAGTATTTTATTGATTTCGAAAAAGTAACAAAAAAGAGGTGCGCGTTTATGTCTTTAGTACTGAGTTTTTGTGGTTTTCTAATCCAAACACCGCCCGTTTCTCACGGGCGCAGACACATGGCAAACAGCTAAACAATAAACCTAGTAAAATAAATAAATAGGTCAATGAAACAGTAAGTGAATGGAGTTAGTATTCAGCTCAAACCATACGAGTGCTTCTCACGGCTCCTTGCGTATTCCTGCAGCGTGCTGCGTGTGAACTGCTCATGCGGGCTTGCAGGACAATCTTGCGAACATCTCCTGCTTTACATACATTGCTCCACCAACCCTACTTATAATCCTACAAGTGCCTGTAAAACCACCAACATCCGCAATCAAATAAGATTTTTACGAGCCCGCTCATGTTATATTCATAGGTCTCATTGCGATATCAACGCGGAAAATTTCAACACACCAGATCTAGATCAGTTGAACGAAGTGTTTGCCCTGTACATATCTACTTTCCAGCATTTACATAACTCAGTTGCAAATGATACAATCGTTTCTCTACTCGCATTTGAAGGTTCCGTTGCTGAGACACCGGTATTACCAGTTTCGTCTAATGGCTTTTTATGTTTCATAATTGCATCGAAAGTACTATCACTACATTTTGATTTGAGATATTTATCTTTTTAATAGTGACAATATAAGCGATATTATTATGGGTAATTTATTATTATAAACACTAGTGATTCATTTGGAAAATTTACAGCACCCGTAATTTATTATTAGTAACGATTTGAGAGTGACTATTAATTTTATGAGGTGATTGCTGACTTATCAATCATTAGTGATATCGCTAAGGAATGGTTGTAATTTAATGTTATTGCCGTTTAATTCTAGTTTCTTATTCCTAATCACGTAGAACTGTGGCCGCACTGATCATCATAAATCGAAGATTCGAAGATTCCGTGGCGCCGCATCTTTATCAAAAATCGATTTGATGTGTTGACTGTCCGTTCAATATACGGTGTCATAGTATCTGACTATCGGTGATAAATTCGTGTGAACAGTCCTTATCGGCGACATCTGATGTTGCTGAAGAGGAACGACCTAATTGTTATGGGAATCACATTCTGGGATCACTTTACATTGGCAGGTGATCGATGTCATAACTCGTGCATTATCGTAAAGAAACGTCTGCGTGATAAGATTTAATGATAAAGTTTAGTGAAGATGGGTGTGTGCAAAGTAATAAATGTCCTTAGATATTGTCAACTTCAAAGACGTTGGTGCGCAAGGTAGAACATATCCTACTAGACCGCAAAACGAGTTAAAAAGAGTTTCAGCCCATCATGTTCAATACAAAAAATAATAATTGGTTATAAAGTCTGTAGATGCCATATTATATTTAATTCAGAAATTTACATACAACCCTGGAACCAACAAATATTGTAGGTATCCTTTGCTTACTTCGCATTACAATAAAATCATTTAAGTTTTTTTTAACTTTGGTACCTAAAAGTTTATAATGTCCATTCGATCACATCGATTTGATCAGCAGTAGATAAGAATTGCACTAAATACAATTAAATGCGCCATTGAATTGTATTTAGTGCAATTCTTATTAGTCTTGCTTGCAGGCATTAGAAAATAATTACCTCGATTTACATTCACAATCGAAGGCTATGTGAATAAAATGCTTATCAAAATTTTACGACTGAATTTAAAGTAAGGATAAGGATGATCGCTATTCCCACGCACGATTTAGATCCCGTGAAAGCCATCAGCAGTCCACATCATTCCTTATCTGTTCGTGTTTCCCAAATGATATTCCCATGATATACATTCGTCATTTGTTTACATTTACGAAAAATCAATTGACTATCTCATATTTGTATCTCACGATCAAGTGTGTTTGATTTTGATAATCACAACAACAAACAAATATCTAACTTTCACACGTGTTTTTTCTATGGCTGATATGATAGTGCATATAAACATGATACTAAGATATGATTGTAAAATATTTCTGTCCTCGTAGATGATAATTTTATTCTGCGCAAATTGATCAAACTATCAGCATCGCAAAAAATCTTGCGTGCTGGCACAGGACAATGATTATATTTAGATCAGACGGGTTTAAAGGGTTGGTATGCACTAGAAACAACGCAATGTCCCCGCAGGCTTTCATAATTACATACCTACTTACAAAATTACACGTAATTGAAGTGGTTCCATGGTCTCGCTCGCCAGCTTTGTCTCATAAACATTTTCGTTGTTTTCTTTTTACAGCTGCATTAAATTGCTATTTCAGTATTAAAAAGACAGTTGTATCTAAACACGAAAGCCTTTGGAATACCTGCGTAACTGTCACATAATTTTTTTGACTTTACCTACATCGAATATTTGCAAAAAAATGTTTTGCATGGCAATTTTTTAGAGCCACTTGAAAATGCCACTGCTAGTTTTTTCCTCAAAGGTCAGCAGTTCGGCTGTTTTGAATGGAGCGTATTATTTACAGTGTCTGTCAGCATTTGGGAACATGTGCTGCGCTGGCGCCGATGCTGACGTAGGCGGCGAGCCTCGCATGTGCGCACTCAGCTTAATTCATGGCCCCAAATATAATATTGTCGTAAAAAGAAATATTATTTTTTATTTCATCCACGATTTATGGGCATACGTTCAGTTAGATACTTTTGCTTCAGTATCTCTAAAATAATATTAAACTCCATTTAATTAAAAATTTTGTGAAGCTTTGGCCGTGAACGTTTGATTAGCGTCTCCTAGGTTGTGGCTCTTGTTGCCACAAAAGACTACCAATAGATATACTGCAAGCGACCTATTTCCACTTATAAGGTATAGGTAACACTTAATTATCTAGAGACGTATCTGCAGCAGGTGGATAGTTTCCCTCGCATCAGCCATAACTGGTAAATATGTAGCATGTTAGCACACTGACAGCAAGTGGCTTAGTCACGGCCTCCGACTGGTATGTAATCATTGTCACGCTTGTTTATATAGCTAGTTAGCAGCCCCGACTCAGCACTGATTGGGCACTTCACAATGTTTGCAAATGTATACGTATACCTTGAGGTGTATATATCTATACTATACTCGTATAGAAACACAAAATACTCCGAGCTTCTAAGAACCAGATATTAATGATTTGTTACACATGTGAATGTGAGCTCTTTTAAAATTTGCTTGATGTTTTTTTGCGTGGGGAATAGATTTGAAGTTTTTATATTTATATAAAATTTATCACGAGCTAGACCTGTTGTAGGTATAACCTATAAATAAAATAATCATCACACAAATTTCAAGCATCTAGTCGCGATACTCAAATAATTCCGTATTAGCACAACATAAATAACGAAATAAAGTTTGTTTCGTTATTTAAAGATAACGTATCATATTTAAAGTTAATCTTTAGAATCGTATGATCCGTTCACAAGTTTTGAGGTGCTGAGCGTCAATTACCTCCGTATCTGCGCGGTGACAGAGGGTCACCCACGCGAGCTCCGCACGCTCCATCATTATACAATCAAGAGGAATCAGCATATTATATCTACAATAAACTATGAACGTTTTGCAGTTCTACGACTACAGCACAGCGTAATGCAGCGAAAAGACCATTGCAACCTAACAAGCATAGACTCTAGCGAGCGATGTATGCGCCGCAAATTTTTACATCCGCATACAAACATACGATGCACCTACGATCAAACTATGAAAAGTGAGATAGCGCGCAAACCATCTCTTGTTGCATAAGCAAGTAATGATACGAGCTCGGGATCTAACCCCCGATGGATATAAGTCTAAATTGTCCGCTCGTTGTCTGAAGTATCTATGCGTAGCGTACTTTAGATTAGATCAAAGAATCGCATCTCAGTACTTCCTAGGTCTGCCTACGTCAATTACTACTCCAGAGTCCAGACTACGCTGGATCCAAGTCAGGCCATTATTGAAGCTCCAAATCGTTTCCGGCTTAACTGCATTTATCATAGATTCAATGCAAGAGAGGTAAGCTGTGGATTTGTAATAAATCATAATGGTAATGCGTTCACGATGTCTACTTGAATAGATTGGCTTTCCAACGTTTGTTGTTCTCTTTGGAGTATTTGCAGTTTCCTTAAATAAATAAATTCTTAGTTGTAATTATCGCGTAATTCGCTCGAAATAATTTGTATTGGCTATAAATCAGCTTGTCTATTTAAACGGTTGAATATTTCGAAGACCATAAATTTTATTTCATAGCAGGAATGGGCACTAAGAATAAGGCCCAGTATCTTATTGGTATGAATATGAATACAATGGGACGCACGTGCGACGCCCGGAGCGTCCGCTCGACCATTGTCCGAGACAGCCATTGTTTCACGGAAATCCTTAATAGCTTTGACAATATTAAATACTATTTCGATAATCCATATTGTTATAAATGTAATTTAACTTAAAATTATCATAAAAAGAGACTGTATTTATTTGTAAGAGCTCACGAATTTTTTAGACCATAAATTAGGTTTTCTAATTGTCTATTTACAGCTATCTATTAAATGAAGTCCATTGCATAATTTGCAACCACTTTTTCCAGTCAATAAAACCCAGTTCTGCTCCACTTTTCTTCTTCATAAATTCAATAGGACCAGATAGAGAAAGCTTGATTTTCTATTATATTATTGAGGCCAAAATCCAAGTTGGTAAGTTTCCTTATTGGATTTATTTCAAATAAACATACCTACTATATCGACTTGTTATTATGTTTGGCATAGTAAAAACCAAACTAAAGGTCAATATAATAGATTCGGCATAGTCACATACAAAGCAAAACCACAGGCAAAACGTAACCAATTATATCCCTGTTTGTTTTACAAACTGGTCGGTCGAAGTAGATCACGGAACTGTTTAGGCTCCATAATCTATCCGCACGAGCCCAGATCTGACCTAGAAACAAAAAACGAACCGAGAACAGCCTTTGTGCGGTTAAAGCTACGCGTCCACTGAGTTGAAATCGCAACCGAATGTCAGTATCTGGTAAAGTTAAGCCAATACCACGCTGAACCATAGAAAATACATGGCAACAAAATCTTTTCTTCCGTATGCTCCGATTCCGACCGAGTGGACGCGTAGCTTAAGGCGGCCCTGTGTGGGTGAGCTTGAAAGCTTATAAATCTCGGTTGTTTGTGTGAGTGTTTGACAAGAGCAAGAGCAACTCGATCGCGACACAATGCCTTGGAGCGTGTTTCCACTCCTTATTGGAGCTTGGAATGAAAGCAGTATTAGGAGAAAGTCGGGCGAACAAAGACTAATGAAAATGCTAAAATTATTCAGTTTCGTTTATAAATATTTAAATCTATCTATGTTATTATTTATGTAATTTCTATTTCCGAATAGTTATATTTACCTTTATATAAATAAATACGTCGTTATTTGGTTTTTCGTAGCGCTTCGTAGACATGCTACGAAAATTATTTTTACATGCCAAATATAATAAAAGTAAAATATCTTATTTATTTGATTCAAAAGTTAACAATAAAATATACAATAACCAGTCAGAAAGTATAAATGGGCAAGCGCGTTATGACAATGCACGGGCATGCGCGTGGGCAAGCGGGCTTTCGTGTCGCGGCGTTCAGGGCTACCTACGTTTAAAATATAATGTACATTTCGCTTTATTTACTTGACGCTTTGTAAATAAGTCAAATGGGCAGAAAATAAGGGCTAAACTGAAAATGTGTACCTAATAAAATGCTAAATGCTCAATCCTACCCGGACTTGTTAGTTAAAACGTAAAGTTATGGTTCAAACCATATACGAAATAATTCGTCCATGGTTGAACTATATCTAATGGATATTAACTTAACATCAATATTTCCAGAAAACTGTTTAGTTCATTGAATGTATAAGTTTAGCGCTCTTTTACGCTCCAGTTTGTAATAAAACATGCTTGTCCTCTACGCGTTTGTAGTTTACATTTTTTGGAGAAAAAGTAACTAAAGTAGGTAACAAAGACCACTTCGACAACCATATTGGTATAAAACCTAGTGGTAGAGATAGAAAAGTATATAGGTACATACATACGCACGCACGCGACATTGTTATCTGAGAGCCAAGTTTGGAGAAAAGATTCTCTTCGTAGAAAACATCTATTTTATTATGCTGATGATGCTTGGTGTCGCGATAACGCTTTATGGGACCTGTTATCATGCACTTTCTACGCAACATTAGGCGACAAACTATATTCGTTTTATTCTTCCAAAAACATTTTCTTGTGTAAGTGCTCAGTCTTTTTCGCATTTGATATTTAAATATTGTTTAAAACAAATTAAATAGTTTTTGGATAAAACATCAGGTAATGTATTTATTATTCAGGTAAATTCCATTTGAATTTTTAAACGGGTTCGTAATTACCTCTAATTATGTAGGTATGTTGGTGGAGAAGGAAAGAATCAAGTCTTCTTACCTAAAGTGAACCGATTATGTTGTAGGTATGTATTTATTTTTTCATTGATTGGAAACTCAAAAATCTAATAAAACACATAAAAAAATCTAGACGTTACTTATTAACATAACCTGCTAGTATTTACGACTTTTCCTAGAAATACATAATCCTAATGGAACGGTAATGTTCATAGTCCATTCGGCGTATTATCATGAATATATTAAAATTTGAAATTTATTGCACGGTAATAATGTTCTAAACACTATAATAAAAACTATTGGACTTTATTCTTTAAAGTTTGTGGCCGCCATAAAAGATGCGCCGGAGTTGAGTTGTATTGTGTTTTGTTACATACCTACTCCGCGCTTATACGATCAAAACCGCAAATTGCGTTGCGTCCTAGGTATTTCTTGTCGAACAACAAAAATAAAAACCTTCGGTCCTAATTGGGTAGCGCGCGTGACAGCATTTTAGCGGTGATTCTTCAAATTCATCGGAGAGAGACATAACATTAGTTGTCGTAGGCGTGTGACAGAGTGCGGAGATGTGGCGAAGGGTGACTCTGAGTACATTAGCGGCTTTTAGCCCGGTATCGGGCTTCGTCATTTGCTTCGTAATGGCCTGGATTGCTTCAATTTGAATCTGCCGATGATAATCTCCGGGACGTTCTGTTCATAATGGATCACGATTGCTCGAGCTTTTATGTATGTTTTATCAAAACAGTGACATGGTGTATTTTTAGCATCAGCTCTTTGTTTTACATTACACTTTGAGCTTTTATTACTTATTTAATGATACTATAAAAACTTACTCAAAAAATCAATCATTCATTTTATTATTATACGCCATGGTAGTTTCGTGATTGATTGTCGAGCTCACTAATTGAATCTCGAGCGAGTTTTTACCGAAGTAGTTAATTAATTAGTAAAAGTAGAGACGATGATTAAAAAAACGAAGAATGCAAAAACGTTGCCACCATGAAAACAAAATGCTACAACTCGTTACAGTTAACACCCTGTATTTTTTGTCCAAAATCTATGTTTGGAAACAAAAAGTATGTGGTTTTTATAAGGGACCGTTTTTGTGTGTTTGGCTTGGCGCGCGTTCATATCTTTTACTTGCGCTTTTAAGGTAGGCAGGCGTTAGCAACATTTATCAACATAACAACATAAGCTTACAATAATAAAACCTAATTAAGCCTAAATGCAAAAATATGATATGATAACAACTAAAACTTATGCTATAGAACTGAGTTATGCAAACTCACCCGAAGTTGTTAACATTAAAAAGATTTAAAAAAATAGTTAAGTAAGTATATGTACCTATATCTACCTATATATGAAAGCAAGTATGTAGGTACTTTTTTCTTTTAACGTATATCTTAGAAGCTTAGAAGCCAAACCAAATGCATCAGGTAGAATAACTAACCCTCTACAGAAAGGTTGTTCACCCCTGACAAGGGTAGTCCACGTGCACCACATACCTACTGGATCCACACTTGTTCCATTAGCTCGTAATTTACTGCGCCAACGTATTTCAACATCACCATTAGTGAGGATTAGGAAAGTCCTCAATGACTAGGAAATGACGCGACTGAATCCCATGGCGTACTAACAAATTCTTGGATACATATTTCTTTAGCTAATTTGATTAATATATTGTTGAAGTATAACATTTTATTAACCCTTTAACGACCAAGATTTTTTTTCTTTGTTTTTAATATTTTTCGTTAATAATATGGATACAGGGTTTATATAGATGTCAAAAATATAAATTAAAAAAATTATACTATTATAGTTTTTGAGTTATTGTATGTATCAAATATGTTACGTTGCGCAACATACAGAGAAGTAGGACGTCGAAGGAGCGTATTGTATTTGTTACATTGCCCTTTTTAGGGGTCTAAATAAATAATATAAATACTGAAAAAATAAATGTTTTTTGGTTCAAATTACAATAATAACATAATTTAACGAAAAATAGGTAAATTCTACTTAGAACAAAGTCTTAAAAACTGTTTTTCTTTGCCAAAAATCACAGATGCCGGTAAAATTTCACCCAAAGAACATTCTCCTATCCTTATTTACAGCATCAGGACCTCCCACGTTCATGAAATACGAGAAGATAGTCTATGCTATCTCTATATTGCAACAAGGAGCATTTGGTTGAACAATATTGTAGGCGTACCTGCCTCCTTCCATCAATGGGTGAGGACAACCAGAATATCAACAGCTCTATGAATATCAACAGAATATCAACAGCCTAAAGAAACCTGTACTGTCGGACATTTACTAGCTGGTGCTCCTCCAAATAGTGCCTCAAGTGCTGGCTGTCAATAATATTATTTTGGAGTTGTGGGAGGTGATGCCGATGCCTATAATTGAACAGGTCTGAGCAAACACCATTTTTCAAGATCAGGTGCACTAAAGCCATCTTTCAGGAGATCAGGACTACTCCTAACTGGCAGAAACCCCAGAAAAAACGCGTTAGAACTTGAGCCAACTATAGAGTACACCTTGCTGGGACAGTTGGGGAAATTTCAGCAGCCCCTCTTAACTTTTAGACTGCAAACATGAAAATGGCTGTGCTCACAACTGTTTGCGGGATGGTAACTTATGGCATCCTACTTTTAATCACTAAGATGGTCAGCAGTGGAAGCCCTTTGTCGTCTAGGGTCTACTTGAGCTAGGAAAGGTTTTTCCTTTTTATAGGTACTGAAGAATTCCAATAACAGCCTAGGTGAGAGAGATAATGGAACGCAATCCTGACAGAAAATGAACTAGTTTCTTGACAATGTTTTTCATGTGATTTGAATTTGGTGCTTGAAATACTCTTGAAGAACCTGGAGCCGAAGTGAAACTCTTGTTTAGAAGCATTGAGATTAGAACCCCGGAACTGTGATGCTTCTATAAAGGTTTCAAATGACCCCATGTTTTCTATGAAAACCTGCTCCATTCATAATCGCGGTTGTCTATAATACCAACAAAACTTGAAATAATTGTACTACTCATGTTGTTGAAGTCCTGTATCAGTCTATAGAAAGGTTCAATAACCTTTACGAGGGCTAAAATGAGAAATTAATCATGAAGCCGGTTTTTTGGTAGTTGCGCAGCGTAACACCCGTAATACATCTAGTAGTAGAACTAGTTTACCGTATGTTGCGCGGTGTATTACGGGTGATACATACATCTAAAACTATAAACTAAATCAAAACAAAACATAATCTTATGCCAATTACGGATGATTCAGTTGAAGACAATTACTAACAAACAATATCTGATGTAATATTGATGAAATATTAAATATCATCAATATAATGAATAAAAACGTAACAAGCGTCCTCGGCCTTATCGGGGTGGCTTCATAATTTTGTATTTTATAAAAAAACGGTGAAAGTAGGTGTCTTCATTATTTTAAAATAAGATGCCTATAATATTCCAAATGATACAATAACGTTATTTCAATCAAATATTGTTTAGTTTTTGAGAAATAATTTTTTGTTTTGAGTGTATCAGCTCCAACACGATGCGAAATAAAGGGTTAACGGTGATTACATATATTATACACCCACAAAGGAGAAAGGTTTATTTTATAATACTAATAAAACCTTAACAAATGTTGGTTCACATTTGAAATTATGAGTGAAAACTTGTTTCTGTGTTGTCTTTTGTTGCGCTCATAGTTTCTTATTGCTTACGGATAATCTCTATGTTCCATCAGTGGAGATGGCCAATGCCCAAAACACTTAAATTTAATGTCAGCGCACTCGTGAAGCCGCACTGATATGAGGAGAGGAGACGAGACAAGGCTGTCGACGACGCTCGCAGCGGTTGATAAAAGGCGTCAGGCGCGGCCACACATAGGTACAATACGTTTTAACATAAAAGCCTCGCCTTCGTTTTATTGCTACGGCTTTAGGCCCTGTAAAATCTCAACGTGGCATCTTTTATAGTGCTATGTGTCGTATATTTTCTTTATGTCGTGTGTTTCTGTCTCGCCGTGGGCTGGCGTGGGCGCTACTCCAGAATCGCGGCCCACGTGCCGTCGATCGCAGATACAATTGTGCGCTCTCCGGCTTGTTTATGGGAGCACTTCAAGTTATCTTGGAAAATGACACCTTCAGCTCGTGCCACGGCCTCGGCCGCAACCGCTAAGGCGCGACGAGACGGTCATTATTGATCTAACGTTATTGCACGTTACTATAAAAGGCGAAGAATCAGTTGTAATGTCCGTAAAACCTTTCGAACGCGTATATACCGAACAATAAAACGAGCGATACAAAAGTGGTCCCATAAAGGCGTATTGACTCGTGAGCGGTAGCAATTTGAAAATATTTTTAGTATTTTTATTGGAGCCGGTTACACAGTGTCGCGACGGGCACTGAATACGAAATGAGCTTTCTTCTCTAATTAATGGCTCCGGTAGTATCGGAAGCCAATCGCGGGGCAATCAAATCGTCCAAATATGATAAAGATCTTATTATTGTCATGGCGCTATAGTAATTTGAATAGCTGCACGTTTCATCTGACCGAAATTACTCTATCTAGATATGTTCCCTGTGTTCACATGCTTGATATGTCACTTCGATCTCTTTTTATTCTTTACGAATCTTTGTACCTCAAGTAAATCATCAATAATATCTAACTAACAGATATTTCTCGTTGTTTACAGTGGTCTGTCGTCGAACAGTGAGCGTGGCGTGACCCCGGTGTACCTGCGATGCCGAGAGGGCAGCGTGTCGTGGCTGTACCCGCGGGGCGCGCTCCGCCTGCTCTTCGGGACGCCGCTGCCCACCGGAGAGAGGGACTTTAAAGTGTGCATACGAGTCATCAGGCGCCCGGACCCGCCTGATCTCTTCCATACGCTGCAGCTTAATGACTCAGGTAATAGAGACAATTCAAATAATTAGCCTGTCAAGGCGTCTAATGATACGTTACTGCATCATTATTTCATAATTATACCTACAAATTCTTATTTTCTTGGGAATTTAAAATGAATGTTGCTTGTTTAGACGTGGCAGAACGCTTTCCCGCACGAATCTTCGTGGAAGGAGCAAAGCGTTTGGTTCCTCTGTACGCCCCTAACGACGGGGATCCTCGCGAGCTTCGCTGCTTCCGCAGCAGACGCGGTCGCGCCGCGCTCTACGTCGAAGCTGAGCCTGAAGAGGGGACAAGGAAACGAGTAGCAACATTCAAATATGAAGCTAAACCGTTGCAGAGCAGACATTATGACCCCAATACTGCGGACTGCAAGCCTTGCACAGAGTCGGAGCTGGAGCTCGCATTCTGCACGAGCGACCTCGGTGAGCCTCTTAGAAGTTATTATACAGAACGTCATTAGACTCGGTTGCTATTACACCCCGTAATAAGTAAGTAGAAAACCAGAAGCGGCGTCCCTGAATGTTAATAGACGGCGAGCCCGCCGCCCGCGCCACCGCACGCCAATTTGTCGCCATAATCGAGATTCCCTCGCGCCTCAAATTAAATAAACCTCATTTTACCGGAATAAACCTAATTATCTTCAGCGTAAACATAAAGTATTCGCGCAAGAGCAACCTTTTATCATTCCGAGAACCTTTTATGCGAATATTTCAAAATGGGCAAAAAGTAAAAATATTATCTGCTAATTGTTCCTATTGTCCGGCCGTGCCTTCTGCGGCATACCGCTAAGTGGTCGCCAGATAAGAGCTAAGATTGCAGATTCATTCCGGTCATGACTCACGGAAGCTCGCATAGGAGATGGAGTATGCCTGTTTAGATTCAATTTACGGGCATGACGAGTGAGTTGACGACCGATACCGGACAGACTAGTATAGGGACGGCACGCGACGCGGCGGGGAGCTAATGTTTAAGTTTTTCTTTGATAAATTATAATAGTCGAGAAGTTATGTCACTGCGCGACGTACTCGAGCGCCCCGCGGAGCCGTGGGCGGCGGCCCCTATTTGCCCGGGTTATTAGCCGCCTCTACCACGTATCATTGAATTTTTTTGTTTGTCATGCTATATAATTTATTGATATTTTATTTCTAAGCCAGCGTGACTTTTTTCTAAAACAGAACTGGAACAAATACAAGGTTTACCTTCACAAAAATAAAAATAAATTTACTAAATCAATAACAAACCGTCCATAATTTGGTATAATATAGACCCATCAAACCCTATAAAATGATAACCAAATAAATTTCAATAAATCCCTGATTTAATTACCTCTCGTATTGGTGCTAACGAAATTAACATTTGTCTGGGACTCGGAATGGAGGTTGGGATAGGCGTGATCCCTCGTTAGTCGAACCTTCTCTGTAATTATCGGCGTTCGGAGCCAGGTTGATGACCGTTTACTAAAGCCTTCACTATTCACTTATCTATCTCAAACAAAAGACTAGCGGAGAAAAAATACGGTTACATTTTGCGCTTACTCACGAATCGGACAAAAAGCTTCGAGGGAACAATGGCGACAGAATGATTAATATCTAATCTACATAAGAAATAAATGCTTTTAGTATTGTCGCCACGAATGCGGATCTGAGAAATAATAGCTCTATATTTTTTACCGAACAACCTATTGTTTCGGTTTCTAAATCAGCGCCTGATGATAAACTGTTTCAAATTATATGCTAGCTCTATAAGACATTTAAATTACCGGTTATTCTGTATCGTATGGAAGAGGATAGTATTATTTACATTAGAGATATAAAGTGAGTTTTATGTTTTCTAACCAAAATGTTCTTTATTCCCAGTGTCTCGAGGTGAATTCGTTGGGACTGAGAACCGTGAAGACTTGGACACGACGCAGCTCACTCTGCGGTTGACGAAGCTCATCCGAGCTACCAATGAAGCAGACTCTAGGGAGGCACCCGATCTAGAAGACAGTCAATATTATAGGTAAGAAGAGAGACCACCTTCCGAGCTTTAACATTAGAAGTAGGCTAGGTATGATAATCTAGGTAACGATCTTCATCTATTCCAAGGTTTATCCAAACCGATCCACCATGTATAAACTTTTTCACTAACAATATTTTTAGGATGTAGGTAAATATACAAAGTGTAGGTACATACTTAAGCTGAAAACTCAAGAGCCATGACGGACGATATAGGTACAATCTACGACATAAGTGCTTCTACAAAACAAATAAAATTCTCAGAATAGCCACAAAAACTATTACACTCCAACAGTCTCGCGCTTTCCTTGTTGGGTTTTGATAATATCTAGTTTCAGTCAATTTAGACGAACAGCTTGGTGTATGTCCTCTTTATGGTGGCCAAGAAACTGATAACAAACTTGTTCCGACTCCAGATTATTACTATCAGGAACAGTGATCAAAATGCAGAATATAGTACAGCCTACAGAATAAAGCACTACGTAGGTAGCATTTACAGTTACAAAAAACACGGACCGCGGACATCGCAAATATATTACTCATGTCTTTAAATTTTAGTCGCGAGACTAATCAGTCTTCACGAAGGTGACACAATCTTACTTGGCAATTCACACATTATCGACAGCCATATTAAGAAATGCAAAAGTGTGTTAATTTGTGTAAGACCACCTGTCTAACAGGCATTGCCGGCCAATACAAATAGGGAGGTAGTGTAGGTATTGACGTAATTAGCTGCTACTGTGGTGGTCTAGGAGCCGTGGGACTAGGCCTAGATTCATAGAGATATTCTAAGTCATACTGAGGAGGGTGCTATTTACAAATACTCGTAGCTGAATGCATTTTCGTAATCAGTGTCAATTAGTATATTTTTTAGCTAAGTCGGAACATTGTTATTTAGTTGTGATGCGAATTCAATTGCATCTTTCGTACTTGACCTTTAGATGACGATCTCAGACGTAAGGTACCTAGACATTGTTTATTTTTATTATTATCTAACTTAAATCTACATTGTTTCGGTTTCGTTAATCTTACAGACTATTATGTTCAAATTAGGAGTTAATACAAAAAATTAATAGAAAAAAAACCGTATTTTTGGGGAAAACCCTTAATTCTTTTGTTCCTAATATTCGAAGGTTCTAATTCAAAACCCCTCCACAGGTATGACGTAGACAACACACTCGAACGCACCTCGCACCGCCACAGAAAACGGAAGGTCCGAAGTCTTCACGCGCATGTTCACGTATCGTCCATCTGCGGGGCTTCGGCTGGCGCGGGCGAGTTCCTAGTCATGGCTAAGCGAAGACTCGGGAGGTACGCCTTGGTCTGTGCCCCGAGAATCGAAGACTGGGTACAACTGGTTGAGAGGCGAAACGCTGACGGTACAGCGCATTGTCTGTTGCAACATTGAGTCGTGACAGCGACGGCTCGGGAGTTACCTGTAGGCATAACATGTGTCGAGACAATAAAAGAAATATCTCGATGTCAAACTGCACTGCTTTAGGACTGCTGGTCTGTTCCCCGAGATTTGATGACTTGGTCAACTAATTGAGAAGAAACGGTGATGGTACAACGAGGATTCAATATATTCGGTTATCGCGTGGAACAGGGACTATTTCCGTTGTCAGTGTTGTGCAGACTTTTACTTGATGTGAGAACAATGAAGAGTAGTTTAGAGTGCATCAAGATTAACGGAACTATGTGTCTGTGGCCGAAACAAAGCTTTGTGATGTAGACCAATAGACATTATTTTTTTAACAGACTTCAAAAAAGAAGGAGGTCGTGAGTTCCATTGTATATTTTTAATTAGGATGTACTTGATGACGATAGCTTCCAAATGCTATTACTTTATTAGAACTGTATAAAAATCGTAAAGCTAAATTAATTCTGCTTCCAAGGATAAGTGTAATGTCAAATCCTATTTTATTGCTTGCCATAATTTGATTACGTATAAAGTATTTGCAAATCTGTAAAAAAGAGTATTGTAAATAGTATAGTTACGAGAAAAGTGGACCAGAGTGCCAAAATCTTTAAGATCTTCATAGATGTAAGGTTGATCTCACCTATGTACATATATTTAAGAAAATGAATTACCTATTTGTAACAATATAATAACCAGCACCAAACACTATGATAAAACTGCCCTTCGGAATTTACATAAACTATTGAAAAATGAATAAAAAGTGTAAATTTTATATAATTACCTACTGGAAAAAAGTTAACGAAGTATTAGGCAAATTTGAAGAACATGCATACGGATATTATATTGTTTTAAATTTCATATCAGTTTTCAAAACTTAAAAATATAAAGTTCTTAGAAAACAAATACAATATTTCTCAAAATGGTGCTAGAACAGTATTGTGCTTCCAATAATAAAACAGAAATCAGATTAATATATCAAAACAATGCAAATGTTAGTTATTGTAGAATGTAAATAAAATATGAAAGACATTTACCTACCATAGTATATTAAAAATGTGAATGCTTAGTAATATATTGTAAAAATACTATATTAGTTAGCTGTCAATGTGATATAGTTTACAACGAGATGATATATTGAAGTGCCTTAAAGATATTGTACATATAAATATAACTATAGTCGCGTTTCTATGAGTGTCTTTAAACATTTTATTATACTTGATAAGAACAACATTTGAAATAAATACTTTATAAATTATTTTTCTGTTTTATTTTTTATAATTTTCTGTTCTAGGGTGATAAAATAAATCGGAGGTAAAAGAGTATTTATAAAAGAACTTGTATTATTTATAGCAATTCATTTATTTGAAAAATCACAACTGATACCACATAGAAAAACTACTCGGCACGGTTTAACTCTTAACTATACATAATATCACATAAAAACACTTTATAATTTCATAAACTATATACAAAAGACATTTTATTATTTGGTACACTTTGTGAGCTAATAATCACTAAGTGATATTGGTTAGAATTGGAAAATAAATCATTCTTCAACAAAATAAAAATACATATAACGAAATGAAAAATGGGCTAGTACGTTATATTTAAATGTAATATGGAGTAGTCGCCATCACAGAATGACGATGGCAACTGTTTAAAGAATATATTAATAGATACGAGTTTTGGTGGACACAGCATCTTCTAGCCGTTCATATAGAGAGATGATTATATTGTCTTTTATCGAAGGCACCAAAAGAAAGGTGTAGGTGATACGAAAATACATCTTTATGTCAAAACGATTTCTAAAGTACACAATGTATAAATAACATTTAAATATTACAAACAGGTACGTATTTTATACTTTCTGATATGTAGTGCCTTGACAGCCAAATAATATGTTGACAGATTGTATGGAAAATGATTCAAATTTTTAAAGTTTACGTGAACAGAAAGTTAACAGAAATGCACCAAGCAAAATAATATTATTTCCGTCTTCCTACATAGAGTACAACCATGTCCGCTATAATACCAATACTTCTAAATTCGCTATAGCTATACCATTATACTCGAAGCCACATACATATCTTTGTTCTGTTGGATTATCTAAGTTATTCGTTTTGTATTTTTGGCTCCGAATTTAGTGAGCAAGCTTATAGCATCATCCTACCCTACCACTTCCACACTCGACGTATGGACTCACTTACTACTGAATAAATTTGAGTTTAAGACCAAACTATCTTTTGTTTTGTTTACTGTGGGTAGATATTTGACATTACTCTCATATAAATATCAACAAGCAAACCAAAATTACATAGGTTATTAAGACTGACAGTTAATGGTCTTTGGATTAATCTACCTTTAGTTCTTGGAATATTAGATATAATTTTGTGAACGTGAGTTCGATGGCCAAGAGACGCATACTTTGAACTACCAGAATCGAGATGGGTAGTTATATCCATACGTGAGCCGTAGTTGGAAGACTATAGTGTCGGGCGGTTGGTACTAACAAATTAAGATTTACGCTCTATGGTGAGCAAAATCGAGCTTTTGATGACGATTATGATGATTATGATGTGACCAACTAGCGATAACATTCATTCAGCACCTTCAAAAATTAAAACAATTATTTAATTTTATATTTACCACGTAACTATTTAAATCCCATACATATTTCGCAATCACGCCACTTGGATATTGATGAGTAATTAAATGATTTTGAGTAATTAAAAGGACGATTGGATCTACTTGGACCGTCTTTGAAAATGAATGCTTAAATAATTCAGTAATAAAATAAATCCATACCGTTTCATACAATTCAGCCTTCATTATCAGATTTGACACATCTGCGCAACACTTGCTATATAATCATAATAACTAATATTTTACACGAAAAACACATTACAATTATTGTTATACATAACATAGGTACATAATTAACTGTATAATACGATACAAGCACAACAAGAGCAAAATAATTATATTCATAGTAATCCCATTAGAATAAAGTGTGATGCCTAGCCAATTAATTGTGCGACTTACAAAACTTTAGAGATAATTATTTTAAAACGAATTTAAAAAGATTTCGATTACGTAAGATTTTTTTATAGTTACGGATTTTAAAGTATACTTAGATTATATCATTTAGAGTATAATTTCAAAATAGTAATTTTAACGATAACGATACTTTTATTTACATATCTTTTAAATTTTGAAATTTATAAAATAACAGCGATATACCATGACATTATTGTCTATAATAAATTATAGTGCAACAATAAAACTCAAATAATTCATAAAAAAAGAAATAATAACTAAAACAAAATGCATGGAATTAGGTACTAATTTGCTGTAAGATTTGTCCACGATGGAGTCTATTTATTTCAAAATTACGAATTGAGCAGTAGAATCGTGTATTCAGTAGTTTAGCTTATCGAAAGCTATAACATCATTAGTGTTTAGTGTATAAACATAATTTGAACTCTAACTAATAACTTTATGATTTGTGATAAAATATACTATTTATGACTTAAACAAAAAATGTGGATATTCTGCAAAATATATTAAATTAAATCAATTAAATAAACTGTTAGAGACAAAATACCAATAATGTAGTTAAATAATCTGCCTTACTTCACAGCACACATAAATACATTTAATTTTATTTTTTTGTATCAAATTATTTATAAAACAAGTAGGTAATTTTTATTTAAAACCCACATAAATACATTTATTATAAATTTACTTATCCTAAAACAAAACCATGATTTGTTTTCATCAATACTCTGAAGAACATTTCGTAACTCATTGTAAATACTTTTTTGTTAATCTATAGATTAATATTATATGTAAAAAAATAAAATTATCAACATGTCTCCAACGATAAAATAATAAACACAATGCCTTTTTCGACGTACAAATTCTATGTTACAAAAATTAAATTATAAATTCTTAGTATAAACGCTAATTATCTCAACAAATTTCTAAACATGGCTGGTCCACAGAGCAGTGAAAATTTTGCGCGTCTTAGAAAGTATATTGTTCTATGGACACTTTATATTTCTAATAGGTCACAAACACTACACCGTTACTATTCCAAAGTTCTATTTCACTCTTTAGTGAGATTAACAGACGTTTTCTCGAACAAAGAACATCTCAACAATTAACGAATCACGTGAAATCACGTGACAAGTGTCAAATTAGAAACTGACACGAGGTGCTATCATTGATTAGTTAATTTTGGAGATAATCTGCGTTCGAGAAACCGACTTTACGTAATTAAATTACGCACATTACAAAAATAATAACATCTAAACCGCGGTTAACAAAACTAGATGTATAATAAAAATGCTACGGTTAAAAATACTACTTGATCTTAGCCAATGCCATCAGTGTGATGTTATATATGAAAATGCTGACTACCCTGCATCTGTTAGTGACGCAAACAAAACTTCTGCAAAGCAATTACGGCATTCATTTACGTATTGACCATTTATGGAAGTTATTTTTTGACAGATTTGTATGGACAAATGTCAAATTATGTCATAGATAAGCACCACTTACTTCAAATGGCGTTTCAGTATTCGGGCAACTCGAGCGACGCGACGGTCTGACAACATAGCGACAGTTTCTCGAAGTAGCAGTACTATTAGGTGTCTACTGGGTAAGACGTCAATGAGTAGAACCTTCTAGAAATGTCTCGAAATATTAGGAATTGTATCATACATTACATATCTCGTTAATTTCACTCGAAGTTGACCGGCGTGGGCGTCATAACATCAACAATGATGTCCTCCATATTGGGCAGTACTAGAACCTTCTCGAACTCCTTGCTTAGCTTCTGTTCTATCCAGTTGGAGATGTGCGCGAAGCGAAGCGTCCTAGCGCCGACCGCGGGGCGCGCTTTCAGCACCAGTTGCGGGTTCGTTCGGAAACTGAAATAATAATAAAAACGTGAGAGGTGTCAAGGGACACCCGGATAGAACAAAGTTCCACGAGAGAGTAAGAGAGACAGAGAAACACGCGCACGGCTTACAACTATAGCAAAATGGGTCGTTACAACTTTATGTTTTAATTTTTTCCGTCTAGCCCTCGTATGGTTACCATAACACAAGCATTAAGTTGCTTAGCTTGGGACTAGATGACGCTGTGTGTAATGTCCAAGGATATTTATTGTGTTTTTCTGTATCTAAATTAGTCTACTAAATCATAGGTTCTATTAGCTATCTCTAAATAAAAACAAGACTACACAAAAATAAATAAATAACTTTAAAAACTTACCCAATCCAAACGCGGTCGTGCGGCGGCGGAGGTAGATTCAACGTGAGCCTTCCTTCCAACCCGTGTATCTCTAAATGCAGTTTTATATCCGTGTTGGATAATCCCTCCATGGCACGTTTCACGTACTTATAGTCCGTTACCTGATGTAAAAAGGTTATTTAAAATACAAATTCTTTAATAATAGTTCGCTTACACTATGTAAGTATAACCACTGGTGCCTCATCTCGAACATTGATTTCACTCCGTTTTTCTTCGGGCTATTTTTTGGTGTTTATTTTAGCGGAGTTACGTAGCGGCGTTTAGGCATCCGACTGCATGATACTTAGCACTAGATGGAGTTACTTATTTTTGATTGCAGATAAGACCTAAACGCCGCTCGGGGCCCCGCAAAAATCAAACACAAAAATAGCCCGAAGAAAAATGAACAATGTTCGAGATGAGGTATCTGTCGATGTAGGTAATCTACTCTCTAAGGAGATTGTTATATTTTGGTTACCTGTTGAAAGTATTTATTTGTAGCAATCTTATCGACCATTCTTAGGAACTTTTTCTTTGATGATCCACCCTCAGCTGTCGTTGATCTGAAATTTTAATATTTATTAATATTAAGAAAAAAACTATTCATTCAAACCTGTTCAATAGTTTTCGCGTGAAAGGGTAATAAATTTACATCCATCCATAGTCACAAACTTCCGCATTTATACTGGATAGTTTAATAATGTATCTTTATTATATTAGAAACAATATATAAGTAACAATATATAATAGTAAAAGATTATGTGGTATAACTTTTCACCAACTTTCGCGTCTACAGTATAAGTAGGATCTGTAATTTGTTTTATTTTGTGTACATTAAAGAGTTTCTATTACTTATCCATACTAATATTATAAAAGGGAAAGTGTGTGTCTGTTTTTCACGGCAAAACGGAGCGACATATAGACGTGATTTTTTAAGTAGTGATAGTTAAAGGGATGGAGAGTGACATAGGCTACTTTTTATCCCGATATTCCCGCGGGAACGGGACTCACGCGGGTGAAACCGCGGGACACAGCTAGTATTGTATAACTTACTGCGTATCTTGTAGTGGAATGTTCTCTGCGCTGTCGACTGGCTGGACGGGCGGGCTCTCGTCGTCGCTACTGGATTCTGCAGAGTCTTCAACGTCTGAGTCGTATATAGCCGGTTTTTTCTGAACACATCAATAATATGGTTAATAATAGAGTTAATTCGTTTAAGCACAAGCTTATTTTATGGTATATTTTGTATTAAGAGACTAAACGAAACCGTGGGTTAGCTTTTTAATTTTTTAATCTCGAAGTGCAATCTGTACTTCACTTTGAGCGCAAGCAAATAAGGTAAGTACTTAGTAAATTAATTTTGAACTGCTCAAACATTCTACAAGTTTTTCTTTTCTAAACTAGACTGGAACGCAGTATGCTCGGTTTTAAACGCACCGACCGGGTGCGGAATAGCATACTGCGTTCAACCACGGGCATTGCAGACGTCGGCAAAAAAGCTGCCCGACTGAAATGGGACTGGGCGGGTCACGTGGGCCGGATGCACCCCGATAACTGGGCGAATGCCGTCACCACCTGGCAGCTTGAGGGGACGCGTGGTCGCGGTCGGCCGAGGAAGCGCTGGAGAGACGATCTCGACTCTTTTGAGAGAGACTGGTACGAAGTCTCAAAGGACAGAAATGGTTGGAGAAAATTGGGGGAGACCTTTGCCCAGCAGTGGGACAACATAGGTTAGCAAAAAAAAAAAAAAAAAACTAGACAGATGTTTGAAGAATATTAGAAGTTAGTAAATACAAAATGGCGCCATCTTTTTTGAGGTAAAAGTACAAATTATATGTTACGAACAGGATTGCACTTTGAGAATGAAAAGGTCTGTCTTATAACGAAATAAATATTAATTATTCTTTCTTTTATAATTTTAATTTTACCCAATGCGTCACTGTACCTTGCCACTGCCCGCCGTTGGTGAGCCACTAACTTCATTTTCGATCACATTCTCGTTTATAACAAGAAGTTGATCTTCTAATGTGATATCTGTAAGGATAAAATGATATTGTACAGTTGCTGAATAAAGGACCACTTTAAGATTTATTGATAATAAAAGACAAACGCTTTGAGATAACACATTAGATAAATAGATGTTCTAACAATCCACGCCCCCTTACGTTCGACCAATAAAGACCAGATTAGTGACCTGTAAACATTTCTGATTTGTTGGACCAATATGCACTCACTCTTCCGCTCCCGCACACCTCAGTTGGTTGAGATACTTTTTGTATTGTGAGTATGTAGGTATTAGGAGTCTTCTGGCTAATAAGTCTATGACGCGCCCTATGTCTTACTTTAAGGTACTTAGTACTTACTTTTCTCCTTGAGTTTCATCAGATTGATCTGTGTTGACAGTGCGATGTAGGCGCCGCCGTCGTATCGTAAGTCAGCATCTAGCCACACTCCTTGCGCGTCACACGCGACGGGAAAAACGCGCGTTACTAGCGGACACGCGCCCGCTAGCGATAGCTCTGTCACCACTAGTGGAGACATGAAGGACGGCAACTGACAACAAAACAACAAAATTATGTAAAATATTTGTATTGAACTGGCTTAAGTTTTCTAAGAGAAATTTTCTGCACTCTCGATGTGTATTTCTGTTCTCCGACGGTCAAACTTTGAAGATAATCATCTGATCCTTAAATTTTAAGAAATGAAAGTGTTGTAACATAAAAACAATTTTCGGAATTCGATTGACGAAATAATCGGTGAACATCATGAAAAAAACAAAAAAAAATTCAAATTGTTGCTCTGGAGGTAATCCCATAAAAAAATTATTGTGGACCTTCAGAGTTATGAATGAACAGTAATTTACAACAAGAGAGTTTGAAATATTTCAAATACGTAATTGAAGTATTTTTATAAATTATATGACCGGGTATTTATCACGTTACCTTTTTATTATTTATCCCGACGTTTCGAGACGGATTGCACCGCCCGTGGTCGCGGGTCGGGGTTGTTTATAAAATGTGTTCTGATCACGTAAGTTTAAAAAAGACAAGTAATTGAAGTAGTTTTAGAATTTCATTTATTTTTGAAATATATTTTTAACTAAAATAATTAAGTTTAAATTGTTACCTTGAGTGTGTTAAGTTTCCTCTGTATCCGATGTTGTACGCGAACAATCATGGCGGGATCGCGTGTGACGTCATACATAAGTCGCGCCAGCGCAGTATTCACCCACGTCACTTCGGCGGGAAGGAGGCGGCATTCGCAGTCTGGAGACGGCGTTTTACTCTGAAAATTAATTATAGCGTTATTTTATACACACATACAACAAATATGTACCGTTATTTATCACGATACCTCTTAATATCGTTATTTATCACGATACCAGTAACAAAAAAAGTACAAAATCCCAACATTTACTTCACTAAATTTTTATAATGAAATAAGATGAACTAACTTTTCTGTAACAAAATATAGACTAAAGACTATGTATGGGCCGACGACTCAGTTCTTTACGCGGACTATCTCACTACAGAGATATAGTGGTAGAAATGATGATGATGACTTATATAAGTTTAACTAAATAATTAAGATAATGCTATACGATTACGTAATGATTTTAAATCTACTCTATATAATATAAAATTTTCAAGAACGAACATCACATTTTCTCTTCTTCTTGTGCTTAGATCGAACGTGCGGAGTTGGCTCTAACTGACACATCACGCCCATTTCTGCAGAATGCTTCATCAACGATATCTCATGGGTCTGATTCATTCAACATAATCACACTATCAGTCTGTTATTTATAGATAATTTTACGTGATAAGATAACGTCATAAGAAAACATTGTGGCTTAGGCCGATCGTTGCTTATTCCGCGCTCTCGCTTGCACATTCAACTTATGCGGAACGTGACAGTTTTTAGTGCGTGCAGTGGGAATTCGTTGATTTATAAGACGTTACCACGTCAACAAAAAGAATTTTGTATTTTGTATTTGTATTTGAGTAAATCAAATGTACTTTTATCAAAAGTAAGGTAAAAGGAAGGTCAAGACTCACCTGAATGATTTTGAACAAGTAAGGCCAGAAGTTCTTTTCATAGGAATCAGAGTCGGGCGGCATTGGTTGTGATAGTGATGTGATTGTCACATTCTCGGACATTGAATCCGATGTTTTATTCTGAAAGTAAATAACGAAATAATAACAAACAAAAGTTAACTGACTATATTTCTACGAGAGTAATTTCCCGTGCTATTACAAGTTTTTATATTTTTATAGCGTGTGTACCACACTTAGGCATTTCATTTCATTTATAAATAAAATAAATATCAAAAAGTTTTGGGCTTCGACACTATCCGAGTGGTAAGGCAGTCCGACTTGTATCTCGCGGGTTCGAATCCCGTTGAAGCTTTTAGTGAGATTTTTCATTTATAAATGCTATTGTTAAGTCTAGTACAACTCAAGATTCAAAGTGAAATGGTATAAATACAATAATATGTAGTTACTCACAGTATTCTTAGCGAAGGACACGGTATCCTTCTCAGATAGTTTGTATACAGCTAGTTCGATGCCGTCCTTGTTCTCTGGAGTATCGGATCTGTCCTCTGACGCGGATGATTCGACGGAGCCAGCGTTGGCTTCCGATATCGCTGTGCTCAGTCGACGGAACCTGAAACATATATTTTATTATCATATTATATTTTATTCTTCTCCTGGACTATTTCAACGATTTGTAAAATAGTTGATTTAAAAAGTGGAAATTTTGGGAAATGATAATTATAGGCAAAGGTGATTGTAGATAATGGGCGAGTAGGTATTTTGGTAAGTGGGAATTTTGGGAATTGTGAATAAAAGTAATTAGGACTCATGTACCGAAAGGTAGCTTACCATTCGTGTTTATCCCTGCCCGTCCTCGTAAACAGATAGAGGTGTGAATGCTTATCCTTAGATTCTTTAACGTGCACGCTCCATTCGCCTTCCGCGGTGCCTTCTGCACTCATATCCAGCTCCTAAAACATAAATTGTTTGGTTTATGATATTACTAGCGACCCGCCCCGGCTTCGCACGGGTCCAATAATCCTACTAATATTATAAATGCGAAAGTTTGCAAGAATGAATGTATGTTTGTTATTCTTTCACACAAAACTGCTGGACCGATTTGGATGAAATTTGGTATGTAGGTAGATAAACGGGAAAGTGTGTGTGTGTTTATCGTAGTATGGATATCTTACCGTCTCTTCCAAAAACTCCTTGATCCTCGACATCTCGTTATCATCGAATTCTTCCTCCTCGTCCTTAGCGCTGGTCACCGATTTGGTAGTGAGTTCCATTTCATCCGGGAACTGTTCCTCAGTTTTGTCCCGTTTCTCGTCCTGACCTTGCGTCTCTGTTACGGGATCCGTGCAAGTCGACACGCTGTCTGTTTTCTTATCTGTGGAAGTACAATAGTTTTAATTCCAATCACTGGTACCTCATCTCGAACAACATAATATGATGGATGACGTTATATTTGGATTGCTTGTAACATATTTAAAACGCAAATTAATATGAACGTAACATCTGTGCTAACGAATATTATTGTTTCGACATTTGTTAATTCATGGGGAAGGTTATAAACTACTTCTCATCATCACAATCATCTATCTATACCATTAGTGATGCGATAATAATAATCATTTTAAAATGATAGTAAGCAAATCTTGTAACTTAAGTAACATTTTACAAATCTAGTAAATAAACTCACCTCTATGCATTTTTCTAACTAATCTATGCCTCAGCCCTTCCTTTCCTATTTCACCTTCAGAGTGCGATACGCTGAAATGAATAACAAACATAAAAATGTCTATTTAAAAGATATTAAATTATTTCAAACGGGACTTTATCGCGTATTTTCGGATGGCGAATTGAGGGTAGTCGCGGATCCTACCCTCAATTAGCGGCAGTTGCCTAGAGTACATCAGTCTGCCCGTGACCACGAAAGCCACGAAAGCTGTAACGCTTAACGTCGGGTAACAAATAAAATAAGATAATTACGCGATAAAGTCCCGTTTGAAATCATTTAATATGAATACTGATCGCTAAAGCTTAAAATGTACTATATAAAAGTTTGTCACTATTGTTAAGCTAGACGATAGCTTACCTCTTTTCCCTCCTTCTCCATACAAACTTCCTCTTTTTTTCAGGACTAGTGTTGGTCTCCGTGCTCTCCGACTCCTGTTCTCTCTTCTTCTCCGCAGCCTCCGATATCTTCCGCTCGGCCTGAGCCGCGTTCTCTTTCTCCAATACTTGAATCTTCTCTTTTTCGTTTAGAATCACGCAGATTGGATATTTCTTGCTCCATTGCCTGTGAACATTTAGAAAAAAAAACTTTTATACTTATAAGTACTTAATTTATTTGTTTTGTTTGTATAACTATTGCTTATTGTATTTAACCTGTTAAATATAGCTTATTGTTATTGTATTAAACCTGTTAGAAATGTATTTAAGCTGTTAAATGTATTTATCCATGAGATAAAGCTTTGGCAGATTGAAGTAGACATGTAATATGTAAATACGTTAATGAGTGTCGTGAATAGTTTATTATTTGTAGGGAAATGTTATAACAAAATCAAGGTTCATCGTGTGTAAGACGTATCAAACAAATACTTACCGTAATAATGAAGTGCAAATTAATTCTATGAATATTTTCTTGGAGGTTTTACATGTAGTACTTCTTTAGACAAATTCGCAATGCGCAGATAGACATAAAATGTCTATCTGCGCATTCCGATTGCGATTAGAGACCTTGAGTCGAAAATAAACAAGTCTACGGATTCATAATACAGAATCATTATTGAGTAGCGAAGTCAAGCTTAAATAACTTGAGACTACATCAATTACTTGATCAGAAATAAAACGGTAGGTATTTTTTATATTATAAAGAGGTAAAGTTGGTTTGTTTGTTTGTTTATAAGGTGTGATTTTCGAAACTACTTATCCGATTTCAAAATTATTTCACTGATGTATAGAATGGACTTTCCCAAGGAACATAGGCTTAACTTTTTCCCGGTAAAATCCCGGGTTTCATTAATACATCCGTTCAAAGCCGGGATGGGCTGCTAGTATATAGAAATGTGTCCAAAACTAAGTAATAAACGGTAGGTAGTCAAATACTCGTTAGAGTTTTTTGTATTTTATGAATCGTCTCATTAGCAGTTATTACATGCTATTAAGCGTTGAAAACACTGAACCAGGTTATTGACCTACAGTTTTAGGCATCACGATCAACAAGAAGGTTGCTGTACTATTTAAAATGTATTTCTTTGTGTATTGACCTTCGTAATTTACGTTTACTTTGCGATGCGGAAATACCAGGAGGATCTAGTAACTCAAGTTCTGCATAAGTGGGAAATTATAACGTATAACGAAACATAATGCAAGTTATTTTGGACACTATATTAAGTGGAGCAAGGTCGATATAATTTACATTCCCTTTCCGTAGTCTGCTTCAAAATGCGTTGCATGAATGGACGTCGTCACGATATTTGATCTCGCTAGTATTTTATCTAAGTTTACTTAACTTGTGTATATTATGTCCACCAATATCACCAATGATTAATTGTTCTTAGATAAACATTCTTAGGTGATATTAGCATGATATTGGGGGGGGGGGGGGGGGGCTAATACTACTACCATAGACAAAATAGTTCTAGTTTGTCTGTTCTATTTTGTCTATTTACTACTACTGTACTGACTGACTGATAAAGGTCTCAGCACACATATGGGATCGGAAAGGGATCGTAACCGTAACGCCTTTCACCTCGCTGTCAACCAGGCGTCAACGTACCGTATGCACGTAATGAAAGCGTATCAGCAGCGCCTGTACGTCAACTCGACTACGGCTATGCGACACCGCGCTTACGCCTCGCCGCCCGCGTCGGCGGCGTCTTTCTCTTTGGAACGCAAGTCGCGGGAGGGGACGGGACGGAGAGACGTAAGCGCGGGGACGATGAGCCGTAGGCGCGGAGACGATGAGCCGTAAGAGCGGGAATTGCAAGTTCGGAGACTGTTCTGAGGGGAGGCGATCACGTTACGATTCCGATTAGTGTGCGTTGTAGTAGGGAGTTTAATACAAACCATTCTGAACGACTCGAGGCGATACGGTTACGATCCCTTTCCGTTCCCATTAGTGTGCTGAGACCTTAAAGCGTATCTCACGTTTTTGTCGGTCAACGTCCAAAATCAGTTATCTACTAACGGAAAGTCTCAACAACCTATCTATATTTGGTTTTGGTCTTGGTAGAGATTTCACATTACTTACATACAAATATCTAGTACTCACAGTTAGCAAAACCAAAGATAGTGATTAAGAACGGTCGTAAGATAACAAGATTGCTTTGCATTATTATAGAATTTAATGAAGTCACAGGGGATTAGCATACTCCATTTGCCTGTCCAACACTTTAACATACAACCAAGCTGCACTTTAAGATCTTAATGGCTTGGAATACAAACAAAGCAACATAATTATTTCACGTTATACACCGGTCAAGTTAAACAGAAAAATAGTGGTCAAATAACAATAATTCCCGGAAAGCTGAATTTTGGTGGAGAGCTTGGTATTACCATTACAAATAAAGTGTTAAAAGTCCCCATCGATCCCATGTGTGCGTCACGAGTTATTCGGAGTCAAAGGTCCAAATTTAAGGTTTCTTAGTTTTTTTTCGAAAACGGTAAGTTTTATCAAAACAAGTTTCAGCCCAAAGATGTAGATCTTAAAATTCTCTACAATAATGGTCCTGATAATATTTTTCCTAAGAGCTACCATTCGTGAGTTATCGCGGTGAAAGCGAGTGCGCCACGCGGCCTACTAGGATGGAGAAAGACCGTGATTTCCTTGCAGAGAGTGCACCAGGTTTTTTTTTTCATACTGAATTAGGGGCTCGTACGGAATCTCGCACTGCACAAGGGGTTTTGAAACGTTTTCATAATACATTAAGACTTATATCATGGATTTTCAAAATGAATAAAGATTGGATTTTCCAACTCTTTTATGATTTCCAATGGATTCTCTAGGTTTTATGGTTTCTCTCGCTAATTCTCTCTCTCCTAAAATTATCCTAAAAAATCCATTAAACCATAAAAGAGTTGGAAAATCCGATCTTAATTCATTTTGAAAATCCATGATTATGTATTATGAAAACGTTTTAGAGCCCCTTTTGCATTACGAGATTGCGTACGAGCCCCTAATTCAGTATGAAAAAAAAGCGTGGTGCACTCGCTGCAAGCAAATTGCGGTCTTTCTCCATCATAGTAGGTCGCGTGGTGCGCTCGCTTCCACCGCGATAACTCACGAATGGTAACTCATAGGAAAAATATTATCAGGGCCATTTTTGTAGACAATTTTAAGATCTACAACTTTGGGCTGAAACATGTTTTGATAAAACTTACCGTTTTCGAAAAAAAACTAAGAAACCTTAAATTTGGACCTTTGACTCCGAATAACTCGTGACGCACTCATGGGATTTATGGGGACTTTTAACAATTTGTTTGTAATGGTAATACCAAGCTCTCCACCAAAAGTCAGCTTTCCGGGAATTATTGTTATTTCAAAAGCTTAGATTGACTGGCCTATTACGGATATAAACACTTGCTTTATCAGCATCTAAGTCTAACTTGCTTTAAACTGGTTGTAGTGACATTATACAGTAACAAATATTTCCTATTTTCGTAGGAGAATAAAGGTTTTTCTCATTTAAATAATGGACTCATGGTCGAAAATAGTACCGGACTTAATTAGTAGTAATGAATGCCTATTAGTGGTCTGTGGGTAGTACAATAAATGAATGGAGAATTAAATACTTAAACTATTTTTCTCGACAATAGGATGAGTGTAGTTTAATTGCAGACTAGCAGCACGTCAGCAAACATATCGCCACTTCCCCTCAGCGTTCTTTTAACCTGACGCGACCAATATATACCACGCGATTAAAAAGGCGGAACAATAATTCTTACCTCCTTTTAACAAGTCCTTTCGGCATCAGTATAACTCTCGCTCCAGCCAAATTGTACAGTCTGTGTTGGTAGAACATTACTTTATCGATTTTCTCATCCCATAGCGCCCTTTTCGCTATCTTTGTTCTTGTATATGAGATCCTTAGATTGCACCCTAAAATGCATTGTTTTAGTTATGAATATATTTAGACGAATTAAAATCATGCATACATTGATTTTTCCCTTTTATACTATCATTACCATGATTCATGATTTATGACGGTCAGTTTGACCGTGATCATGGCGCAAGCAACTGTGCCGAAATATCGGGAATCTCATAAATCGAAGAATAATGGTTAAAATCCCATTTTAAGTGTTTATAATGTTCATGTTTTCTCTGAAAGTTACAGAGTTCATTGACGCAAGACAACAGGTGAAGGATGAATCATTATGACAATGGAAACTAATCAATTGTTATCAACATAGTAGATATAACATTATTACCTTCAAGTTTCATAAATGCTGTTGTTGTTTTGTTTATGTGATACGTGTACGGATCGTAATCTGGAAATCTGTAGTGATTAATCCAACCCTAAAATAGAAAGAAAATATAGGACATTCTAAACATTATACATTGCTAGAATAGGTATATAATCACAATGACATTACTTCGAATAGCTTTTTATGGAGTTATCCAATCCAATCTAGATTTAATCCTACTAATATTTTAAACGCTAAAGTGTGTATGGAGTTATGGACCACCTGAGACTTGGAATATACATAGTTTTGATCTGAAATAACACATAGGCTTTTTATAAAGGTAGTTAACGCGAGCGAAACCGCAGGCGAGTAAGGTAGTAGGAAAGCTAGTAGGATAGATTCTTACCTCATACTTCTTCAAAGGTCGATGCTCCTTCACCGATGGTATCGTATAAGCGGCTGGTAAAGTGCTACTCCGTTTCAACTGGAAGAAGCTAGACTTCTGGGGCTCCCAATGACTGAAGTAGTTATCCAACAGCCAATGCTTCGCACTACTCACTAAACAAAACGACCAAATGCCCAGCAAAAATCCATTCCAAACATTTGAATTTGGAAACAGCACATAATTTATAATGAGAAAAATTGTAAGAAAATACATGGTAAAGTTTAGGAAATACGTTTTCGGTTCTGTAAGTTTCTGGTTCGTTTTTAGGTTGGATTTGCTGGGAGGAAGGCCGAAGTTTGTTGGTGTGGGAGGTTTTTTATTTGGCGTGCTTTCTATAGACTTGTTATTCTGGTATGTAGGAGGTAGATTGGTAACATCCCCAAAGCCATCCATAGTGTCCTCTAAGGCCTCTATGCCCGACTCTACATCCAACAGACTGTCTGTAAGGTAATCCCTTACATCTGTCATTTCACTGTAAACTGTACAAAGAAAATCATATAGATAATTGAGGGTAAGTGAGTAAGTCTTCAATCTTTGCCAACTATACCATGCCATACCATAACGAGAAACATTAAAGAAACATATTCTTTGTATTGAATAGCATATGTCACAACACAATATCTTACAAGACTATTCAATTACGGACCAACACCATAGCACCTTTTTCTTTCTGAACCTGGACTCACTCTTAAAAATTATATGTACAATGTGCTAATAATCATATTTCAGTTTATGCTGGTCAAATGTTCGAAATTCAGTTAAACAACGATTTTGACTGAATATGATATGGTCATGGTATAGCCATTTTGGTATTTATTTACCAACTATCATGACATCATCATATATCCATAATCATTTAGTTAGACAAAATACTTACCCAAATTCTTATGTGTGTCATCACTGGAATCAGAATGGTTTTTCTCTACTGGAAGACTAAGATCGCGCTCAGTGGCTTTGGCTGTAATTGGCTGTGTTAGTTCTGATAGATTTTGTATACTGCTGTCCAACGAAGATACCTATTTGCAGAAGAAATATCAAACGTTTTTTGTGTGGCCTTGAAGGTTTATTAGCATTAACCAGTTACATACAACTTCTAATAGATTGTAAATTCAGATATTATTTAAACTGGTTTAATCCAATATACAGAAATAGATGTGCACATATTGATAAGAATCTTACATTTCACATAAATTTAAGTACCTGATTGTCTGTATCCCCAACGCTTTGCTGATCAATATCTTTTATGGCTGAATTTTCTTCTGAATCTGATGTTGAATTCTCTCGAGGTAATTTTTTCTCCTCCTTTGTTTCTGTTAGAGCAGATAATAAGTATTAAAGAATTAAGCATTGGAGCTTTCAGACCCATAAAGTGTAGTCTATTTATTTTATAGACATTTAAGAAAATTATTTCAGGTGGTTAGTATCCATTTCTGAAATTAGCGGCTACCTATTTTATCATATTATTACGTTGAACTAAGGAATTTATAAAGATTGTAAAGTTTGTGACACTTTTAGGGTCAATTCACACCAAGACGCGATGCGACGCGACGACACCGAGGCACCTCGAGGCGCAGTGCTGCGTGGTGCAACGTAATCTGAATTCTCACAATGTAATGTGTATCTTTTCGTGTAGTGAATAAAGTATATTCTGAGTCGCTCTATGAAAAATGTGCGCGTCGCGTCGCGCCGCGTCGCGTCTCGGTGTGAACTGACCCTTAGAGGTAACCAACAATTTTTTTATAAAACTTACCCTCAAGAGACCTTGTCTTCATATCCTCCACAGCCTGAGCTATTTTGAACTTGAAGTCATGAAATATCTTCCACGTCTCATTACTGCCTTCCTTCACATCAGGATTCACATCAGGCGTGCTTCTCTTACCGAGTCGATTCAAATACTCTTTCATTGGAGATGATGTTATCTCCTTTGGTGTGCTTGAGCGACTGTCTTCTTTATCTTTCGTCTCTTGTTTGGCATCATCTTTCTCTTTCTCAGCAGGTTTTTCCGACCTCATGGACTTGAAATACTTGTCTATGATAGAAGGAGTTTTGTCCCCTTTCTTGGGGCTAGTGTTCTCACTCTGGACAGAGGGGGGATCACATTGAGGGGTGGGAGGGTCATCCTCACAGGCGTTGAATAGCTCCTCCAACTCTTCATTGTTAGCATTGTATCTGAAGGATAATGATGCACTTGGAGATTTCCCTGAAAGAAAATTAGAGATTAGAGCTCTGTATAAAAGCTGACTCCTTTACTTTTGAGAATAGAATATACTAGTTGATTAGGCTTAGTATGTTAACCTATCGGGGATTTCCCCAATTCACCAATTACACGACTTAAAAATTAGGTATGCCTTTGTTGTCACAGTAACTAATTGTAAAGTAATAAAAGCAAAGTTTATCACTACTATTAAAAGTTAAAACGCATTAGTGATTTTGTTTTCTATGAATTGTGGTCAGAAACAACAAGTTTTTGTGGTCATGAGCAGCACAAGAGATGAAAATATTGTGAAATAGACAGTCACATACCAGCGCCGGAGACCTCCATTGTAACAAATAAATTAGTTACAATAGCTCATATCTATTGTACGAGATGCAGTTGAAGCGCACTGATTGTGATTTATTTAGAGATGTTCAAACTTGTCCAATTAATTTCAAAATTGAAATCATCGCTCAAACAAACACTTTTCTTTCACACAAGTACTAGGTACCGTCACGAACACAAAATCATCACAAAATGAAAATAAAATGACGATTTGGATTTGACATTTTGTTTACAGTGTATTGGCATGACATTGACATTGAATTGTTGACGTTTATGAACGAATAAGTCAAACAAAAAGACAATGAATGAATGAACTTATAATTTAAATCGACTACCATCGATTATGAGCTGTTAAGTATCATCCTCAGAGGCCAATAAGAGAAATAAATCACAATCAGTCGGTAACAAAACTTCAAAAAGGTACAAAGAAGGACATCCTTTTTAAAGTTTCGGTGTTTAATCGCAATAAAAATAAACTTGACCGACGACCGACGTGTACGTTGTTGTGTACGTACATCATTAATACAGCTGAAATCACTAGTTAGTTGTCAATTTGACAGTGATATAGACATGACAACAACGTGTCAGTGCTGCAACCTTGTATGTTTTCATTTGTGTTAAATTCAGCCGTTCTATTGTTGATTTTTTGTCAAAATTACTTCATCCATTGATTTTTTTAATATTTGCCTTTGACTAGTTTCTTCAAGTTGTTAAGCATTTCAGCTAAACAAGAAGCAGTTTTATTTGATTTCCTCAAAAAATACAATATATAGTCTGTCTATAAAGTCGTGACAATAAATGAGGGCGCTGCTAAAATGTATATAGCAACCCTATAGTGTGACTATTGATTTTGATACTTGCAGTTCGTTCCATGTAAAAGTTCCTACCAGCTTTTTGGCGGGAATTTGAGAAGGCATGTTTTATTTTTTAAATCTTGTGCTTAACTGTGTAATAATGTTGGATTAAAAGGTTAAACTGTTTAGTCTTCATACATACATAAATAAATAATAATAATAAATAAATATCCTTGGACATTCCACACAGCGTCATCGAGTCCCAAGCTAAGCAACTTAATGCTTGTGTTATGGTAACCAGATGACTGATATAATACTTAGATACATTTTTTTTTGTAAATACATACATATTATAGATAGAAAACACCCAGACACGAAACAAATATCTGCAGAACATGCAAACATTTGTCCCGTAGCGGGGATCGAACCCGCGACCTCCGCATCTCAGCCGGGCGTTAACACAACTGCGCCACAGAGGTCGCCACATAGGTGAAGGCAAATGAAACAAAATTGGATTTCATTGTCATTTTCATAAGAATTTTATTTTTTGCCGTAGTGCACAAATATTAAAATTGTCCATTGCTTTCTTGGCCGACCCTACTGTGTTTCACAGGAGTTTCAAACTTCCCATCATTCTTGAATTCGCCTAACCGTAGGTACTTTCTGATTTACCTGAAAATTAAAAAAAAAATTACTGAAAGTAATCAAAAGCATTTTAAACATAAAGCAATTAGTTAAAATTTTAAATACTTAGGTAGGCAGAAAACGTAGCCAGACTGTGTGACATTTTAATGTATCAAGATTAGATGGTTTCCTATAACATGAACTACAGTGATGTTCAATCTGACGTAAAAATGTGCAATGTAAACAATGCCTTTTTTGGTCTCCAAATCGTAATTTAGGTCAATTTGTTACTTCAGGTAGATTAGAAACAAACAATAAAACGATTACATACCCGTTATAGATGCTGTTCGCCCATTTAAATCATCCAAATCCCACAAAATATGTCCAACTTGGTATTCCGCTAAACATTGCTGGAAAACTTTAAAAATCACTTCCCGTGTGTCACTCTCATTTACTTTACTTATTTGTGATACTTTTGTGCGTAGTTCGGTTTCATTTCATTGCAGTTTAACTAAGAAAACAACAAAAAATAGAGGAAAATATGTTATTGAACTCACTCGATGACAGCTGACGACAGCTGTTTGACCTTTGTTTGGTGCTGCCAGATACACGAATAATTTTAGTTCCTCAAACATTCATGTCACGACTTTATAGACAGACTATAATTGGTTTTGATCGGACTTTATTGGTATAACTACAATCGGTAATTCGCAAATAGAGCTGGCTATACTGTCAACTCATCATTAAGATTCAGTTTCTGTCACTCGCTCGCACACATGATGACACAACAACACAATCGAAGGCGATGCATTGCATTTCACTCACTATTTATTTTAAGTCAAGTGTGAACATTGTACGGGAAATACGGGAATACCTTTTGTTGTTTTTCTTGCGCTAATGTGGATTTTACGTTGTTTTTATATTGGCTATAGGATGTAAACACATAATTGCCTGATTGTAAGATACGAATAGAATACATTGTGAATATGATATTCAAAATAACAGCAATATTTTTATTTTGCGCGTGTGGCCTCGGCTCTGTTGTTGACAATAATGAAAAGGTAAAAGTGAGAAATAGATTCGATCGTAGCTTTGTAAATAATGAATGTAAGTGCAGTGAATGTTACAAAAACTATGTGTTTGTTCTAGAAGAGTACGGAGTTGGTGCGTGCTTTGGACGACCGGCCTTTGCTGTTTGCCACGTTAGGCGGCGGCATGGTCGCCGTAGAGCCTTTAGCGGGAAATATTATTTGGAAACTAAAAGATGGTAAGTGTGTTGAAAGACTGAAAACCAACCTATACTTTCAAAGTAACAAATAACAATCAAGGCTTTAACTTTACTAGTCTACTTAAAGATTCTTGATAGGTATTTACAATCCATACAGGTATATCATGCAATATCTTGTAGGAGTAGGAAATTAAAGATTACACAATTGTGCTTCTTTACTGCATCATTTTATTTCATTCAGTTTAAAAATTCAGACAAAAACTCTTATCCTTACATGTTTACAACTTAAGCTGCTGGCATAGGCCTCTCATCGCTTGAGCCAGCCTTCGATTTACTGTTGCGGAGTGAAAAGGTTGACCACATTAAGATTTATTACAGCAGTATGCATAAGCATAGTTACAGAACTTATTTAAAATAAATAAGTTCTGTAACTATGCATGCTCTTTTACCAACTAATTATTAAAATTTCCTCACTTTTAATATCTGCCAAATCCCAAAAATTTCCTGAATACAATTAGAATGCATTGTGCTTAAAAATAGATATTATTTTAGCATGACGTAGTTTTGATTAAACTATCTAGCTTGTGGATGCCATTTTAAGTGTACTTATGTTGTTTTGACAATAATTGAAAACTCTTAATCAGTTATAGACATAAAACACTATTAGAGATAACCACATTGGACTGGCCCAAATATTTTATCTATATACCTGTGAAAATCAAATCTGTAGGTATTAAGTGATTAAGATAATTGTTTTTACAATTATTACAGAAATTTTTTCAACTACCTACATCAATATTATGCATTTATATTTACTAAATATGTATTATGAATGGGTTATAAATTCCAGGTTATTTCCAGTAGTTTTTGAGTAAACTCAACTCAACTTTGTTACATATCAAAAATTCAAATCTTTCCTATTTATAAAGTATTGATTAAGTTTGTTCTTGATTAATTACAATGTATTTCACTGTAGGTCATTTATTGTCATTGAAATGCTCTAGAATGCAATTACTGCCAGTCAAACCTATTTTTGTACTGAACATTGATGTTATCAGACCTCTGACCCGTGATATTTATCTACCTTTGTATGATGTATCAACATAATGGTAATCATAAAACTTATTCAATTCAACGGTATATCTATTTATCTGAATAACTAGCATAATATAGAATAGATGCCGCATCGCGAAAACTGACTACCGTGTGTCTGCTTATCTACGAGTAGTTAGAAGATTATCCGGATGGTTCAAAACACTGCGGTATCTAAATCAACGATATTTCAACGTGACTAATTCCGTACATAAATACGACTCATGAAAGTTTAGATAGTCGCATAGTTGTAGCTCTGTAGGATTTTACGATTTTACGATCTCACTACTTTCTCGGCAGTTCACTATTCATTTTCAGTCATTAAGCTGTATAATTCTCTGTAGCCTACCGCTATACGCCGTCAGTGGCCATAATGCTATTTGCTGACCCGTGACCGGCTATAACTAGATATTTTGTTCTAGAACCAGCAGTCAAAGTACCAGGGAATCAGCATGAGAATCCGATGCCGCAGTTTCTACCAGACCCTCGACACGGATTTCTCTACATGTACGGGCCAAGAGGGGATCAGCAAATGCTGAAGAAACTGCCTTTTACTATACCAGAGTTGGTCGCGAACGCACCTTGTCGCTCCACGGATGGAATCTTGTATACGGGAAAGAAGAGTGATACATGGTTTATGCTTGATCCTTTGACTGGGTCTAGGGAACATGTTTCAGGTAATTATTTTATGAAATCGGAAATACAGGAATGAAAAAGACATTTTGAATTAAAGTTCTTTTCATGTTACCTTCACTTTATAAACTTTCATTAACTGAATTTAATAAGGCGTATTCTGCCTTGTGTAAGTATCTCCTTTTTTCAGTAGCATTTTTTGTCTAAAAATGGGTCCAATTTATTTAAAGAATATACAAATATGTAGGTATTCAATTTTGATGATGATAACTCGATATTATGTCAACAGTAAATATGACTGTATCACTTATCTTCTGGAAAACCCCTAACCTTGATATTATTTAATTAAGCATCGATTTCAAAATACCCGGTGTACAGCTGAAGTGATAAATCCAACACATTTATATTCTAACCCCATTATGCATATTCGACCTAAAACCTGTATTAGCTAAAACGTATATTAAATCTGTTGCTATCTCTTTTCGTTGACATATGAGTGACCAGAAAAAAACGTTCTAAAACGTTCCTAAAACCTGTATTAAATTGTCAAGTTATTATGAATAAACCCCTAATATTTTTAGGTTTCGATAAGTCGAAGATATTCCAAAGTGACGATAACACTTGTGAACCTGACAAGAAGAGAGGAATCTACATCGCACGCACTGAGTACAACATTCTGATGCACGATTCGAAGAATTACAACCATAAGTGGAATGTAACATTCTTCGATTACACCTCTCATGCTATGGGCAAGGAGCTGCTAAACGATTATGGTATGTATTGTATACCTTCGATATTCTGTACTCAGTATTTATTTACTAACTTTTACTATGATAAGCTTAATAGTTTTTGTCTTATAAAGACAAAAGCAGAATTTTGCGGAACATAAAAAACTCAGGTGGAATTGTCCAACACCTAAACCATTTTTTCAGCTTAGCCAGTCATAGCCTCAGGAAAGACAGTAGTGAGGCTGATCAGCCGCGGGTTTCCTTACTATTTTTTCCTCACGTAAGATAAGGACCCACTTAATTAACTTTAGTCATAATTAATTTATAAAAATCGTCGACAGGAACACACACCACTAAAAAAACCGTAATAGTTTAGTCAAGTAAAATGCGCCAGGCAGTGCCTGATCTAAAGATTGAGGGATTATTATGTCTGTTACTAAGCAGTCTATTTGTGCCCAAAAAACTTTGTAAAGATAATGTTCGTGACTTGGAATATCCATATAGGCTTTTATGACCCAGGGTTGCAGGCGGAATCCATAAAATATTCATACACTTTCTAAGAATAATTATAAATCAATGCCATTGCAGCTTTTACGAAAAGTTTATTAACTAAAAGATTCAAGTCGTGGCTTGAAATGTAGTGATTCTAATATTCAAATTGTAGTTAGTTCGATATTTCCAACTTTGATAATTGCATAAGTGTAATTGTTTATTTAAAAAATGTATAGAAAAGGGACGCCTTGCAAGAAGTAGGTCACAAACTCAGTTTTCTCCAACGTATGACAATGAAAACATTTTAGAAAATTTCCTTTTGGACATCATTCATCAGTTAACTTTTAGTATGTTTCTATTTATCATTATATCGACCAGCTAATTTCATTAGCTGTTATCGAGCAATGAAAGAACTATCTATAAAGTATGTCCCAATTCAATTTAAAAATACTTTACCAATGTCTAATGAGTCAATAACAAAAAACACATTGCCATCGGCTATTCCATTATCAGCTACGTTCCGACAATTAATTATAGGGCGTCAACGTCAGTAGGTAACCGGTTCGTATCGATTTGTTATAGCTTATCAATTAATCATAATTCTGGTCACTTTTCTGTTTCCTTGGAAATTTTAAGTTTACTAAACAAACACTATTTCATACTGCAGGCTAAGCCCAAACGTATGAGCAGAACAGAGAATATTATCTTCTCATTTGCACTTACAGATCTTATTGCTACGCATAATAGAAGCCCAGTAGAGAAAACTAAAAGAATAGCACTTTGCGCTTCAATTTATTACATTGCAGGAAATAAGTTTTTATATAAGGGCTTATTATTTTTAACAAACATTAATGACCGCACCCTACTACAGTTAGGTATTTAGTCGTCGAAACCATAATCGAAAAATGCAAGAAATACATTTTCATAAAATTTAACTTGTAATTAAAAGGTAATGCATTTATTCATGTTGAATAAAACATCCGTAGTTATTTCCCGTTAATCAATAAAATGCATAAACTATTTCAGTGGCTTAATTATCTCTCTAAACAACTGTCTCGTTCGCGCCCATATTATCATATTTTCCGTTTCGATCATACAAAGTGGAAACAATAGAGGTTTTTCCAAACTGGCTATTAATTTTAGGTAATTAAATATCTTATTTAATTATCTTTAATGTACTTAAAACAGCAAGTTCTTCGTTTTGTTGTTAATCACAAGTATTTTCACGTCTAATGCAATGTGTTTTACATTGCAAAGCTTTTCGGTTTGTGCAGTTTACTTAATTAAAATGGATTATGCTTACCAAGTTCTACTCAAGGACATAATTATAGTAGCTTATGACTTATCTTCATCATCATCGTCAACCACAGCCCGACTTTACCCACTGCCTGGCTAAGGCCTCCCAAGTTTTAATATAAAACTTGGTGACCTGAAAGTGTTATAAATTATACTTCTGATTTAAACCCATGTTGTCCACAGGCATAATCCACTTTACATCAACGTCCAACGGTAGAGTGATGTCCTTTGACCGTAAAACTGGTGATCTGGTTTGGTCTCACAACTTCGAAACCCCTGTTGTTGCCGCTTACTTGCTAGACAGAGATGGCCTTATTTCTGTCCCTTTCAATTCCATTGGAGATGACACCCTTGATCATATTATGGAGGATGCCACTACTCTTAGCAATGGACAAGGGATCAAAAACTCCAATATTGAGTTGTAGTAAGTGTTCATTTGCAGTATTATCAGTGTTTTCTATAGAAAATGTCGTTTTATCTATGCACCAAAAAAGGCAACTTTTATATGGGTAGATAAAATTAATTGCTAAGTGCTCGTAAGCGTAATTAATTTTATTTACCTAAGCGTAAACCAATCAATTTTAATTTCCAGCCCAACATTATACGTAGGTGAACATAATCACGGATTGTACGCGCTATCGTCTCTCGTCGATAAAAACACAATAACAATATCGACGGGGCACACCAAGCCTTTGCTACTAGAAGGACCTACAGAGACTGTCACCAACGACAACAAATATGAACCTTTCAAGAATGTACACTACAAACTCAATGATCTGAATTTACACGTCTCCGCGCCTTATCTTTTACTCGGGCATTACAAAGTACCTGAGCTCACTACGTCATGGCTGCCGCAGATACCCAATACAAACTTTATCAGTCGTGAATCTCAGAGCAACATCAAACTAATCAATGGTCAAGTACACACAGGGACAGAAAAAGATGTTGAGAACGAAACTAATTTGAAATCAAACTCAATATCCGTGTCCGTACAAACTGAGGATCTGTTTGAAGGGATGAGTATAAGACCGGATTTGTGGTACAAAAATGCGCATATTTGGTTCCACCAACAAGAGAATCAGGTGTTGAAAGTTGCTCTGATTATATTGGTTGGATTGGTGATCAGCATGTTTTGGTATTTGAGATATCAGGTAAGATCATACTTGGTGTACCGGCTTTGAAATTTCTTATTTTGCCTAATTTGTATAAAACTATTAATTTAATGTTTCGGCTTCTTCATTCGAATTAACAAACCATCCATGCATAACGATTAACGGTATTTACGAATAATTATTCATTCGATAACGTATCTATCTATCCAACAGGGAATGTCAAATAAAAAACGAAGCGGGTTTTCGTATAGTCCTTAAAGTAGAGATAATTTGCTGTCTGAAATAATGAAACGCCCAAATTATATGCCTAGATCTTGCGGTAAAATATATTTATAGCTCGTTACATTACAAGCTCGTTTGTGGAATTTTCTGTTGAGTCTAATACAATGTGCTAAAAACATACGGGATACTAGATTTTTTTCGCTAGCTTGGTACTACCTAAGAAAAGCCTATGTTTTATTGTGCCTATGCTATTCCAGTAGGCCTAACATGTGCAACGTTTCGACACGACAAATGAAATATCAGTGTGTTAGAGCAGGAGAGAATGTTATGTCGACGACGAGATAATTTCTCGTGTTGCACATGTTAGGCCGACAGGTCATAAACTACCTACTGTAGTATATTCCAAGTTTCAGCCAATGTTCTGAAGGTTTTGTACCTATGAAACATCTGTCCGTTCTAACAAACGCCTTATTAACAATATTAGGATAATATTTTCCCTAGTCACATTTTCAGGCACATTGGCTTAGCATGCTTGTATACACGTGCCGGCCGACTGAGTAAACAATACCTATTCAGCCTTGCATTTTAATATTTTTTATCTTTTATCATATCACCATAACGCATAAACAATGTTATGACTACTGATATACAGTTGTTTTTTGGTTGATTCTGATTGTAGGGCAATTTGCTTGTTTGTTTGAAGTTCGTTTGAGTTGCAATAGCAAATATTGAGCTTGTTTGAATTACTGAGGTTTTTTTTGATTAAGTACTGAGTTTGTGTTACGTTGCGTAATTTACAGTTGACAGAATCAAGTTTGTCAATATTGCATGTTAGTTTTTGTGAACAATTCATCAATGTCGGTGAAATTATAATCTTACGTAAAAGCATAGACAATATAGAACTTCGTCTATGGTAAAAGTAATGCTATGCCTATATTCTATCCTATCCTACTTAATATTATAAATGTGAAAGTTTGTAAGAATGTATGGATGTTTGTTTGTTATTCTTTCACGCAAAAACGGCTTGACCGATTTGGTTGAAATTTGGTATGTAATAGGATACCCTGGATTAACACATAGGCTACTTTTTATCTCGATATTCTCTCGGGAAAAAGACTTACGTTGGTAAAACCGCGGGGCGCAGCTAGTTGATAATATTCGTATTACATTACTTAGCTTGGTAAATGGTGCAGCTGTTTGGAGCACACCAAACGAGATAAGGCACCCCTGGTATAGCTATACTTATTTATTTATTTACTAGCTGCTCCCCGCGGTTTCACCCGCGTAAGTCCCGTTCCCGCGGGAATATCGGGATAAAAAGTAGCCTATGTTACTCGTGGATAATGTAGCTTTCGAATGGTGAAAGAATTTTTAAAATCGGTCCAGTAGTTTTTGAGCCTATTCATTACAACCAAACAAACAAACAAAGTTTTCCTCTTTATAATATTAGTGTAGAAAAATGTTTTAACCTTCCAGGCACGAGAATTCCAACAGCTCTCCCAAGGCGGATCACGAACATCAAACTCGTCGACGTCTTCCCAAGGCGAAGTCACCGGACAACTGATGGATGTGGGCGATGGAGAGGTCAAGATAGGGAGGATCAGCTTCTACACGGATAAAGTACTGGGCAAGGGATGCGAAGGGACATTTGTTTACAAGTAAGTATTATCTTTTTAACTTACGGCCGTAAGTAAGTTAAGTAAGTTTTGGACTGGCAGACCACGCTAATTGGATGTACGTACAATACGTACATAGTGTTAGGGTGCCTTTCCACCAGAGCCATACTACGCTACGTTGCTATCCATCCACCAATCATGTTTATGTGTAGGCGGTTGCTATGCTATGTGGATCAATGAACATGATTGGTTGATATCAAACGCATCCATAGCAACGTAGCGTAGCATAGTTCTGGTGGAAAGGCAACCTTAAGGTCGCCAACCAGACTGCATGCGACCGGCCCAAATGTTTGGAATCCATTAGAATTAGAACCCGCGTTGTAGTGTAGACATAATTTGTATTTACTTACTGTTTGCTTTATCGCATGAGTTTGAGTAAAAGCTACTAAACTAAACTGAGTCGAATGGATTCGCTCCTTTACGTCAGAATATGTAAAAATGTGCACAAATATGCGTGAGTAAATACTGACCGATTCGTCTCAGGTTGAGTTAAATATTACTTGAATACTAAGAATAGAATATTTCATTTTGACTACATGGCGAACGTAGGTATAGGGCGCGCCACGTAAAAAGAACGCTGAGGGTTAAGCTGCGCAGTAGGCGATTTTAAGTAATCTTATGTGGGATTGGTGGAGGGGTGACGCGGCCCACTTCACACAATTGATTTAGCGCGTGCTATTGGTTCGTGAGCGAGTGACTCATGCGCAAACATACTCCTTCCCGTACCCCTAATCGTTCTTTTTACGTGGCTCGACTTATACTTCTCATTTTCTAATATTTCTCATTCGTTCGTTCGTTCGTTCGTATGAGCAAGTGGCCAACTCTGGCAAAATATTTCTCATTGATAATAATAATAATTTGTCAGGGGTATGTTTGACAAGCGCGACGTCGCCGTGAAGCGTCTTTTGCCCGAGTGTTTTACGTTCGCGGACCGCGAGGTGGCGCTGCTGAGGGAGTCGGATGCGCACGCGCACGTAGTGCGGTACTATTGCACGGAGCGGGACAAACAGTTCAGGTGAGTTAAAATAAATAAATAAGTATCCTTGGACATTTCACACAGCGTCATCTAGACCCAAGCTAAGCAACTTAGTTGCTGAGTTTGTTATGCGCTTCTCTTTGAAGTAGAGAGCCGCTTTCAAATTACAATACAACTTTAATCGTGAGAAGAGAGAAGTTTCTGCTCTCTCGAGCTTAATTTATTTTGTGAAGATTACGAAGATCATAATCAGAATAATGTTACTTCGAATATCTTCTTTCGTCGTTTTATTTTGCATTTAATTTTATTTCAGATACATCGCCTTAGAGTTATGCTCAGCGACGTTGCAAGACTATGTTGAGAAGAAATTGAACTTTGAATGCACCATTGACGCTGTAGAAGTGTTGAGACAGGCCACTATGGGACTGTCGCATTTACATTCTATGGATATTGGTAAGTTTAATTAATTTTCAAAACCATCGTGAGTTGTACTATACTTCATGTCTTGGATCGAGCTAACAGGAACAAAAATAAACGCACGTGATTGGTCGTCGAAAATAATTATCTTTTTCGTGATTGGCTAGATTGTCAAATCAATTGTCAGTTGTCAAATCTAGCCATCACGAGAATAAACAATTATTTTCGACGACCAATCACGTGCGCTTATTTTCCTTCCTATTAGCTCGTTTCAAGAAATGAAGTATAGACATTATCAACGGGAAATTACTCACGTAAAAATATTGTCGATTTAGATACCGACAATGTTTCGATTCTTTCGGAGAATCTTCATCTGAGTATGAGTATGGTCATTCCTCGCGTCTCTATCTGTAGTATTATACTCAATAATTTAATAAAAATTTTAATTAGTCAAAAGTTAAATCATCATTATCCTGCCTGATCCCACTGCTGGGTATAGGCCTTCCTTTGTTTTTTCCATTTCTCTTGCGCTTGCCTGATCCACTGCCGTCCCACGACGTTAAATATAATGTAATTTTTCTATTTTCAGTGCATCGCGATATCAAACCTCACAACGTGTTATTATCAATGCCATCGGGCACGGGCGAAGTGCGAGCAATGATATCAGACTTCGGACTTTCTAAGAAGCTGAATATCGGACGAGTTAGCTTCTCTCGACGATCTGGGGTTACTGGCACCGATGGATGGATCGCACCAGAAATGATTAATGGCGAACGAACGGTACATTATACTTAACTAGCAGCACGTCCCGGCTTCGCACGGGTGTACTAATGAAAATACCGGGATGAAGTAAAGCCTATAACCATCCCGACAAACGATCAAAATTTCACAACATTCAAAACTACCGTGAGTTGTACAAGACATTATAATCACACGGGAAATTATCAAACATTTTAGTGTAGAAACACATCGGTCAAATATTTTTTGAAATCGTCTGAGTAGTTTCAGATATTACCTCCGTCAAACAAATAACCAAACCAACATATCTCTTTATAATATTAGTATAGATAATCATCATTAAAATGATTGTTTTATTAACAGACAACATCTGTGGATATATTTTCCCTGGGGTGCGTGTTTTACTACGTGCTGTCGAAAGGACTGCATCCGTTCGGTGACGTGTTACGGAGGCAAGCCAACATACTTACTGGAGAATATAATCTGGAACAACTTGAGTGAGTATCATATATGTAATTGTTCTTGAGTGGATTATTAAATTGACACGACTACACGACTACGTTCATCGAGTCGATCGAAAAATAAACCAACTAAATGTGTTATCCATAAATTTTGGTGCTTAGGTATTTTGGTAACGTGTAAAGAAACCTGAATGTGAACTCGCCCTAGGCCCGTTTTAGTCGCCAATCACATGCGTTTATTTTTCTAACTGTTCTATCGATTCGGTGAATCGAGTATAGGTGAGTATGCCCTGCTTAATGTTGATTATTTCGTTCACAGCAAAGTCTTGCCTGAAGACGAGGTGGTGAGCACTAAGATATTGATCCGCGCGATGGTTTCCTCCCGGCCGCACGAGCGCCCTCCCTGCGAGACCGTGCTCAAGTACCCTATGTTCTGGGGCAAGCAGTCTATACTTAACTTCTTACAGGTAAAACACTTATTACGAACGACTTTCGGGTCGCAGGTACTATCTTATTTAGAGAACTTGATTATGTAATTGATGATGTGCAAATTGAGTAAAAGAGTCGTATTGTCGTCAGAAATAATTTTATATAAAACAATGAATTACATACTGTTAATTTGTCTCGCTAGAATGGCTGGACCGATTCGGCTTATTTTGATCTTGAAATACTTGTGGTTCAGGGAAGGTTTAAACGGTAAGAGAAAAACTAAAAACAACTTTGCAGTAACGTTAAGTAGTTATTAATAAATAACAGTAACAATGAGCTAGTTATTGAATAAGCATTATCTTCCACAGGATGTAAGCGATCAAGTAGAAAGCTGCGCAGTTTCTGACTTACACCATCCTTTAGAAATAGGCGCGCGACCTGTTATAAGAGGCGACTGGCGGGCGCACGTCTGCAGCAAAGTCGCAGAAGATTTACGAACGCGACGCACGTATAGAGGCGACCGAGTCGCGCATTTACTGAGGGCTATTCGAAATAAAAAACATCACTACAGAGAACTAAAACCAGAAGTGAGACAGAGCCTTGGAAAACTCCCCGATGGCTTCGTTTCGTACTGGCTGAGGCGGTTTCCCTTACTACTACCTCACGTCTGGATACAGATGCAACAGTACAGACAAGAAGACATCTTACAAGTCTACTATCCGCACTCGTTCACCTTCAACCGTGATGACGTCATCGAACTAAACAATGACGAATCCTACGACGACCTACCTACGGAAATGTGCGACCCGGAGAACAACGAACTCTTCGTCAAAAGCAGAATATTTTACGACGAAAATAATCAAGAGATAAGAAATAGAAAAGAGGGCTCGCCGCGAAAATTCACTAATTGGAGAACGGAGGGCTCCGATTATAGAATAAAGCAAGATGACGTCAGAATGAGGGATCGCCATTATAAGAAGAAGGAAAGGAAACGGGAAGAGATTCCGGCCTGGACCTTGCCCCCGCAGTGAAAACTTTAGACTTATAGGTAGAGTAATTATAGTATACGAACATATCCCAGTCCCAGATATAATTTTTTTTTTAACAAACCTCCGACTCAAATGGAGCAAATCTAATAGCAGTCGATTACAAGACCTTGCAAACATAAAAAATACACTAACAACAAAGGGGGTAAAGTAAGTATTTTCGTCGGAGGTAAAAATGCGCTCTTGAGGTAGGATATTAGCCACAGTACTGAATTATTAGCTTGACACTAGTAGCGATTCTGATGTCGCCAAAACTAAGCTAACTAAAGATGTTGCCGCCCTTTTCATAACGATCGAAATAGAAAGGATAGCATCCTCTTTAGTAAGTTTAGTTTTAGTGACATCAAAATCGCCACTACGGTTTGTAAAAAGCTATAAAATAAAAGAGGCTAGAATAATGTTGTCTCTTATCAATGCGGCATACTTATAATTTGCGATGATGCAATTTAGGAACCTGTTTTTAATTGTCTTTGAATTACCACAAGTTTTGTTATCTAAGACTAATAAGTTACAGATTTTGCACAAGTTTTTGAATTTTAATATATTAATTATTTAAATTAATTTAACGTTAGATATAAGATAACATAATATATTGATATTATTTTAAGTATGAGCTATGAAATAGTATTTTATCTTAATTTAAGAGAACCAGTGACATTAGGTTAAAGTATTGCTTTTTATAGAACTAGTTATTTAGGTTTTATTTTGGGACCATTCAATCAAGCGAAAGTGAAGATTTCATGAAAGAATCATGAGAAATTACCTGAATGCCCCATTAACGTCTATACGTCTAGAAATGCAGTAACGAGATAAGCACTAAGTGAAAAAATTACGCGTCAGTGTAATTTTGGGTCTGATTAGTATGAAACGAGTCGCATTCAGCCGCACCTGCAGTGTGCCGCTAAGTTTGGCTTTTTTCGCACTAATTCCACCAGACACTATAAAAACATTCCATTACGATTTCAGAAAAACAAAAGCTAGATAACGTGTTACCACATCATGTTTTGAATGTCGTCGAGAATCGAGATCCTGTTCTACTTTGGTTTTTGAACCATTCAGATTGCATAAAAAAACCGTGGTATCTCTAAAAACAGTGTATACAGCCACTTTAATAGGTATTTTATGTTCGAATATAGGATATCTAATCGCTATCAATAAATAAATTACAGTAACCACACTATTGGCCTAAGTGTTATATGAATAGGTTATTTTATTTGAGATTAGGTAACAATGTAAACCACAAACGTGGTCCACAAAGCACCTTAACCCAATAACAATGTACTTATTTATAATTTATACAGATGGTCTCTTGTTTTAACATTGTTTGTAAAGTCGGTGCTATGTTATTTATTTATCGTTTGATTAAGACAGGATAATAAGATGATAGGGATGACACAATAGATGAATAGACCTGATAATAGAGATGTGTATTTATGTAGAACTGTTATAACATTACAATGAGTAGGTATGTTACATAAAAGTTAATATAATAAAAAGGTTATTTGTTCCTGTTTTGTTGTTTGAACATACAAGTCTCATAAATAGTAAAACACAATAAAATACAATCGAATTATCAATAGGCTAAGTACTGTATTATGAATTGGAAATTTATGAATGAAGTGATATTTTAAAATGAAGAATTAAGTACAGAAAGGTTTAGAAAATGTTTCCTAAGTAAAGGGCTAAGCTATTGATTATGAAGCTCAAATTGTTTGTACATTTATAATGTAAATACTTATGTATTAATTTAAAAAAAATAAAAAAAACTAATCGATTTGATCAACATTTTTATTTTAATCAAGTCAACAAGTAAATAGTTGTGTAAACCAGATTAACAAAAATAATTATCCTTAATCAATTTATTTTAAGTAGGTAGTGGCAAGTACAAAGAAAATATATAAGTTTAGGCATGGATTCAGTCTTACAGATATTTGTTTGGTAGTAAAATGTAATATATGTAGTTAAAATTAAAATAACAAAATTGAACATTATGGCTCAATACAAACATTTTGTGCATCTTAAAAACACAAGTGTATAAAACATAATTATTTATTAAATTAGAAATTAGGATTATTTATTTTACATTATTTCTGAAAGAAAAAAGATTGGAATGCATAGATTAGATTAAGCATGCTTAGTAGCTGCGTTTTAATATTTTTTAAACTAATAATATTTTAATTCAGGATTATGTTCTGTATAATGCTTAAATGGCTGGCAGTGATAAAAATAACTTACAAATAATGAGTATTACTTCCCTGCAAACACTTAAACCACGAAAAAGCTAAATAACATAAAGAACAAAATGAAACATGATTGTGGATTAAAACTTTAAACTATCATTCTGGTTTTAAAATTTTAATCATACTTATGCCTTATGATTTATAGATTCCTGGCATATTTTTCTATCAAATCTATGATTGTCAAATGAACTTTAGTTTTTGCAACTTCTAAAGCAGTTTTGTCCGATGCATTTCGCAATGTAACATCGGGTTTATAGCTGACTAGTATTTTAATAGAGCCGATGTTGCCCATATCGCTGGCTTCATGCAAAGCGGTGTTGCCCGCTAAATCTATCGCGTTTAAATTGGCACCATTTTCAAGCAAGACTCCTAAAACCAAAGTCTTGTTGTTCAAGGCTGCTAAGTGCAAAGGCGTCTGACCTTTCTTATTAGCACTGTTTACATTAGCATTGTTTCTTACTAATATATTGCATAATTCATCTAATCCGTAACGGGCAGCGTAATGCAATGCAGTGAATCCATTGGTGTCTGCAAAGTTAACGTCATAATCTGAGGAACGGGATTCCATTTTCTTTTTGCATAGTTGACATTCACATAATGGATGGCAGCCTGCATTGCTTGCTTTGTCATTTGTCTCCAAGTACGCTTCATAGTCAATTTTCATATAAAAACAAGCAAGCTTCACATCACCATAGGAAATGGCTTTCAGAATTCTATCAATCAATTTCAAGTTTTCAACTGTCTTTGATGCATTATTTGTATCATTTTTCATGCTCTGTAACTTTAAAGAGACGGGGTTTTCAGATTTGCAATTCAGAGCTCTAATATCAGAACTTGTAATATGAATATATTCATACAGATTTGGGGAGCTGGATTTTAAAACTTGCAATATTCTCAAATTATGAGCATTGTCAAAGGCAGTTTGGTGTAATTGGTTCTGCAATGAGGGCTCAGCACCATTCTCAATTAAGAGTTTAGCTATGCCTTCATAGCCCCATTTAGAAGCTAAATGTAAAGGTGTATTACCACTTTCATTTACACAATTTATCTTTATCTTCCATCGACTATGCTCTGCAAAGTATATCAGGGCTTTTACGCAATTCAAATGGCCATTGTTGACACACATGTGCAGTGGAGTATTCTTATCAATGTTTGCTTGATTTATATTTGCCCCTGAATGCAGGAGTAGCAATAATGCATTTTGATGTCCTCTTGATGCAGCATAGTGTAATGGTGTGCATTCATTGAGGTCTGTGGCATTAATTTCGGCACCCATGTCAATAAGAGATTCCACAATATTTGATTTCCCATGAATGCATGCCACATGCAGGGCTGTCAGACCATGGCTGTCTCTTGATGCTGCTGTAGGAGAGGTTTTCAAAAGATTCCTTGATATTTTTGAACAACATTTTTTACAACTGCAAAGAGGATGGCAAAGTTTTTGATAAATCTCCAAGCTTTCTTCATCTTCATCATTTGATGATGAATCGTTATCCACAGCTATTTTGAGAATATTCTCATTTTGAATGGTTTGAATTTGCTTCTGATTTTTTAGTAGAATAGTTTGCACTTGTTCACTATGATTTGCTTTTATCAATTCAAAAATGTATTCTAATGATTCTTCTCTGCCATTTGTATCTGAAGTGGAAATGGACTCAGTCAGACTATTTTTTCTTTGTCTTCCACTCAAGTTATCTTCAGTGAGGTTGCTCTCATAGTAGTAAGATTCAGGATCAGGTGGTCCCGCTAAGGCTCCGGACTGAATATGCTCTATCACAGCTTCTAATGTTGTTATCAAGAAGGCACTTTCATCTCCATCACCTTTACCAATTCCGCTGAATCTAAACTCTTTCATGTAAGTGAGCTGACTGTACCAGTTAGGTAAACCAGATTTTATTACTAGAAACACAAAAACCGGAAGCAAATCATCAGCAGTCAGTAGCACCACATTGTCATACTCATCTGTCTTGTTGATAGCATTCAATGCTTGTTTGATACACAAGACTTTCTCTAAAACTGTGGCAAATGTATCAATCTTAGAAAGAATTTGCTTCGCTTTAGGCACTGCATGGTAAAGGTCTTTTTTTATATCCAGATCTCTCAATTGTATGTCACACATATTTCTAATTTTTTTATTGAGATGAGCATCTTCGTATGCGCAAGAGGTGCATATTGGTTTGAACAGGTAATCAAACAAAAGATGTTGCATGTAACTTTCCACAGCTATCTTTATATTTTCAAGCATTTGCTTGCATGATTTTGATTTGTCTCTCAATCTTCTGTTTTGAAGTGCAATTTGAAGGCAATGAGTATAAAGTTCACTTACTGTGTCCTTGAGTGGTGCAATAGCTAGTGGCAATGCTGAGTGATTTTTTATAAATAATTTAACCAAGTGTTCAATTTGATCTAGCACCTGCCTTCCAGCTGCTTGAGTCCAGAGCAGATCGATACAATCATTTATAGAAGACAGATACTCTTTGGAGATGGCATTGTCGTCGGCCGTTGCAGATGGCTCAAGGGGAGTTTCTATGCACCAAACCTTGTACTTAATGAAATCTTCAGTATAGAAAGTTTCCTCAAACAATATGTGGCTCTGGAGGGGTAATCCTTTGGTGACTTCTAGTGTAACTACTTTATTTGTGACAGTCACTTGCTTTTCCGTGAGTGTGCTATAGTGGGTTTCGGGCAATTCATCACTTGGCACCAAAATGTGAGCACAGAAGTCCTCAACAGTAAAAACTCGTGTATTTAAACTACCGATGCGAGGCACACAAATCACCCAAGAATGTGTAATACAGTGTTGAAATAAACTGGAATATTCCGTTTTTAGTTCTACATAGAATGGATTTTCCGAAATTATCTCATCGTACGAACCATCCATTGCTGTAAAGAATGAGGATAAATTAATAAAACAGGATACCTAGGAACCCTAAATGATTTGTGTAACGGTAGCGAAACAAGGAAATTAATTACCTACTTACCGAAAACTTTAAAATTGTGAAACTTTGTTCAACAAACAATTCTTTTCATTACATACATTACAACCACAGAACTTAGTAGGTACTACTCAATTCTCAATTCTCAATTCTTTATTAAACTAAATTATCATTACAGACGGTATCTAATGCGATAATTAGTGAGATCAAAAAACTTAAAATTAACTTAACTAACAGGAACATTACATAACAGACTAAGAAATAACATAAAATACAAGAAACATCAACAAAAAAATTACAAGACATAAAACAAAAATCTATACAATTTTAGAAAAATAACAAATAAATATCTTTTATATAAAACCTCAAGGTAAGAGAGAAATATTTTAAATTTAAAAACTATCTATGTAGGTACCTAGACTTACCATGGGACTAGGGAACTAGGTTCCTCACAGTAGTTCATACAAGTTATTACTAGAGTTGACCAGTTATCATAGAAAAGATCACATTTAACATAAACATAACTACTAGATATTACAAAATACAACTATATAACAATATGCGCTGCGCTGCTTCGCTTCGCTTCATTCCATTAAAAACAATACAAATGTACTCTGTGCTTCATTCACACAGAACACTAATACCCTAGTGACTAGTGATGTCACAGCTCTGCCAGTGTGCGTTTCGTGCTAGTGTCAGATTGTGTCGTCCTACCTATTTGTTGGTAGAATCATCATGGTTTTTCTGTAAAATCAACCATTTCACCCATACATACCGGCCATATTCCTATTTCACTAATCTCCGACCGAATCCCTAGGAAGTTGCAATCAGCTGGCATTGACACTGAAAGCAGACATACAAAGACATTGACATTTGAAAAGTAATGTTCGTTCACTATCAATCACTAGTTCACTACTCTACTTCTTAAAATATTAAAAACAAACAAATATTGCTACTGGCAAGACTGCCTAGAAAATTATGGGAGTACCCTTTTTGTGTCTCAAAAACACTTTTGTTGATCAAATTTTAACTCTATGTAAAGCAGAGAAAGTTTGTAATACAATCAATCGTTCTTTCTATCTCGTAACGCGTGAATGTGTTCAGTGTTGTTTAAAATAAACTTTGCTTTCAAGGTGCACTGCACGTTTCGATTGTTTCATTTCGTTCATTTCATTTATTTCCAACGGGGCGGGGCTTGCGTGCGCCTTGCAAAGCAAAGCAAGCTGCTTTGTGCACTGTGCAGTGTAGTTATTTTGTGTGTGACAGGATAGAATATTATTGTTTGCTTCGCGCGATTCTTTATTTATTGGTATAATTTGTAACCTACCAACCTACTTATTGCTAAAATAATAACAACGTGTGAAGTCAGAGAGAAATTTTTTTTAAGAAAATAGGTAGGGAGGGACTAACCGGTAAGTTATCTACACCAGCATAAAATAATGTTTGTTCCTAGTATAAAATTAATTACTTAAGTAAGTACCTACCTACATAATTATTATCTAATAAACAATTATTCTGATACTTTACAAGATAATCCAGGGGCTGAAGTAGGTACTAGGTACTTCAGACGGTAGGTATTAAATGAAATGATAAGAGATGTCCTTTGGACGTCTCTTGATTACGTCTGTCTGTCGCCATTTTGCGTCCAGCCACTCCAGCCAGAGAATCTGTGTGTAATACCTACATAGTTCAGATAAGTATAATATATAGGTAAGGTACCTACTTAGGTAGACCAGGTATTGAGTTTTTTGCAGTCAATGTACCTACTTATAAGTTAGTGTTTTAGATTTTAAAATGCTACGTGTTGTAGGTACTTACCTAGGTAAGTACCTATTCTTTATTCTGTGCTAAGTAGGTACTCTACTAGCATTAACTAACTACCTAAGTAGGTAAGTACCTACTTACTTAATTACCTACATGCACCTACTTACCTACTTTTAAGTACCTAATTACATAATGTACTTATTTTGTGATGTTTCTCTAATTCCAGAACTCAGAAATATGGCTACAGCGAAAGCAAACAAAAAGTAAGTGTGAAAACCAATAACGTACCTACCTAGGTAGGTACCTACCTACCACCTACCTATTGCTAAGTTGGTAATTAGGTACCTAAGTACCTACTTAGATAATGACAAGACTATGCTCTAAGACCTACACTTAGGTATTATGTAATAAAGTAGCGAATTTCACAACGTCGGTCGTCGTCACGACGACGACGCCGCGACGACACGCTCAAAAGTTTATAAATAACATAGGTACCTAGGTACCTATTTTGTCGAGCTCAGTCAGAGAAATTAGGTGCATGCATACCTATAATAGCTAGGTAGGTTGGTAAGTACCTACTTAATAAGAGCATTGTTATTTTTGTACCCAATACTACCTACCTACAAATGGTAGGCACCAGTGCCTAGATAGGTGCCTAGGTAAGTACATAGGTAGGTATTATTTTGTGCTGAGGGAAGATTTGCCTAGCAGTGATGGGATACCTACCTAGGTACCTAGTACCTACCTAGTTGGAAAAGGATAGGAAAAAACAATCGTTAGGTACTTACCTGCCTACATGTACCAAAATAATACACTAGAATGAAAATCCGATAGAGTTTAATAAGTAGGTAGGTACCTACAGCAATATCGGATTTTAATATTTTTTGGTTAGGTAGGTACCAATGCAACCTTTGTACAGGAAAAAAAAATATGAAATGAAAATATTATATGACCACCACTGTATCCCAGGAGCGGTAGACATTTCTTCCTTTGTAGGTACTGGATTTACTGTTTATTGGTGATCCGAAGACCAGCAGCGTGAACTATGAAGTCTCAATAGAAATCATGTTACAGGGCGTCAAGGGTTGCGGTAAATCTACCTGAATGCCCCGTCTGCCTGGAGGTGATGACCGCACCTATCTTCCAATGCCAATCAGGTCACAGTCTGTGCAATACTTGTACCACCAGTCTGATGCCGCCGATATGCCCCATCTGTAGGATGGCGATGACGCAAATTAGGAACTGGCAGCTTGAAGAAATCGTCTTCAAGGTAGGTTACCTATTTTATAAATACGAAGACGGAAGTAAGGGCTATGCTGCACATTGTCGAGTGTATTAAAAAGAAAATAGGAAGTAACTTATTCCACACAGGGATGTTAGACGGCCACTTGGAAATCCTTGTACCGAGCTGGCTGAAAACTGGTATCGGAGGGAGAAAACTAGTACGCCTGTGCTCCGCTCCGGAAAAATTCAATAATTGATCATTTCTAGTTAATAATACGCGATTCTTTCATCAATTGAAGCATGTTAACCATTCACAAGCACGTACAATAATTTGAGTATAGTTGCGTTGAAAAAAAAAAAAAAAAATATTTGTGGGAGTTGAACCCGGGACTTCCAGATCGTGAGCGGAGCACCTTACCATTGCGCTATCAAGTACATTTCAAGGTGGTTGATGGAAAATGGTACCTGTTTATCGAGACTGCTTGTTATAAAAATGTTTTATATTTTATGGAAATCTGATTGGAATTTTTTTTTTACATGCATCTTTGAAATTTTCCGGTTATTCTATATGGTCAGTGTATTTTTGTCGGTCAAGGGGGAATCTTGTTATTTTTGCGTGCCAGGACCGAGTAGTCTTGGTACATGGTACGTGAAACCAAAACCTAGTATGTTTACCAAGAAGTTGGTACGTCTAACATCCCTGATTCCACAACAGGCAATTGACAAGCATCAGTCACGTAGCGCTTTGTGGGTTCTCTGTATACCTATATTTGTAAAAGTGTAATGATTAGCCATTATGGCCAACTCAATTACCTACCTACCAGGCACCAAAATTAATGCATCTGCAAAATGTGTCTGACCTTAACTCTCTACAGAGAAAATGTTGTAGAAGGTAAGTACCTATCAGTTATGTTATGCTCCTACTGTTTTGCAGATGTTGATTCTTGACTTTTAATAATATTATTGTCTAGTTCGGGGGAATCCCCGTTTCATGTAGGTAATTTATATACCTACGATTGTAAAGTGGTTCACTCATTGTAACTGAAATACCTATAGCTCTTCCAGATATTGTTCGTAATTCCAAGTATGTTTATTTACAGGCTAAGGTGCCGTGTCCAAACAAGTCTAACGGATGCGTGTACACGATGGGAGCTGTAGAATTGGAAGATCATCTGAAAGAGTGCATCTTCCGGGAGATGGAGTGTCCACTTGGAGCTGTGTTCGGACGATGCTCGTGGCAAGGTATGAGTTTTATGTAAATTATAGATAGTAAGGTCTACATTCAATTTTGGACGCGGTGTGGATTGTCCAAGGATATTTACTTAATTACTATTTATTTATTCTATCTGTCCAAAGAAAAAAACACTGAAAGATTACTTGTTAAGTATTCTTATCAATTCTTCTAAACCTATAATTTAAAAAGCGTTATAGTAGTAGCTTTTAAAAAGAATGAATCAAACAGTTTTATTTTTTTTCAGGAAAATTGAAGGATATGATGGATCACTTTAAGGACCGCCACGCTGAACACTGCGACGTTAATTCCGACGTAGACGTCGTCCTCAAAAACGTCAGCGTCACCGACGACGACCGCCACTTCTTCCTTGTAGCTCAGGGAAAGGTACTTTTCATTATTACTATGAAAATTGACACTCTGCAGAAAATGGGTTACTGGTGTATACAACAAATCGGCAGCAAGAAGGGAGCGAGGCAGTACGTGTATGAGATCCACGTGACCAGCAATCAGGATCCGAGGCGCAAGGTGGTGTTCATCGATCATTGTTTCAATGACGCGGTGAAGGCTGAAGAAGTCTTCCGTATCGGTAAATGCGCGGTTATGCCTTTAGAGGCCTTAGCCCATTTTATCAAGGACAAGAATCTTACGTTCCGTTTCTTCATAAAGAAGACTCAGCCGGCTGCGCCTAAAGCTACTAAGGACAATGGCGATAATGGTGCCAACGCCAATCAACCTCCAAACCATCCTAAAGGGCCGGGTCCGAGGGGACCTGGTCCCAAAGGCCCGGGTCCGAAGGTGCCTGGTCCCGGACCGAAGCAGAAAGGTCAAAATGTACCACCTAAAGGCCAGCCAAATGCACCCGGTAGGGCTGCTAAACAAAATAAATCCCAAGCTTAGATGCATTAGTTATTACTATATGCAAAATGCTGCCAAACTTCTTGGTTTTATTAATGCCTTTTTGGTAGCAGCTCAAATTCCTGGATTTGTTTTGAATTTAAATTTGTAATTACATTATTATATTTTTTATCATCATAACGTCTTCAGCAGCTTTTTGAAATGTTGTGTAGATGAGTTATGATGCTCTTGTGATTTACTCCGGGCTTCGTTACAGATCTTATTTTTATTATAACGCGGAATGCAAAGCTGTGTATACTGTAATGCTTCCAGACGTTGTGCTCAGGATGATATTATTTCAGTGAAATCATTTCACTTAATTCATCTCGTATCCCTTCTGTGAAAGCCTGCCGAATGTTGGTAAGGATAAAGGTGTGTGCCTTGATGTTCTGAAATTTCAGAAATGTAAATTGGTAGGCGTACCTATGCCTAAACCTATCAACGTATATATTCAGGACATTCCTTTCCACATTCTGAAATGGCAGTTCCCGATGGCACGTTGTTCGAATACCTTCAAGGCTGTAAAGTTGTAAACGCATATGTAATTGCTTAAAAAGTTTACTTGTTGAACAAGTTTACCTTACCTTGAAAGGAACTTCGAAGGTGGTCTGACGATAGTCTGGTTAGAAATTATCATTTTATAGGGTCCTAGGTATTCAGTTGGGTACCTACTGTTTGTATTTGTTTATATGTAGAATGAACTCGCATACAAAAATCTGTGGCAGTAGGTAGGTACTTAATTGTGTTGATTACTTGATTCTGTTATGTACTTACTCATTTTCTAAAGTAAACATGTCAGGCCTAAAATAACGGAAAGTAAATCTTTGGATATAAACAAATACCTACCTACTGATAACAATAAAGATAATAACAGCTTATAGGTACCTATCTTGATTTTTGGTTTGATCTGAAATTGCACAACAAAAAACTTGGACAGCCATCCGAGTTCCAGTCAGATATTATTTTGTACACCACTTGATTTTTGTAAAACCTACACTAGGTGCACTCAGACTGTAATATCATTAATATTATATGTTTGTGTGTGTGCTTAAGATTATTGGCTCACGTACCTATGACGAGGTAATGTTGATAAAAAATAAACGTTACCTACCGCATAAGGAACAATAGCCACTTAACGTGCTTATTGATCCTTTAGATGCTAAATTTAAAAAATACGTGATCGCTAGCTATCCTTCATCAGTATTGTAGAGGTAGAGGTACAACAAACTTCTTTGAATAGGTCCTTGTTTATACTAACATGGCTATTGTTCGTTATTCTCAGAACCAATTATAGGTAGGTTTCAGATTATCGTAACCACAAGCCACTTAGGCAGTGTTTCCACTAGAGATGTGCTATGTAGTGTAGCTGAACGCTGCTACCTAGGTTGTGTATGAAAATTCCACCAGAGAAGTGCGAGCAAGCGAAGACGTGAAAGGAAGCAGCGACGCTGTTAATGATGACGTTATGCGATGCGAAGATGCGTAGCGGGTTATTTTAGATAACGCGTTCCGTCACGATTTTCATATTTAAAATTATTTCCCAAAACACATCTTGTAACGCATCCGTAGCACAACTTAATCCATGCCTTACTGTTTTATCGTTCTGCTAAGTCATTTCCACTAAAGCTGGGCTAAGCGTGGCTAGGTCAATGACTAGCATTACTGGTTGGTAATTAACAAACACATACCTCACATCCTTGCACTGTTTGGTGGAAACGCAACTTTAGGGTGCCCTTCCACTAGAGATGGCTAATGGCTACGCTACGTACGTCGTAATGCTACTAGCCTACTAATCATGTTACTTAGGACGTTTCTGGTGGAAAGGCACCCTGAACATGATGGTGGATATTAGCGCATCTATAGTAACGTAGCGTAGGTGCCTAGCAAGTGGAAAGGCACCTTTATCGTCTAGCCATCACATGTCATATGATATGATAGTAAGACGATGAGATTATCTTATCCATATTATTGTGGAGATATTTTCATCTGTTGTTATACTATTGTGTCACGAGGAACAGGCAACAGTAAAAGCAGTTATGCGATGAGTGGGAAATAAAGGTATAGTCTGTAATAATAAGCCAGGATTGTAAAACAAGATCTTTATTATAATTTTTAGCGCAACAGAACTTTGTGTATGTTTGTGCCTATATTTACTAATGTATGTTGTGAAGTGTAGTAGTTAAGATACCTAAAAGATGATTTCAATTATTTTTTTTAAGTACCTACCTTATCTTTTAATCCACCTACGTATCAAAAATTGCCTACGACTTTTTGTATTTGTAACTAATAACTTGTTACATAATTACTTTGCTAATAAAAATAATGTATCCAATAATTGTTAAGTTAAACACTCTCTAATAAAAATAATAAAATACAATGTTTATTTTTTTACAGTTAAAATCAAATTACAAGAGAGCTAATTTTAACACACCCTGTATCAAACAATATAAGTCACCCTCTGCCGCCTCGGCCACCTCCGAAACCACCTCCACGTCCACCAAAACCTCTTCCACCGCCGAAACCTCTTCCGCCGCCGAACCCTCTTCCACCGAACCCTCCACCAAATCCTCTTCCACCGAAACCTCCAAATCCTCTTCCACTGAACCCTCTTCCACCAAATCCTCTACCAAATCCTCCACCATACCCGAAAACTCCTCCTCCAATTAAGATTGGCACAGGGTAAGGGTAGATTCCTGAAAATAAAATTATTAAATGGATGACCCTGTGCGGAATGTCCACCAACGTTTTCTTCTAAGATAAATTAAAACCGCTATCACTTACTTGTGTCGTAATAAGGCCCGTATCCATATTGTCTTTTTACTCGATGCCCCCTGGCCTTATGGTTATGGTTGTTTGGGTTTTTATCTAGAATCAAGTCCTCCAGAGGGTTGTGTGGTGGTTTCACAGTTGATTTGTCATCATTGTCTTCGGCATATATGATTTGAAATGATAGAATTAAAGCGACAAAAACCAATACAAAATTCTGAAACAAACAGTTCCTCATTTAATTTTACACTTATATAGCACTTATAAATATACTTACATAAAGGTTTTTTTAATCAATTAGCTAGGTTTTAGTTTTAAACCTAGTTGGCCTAATAATTCTTTTTTACAAAGGATGAAATCACAGGTACTCACTGTTATTTCCATAATGATTGCTGTGCTGCTCTTTTGTGACTGATACAGATCTTCGATGAACAGTGATAAATAGGAATATTTTTAGAACTTGCTAATTGATGACTAGTGATGTTTTGCGATGTAACTTAGTTTAGTAATTCCCCACGCGATGACCATTTGATATTGACCGACAGATGTAGGTAATTTCATCTCGCAATGTGGGCGTGTTTATTCAGATAAAAATAAAAATATCAAATAGTCTTGCAACAAATGTTGTTTTGGCCGGATATCAGATACTCTGGGATTGCATAGGTTTGTTTTTTATGAGCACATTTAGCACTTTAGTTTACTTGTTTTGTACCGTACATACCAACCTAAGTATTTCATTTACATACCTAAAATCGGAGTCATTTTGCTAATAACTAAATAACAAACATGCAAATAAAACAGGTATACATATAAACACGTCGAGTTGTTGAACCTACAGCGCAATTATATTGTAACGTTGGTAGGTAATCGGGAAGAATCTAGGCTTTCCATTCGGGCACGCATTTATGAATAGTCGGTGGTTAGGAAAGAGCTAAACAGATGTATCGATCGACAGCACGTGAAACAAAGTGAAATTTCAATTTTCTAAGACGAGAATACGCGGTGCTAACCTGACACTAACTTAATTCTCCATCATTGATAGGACTTCGATCTTTGGTGAAGATAGACTGGGAACCTTATGTAAGGTTTGACCTTCCACCGTTTAACCCTAATTTGATTAAACGCGAATCCAACGTATAAATTGTTGTATCAATATACAGGTTGATGTGTGCTGCCCTGCGGTCGTATAAATATTTCATTGCACGCGAACCGGAATATGAAGTGGTTAATTTAAATTCTGGCAGTCTGCGTGCCGGTTGAACACCCCACCTTTCATGGCTTTCATGAGATTCCCGCTGATAGGTACCTACAGTAACTCGGAATACGCCGAGTGATGGAACACTCTGTATAAACTTTCTCTAGTTTATATTTTACGGAACCTCTAGTGCAGTCTTTTGTATTTTGTGTTTAGATAATGTAAGTATCTTGTGTGTGGTGTTCCTAATTTATTATAAATAAATAAAAATTACATCATTCAGACTGTTCCAGCACTGACTAGATGGAGCAGTGTTGGTAAGCCTGGCATTTTTTGCGAGTTTTTCACCCCACTTCCTTTCAAAATGTACAAGTGGACGGTGCTTTTATTACTGAAGTTGAGCGAAACGAAACAGAAATGATTTTCCGCGCCCCCCGAGAGCCCGAGGTTATTTATTCATGAATGTATGATTTTGTTTGTTCGCAGTTAAATAGGTGTTGAAAATGAGAGGAGTGGCCGGAGTTGCTTAGTGGTTAGCCAATATTTGATTATGTGGATATTTTATATGAAAATAAAACCTTTAGCTTTAGGTAAACAAGTAGGTAATATACATTTTTAAGAAGTTGCGTCTAGAAAATAGCCAAGGTGCCTATATTTTATTCGAAACATTCCTGATACAAAAAAAATCCTTCCATTCCCAATTTGAATATAAGTACTGCAACACTTGAATAGCTAAAAGCGAAATCAACAAAGAACAAAGGCGCCTGGCATTTGCAGCGAGCAATTCTTCAGGCGTCAGTTTTCAGGCGCTTTGTGACAAAGGCTTGTATTGTAGGTAGGTACATTTCCTTCGCGGGGCGCGGGCGGTTGCGACTATTGTATGAACGTTTCCGCAGAACTTTTATGGGTCTAGGAAATATTATTATGCTAACAGGGATTCTTCTAATTGTTGCGAAAATAATTTCCTTTTACTAAATCGAACTGAAAAAATGAAAGAAGTAGGTACTTAGGTAGGTACTTGTGATGAAAAAATAAGTACTTACTTATAGATTGGTTGGTAGGTACACTTAGTACCTACCGACCTGAGAGTTAAGATTTTAAATAAAAACTATTTCTATTGTGTAATAGTAGAGTGTAGATACTTATGTAGGTATTTATTCAAATAAGCCTTCAGTGGGTTCCCCAGTCAATATCTCAAGATATTCCACAGATTTACCCGGGGCGCGCGAAGCATGTTGTGGCTCTTGAACATTGAGGCCACTCTACTCTGAAACCACCATTCCTCTACATCATAATAATGCTACAATAATTTCATAGCACTTTTTATTCGTTCGTTCGTTTGCAATAGCAAGTGACCAACTCTGGTGACGGTCCTTTTAGGCCGTTTAAAAGCCTCCGTCATGGTACTATAAAAGCCGGAACCGATAATTTAATGTGTCCTCCAAAGCACGGAAGCGTTTTCGTGTCGGTAAAAATTGTGGGTGAAATAAAAAATGAAATGAAAATTAGATATGACCACGACTGTATTCACAGAGCAGACCGTATTGTAGACATTTCTGTTAGATCTTGAATGAATGAATGAAAATATTTTATTGCACACTGAAAGGAACTTATGAACTACAAATCCTTTAAATAATTGTACAATTGTCCTTTAAATAATTTTTCATTCATTCATTCATTCATTCATACAATGGGCGATCTTATCGCTAAGAAGATTTCTTCCAGACAACCTTAGGGTGGAAAGAAATCGATGAGATAGTAGGAATGGTGGTACTTATGACAGGAATTATTATTATGAACCGGAAAATAGCAGTCCTGGATAGGCCGTTTAGGCCACGACCTGTGGGCGGCAACGTTGTAGGGATTTTAGCGAACGCTGCGAAATTAAAAATATAGGTATGGGGCGGCGGAAATGAAGTGTCCTACACTCTTAAAAAATATGAATCCGGCATTGGAAAATAGATAAAAAATAATATTGTCAGTAATTTTCTGTAACGGTTCATTTGTTTCGCGATAAGTTGGGCAATACAGTTTCTGAGTAGAGCTCGAGTCTTGCGGTTGCGGTGCATACGGCCCTAATGGCCCCATTCATGCGCCGAGTGACACTTGGGGGAAACGCCACCTTGTAGCCTGTAAGTTCAGAATTGCGATCATACGAGGTGTCGGGAAGGTTATGTTTAGGTAGGTAGGTATTTACTTCGATACGCTGGACATACCTACATAGTCTGGTTATTTTCACAGTTAGGTAGGCTTATCGAATCTAAAATAAAGGGATTAAATAAAACCGGAAATAAAACTAAGTAAAATTTCCCTACCAAACAAAATATAGAACAAAATAGGTAATAAGTAAGTAGATATGTACTGTCTTGTCTGATATCTTTTATGAACCACTTGGTGATCCGTGCTTTAAGATTTTCAACTCTCCACTAAATGTTAGAGAATAAGAACAACAAAGTACCTATCGGAACAACCTCAGTGATAATACCCACTCGAGAACCGATCTTTGAATATTTCAGCTAGCACTTACCATACCAACCCTTCGAACATAAAATACTTACAAGAAACTTTGGTTTTCTATACAAACGTAAACCGTTAATGACGCTACAGGAGATTAGGAAGATCAATTAGATAATAATTTTCCGTAATCAAAATCAATTTAATTTTTTTAATTTTATCGGCAGTGTGGTAGGTACTTACATACAGTATAGCTCAATACAACAACAGTCTTCGGCGGCACTTTTCTTTAGATAGAAAAAAGTGCTATGTGAACGTAATTAGAAAAAAAATGACTAACAACAACTGGCAGCCATGATCGTAATGATATAATAAGTACCAAAAAATAAATAATAAGTAAGTACAACAAGTAGGTAGGTAGGTACTTGCCACATTTAATTGACGTGATTGAACTTCTCAGAAGTCTGACTTCACCGGTTTTCTTTCCGTCATTTAACGGTCCTTAGAGAACTGAAGCTTAAGCCGTTTTTACTGCGAATCACAGGGCCCTTTCGCAGCCCATTTCAACTCAATACTTACTCGTACCTACTTCAGGTTCTCTTTGATGAAGATGAAAGTAATGGTTAATGTTCGCCGAACTAAGGTATTACTTTGTTAAGTATATTTCTAGAAGCAATACTTACTAGTTTGCTTGGTACCTAGGTACTTATTTCATTCACTTTCTCATAGAACAAAGAAATACTTATTTATTCTATACACTCTTTGATTCAAATACTTTTAACGCATTTACACTTATCCTTTTTTGTTAAGTAACTAAAGTACTTACCTATAATTGAAAATTTAATGAAACACCCCGAATGGGTAGGTATATGTATATCAATAGCCTGCAAATGGCAGATTTTTTAAAATCATAGTTATAGACCAAATTCAAAGAAAACACTACTTTAATACTTACCCGTATTTTTCGTCGGTTAATAAAATACCTTCTGCCCAAAAGCAAATAAAACCTGAAAATCTCGGCGTTTGTTTGTTCCAATCGAGAAAAAGCCTCTTCGTTGCAAAATAAGGTTAAAAGAGGTTAAAAGTAAATCATGGTTCGGCTCCATTCCGACCGCGCTGCAGCTGCACAGTGCACTCCCATCAGACCTTTAAAAGCGTATTCATGTCTATCTAAAGTTTGCGATGCGCCGTGGCCGATATAGCCATTTTGCACTAGTTTTTTACTCATAGCATCATAGGCTCGCGGGAATTAGTTCTGCAGAGTTTGACAGGTAGAAGCCGGATGTTTTACCTGTCAAGCCTTTTGTGGTCCATGAATTAGGCGATTTTGGTGTTCCATGAATTACTTCAACCATCTTGAAGGTAAATATCTGTGTGAGGAGCTAAATGCGAAAACATACCTACTGAAAGTCATGTCATTACCTAGATACTCATTATATCGGATTATGCAACTGTATGAAAAAATTTAGGGCCGTAAGTCAGAGTAAATCTGGGTGATATTATTTTTGTGTCTTTTATGCCGTGTCGCTTACCTCCAAGAATAACTACCTACTTACTTACTTACGTCTTACTGTTATGTAGGTACCCTAACAAACGGTTAGTGTACCTACTAATCATGAACCAATTTAAGAACAATGTCACCTCTCTTTTTGTTACGAGGACTGGCAAAGTAATGAACACAAGATTTAGTTTTAATTCTATGATCGAGCTCAACTAAAAAAAAGACATGCTGCGATGCAGGATTTTGGTCAGGGAAAAAAACCGGATATCCGGAAACTCTACCGGACCATGTGGGTTACCCGGTGCGCGTTGAAATTTTCAGCTGGTTGCAGCAAATCCTTGTTTCATCGTAATACAGCGGGCTTACCATGACCGTTTATAGCGATTCAGTTTAGGTCCAACTACGAACCAGTTTTGACGTAAAGTAAGGCGCTGACGTAAAGTTTTGACAGTCAGGCAGAACCTAAACTGAATCGCTAACACCTCATGGTACGGCTGCTGGTACCGTTATATCAACAGCGCCACGTGACTGTGGCTCAATTTGAATTTAGAATCTACTATCATAATTATTTTGCTAGATCTAGATACCTACCTTCTTTTAAGGAGCAAAAAATGTTTTAATGTAAACTTTTTCCTTGGCTTCGCACTGTTTTTGCATTTGTTTACAATTTATAAATTAGAGAAATACTCGTAAATGTAAATGCGTGCGCAAGCAAATAGGTACTTAATATTCTTTTTCGTGGTTCTATTCTAAACCTAATTATAATTTGTCCTCCTAACGAACACAACGAGCCCTTATATGTACATACATATTACATACTTGTTTCTTTTGATGTTAACAGTTTTCTCATGCCATTGCCGCGCGCTGGTCGGCTTTTAGAAAAACGGACACACGGATGACACGGTCGCTAAATAACAGTGTACTTTTTACGAATAGCAACTAAGCTACGCTACTTTATAGATCAGCTGTGGCTTTGGGCAGAAGGAATTTAATTAGCACAGCTCTCATTACGTAGTTACTTGGTATTTTTGCAAGTACGAGTATCTTTTTACAGTGGTGGTTTTTCTAAAAGATTCGCGTTTCTAAATTTTCCTCTATTTGATTGGCTAGCGCAATCCTTTCATTTCATTTTACATAAAGGTTCATTAACAAAAACAATATAAAATCCTATTATTATTACCTATAAACATGAAAGTTTGCATGGATGTTTCATGAACTAACTGACAGATACTAAATTTAACAGATTTTGCTGAAACTTGTAATTTACTGACTTTTAAAACAAACATGGGCTACTTATTATCTGGTTTAGAACAACGCGAGTGAAGCTGCGGTTAGAATAATCATAATCACCATCATCTACCCTTATCCCACGCTAAGTGGGAAAGGGTCTGCCCAATTATAATTTCTTTTTCCATTTGCCTCTATAAGGCAGCCTAAAACTCTGTTACCAGAGTTGGCCACTTACTCGTACGAACAAACGAACGATTTCCCTCTATCAGCCGCCGCCATCTCAACACTCACTCTTAAATTAATTTTAAATTTTCACTACTTGACATCGGACGTATTTAATAATTGAACCCTGTACGCAATTACTCAATCCACGCTTCATCATCATTATAATTTAGTGATTGTCATCAAATATCGGCCCTGTATTCAGGTCGCGTTCAACGCATCAAGCTAATTGCTCTGGCTCACGTAGAAATATAATGTAACAGGTAGGATAATTAATTGAAATGTAATAACTTAATATGAAGCCTTTTGAGTGTAATTAAGATAAATACACGCTACTTTATAGTGTTTTAATGTAGAGTTTAGTTTTAAAGATGACTCTTATAAGGCTTACGTACGGCAAACAGAGGTCTCAAAAATCAAAAAATGTATGAGAATCTAGCGCAGCGCCGCCGCCCTCGCTCCGTAACTTCACACTAATAATTTCATACATTTGAAATATAGACCCGTTAGTAAGGATAATCCCATCCCACTAATATTATAAATGGGTAAGGACCAAATTTTTGGCATACATTGCACATCGGATGTAGCACAACGGAGTTTGTAGGCTTAGTGTACATTGTCACTTTTTCATAAAAAAAAATTTATTGATTTATTTTATTTACATACCTAAAACTTTACGTCACGATTTTCCTACGATTTATTTATTCTATTAGTTACTTACTTCTTGTTTATAGATGGGGATGTTACTTGTCAAAAAAAAACAACTGATTTACTTTACTAGAACATGTATTATTTATTAAAAACATAATGGTTACAACTAAAATTAGGTGTAATAATTTAATTCAATATGATTTAACAAGCATTGGATTAAAAACTCAGACAGTTAAAATGTTTAAATAAAAACTACCAAACAAGGACCTTCTGACATAAAATAATATTGTGTAACTACCTTAACAACAATTTCGTGTCGTTTGTCGCACACCGGAATAAAAAACTCCACGGCCTGTCAGTTAAAAATTCACACAGCAGAGAATAAACACTTAAATGAATACACATCAAAGTTATTAAATAGTAGATAAAATTTGCTCATAGAATGACTAATCCAAAGTAACAGAAGTTGACAAAAAACACTTTAAAAGTCCTCCGGAAACTCGGGATTTAGTGGTACGCGTGCATTTTCAACACGTTTTTTCAACTGAGTCAAAAACCACTTGGCAGAATTGGCCAAAATTTAGTCACAAGTTAGATGATTGTGTCGCAATTGCAAAACAGTATTATTTGTTATCCAATATTGCCTAGTTCTCGAGTTATGTTGTCGCACAACTGTGTCGCACACAGGAACATAATTAGCTTTTCACTTTTTGTATTGTTATTATTAATAAACTATAATGTTTAACAAGATTTGAATAATAGAAACGTAAAGATAATTTATCACTTAATATAATAAAACTTAAAGTCAATGAGAAAGTGTTTTATTTTTTAAATAAAATCCAAATAACCAAGAGAAGTAAAAAAGGGACAAAACGCATTTTGTATGAAAAACGAAAATAAAGGTATCATAATTTACTTAAAATTAATTTTACAGAAATCTAGTGAATTAAATCTGAATTTAGAATAAGCAAAATATGCCAAAATAGTTAAGCTTTAGTAACAAAGTTTCAAAACTTACCTAAGTTCACAATTATTTTTATACTACGACTTCAAAGTGAGGGACAATTTTTCAATCGCACGTGTATGCCAAAAATTTGGTCCTTACCCAAATGTGAAAGTTTGTGAGAATGTATGTATGTCTGTCTGTATGTATGTTTGTTATTCTTTCACGCAAAAACGGCTGGACCGATTTGGTTGAAATTTGGTATGTAGGTAGGTGATACCCTGGATTAACACATAGGCTACTTTTTATCCCGGTAAACAATCCCGGTAAGCAATCCCGGTAAACAATGTAGGAAAAAAAAGTTGTCTGGGAGCTTAAAACGAAAACGCTGCCTAAACCCTTTAAGATACAACAAAATAATGTATGGTGGAATTGTGTATCTTATATAGGTCTACAAAAAAGTCAGCGATAGCATATATCTATCTCTTAAGGATAACATACTACATGCATTTTAATACTTAAACAAATGGTCAATTCTATAGCGCTAACTTGGAAAGCTATTTACAAACATACAGTATTAATCCTTATCATTTTAAATAGGTTCGTTAGCAAGAGCATTTCATGTACATTATTTTATCCTTTTACATCATGCAAATCAAATAAATACTTTAGGAGATATCGCAAAATCAAAATAACGCGCAACAAAATTAATTTCGTGTCGGGCCCGCGCGGGCGGCGGGGTGGGGGGAGCAAGTCGCTCATCGCTGAGTGCGTTTTCATACCTAACGTGAATTTACAAGGCACTATTTACAAGGTATCTATTAATGTATTATTGTGATTACTTACCTACCTACGTAGATTAGTATTTGATTTTCTTTTTGGTAGGTATCTATTAATAATAATCAAGTTAACCATGCAATAAAACAACGAAAACGTAATTTGTCTGTAATTAGTAGTTAATTACAAGCATTTCTTTGTTTTTGTCTTCATTGAACCTACCTAATCTTTCTGTTTTTGGTAACAATATACTTAGGTACCTACATTTTATGTGACGTCCCGGCTTCGCACGGGTGTAGGTAGGTAGGTACTAATGGAGCTACCGTGCGTGATAAAATATAGGTAGCCTATAACCACCTATGTGACAGTCTATTCTACACACCCGTGAAAGAATTTTTGAAATCGGTTTAGTAGGTAGTTTCGGAGATTACCTCCGTCAAACATACAAACAAATAACTCGATAGATAGGTAGGATAACACCAGCAGCGTGATATTGTTGTACAATTAGAATAGAAATAGGAATAGAAAAAGAAAAAAAAATATTTTCCAAAAATACACATTAAAGACATAGACAGACATTAACAATGGAGAGGAAAATATGGCAAGGCAAACCCTCAGCATGTGCTTCAGCAGCACAATGGCTGATGAAGATTAGCATACTAGCTGCGCCCCGCGGTTTCACCCGCGTAGGTCCCGTTCCCGCGGGAATATCGCGATCGAATTTTTCTGACTTTTGAAGACAAATAAGGTATGTTGCGAGCGAAGCGAGCCGAAATTTTTAAGACAAATAAGTCATGGAAGGTTTGATTTTGCTCATTGTGCTGAAATAGAAGGCTGACACTGGTGTTCACTTCATAAAATTGAAGAAGTAATCATGCGAGCGCAGCGAGCCGAATTTTTTTAAACAAAATAAGACATAGAAGGTTATTGACACTGATTTTCACTTTAGAAGATTGACATTTTGATTATACTTAAAAAAAATGATTATACTTAAGTAGGCCTAGCTAGGGCCTAGGGCGGCAGATATGGTCCCAATTTTTTTTATTTTACAGAGAGAAATAAACAAATTACCTACCTACAGTTTTTTTTTTAAGTAGGTATAATCAAAATGTTAATCTTCTAAAGTGAAAATCAGTGTCAACCTTCTATGTCTTATTTTGTTTAAAAAAATTCCGCTCGCTGCGCTCGCATGATTACTTCTTCAATTTTATGAAGTGAACACCAGTGTCAGCCTTCTATTTCAGCACAATGAGCAAAATCAAACCTTTCATGCCGTATTTGTCCAAAAAATTTCGGCTCGCTTCGCTCGCACGATAGCTTCTTCAACTTTCTGAAGTAAACACCAGTGTTTGCCTTTTATTTCAGTACAATGAGCAAAATTAAACCTTTTTTGTCTTAAAAATTTCGGCTCGCTTCGCTCGCACGATTACTTCTTCAATTTACTGTAGTGAACACCAGTGTCAGCCTTTTATTTCAGCACAACGAACAAAATCAAACCTTTTATGCCTAATTTAACTTAAAAATTTCGGCTCGCTTCGCTCGCACCATACCTTCTTCACTTTTCTGTAGTGAACACCAGTGTAAGCCTTTTATTTCAGCACAACGAGCAAAATCAAACCTTTCATGCCTTATTTGTCTTAAAAATTTCGGCTCGCTTCGCTCGCACCATACCTTCTTCACTTTTCTGTAGTGAACACCAGTGTCAGCCTTTTATTTCAGCACAACGAACAAAATCAAACCTTTTATGCCTAATTTAACTTAAAAATTTCGGCTCGCTTCGCTCGCACCATACCTTCTTCACTTTTCTGTAGTGAACACCAGTGTAAGCCTTTTATTTCAGCACAACGAGCAAAATCAAACATTTCATGCCTTATTTGTCTTAAAAATTTCGGCTCGCTTCGCTCGCACCATACCTCCTTCACTTTTCTGAAGTGAACACCAGTGTCAGTCTTTTATTTCAGCACAATGAGCAAAATCAAACATTCCATCAGTTAATTTGTGTATTAACCTGTGTTTTCGGTAAATAAATAAATTGATACATATTTGTATTTCATGGCTGATACCTCCACGAACATTTCAAGACCAAGATAAGAAAAATCCGTTCAGCCGTTCTTGAGTTTTAGGGTGACTTACGATTTTTATATTAAGTATAGAGTATAGAAGACACATTGTGTCTTCTATACTCTATACTTAATATAAAAATCGTAAGTCACCCTAAAACTCAAGAACGGCTGAACGGATTTTTCTTATCTTGGTCTTGAAATGTTCGTGGAGGTCTAGGAAAGGTGAGAAAAATTCGGGTACCTATCGGAAAACCCTCTTAGCAAAACGTTGTATGTTTAAGAACGCCCTAATAGTAAAATGTCATTGTTTCGATATAGTCATACAAGTAAAATGCCTTGGTAGCAAAACGTCTGGTTTGCTTGGTGCAAGTACAGTCATATTTGCAGTTTTGTGTTAATCTTTTTCTCTTACCTTCTTTTAGTTCTGAAGTAAGTATTTAAGTAAATAACTCTTTTGATGAGGTACCGAATCCCTGGCCACTTCAAAAAATAATGTTCATTATAAGTCGTTATTATAATTTTAGATAAATAATATAAACGCGAAATAACAAAACTTAACCGAGAAAAGGTGTCACCATTACAATTCCTCAAAAATGTGACCCTTAAAAAGCGTATTTTATTTGGAAATAAATTTTAAAATGACATGTAAAGAACATTAGTACCAAGCCTAGCCTACCACTACTACAGGTTCATCGAAACTGTGAAGTATGCGGAATCTTTAAGTTTTATAGGCGATACCTAGGTATACATAATTTTTTTGTTTCATTTAAAATAAGTGCTTATTTAGTTGTTATTATGATAATATTGAAATAATGATACACAATAATAATGATAACAATAGGTAAGGCCGATGCGGCTGCGTGTGCAGGCATGCGTGCTTCGGGATCGGTGGGCTCGCACGTACACGATCGAGGAAGTACGAAACAATAAGGGCGGTTTGGACAATTTATAATGGCGCATTTAAAATGTTATCATTATTAAGTAAGTATTAATTAAACCTAATATAATGAAAAAAATTTGTTTTGGAAAATTGTTAAATAAAGGTAGCTCTCAGCGTCTCGCACTACAGAAAGTTGGTCGCTAAATACATTGACCGAACTGACAGGTTTACCTACATGAATTTAACTAGCCTATTTATAGAGCCGATCTATTTTATTTAGAGAAAACAATTTCAACTTAACTAATGTTAGAGATTAAACTAAACAGAATAAGTAGGTACTAGAAGTATTCAGTATAGTTTATTTTCGAACAAACTTTTATGGGCTATCAAAGGAAGTTAAAATTGTGACTTTATGTCCATAACTAGAATAAGCAACCCACCTTTTAGTCTAAATTTTAGACGACACTCGTAGTGACCCTCGGCGGCTTCACAAAGTGTAGTTAGTGTAATACCAAGTAGAATTGCAATTTCGCCCGAAATGTTATGAATATAGAATTAAAAGCTCCGCTATTTCTGGCTCCTGGGCGCCTCGCTCGCTGCATTTTCGCACCAGAATTATTGAGGTTCATTAAAATTTACCCCTTTGCTTAATATTCAGTTCTGTTTCGGCTTTATCCACTGGTGCTCGACACTAATTACAGGTTAATGCGGTAACCTACATTGTACGCTAACTCATTTTGTTTTACTGTCAGATGGAATTGTTTCATTTCGGTGAATGACAAAGGGTAACATAGTTTGCATCTATGGTGCATGCGGAATGTTTTGGGGAAAGTTGGTGAGTTCTGGCTTTGATGATAGAGTTCTATGTACTTACCTACAATTGACATACTCTGTATGACTAGTTGGTTTATTTACCTTTAGGTATAAATTTTGCTGGTATTTTTATGATTACTACCTACCTCTGAACTTCGACAGTTTTAGATTTCCTTTTGAGGTTTTTATTTGTTTTAGAGTCTGAAATTTAAATGTACCTACTCGCACTATGAATGAGATTCCACAGACAGATATTTTTTTAGACATTATTTTTTGTAAAATGAAAAGAATCATTGATTCGCTAAAGAGTTAAGTAAATTTGATAAAAATTGTTGAATATTATAACTATAGGTAAGTAGTTATAATAGTAGTACTTACCCACTTATCCTAAATTTCAAAGAAAACTCCTAAAAAAAACGCCTTTAAAAATGTAGCCCAATTTCTCCCATAACTTTGAAACATTCGATTCACACTGAACACTGGTGTACGATAGTGGCGCGGAAGTGGCACGAGTCGGCCGGAACCGGCGCGCGGATAACGGCCGGAACGTCCGATTCCGGTCCACTCTGGTCCGGTGCGCTCGGAAACGAGACAAGGGATAATGCGCGATTACTGCATTTCCTGGATGCAGTACACCTGTTCACGTCGATGTACTTATAGGGCAAAAACTGGAGAGCTCTGTCGGAGGTCAATCTAGGTATTTTGAGTTTCCCCCCCGCTGGATTCCAATCTTGTCGCGATGGGGGGGCTCAGTAACCGTGATGAGGGCACGGTGAAGCCAAAAGGAATCCAAGGAGGGGACGCTCCGAGCGGGCCTATGCGAGGTGGGCCTGCTCTGGATGCGTCCAGGGAGGGTGCGGGGGACTGAGTTTTCTGTTCCCCGCAGCCGGGAGGGGTCGCGGAAGGAGAGGCGTGCCGGTGTGTCGTTGCCGCTCGCCCTATCTTCCGCGACACAACGGGGGCGTACCGTGTGATGCGTTGGCGGTGGGGCCGCAGGGGAAGAGGAGTGTCGGTGTGTCGTTGCCGCTCTCCCTGTCCTCTGCGGCCGTTTCGTGGTTTTGCGGCGGAGCCAAGGAACGATCCGCCGCGGAGAGTGGGGCGCCGGAGGAGGAAATTCCTCCAACATCTCCGGCCCCCATAGCACAGGCCGTGACGGTAGCACCGGGGGATGCTACCGCCCCTCAAAGGCGGCCTGGAGGTGGCGCGCGTGGGTGTTCCGCGCGCCTCTCTCTCTCCGAGAGAAAGAGGTGGGGGGCATTTAAGCCCCACCAGAGGTGGAGCCCTTTTCAGGGCCGACGTCGTCGGGGCCGCGGATGAGTGCATAAGCGTGCCCGTAGCCCCGGCAAATGGCGTTGAGGAGGACCCCGTCCAGTTTTAGTGGGTTAAAGTCCCACATAACCCTTTCGCTGCCCCCGCGGCGGAAGGGTATGCATGGAGGCATTTCTGGACGATAAAAAAAAAAAAAAAAAAAAAAAAAAAAAGGTATTTTGAGTTAGTTAAGTACTTCGTTCGTTCGTTCGTATGAGCAAGTGGCCAACTCTGGTTATTGTTATTATTTGTTTTCTGCCAGTATAAGTAATTTATACAGCTTTTCACAAAGGTATTTAATCTTAAAAAGAAATACATAATTATACGTAATCTCATCAACAAATTAATGCAGAAAAGACAGCAAATTAAATCAATTGTGCTAAGACTATGCGACCCTAACAAGTAAGTAGGTAGCTGTAACTCTCTCAGCACTATATTTCAAAATATTCGCCTTTTCGCCGAAACAATGTCGTGTTCGAATACCTCAGGGGTGTTTATTCTAAAAACATAATTCCTGCGAACAAGCTGTCAAGAGTCAAGTTGACAAAGAGGAGGCAGGCTGGAACAATGGGTGGCAGGGTCGACCCTTCGCCGGCAATCAGCTAAAACGGAGGACTGAGGCGTAAACACCTCGCCTCACACTTACACCATTATTCTCATTTCGAAGCAAATATGTTGTTTACTAGCAGGCTTTTGTTGAATTTGCTTAGAATACGTTTGATACCTAATACCTGCATTAGGTGCATTGAATATCTATTGTTTGTAGAGGCTTATGATTCAGCGCATGCATCTGAATCATGCATTTGTTTAACAGAGGAATATAAATATATGTTCAAAGTTCAAAGTTTATTTGTTTGTTGTTTATGAACACACTAGCTGCGCCCCGCGGTTTCACCCGCGTAACCCGCGTAAATCCCGTTCCCGCGGGAATATCGGAATAAAAAGTAGCCTATGTGTTAATCCAGGGTATCACCAATCTACATACCTTTTCAACCAAATCGGTCCAGCCGTTTTTGCGTGAAAGAATAACAAACATACATTCTCACAAACTTTCACATTTATAATATTAGTAGGAAGTAGGATAGGAAGTAGGATAGTAGGAAGTAGGATAGGATTAAATTTCTTTCTTTGTTTTTAATTGGCAGGTAAACATTTATTATTATTAATCCGATTATAAAAATTATTTCAATACTGCTAAGCTACAGCTACATTTCTATACCTTACGTACATAAAGTGAAGTATGGTAGATAATTCACTATCACATAGCCATTAGCAGCAGCTAGTACATGTACATGATATATATCTACATATTATACTCGTATTCTCTACGTCGTTCCTTTATTAACGATGTAAATGTGTCATTTTAAAGTGTACCTATAGTAAAATTATAACATTAAATAAATTTTAAAAGTAAAACTAAATTCAAAAACAGGAAAATAATACTAATTCAAATGAGTCCTTAGTTTGAACACTTGTTTTTTGAGCACGCACCTATGCATGAGTACCGTTCGTTCATTTGTTCGTATGAGCAAGTTGCAAGTCGCTAACTCTGGTGAAGGTAGGTAATGGTATCCCATTTGAGCACATCAATGAACAACTACACCAAAACTGTGTGTGTCACAAAAGTCAGTGCAGTGTCAAATGAAGTGTGGAAAACACAGGATCGATAGCTTCCTGCGAGTGGCCATTAGTGAGGAGAGCCCTCGTGGTCTCACTCGTCGAGGGTCCTCCGTGCCCTCCATTCGAGGGCCGTGTTCCCACTGCATGTCATGTCATGTTTTGCATCATCTGAGTTTTAGGGCATGAAGGGTTTTTTGATTAATCGAATTTTTCGACCGCACGACCGTCATCATTTTGTATGCTCATAATGATGTCTTCATTTTTATTATGAGATGGTAGAAACTTGCTAATATTTTTAAACTAGACGTATAGGCTTTAGGCACAGAAGAGAGGTGGTATAGGATGGTGGTTTGTTTGTTTTTTAAACACTGTTTATTTGTATTTAGAGTGAAAACAATAAACTTTTTGCTACCTGTCCTTTCCTGTACATAATGGCAATGTTTAAGATAAACGATAAAATGAGGAAGTTACGAGTAATCAAAACTATTTTATCACCATACAAGTATGATAAATGTGAAAACTACGCTTAAATCTAGTGACCCAGTAACGTAGGAGGTACTTAAACTACTTAGCAGTGTGGGACATAAAGTGAAGTTTAAAAACCGTAACGTGAAGTGCGCGTCACTGAATTTCAATGGAAGTAAAATGCAATTTAACCTACGGGTAGTTTCTGCTGATGCACTGGACTACGAATTTCATTTTAGAGAAAGGTAAAAAACAGCGATTAAAAAAGGTCTTGTCCGACGTTTACAGCCGGTTTCTCGGTTTCTCCAGATCACTTCAAAAATTAACTAACAATCGTCAATCGACATTTAAAACATGACGCGGTAAGAGATTGCACGTTATCTAGCTTTTGTTTTCTGCAATCCACAGAATTTTTCAAAATAAACACGCCGTGACGTGCCGCGTTAAGACATGTTATTTCTCCAAATAAGGCGGCTGGTGATAATTAGTGTTGTGTTACATCCTGCTATTAGATATCGAGTGTGTTAGGTTATAGATTATTTTCTTCAATTCTATTCTTTAGTCTTCCTTTTCACAAAATAGACCATAAAATACTCCGTTAAAATAAATAAAAAAAGCGTGGAGATTATTGTCGATCCCAGTCCCAGCTAAAAAGTCGTTGAACCAAGATAAAGAGACTACCAGGCGGCATAAATAGAGGTAATTCGGTGCTGCAAACTTCGATGTTTTGAATTAAAAAACTATAAAAACCTACTAAATTTACCCGAAAATTATAATTCCGTTTAGTATTAAAGGGAAAAGTATCCGTTTACGAGTGAGTATTTTAAGTCTGTTTAATATTTTCCTCAAGCCTTTGAAATAAAATAGCTTTCTTAATGATGAACAAAACTACCTGACTACCTGGTGTGTGTACTTTTATATTCAGTCAAAGCATGTAAGGCTCTTCACCTACTCATGTTTCACTTCAAGCCCTTCCACTTCTCCTAATAACTCCACGAGCACAGCTGCATATTACTCGTAATTTTGCATATTTTCGCGGGTAAGTGTTCTTCATATAATTTATGTGCATTTGCTATGAGGAAAGAATCGGAAATGCTGAATGGTTGAAAATTCCTTCGACAGGAAGCCCTCAATGCTGAATGGTACTGAAATGCAGTTTACTATTTCACGATTCAGTATTTACAGAAGTTGTTTCACTTTATTTTATTAAGTTAAAAGAGTATTTTCAAGTCGTGAACCAATACGGTTTCTTATTGACAAAAGACCATTGGAGTAGCTAATTGACATTAGCTAGGTCTTTTGCATCCAGAAAATATGTAAAAAAGTATTCTCTAGTTTTCACACCCTTCACTCGTATTTTATGCTGATGACTACCTTAGTCAGTTTACCCTGACAAATATCACTTTACATTATTTTATGCAATAGTAAAGTTTCTTGTTTATTGCTTGCCCAATTTGTAAAGCTCGATCAAGTGGCTCGAGTTCAGGACAAGAGCTTTTGAGGTAGATAGGGCACGATCCCGTCAGTATGGCAGCTGGATGGTATAGCGAATATTACGTATAGGTACTTACAGATTGTATTCGCAAGGTAGGTACGATAGATATTGGTATTCTTTAAAATCTTTTAGGAAAATCCAAAAACTGGTCAAAGGTATAGGTATCCGAATATTAATTGGTTCACCCAACATTGGTTGAAAAGTTAACATTCCATTCGGTGCCAGTTCGTGAGCCAAGATAATCTTGAGCCATACACACTTATAAAAAGTTTGAAATGAATTTAATTCCTCACAAAACTGTATTTCATTTCACTAAATTGACTCTAACGACTTTATTCTTACCGAGTAAGTATATCGATTTATCTAAGCATAGTTATGTTATCGCCAGGCAAAAGTTTAAATAGCGTTCATTTTGCTGTTGCATATTCAGCTGCCCGAACAGAATGAATACCTATGTGGAAATTGGCACCACAACGATACCAATAATAGGGGCACAGTGCAGTGGGGTAATTGGCACTCGCGTTATAAGTATCACGAGCAACGCTCTATTGTACCTCTTGGCCACAGAATATAGTTTTTTTTATTAAAACCTGTCCTTTACAAGGTGCAATATCGCAAACTAGCGCTTTTATGTAAAGTCCTCCTAAAGTTTTTATCGAATCCTTATAGTCGTAAGTACCTACCTACAGACGGTAGACGTTGGATGCGACATGCCGAGGACAGATACAATGAGATACAATGGCGCACATTGAGGGAGACCTATGACTGCTATAGGTTGATGATGATGATGATGATGATGAAGTACAGACTGTATTGTTCGTTGTATAGGTTAATTTATTTCTGAAATGTTATCTCTTCGGCCATCTCTGTTCTTTGAGATTTTTCAACAAGCCTTCTTTAAAACGTGGAAATGGTCCTGCTAACGTTTCCTCAGCTAATTAGTCTAGAAACCGTTGAACACTTTGCTACAAACATGCATTCGGCAAATGTGATCAGTCAGACTAGTCCTATTTGAGTTCTGCTGAATTTCCCCTCTTGTGAGAATAACCTAAAAAAATACTGCTTCTAGCAGATGTTCAACGTAATAAGACTTAACCACTATTCCAACAGCAGCTACTTTTATAATGGTAAAAGTAGCCTATATTGTATTCTAGAATTCTAAATCACAAGAAATATCAATTCGATTTCATGCTAAATTGGACGTATGTAAGTACATCAAAGAGCTGGGTCTAATATGCCCACAATCAAGCTTACTCGGCCTAATAGTGCCGATGGCATTTGAGATAAAATCTCATTGACTCGGATGATGCGATAAGGCAGTTCCAATTAACACGGATGTCCCATGGACGAGGTATACCAAAATAGGGACTTTGGGATTTATAGATGACATGATATTAAGGCATTCTAATATTATAAATATACGTTTTCAAAGTTATAAATAAAATAGTTTGCTAAAACTTCAGAATTTAAATACAAGTTGTTTAAAACCGGTTCAATTACTTTGTGAGTTCGTGATTCATTACATTAAGCAAAAAAATACTAAGTATTGCAAGAAATTCGTATTTTACCAGTTAGTAACATAAACTGCTAGTCAGCACCTAGTTTGCAGGTGCTTTAAAGCGGAAACAATCAAGTTGATTGTATAATATTTAGTCTATTTCAGTTTATTTTCTGAATGTTATGCTCTGTGACGTCACTCACATCTAGATTGCACGCCCGTATTCTGCGTATCAGATTTAACGATCCAATCAGTTAGGATATTGTTTTCAAGGATTTGTCTGGTTCGTTTTATGTGAGAGTCGAGCTTTTTGATTGCTCTTACATGCATATTGAAACCTGAAAACTAGCTGTCTGCTCAAAGACAATTAATTATTAGAATACCTATTGTAATTTGTAACTAGACATTTTGAACTGTATAAGACATGTACCTACATCTCAATAAGAGCCTTTGCATTTTAGGGAAATACGGAATCCTACATGGCGCATGCATCCTACAGCGTAGCCCCACACTGACTTGACCAATCTATCATGGGTCAGTGTTGTTGGCGCTTATTTTTCAGCCACTTCCATTTATGAATGGTATGTGTTTTGACAAAATTGCATTCCCTACGCTTATGACTTACCATTGACGCGTTTCTAGAGCTTACTGATGCTTATACGAACTTACTATACCGGTGAAGACCCAACTCATTCTAATAAACAGTAAAGCTGGCGATGTGTTGTTTGTTCACTATACCGAAATAAGTTGAAGTTTTCAGTGACTCGGTATTTTACTTTTGTGAAATAAAGACATTATGATGAGTATAAAATGTCTCTGCTGCCAGTGGAGAGTGAAATGACTGTAACCCACGTGTAGCTCCTTTGACATAAAACAGTGGACGAGCAAGTATTACGAGTCCAAATACTACCAGCCAACATCATAAAACCCCTTCGAGATGGCTCTTTACGAGACTTCTAGTTCTCTAACAATTGATAGCCGTATGAATGATGAATGTTAGTCAAAAAAGCTTTTTGAGACACTCAAATGAAGAAAACTTGGGTGTTTAGCAGACATTTCGTGACACTGGTAAAATGGTAAAAAACGCCACGACCACTCAACCACAACAACTCTGACAAGAGTGTAGATACCTAATAAACATCAAGAGAGTAAACCAGAAACATGATAAATTAATAAACAACTGCTTGTAATTATAAAATATTAATTGTATCTTCAGTAAGTAGGTACGTACGTTATAATACGGTCAACATTCCATCGAAACCATAGCTTACTCAATACCCAAACTAAGGTCCGGACTCAAACAAAGCGGAGACGAGTGGAATCGCGCTATGCGGCGCAAGAATTGACCAATCGCAATTTCGCAAGTTACATATAAAATAGAAATGCACCCTGATTGGTCAGTCCTTGCGCCGTTTAGTTCCGCTCCGCACATCTCCGCTTTAGTGGAGTCCCGGTCTAAGACTTGTCCAGCTCAAATTGGGGAGGCACACAGCAAGTACGTACCGACCTAACTTTAAATGCCTGACCCTTCTACCAAGCCCGGTTTAAGCCCACTTCAAGGCATAAAAAGAGCAGAAAGTGCCTAAAGCCAGTTCTCGAGCTGAGACAAAGGCTCCAGAGTACTGTTGACAACTCTAAACCTTCAAAGCTGTTTGCTATAAATTGTACACTTGTTGCAAAGGGTTACCAATTAGCTGGCTAACTGAATGTTTTAAGCCTTTTCATGTAAGTAATTCACTGTGGACTGAAAATTTGGAATTTATAATGTAAATATGGCAGCAAATTCCATTGGAATCATTCACTCGCTAGATGTTAGTCTTTTACTTTGTGTAAACGAACCTCAGACCGATCTTTGATCAAATATTCTCCAGTTCCGATAAGAGCTGTTTTAACTCACTACTCAAGGTAGGTAGGGGCTCCTACACTTTACATTTACTTACTACGCGCTTAGGTAGGTATATATATATAATGTGGGCTTTGTAAAAAGTTTGCTCGGATTGATTTTACAATTACTTGCATCATTTTAATCTTTTAGGAATCTGTTTCATAAAAAGTAAAGATTTAAACTGTATTTAAAACATAACAACCGCATTTTAAACTGGCTATTCTCTCACGTTTCAACGCCCCTGTATTTGAAGTAGTGTAAAAAGGATAATGAATTTTGTCGAGCGGGAAAATCTATTGGAACTTTTCCCAGATCCAATGCACTTGCTGTACCAGTGTGCCACAGAGGGAGCGCTCGGAGCGATGCATTCGAATCATTCGCACGATTGAATCGATTAATCGGATGGTGTCCGCAAACAACGTTGCTCGATGTACGCATGGCCACCTTCAACGGAGCTCTACTGAGCTTATTTACAATTCAGAAATGCTTAATACTGATGAAATCTACAGTACGACAGTTTTATATAAATTACCAAAGCAGCCAACAAATGATCTCGGTAGGTAAAAACTAGGCTAAAACAATACCATAAATTACAAGCTTTAAAAATGGAACAAGAAGATTGTGGAGCATCGTAATACCTGCCTTTGCAGATAACTCTAGTACAGTTCAAAGAATGAAACTCTGCAATTACATTATTGCAGCGCGCGAGTCATAAAAGAGAAATTAATCAAGGAAATGGATAATGTCGCGGTATCATTCCTTATTCCGTTTTCCGTTCAACTTGCAGCGCTAGGTGTTTGCTTTCTTTTTTGTTTGGTAGAGAATATTATTATTTTCTGCGGTAGGAAATACATCTGTGATTTTTCTTACGATTTAATGTTTTGAGTTCATGTAGTTTACTTTTACTTCGTATTATTCATTTAAAAAAATATCGTAAGTGCATTACATATAGACGACCTCTGTGGCGCAGTTGGGTGAACGCCCGGCTGCGACGCAAGAGGTTGCGGGTTCGATCCCCGCTACGGGACAAATGTTTGTATGTTCTGCAGATATTTGTTCCGTGTTTGGGTGTTTTCTATCTATAACATGTATGTATTTACAAAAAAAAAATCGTATCTAAGTATTATATCAGTCATCTGGTTACCATAATACAAGCATTAAGTTGCTTAGCTTGGGACTAGATGACGCTGTGTGGAATGTCCAAGGATATTTATTTATTTATTTATTTGGTATTAAAATAATAAGCTACCACAGATTCATGAATTAAAATTTGTTTGATACTAGTTAGGTATGTATCCCTGGACACATGTGAGTAATAGTAATAACTTATTACATATAATTATATTGCCATTCAACGTGGTAATGCGGCCAGTGTCTTGGGCACGCTTCCGACTGACAGTGGTTTGGATCAGTTGAGCTACCTATAGACCGTTTGCAACGGCCCTTAGGTGGCTCAACTGGTTCTATTTGTATTATGTACAATAATGTAAATATGTAGGTACCTAATAGTTTAGTTTCTGTAAATAAAGTTTTATTATTATATATATAATATATGATACAAAAAGATGTTCTCAGACCACAAGATACTTGGTAGAGTAAGACATGTACCAGGATTGTATGAATTGCTAAGAATTTAACTTACAGGGAGTCAAACAAGCTCATTCGTAATTCATACTTTGGATGTATGGCCGCCAAATGGCACTGTAAAACGAATGAAATTCAACTTTTCGTCCTGTTTAAAAATGCTAGATGCTTTTGGGTCGACAACCATAAAACAGAAGAATTTAGTATAATTTTACAGCTTTTTATAATAAAGTTATACCACATTCTAGTTGATTAGTTACTTGTATGTTTTTTTGTCAAAAATTGTTTTTTGAACAAATTTTTAATAATTGCGTGTGTCTTACTTACCGCGATACTACTCGTATGTTCTATGATTTACTTTGTGATAATCTTTTTGCCGCACTATCTTTACAACTCCTTTAAGTTTCTTGAATATTGGATTATGAACGGCTACGCACGAACATACAAACATACCTACAGTTCAAAATAGCCCAAGTTGCCATGCCACTAAGATATTTACTTGCTTTGCTCTCGATAGATTATTATGCAGTGTATCGAATAATTATAGTAATTGGTAATTGAACCGCCCGTTTAGTTTAATTACGGAGTTCACTCATCTATACGACCGAGCCTCAAAGCGAGTGTGTTGGTGTTTGTTCGCGTAAACAGATACGAAATAGTCTTTTTGGAAATTATCAAGTAGGTTAGCATGCGAGAGCCGTTTTGTTTGAGTTGATTATAGTGGTGGACTACCTATAATTTAATTCGAAAGTTTCGTGCTTCGGAGGGCACGTTAAATTCTCGGAAATTAAATTGACAGCCCAAAAACTCCATGATCTGGACATTTGCTCATACGAACTTACTTAGGTACAAACAAAAAAGTAATCAATATGTATTGGGTAAATGACTGAAAATATTTCTTATCGTTTACTGTTATGTGAGCTATCAGAACAAACATTATCCAGTTTATCCACGAGGTAGCGCCAGAGATCTATCTCCTAGCTTAGCTGAAAATAGCTCCATTTTTCAGCATTTTCGTTTACTCCACCATTAGTCCCGAGATATCTTCCAGTCGCTCTCCACAAATAAAGATTTCCGATTCTCGGAAACTTTTGATTAGAATTGAAAACCAATCATAAGATATATTAGACAGGGAACTCTGCTGTTTATTTAGGATATTTTACTTTTATCTTCGAGAAATTACTGTAATTTTATAAGGGAAGCTAGATATATGCAAATATTTCATGAACTTCGCATTAACTTTTTTTTTGACGACCTTTGTGCCGCAGTGGGTGAACGCCCGGCTGAGACGCGGAGGTTGCGGGTTCGATCCCCGCTACGGGGTTTATATGCAAAACATACAAACAAATGTTTGTATGTTTTGCAGATATTTGTTCCGTGTCTGGGTGTATTTTTTTACTCTTTCACAGTCGATCCGCTGTACTGATTAGAATGAAATTTAGTACCCGGATAGTTTATATCCTGGATTAACACACATACTTTTGATCCTGGTATTATCACGGGAACGGGAACTATTCACTGCGGATAACACCGCGGGGCGCAGCTTGTATTGACATAAAACAGTCGTATTCATTATGTAGGCATTCGAATGTTTTCGAGGAATCTCGATAGAGCTAGAATAAACCGATATAGATCGGTATAAATCTCGCTTTGAGCTCGGTCCGCATTCCTGGCAAGTTACCGAACAACAGTAATGAAGGTTTAATCCGCTAAATTCCTGCATAATCCGCTGGGAGCCGCTCGAGACTCGGCTTAGCTCTCTATATTTGTAAGTAATTATAGGCATACGGTATCGTGATAAATTGTAAACCTATTGTATTGCTATGTTTAAATGTTTAATTATTTATGTTGCACGCGAATTAACACAATAATCAGCATAAGTCATAAAAATATTCTCATAGGTATCTTGTTATCAACTCCCAAAGTTCAATTAATCGTACTCCCAAGACGACTTGTACCTACTTTAAATATCTATCTCTACATTTATTTTTTATTCAGTGGAAACTCAGAGCGGAGAAATTGTCACAAAGAATTTAATGGTTTCCTTAAAAGTAATTTACGAGTTTAAATTCTAGCTAGCATTAACACCTTTCAGTCTTTTCCATTATTCGTCGGGAATTTGCAAAGATGCCATAAAATTTTAATTTTTCACAGCGCGAAATGACATCGCATTACGCGTGGCTAAAAGCTCAATTTAAAAGGCCGGATGAATTATTCCTTCATGGTGGTGTTAACAAGAGCGATGAGCATTACTCAAATGTAATTTATTGGACCCTTTATCGCAATTTTTGAGGACGTGTACCAAAAACACTTCGCAAGCGAAGTGTTTTTCATATAGTCGAAGGACTATATGAATATTTTTCCATTATCTATTGTATGTTTTACCAGTGATGTAGTTTGTATTATTAGGATATAGCTAATGCTTTTTGCGTAAGTATAGCTTAAAGAATTGTCATAATCTTCGTGTTTGAATGTGAATCTCAGGATTCAAGAAAGTCTTAGGCTCGTATTCAGAGTCTTTACCGTGTCAAACTTTTGTCAGTTTTTTATGGAAACTGAGCTGTGAATCACTGCTTGAGATACGATTTACGCTTGAGTATGCACTCTGAATACAAGCCAGATTCTGAATTAGTACCTGCAGAATTTCGGTCTCTTGACCTAGAACTTCAATCACCAGTCTTCTGTACCATCTCAAACTTTGGAAAGCTAAGGGTTATTTCAGTAATGTTTCGTGCAACTAACTCTAAAACTATTTCCTGCCTTGTCGCTTGTTCGTGAATCTACGTCGACACCTAGGGAGGCTTGCATTTAGATAATTGCGGGATAGCGGTGGAACTTTGCCGGTTGACGCTTTTGTAGTGGTCTCAGTTCGCGCTCTTTGAAGTGCGTAATGACAGTCCGCGTCACGACCACATTGTTCGATGATGGTTGCGATACGTTATCTGATGCTAGTATGTTCGAGGGTTCATTAGAATAATGAGTTTGCTTTTGGATAGGATGACTGTATAAGGTTGTATTTTGTTTAACAAAGAATTTTAAAATTATAGTTCTTTTAACAACTTCCTTTGTACCTAGTTGCTTTTTTTGTATAGTTTATGACGAGAAACTAAAACAGAGTAACATAAGCACCAAGACACATTCTCTGAACATTAAAAAACATAACGACTTGTGTTTAAACTACCTATATTTTTTAAATTCCTTTGTTCAACGTTATAATACAAAAAAATAGGTGGCGGCGCTAGTTTGAGTCGTAGTACCGCCTTAATGCAGAAGTAAAAGCAAGCATTCCGATAATGATTTTAAACTAATGGCATGACACGATACTTATACGTTTGAGTTAAATTAATTTTAATATGCCATGTAATTAATTACTATCTAGCAATTAAAAGTAAGTAATGAGCAATTTGTTGTTTTCCTTTTTAAATTTTGGTTTTGATGTTTAACTGTAGGTATTACAACAAGTACGTTTACGATGAACGATGTTTCCTAACCAACAAATTACTAAGAATATTTTTTTAATGTGATGTATTTACATTGATTTTCAATCTCAGTTTTCTATTTTGGTCTATTTGATGACAGTACATAACAGAAAGTAGTAAGTACTAACCTCTATCATGTCCATTAAAATAATGAGTGTGATCGCATTGGATTAACGCCACAATGCGTCCACATTTGCGTTTTGTTTGTGCTCTTTGTGCAAATTCAATCCTTTATTTAAATGACTCGTGTTATGTGGGAATAAAAAAATAGTACCTACTTAGACAATGAAGTCTAGATATTCATAAAAATACCTATGTGGTTTTAATGTAATGTGCCTATGGATTTCAGGTTGGAAGCTCATCGCTGCTTAACTAAATACTTTTTCTGTTTTATAAAAAGATACTTGTTAAAATCGTAATGACTCAACCAATTAATTAAAATTTAGACACACCTACTTCAAAGTCTCTTAAATATTTTTACAGATCTTTTATGCTATGTTAGCTTAAAAAATGTTATGGAAATATTTCTAGAGTCGCTATCATTAATCATTATTAATTTTTAAATACGAGTATCGCTAAAATCAAATTGAGCACAAAACGCTGACTCATTCCCTGAAATTCAAACACAAGCTGCATAACACCATCAAAGAACAAGCGTCATATATCGATTAAGCCAGAACAGCATTTGCAAGTGTAATGAAACAATACACGACATGTTCCGAGCCATTGAGTACATGCAATCGATGAGTGGACAATGATTTCCCGCCCATCGCGCCCGTTCGTGTCTATAAATAAAAGCTCATACAATTTATAAGGTTTAGACGGTGAAAAATGTTGCGTTGCAATGGGACTGACTGAACGCTCATATGGAGCATGAAACCTACTGGGACGATACATTACGTCAGCAAAATAAGAATTTATAGTAAATTCTGAGTTAGTTGACACGTTGGAGTAGTTTTTACACTAGCGATGGTTTTGTGTGTAGAAACAACATATGAATTCAATTTCGAGTTTCTATTTATATTCTTTAAGAATTTTAACTTAACAGATAACATAATTTTAAATTATAATAACAATGACAATGTTATTTCTCTTTAAAATATTATATCGTATCTTCGGTGCTACAACAACGTTTTTACAAGTAACGTCTATCTGCCATCAAACAAGGGAAATCATAAATAAAATATTGCACAATCCACCTTTTTTTGAAATCTAAGGCGAGACAAAGTTCGGCAGGTCAGTTAGTAAGTGTTCTATAAAATATAGGTACTACTTGTTAATTGTATAACAACGATGAATGGATAGACAGGTTTGTCGAATAATTGCAAATCAGATTACGTCCGCATGTCGCGCTGATGTTTACCTTCATCAACTGCTAGCAGACAATTGAATAAACAACGTTTTATTAAGTATCATAAAAATACATGATGACACGTTTTTCCAATTTGGGTTCTATTAAATTGTGTTGAATTTTATAAATACAAGTAGTAAAAACAGAATAGAAAAATCTCTACATTCTGAGATGTTTAAATTGACCATTGTCTTCCTGTGGAGCCGACTGAGAGGATGGCAAGCCTAGGCAAGTCTACTCCATCTCAAGAATGTTCCGGACACTACAATAATCTGATAAATATAGACAAAATTTCCCTCTGTATTGTATAAGGTAGTTAATATGATCATTGTGCTGTTTGAATGGACTCTAAATCCGTAATTATATTTTATTTTTGGTTAAAAACCGCATTAGAGTTATGCAAACGTATACCGATTGATTGTGGTTTTATTAAACAGTAAATAGTTCAGTTTAATTTTAGGCATGCCTTTGTTAGCTTCGAACGATGAAACAATGCTATTGAAATTGGATTCCCGGATTAGGAATATTGGGTTCACGGCCTAAAGGTATTCATCATACTGGAATACCGGCTCAAATTGTTCCGAATTGCTAGAAATGCACTGATGTAAGTCAATTATATAGCGAACCAATGTATTGAAAGATTCGTGATAACACGTTGCAAAATCTACGCGTATAGAGTCTAATGGTTTTATTCATATTAGTCTGTTAAATCCAAATTATTAATATTCAACATTACTCTATTTTTCGGTGTACAATAATATCAACGGTCTATCAACAGAAGCAGCAATATTGAGCTTAAAGCAGACTGTCAAATACTACACCAATCGACGCACACCCATTTACGCATGTTTCCTCGATCTATCTAAAGCTTTTGACTTGGTTAATTACGACATCTTGTGGCGAAAGCTAGAAGCTATTAAATTACCTACAGATATGACAAATATCTTACAATTCTGGTACCAAAACCAAGTCAATGTAGTAAGATGGTCGGGGACATATTCGGAGCCATACAGGTTGGAGTGCGGGGTGAGGCAGGGGGGGTTGACCTCACCGAAGCTTTTTAATCTGTATGTGAACGCACTGTTAGAGGAGCTCAGTAGTGCTCGTGTCGGATGCTATATTGATGGTGTAGCCGTCAATAATTTTAGCTACGCTGACGACATGGTTCTGCTGAGTGCTTCTGTCTGTGGAATGTCAAAACTGCTTGGCATTTGTGAAAGGTATGCGCAGCTACATGGTTTAACATATAATGTAAAAAAGAGTGAATGCATGGTCTTTCAGGCCAGAGGTCGCCAATGTCCAGAGCCAATGCCTGCAATTAAATTGTATGGCACACCGCTTATGCGAGTACATAAATTCAAATACCTAGGTCATTGGTTGACCGCTGACCTGAAAGACGATGTGGACATCGAACGGGAGCGGAGGGCGCTGTCTGTTAGAGCTAACATGATTGCCCGCAGGTTTGCTCGTTGCTCATATGCTGTAAAAATCTGCCTTTTTAAAGCCTACTGCACTAGCTTTTATACGAGCAGCCTGTGGACAGACTACACTCAAAAGCAGTACAGCGCCCTACGCGTACAGTACAACAATGCATTCAGGGTGCTGGTGGGGCTGCCCCGGTTCTGCAGCGCGTCGGGGATGTTTGCCGAGGCGCGTGTGGACTGCTTCTATGCAACCATGCGTAAACGGTGCACATCCCTGGGGCGCAGGCTCCGGGCCAGCTCCAACAACATTCTGAGTGCGTTCTCGAGTAGGCTGGACTTTGTGTATGTCACCCATTGCAGTGCGGTGCATGCGCGGTATATTAGAAAGTAAGATTTTTCAAATGTTTTTTATAAATGTGTATGTGTAATTATGGATGTACCTATGTCTGAAATAAATGATTTATTATTATATTATATAATAATCCCAAGATAATCCATGGAAATAATCCCCTTTGATAATGTGTTTCGTTCAAAGGTCAGGTTAAAACAGTACAACGGGCAACCACGTGGTGTCAACCCTGCCATTAAATTTGAAGCCTCACTAGTAAACGCTATAGGTTGCTAGGCGTCCGTCAGGAATCGGATTTGCGGAGTGGCCCCAGTTCCACTGCGATAATGGAAAACGGATTACGCGAACTCTCTAAAGCCGTCGTACCGACTAACGATGGACTATTTGCATTGCGCTTTGTTCGAATTTACTACTTTGATTCGAAACATTATTGGTGAACATTATTGATGGCACGCCTTGAGGATCATGGTCACTTACATTTTATCACTTGCTTGAATATTAGCGTGAAGTACGCGACAAGTAATTTTTTTCTATTTGAAATAATAACATATTCGATTTACGAAGTTCCACATTTGAGTGACTTCATTTTTTTGTAGCCTATTTCGTCCCACATCTGGGCAAAGATCTCTCCCAAACTCTTCCAACCATCCTGATCTTTGACTGAGACTTCATTAGGACTAAATTTTACGAAGAAAATATATGGTAGGTATGTAGATAGATGTGTATTTTGGGTAGGTTCTTGAGGTCGGTTATCTTGACTCTATTTTCTCCCTATAGGTTAGTTTATACAGATAACAGTTACCATTTCTTAGATTTGTATATTTGGTCTTATTTTATAACTAAGATTTAGAATATTATCTCCTACCAAAAGTTTCTCCATGAATAGAATCGAAATGCGAAAATGAACTTTAAAGTACAATACATTACACAACAGGCTTAATAAATCGTGTAATGGGTGGTAGCGAGCAAGTTGCCAAATAATTCACACGCAAAGTGCCATAATGGCCGGTACTGCGCACGTAAACAATAAACCACATAAAAATACAAAGAGAAAGTGATTTTATCGTAGCTGTTCAAAACGCCCTGCGTAAGCCGAACATGTTTTGTTTGACCATTATAGCCAGTTGTTTGGTCAGTACTTTACATACTATAAATTGATACCTTTTTTAAAATACTAACTAATAAAATCGAGATCTTTGTTTTTTCATGTTTCTTCAAATAATTTTGATTAGTGTAGGTACGTAGTAAAGAAAGAAACTCCTTGTTTTGTATTAAATTAAGTAAATAAAATGATTTCAGTAAAAAATAAAAAATAAATCTCCGTAGTCCTAGAAATGGAGCAAGAAGAACCAAGCCATAAGGCGTTATTTTTTGCGTTGAAATGTTGACGTTTCTTTTTCCGGATTAAAAAGATTTACTGTTGCTCCTTTGAGATTATCTTGTGAAAATATTATATCAAGATTTGCAATAATATAAGATTACTGTAGGTACAGATACTATGAGATTTTCATTTTACTTTTGTTAAAGAAAATATACCTTTTATAATTAATTAATTGTAATGCAAAATTTAGCCGTTATTGAAACAGATGACCTTCTTTCTCAATTACACAAGCTTTTATCGCCAGTTATAATTTTATTCACTCATTATTCTGGTGCTCTGTGATTAAAAATCTTAAAACACGATATAAATTAAACATTTGTGAAAATAATAAATTCAACTCAAACAAAGCCTAAACAAATAAAATGAGGCTACGAAAATTTGGCAGCAGTAACTTAGTATGCAAGTGCGGCGCTCGAAAAATTATTCTCATTAGCTTATCTCGCGGGGAAAATTCCGATTTACCTTATCTCGCTGTAGGGCTAAACAGTGTTACGAGTGCTACGAGGCTACATCGTAGCAGATATCAGCTACGGCGTAGCAATTCTACGAGAGGAGGTTAAAGTGGTACGTGCCTTCGCTACCAAACATGACTCAAATAGAGAGTAGTTTCTTACTATTAATCGATTTAAATGTAAGGAACGTTGGTTGATTATCATTTACACATGATGATTGTTTAGTGAAGGTACAATTAAGTACACACATGCATGGGACTCAGTTTAGCCATTTTAAAATATTGGAACCTAAATGGCTCAATAAGGTCAAATGTTATATGTAGGGCTAATTTTAAATCTGAAAAATTGAAAAATCTTAATGAGAGTCACTACACTTGTGTTTTAAGGTCATTGTAAATCATTAGAAGTCTCTCGGACCATATCATATATCACCAAGAGAACAAACACCATAACTGTTTACCATATTTTATTCAACCTTTTTTTAACTAACTTTCCGTTTTCATTACTCTACTCTCTGAGACTCTCACTTCCAGTTATATAGTTCCAGTGTGCTGTCACAATCGATACAACGTCGAGCGATAAATCGATCATTTCCTCGAATCTTGCTCGCGAAACTCACTAATGACTAAAATAAACCAAGAATTTCATAGAATTAACTTAATAATGGGGATGTGTATTACTATTAAGACTAACAAATTTGAAACTTTCAGACACGTATCATGATTTTCTGCCCTTAAAAAAATAATTAATGTTATGTGTGTTTTTTCAAATTCTAAAAGAATTTTATACCTAACTGATATTTATTTATACCTTGAAATAAAAAATAAAATCAGTCTCTATCATTTTTATCCTTACCAAGTATTTAACCATTTTCTCAGAATTTTTTCATGTTTTCTCTGTTTTCTGGTTGTGAGTCAGTTCTGAGAAAATATCATAATTTAAATTGTAATAAGTACCATTTTGAATATAAGTACTCAAGTCTATACTTAAGTACGAATTTCCCTCAGTTGTTAAAACATTTCTTTAAATATTTTAAAGTCTTATCTAAAAACGCATTCAATAAAAGAGGTAAATAAACGCTCCAGCATTTATTGGCTACTAAGCATTTTCCTGGCTGTTTCCGGCACCACGTTTATGTAGTGCTAGATTTTATCTGTGGCGGCATTTTCCCGCCTCGATAAAAACCTCCTTTCACCCCGAGCGCACGTTAACCGCCAATGGGCGTTCGAGAAATGAATTTCCGACGTGTTACCTCTATATAGTTCTAACCTCTTTGGTTGGTTCATTCTTAGTTTTGTTTATGATACTGTACGTACATTGCCAATATTACAAAGATTACTTTCTTGGGGATGCTTTGTTGGTATATAATAATAAAATTGGTTGGTTTATCGATCGAGTGAGCGAAGCGAACGAAGATCTTAGTGGCAAGTGGGGTAATTTTGCTTTGTATGTTGCGTTCATTTGTTTGTTTGTATGTTCCGGCATAACTGTCGAACCGTTAATCCAATCTTCATGAAACTTGGTAGGTATATAGGTAGTGGTAAGTGGGTAAGCCAGTAACCTAATGAGCTGAATCGGTCAAGGGGTTGTAAAGATATTTGGTTCCGAAGGGGATGAAAAAAAATAAAAGTTGTTCAAATACATTGAGTGGGGTGTCATATGAAAGGGCTTTGTTTATACATTCCAAAATGGTTTTACTTTTTATTCTAAGTTGTAAAGTTTTTGAATAACTTCGATAAATGTAAAAAAATCATGGCTGCTATAACCTGAGCTCCCATTTCTATAAGTTTAGGTAAAATCGCAGCTCAGAAACTCGTTCTTCTTCTTCTTTAAAATTATTTTGGTTGTTTCTAACTCCTAACTCTTTTTGACGAATCTAACGACGTTTTAATGGAAAAAGGATTCAACTTACTAAATAGGTAGTTTCCTTGAAACAATGTCACTACCACTTCACAACGAACAAAATACCAAAATGTTTTAAGTCGAAACACCCTCGTAAAAACTTATGCTCTTACAAATACCATCAAGTATTTTTTATAGAAATAAAGGTAAATTAATGCAAAATGATTTTTGACAAATTTTTGAAATAACCGCGGGCAACACATTTGTCATCGAAAGTAGTGCCATGACAGGATCAAACCAACATGACATACTGAATATAAAATAGGTTTGACTCTAAATTCAAAGAGTTTTTAATCAAAACCTGTATTGTAAATAATGCACACTCAAAATCGCTTTACTAGTAATTAAAGGAATAATAATCGGCTTTAGGTACTTAGTTCTCATTAGATCCTCAATATTTTTAGTAGACCTATGAAGTAAATTCTTTCAAACAGATAAAAACGAATATACACAACCACCGGCGAGCGAGATCTCGTTCGAGGCGAACTACTAGTTTTATAGTCGGTTGACTTTGCAAATATGCATATACATTTAAAAATAGTTGATTCATATCATTGTCTAACGAATGTATCTTTTTCTATTCACGGAACTTGTTCAAGAAATCGTCGATGACAAGGGGAAACTTGCATAAAACAGATATTTATAGCACAGAGAGCAATGAAGCCTGCTATGCTTATGAACTTGCTCCTCGACCACATACCTAATATGGATACGATCATACGAATCAAGAAGGATATTTGTACGGATCCCTCAAATGGCGATGGAGTGATTCTGCAAGTAAGGTACCTGCGGCAAATAAGGGCCACTTAATTTCAATTCAAAATATTTTCAAAATCAGACGGATATGAATGAAAAACAGGACATTTTAAGAATGTTTACTTCATAAGCAGTCTGAAAAAGTATGATTTATTTGGTTTTAATTGAAATTTATCATCAATATTGAGGTTTTTCAAAACCCTTCCTTTGGTCCTTATTAGCCGACGGTAGTTTAATATGGGCCACTTAACAAAAACATTCATTTTGTCTTTTATCATTGTAAACTCTAGCTATACTATCTCTCGCAGACTTTTAGATTGATTTTCTAGTGAGTTACGCTTGACGATTTATTTAAATCACGGAAAAAAACAGTGATGGCCCTTATTAAACTAATGAAACGAAAAGTTTGAAAAAAAAGCATTAATTGACTAAATTTGTTCAAAATTATCATATTCTTGAAAAAGTTATTAGTTTCACTACATAAAACTCGAAAAAAAATCAAAAAATAGCATAATATTTTCTTGAAAATTTTCTTGAATTGGTGGCTCTTATTAAACTTATGAAAGTTTACGTTTTGGAACTTTGCTCTATTATGTTTCCTCCAAGTTTCTAGGAGTCCTGTGAAGTATTATGTACTTATATTGGGCATACTCACTCAAACGCAAGATATACCTAATCTTTTGTGTTGTGTGTGTGTGAATGTGTGAAGTATGTGTGAAGGCCGGTTTCGATCCCACAAGCTTCAGAACTAAAGTCAAAGTAACAAAAAAAAAATTCTTTTTGTTCTTTTTGTTTTTTTTTGTTCATTTTGTTCTTTTTGTTCTTTTTGTTCTTTTTGTTCTTTTTGTTCTTTTTGTTCTTTTTGTTCTTTTTGTTCTTTTTGTTCTTTTTGTTCTTTTTGTTCTTTTTGTTCTTTTTGTTCTTTTTGTTCTTTTTGTTCTTTTTGTTCTTTTTGTTCTTTTTGTTCTTTTTGTTCTTTTTGTTCTTTTTGTTCTTTTTGTTCTTTTTGTTCTTTTTGTTCTTTTTGTTCTTTTTGTTCTTTTTGTTCTTTTTGTTCTTTTTGTTCTTTTTGTTCTTTTTGTTCTTTTTGTTCTTTTTGTTCTTTTTGTTCTTTTTGTTCTTTTTGTTCTTTTTGTTCTTCTTGTTCTTTTTGTTCTTTTTGTTCTTTTTGTTCATCAGTCGTCAGTCGTCAGTCGTCAGTCGTCAGTCGTCAGTCGTCAGTCGTCAGTCGTCAGTCGTCAGTCGTCAGTCGTTAGTCACCTTGCCCTTTGCATCTGTTTTTGTGTACCAGTATTGCTAATAACCAGTCTTTGTCCTTCATTATTATCAATCGCTTCTAACTGAAATAGCAAAAAAAAAGAAAGAAAATACATTCATAATTCAGAACACGTATACACAATAAAAACAGATATAATAGAACACGACTTCGAAAGAAGACCTGAAAGCCTTGTAATTGACGGCCCTTACTACCCGCCTTGGGGGTGGCTCTTATTAGCCGCCTGCGTCAAGTTCGACAAAATTCACTGTAAAATCATGAAAAATTTATATTTATATTTAAACTTAACTTAATCAGGAAACATGATGAATTTATGTTATATTAATAACAGCAGATTAAAAAAAAAAAGTCTATGGTACTAACAATTAATCAGTTTTCGTGGAGATTTTTTTCTAGTAGAGCGATTTTTACAAACATCGTTTAAATAAATGTGTCTACTGACATGAAGGCGAATAGGAAGGCGATACCACCGCGGATATTAGCCTTCCTAATGGTCCTCTATAATGTAGGCTTGGTTTGAGTCTAATAATAATATTGGAAGTATGTTAAAATAGAAGTGGCCCTTATTACCCGCCGGCCCATATTTGACGCACCTACCCTAGTAGCAGTGAACCATGACAACGATGAATAAAAGTTCCGTACATCAATTTAATCGATTGAAGACCCAAAGGGATACCGGTCGAAGAAAACTTGGTTAGAAGGGATGTCGCAAGACAAAAGTCAGAAGGATGGTCAAGAGACGTATCATTATGTTTATTTATTAATAATTTAATGAGGAGGTTTATACCCAGCTCTTTGGGTAGTGGCTGTTATGATGATAATGATGACATACATTTATATAATCGTATATTTGAACTGTGAACATTCTAAAATGGGGAGTTCAACTAGTTTATTAACATAACCTTGTTAATTTTGTGTACCTATAGGTGCAGCTGGGAGTATAATCCCACAAGAACGTTTAAACTCGTCACAACACTATTTCATACGTAAAAGGTCAGGATAGCCATTAGAGATATCATAACCCAAGTGCTTTCTCCCGTCCTTCCGAGTGAAATTCCCAGATTATATCGGAGTAGTCTCCTTAGCGGCATTCATCGTGTGTCGGATTTTGTTTGCGGCCTTCAGCCCGCGGACGATAAAAGGCTCTTTGTGTCGACCCTCTATACTCTATGGACTTCGGAGTAACTCTTTCAATGCAAGATTGCACGCGCGGGAATGGAAGATTTTGAATAATGGATTTCTTTTGTGAAATAAGTATTTAGAGGTGCAGATTCTTTGAAGATACGGGGTTTAAGAGTCTTCTAATACTTGGATTTAAGCTTCTTTTTGGCAAAACTAAATAGTGTTTGCGTACATGTTTTAATAATTCACTATGAACACTGGTAAGCTCCGAGGTACTCTCCACAGCATGAGACCACGGGACTGCGTGATCCAAAATTGTGTGTCCGTAATGGTCACTGAACGCATAAGAGAAAAATAACAAGGCTAGAACTTGATTCATTTTAAACTACTTTTTCTTTCAATATCGCCATTCAAAACCCGTAGTAGTGAGTAGTGAGTATTTGTAAAAAAAATCTGCAAAGAGAACGACCGACGTACTTCCATTAAACCCTACAAATACTTGTTTTTGACCCATGTGTTTCAATCTCTGTAAAGCCCGTCCAAACGTTTTTATGTGCGAAACTAAAAAGCTGCTTAGTTAAGTGTAATGTATGCGGCATGTTGGGTGATGATAAATGCCGCAGCTCCGACGCCGACGCCACGAACACGGATAGGCTTTTAGGCTGTCCACCTGTGACCCCGTTTGAGTTTCGTGAAAAGTTCAACTGCATACAATTTTTAATATGAGCCAGGATTTTCGTTGCGCGTTCATTTACAATGAACTCCTTTCATTAAATCTGTAATCTCCTCTCAAATGCAAATATTTATTTTAAATACGTAGGTACTTAATGTTGAGTCTAATAATCAAAGTTAAAACTACGTAGTTAAGAGTTTATTGAGATTCCCTTAAAAACGCATCCCTTAAACGCATGGTATGTACCTATTCAGACTCATTATAAAATACAAACGTAAGTACTTCACTAAACTTAATTTAATGACTGGTAAAAAAAAGTTGAATTGCTTTCCATTAGTGAAATTGAGGTATGCAACTGATACAGCTAGATTAGAAAGTGCATAGTGATCGCAAGTTCTTGTCCGTGCGAGCTAATTGTCTAAAGCTAAGTCCCAACTTGCTTGGGATTATTATTTTAAATTACAGATGCACTTGAAGTGCTCAGTTTATATCCCACTGGCTATTTTCCATTGAAATACAATAAATGGAATAAAAGCATTGAGTACTCGTTGCATTCAATACTCTAGTGGCCAGTCTCGTATGCATTTCTATTTCAAACAAAGGAGAAAATAATTTTTGTATTATTTTTCAAAATAACATAAATTGATATTATTTTATTTGGATAAAGCATTTATATAAAACATAAAATATAAGGTTACTTTAAATATTCTTATTTCTAAAAAAAAATATTCGGAGGTGAATATTTTGTTACCAAAACATGAAATTTGGTTAAACGCAAGTGCAAAACTAATGCGAAAATTTATTCGAAAGTTATGCTAGAAACTCAGAGAGAGGCATCGTGGAGGACGTAGATAGAGGAAAGCCATTAGGTCGTAAATTTTCATTTTAACTAGCTCATACATAACTGCATTTTTACTTGAACATACATAAACAAAGCTTTGACTTCCAAAAAGCCGTAACCTGAAAATTACCACCAAAATGAAGTTACTGTTCGTATGTTCCTGAAAAAATATGACTACGATTGTATTCTCAAGGTACCCAGATATTTATTTTGATCTTGAGGCTCTTTAAGATCCTAAGATTTTGTTTCTAAGGGGGTAGTCAGAGGTATGTCCAAATAATATTTATTTGGTATGTATTCCTTCCCACTTGAAAGCATGTGTAAATTTCGCATGTATCTCTGTATTTTTATATTTATTGAAGTGCTTACAGTTTACCTTGGCAAGACGTGTCACGATCGGAGCAAAGGATGATTGACAACCAAGCAGGACAAAACAGGCCCTTGTGGAGGATACTTTAAATTGTCGAACGAGGCTTTTAAGTTGTTATGACTGGGCCTGTTCCTGTCTCCTACAGGAGCGAAATTCCGTAGGCCATACGATCTAGCTTTTTATTTTAGTTTTTGGGAAAAAAAGGAGGAGATTATACGATTTCCACGGTATAGTGTGAATCGTAAAATCTCCTCTCTTTTTTGAAGTCGGTTAATAAGGAGACGTTTTACAATCTATATTTTCGAAATAATTTACTGACAACATGTGTTCGAAAGTGTGAATTCGCTATTTCGAGTATCAAACTGATTTTGTTTATCATATTTAAACATTCAACTTTACAGCATATATTTGCATGCACCCCAACCATAACACTGAAAAATGGAACGTCAACACCAGTAAATGGTAGATTAGCACCAAAGGTTCTGCAAAAGGACCACTCAGGAAATGAAGGTTGTCTACGCGGAGCTCCATTTCCGCCCAGAGCGGGCCGGAAGCTCAGTCGCTAAACAGGGCTCTATTATCGCCAGTGCTGCCATCTGCGATGCTCTTTCACATCTCGCCTCTATTGTCAAGTGAGCTTTTGTCTATGCTTCCCCTCTAGGTGAAGCTCTGGTTTTGGATAGTTTAACTTACGAAAGAATAAGCTCTAAAAAAATTAAATGCTTTTAAATGATAATGTTTGCAATCCTATTTACAGCTTTTCCACTTTTCGTTGCTTTATTTTACTTGGTCATCCTCCTGTTTTCTATTTTATCAAGAACTTATACGTAGATAAAAAAAATACTGGTAGTACTACTACTTTTAGTGACATTCTACTGGTCATTTTTTTTATTTATTTTAAACTATTCTATCTTATATGCCAACCGATTTAAAGAAAATCGTGACAGCAAATTTTCGTATGTGAAGAGTTGGGATCATTTTATTTTATTTGAATTTATGTCAAAGAAATATTTTGCAACGTATATGATTAATATAGGAGCTTCACCTATCTCTCTACACGGTTCCGTGTGGTGTAAACAGACGTTTCCTCGCTTATAGCTGTGATCTTTGTGGTGTACAAGCGCGTTCGGTCGAGTAATTGAGATCGCACAGATAAATCGGTACTAACACCTACGCCATCTAAAAAATAAATTCTACTCTGTAGTTAGAGGTATACGACTGAAATTTACATGTAATCTCATAGCAGTTATAGTATTTTATAGACATCATAGCATAACATTATCCAAGATATAAGCGAAATGAAAAAAATCGTCAAACATTAAATTGAAAAAAATATCAATGTATTCTAAGGAAAATAGTAACATTTTGCGAGTGTTTTATTTCAACCGATATCCAATACTTATGTTCATAGAGTGGAAGGTACTTATGTAGTCCTAATCCAACGATATTTCCAAAAAGGTTCACGTTTAATCGTGCTCAGTCAGGGCTGTGGAAAATTTAGCTACACAAATGTTTGTCCGGTTCAATTAATAACATTTTCACACTAATGTTCCTATAGCAATTTTTTATATTCTATCTAAATATAATTTGTTTTCTAAGGAAAAGTCACTTTGCACTGAAAAGTTAATTATGAAACAAGTACCTACCCTTAAACCCAGGGTTTCAGAATGTATGATATGTATCAGGATTGTAGCAAGTTGTAATATGTTGCCTTAGCCCATATCTAAAAGAAAGAGGCATGTGCGTACCTATGTATTTAATTTATAAAAATGTCCTATTCATAGTTAATAAAACCAAAAACAAACACAACTAATAACGGTTATATTGCAACGCGTAGTAGACATTTTTTATATGATCTTTACGTAAGTACTCATTATACTTTGAAAATGTTACGGTCACCATTCCTATTTCAATTTTTATTCATGTAAGACATTTATCATACCCAATGACGCGACCCCGGCTCATGAATAAATAAGAGTCGCGCGCGGCTACCTGCCAGTGGCGAGCCGCTTAAAAGAAACAAGGTTTTCGAGAGAGCTAGGTTCAAATACATATTTGGTTCAAGTGCAAATATTGCAGAAGTAATGATTGCATACCAAAAGTTACCAGTAAGTTTTCTTATCCCATCGATGATTTTAGAAAGCTAACTGGTTTAACGATGTTCTTAGTGATCCGGCTAAATCGGTCCGGCATTTCATGCTGCAGCTCAGCAGAAATGTCGGAAACGGATACAAGGACGGCTTATCGTACGGATGTAAGGCGTGTCGTACACGCGATTCAGCCTTCGGCGATACGTAGCCTTTTGTACATCTTTGTGACGTTTAATCGGGGATTACTTCGGTATTGTCAGTCCTTTCGTGGTATTTTATCGCTGATATAAGTACTTTTGTTTTTTTTATGACGATTGATGGTTACTTTGGCTATCATAATTCTTATTATTAGTCGACATCAAAAAGTAGGTTTTTATGTCCTAAACTCATTTTGAAAATGTTTATATAATTTTGTCCGTCTTTTCTGGATAATAAAACATCCATGGATTTTAATAAAGGGACCATTAGTAAATGAAACAGACTCCGATGAGAATTTCTTAATGAGACATCAAAGGAAATTATTAACTTGTCTGTATATTTTAAAGCTGTCTTTGTTTCCGTAATTATTGGTCGAAGCTTGAATATTAAATAATAGCACAGACATCTAGTTCTCATTTCTCGATGGTAATAGAGATGCGATATACATTTTACGTGATTTTACTTACTTTTATAGCTCAATAGAAATTATATCTTAATATCTACGATTAATAGTTTTGCTTCAAAAAATATATCCTTGCATAGCCGTAAACTAAAAAATAACTTTGAAATCGGCTGAGTGGTTTTGGAGATTACCTCCGTCAAACAAACAAACAAAAAACCAACATTACCTCTTTATAATATTAGTATGGATAGTGTCATAACTTAAACGGTGGCTATCATCTAATAAAGAACAGGAATCCCGTGATTGAAATTTCTCTGTGGTAAATAGTTTAACTATAGGTAGGTACTATGCACTGCACGACTGAGGTGACACTCGAATGCGCAACTGTGGCGATACTTGGTCGAAGTTACTGACACGAGCAGTGAGATGGCCCACTCTAGAGTTTAAAGACTCTACAGACGGCCCGACACCAAGTGCAACAATGAACAATTTGTTGAAATTTTCAATTAGATGGCATTAATCATAAATGCTCGAGTTCGCTCGAATAAGGTAAGAGGCGAGAATTGGGTTTGTATCAAGAGAAATATTTATTTTGAACTGTCCGGTCTTAAAATGTCGGAAAATTATGTACTTACCCGACTATGAAAATTTGAATCTCTTGTGTTGGATAGTAATGTAGATGCAGTATAGCATGCTTCGTATTTTTGTGCATATTATGTAAATGCTTAAATACGAAACTCGAGTCTCATATATTATTACTGCTGTTAAAAGTAAGGCCGTCTACAAAAACTGTTTACCCCACTTCGGTATGAGTTCGACATTCGATGCATTGGAGAATCAAACGTTCAGTACATGTCTGTATGAAATCTACTGGGAGTTATTGTGGTGGATTTGGGTAGCTGTCGGCACATTGCCAGTCAAAGAGCTCGAATGTGAAATACCTTACAGATGAAAGCTTACAATTCAATAAGCTCTTTTCGGAATTTAAGTTTTCTATAACATTTCTAGTTAGGTATTTGTTGTTTGTTATCTAAAGTGCCTTCGAATTATATGTTTAAATCTGTGCATTTGTTAACGACTATTATGGTAGTTGAAATTGCAACATAGGTGAAACTTTGTGAAGTAAATAAAGGTAAACATGCGGTTGGTTGCTGTTACGACTGACTTTAAAAAAACTGAATTTGCTTGAACATCTAAAGGTAAGGTTACCCAGTTATCACTAACACCTCAAACTAACTAGGACACATTACCAAGTTCTTCAAAAGTGGAACTACTAAATTTTAATGGAACATGATTGCGGCCCAAGTTTGCAAACTGCTTCGGTGCCGACTTTAACTTAAGTCGCTACTTTTGTGATGAGACTTCATACGCTCACAATATGTAGTGAGTCAACTTAAACTCGTAGTGAAACTTTTAATAGGAAATTGCCATTCGATTTATACAACTTAGTGATACTTTACTAAACTTAGTGATTTGAAAAAATATAGGTAGGTATACGAGTATACTTAAGTAAATTTAGGTAGGTTTCAGGTTTTTGTTATAACTTTGGAATAGTAACATGTTAGCTACATTATTAATTTAGACTTCGTCAACAAATCTACATCTTTTTGTCTGTATGATAAAAATTTAAATGGCCACTGACAAACAATAAATCAGATTTTAATTTTTAAAACCTCTTTTCTATAGATTTCACATTCGAACTCTTTGACAGCGAGCTATTTTTTTTAAATTTGAAAATAGAATACGGGTTGTTCGATTGCTTAATTTTGGTGTTTTATAGTTATGGTGGTAGAATGTACTTATTACCTTAGCCGTATCTTTGAAATTTGACGAAAGTTAAAAAAAAGCTGATATTTTTGGAGGGAAACAGTTTTGCAATTTATAAAAGTTTTTTATTTATTTAAGTATTGATGTTTCAGTGATTTATTATTTACATAAGGATCAAATACTTAAAATATCGTTAAAGAAATAAATGGACCTGAATTTTTTTCCATCAGTTAATGAAAAATACTGTGAGTACCTACTGAATTACTTATTCTTTACAAGAAATAAACGTATCACATTCATATTTATTATTATTCAGAAGATTGGAAAAGTACACGAGTTGGCTCTGTGACACATACAATCGATAATTGTAGGCTTAACTCACTCGAAGGAAAAGGTTTGGGCCTTTTAGTTTTAGGGATCAAATTGATATTTGATTGAAAAGTAATCTCATGGGAAATAAATGAAGAACTTTTGCGTAAAAGTTTGATGTCGTAGGTCATTCATAAATAAATAATACTTATTATGTACTTGGATACCTAACTAATGTGTAGTCTTCCTGGTGACATCATTTTTAGATCTTGTTTTCAAGGAAACTGCCACGTATAATTTTTTGTTTAATTTTTCTTGCCATGTGTAATATATATATAGGGCGATATAGAAAAACACAGCAAAATATACCAATTTCATTTATGTCGATCGTCTACTAAATTGAAATTCTGGTCAAAAATTCTAGAACATCGTGAGCAAAAGCTCGGGTGGAATCTGATATGCAATAATGCGTTAATAAATTCCAATACTTACATAATTGTAGATAAAAAATGCATACAAACAATTTCATAATATTTGCAAATATGCTAGGTCCGATGCAATTTGTACATACCTTTCTATATCTATATTGAACGTTGCATGGCCCAGATCCGGGTCATTGTAGCGTAAATCCTTATCTTGTTTTATTCATAGTTCGGTCGTGTCTATTATAACATAAGCTTAATCCAGATTAGTGAGATTATGGGTCTGTGGCCTACTATGCGGGCTCAATACGAAGCATAATCTTCAACTTGATTCTCAATACATTCTGCGGCATTCAGTCCATTCACAATATTCACATGCTTTCAAAGGTTATCACTATCAACTATAGAATTTGTTAAGATACTTTCTGTTTTTAAATTAGCAATATAATAATTTTCAATATAATAATAAACTTAGGCGACATCCTATGACGCAGTGAGCAAAAGCCCGCTTGTACCTGAGCAGGTTCGATTCTCGACGCGCAGCAAATGTTTTTATAATCTGCAAATATTTGTCTTCGTAGTATCAGTAATGTAGTTTCCTTAAGCTTTTGTCATTTTAGAGTTAGATGATGCTGTGTAAAATGTTATTTATTTATATGAAACATCGTTGTACAAAAACGCTACCTGAATAACAAAATTTTACAAAACAAATCAGCCATCCGCAGTTACAGTAGATACACTAGTAATAGACTACCAGGTTCCCTGTTTTATGTAAGTACTGTTACATTTACTCGTATATATGTGTGATTACGTCACAGTAATGTAGTGGATGGTGCAATGTGGTCGCTGACATGGCTCGTTTGATACAGCAAATGTGAGGCTGGAATCCGCTTCGCTCGTAGGCAGGTATGTACAAATTGCATCGGACCTAGCATATTTGCAAATATTATGAAATTGTTTGTATGCATTTTTTATCTACAATTATGTAAGTATTGGAATTTATTAACGCATTATTGCATATCAGATTCCACCCGAGCTTTTGCTCACGATGTTCTAGAATTTTTGACCAGAATTTCAATTTAGTAGATGATCGACATAAATGAAATTGGTATATTTTGCTGTGTTTTTCTATATCGCCCAATACTTGTTTAATTGAAACACGATCCTTCAAAGCAGTTTAATAATTATTTTATCAGTATAGTATAAGTAGTCAGAAATACTCGAATTACAGTATAATTACAATGTCATGTATATTAATTAATCTGAATTTACAATTTCATAAAGCTTTCATTTGATACTTCATGATTTTATTGATAAAAATTTCCACATCACAATAATTCTACTCACATTTATTTTAAAAGCGTTTATTCTAAATAGCTTTACTAAACGTAATTGTGGTACAGCACAAGTACTACAACATTAGGGCTCGTTAACTCGGAGCTAGTTAGATACTTTGCATAAAATCTCTTTCACCGACGGATATCCAACAAGAGAAGTTGACAGTGCGTCTAATGAGACATGTGATTACCAAGAGTATTCTATTGTGGGCCACAGGACAGTATAGATAGCTGGTACTTATAGTCTGCTTAGAATTAGGAGTTTGTTGGTTTGATTCCCGTAGAACATAGAATATTTCTATGTTCTGCAGATAGTTGTTTAGGTTCTAGAGGTTTTTCTATCTATAACTTATATGAATTTCTTATAGAACAAAATTATACGAGTATAAGATATTAAAATGTTAAGTTTATAATCAGGCGCCCAGCTCTGGCTCTTTATCGATCTGCATCTTAGCTTTGCGAATTTAAAAGCCGGAACTGACAATATAGGCTAGGTATTTTCCCTTCCAGCCATCCAAATCGTGGCTTCAACGATCTATTTAGAACTTAATTTCCATTAATGACCACTGCACTATCCTTTTTCATAATAATCCCGCCTCATAACTAGCTATCTTCTTTAGAGCCGTGGCTTAGAGCTACGCCTCGTTAGAATGTCAAATGAGCTTTACAACTTCGGGACAAGGTATAAAATTACTTTTGACATACTTGATGAATAGAGGTTTCTGACTTCTATATATTGTTATGTCACAATAAAGTTTTGTAACTGAAATTGGGCTTGTGCCAGAACCTCATATAATGCTATATTCAGTAAACTTGATTGATGTCTTTGATGTTAAATTGTATGAAGTTTGGTAGTTAGAAGATTGGGGTGTGTGTGACAAAGCCGTTATTAGTATAAATTACCTGTACCTACTCTCATCTATTGTTGAATATTGGTTTAGACTTTGAAGGCGTATTAACTTTGATTGATGTTACTACCTACAGAAACAACGATTATGGTTAATCTAAAACTTAAGATCTGAAAAAAAATGTCTACCGAACCTTGAGAATACCAGTCGTTATCACGCTCCATTTAAGTTTATTTAATAGATGCAACCTACAGTGCCAAAATTGCTAAAAACTTTACTCAATGCCAATTGCTAACAGTTTTTCAATACATTTCTTAAAAAAATGTAATTAAAATTATTTTATTGTTTTAGAATTACATGGATACGAAATTAGTAATCGTGTGGTACAACTACCCCCGTTTCACAACAAAACCCAGATGTATACTCCAGTCCTCCGCTAGGAGTAATAGTGTTCTGTGCTCCAGTCTTCCTGCAACCACTTTTTGCAACCACGGCTATCGTAACATTACAAAAACGTAGAAAACGCGTTAAAATCCCGTGACTTCTAAAGTATAAGTTGTTTCGACGTAGTTTAGGAAAACTATAACCAGTAAACAATAAACAATTAAGCGTTCAGTTTTCCGGAAGAGCTAGTACGCCTTGCACAGGTATTAGGTCATTGAATTGAAATTGCTCTGCCCGTTCGCAATTAAATACTTCCATTTCAATAGAAACCTGGAACAAGACAAACCAACCATTGTTACTATAGTTTTCTATTGAAAGCTTTTTAAGTGTAGTGTTTACCAGACATGTACTTCAGGGTACCTTTTTCATAAAACCTCATTAAAATCAGAAACTTTAGATAAGTAAAATGTTTGAAAAGTTTATACTATGAGGGTCATAGGAGCTAAGAGCCAACTCTAGCGATGGAGTTTTTGGACACCGTGGAAACATCTGTCATTGCTTTGTAACTTAAAAGTCGGGAGAACTTAAATTGTTCTGACTGCTATTGAAAGTCTCGTCAAAATTAATCCAGCCGAATCAGAGTTTACCTCGAACAAATAGACGGACAGTCATACAAACAATTGTTTTAAAATAACGTTTAAAGTTTTCGTTTTACAGATCAGACTGACTAACTCCTTTGGTCCTGCCCTGTTTTTTCTATTGAAAGCTTTTTAGACTAGAATTATTGTATTCGCAGTGAGAATAGCCTTAGGATATTATTCTCTTTGTTGGTGCCTCGAGCATCTAAACTTCTACCCACTCATTACAAAGTTTTCCTGTAGGTAAGGTTTATAATTGAGATCTTCAGAAAAAGAAACTTATTGAGATGAGATAATTTTGTGTAAAAAAAAAGTTTATCAAGCTACCTAACGAAACATAATTATAAGTACTGAAATACATAGTTTCATAAGGCTAATTTTAAAAAATATTTAATCATCGCCATTCTCAACATTCTACTTTTACTAGAATTTCAGCCTAAATATTTCAAGCAACTCTCATATTCCAGTTGACTGAATTTCGAAGCAAAGAGCCACTTTAGTTCACTGCAATTATCAACCCCCAAATCTCAATATTAAGTTTAAATAAGTCCATCAATGAGATTCTGTCTGAGTTCACCCAGACAAAACGTGGCACTGCATACATTACGCTAAGTGTAATGAATCCTGAACAGTATAGCGGTCAACCTCAAAAGACCCAACTCATGAAATCAAACATAAGTTGCTATTACGTTACACGAATAGCCTATCAGCGGAATAGAGATGCTGTGATCTCAGTCAGTCTGTGCGGAAACCTCGGCCGGGGAGCACGTGTCCCGCCCTCTCCAGATTTGGAGGGAAAACTTCGAACGATCATTCTCGTAATAATAGTGGTGTTTGGACTTGCAGTGTAAAATGTGGCAAGTGAATGTGAATGGATGTGAAGGACTGCTGGGAGTTTTGTGAAGTGATTGAAAATGATTAGTAAGTTTTAAATCTATATTTTATATAAGCAACGAGCATTAAAAATCGAAATAGTAGTAAACCACTTGGTATCTGGTAAAAATATTATATCTATTACCTAATAATTTACTCAAATAATTCAATGTATATTAACCTAATTTCTTACATTTCAAACGTTCCCTCAAAATGTCTTAAATAACTTAAAACATTTAGCACAGATCGGATCATCACAGAGCGAAATTGTGATACCTAATTAAAAAAATATGTTCTCTAGAAAAGTTTTATGATTAAGTATTTATATATTCTAATAATAAAAAAAATGTATTTGGGCCTGCCAAATTTCTATTTTATAAGAGTCCGTTTGCGAGTTAGGAACTTAAAACATTTAAGTTTTATTATTATAACATCTAAGGAAAAAAATATCTATAAAGAGCTTAAAAAAAAATTTAAAAAAAAAATATCTTACCAAACAAAAGAGCAACATTTTGAAATAACTGCACTTTGTTAGCAGCTTTAAAGCAAGTTGCATAAATAATTAGCAGCGACGCCGCGATGCAACTTTTAATGAAATGCGCATAATTGCACCAAACTAATTTGAATTTCATAGTGTAACTCGTACGTTTCAAAATGCTCACTTTTTAAAGCGCTAGCTTAGCTGTTTCGCAGTTTTCAGCAAGTGGGTCGTGCCGAGCCCAGTAAATAAAGCCGGCAGACTGGTAGTAAATAAGCCGGCAGCGAGACGATAGACGTTCTGCACTGATTTATGTTATAGCCCACTATGAACGACATCGCAGTAAATCTTAAAAATTAACTACAACAGTAAACGCGATAAAATGCTTTTATGTGCCGTTGTTGGAATGGCCAGCATTTTCAGCGGAGAGTATCAATTTTGCTGGTGGTACTTATAAACAATAATTTATGTAATATTTATATTGTTGTCTAGAGTTTGTTTTTTGTTTATTTTTTTTTCTTTTAAAAATCATGTTAAAATACGTGTACTTGTACTTGTATTATAAATGTTACAAAATGTAACCTAAATTATTTCTTCCTTGAATTGAACTTCGAGATTCTGCCGTTGTTTTCTTTATGCGAGATATTTTTCTTGTCTCCAAAAATTATAAAGGACGCTTTTTATTCCATCGCCTAAAAGGAAAACTCACTTGCTGTCACAATTCAGGCCAGAAATTTTAGGCTCACAAAGACAAATACAGCAATCACTCCGCCTTGGTCCCAGCTGGCTAGGAAACGTTTGTGCCCAAAGTCACATTTTGCTACGTATGTAATTGTCACTCGTTAGGAAAATACGGCGTGTCGTATCAAATTATCAATATCAAACGAATTATAATAAGTTTCTTAAAAAAAAACTAAAAATAATAACAAATTCGAGTTCTTGGAGAATAAAATTCTCTTATTAGACTTTAATTTTGGGGAAATGTATAATACAATGATAAAAATGTCTTATTTCAGGATTATTACAATGCATTGTGGCGACTCTTGCGTTCTCACAAGGCAGTGCGAACGACAAGCGACCACATTTTGTGGTAGAGCCTCCATCGCGACTGCTTTGGCCGGCGACGCGCGGCGCGTACGCATCTTGTCGCGCGACCGGCCATCCCACTCCGGATATACACTGGGTCACCAATGAGGGACAACTGTTCACTACTATACCAGGATTAAGGTAATTAAAATATGCATACCTTGACGCTAAATAAGAAAGAATTTTGAAGGTCATATAAGAGTAGGTATGTATTTTGGGGATAGATAAAAACATGCCAGTGACATAAACTAACTCTATTCTTAAATTCGATTCATAATCATGTTTTATCCTGAAAAATCAAGATTTAAAAACTCCGATGAAACGTAAAAAAAGGTAACTCATTTTAAATAACTCATTTTGTACAACGCAACTGCTGTTTTATAGCTTTCAAGATAACATAAAACATTGTTATGGCATCAACATCTGATGAATAAAAGTTTGAAAACATTCGCTTTTCGTTGAAATATACCCTTTTCCCGTTTCCTTTCAAGACATCGAAAGATCGATCTTCAGATTCGTTCAGAAGTGGGTGCTAGTGAACTTTAGGGGAACGACGACGGCTCCATTAAATGAACTACCAACTTCACCTATATTTCACAAGAAAGCGATACGGAAGTTAATATTTACTGCCAACACTCTGCAACTTATAAAGCTTTGAATATGAGTGAGCTAAGTTGTCTTTTGCATAAATTAGAAAAGTTGGTGGTACAATTCCTGCGATAGATGTGCTAGGTATTTAGCAAAGCCACTTGTGAAAGTGATAAATAACTTCTATCATTTACATCCAAAACGTGTTGTTTAGACCTACGAGCGCTTCAATGAATAAATATTGTCCTTGTTTCAAAACAATTTGATAAAGCACAAGAATCTAGATTGTTTGACTTTTTCGCTGAGAAAAATCCCAGAGACAAAGTTGAATAATTAATTTCGGCTTAAATGTTTATGGAAAAATGTAGGTAACATTAAAGCTTGCGCCGGGTGTTGAGAACTTTTTGTACTCCAAGTTCTGAGTGTCTAATGACCGACAGCAGGGACGAGTTTTGTATTTTTAATAAGTTCTTGTATTAGCGTGTGCCCAACTTGAGCAATAACTTTGTGAAGCAAATGAACTTTTAAAAGAAAATTTCGAGAGAATGCTTCGCTTGAGTAAATTTACGTTTGATGTGTTGCGTCGGACTTTGATGACCCCATAGACAAAAATTTATATCGTGGATTCTATTCAACTTACTAGTTTTAAATAGACAAAGTGTAAAAACTACCTAATTATAAAGTAATTATTAGTGATTCCTTGCAATCGTTTATATGGTCCATAAATCAAGCAGTATGTAATCAATTACGATTTATTACCTAAGATCAAGACAATAAAAGCCTACGTTTACTTTTGTGAAGATAAGAGTCTATCAAAAAAATGTATTGGCTAATAAGCCAGTACATGTCACTCGAAACAAATTGGCAGGATTTCCGATCCGAGTTCGTAGCAAAGTTTTGAAACAAGAACGTGTCGGTTTGCTGTAACTATGTGCTGAAAGGAGAACTTGGAAGATCTTCGATCACGGATAGCTCCGAGGTGCAATTACTGAAGTCCAATATACAGTTGGCTCGTATAACGGCATCTTGTCAATATTATGTTTCAGTTTTGCTGTTTGTTACTTTTTCTTTATAGTACTATAAATATTTTCTTTAGGTATTTTTATATCTCTGCTGTAGCTGGTACTCGGTGGTTTTACCTATCATCTAGAGGTGCATATCGTTATGTGCAGCTTATAACCTCCTCAAGAAATGGTCTATTAGAAAAAGTTCCCGAGATGAATAAATCGAGTTATAAACATAAACCCTAGATCTTTTTCTTTTCATTTTATATTCTATCAAAATTTTGTATAGAGTACCTATATGTTTTTACTCGTTTACGCTACTGAAAAGATTCGGAATATACATTTGTGACCTGAAATAATACAGACTTGTTTGTATCTTTGTACTCAGGGTAAGATTAACGCGAGCAAAGCTGTGGGCGGAATCGTGTAATAGTATTTTTATAAAAGTAATCTTTTAAAATGTTTCTAATTTTATACCATTTGGCGCGATTACCATTTAAAATTAGCATTTATTTTTACTGACACTTTAAAAGCTTATCCATCCTTTAAAAATGTACATACATATAATCACGCCTCTTTCCTATGGGGGTAGGCAGAGACCACGGATCTCCACTTGCTACGATCCTGATATTTAAAAATGTCGTTTGTAAAATAACATTATTTCTATTAAAATCATCGCAACCAATGCCGTAAACGGTTTGGCAAGCTGCCTGAGAAAAGCAGATAAAGATGGCAAATAACATACTCTAAGCAGCTCGTGGTACGTAAGTGTTATAAATATAACTACCAATACATGTTGTATACTGTCACGAATGAAATAATTACATTTGTAAAATGCTATTTAAACGGCTTTGTGACCTGACGCCCGAATACTGAAACGCTACTTAAATATTTGGGTCGTGATGAATCGTTATAAGGGACTTATTGATCAATTTTGTATAAATAAAAATAAAAAAAAGTACAAGTATTAACACGTTAGCGCTTCAGTATTCGGGCGTAAGACACTTCTAACAATTTTGCAAACTTAAAGATTTGAGAAAATGTCCAGGTGTACCACATAGAGTCTTGATGTCTTTTTACTAATTACTGAAAACTCTTTCGAAATTCCACCAAACGCTATTTTCCTACTCTCCGTTTTGTATCTAAAAGCGGCAAAGTAATAAATTAGCCGCCGCCGAAAGCAGTTTCAGCAGATTTGTACATTAACATGAGCGCGATACGAGCCCGCTGTGAGACTTACGAGTAAAACTTTCCCCGTTCACAGCTCAGCGAAACACCTTAAAGAGTATTGAATAAAACGACTTAGCAATGTGCTACCCATTTTAACTTTTTAAATTGAATTGTTGAAAGATTTGCTGCGTCTCCCTTTTTAAAAGCTTTGGGAAGTTACGAAGGTGAGATTTTTTGCCCTTGGGAAAACTTTTAAGACTAAAATGATATTGTAGGTATATAGATACAATGGAGTGGCCATACGGGGGTTTCAAGTTTGATATTTTTAATTCATGACGTCATCTTAACTTCTGAAATTCAGTTGCGCAACTGGCATGCTTTGAAGTTGTACCGAACTTTCTCGTAAACCTCGTTTACATTAAGTGACTTCCATATAAAAACTATAATATAAAGAAACTAACTGCGATATACCAACGGGTATTTCAAATGGCAGTCTCTTATTCATGAAGAACCCTTTTAAAGAGGTAGGTTGCTAGAGCCTCTTTAGCGGGCCTACTAAAGAAAGCGGCAAAGTGAACGCGAAACAAACCATTATTGTGAGGGGCTGACTTACGGCGTGAGAGAGCTCGTAAATAAAGTCACGTACTGCTAATCTGGGCACCTATTTCCTTTATTTATTTTAAGGAAATTATAAAATTCTAACTACGGCATCTGAGTAAAACACAGATTTCATAGTAGGTAAAGCACATACTTTTAGATTATTTATTTATTTTTAAATGAGTTTTGCATGTATCATCAACCAGACAAGGTACACCCTAAGGTTTATGTTTTGCAAACCACCAACATTATAGAAATCTAATACTTCTAAACCTAAATGATAGGGGGAAGGCGAGAGGGTCCGTTTAACGTGACTCAACATTCCATTATCGAGGTGATTGCGCTGGGTCCTACCAACCTAGGGATTTGCTTCGTACTAAAGGGTTGGAGATGTTTATCTTAGATTGGTTTATTTTGAACTTAAGACAATGTTGTGGGACACAATACTGCTGATGTTTATCAACAAGGCCGCACTTGTAGTTACACGAACTTAATTTAATTACCTTAATTTAAACAGATTTTGTGGATATTTGCAATATACTATGTATTTTGAGATATGAAAATAATCTCAGAGTGTGTCAGAGGTATGTACAAATACATTGAAGTTAACGAGCCTATCGACATTTTGAATAGAATAATAAATATCCTTGGACATTCTAAACAACGTCATCTAGTCCCAAACTAAGAAATTTAGTACTTTGTTGTGGTGACTGATAAACTTCTTACATAGATAATATTTTTAAAAGCTAACTGTTGACTATTCCTTAAATATCAGAGGTATTTTAATACTGTTTAACAAACACCTACACAGGAAACAGTCTTCAGTAACACCTTGTCACCAGGAAAAGTTTCCGCATGCGAGATCTAGCCAGACCTCCGCATTATTTACGACTCTATAACAAAGACATAAAAGCCATCTTGGTACTTTATAAAATAAACATGATGGTCTCACGTCCGTCGCGTCAGCGCTAACACATCCTTGTTTACTTACGTGCGAAAAACTTTGCACATTTACAGAGTGTAAGAAAACATCTTTCGAAAACTCAAATGAGAGCTTTTATTTATTTATTTTACACAGCAGGTATTTCATTTTCATGAAAGAAAAGAAGTAAATAAAATTTGAATATGTCCAACGTAATAGTAAGTAGAGGCATGCCGCCTAACTGAATGTTTACGGTTTCCTCCCGAAGTTTTCCTTCAGAACTTGACGCGCATGGTTTTTTTTAAGGACATTAATTGAATTCGTCGATTGTTACTGTATCAAAATTTTGCATTATCAGGGTTCCACAGATTGTATTAGACAGTTTATACATAATATATTGAGTTGTCCTTTTGGAGAAATAGGAAATTATCTGTTGAAAGCATTGTTTGAGTTTTCTCAGTAGTTTTATTGCACCCAATAACTGAACGCGAACTTTTTCTTTTCAATTGCATTCCAGGAAAAATCTAGCGGAGGTAGTTTATAAATAGAATCTGGAACTGTCAGAGTAATGTAAATAAATACAAATAAAAATAAATAATAATATATTTGAAATAAACAAAATAAAATATGACCTAATAACTGAGGATAATTATGGATTTATGGTTGTTCACGCAAAACTATTGGACGAATTTGAGTGAAACTTGGCTTGAAAAGTACAAAGTTTATAACCGCTATAGGTACGCTTATTATTGTGAGGGTTAGTATCATGTGAGCGATTGTGATTTCATATAAAAATTATTAATACTTAAATAAAAGAAAAAAGTGATAATAGAAACGGGATATTAAACTTCGATTATTCTTCTAGTCGCAATCATTCTAGTTCACCAAATAATTTGAATGCTAACGTATTTGGGAAAACATTGGAGCAGAAAATTACATTTCCATGCCTATGTACAACATGGGCTTCGATATTAATGTTTATGTCAGCGGAAAATTGGCAATGATCGAGCATCGAAAATCTTCCATGAATGGAGCGCGATATTATGGACTCATATCCTTGAGCTCTTCAGTATAACGTGTCTGAGATATGTATTATTATTGTTTTCAAAATATAATCATTAACTATAATTTTTGCATTTTTATTCTTGTTATTGGTATATTATCAATATTTTTTTTATATTTGTGTCGTTGTGGTTAAAAAAACTATTTAATTATTGTAATAACATAACGGGAATTTACTCAAGTGACATTATTGATTTAGAAACAATGTTTCGGTTCTTCCAAAGATAAAATGATTTTTAAAAATCATTAAAAATATTTTAATTATACAATTATTATCCAAAAATGTATACTCATGTTTTAACTTATTATTTCACTCTAAAAAGAATTTTTTTAATGCATGTGAGCCACTTAAAAGTATTATAATTCGTCAGGCATGTGCTGAGTGATGGGAAGTTGGTGGTGGGCGCGCGAAGGTCGCTGCTTGAGGTAGGCAGCGGCAGTAACCAGGCCGTGCTGCGGTGCAAAGCGTCCAACCGAGCTGGGACGGTGCTTTCAAGGCCAATGCTGTTACATCCCGGTAAGTATTTTATTTTTTGCCTTGGTATAAAAAAATATTTAGATCCAGGTCTGAATGTAAGAGGTGTTTGTTTATTTTTTAAATAAGGTTGCTCCTTCAAATTAAATTTAGTACCAGGATAGCTTTTATCCTCGATTAACACATAGGCTACATTTATTCCCGTTATTCTCACGGGAACGGGAACGCGGGTAACATCGCTGTGCGGACAATATACATACATATCGCTTTCAAATTCAATAAATAAGCTGGTAATAAGCAGGCAATAAAAGGAAAATAGCTTTCTTGAACTTTTAATTGTATAAGGAAGTTTTCTCAAACAAAAATATTGTTTTAGGCATTTACCTGTAAAGTAAGCAACTTTTGGGAATAAAGTTCCTAAGAGCTTGTTTATTAAGATTTAACTTAGGAAAGTTAAAACCTCTAATGCTATGTTCAGATGTACGGCGTGCAGCCCGGCGGGCTGCCTGGCGAGCTGCGCGGCATGCAGCCCGTGCCCGGCCGGCGAAAATTCAAACTGTTCACATGCACGCAGGCATGTCAGTCAGTGCTAGCATGTCGGGCAGCGAGGATCTCGATGTTGTTGCTGCCTTAACCTTTGGCTTAACTTATTTTTATTGGAAAAAGAAACAAAATGATAAACGATTTGTTTGACCATTCGACCATGTTAGCAACGGACGTCCACTCGTCACGAAAGCGCGAGAGAGACTGACTGCACGCGCGCATGTGAACAGTCACCGGGCGCCCGCGCATTCATCCTTTGAACTTTGCCCAAAAACCGCCACTCGCCCGGTTCGCGGCATTCACGTTCACGGGCGCGTTCACGGGCTCGGGCGTACCGTTTACACGCGCGTGCCCGTGAATGTGCCCGTTGAATGTCTAGTTGAACGCGCGCGTGTGAACGTACTATTAGGCACTACTCTCATTACATAATTCTCTGCGGAGATCGCTAAGTAATTTTATACTAGCCGTAAATTCTATACTAATTTATAAAGCCTTGAGGTACTGAGTGCCTACCCATTTACCTAATGGATAATGCTCTCCAAACATTTTAACGTAACGTGCAAGCCAGTATATCTAAGGAATGCTATTAAGGTACCTACTTACACCTGTGTAGAGTGCAATGTTATGCGCAAGTGTGCCTGCAGCTTTACGTATTATTTTATTTTATGTTCTCGACAAAGGTTTACTGCATTTCCTGTTGGTTTGTCAATTTCGAGAAGATGATTGCTCTGAGTCAATTTCCCACAAAGTCAAAGAACAAAATAAAATAACGAGTGCACACGTTCATAAGTCGCGTATGTAAAAATAATATCTGTCATGTTGCACATTTCGCAACTTTTTTCAAAGTAACATTGCACACAAAGGTTTTTAATTACACGATGATTTAGTTAGATTTCGATTATTGACTCATATCTTGCAAACTAATTGTTATCGAATTCGATTAAATGTGTTTAAGAACCATCATCTGAAAACTGGTTTTCATATAGGTCCACTCGTTTTAAAGCTACGGTACCGCAGACAGATACACAGACACTCATAACTGTCATACTTATAACTAAAATATTTTTTTGCCCTGGATTAAAATCTGCGAGTGTAGACAAGATTAAAAAAAAAGTTTATAGGCTAATATGCTTAGTAAGTACTTACTTCTAAATTTTCTTCCTGGTAGAGCGTGACTATACCTGTGATGACTCTTGATTCTTCTTTGGAATGAAAAATATAATCCGAGTCTGAACTCCTTGCGGGTTTGGCGAACAAAGGAAAGCTACCTTGTTGCAAACTCTCTCTAATGTCATTTTTAATCCCTTAATTAAAAGTTTTCCGTGTAAAAACTCAGGCCTTGGGCTGTTTTTCATTTTATTCCATATTTTCCTCGCTGTAACGGAAAGTTAATTGGTCCAACTCGGTACCAAGTTGTAATTTGTTTTGCCCTCTTCTCTTACATCTGTTTATTGCACAAGTTCGTTTCGTTGTTTACAATTTTTATATTATTTCCATTCCATTAGGCCGTGACCCAATTGAGCCGACAGAAAATCCCACCTGCCTTAAACAATATTGACTTCTTAATTAAGGGTTGCTCATTAAAAACAGCTTCTAATCAGGGTTAGGATGTTTGTTGTCTGTTAAAAATAAATGGTGTGATGACAGAAAAAGCCTGTTTAATTAATCCATTGAAGCAATCGTTAGAATTCAAGTCACGTTCCATCGTTTTATTATATAATGAATACTGTTTCTCAATTAAAAGACACTCAAAAGGAGATCCTTAACGTTGATAGACAAGAAAAATTAATTATCTTCGCTTAATTCAATTAATATTCATGATTATTACTGAAAGTGTATTCGAGTTCTTTTATGAATGTATTTAATTAAATGGCACTTTGTTCGCTTTGTACTATCATTATTATTTTAAAAAACTGTGTTCAAATTCATAGCTGTTCAGGCTGTTGCTCTCGGAAGCTAAATTTAATATAAAGATTTTAATATTAGGTATTTATAAAGATGAATTTCAGTCCAATTACTTTTTCCATCGGCGCTGGAGAAAGTTTTAATTAAAGATTGAGGAAAATTATGTCTTTCAGCCTTGGACACAAAATTGTTATAATGGCAATGTTACATTATAAATATTGTTTATTTACAAATGCTGTCTGCAAGTATAGCGATATTTTTTTGGACGTATTTTTTTGGGTAAGGATGATGATATTTGTGCGATGAAAAACAGTTGCTATTCTTAACAGTCTAGCTGTGCCGGATGAATTTTTTCCATCGTTCATATCTCAGGAAACATATGTAACTGCTTTCAAACGTTCAGTCAAAAAATACCATTTGCCACTTTGAGAACTTTGTTTTGTAAAAAATCTCGAGTTAATTCTTTGGAGACAAAAAAAGTATAACAAAATACTCAATGACTTACGAATATAAAGGAACCATAACATATGTATAAACCTTCTTTATCATTAAATATGCAAGACCGTCTTACCTAACTATAATACATAATAATATCTACTTCTACAGTGTCGATTTAAAGAATGCCTTAGAGACAGCTTAGCCACAACGTGTGGTATCTAAAGCTGATCCTTGAAGCGAAATAAGATGTTATGTTGATGAATCAGAAATGTTATTATTTCGCAGAATAATTATGAGGTAGGTAAATTAAAAAAATAACGTAGTAATTTGCTGTTTTGCAGAACGATCACTGCAAAACAAATGATTAGGTTTTTTAGACCTGTAAATTTCGTATCTACTAGTAAAATAGGGTTTCAAAGCTTTATTGGATTTTTACACAGGCCAGACTCCATGTCTGGCTGATACAGGTAGGTAGAGCTTCGACACAATGTTTTTCATTTGCTATTTTGAGAACTTTTCCAAAACTTCTTCCATTGCAATAAATAAAATGTACATCTCACAAGAACAAAAAACTCAGATGGTCAAAGTTACATGTGCACAAACAAAATTACTTACTTTAAAGTGGCTCATAATGTGATTTAATATTAAAGAGGAAACCAATAAGCAAAGCTGCAACCCCGGCTACCAATAAGTTAACGAGCTCCTTACAAAGTTTATAGAGCACCGTAGGGCTCTACCTGAACGAGCTTCAAACAACTAGCGCTCAAGTTACAGACTTTACTTACCATATTTTAATATTTCCCGCTACAAAGAAGCCGGCACAAAGGGAAAATTGAAAGGCAACAAATGGGGTACAGTATTCGTAGCTTATTCTCATACAAATGAGCTCCAGTGAAAGTATTCGACACTTTGATGTTGTACATTGGATACTCCTTGATACTTCCAAAGAGTTATCATAAGATAATGCTCTCAAGAGAGTGTTGTGAATCAATTAGTGTGTTTAATTGAAATAACTTTAACGTTTTTCGGGATATAAACGGTAGTGTTTTATGCGTTTTATGACACTAATGTAGTTGGTTAGGTCGATTTTAGGTGGTATATTACACTGTATTGAGGCGAAAAATGCGTCTGATTGCAAATATCAACTTCTAAGAAATTGACCAAACACGTCAATATCTATTACATTGCAATAATGTATTGAACAATAAAAATAAGGCTAGAAACACACACTTCCACAAAAAACTACGACTGAACGTACAAACAGAACTACAGGCTATCTTATCTATATATTACAACTTTTAACTTTTAATTGTTTTACTTTTTAATTTAACAAAGCTAGGATTACTGTCTGCCTTATTTGTAATTTATCCATTGTAATGTTTCAAAGACTTTTATTTCATTTCGTATTAATTTTAACATCAAACAAAATAATTATACGCAAACAGAAAAATAATATTTTCTTAGTATTGAATGTCGAAACCAATAATTATGATGGCCTCATACAAAGCCGTTGCCAGTTGCTGAGATATTACTCAGTTATTTTATTTATTACGCTCCAAAGTAATTTCCGTTGCTTATTTCTTTTGGTAGCTTGGCTCGTGTTACGCATTATTAAAATGAACGTTTTAGCAGAATTTGATAGATTGGCCTCAGCGCCAGTACCTACTGAAAAATATCTCCTCTGAAAATAACTCTTAAGTATAAAAAAAGATTAAGATATTTTGAGAAATCTCTTGTATGTTACTTTTAATACATTACGCTGATATCTTTTTATAAATGCTAATTTCATATAAAATATCTTATAAATAAATCATTTGCCTGTCTTTTCATCCTACTACGAGTAAATATCCTTCACATGGTTCATGCTTTATCTTTCTTAGGACATGAATATACTCGAAACTGGTTGGTCAAGGCTATTAAACTGATTAAGAGACCTCTTAAACCATGTAGTAGAAAGAGTAGCGGCACACTGCACTTGGTGGTTTCCCATTACTCCTCCTAAACACAACCAACTTTGTTCACAGTTGATGACAACGTAATCTTCCACACTACTCGACAACTGACTCCGGCGAAGCTTGGAGGGTCAGTGGTGCTGAGGTGTGAAGTATCGCCTCAAGTCGGTCTGACTGATATCACGTGGCTTCAGGACGGACTGCCACTCTCATCGGGATATTTAAGCAGTGGTAAGAAAATGTAAAACTTAAAACCGCTCGCGATTTCATGCGAGTCGCGTTTCCTGGGAATTTCGTCTTAGTAGCCTATAATAGCCTATTTGAATAAATAAATATCCTTGGGGTATCTTACACAGTTTACCTATATTTACGAGTATAACTATAGCAGGTTAAATTTCCAAGGTAAAAATTCCAGTAAAATACATGTAAATGTGAAACATTTTGCACCAGTCACTTTTGATGAGAATTCTCAGAAGAACAGCCTTTATCGAAGTACACTTATCATATGAAATGTTTCTGTACGAGATCCCAGGAGACAGGTAGGTAAAGTGCTGCAAATTTTTGTAAATTCGATTTATTCTTGTAGATTTCATGTGACAAATACTGTGATGATATGGGCTTGTATAAACAGACTCGAAAAACTTGTATTATATATAAATGTTTTTGACCAAAACTACGGTTACCTATTAGTAAATTTAATATTCATAATTTTTGTAACACAGCAAAACCGCTCGTTAAATATAATGAACTTAGTAACTTCTTATTAACAAGAACGGCACTGAAGATGTTTTATGGGGTAGTACGCTGTACGCTGTGTGTAACTTCACAAATTACATTAGTAACGTTAAAAAACTGACCAAGCAAAAGCAAAATCATATGTTTACATGCCCACATTTAACAGAAGTGGACACTCCATACGTGACAGTTGTTACTGTATTTTTATTTGCAGATTCCCGTTGGATATCGGGAGCGGGCGGGATATTGCTCGGCTCAGAATTAACTCAAGCGGATATACAAGCAGAATATTCCTGTTTGGCTCTAGACTTTCCCAGTCCACCTCTGAAACTAACAACGGATGGTTAGTACCGGAAAGTACATAAATAGTGAAAATGATTTATTACAGCTATTACAGAATATTACGAGCTCTGGGTACTCTGGAACTAGGTATTTTAATGTCTAAAAAAATATGAAATGAGTAAAGCTTTTTTGCATTGTGACTACAGTTTTTAGTTATTTGAAGTTTGACAAAAAACGAGGGATTTTTACTAACGACACTAATTTAATACCTTTTTAGACGTTCATTAAAATGACTAGTACGTAATGTAGTCATTCCCATGCTTCCAATTATATACATATTTATTATTTTTGTAAAATATAAGTCCTATAATGTGAACTATTCCTTCTAGTAGGTATAGCAAAAATTATTACATTATTATACTATTTCTCAGACAGCAGTTGGCTAGAAAACATCGAGTTGAACACACTGGAAGCCAAAACCGGTAACACAGTGGTCCTACCATGTCTCCTGCGTCACATCGGACACGCAGTTACGTAAGTTATTTATTGCTGCACCAGTTCATACTAAATGTAACGACCTGCCGAATTAATTGCCCGTCCCGAATCCAATAATCTCAGATTTGGAAGTCGTTTAACTTTGCGCTGGATAAATTTTGTCCATTAAATGGATACATTTAATTTGCGATGTTCTGCAACATAAAGTTTAAAAATGTTATAAGTATTTAGCGTGATATTAATGTGAAAAACCAACGTAAATGAAGGTTTTTATATGTTAGGTAATCAATATTATTAAAATAATTGCAATAATTGCAAATAATATACCAGATGGCAACGCCAAGACCCCGCGGGTTCCTGGTCTCCAGCTACTGACGGCACCGTTCGCAGTGGCGCTCTCATCCTTCCTAACGCGAGAACACACCACACGTCTCGATACTCGTGCTCGGCCGGCGTTGAGACTTCGCCTCGTGTGCTTATACGATTAGCCATCTATGAGCCTTTGACTGTTTCTGTTTCACCCAATCCATTGGTAAGTCATTAGATGCAGCTGTTATACTGAATACATTAGTAGGGTGGTATACTTTCTATTACAATGTGAAGACACACCCCACGTCCCGTTATTCGTATCAAATCTACTTAAAGAATACAATCCACCAAAATGAATTATCCGTCAGGTGAATTAGGTTATACCGCAATTTTAGTGTCGATAACTCTTCCCGTCGCTAAAAGCTATCAGGGATTTTAACGTCTATTCTCGTATCATCAATGAGTTAAAAATAAAAATCTCACAATAAACATAACATTAATGCATATGAGACCATCAACTTGTTCCTATAGATGATAGGCACCGGCGGTAGTGGCCATCTCAACTGTTCCGTCCACGGTGGAAGAGGTGGCGGTGTGACCATCAGCTGGGTTCACGAAGGAAGGCCACTTCACGCGCCACAACCCAGACTGTCCCTTGGACCAGTCAGGGCTCATCATGGAGGCTTGTATCAATGTACTGCGCATGATACTACGGAATCAGCAGTGGCGGGAGCAGAAGTTATTATTGCTGGTAACGATTTAATTCTTCCCACTGTTTTTAAAGAGTTTTAAGTGCCGTATACAATAATACTTTCACGTTATGAACATTGTTGGAGATTTTCTACAGTGTTTGATTCATTGAATCATTTGGTGGGTTGATATGACTAACGAAGGTACGATGTAGAAATAGTGTGTGAAAAAATATAATGTTCAAAGGAAATGCGTTAAACCCTGCTCAAGTAACAATCTCTAGATGCAACTTTTTAGTCTGCTTTGATAGTAATCGTAAACGAAGTTGTTCGTCCATAACGTCTTTGTTTCATAAAAGAAAACAGGAAAAACTCTTCTTCCTCTCTTATCAACCACTGTTACAAAAGATAAGATAAATAATCTCTCCTTTTATGTTTAGCAATACACTCCACAACATCAAGAATGTGTTTCAGACAGGCCACCAAGACTAGTGTCGACATTCAGTGAAGCAGTCACCAGGATTGGACAGAGTATAGCTTTACGATGTGCCGCTACTGGACTTCCTTCTCCAAGGATCATTTGGACTTTAGATGATAGACCTTTACCTGCTGCCCCGGACAAGTAAGTCTAATCTATCCTTCTTCCTATTCTCCTATCTTAACTTATAAAAGTTATAAAGTTTAAATAATATCAAGTTCTTTACTTAACAACCGGGTTATAACACTATCTTCGGCTATGCCACCACCACCATGACTATTGGAACATAGCCGAAAATAGAGTGTTTGTTGGAAGGTTGAGTACGTCCTTGAATTTAAAATGTAATATGATAACAACAAGATACTGTAGGACATTTAGACATTCTTAAGATTTTGTGAAATATGTCAGGAAGGTAAGTAATTAACTTCATGCCCATGTTTTCATCATAATAAATAGTCTATCCATAATTTTGGTACAAACATAATGGAAACTAAATAAAGTCTTGTAATTTAAGGTACACGGTAAACACAAGAGCAGAACCAATACCCGGAGCTGAAGAGGGTGCAATAGTATCAACTCTAAGTGTTACTATTAGAACAGCTGATGAAGGAGGAAGATACGGCTGCAACGCCACCAACTCACGAGGATCTCATTCTCACCAAGCAAGGCTTAATGTTTATGGTAACTAAAATCACACTAGTATTATAAAGGCGAAAGTTTGTGTGAAAGTTACACACTTTCACAATATAAATGTTTGTTACTCCTTCACGCTCAATCGGCTTAACGGATTTGAATGAAATTTGATACCAGGTTAGCTTATGTCCTAAATTAATACATAGGCTACTTTTGATCCCGGTCTTCTCACGGGAACGGGATCTGTTGACCGCGGGTAACACTGCGGGGCGCAGCTAGTACTATCTACAAATAACTTGGAAAAAATATTTTCTTATGATTAATGTTCTTTCAGGTCCGCCAAATATTAGATATTTATCGGCAATACATGTCAAGACTGAAACAGATGTAGTTTTATACTGCCCGTACTCAGGGTATCCAATAAAGTAAGTATATTATTTCGTATTACGTCATTAATCCTGTGCATTAATTACATTTGGTTGAACAAGGGGACCTGGAGGAATGGATTCTATAGGGTCTCTGCTCTGCTGTGTAAACTGTCGAAGTTCAGAGATATAGTCAGAATGAACCTGGCATATGGTTGAGAAGGAGTAAGCTACATGAACTATGCATTTAATCCATTGTCTCCTAATACTCCTTTACATAAGGCATTGACTAAAGTTCAATGTCTTAAATATCTAGACCACGGCAGTTCTCCTACCACATCCAGCAAAAAGTCATCTTTTTCTAGAAGCAATTCAGGCGATTATTTACTAGTCTAAATAATCCTCGTCAATTTTGTAGAGAAGTAATATGGCGTCGTGAAGATGGTAACCTAGTTGAAGGTAACACAGAGCCAGGCGACGAGAGAGGGATACTAAGACTGAATACTATCAGAAGCGCGTCCGCTGGAAGCTACACTTGTGAAGTGAGAGCCGAGAGCGGGGAATTAGCTCGTAGAACTGTACGCATTGATGTTCATAGTAAGTAATTAATTTGTTGTAAAAGTACTTATACAAATATTTCCCAAACAGACCAGCGGGCTTACTATTACTTTTTCCATCAAAGTTTTATAGAGCAGATATTTATTTAACTATTTTTTTTATAATTAAAATAGTTTTCAGCTTCTGGTAGATATTATAATCTTCTTGTTTTTGTCAACAGAACCCCCAAAAATAGCATCATTTCAATTTCCCGAAGAGCTTGAAGTCGGTGGAAGTACACAAGCGACTTGCAGTCTCGTTTCAGGAGACAAACCTATACAATTCAATTGGTTGAAGGATAATCTACCAATACCTTCAGGACTTAAGGTACTAATGTTTTCTTTTTTAGGTCTTTTTAGCTTTTTGCTTGTCACTATTGTTAAAAAACCCTATCACAGCACAGCTTATTTAACATATTTCTTCACTTCAACAAAAAGATTTCCTAAAATGTAAAAACCTATATTTTTTTTATTGAAATATCAATAGACTTGTGTCTTTCTGGACAGGTTGAACAGAAAAATATGGACTTTTTCACAATCTTGATCATACAAGATCTGACATCGGCACATAGCGGGGAGTATACTTGCAAAGCCACAAATGACTTTGGAACTGTCAGTCACAGCGCTTTGCTTATCGTCAAAGGTACTATTGAACTATACGTTAAAAAATCGTAGACTAGTGTATCATTTGGTATGTTTTGTTGGGAAATAGCATAACATATAAAACAGTTTATTTATCTAGAGGTTCCGACGTGGGTGTGGCGTGCTCAGAACACTTCGGTATCGGCTGGAGCAGCTTTGCTTTTGCCGTGTTCGGCTAAAGGACAACCTACGCCAAGGATTTCATGGGAGTATTCTGCAGGTGAATTAGAAGGGAACCTTCGTTCTTCATATTCAACTACTATTTTTTTTCTCGTTAGTTACTATCAATAGGTATGGCACTAAATAAAGTATGGCACCAATTTGGTACTACTGCCCGCTGCGAGATTTTTGTGCATGATCTGCAAATATTATTTACTTATTTATATTTAATTTTGTCTTAGTAACCTTGATTAGTCTGTAGAATTTGTAAAATCTCAATAAATCATCTTATATGAAATGAATACATACAAAGTTTAAAGCAAATCAAACCACCCGTTATGATTAGATGGCGACAACTGGCGCCACGTTCTCTGGGGCCAGTCAGAGGCAAATGACGTGAGTGGTGGGGCCGTTTTGTCAGACGGAACAGTATGGCTCCGAGCTGCCACTCCGGAACATGAAGGATGGTACAGGTGTACCGCTAGGGTACAACACTCGTTCCTACATCATTCCTTCTATCTGGATGTTCGGGGTAAGTGAACAAAACCGAGTCGCACTACAGATGTAACAAAAACTCTGATGTGGAGATAATATGTCCAATATATTTTTATTGTTATTTTACGAGCTGAACATGATTATTGTAATAGGACTAACCGAAAAGTAGTGAAAAAAAATGTTTAAATTACTAACTTTCCAAGATTAGTAAGAATAGGATGTGGTGGTAAAACCCTAATTTCTGGTGTGATGATTTACCGCAAGGTTTGCATGCATCTTAAAGAATTTAGCCAAGCCTGCACAGTCCGCGTGAAACCAGATATATACTCTACTTACATACACAGATACAGTAGGTATATATCCTCTTTAGATAAATTAGAGCTCCAAAAACATCTAGCGTTCTTCATTTGTTTTTACATTACCTTTGTTTGTTGTTCCATCTTCTTAGAGCCTCCAAGATTAGTAAGGACAGGGGGAGGAGGTGAGACCAGATGGGTTGTGAGAGGAACTACCGCCAGGCTCGCTTGTACCGTCCGCGGGGAACCAGAAATACACGTGCATTGGACGCATGATTCTAGACCTTTGGCGCTGCAGTAAGTAATACATAAAAGTGGTAAGGACGATATCCAGCGTCCTTGATAGAAGCTGGACAGTTGAAATTCATTTGTTATATAATTCACACGGTTGAATTATGAAGTTCAGTGTGCAGTAGCGCTTCGTGTTTATGTTTAAGCTTGCAATTTACGGGCTGTTATAAATAAAACCCCCATAAGAATATTAGATCAGTAAACTGTAGGCTATTTTTTATTCAATAAGTCTCCATCTTGTTTTATAATTATCATATTTCAAAACGTTGTGTCCATTTGCGTATGTAATTTTAAATGCATACATTTGGACACAACCATGCTCCCTAGTACTCAAGTTGATTGAAGAGACATCTAAAGATAACATACGATGTTATCAAATGACATGTTCATTACGCAGCGCTCTAATAAGGCTGGGGCAGACTGGTCCCATATGTAATTTAAATCAAGATGCGAGGCTTATAAAAATCTTATATTTTGAAATATTGTACCGTGAAATCTGAGTAAATAAGTGGTATAGCGCCGTGACTTCCGATCTCAAAGCCGTGCGTTCAAACCTTCTCTTTTTTATTTTGCTCCGGAGGTAACTTCTGACGCATAATTGGGAATTCTCTAATCACTTAAAATGATGGGGATTTTCTTCGTTATTAACAGAATTGTAACTCGAGAATTCAGAATAATTCTCTCTTCTTACGAAATTTAAGTCAGTTTCAACACATTTTTAACTTTGCCATTCGTTTGCAACACCAGTGGCGGCGGCGGAGTTGAAACAAGAGACTCGAGCAGTGGTTTGAGTACTTCTGAAGTGACGATACCTCATGCTGGACCGGAACACGCGGGGGAATACAAGTGCCTTGCGAGGAATTTATATGGCAGTGATGAACTACTCTTCCGTCTGTTTGTTAAAGGCAAGTTATCATTTCCTCGTTATTGTAATGTTAGTTCGGCAAACAAATGTATCAATTTTTTTTCGAATGTTAGGTATGTTCCATTACATGGCATGTTGCTTAGTTGGAAACTCATCCTCGCTTAGTTTGGAGAAGAGCGTTGACTCCTTTACTCAGTTTTCAACTTTTGTGGTCGTTCCTTGTTGTACACCATGAAGTTTTTTCCAAATGCATAATGAGAAAGTGAATTTGAATTTTGTGAAGGGTTCGCCTTTAGCGACTATTAGTAGCGATGATGTCATGGCTTTTGGCAGTTTGAACTTACTTGCTTCATCCACATGGGTGAAGGTAAGTCAGCGACCGAATCGCTACAGCATCGCTACAATAAGTCGCCGTGTGCGAGCGCCGAGTGGCCATATACAAAGGTTTGTAATACTCGCCTTTAAAAATAGGTGTTTGAATTACGTATAGAATCCATACGAGGTTTCGCTCCCATGATAAATTGTAACCTGTGTTATTCTAGGTCATAAACTATGTAGTACCTACATTCCAAGTTTCAACTAAAATTGTAGCTTTCAGGTAAACGAATGACTAACATCCATCTATCCATTCATGCTTACAAACTTACCCATTTATAATACTTGTATAAGTAGGATAGTAGGATGGTCCAATAAATGTTAGGTACCTTTATAGAATTTCTACTTGCCGCCTTATTCTCCAAATAACCATGTCTCGACTTGGCACTACACGGCGTGGTTTTTTTTTGATAATGCGATGCATTTCAGAAAACAAAAGCTAGATAACGTGAAATCTTTTACCGCGTCATGTTTTGAAAGTCGTCTAGAATTGACATCCTGTAATCACGTGAAATGTATGATAACAGAACGGCCCAACATCCCCGAAGAAGTCCGAATATCCGAAGTATGGTCAAGACGAGCGCGAGTCACGTGGCGAATAGCAAGAGGCGCGTTAGTCTCTCACTACTCGCTCCAATACCGCGCTCTTACGCGAGACCTCACAAACGCTCCGCTCGACGCTCCGCTACCCGCTCTGCTCGACACTTGGGACACGTCCGAAGTACTCAACCTAACGCTGGCTAATTCCGATCTGCTACATGTTGCGTAAGTGAAATATATTTTATTACATAATACATTTGTAGTTAGTTATTGTTGCTTTTAGCCTTTTCGAAGCTACAATTACAGAGGGCACTTACTGCAATTATAGTGCAAATATATTGGGTACTTACTGAACAAATAGAATATTTACCAATCCACATACTTTCCTATAAGTATTTCATATATATGTGTCTTAAAGTTGAGAGTTAGACGATTGTTGTACAGGTAGCCCGCAAAACAAACTATTCTAACCCCCGGTTCCTATAACAAACTAACGGATGTCCGTAGGACTTTCGCCATAGCAACGTTGTTATCTGTCAAAAAGTTTCATACATTTTATGTTGAAATAACAACGTTGCTATGGTGATGGACCTACGAACATCCGTTAGTTTGTTATAGGAACCGGGGGTTAAAGAACTCTTTTAACAGAGTCCTCGTCTCGAATCGTGCGGAAGATTCAACCTTATCTTGGTAATAAATATCTCGCTAAAACATAATTACGTTTTGGTAAAAATAAACGTAGAATCATTACACATTGCTTTAATTTACGCTTCAGTCTACGTCGGTTAAACCTCATAACAATAAAAAAAACTTTACTTTCTTAGGTAAACCATTTTAGCACGCAACTCTACATAAAAGTTGATAAGTAATACTGATTCTGAAAAAGTAACCTATACTGTGTTCTATAATGTACTAACTGCTAATGAAGGTCGGATTAGTGTTGGTGCTTGGCTAAAACCTCTTCTAAGTTTGGGAACTAGTTACTTAAGTAGTCCTATCTATATTGGCCAAGTTTCGTAGACTCGAATGGTTCATTACCAAAGTCGCTTTAGGTCAAAGGAGCAAAGCTTTTGTAGCAGCAACAAAAGACGGAAAGTTAGCCTGAAATAACAAGGTATCGGAGAGCACTTTTCAAAACTTATTCCAAACAGAACAAAGAGCCCAATCTATTTTTCTCGAGAACTCTTGTTCAACATAATGTAATATGATATTTCTATGCGCATCTAAACTGTTTCATAAAATATTATAATAATATTATGTACCTAGAGGAACATTCGTTAATAACGAACTAAAAATATTATAAAAACTGAATTAAATTGAAATTATTCCTAACAGTAACAAATGAAAAACATAAACACCAATGTTTTAAAATGACTTCAGAAAAGGAGGAGGTTCTATGCTTATGGCTTTACGGTCCCTTAAAATAATTTTGAATAGAAATATACCTCGAGAGTGGAATTTCTCTCTTAATGCAAAATTTAAGTCGGATTAAAAAACATATTTAATTTTGCCACTTGTTTAGATATCTGTCAAGAATTAGTTATTCTATGACACAATAAATTCAAACTCTTTGCATTTTCCGAATCATTAATCATACCTTTACTTGGTATGATTAATGATTCAAAAGACGACCAAAAATAACATAGGTACGCCTCGGGCTTACCAGAAAGTATGTCACGAATTATTATGGTCTGCCCTGGCTTTGCATGGGTGTTTTCTCTACTATGATAAGCATGAAATGCAATAGAAACACAACTCCATATTACAAGGTGTTGTTACCAGACCGGTTACATTACAGGAGATAAACTCCAAAACTACTCATCCGATTTCAAAAATTCTTTCACCGATGTAGGTATAGAATGGATTGATGGGATGGTTATAATGTCGGTAGTTTAATTAGTTTTCTTAGTACACCCGCGCAAACCGGGACGTGCTTCTTATTGTGTATAAAACAAAAACATGTGCTTTCTTATCTCATACTATTCAAATCGGCTGTGTAGTTTCGGAGATTACCTCCGTCAAACAAACAAACAAACTTTACCTCTTTATAATATTAGTATAGATGAAACATCATTGAATAGAAAAGTAAGGACGCTATTTTTATATGAAGGTCTGAAGGGCCGGGTCGCGCCGGAGCGTCCATATCAGGACTATCACCGGACATGCGATACGCACTTAGAATGTCGGCGCACAACGACGTCGGCGCCTCGCCCTACACCACTCCATTACACTTCACCACCAGAGAAGAAGGTAACGCGATACAATGTCATTACTGCCTATTGTCATTTCCCTCCTTATAACGAGAATTTGATTTCATATTTATGTGCGAAGCGTTAAAATAACTCTGAAATGTTGTATTTTTCTTAGCGTGCAATTATGGGAAAATGAGCTTAAGTTGTTTAACTTTAAGTACTTACTGCAATATGCTGTGAGCTAAGTGCAAGTGATAATTCTGAGTTTGAGTTTAGACCCACTGTTATGGTTTACCAACTTTTAAAGTTGAGACCAGCTTGGGGTCACGCATGGATATCACACAAGAATTAAAATAACACAGCCTTATTTTATAGACCTACAACTACAATTCACCGATTTCCAATAATATATAACGTTTTTTAAAGTTCCTTAGAGCAACTAAGTCCTAGTTCTGTTATTACTTAAAGTTGTTTGTTTTTATATTTTGTGGTGTAGTTTTGGTTTTTTATTATGTAAAGATTGAACTCTTAACTTATAAGTTTATATCTTAACTTAGAAGTAAGCTTGAAGTACAAGTTCTGAACTAAAGTTATTTGGTAGCACCGGGCGGCGCGCCGCGTGACATCACAGTGCGAGCGATGAGAGCGCGGGAACTACATGTTACTTGGCAGGTGGGTTATAACTTATTACTTAGGGATCTACTGTTTTTGAAAATTTTGCTTTAAATTCTATACAGAATGTAATTTACTTTTGATAGCATCACGTCCTGTGATTTGCCAAATCTTGAAAAAAATTGAGTATAATGTGTAAAGGAATCCTTATCTGATTCGAAAAAGGCATATAGAAATCCTGTAGAAAAAATACTTAATATTTATTAATGCAAATAAATAGTGCTACTCGGTTGGTTTTGATCATGTCTGCATTGACTTTATAGGGATCAGAAATGCCCAAGAGTATTTCTTATTGTACTGTATTTATTGCAAATGAAAGATTTGTGCATGGATTTTTTTTACCTGTAGTAACTATTTCCAGCCACCTCCTAGAGAAACATGGCACGGAACGCTATTAGGATACACCATTCGTTGGTGGGAGGTTTCTGAAGAGAAGGGTGCTCTCAGTGACAACCCTGGTTCAGAAAGTGGGGCCAGTGCTGACGCCACCAGCACTACTCTAAGAGGACTGAAGGCCGCTGCTAGATATGGAGTAACTGTACGAGCTTATAATGCAGCGGGAACTGGACCGCTTTCGCCACCGCATTACCGACATACTTTGGAATCACGTAAGTATTGACAACCCTGTTTGGTCGCACAGATAAAATATTGCGAGTTTCATTACATATTAATATGCGGCACAAAACTCTTAAGTAGATAGGTAAAATTCTGTACTTAATTTAAAATTTGAACTTCAAGTCATAGAACAAAGTTCAAAATTAAACATTCCACGTGCTCGAAACAGGCGAAACAATGCAACTAATTAGGTAACGTTTACCAACTGTGCGAGCTACACATCCTCAGACTATGCCACATTTCTGTTTTTCTGTTGTGTGTGCAAACATTTTATTTCCAGTGTAGTTTTACTTCATTTTAGTTAGAGTTTATTATACTTTGCTACCTAATGAAACAAAGTATAACTAACGCGCAAAGAAACATAAACTTTTGTTAGGCACTGGAAGTGCTTATTGCACAAACATGCAAAACTACTAACAAAGTCCTCTAAAAACTGTATAAACCTGGAAATTAATGCACAAAACTTACTGCTCTCATAACAACAAGTAATTTATAACAGCTACTTGGAAGTTTACGCTTGAACTCCAACAAGCCGGGTATAAGTTCCGTCAAAGTGTCGCGTAAATAAATCTGCACCGGTCCGTTATCGACGTGAAGCGACGATCGTAAATTTTCCCATCAAAATGCAAAATGGCTTAATTGGGACTGTGGCCTTTGGATCTAGGCCAGGCGATTCAGGACAAATTGATGACTCTTTTGTGAGCTTGCTTCATTTTTGTCCAATAAATATGGATATTTCTTTAGCGCCGAGCGGCGGTCCGGAAAGTGTGTCGTGCGTTTCAAGCGGCTCTACGTCACTGAGAGTGTCATGGCGTCCACCCGCCGTCGATGCTCGCGGTGGTCTCATTACACACTACACGTTGCAGTACACAAAGCGAGATATCGACCCTTTGCTGCCTACTCAAGACGCGTATCTTAGAGTTCAGGTAAATAACAACTTATTTAATCAAATATTTCACAGCTCTCGTTGCCTTTTTCATTTGAGCTAATGTGTTATTGTGTTCTCTCAGGGAGAAGATGCCACAGTTTCAAGACTAACGTCATACGCTGAATACGAAATCCGAGTAAGAGCTCACAATGCTGCTGGTGATGGACCCCTTTCAGTGGCAGAAGTTTGCAGAACCGATGAAGATGGTAACATTACATTACAGAATTATATTTTCTAGTTTTTATACTTATTTGACCTAAATTCTCACCTCGTTTTAGTACCCAGCGCTCCAGGAGGTATGAAGCTGATTGCTCTTGGTGAAAGATCTTTAAGAGCGTCATGGTTACCTCCACCTGAACCGAATGGAAAACTGACACATTACACACTTTACGTAAAAGATCTTTCAGGGTAAGTCTCGTTTCCTTTTTAAACTTTTTTTTATAAACACTGTGTTTTAATATAAATTTTATTTCAGGTCCCAAGAACCAAATATATCAAGAATAAACGTATGTACAGAAGTTGAAGGTACTGTAGCGGAATGTATGAGGTCTCTTCGAGGGCTCAGAGCTGGAAGGACTTATGAGGCATGGGTTCGCGCTTCCACTTCAGCTGAGGAAGGACCGCCTTCTACCGCTGTTGCTTGTCAAACCAGTTCTTTAGGTAAGATATTAAACTATTTGCTCTCCTGCTCTTATCTAACGCTAAGTGTTCGGCACAACACAATGTTTTAAAAATCTCCTATCACTCGTCAACTTCGTACAATCCATCCACTTCTTCGGCCTTCCTCTACTTGTATCACATTCATACTCATAACTTTTTTGGTTTTATGCCCTTCATCTCTCCTAATTCCGTGCCTATACCAATGCTAAACTATTGCTCTATCGTTATTTAAACGTCGAAGAAGCATTTGATTGACATGGTTTTTTTCGCACAGCTCCTGCTAGAATCTCGTCATTTGGAGGTATAGCCATGGGAGCAGCAAGTAGCTCATTATCATTAAGATGTGTAGTGGGAGGGGCCCCTCCACCAGCAAAGCGTTGGCTTCGAGGTGGAAACCCTTTGCATCCACGACCCCCTTTCCATTTAGATGGAGATGCATTATTGATTAGAGGTTAGTATATTAACAGCTATTTGGTCATTGTTTATTGTCTAATGTTTTGGAACAAGTGGCAAAATATTTTTAACCGACTTTAATTTAGTAAAAGAGATATTTCCGAGGTACATTTCTGTCCATAACTCCAAAAATCCCCATCGGAACAAACCTTAAGTGTATTCTTTAAACAAAAAAATATTTTTAAATTCTGTCCACTATATTGGCAGTGTATCGGTGACCATACATAAAAGAAAACATTTAAAATAGGTACTTCCTTCTTTTTTAAAGCCCGTTAAAAAGTACTTCAACCATCAAATTACTTCCATAGGACTAGAGCTATCTCATGCTGACAACTACACATGCGTTGCTGAAAACCCTCACGGATCAGATTCTGCAACATGGCGCGTGATTGTTCTAAGACCACCCGCTGCGCCAGGACTAGCTCTATTAGAAGCCAGGTCTAGAGAACTGGAGTTGGAATTGAGACCAGCCCCTAGGGCGCCTGGGCATGCATTACCAAAGTCCTATACCTTGCATTGGAGGCTTGCTTCACCTGAAGTAAGTAGTGTAAAAGCATAAATTATTTCTGTGTGAATAGTATGAATAACTATTTCTAATGTTCTTTATCTAGGTCATGGAATTTATAAAACTATTTTGTGTAGATATCCCTTTCTTAAATGTTTATTATGGAATTGATGTTTTGATTTAAAAGCACAAACTCTAAAATATTTAAAACGCTAACTATCTAAAACTTAATTTTTAATCGTAATTTATTCCGTCACGCAACCTTTATGGCCATCATGCTAAAAGCCTATTCAAGTGCAATTTTACAAACTTTACAAATAACTGCTCTAGCCTTATAACGGGATTTATAACTGTAACTTCTTCTTTCGGAACTCTAATGTCCACAAAGCCAGAAGCCCATCCAGGTGCAACATTACAAACCCAGCTCTTCTTTTAGGGCGAATGGCGTATCCAATCCGCCGCTCCCGGCCCTGTCATACTAACAAGCCTGAGATGTGGTTCCGCCTACCGAGCTTACAGCTCAGCCGGCGGAGCTCCAGGCGCAGAAATAGCTGTTCGTACTTCAGGGGGACCCCCTACCGCTCCCCCTGACGCTCGTTGGATCAGAGCGAACGGAACTCATGCTAGGTTCGATACTACTGTGTGGACTGATGGAGGTTGTGGGCCCGTTGCTTTGAAACTGGAGTGGGCGGGATCCGGTATTGCTGGGGCTAGGGATGTACCTGTTGGAGGGGAGGTTATACTTGGTGGTAAGAATTGAACATTTTAAAGTTTCTCGATCTGTTTTAGTGAATTTAAACGGGACTTTCTCGCGTAACTAAGGAAATTTTATAAATAAAGTGGAACATATTGAAGTTTTTAATGTATGAAATGATGCACAGTTGTTATTTTAAAGATTCTACTTGATAATCTAGATAGAAAATGTTATATTTAAGAAAAATCAAGTATTTTGTTGACCAAATAACAGATTATTTATTTATTTATTTATTTTATTGGGGTAAACAAACAGTATCACATTATAGATAGGTTACATAGTGGTTATAAAAATGCATACTAAATGTGAAACCAACACCGTTTACCACGGTTTACTTAACTATATTACTAAGTTTAGGTATAGCTAATGATAGTGCTTATTCTACGAGTATTTCTAATAACAACTTTTTGAAGCTACTAGCTCGAGTTGCCGCTATGTCTAATGAGTTGAATTTAGTATTGTATGAGTCCACGAGCCGGAACAGCGGTGAACGCTTGCCAGCATTGGTACGGCAGCGAGATGTGTAAAACATTCGACAGGGTTTACGGCAATGCGTTCTAGTAGGAACTGAATAGCATAGTCTATTAATTATTGGCATACAATCATATTTGTTAGATTATGTGTATTCATTTATCAGCAACACTCTCAAAACTATTTGTTTTTCGTATAAAAATATCTCATTCTTAAATTTTGCGTAAAGAACAGTAACAATCTTCTAATTTCAACACTAGGCCTTTCCCCTGGCTCAAGATATCGCGTCGCAGCTCGCGCGTCAAACGAAGCGGGCTGGACTAGAGAAGTATATGAGTTCACAACGATGCCATCTGAAGGAGGTTTCGCAGAAGAAGTGGACGCACCCTTCCCGGCAACAGCTGGAGAATTGGCTTTATTGCTGGCGCTTTGTGCAGCGCTGTCTTTAGCAGCTCTTACAATACTGGCTATATTGCTAAGAAGGAAACGGTAAGTGAATAGGAAAGAATAAGTTTGTACCCATAGATATAGTTTTGTTAAATGTGTGTTTAAATTGATAATTATTGTTAACTTAACTTAACTTAACTCGGTAAGTGAAACAACATGGAAGAGAATAACTTTGTGTCAGATTATTGTTTTGGCTAAAGAAAGAAATGTCAATTTTTCTATACACATACGAGTAGTACACGAAAATTTACTCACAAAAATCTTTACTATTTGCTTATAATTATAATATTATACAACTATAGTACGTGTCATATTAGTTAACATAGACTGGAATACATACCTACTTTCGTATAAAAAATGTAGTCTAAAATTGATAGATCTCTAATCATGATCTCCAACATCATAAACCATATCGCAAATAAATAATTAATTCCAAAAATAGATCTAGCATTTTTACTCGACATTAATGAAGAAAAAAGTATGAGGGTGAAATAAAACCCGGTTCGTTAGCAGTGCAGATGACACGGCTGACACAAGCACTCTTCGGTGACAATCGACCGAGTGCTACGTATGACCCTTTCGATCGGAAGAGACCAGCGAGAATAAAAGAGGAATTAGGAATTGGCACCGAATATATTTTATACATAAAAATTAGGAAAATAAAACTGATGGGAAGTTTTTGTCTGCAAATAAATTAGCAGGTTACCAACCGACATTATCGACCGACCAAATGTGTAAAAAATAAAATCCCGTGAATTTGACTACCAATATTTTTGTAATGTACAGTCGCTGAACGAAAAGGTCTGTGTGAATTGTTCATATTTTTAATCGAAAAAATATAATTACGATCATTTATTTATTTAACTATATTAATTCGGTTTACACCAATTACATTAATTAAATCAACGTCATTCAAATAACTGATCTTGATTGGTAAAGCTTTTTCCATATATAACCAGCATCTTGAACTAGTTCACTTTGTATATAAAAGGTCTGACGGCGCTGTAGCCCGAGTTTCCACGAGTGCTGAGAAACCCGCTTGTGGAACATACAGGGCACCTCCTCACCAAACACCAAAGCTACCACCAGATCCACCTGGTGAGTTTACTGACTAATGTACGTGACGTAAAAACATGTTTTTGAAACCTTTGCATGTTTCTTTATTCAATACAGAAACTTTTACTCCAGAATAGAAAAAGTCTCAATAGTTTCGCTTCCAAATATTTTAGTAGAGTTTTAGTATTATTGAAGCTAACGTTTTTGTCTGAAAATCTGAAAGTAAAAACGTCTCAAATAAATAATAAGGACCAAATATTTACGTAGCGTTTTAGTAGATACCTAATTTTTGAGATATATTTGCTGTAGTCTGTGAGACAATGTTTAAGAACCACCTTTTTTGTCGAATCAAAAGTTTTCTAAAATGTTCCTCTATCCGCAAACTTCTTAACTGTAAATTTTAAAGTTTCATAATTACGCTATCTAAAATTCAATCTTGCTAACAGCATGTGGGTTTTGTTACCTATACGCTAATCCTAGGAGAGACCTATTTTGTAAGTTGGTACAACTTTGTTGGCAACGCTGCTACTAAATTGAATTACAAAAGCTTTATATTTCCAAAGTATGGAGGTTACACAAAAAACCTTTTATTACTTTCAAAAGTATTTTCTTAAGGGATTTGCCAAATTTGAAAGTGCGTAACCTACTTCGTTAAGGTATAGGAACAAGCAATATCTGAAATTGTTTGTTTGTATAAGGTTTTTCATTGATGTTACAGTACAGTAACAAACATATTTCATAAAAACTTTTTCACACGCACACCTGACGTTGTATAAATCATTTAGGACACATGCAAAGGCCAGCACTTTTTAGGTGATAAATTTTATATTAAAAATGGATGACTTTTATAAACATAGTAGTGTTCCACGGATGAATATATTTTAACGACAACACTATCACGTGGTTGGTAAAGAAATTTGTTATTTTTTTCTATCACTAAGCGAAATAACTACTCGAAAATAAGCGAACAGGCTCTACGCTCATAATGCACTTAATCACCGCTAGACACTTTCAAGCATACATAATTATTATAATTACACTGGTCATCGGTGCTTTAAACGATATTTTTTTTTAATAACAGTTTCGATACCGGTACGATATGACACTGGCCGACGCAGATTCCTGCCCGTGTCAGGATTTTAATCGTTAGAACAGCGTTTGAACAGGCAATTGAGTCACCTAGCTTATAAGACTGTCCATCGCTAAGTGATTCTTGAGGTCCTACAGACAAAAAAACATTTTTCTTTCTTTCTTATTAAGATTTTTTTAGTAAGTAATAATACTTTTGTTAATCAGATGTGTATGAGATAAGTCCATACGCTACGTTCGCGGGCGGGCCGGGCACGGCTGGCAGCGGTTCACGCGCTTACACGCTGCAGCTGCGAGCCCTCGCCAGACACGACGACGACGCCGCGCCGCCGTCCCTGCCAGCTTGCTGCGATGGTAAGCTATGTGTATATTCTAGGGCCGGTAGTGACTCCCGCGTATACGCTGCGATGGTAAGCTATGTGTATATTCTAGGGCCGGTAGTGACTCCCGCGTACACGCTGCGATGGTTAGCCATGTGTATATCCTAGGGCCAGTAGTGACTCCCGCGTACACGCTGCGATGGTAAGCCATGTGTATATTCTGGGGCCGGTAGTGACTCCCGCGTACACGCTGCCCATCTTTATTCTGTGACGCAGCATCCACCCAAAACAAAGACGTCGACCTTATAGGTAATGAATGAATGAAACGTTTATATGGCACAAATTGTAAGCAACAAAGTCAAAGTCTCACTCATAAATTTCTAAAAGTAAAAGGACTATCTTGAAACATAAAATTGAACATAACTTTGGCTACAGATTAGGGATTAGTATAAAAACGAAACACATGCTTAGATGTTTACGCGCGGAATTTCGTGCCAAGATAAAATATATTCTATTCACTGCAAGCAATCTGAGTGAATAAAGCGCCCATTTACTGGGGAATTTGAAATTCCTTGCGTGGATTAACGTTGCGATGTTTTTGGTTATTCCTTTCTAACGTAAGATGCTTTGGCGGTTTTTTAACCACCAAAGCTTTTGCTTACCTGTTTATTATATTAGCTTTTCACTCGATTTTGACTACTTTTCCTAAAAAACTAAAGTTTAAGGCAGATTTACATTGAGTCAGTAACTGACGGCAGTCCACTCTTTTTCAAACTCGTCATGATTGTAACTCCAGCGCTTTTTCGGCTTTCTAAAGCATTTATTTTGTTCACAGAAGAGACATGCGTTGACGCATGTGATGCGCAACGACGACGGAGGCGCCGAAGACATTACTGCCCAGACCATGGTAGGAATAATTTAAGAAAATAATAATTTAGCTATTGTAACATATAGAATAGAATATAAATTAAAGAGAAATCCACACTAAGCACACTTTAAAAGTAAAATGATAAAAAAACTTTGTATAAAACAATGAGCTATACATATTCTACACAATGTGGCAAGTACCTCGTAATGACAAAAATCAAAGTAAAAATTATGAATTTCAATTGCATCTTTTAATGGCGATTAAAATGTCGTTTTGTCCACAGGTTGCTCACAAGACTCAGGGAGTTGAGAGGATGAAACTGCCAAATCATTTAGAAAAAATATCTAGTCTGTGTAATTAGGAAATTCCGTTATACATATTAATGTGTACAAAACTTTATACAATAATATTGTCTATTTATATTACGCAGTGTTTACTTTCCCCCGGACTACATAATTTTATTTTATAAGTAAACATCTCGGAGAGATTCATAAACTTAGGAAAATTCGGGAATTTACATAGTAAACCTTTTGCGAGGAAATAAAACGAAAGGAAGCTAAGAATATCATTATATTTTAGCAATAATATTTGATAAAAGATGAATAGTCTCAATGGTAGAACTCAATAGTCTACAAAAACAGTGAAATCAAATAAGAACAAAAAGCATTACCAATCGAAAAACGCAGATTACTTCCAGTCCCTGCCTGAATAATAATTAATCAATTAGTCAGTAATCCGATTATGCCGGTAAGACTGAAAGCAGCTTAAAAGCTATCTAAGATCTACAAACTCGTCAGAATCGATTCTCGAAACCAAAATTACTAATGAGTTGGCGATTAGAGAAAGGTTTACTTTCCTATACTACGAATAATTTTATTCTTTTTAAAGTTATACCTACCAAAAATAATAGTAATCGTTGTCAAGCACTTAGCTGATTTTGAATCCGAAATAATATTCGCTATTAGTTTACGCAGTTAACGTCATATCAGTAAAAACCCGAAAAATTGGTAAAGTCGAAAAAAAAATGCTTTTGATAAAACATGATCGAATTATAAATATGGATAATATATAATATAATATTAGTAGATATAAAGTTATAATATTAGTAGGATAGTACCTAGGATAAACCTAGAAACTACGTATAAGTATAACTAGGACATATTATTATTAATACGATACCACTCATTATTTTAATAAGTTATAATTCAGTAAATAGTTTTCCTGGATAATGAACATAGTTATAGTATAACCTCTACAAACTCAACATGATAATGCACTCCGTAGAGTCCAGCCATTACAACAAACGACCAACTTCACATACCTAATCTCTTCTACACAATAAGGTGGGTAATACAGCGAAGTTTCTACTGAAATTATACCGCATCGTGGTCGCTACCCCACAAAGGGTTCCGTAGTAACAATTAAGACCGCACTATGTGGGTCTGGGTATACTGGCAACATGTGGCTAAGCAACAAAAATAAGTAAATTGCCCTCTGCCCCTCATTAGCTAATATAAGGTTCATTTTGCGGTCGAATATTTTTTATCTCACTGCCAGACTGCTGTGTAATTATTGACAACGGAGGCGCTGCACGAGAATCACTTGCAAACTGTTCTAATATTATCAAGAGGTAAAATTAGTTTGTTTGTAGGGGGAATCTCCGAAATTACTGATCCGATTTCAGAAATTCTTTAATTTATTTACCTATAGAATGGACTTTCCGAATGAACAGGTTTCATTAGTACACCCGTGCAAAGCCGGGATGGGCTGCTAGTTAAGTGATCTACAAAATGAAATCGACTGAGACTTTGATCATTCATAAGATCTAATAAGTATAGCTCATGGCGTAGCACCACTGGGTTCCCCATACCCGTGTCATAATCCTTCTAATTACACGTAAACATTTCGCGTTTAATTACATTGTATATTAAACGCGAAAGTTCGTGGACATTTTTGTTTCTTAAAAAACATTAAAATTACTCAACGGTTTTGGAATGTGTGTAATATATTTTGTAATACATGGTTTAGGACATGGACATGGACTACTTTTTACTAAGGTACGAGGTAGCAGCGGTAGTACACAAGCAAAGTCTAGTAAGATGATGTAGTGTGTTAAAATCTAAATGTATGACTAGTGTCTGCTTCTATTATCATGAAAATAAATAATCCCTACAGACTTCAGTGAACATTTATCTGAAGCCAGAGTTCTGATATAGTTCCAAACGAGTTTCTCCTATCTAACACGTTTGTATGCTAATTTTATTCCCAGAATCCGACTTGATGGAAACCGGTCCCAGACGTAGGTACCATATCGGGGCAGCCGGGCCACAGGCGAACTTTTGGGTCACGATGATAGCACATCCCTGAAACCATTCGGTATACCTTATCGTGTGAATGGAATTATCTATTTGCATAAACTATTCTAACATCAAGTTTTCTTTACTACAAATCGAAAACTACTTACACTCTTTTATTTTTACAAAATCTTCCGAACTATAATAATCTTTGAAAACTTGGGATCTACTTTTGATTCCAACTATTTCATGACGTCACAATCGTTACAAACGAGAGATTGATATCTTATTTGCCAGCATATTTCTATCTTTATCTACAAAATCGCAAATCGTTCCAATCAATTTTTTTCAGTACGTACTCTTTTCTATTCAATCTTTGAACTAACAGCAGAGTTGAGAACAGTTTATTTTATAACAAGGAGCATTAAACCTCTTTTTAGCAAAATTAGAAAATAAATGTTTTTTTCTTATTTCAAGCTCCCAACTTTTTACGATATTATTCATAATTATGTTTTCTGAAAAGATATAACGCAAACTATTTGTTTATCCTTCATTTGGAAACTAGATCAGCTGCTCCTTGCAATAAATCACCGGATTTGAAATTGTAGCCTCGAGCCAGGTACCTGTCTCAAAATATTGTTTACAATTTATTATTAAAGGTCAACGGAGCTTCGCAACAATATCTTTATCCAAACAGAATTATGTTTACGTAATGGGGTGTTTTGATAATCTAGGGCTCTAAGCGCTTTATGAAGTTTCAGTAGCAATATTAATAAGCTTGCGACATTTACGAAAGCGAATCAACGACTTCAAGACACCTATAACTAGTGAAATTTAAAGATGTCCAAGAGCTCGTCAGAGGTCCATCTAAATACGTTACATATATACATAATTATACCTATAAAGTTTTTATAAAAAGATAAAAATCCAATAGAAATGCATTTATTTACTATCTTCATTAGATTATCTTTTTATATTTTTAAATATGCAAAAATTATAATCGTCCTTGGTAATAAGAACTCTTTTGCAACTACAGAAAAGACTGTAGCAACACGAAAACATTTCATTCAATATCTTTTGATAAAGTGGACCTAAAATACAAATATCAATGCTTTTCATGGAGAATTCATATAAATAAATCCGGGCCATCCCTGCGCTTTGGAGGCGACGAAGGCATTTGAAGTAACAAACTGGAAATGTATCTAGAGTGAGTCAAATCCTTCCTCTATTACGGATTTCGGGATGATTTATTCAAGTAGTGGTGAAAGCGGACCGTGCCCATAAATACAGCTGAAGGGAAACCAAATATTTTGAACTGAATGGCTCTTTTCATTGCCGCAACATTAAATATGAAAGGACCGCGCCAAAAGTCCAGCCACATGCTGTATATTGAAGCAGGAATTTATTTTTATGAAATTCACGTATAACATAAAAAGCAGAAGAAACAACACATACGATAATATACCTACTAATAGGTAATAGAAATGTAAAGTTATTCCACGTTTAAGAAGTAATCTCCATCACGAACTTATTTTTAACAATCATCAGATCACACGAGTAGGTATGACTGGTTATTGACTGCTTTTCAAATCACGAAATTTCAGTTTCTATGTATTGAGAGATTTTTGAATTTAGTCGCTTTTTGAATTGCCCCGAGTGTTGCGAGTTACTTATTTCAGTGCGCTAGGTGCAAAACTGGTGCGACTGTTTTGTTTTCAATCGACATGGAACTAGAAGTCGCGAAACACGTAACTAGTTTCGGCTAACAATGCCGAGAAAATATTCAAACTTGTTGTATGGAGCAGTTCCGTACCAGCGCTAGTGGAATTGCTAACTAGCTGGAGTAATGCGATTCACTTCACTAATTCTGTTCAGCTGTTGTCGCGAGATAGGTTTAAAAATTGTACACGAACTGTTGAAAAATGCTAGAGACATCTCCAAGTCAAACACCATGAAAGCTATTTAAAGCCGTGATTCGGTTAGGTACTGCCACTATGTTTTAAATAATTAATAAGCAATATCTAAGCAATTTCACTAAAACTAGCGTTGTTGATTGACGACGAACTTTATCCTTAATCCTTTAAACTAAAGTTCAGTAAGAGTACCTCTTGCCTTACATGAAATATTTTAAAACAGTCTATGGTTATGTGAACTCCTTTTTGTATGCTTTCACTTTATGTGGAGTTTATAAGCTCAGTGAGAATGATTTGAAGTCTAGTGTTCCGTTGTCTATCGGCTTTGAGATGAAAGCGTAATTAGATCGGCACATAGGACGCCTCGTCTCGACTCTCAATCAATTTGCCATCAATTTGTCGTCTTTTATCCGACCACTACGTCAATTTGTCTCGTTTTATTCTTTTATAAAATTGTATTGGATTTTGTGTCCATATGTTCAAGAAAATAGCTAGTGCAGTCTAAAACCAGGGCATACCAACAATAATTTAGACTTTAAATAACATTTTTGTCCAACAATATGACTAAAAAACTGCATGATTGTCCTCGAAAAAACTTACTCCACGAACAGGATAAATTCCAGAGAGTATAGTATACTATTGTTAGTAGGACTCGTCAATTCGCTTCACATGTTAGAAGTCGTACATCTTCTACCCTCAAAAGAGAGATATGGAATTGTTTTACATAAATATCTAATTAAAAAACTGTTAAAACACAGTTTATCTCAAAATTCACAATAGAAACATTTTACGTACAAAACATCTAATTCAAAATACATTTTAGCCTTATTAGAAGCTCCAAACAAGGATCAAACTAAGCATATCTGAGCTTTCATCTGGTAAAATACTGACGTAAATTTGTGTGTTACTTAAAGCATTAGGGTAAGTGCATAACAGACAATAAGTGCTAACACAACCGCCGGTTACGAGACTTTACTAAGTGTTGCCATGTATAATGCATGGAAGCGTAAGATAACTTTTCCAAATGTACGCCTGCATACTTAAAGTTACTCAGTCTACTGCCTAGACAGACTAGCTATCTTCTTAATACAATAGTAATGCGTAGTACATTTTTAACTAGCTTAGGTTTGTATTAAATCTTAGTAATCTTAGTGCAGCTTTATTTCAGGACTAGCAGCATGTCCCTGCTTTGCACGGGTGTACTAATAAAACTAGCGGAATCAAATATAGCCCATACCCATCCCGACAGTTCATTCTACTCACCTGTGAAAGTATTTTCAAAATCGGCTGAGTAGTTTTAGAGATTACCTCAGCCAAAAGAACAAAAAAACATTACCCCTTTATAATATGAGTTTAGATATAAATAAGTTACGGATAGTTAGTTAGTTTAGTTACGGATAACCTGACGAGCTGAGGAAAGGTTTTAAATAACTGAGTATAATAATCGCTTGAAAAGGCGGTGATGCTTCAGCTTCAAGCCTAACTTTACAACATTTTGTTGTCATTTTTACGTATTAATTTATACAGCGTCAGAATAAAGAACACTCTATTGTCTGAAACATTGTTGAAATGGACAAGGCTTGTCCAGCACAAAATTTACATTTTTAGCAAGCCTCCGTTCTCGTGGTACTAAAATAAAAATAAACTTATGTGTTCTCAGTCACAAGCTATGTAAACATCAAGTTCCTACAAAATCAGTTCGGTAGTTTTTTTGTAAAAGAGCAAGAAACAGCAATAGATAGATGCTAATTTTCGTGAAATAAATAAACAGGATAAGTGACAAGATATGCAACACGATGAACCTACCGTTAGGTAGATCCCATGCAAAAAGGCGAAAGCGGAAGCCAGTTGCAAATTAAAAGGAACATAAAGTCTACTTTCCAGCCAGCGCCTGTGTCACTCCACCACAAGCCTGGAAAGATTAATTACAGGATCGACAGTTTTAATTAGTTTTGTAATTAACAGCCGCATAGCCCGCCTTCAAGGCAAACTAAAATAAATTACCTTTTAATACAATCACTAGGCTGGATTTAATCGGCACAGCGGAGTTGCCCCATTCCTTTGAAATAACACGAATTGTTGAAAACAACTTTAACCTCCATATTTCGAGTAAGCATACTCGTAGTGCAAAATCTTACATTGTGGTAATTTCTGATTTTATATTTGTAACTATTGGATACTAATGATGTTTAGGATTATCACAAACCAGATTTACAATGAAAATTCGAGTCGGAGTTTATGAAACTAGCCCAAGTTACAACAGTTTTGATCTAAATAATTAAACTGATTAGTCTTGCTTCCCTTAGGAAGAAAGATCCTAAGGGAAAGGAGGCCTCCCTTCCCTTAGAGGGGAAGGAAGGCCTTTGCCCAGCAGTGGGATCCAGTGGGCTAATTAGATTAGATTAGATTAGTCTTGCTTGTTTTAAAAAAAATAAAATAAAATGGCTTTATTTCAGGCAAAAAAATGATCCATATCACAATACAATTACAATATAAAGAACATTTAAGACACTAAAAGATAAATAAAAATACACACACAAATTTAAGCAGTCTCTTTTAGGTAGGTATGTAAAGGTACCTACCTAGTCATTTTTTATTACTGTCCATGTGGACAGAAATCCAGTGCCTAAAAATGGGATTGGTCAGATAGCCAGCAACAGCCCTCAGGATGGTGTTGTTGGAGCGACTTAATCTATTCCAGAACGCCGCTATTCTTGTTCTTCTGATTGCGAAGAAATCGGGAACTCCCGCGTCAGAGAACATAGTCGACGCGCTGCAGTGTCTTGGCAGTCTCATAAGGGCCCTGTATGCATTATTATACTGGACCCTTATGGTGCTGTAGGCCTTTCGAGTGAAATTGTACCAAAGCTGACATGTGTACATACCCAGACAGTATGCTTTAAATAGGGTGTTCTTCACATCGGAGTTGCACTTGGCAAAGCGGCGCGCGAGCATGTTACCTCTGACAGCGAGAGCTCTCCTCTCCCGCTCTATATCCACATCATCTTTTGATGTTTCCGTTAGTAGGTGCCCAAGGTACCTAAACTGTTTCACCATTTTGATGGTCACGTTACCCAATCGTACCTCGGGTACCCTCTCTGGGCCTTTTCCTGACCTGAACGCCATCACTTCGGTTTTATTGACATTATACTTTAATCCGTGCGCAATAACATATTGTTCACAGATTAAAAGTAGCTTTTGTAAACCCTTGATCGAGGGACTAAGTACCACCATATCGTCAGCATAACTTAGGTTATTCACACAGACGTTACCTAAGTGGCATCCGATTCTGGAGGCCCTCAGTTCCCCGATCAAATCATTAACGTACAGGTTGAACAGGTCTGGAGAAGTCAGCCCCCCTTGACGGACTCCGCAGTCTAGCCTATAGTCGCTAGAGGTCGTGTCGCCCCACTTTACATTATTAATTTGGTTTCCGTACCAGTACCTCAACAGATTCACCACATGATCTGGCACTTTCGCGTTCATCAGTTTTGTCCATAGAATTTCATAATTCACAAGATCAAAAGCTTTACTAAGGTCTAAAAAGCAAGCGTACACAGATGTACCCTGCGACGTATAGTAATTAACTGTGCTCTTCAGACTCATTATAGCTGAATCTGTCGAGAGACCGGGACTGAAACCAAATTGCGCGTCATCAATCTTTATATTTTTCACTAGATCTGGATAAATAAGTCACTCCAACACCTTACCTATAACTGTACCTAACGATATAGGACGATAGTTGGAAGAGGTTGGTGTTTATTAGTAGCATGGATACGTAGGTATATCGTCCTTGATAGTAGCATTGAAATGCCTACTTACCTACAGGTTTTTATAAAACCTACTCAAGGCACCAGACTCGCACAAAACATACACCACAAAACTGAATTACTATTAATTTATAAGCTCATCCTGTATTGGGTAGGTATTGTTTCTGAGAGAAATAAAAAAAAATGGATTTGAGTTTCAAATTGAAATATGATACCAGTCATTATCAGTTAGGGACAGGCAGTTGGACCGTGAAAATGGTAAATGTGCTTGCGAACGAAAGTTCTAAGTCCACAGCTTAAAAATCAGTAAATTCCATAAACGTTGTGATTATACTCGTATTCTCTTTGAAAATAGGTACTACATAGTTATAAATACCCCTCTGCTTTTCAATATTCAGATGTTTACTAGTATCACGCTCTGTTTGTTCCGTGCCTTTCTTTAATGGTAAACTTTGAATGAAATATTCAAATTCGTTGGGTACTCGAATTCATCAAACAGAATCGCTAATTTCTATTCCATTTAATCAAAAAGAGACGGGGCGGCGCAACTGTGTTCAGAGTAATTCGTCACAATCGGAATTGTGACAATTCCCTCGGGAAAGCTTTGAGAAAAATTGTCGCTAACGAGCTTGTTCTCTCCCGCATTCCTCCTACTTTTAATCCTCACCAACCTCCTCCCCTTTATCTATAGCACTTTAAAACCCTTTTTGCGATTTTCCGCGCGGTGGAATTATCAAGAAAAAGCGAAAGGAACATTTCATTGTCTACCGTTTTTAATTATTCGACGGCAATCCCAAATTGAAAATATTACCTTTTGTAAAATTCGAATTTAATGAAAAGTAACTGTTAGCCGCTGCCAAAATATATTTAACTGAAAATCATAACGAGGTACTCGTGTGACTCGCATTAATTTTTGTAGTCAAGTATTTTGGTAAGTTTTCTTTTCAGATATTCAAAAGGTTACTAATAGTTTGCTATTTTGTATGAGCAAGTGGATAACTCTGGTGATGGAGTTTTTAGGCCTCTTCCTCCAAAGCGCTTAAGCGTACTAATGGTAGGAACATGGGAACCCATCATTAGGTAGGTACATAATTTTAAACTGACGAAGATCCTCTAGAAGACTAGAAGAGCGGAAACTGGACATGACAATATATCATGTATATATAACAATATACATGTTACAATCTATCTAAGACCCAAGACTATAAAGTAATTGAAAACATTACAAATATTAAACAACAGCTTTCATACTTTTCGTGCCTAAATAACTTGAAGATGTTGTTGTTTTCTTAACTCTTTATATTTTCTTACAATTAGCTACATAAAATGGTATGTTTACAAGGTAGTATAATTAAATAACCCTTATTGAATAATGGTTTGAAATAATTCAAAGGGGAGCTCGAAGAATGTCCTCCCTCTCTGAGTAGCGCTCACTCTCATTAGCGATTTTCCAACCGAATGATTTGTGAAGGCGAGAAAAGTGCTGAGAGCTTCAACAGTAAATATAAGCGTTAAATTCAATGCAAATAGTCATTTGAATATTATTCTAGAAAAATGTCTTTTATGCTCAGAATGTAGGGGTCGTTTACAAAATAACGTTTTTAGGTTCTTCTTTAACTAACCTTAAGTTAGATTTAAAAAAACTTTTACAAAGTTAGAAGTAATGAGCTGGTCATCCAAACTCAATTTGATACTAATGCAAACTAACATTATAAGTAAAAAAAAATCTTGTATTCGAGCTATAAGGTCCACAGGAAAGAGTTGACTCTTATAATACAAGTTATAAACTTAACTTAAGAGCTCCCAACAGTATGAATTACTTATGTAAAACTCATGTACTAATAAAAAAAAAAGTTTTTTTTTTGAAGTAAGTTCGTTTGAATAAAATATAATGAAGCATAAATAACATACTATTTACTAATTCCGTTTGTTTCAGGTCTCTTTCAACTTTGATAGTCATTCGACCCTCACGTTCTCACAAACATTTGTTCCATTTCTGTTTATAAAGTAATAAACCCTCTACATTAAACCACAGGGCCTGTAAAGAAACTGTATTAAAATGTATATTTAACGGTTCGACCCCGTTCATGTCATAAAATCTCAACTTCCCACTCAGTAGGTCGTAATTGTAATCGGCCACTTTCCCTCCTTTAGTGGGCAAGGATGGGTTACATCGGAATCGAGAAAACGAAAGGAAATGGCCAAGACCTTACTTATAAATCTTGGTTACCCTTTCAGCAATAAAGTAAATGAAAATTGTTCACAGCTAATTATGGGTACTTACACCTTAAACTTTAGGGGAACATTTCAATATATACTTTTGTTTTCTTTTGATAAAAGTTTGTGATTGCTGATTGTGAAACTTTTTTTTTAAAAGAACACAATTGGAGTCTCCTTAAAGAAATCAGATGAAGATCACCGGATTTATGAACGAAAATACATCTCAAGAGTACAAGCTGCTACCTACTTACGAAATTAAAGTCGCTTTTAATTTTGCCACTTCTTTTATTTCGTTCTGTCGTTTCCATTTCACCATACTCCATGGTAAGTACCCGCCCAGCCACTTTGGGTCGAATGTCCGAGTCATGGCCTCTGTCAATATTGTACTAATGTTCGGCGGATGCATGTAACGAGCAGGGATTATCTTTTACCCGATATTAAAGGTCAAAGTCGATTGCTTCGTGATATGAGGGTGGTATGTTTTCAACAGAGAAGAAATCTGTATTATGTGTAAAAGTTTTATATGTAATTTTTTCTTTCTATTCCTACCTTCTGAGATAGCGTTGTTGGTAAACGCAAAGGTTCGGTGTTGATGTAGTGAATCTGATATACCAAAAACATTGACAAAATTATGTTGTGTGAGATCCGATAATCGGTGAACACTGAACATACATAAAAACGTACATTTAGTGAGACATAAAAGTTTTTTTTGAAGACCGTTAAAACTAGCTTGATTGTTTATTTTGGGAGACAAGGGTGCTGAAACTTTGTCATTAATTTCTACTGCTAATAATTCCATCAGTTACTTCTTTACATCTGCAACCACTGATTCTAATCTAAAATGCGAATTACTGTTTTTTTTTTTTTTTTTTTTTTTTTAATAAATAAATATCCTAGGACATTCCACACAGCGTCATCTAGTCCCAAGCTAAGCAACTTAATGCTTGTGTTATGGTAACCAGATGACTGATATAATACTTAGATACGATTTTTTGCTACATTATCTACATTATCCGTGTACTTTGATATAATTCCTTTGTTCCTCTCCACATGCATGTTAGTAGACCACACAATCAAATGCTACGAAGCATGAGGCGAGTGCGTGACTAATGTTTTGCTCGTAGACTACTACGCCACAATGCTACGCTGCTACGGCGTAGGCACAAGCAAAACATACCTAACAAAAGTGTACTTAAATTGGTTATGTGTTTATCTTGGTCACGTTTTGTTTTTTATTCGTGATTCTTTTATTTCGTAGGTTTTTATCATAATGGATATATTATCATATTTGATTATTATTATTTTATTTATCATATTTGGATATATTATTTTGAGCAAGTGGCCAACTCTGGTTAAAAGCCGGGGCCGAAAATTTAACACGCTCTCCGAAGCACGAAAGCGCTCAGCTACTACTCGCGGTCACGGTCCGCCATCCAAGAGTCTATCAAGACCGTAGCAAGCATAGCCATAGCGCTACATACATAATAATGATAAAATATAAATTAATCGGGCATGAATAAATTGAGCTTTTAAGTACATATTTTCAAAAACTGTGCATGTGATAAGTTAAACCTTTATAAAGCTGTATGATATGGGCAAAATCTAACAAAAAGGAGCAATCTCCAAATATGTCCATCATTAAAAATACCGTCCTGCTTTTTTCAGACATTTTTACCCAAGTGATTTTAAAGCAAATAAAGTACCACGTTTTTTATTGGTAACAAAAACTGAGCTCACAGCCACTTCAATATCCATTACGCCGTGACAGCCGCTGCAGTGCTGCGCAAACAGCGGCGACAGCGCTGTCAGCAGCTAAGCGGTTTAAGACACGCTTACCGGCTTACGGCTTTTACAATATTGAGATAAAATAAAATGAAATCTTGATTATATACCCAAAATGTGGGAGACATTCTCTAAAGTCTTAGAGTAAATAAGGTCCTCTGAAGATGTTTCAGAGGTATTCCAATGTAAGTCCTGAGACAATTCAATACAACCCTTCGAGTCTTTTTACCAAAGTTATATAGATTGCAAGACTGTTGCAAAATAAATGTATTCCTAAGATACTTAAAAGATAAAGATAAGTCTAAAAGTATCACAAAACTATACAATGCTAGATTTTGTTTTTGCAAAAAATCTATGTAAATCGTTACGGTATAAGTTCTGTGTCATCACACTCAACAGCTATTTTTCTTCTAATTTAAACCATACCCATAATACTGATGAGTTCACCAACCGCATTCCATAAAATAATTGACAATGTCTCAGTAATTAGGAGCAGCAGTGTGAAATATTTGCATTCAAATGCTTAAAATCTGAACAACAATTTCTTATTTGCTACATATTCCTGTCAGTATAATGAAAAATCTATGTTTCACGTTTAATTTAATTTGATGTAGGTTATTTGACAGCGTGTTTGGTTGAGATGTTTGTATGTCACATTAATATGTTAAATTCAATTATAAGTGTTTATGCTATTGATAATGAATATTATATGAACCAAATATAATTAAACCCAACATGCGTGTAGCTCGAAACGTAACAAGACGTCTATCATGCGATTCTTAAGAATCCTATCGTTTGTCGAAAATATACTCTGCATTTATAGAAACTATTCTTTTTGTAGTAATTTGGTTCGAAAAATGATTTTACTGAGAATCATATTCGAAATAACAATGAATACTTTTGTTACTTTCAAAGAAATGACTGTACCTGGTATAAATAGTGTAACAAAGATATTTTTTTTCTTAAGCTTCGTTAATTCTACAGCTACTCAATTATTAGCGATTTATCACACAAAACCCTTTAAGAGACTTTTAATGTATTTCAAACTGTTGGATTTGTATTTCCCGGACAACAGTGAAACTATGAAAAAGTCGGTAACGCTACAAAAATGTTTGGTGACTTTTGCAGTAATTAACTTCTTTGTACAGATAAGTATGACGTTACCAGTTTTACAGAAGTTAGCTAGACAATCAAAATCTTTTGACTTTTACTTCGTTTCTACAAGCACTTTTATAATAAATTTAGGCAATTTTCGTTTTGTTATTGAGGCCAGTGTCGTGTGTTGCGCTTTAAGCGCAATCGCAGATCAGCTTCTTATCATCGTAAGTGCGATAGAGAGGGAGAGCTTCGGCGTGAATGTGAACACCGGGGAAGTGGACGCAGTGTGTGAACACGCCGCCGTCACCATTTCACACATTTGTAAGAAGCGACTCCGGCTGTTCGACACGTGGTCGGCTGCGTACGCGACCGTCAGAAAATGTTCTGAGTTGTGCAACAAAATTTTTGGTTTCCAGGTAAATATGTGCCGTGACAACATAGGCGCCTTTATCGACTAGTTTCATTATAGTCCAAATACAACGTCAGTTTAGCAAATACATAGATACCAACACAACATATATATTTTTTTAAATAATACATAAAAGACGATCCAGTGTAAATAAATAATTTTAAGTATCAGTATCATGCTTTTAATCTAGCTAAAAAAATATCATTTGACTGAAAATACATCCACATGTTTTTTGCTAATTCTTTCATCTCGTATCAAGCAATCTTCTACTAATTTTGTGTTCTTATATTTTATTCTGTCCCTTAATTTAGACTAGTGGTTCAAAGATCTGTTACAGTAGTTCAACTATGACCCACCTTTGTATCTAGCTCTGTGTCTCGCAGCTTATTATTTAGATTGCACATTACCTTGTCTACTCATAAAATGTATCCTCCTCATAATTATAGTCACATTGTGTAATAACCTTTTAAATTAATGAAAAATGAAATGAAATGAAAATACTTTATTGCACACTGAAAATAAACTTATGAACTAAAATCCTTAAAAATCCTTATTAATCTTACTTATTTTCAGATTACTCTGATGTTGACTACAATATCTATGTATTACATTCTACTGCTTTACATAATGATAACCATGGAAGTTGAGGTAAAATCCTGAAGTCACCCAAATCCCCTTAAAATTAACAACGTAAGGTTTATATTACTACTACTATTACTATTACTGGGTTATTTACATATATATTTTTATTTATATGTACTCGTAAATATGTATTTATTTGTATTAAGCCGTCTACTTACTTCTCTTCTCTCTCTCTTTCTTTCTCTTTGATCATATACCCAAACGGAGAGATTTACTCTCGATCTCTATCGGTCCTTTAATTCAAATATCATTTTACTGATAGTTACGTTTTCGGCGTCATAGGCTTCGTGGCCGAGTGGTAAGGCAGCCCAGATAAAGGGCGATCACTTGTGTCACGCGGGGTCAAGTCACGTAGAAGCCGTATTTTAATTTATATCTCTTGAGCGTATTAAAGTATAATAATGTATACTGTTAAATATTTATAAATATTTTTTTAGGGTGGTTTTATGGCCATAGTGCAGTTTGTGTACATTGTCTATTTTGGAGAATTCATGGTGGCTTTGTACCTTGTATCGCGAGCGGCGCAGCGGGCACAGAATAATGTTGAAACACTGAAACGAAAACTAGCAGCGTTGCTTCTTCATTCAATTAAATGTACGTATTACTTAAAGGTCATTGGGTACCGTGGTATATAATTCATAAAATATTGTCAGAGAGATAGGCACAACTTAATTAGTAAAAAACTTGTAGAAAATCACGAGTACTCGTACACCAATGAAAGTTTTGACTGTTGAAACATCATTTTTAATCTAAATACCAACCTACTAGTCTAGAACTTCGGAACCCTACATTAGCGTGGCCCGACACGCGCTTGGCCATTTATTTAATTTCAGGTGATATGCAGTACAAGGCGACTCGGGACCTCCTGCGACAGGTGACTACGCTCTCGATAGAGACGAAGGCTGTCGGCGCAGTCGTGGTGGACATGACTCTACTGCCCGCTTGCTTCGCCCTCTGCGTCTCCAATACAGTCATCGCGCTACAGTACAATCATATCATTTAAATTAGATTAACCTGCACTCGGTCTAATGTAACGCTGTCGACCCAATATAATGTAATGCGACAAATAACTGCATTATCGTGTCGCGTTTTGTTGGATCATGGCAAACAACTACATAGAAACATTAAAACATAAGTATGCTCATAAGTACTTTTCAGATTTAGGACCATTGTTAATCTTTTAAATGTTTTGGAGTTAGACGTGTGAAAATCACCTATTTTTCCTACTATTTTTTTTCAGTAATTTTTTTATCATCTTTAAAACCCACAGTCAATCACTCAATATAAAATATAGACATAAATTCATAATTATAACGGCCTAACCAATAACACAAGTTTAAATTACAAAGCAAAAATAAAATTTATGCCTAAAAATGTCGAGTTCATTATAATAATATCAATACGAAAATGCCCAATCATATTTTACAGTATGTCAATAATCTAGACTTTAACTACATCCTCCGTCAATCTTACAAAACCTCAAACATGACAACATAAGAACCTTCCAGCAAATATATCACAGTCAGTGTTGGTGGTAGATGAGGGCGGTGAAGGTTCAAGGCATGAGCTATTCGATTGATAGAAAACATCCAGAAACAGTTCAAATTTCTGCAGTACATACAAACATTATTTTGTCCCGTAGCGGGGATCGAACCCGCAACCTCCGCGTTTCAGGTGGGCCTTCACCCACTGCACCACAGAGGTCGTCGAACACTAACTGTTTTTACATTGATAAACATTTAAATTAATTAAAAATATCAGAAACATAATGTTTTTACCGTTTACAAGTGGGGCAAGACGTGTTAAGCCATGGGTTTCTTGAGAATTATATTATTCGTCGAAAATATTCTCGGCATTTACAGAAATTATGTCAAAACACATTATAACTTTATAAATGAGATAGATAGATAATAATCGAACCTGGAGAACTCAGAGCAATCATTTCTCAACTGGAGAATGTCACCTTCACTGACTTATTTTTTCATCGCGATTATAGTGATTGTCCTATCATTATGCCATGTTTAAAATAATAATTAATAAAATAATTTCTACAGGTGATCATATAAATTATCTAGTTGAAATATTTACTTATATGTTCAAACATCGACAACACTTTCAATTAATCAAAATTGTCATAAACATAATCAATGGTATCAATAAGGTTTTCAGCGAGACAAGACGTGTTGAGCCATGCGGTTCTTGAGAATTATTTCATTTGTTGAAAATATTTTCGGTATCTACAGAAATTATGTGTTTTGTAGTAGGTTCATTCGCTGGCTGATTTTATTTAGAGTTCTAATTGATTTAACATGGAATACTATTTTTGCATATTTTAGTTTTCATCTAGAGATCTTTCCACTGTACATTTTCTTGAATTCTTTTAATTCTTTGATTATTTTATTTTTCGCTATTTACCACACTAGACTTTTCAAGAAACTTGTAATGTACTTCAAATCATTGGATTTGTATTTTCCAATCAACGCAAAACCCACGAAAAGGTCTGAAGACTTACAAATCGTTCTGGTAGTTTATTCTATAATATTCTCTATAATAGAGTTTGTTGTAGAAACGAGTTTTATTATTTTTGATCTTGGCAAAGTAAATTTTATCATTGAAATTATTTTTCTGATACATATAATTTTATGTGATCAGCGTTTTATAATTGAGGTTACTGTCGTGTGTTGCGCTTTGAACGCTATCGCAGATCAGCTTCTAATCATCGTAAGTGCGATAGAGAGGGAGAGCTTCGGCGTGAACGTGAACACCGGGGAAGTGTATGCAGTGTGTGAACACGCCGCCGCCGTCACAATTTCACACAATTGTAAGAAGCGACTCAGGCTGTTCGACACGTGGTCGGCTGCGTACGCGACACTCAGAAAGTGTTCAGAATTAATTAACACAATTTTTGGTTTCCAGGTAATAAATTACTTTCCCAGGTTAGGAAGTATCTTTATTAATAATTGCAAAATAACTAGCAAATGGTTTTAACCTCATTTCATGTATGTTTTGAAACCCACAGATAACCTTGATGTTGTTTACAGTATCCATATTCTATGTCTTATTGCTCTACAGTATAATCACCACGACTGTCCAGGTAATCTATATCTTTACATTTGCGGACGCTAAGAAGATTCAGAATACCTTTGCATAACCAAATAATTTATTAGTATACTTTGAACAATGCTTACACTTACACTTTAGTACTTACATTATAAACAACTCATCAATTATCAAGCTAATTATAAAAACAAGTATTTCATATTTTTCATCCGTTATTGGTTTTTAGAACACATTTTCACCAGCAAAGAGGTTCACACTTTGCTTCTACTTTACACAATACATGGTTAACTTGTACATTGTGTCGCGAGCGGCACAGCGGGCACAAAATAATGCTCAAACCTTAAAACGTAAATTAGCAACCCTTCTTCTTCATTCAATTCAATGTAAGTATGTTTTACTTTTCTCATCTCTCCTAGTGCTTTGGTGATATTGATTTTTTTTTAAACTACTCCCTATTTAATTTCACTATGTCTTTTGATAATGTTTGCATGCAAGGCTACATAACTAGTATAAACTACTCATAACTAATGTAGCACTGGGTACATAACTCTAGACAATGGCGTTGCCAACCTATGGTCCAAGAAGGGCAAGCTCATAATAAGAAGAATGAGATAAATATTAATTGTAGGTTTTATTCACGAGCATAATGCTTTATATGTATATTGCTTCTATGGCGTTTGTTTTAAAAATGGGCCCACGTTCAATGAGTAAAGCTTTGGGAGGCACAATACTTTTTGTTACCAATTTTTTTAATTCCTGTGGAGCCCTTTCTGCCCCCATTGGCTATGCTATGAATGTAGAATTATAGATTATACAACACATTTTAATTTCAGGTGAGGCGCAGTACAAGGCGACGCGGGCTTTGCTGCGGCAGCTGGCGACACACCCGATACAGACGAAGGCTTTTGGTGTCGCGGTGGACATGCGCCTGCTGCCCGCTTGCCTCGCCTTCTGTGTCTCCTACACAGTGATTGCGCTGCAGTACTACAAAATAGTTTAAAATCTATTGAAATTTGTTTTGCTGTGTTTTCACCATTAATAAATGCTTTGCAAAGTATTAAAGTCATCATTTGGGTTAATTTATGGTTTCCATAATTTTATTAGTAAGGACGTCTTCGTTGTTTACTGAAGGCTAGAAAGCCAGATATTATAGCGCTATCAGCATTGCCATAAGTAGGTAAGTGCTGATATGAACCACGGACCAACGGTTCGCGAGATCTCGTTCGACGCAAAGTACTAGGTGTTATTAAAACGAAAGGTAACTCTAATTCTCTGAAAAAGACATTAGCTGGTTGTTTGGCGTTGTGGTTATAATCAAAAAGTGATCATTGATCACTTTCATTTGAACTTAAATGTAATTTACTTGTACCTAGCTGACCAACTAAAACCTATTATTGTATGAAACTAACTTGAGAGCTTGTCACATTGTTCTCGTTTTAACAGCAAGTAACACATTCTCTCGATATGGTCAGACGGCTACTTAAATTAGTTATCATATTTGAAAATTTATTAGGATTTTTTAGAAATTACTTATTCTTTACGAAATATGTTAAATTATTATTTATTATTCGAACAAATCTCGAGGTTGCCTTAATATTTGCAAGAGGTAACTTGTATGGAAGTTACACCGATTTAACCCTGAGTTCTGAAACATTTTATTACATATCAACTAATACTTACACACTCGTAATGTTTGTTCTACAGATTTATCATTTTAAGAACTTTAAAAAACTGATCAAACTAATCAATTTATTTACGTCTTACTTTGCGTTCGATCACTATAATGAGAAAATGTTAATACTTTTCTTTGTGACTTATAACTTGATTGTGCTTTTTATTGATGGTTTTTATTATTACGTATTCATTTATGGAAAAGCGGAAGAAATTACATCCATTTATTTATTTATTCTTTTAGAAATGACGATTTATATAAATAACTTTAGGTTTCTTAGTGGGTTTTCTGTTATTTATTGTTTTATGTCTATAAAAACGTATCAAATCTGTAGTATAACTCGATCAGTTAACGAAGAACTAAAATTGAAAGAAAAAACTATTGTAAAAGGTAGTAGATCTTCAAACTTAAAAGATAAACTTCAGTTGATAGACAACTGGTCAGCCGCGTATGCTACGATAGCAAAAATATCTAAACTTTACAATATGATTTTTGGTATTGAGGTAAGTACCTACTTATTATTGCATACAATAAGCTACGGGTTTTCTAGAAAATAGCAATCCTATTAACACATTTTTTATATTCTAGGCGGCGTTTTTGCTGGGAATTGTTATAATTTACTATGTTTCTATTTTGTATGTAGCAACTTCACAAAGCGTCAAGGTGAGCCAGTTATTAATATGTTTTAATCTAAGTGTATCCGAGACGCAACAAGAGCAATGTAAGTAAGATTGACTTATGTATCTGTGTCTGGTCTGCGGCAAACGAACAACCGGATTTAATTTAGATTGTGTTTTATTTAAAAAGTGACATCACAATATTAATTTTAGATTTGATTTTAGGGTGTTTTATCAGTAAGAAAGCAATGCATGTTTGCAATAACCCTTATGAAGTATTTGACAGCGCTAATCATACTATCTCTGGCGGGGCAGAGTTCGGTTAACAGCGCAAAAACCTTGAAACGGCGGTTGTCTGTGCTCCTCATTCAGTCGCAAGGATGTAAGTTGTTTTCTAACTGTGATATTGCAAGTTTAGTGTGTGCTAAGTATGCCCAAAGATATATTTGTGTCGTGCAAACCCGTAATAAATAAATAAAACTTCGTCACTATGCTGGCCACTTGCTCATGAGCACTTAATACTTATCGGCCACACACGATTCAGCAAGCAAAACTTGGTCCATAACAAAACAATTACTTTGTCACTAGTGCACCTTACTAAAAAAATCTACAACTGGTGTGACGCGCGTGGCCTAGTTGTATGCAGTCGCCTATAGCCTTTTCCTTTGCAGTGCTTAGGATCGCAGGGCCAAGAATAAAATATCGTCATACCTCTGTTAAATAGACATAGTATAAAGCTGGGTATTCAGCTAGCCGTGTAGCATGTAGGTGTGGACGAGTCAAACCGTGTAGCATCCGATACTGTATCAAGTGAGTACGTAGGATTGTCGCCCTTGTCGGATATGACTCATCTACACCTACGTACTCAATTGATACAGTATCGGATGCTACAGGAAAGGTGAGTAGGTACCTACCCTGCTCAATAAATTGATTAATTTTCAGGTGAGAAAGAATACAAGGCAGTGCGGGATCTACTACGGCAAGTGTCTACTTATCCTGTACAGATGAAGATTTTCGGAGACATGGAGCTGGATATGCGCTTGCTTCCAGCTTATATCGCTTTTTGCACCTCTTACACTGTTATTGCGCTACAATTCAGTAATATTATTTAGATACTTATTAAAACTTGTGAGAATGTGATGTTTCATTGCTCTCCTTTTAACCATGAACCAATGCTCTTGATATATACGAAAACAAAATTTCGTGCCAATATAGGTAGTTTAATTTTGGTAACCTTTAAGGCCTATGCAGACCGGGGCATCATAGCAAGGGATTTAAATTTTTGCTACTGGACATTCAAACGTATCGATATGGAAATACGACGAAGAAAAAAATCTCATGCAGTCCCAGTCTGCGTAGGTCTTTATAGATTACCAAAGAAAAATTGTTGTTAGTGTCAACTTTTTTGTATAACAGCGTTATACCTATTCAGACTTTAATCAGATTGCAATAATCATACTTCGGTATCATTTATTACGAGTGTTTTATAAAAGCAATGTTGAATTTTGTAAGGCGGCGGAGTACCCACAGTTTTGATCCAGTAATGACTTTGATCGTGTATTTTAGTAATTTGCCTCCGAAATCATCCTGGGAACTTTAGAAGTACCTACATGTTGTTACGGGTTTAAATATAATATTTACTACTACCAATTAATTATATTAATGACTACATTTAAGTCTAACAAAACTCAACACCATTATAAGTTTACGAGTAATTAATAATGGATCGACTAAATATCTAAAAACTAAGGTATCTTTTCGTACTTCAATTAAGTTTTTGACTGTTTGAAACATCATTGAATCTCAGCATTCTCCTGCCCTTATCCTACGCTAGGTGGGGTCGGCCTAACATGTTTTTTTCTTTTAGAATCTAAATACTATAAAATCTACTAGAAAATCAAATCAAAACAAACAACTTCGGAGCCCTTCATTGGCGGTCCGTACGTGCTTGGCCAGGTACTATCTATTTATCGATCTATTGAAAGTTGAAACACTTAAGCCGTCAGACTTAATTGGATAGGTACGTAATTTATCAATGACTATAGCTACGAGCCAGTCCTCTATTTTCATAATTAAATGTAACAGGAAAACGACGAATAAAGTCACACATTCAAATATAGTCGCGTAGCGACAGGTACAAGACAGTAGCCACCATGGTCAAACAAATAATAACATTAATACTAAGAGTCGAAAATGTAACCGGGTGTTTCAGAAACTATTGCTCTTTCGGAAAATTTGGGAAAACTTTTGTTTTGTTAGCATTAATTGTAGAAATATTCCTGATATTTGCGAGTATTTATCTACATTTCACTCTTGGCAATGCTTTGTATAACTACGTAACGAAGATTCTATATATAGTGATGTTGATTATACCGATATATTGCACGAAGAATTATAAGATATTAGTATTACAGCTTAATAATATCATCTATATATCTGCAGATGAAGCTGGCTTTATTACGATCAAGTCTAAAAAGCTAATGTTAATTATAATTGTTTACATTTCACAACTACTCTTTTTAGATTTTGTGTATTATTTTGTATTTTGGAATGACATTTCAAAACATGTAAAATCTCTTTACGTTTTTGTACTGTGTGAATGTTTATCTAATTTGTCGTGTGGGTAAGGATAGCGGTCGTATGGGAGCGTAAAGGAATATGGTTTATATGAAACAAATGTACCAAATTTGTACCTAATTGTACCACTAATCAATTAATTTGTACCTCTAAGAATCAAGAGTAATCTTAAAAACAAAGTGAGCCGCGGACCTGACTTTCTGGTTGGCGGTCTAAATCGGAAAACGATATCGTAGGTTTACCTAATATTTACCAAATAAATGTACCTAATTTGTACCTCTTAAAAAGTATTATCTGAAGATAATGCGACGAGTATATCACGAATAAACAAGAAAATAAAATTTGACCCCTACCATTTTTGTCATAGCAAATAGTGATTTTAAAAATTAATATGATTTGGGATTACCAGATATTTACTAAAGGAATTCTTTGAATTTGTACCTCTTAAAAAATATTATCTGATGATAATGCGATGAGTATTTCTCGAGAAAATCAAAAAAACATATTTTTACTCCTACCACTTTTGTCATAGCAATGAGTATAGGGTGTATTACTCCTATTCACCATTATATTACCACTAGCTGCGCCCCACGGTTTCACCCGCGTAAGTCCCGTTCCCGCAAAAATATCGGGATAAAAAGTAGCCTATAATGTTAATCCAGGCTATCACCTATCATAATACATACCAAATTTCAACTAAACCAGTCTAGCCGTTCTTGCATGAAAGAATAACAAACACACACATACATTATCACAAACTTTCACATTTATAATATTAGTAGGATAAGATTATAGGATTAGTTCCTACTAATCCTACAATCCTATCCTGCTGGTAGTAGGATAGTAGGATGTACATAAACATAACATTAACCGGACTTACTATTCACTCTGCCCTGACTCCCTGAGACAAGCTTAGGATAGAGTAATGCGAAAGAAGATTGTCAATCATTTTAAGACGAGCACGACCTTCAATTACGACCAAGAAGAAGTCTTAGTTCAAGTAGCTGGTTCATGTTTCCCTTGCCGGTATTCTTGACGACCTTGCAGTAGGTATCCCTCAGCCAATCTTTGTGGGGATTACGACGATAAACAAAATTCTAAAATATAAACCAAGTTTTGTGCATACCTACTTAAAAAAAAACTTTAATACATAGGTACTTTAATTGCAAACCTTTTCGAATTTGTCATTGTTCGCTATGAATTTAAGGACAAGTCCCCAATAACCTATCTATCTCTGATTTTACTTAGATGTTTCCATACCATATGTCAAAATATACCCAGAGTAAGCAAAACAAAAGATAGAGACGTCATTGAGACTCTTCCTTATTGCTGGAATGATAGAATCATTATAGTGCGACCTAGCTTTGATTTTTGAAAATGTAGTTCTGTTTTAAGGCTATGTCTATCTGTTTATCTATTTGTATGGTTTTGGCCTCTAAAATCCAGGGTTTTTTTAAGCGTCTTGTCTTGGTGTCCAAATTTAAGATATGGCAACCCTATCTGTAGGTACCTAACTAATGTTGTCGAAGTACTTACAGTTCTTAGTCTCACCCTACCTATTTAATCAAAACCTGTATTGTAAATAATGCACACTCAAAATCGCTTTACTATTAATATATGGCTTAATTTATATACGGCTTAATTATTATTATATACGGCTTTAAAAACTTTACGTACTTAGTTCTCATTAGATCCTCAATTTTTTTAGTAGACCTCTGAAGTAAATTCTTTTAAACACAGATAAAAAAGAATATACACAACCCGCGGCGAGCAAGATCTCGTTCGAGGCGAACTACTAGTTACTATAGTTACAAAGGTTTTACAAAAATACTCGGCCACCGTTGTGCTACTGCCTTGCCCCACCTGTCATAACTTCGCCTAATTTTAAATAGGAGTTTACACCTTGTACTGATTTTTGCTATTCTAAAAATGGTAGGAGTAAAAATAAGTTATTTTGATTTTCTCGTGAACTACTCTTCGCATTATCTTCAAATAATACTTTTTAAGAGGTACAAATTTGGTACATTTATTTGGTAAATATCAATTAAAGCTATGATGTCTAGTTCATTCAGAATCAATATTAGACCGCCAACCAGAAAGTCAGGTCCGCGGCTCACTTTGTTTTTAAGATTACTCTTGATTCTTAGAGGTACAAATTAATTGATTAGTGGTACAATTAGGTACAATTTTAGTACATTTGTTTCATATAAACCATATTCCTTTACGCTCCCATACGACCGCTATCCTTACCCACACTAATTTGTCTTATTACCGGCAATTATGTCAGTATTCTGTAATGTATTGTTACCTGTCCTTATTGTCCGAGCTAATCGACGGCATCACTCGATCAGTGAATGCAGTAATCGCGCTAAGAACTCAACATCGCGCAGACGACGGAGCGCCCTCCAGCGTCCAAACTGAACCTCAGTTGTTTGATAAATGGTCGGCCGCGTACGCTGAGGCCGCAAAGATTTCGAAACAGTTCAACAAAGTTTTTGGACTTCAGGTCGGTATACCTACTTACTATACTCGTACATATAGGTATGCAGCGAAATACATTTATTTACTGAAACTTAACTTATACATAGTCACTTATAAACTAATACATAGATATAATATGACATTTGTAATTTTATTATATTGACTATAATTACTTTCAGATAACTTTCATGTTTATTCTGTTTATATTTTGCACTATTTGGAAGCTATACGCAATAACAAGGATAGGTCTTATGGTAAGTCATTACTGTACACGCCTAGTTTACAATCATTACATTACATCCTAGATACTCTGTATTCATCATCATCATGGGCGCTCATAATTATAGCCCACTGCTAGGTATAAGCCTCGTCCCTCAATCGCCATTCTAATCGACCATATGCCGTTCTCATCCATGCCTTTGCCTCTATGGCCATAGAGGGACCACCGGGCTGACGGTCTGCCTCTGCTTATAAAGCTTTCTCACTGTATTGATTTGATTTAATACCTGTACCTACTTTTCTACAAGTCCACGTTCACCTAATCACGTTTATAAATCACAAATGATTGTGACAAAATTCTTATAATCAAACGGTTTTTATTTTTAGGGAAAGAGAGCAAGAGATGACTTGATTGTCTTTTCGTGCTCATTGATAGCGTTTATGGGCTCATTTTACTTGTTGCTGCGAGCGGGACAAGGAGCAATGAACAGCGCAGAGTCACTAAGAAGAAGGTTAGCCATGCTTCTCGTGCGTTCAGTTAAATGTACGTATACAATTATTAAATAAAGCACAACATTCGATATAACATAAGTAGGTATTGCAAAATAAAACAAAACGTGAACATGACTTCTCCAATTCTCGATAAAAAGACTTGTTTCTTAATGTTAACAAATTTGTCATAACTACACATTATACTGACGCTTCTTATTCCTGAAATCCAGTAGTGCCCTTCTTCTTCTTTCCGTGCCTCTCCATTATTGAAGGTTGGCAGTCAGCTTCTTAAACTCCTCCTTGTTCAGCGCAAGTCGGAAGAGTTGCTCCACAGTTTTTATCCCTGTCCACTCCCAGATGTTACGGAGCCACGACATCTTTCGTGCCCTACAGGATTCTAAATTCTCGAAATGTATTTGAAGATCTTTGAAGAGATGATGCATTGACAGGACATAATAAGTGGGAATTTTGTCAATATGTGGTTCGTTTAACACCAGATGAGGCGCAGTACAAGGCGACGCGGGCCCTGCTGCGGCAGGTGGCGACACACCCGATACAGACGAAGGCTGTCGGCTCCATCGCGGTGGACATGCGCCTGATGCCCGCCTACTTCGCTTTCTGCATCTCCTACACAGTCATCGCACTGCAATACAATAATATTGTGTAAAATTGGTACCATAACATTAAATAAGCATACAATTTTATTTTGTTTTTAAGAGTTTATATCCTTCTTAGTTTGCACAAGGTTACCCTACCAAGTGGCAAATTATTTATTTTATTTAAAGCACAGGGAACAATATTTATAAATACTTCCTCGAGAGACGAGGAAGTATTTCTGTTGATAATTACAAGATCCTCGTCATATTTATATTTTTTAGGAATATAGACTAACTTTTCTTTTCAAGAATGATGCCAGCTGTATAGGGCGCTCACCCACTGCGAGTTTTTGTAGCGATGCTGTCGCGCGTTCGCATTGATACAGTAGCGATACGGCCGCTAGCTGCGTGCCGTTCGCCCACAATTCAGTCGCGATGTTTCGTAATCGCGCGACAGCCTCAGTACAAAAAGTCACCGTGGGCGAGGATCTTAGGATATATTTTTAAAATTTTGCACAATGTTTTCAGTAAGTAATAAATATAGTAAGTACAACATTCGTTTTATTTTAGCTTTGCGGGTTTAACTTTTCTGCATATTTTTGTTTTAGATCTGTGCACTTTTTTTTTTTTTTATTAAACCTGAATCTATAGGTGTGAGCCATTAATCAACTAATAAGTAGCTGTCCATCAATATCAATATATTATCTGCTTTTAGTTGATGGAATTTTTTCATTAGACATGCATTTTTAACTGAAATAGAGGAACGTCCTCCACTTATCAGCTACTTAATCAAAATAAGAGACTATTACAAAATTAAAAAATATCATTTGTGAAACAAGTGACAAGTCAGTAAGCACCATGGTTAAAGGAATTGTTAAATTCATTCTTAGAGTGGAAAATATAACTGGAATGTTCAGAAATTATTGTTTTTTCGGAAAAACAATAAAAACTCTTGTTATATTTAGATTAATTGCCGAAATAACATTGATATGTTTAAGTTTTTACTACCATCACGTTAATGGCTTAACCATTTTCAATTACGTTATGAGAATACATGCCATGTTATTGTTGATTTTACCCATTTGTTACACGAGGAGTTATAAGGAATTGGTTTTTCAATTAAATAATTCAGATATATTTAAGTTTTCTTCTGATCAAACTTGGCTGTCCAGAATAAAGACCAAACAACAAACGTTAAGGATATGCGTCATTTCTTATATCTCACTTATAATATCGTTAGATCTTATAAATTATTATATATTTTGGAATGAAATTACAAAGTATACAAAATCTGTTTTGTTTTATGCAGTGTTTGAATTTTTTTTAAATATGAGTTATTATCGATACATGTATCAGTATTCTGTAATATACTGTTACCTATCCTTATTGTCTGAGCTAATCGACGGCATCACTCGATCAGTGAACGCAGAAATCGCGCTAAGAACTCAACCCCGCGCAGACGACGGAGTGCCATCCAGCGTCCAAACTGAACCTCAGTTGTTCTATAAATGGTCGACCGCATACGCTGAGGCCGCAAAGATTTCAAAACAGTTCGATGCAGTGTTTGGTTTTCAAGTGGGCACTTCATGACAAACATAATTAATACAATTACAACAGTTCATTTTAAAATTACTGTATAAATTAATTCAAATCCATGTTTTCAGATTACTTTTATGACGGCTGTGTTTATGTATTACTGTATCAGTACTTCATATAAAATTATTAAAATGGGCGTTATGGTAAGACTGACATAGCTTAAGTTAGCTTGGTAGTCTACAAAACATATTTCATAAATTCAACGAACTGATTAGTTTACCTACCTATGTTATTTGGTTCCAAAATAAAAATGTATCTTATCTTATCTATGGATTAAAACATAAAAATGGAGCTTAGAGCTTTAAGTACTTACAATGAACAAAATGGCATTCCTTGAATGTTGCATTTAATTTGATTGAATGCAATAATCTCTAGAAAGTCGCATCGCCATCTCGTGTAATGGAACCATAAAAATTAGTCAGACCTTGTTTTATATTTTATTCAAAATTTGTTTTTTAATTATAGGAAAGAAAAGCAGTCTACGTAGCCGTATCTCTAACTACTGTAATAGAGTTGCAATCCTCAATGTTTTTACTTTCGCGAGCTGGGCAGTTGCTGATTAATAGCACAGAATCACTGCGAAGAAAGTTAACCGTGCTTCTTGTACAATCGTGTGAATGTATGTATAAATTATTATATTACTCGCGCAATATTGATGCACAATAAGAATAAGTCTGTGTCCTTCACTAATATCTATTTCCATTCCAAACAAAGAAAGAAGCACTCAATTGTAACTGCTCAGACATAACTTGCCTTGTTTTGGATGAGTCATCCAAGTGATCAGCTAACCTCGTGTCACTAATCGTGCCACCCCTGTTTAACACTATTCTTTATTCTTTATTCTTTAAGTACACGAAAAAATACACATAAAATACAGATACAAGATAGGCATGTACAGAGGCGAGCTTAACCCTATAAGAGTTTTCTTCCAGCAAACCTTTGAGGATAGGAAAAGCTTATTGAGTTTGTGGGTATGTTTGGTACAAAAAGAACAATATTGAAAAATAATAATAATAATAATAATAAACACATAAGTAGGTAATGGTAGGTAATAAACACTACATAAATAAAAAATAAGAAGAAATACATAAATATATTTAAATATAAAAATAATAATAATAATAAAAATACATATACCTGTACATATAATAAACGATAACAAATGGGATTACAAGGATAGATAATGCTCTTTAACTTTCTTTTTAAAAGTGCTAATAGATTGGCTTTCACGAATGGAGTGTGGGAGACTATTCCACAGCTTCACCGCTCCAACCGTAAAGGAGTCACCGTAACGGGAAGTAGAGTGAGAAGGAGTTTTAAGGAGAAGTGAGGTGGCAGACCTACATGGCACTCCCCGCGGAACACTATTTAGACATGCCTTTATATATTTACTAGATTTATACAGTGTCAGGAGGTAATCTTTGCCGGGACACTGTATCTTTGCCTTCGACATTGTTCAGATAAAATAGGCTTAAACCATCCTCTCAAGATAGCCGGCCATAACTATGAGATAGATCTCGTATCGTATCGTATCTCGTATCACTATAGTAAAATATTTAACTACTTATAGTTCTCATGACTCCAGACGAGGTGCAGTATGCGTGACTGCTTTAACTTTTTTATGTACCCTAAACATTTGCCTTTAATATTGCCCTTTATTAGGGTGTCCTAATCTTAAACCGGACCAGCCCTGTCCATAATATTATTTGCAAAGCGAAGCTTAACTAATAGTGACTTCAAGTGATTTCTTTATCTTCAGATGAGGCACAGTACAAGGCGACGCGGGCCCTGCTGCGGCAGGTGGCGACGCACCCGATACAGACAAAGGCTTTCGGTTCCATCGTAGTGGACATGCGCGTGCTTCCCGCCTGCTTCGCCTTCTGCGTCTCTTACACAGTGATTGCACTACAGTACTATAATATTGTTTAGTTAAATATCGCGATAATTAGTGAACTATTTGATTAGTTTAAAAGTAACAGCAAAATAAGTAGGAGTAATTTGCGCTTACCTTGTTGGTTACATATTTATTTCATTATATAATGAAATTTCTTTAGATGTAAGAATACAAAGCTATATTTAGAACATTACCTATAGATAACCTGACTTTTCTATCGGTCGATAGTTTGGTAGGGTTGCCTTGCTAGTACGAACATGGTAGATACTGAATAGTTCTATAGCGTGCGCACTTACATACATCTTCACACTGTTGGCTAATTAAAGTACACTTTCTTTAATTAGCGTTTTAGTGGTACTTGTCTATAACATAATTTGATAATATTTGTCCATACAATTATATTATACTAGCTGCGCTCCGCGGTTTCACCCGCTTAAGTCCCGTTCCCGCGGGAATATCGGGATAAAAAGTAGCCTATGTCACTCTCCATCCCTTCAACTATCACCACATAAAAAATCACGTCAATCCGTCGCCCCGTTTTGCCGTGAAAGACGGACAAACAAACAGGCAGACAGACACACTCACTTTCCCTTTTTTTATATTAGTAGGGATTAGATATAGCTGTTTGTGTCCCACTGATGGGCAAAGGCTTCCCCCCATTCCTCTCAGACGTCGCGATCTTGTGCTAGAGTCTCCCAGTTGGCTGTAAAATTATCAAGTTCGTCCCTGCCACCAAGTTTGTCCATACAAATCTTTTAAAAATTAACTTCCTTAACGGTTAATACGGCCTTAAGTATTTAATTAGAGTTTGAGTATTCGGGTATATATAAATCTCATATTTTTTTAAACCTTATAAACATTGTTAAGAATGATGCTTTAAACCTTATTTAGATAAGTTTTTTATGAGAATAAAGTTCTTTAAACCTATGTTTTAAACTATTTTTGTTACTAACGTTGTATGATCTAGCACTTGTGCATGTAAAGGCTTTTATGTATGAAAAAAGTGAAGATGTATCTCGGTTTTTTGTCCGAAGGCTTTGTGTAACTGTGAAACCAGTTTTAATTTCTTATTGTATGTCAGTTTTTTAACAATCATTGACAGCACGTCATTGTTTTCACAAGACTAATATTTAAATTAAGTTTTCTTAAGAACTTTGCAATGATGGATGGTATTGAAGTTTTTGATACAGACTTTCCAAGAAAACCTGTTCCAAATTTGGTTTCGATATATTTTTTACCTTGGAATTATCTTATTTAATTAAAATAAGTAACTAGCTTTAGTTAGACATGTAGTTATTTGCTAAGGTACTATTATAAGCTCAGTTGGTATTTCACTTATCAACTACTTAATCAAATGCAATACAAAATACGATTCTACAAGACTCATCAAAAAATAATAATAGACATATCTGAGACGCGTGGCATGCCAGTAGGCACTATGGTCACCCAAATGATTAATTTACTTCTAAAAGTTGAATATATAACTGGCTGTTACAGAAACTACTGTACTTTTGGAAATGTGTCAAAAATATTTGTTACGTTAAGACTCATCGCTGAAATATCACTGCTATGTGCATGTATTCATTTACATAACATTTATGGCACTATCTTGTACAACTGCGTAGTAAAAATTCACTCAATAATGCTACTGATTATTCCTTTATATTACACAAAGAATTATAAAAAAATAATCTTGCTATTTAATCATTCAAACAGATTTAGTTTTCCGGCAGATCCTGTTTACGTTAACAAGATATATACCAAAAATCAAGTGTTAATGTTCGGCGTTATTGCTTACAACTCATTGATAATATTAGCTGATGTTATTTTTTACTGTGTAATTTGGGATAATAATTCAAAGGAAATTAAATTTTCTTACGTACTGTTTGAATTTATTACAATCATTGCGTTCTATCGTTACATTTGTCAGTTTATTATTATTTCCTGTTATCTATATTTATTGTCTGAGCTAATCGACAGCATCACTCGATCGGTGAACGCAGAAATCGCACTAAGAACTCAACCCCGCGAAGACGACTTAGCGCCCTCCAGCGTCCAAACTGAACCTCAGTTGTTTGATGAATGGTCGGCCGCATTCTCAACGGCAGCAAAGATTTCTAAGCAGTGCAATATAATTTTTGGCTTTCAAGTACTTACCATTCAAAAGTTTACTTGGTATAATAAACTACTATATTTTTAACTTTAGCAGTAATAAAACTATAATGATCGTAATTTTTTTCAGATATCTTTTATGTTTGCTTTGTTTATCTTTTATTGTACTTGGAGCCTATTCACAATTACTAGAATGGGCATTAAGGTAAGGACATGCTTTTTATTTCTTGCAGAAAATATTATCCACTGCATTTATCTATGTAACTAGCTGCGCCTGTGGTTTTACCCGCGGTGAATGACGCTCGTTCCATGAATACCGGATGTGTTAATTAAAGATAAGCTATCTTGGAACCAAATATCATTTGAATCCGTCCAGCCGTTTAAGTTCGAAGAAGTTAAAAAAATTCACACTTACACACAAACTTTCAATAATATATATTTTATTTACAGAAACTAAACTAATACATATTTACATAACTGTACAAAATACAAATGGAACCAGTTGAGCCATCTAAGGACCGTTGCAAACGGTCTATAGGTAACTCAACCGATCCAAACCACTGCTAGATGGAAGCGTGCCCAAGACACTGGCCGCATTGCCACGCTGAATAGCAGTGCTGATTCGTTGAGCCAAATAGGAGCCAGCCCTCGGATCACGCGTCGCTTCGACCAGACGCCCTGAAAGAATTTTGAAAACGCGATGGGCCCCGTACCCCACGGACCCAGGGTCTCCACCATGTTTTTAAACTTTCACCTTTATAATATTAGTGTGATCCGATGAATATATTTTGAACAGGGACCCATAGTTTGAACAGCCGATAACTAAATTTCGTGCCAAGGTTCTTTGTTCTGTTTATGTTTTTGTGGATAATTAATTAGTAATAAAGTAATTTAAATAAAATTTCTTCAGTTTATGTTCTAAACTGCTAACATGGAACAAAATTTAGTTTTTGGGTATAAAGAGTTAGCTAAAGCCATTGGTTTTGCACGCAAACCATGGCTAAAGAGTATCTGAAATACTAATTAGTGTTCTTAAATTACTCATTGATTGATTACTTTCAGGGAAATGAAGAAAATGACTCTCTGGCCATCTTTTTAACCAGCCTATTTGAGTTTGAAATCTCATTTTACATGTTGTCACGAGCGGGGCAGCGAGCAATTCATAGCGCAGAATTACTGCGACGAAGATTAACTGTGCTCCTTGTGCATTCATGCAACAGTTAGTGTATTTTTTATCACGGGGCATTATCGACAAAAACGTGAATGCAGGCGATTGAGCATAGGCTAGGCTCCACCATGCCTCCTCAAGCCTCCTCTCTATTACGCCACTCTTTCCATTTTCAAGTAATTCCTATTATTTCAGATGAGACGGAGTACAAGGTGACGCGATCCCTGTTGCGGCAGGTGGCTACGCATCCGATACAGACGAAGGCTTTCGGCTCCATCACGGTGGACATGCGCCTGCTGCCCGCCTGCCTCGCCTTCTGCGTCACCTATTCAGTCCTTGCACTGCAGTACAACAATATTGTGTAGCAAAATAGTTTTACTCGTATAATACAATACTTGAACATAAAATGGGCATTCAACTTAATTATATTTCTGTAGTGATAGAAAAATTACAAGTATGTTAAGTTATTTTACAAGTATACAGGGTTACAGGAAAAGTCGTGCTAGATACGTTAAGGGCGTGGAGTACCCATCATTTCTGACTTATTTCACTATGAAACACCCCACCCTAAACTTAACCCTATTCGAGATATTCAACTTTTAATTTTTTTATCGAAAATTAGCAATTTCTAGGCGACTAAATCGATTTTTGTTAATTTTGTGTATCTTATTATTATTATTTTTACATTTTTACATGTGTAATAAGATGTTTCAGGACGTCAATCATTAAAATAGTGCATAAGTTAATTGAATAGACCGTAGTAGACAAGTAAAAGTTAAGAAATAAAAATGAATATTAGAAAAATTATTTTTCTCTAAGGGATATCTAAAAAAAACATTATGGCAACTGTTCGGCAGATGTTTGGTAAAATATCTACGTTTCATCAGCTATCTAACGAGGTATAACAATCTAGGGTTTGTATTACATTTCGTACTACAAACAACCAGTTACATCATGACCTGAACATTCCCACAGTCAGAGATGACATCACAAATAAACTGAAATCTTACGCAAGACGCCTGGATCTGCACCCAAACCAATTGGCGAATAGTCTAATGAAGGAATCCTCAACATTTGTAAGACTGAAGAGGTGAGCCCCACAAGACCTACTAAGAGAAGAACATGGACATGTCAGTGGACTTGCTCCATGAACGGAAGGACGATGACAAAACCCTTTGCTCAATGCCAAACTGGCAGATAAAAGTAAAAATTTTATAAAAAAAAAAAAAGTAAAAGTAAGTATAAAATTTCTTCTCCACTGTCGCCTAAAAAACTACTTTTTTCCACGAAATGTAATACAAACCCTAGATTGTTATACCTCGTTAGATAGCTGATGAAACGTAGATATTTTACCAAACATCTGCCGAACAGTTGCCATAATGTTTTTTTTAGATATCCCTTAGAGAAAATTTAAATAATTTTTCTAATATTCATTTTTATTTCTTAACTTTTACTTGTCTACTACGGTCTATTCAATTAACTTATGCACTATTTTAATGATTGACGTCCTGAAACATCTTATTACACATGTAAAAATGTAAAAATAATAATAATAAGATACACAAAATAAACAAAAATCGATTTAGTCGCCTAGAAATTGCTAATTTTCAATAAAAAATTAAAAGTTGAATATCTCGAAAAGGGTTAAGTTTAGGGTGGGGTGTTTCATAGTGAAATAAGTCAGAAATGAGGGGTACTCAACGCCCTTAACGTATCTAGCACGACTTTTCCTGTAACCCGTATACATGCATCCACCTGCGGGCTGCGGTTGGCTCGCGTGGAACACAACACCCTTAGATGGCTCAACTTAGTAAGTTTGAAATGTATTTTGTAAAGTTGTGTACGTAAACGTGTACCTACTGTACTTGTTTTTTTTACAGGCACCTGTTTTAGTTCCTGTAAATAAATGACTAAAAAAATCTGTCTAAAATTTTATAAACTTGACCAATGTTTATAATTACCTAACTTCATAATTACATTCAACCTATCTTTCATACGCATGGCACGCCTCCTGCTTTCATTTTATTCGTTAAATTTAAGTAATTGATAAAATATCTACTTATAATTTGTTCACTTATTAATTGGACTTGAATTTGTTTATTAAAATAACAAAAGTTCTCTACTTAATAACTTTAAGTAATCAAAAAAATACAAAACATTCATACTTAAACATTTTAGTTGTGTTACGGGGGCACATAATTAAGCTTTAATAATGGTCAAAAAAATCATTAAAGTAATTCATTTTATCGAAAACCTAACTGGGTATTACAGAAACTACTGTTTATTCGGAAAAATTATGAAAACACTTGTCTTATTTAGGATTTTTGTTGAAATAGTACTGACGTGTTCAAGCTGGTTCCTTTCTGATGTTAACAGCAATGCCATGTTTAACAGCGAATTAAACATTCACTCTATTGTGATGTTGTTGATACCGATATATAACACGAAAAATTTAAAAGCATTGCTATCACAACTCAATAATTCAGAAGAATTACATATTTCAGCAAATTAAAGTGACAAGAAAAAGAGCATAGAACAGCGGCTAATATTATTCTTAATCGTTTTTAACTCACTAATTTATATAATTGACTTCGCGTTTTATTATGTATTTTGGGATGCTTTTGTACTTGAAGTAACATTTCCCTTGCTGTTTTTTATTTTTGAATTCCTTTTCAACCTTGCTTATTACCGGCATTTATGTCAGTATCCTGTAATATACTGTTATCTGTCCTTATTGCGTGAGCTCATCGACCGCATCACTCGATCAGTGAACGCAGAAATCGCGCTTAGAACTCAACCCCGCGCAGACGACGGAGCGCCCTTTACCGTCCAAACTGAACCTCAGTTGTTTGATAAATGGTCGACCGCATACGCTGCCGCTGCAAAGATTTCTAAGCAGTATAACAAAATTTTCGGTTTTCAGGTATATAATGTTTTTGAAAGCTTTTTCAATTATTATTGAATACTTTAGGCTCCTGTAATCAGGAGCCTAAAATTATTCAATAATAATTAATAATAATTGTTCTTGTTTTCAGATATCTGTAATGTTGGTGATGTATAGTTATTTCTCAATTGAGAAGTTATATACTATAACTAGAACGAACGTTTTGGTAAGGCTACTTAAAAATTTTAATTTGTTTTTCTAGTATAAAGGTTCGACCACATTATGCCGGGCCGCAGCGTGTCGGGGCGGAGCGCAAAAATCCGCTCAAATCGCTTTAATACAATTTGTATGAATTATCGCACACTGTGCCGGGCCGCAGCGGCTCGCATTAATGCGAGGCGGATTCTCGTCCGTGCGATGCGGCCCGCCCCGCCCCGCTGCGGCCCGGCATAATGTGCTATAGCTAGCGGATTGGTTACATGCAAATTGCACAGTTGCATGCAAATTCTGGCAGTACACTGAACTCAAAATCCGTCAATGCACTGTGACCCGGCCCGTCACTAATGTGCTAGGTAAACATTTTGCGCTGCGCTGCGGCCCGCTCCGCCCCGCTGCGGCCCGGCATAATGTGCGCGAACCATAAAAGTAACATAAATATCTTTGTACGTTTTACACGGTGCAATCTAGTCAAAGCTAAGCAACTTAATGTTCGTGTTATGGCGAAGATAAGTGGTAAACTTAGGTACATTTTTTTGTAAAAACATAGGTTCAATGTTTATTTAAAAACATGCGGACCAGCAATTGCGCCGCAGAGGTCGTCAAAGTATTTGTATAAAGATAGAATTTCTTTATTTTCAGGGGAATTCTTTAAACCTTTTACACTACCAGGTTATTTTTGTAATCTCTATAATAGAGTATCAAGTGTCACTTTTCGTGATGTCGCGAGCGGGGCAGTGTCTGGTCAACAGCGCAGAAACACTGCGACGAGAGTTAACTGTGCTCCTTGTTCAATCGTGTGAATGTAAGTTTAAGCCTGTTGTGTACTAGGACCAAATGCCACTCTTCTCTTTTTCTAGACACACCTAATGCAAGTATCACCTAAATTAAATCTTATCGATGCTTGTAATTTCGGTAAGCTTGATTGTTGAACAGTAGTGAGGTTATGGTTAGGCGTGGTTAAAAACTTAAATCGGCCATGCCGATAATGATATATTTTTTTGTGAAGAGAAGCTTTAAGAATAGGGCTTCATGTTATTTCTTTATTTACAGGTGAGGTGCAATACAAGGCAACGCGGGCCCTGCTGCGGCAGCTGGCGACGCACCCGATACAGACAAAGACTTTCGGCTCTATCGCGGTGGATATGACCCTAATGCCCGCCTGCCTCGCGTTCAGTGTATCATATACCGTCATTGCGCTGCAGTACAACAAAGTTGTATAGATCATCATAATTCTCCCGCCTTTATACTATGTTTAAAGGACTGGAGGAAAAAACATGTTGTGAACATGCTTTCTTCCTCCACTCCTTATTCAACTCTGCATCAACTAATTTCATTCAAATCCTGTTTCACACAATTAAACCACTTTTTTAAAAGCTAAGTTGTTGATGATGTTTACGAAAACCACTTCTTAACATGAAACTTCTGAAATTAAGTTTTAATGTTAAAGTGTTGTTTGTGGTCTTCGAGTTAATGAAAATATTTTTAAGTCTTGTGCCCTAAAACACCGTCACCAGAGTTAACCAAACTTGCGTGTACAGAGCTTCGTTAGCAAATGAGATGCACACTATTTTGGTGGAATCGTACCTTAAGCGCAGGCCTGACAGAAGAGACGTAAGACGAGGACGGGGCGCGGGCGTTTAAATAAATAAATAAACAAATAAATATCTTTGGACATTCCTCACAGCGTCATCTAGTCCCAAGCTAATCAACTTAATGCTTGTGTTATGGTAACCAGATGACTGATATAATACTTGGATACATTTTTTTTAAATACATACATATTATAGATAGAAAACACCCTGACACGGAACAAATATCTGCAGAACATACAAACATTTGTCCCGTAGCGGGGATCGAACCCGCGACCTCTGCATCTCAGCCGGGCGTTCACCCAACTGCGCCACAGTGGTCGTCAAGTGGTTTGTCTCTACCGCGTCCCTTTCATACAAATTGTAAAGAAGCGTCGAGCGAGACGCCAAACATACATACGAGTAAGAGAGATGGCGCGGGCGCAACGCTGTACTTCCGCGACGCGTCCTTGTCTTACGTCTCTTCTGTCTGTCCTGCGCTTTAGGAGCAAACATGACTTGGCACTTTTGTTTGAAATTTAATGAATAAATTAAGTGTTCTTTTGTCTTTTGATAATTAGCTTAATGAGCGTTTTATTTGTGGTTTGTCATAAAACATTTGTAGCAGAAAGTTTATTTATTTATATAGTTTATAAAAACAGAGTAAAAAGGGAAAAGTGAGTAAGTAGGTACTTACTATTTACAATCAGGATCAACTGCTACTCAACTACTCTATGAACCTTTATAGCTAGACAGTTGAAATTATCACATATTCAATCATTATCATATTATTGGTGATGTAGGTGTTTCCTGTTGTCGCTAATTAAACCAGAATAAAACAAACACCGTGGTCCGCGAATGCGCTAAAGTCCATGACATCACCGAGCGGATGCTACAACTTAAGTGGAATTGGGCAGGTCACCTGGCGAGACGGAGTGACGGCAAATGGACCGAGACGCTGACCAAGTGGTAGCCTAGACGAGGACATCGCAATAGAGGATGTCCACCGGCTCGATGGGTAGATGACATCCGCAAGGTTGCGGCAGGTTGCACGTGGCTAAGGCTAGCGCAGGATCCAGGCGAATGGCAATCACGAAGGGCGACCTATGCCCAGCAGTGGGTTAAAAATGACTGATGATGATGATGATGATGAAAATAAATATGTAATTTCCAAACAATAAACGTGATTTTTTAGCATTTTTGACAGCAACCGGCCCTGAGATATTCATTGAATGGTACAGAACTCTCAGTGCGCGAGTTCGAGTTGCACTTGGCTATTTTTTTATTATAAATATAAATTATATATGTACTTACTTTAGTTACTTAATATAACCAATATGTTTAAAAGCTTTCTAATTGCCGAATATTAAATAAGAAGGTTTTCGATAGATTACTCGTCAATTAAATTATGGTAGCAGTGTAGAAATTTCAATTCTATATCGTACTTATCGTTACGACACGCGTTTTAGCCATGATGGTCGCTCCAATTCGAGTTATTCTCATAGTGGAAAATATTTTATGTCTCTACAGAAATTACACGTTTTTCGGAAAAAAATATCAAAAGTTAATAATATTAAGGACCTTCGTAGAAATCACTATAATAATTGGAAGCTTTTTGTTCCGTAGTAAAATAAACATAGTTCGAGTTGGCACATTTGAGTTGTATCCTGATGTATTAAACTTTTTTTCATTTTTTGCGTTAGTTTTCTCGATATATCATGCAGGCACTTTCAAGAAATTAATATCACAGTTCAATACATACCAGTCCTTTTTCCCAACAGATGAAATATATTTGAAAAAATTGCAATTCAAACAAACAATTCTCAAATACTTCTTTATTATTTATAATTGTCTTCAAATAAGTGCAGAGTTGGTGTTCACTTACTACGATGATGAGTTCGACTTTGGGTTGATATACGTTTTTATGTACTACATATTTGAAATTAATACCTATACATGTTTCCAACGATTAGTTAGTGAGTTTTTAGCTGTTAATGGCTTTTTATTCGTGATGGCTGAACAAATTCATTGTATTATTCGATCAGTAAACGAGCAAATAGAACAGGGGTTTAAGAAACTTAAATTAGGTCAAAAAGGCAATAAAATTGAAATTCAATTGCTCGATAAATGGTCAGCGGCTTATTTCACTGTTGAAAAGATAACTCAACTCTTTGGCGCTATTTTTGGTTTACAGGTAATACTAACTCTACATAATATAATTACTAACTCTATGAAGTTGTGTAAATAAAGTTTGTTTGTTTGTTTGTTTGACGGAGGTAATCTCCGAAACTACTAAGACGATTTCAAAAATTCTTCACCGATGATGTGTAAAGTGGACTGTCTGGATGATTATAGGCTATATTTTATCGTTATTTTCATAGTGTGAATATAGATGAATTGAAAAAATAAATTGAACTTAAAGGATGGCATTGTGGTTGATTTCGAGGTGGTACAAAGCTTCAGAGAGATTGTTATAAATTATGTCAATACTATGAATGAACATTTGTTATGAAAAATATCTTTGTTTCAGATCACTTTCCAAATCGTGATTGTTCTAATTTTCTACATTATAATGTTCTATTCACTAATTACTCTGACATTTCAGGTATGATAATCATAAGATAGAATATTATTACAAGTAACTTGATAATATTTAATAAATGTATTCTTTCTTTCTTTCTATATTGCGTTAAATTTAATCATTTATTAGTTTAAAATAAACTTCTAAATTAATTTCAAAATAAACTTCCAAAAAACTGTTCAAATGTTCGAAACAAGCTCGAAACATTTCAAGAAAGCGCTAAAATAGTTAGCGACCACTACTTAATGGAAAATAAAAAAACTCAAATTTATTTACGGCGGCCGCAGTGTAAAAATAAAGCCAAATTTACTTTATGGTCATTGTCATCAATTTAATTTAGGTTTCAAATATGTTTTTTGCTTGTTACTCCTATGACTATCCGTATTAGCTAATATAGGTTTACTGGTCCAATATGCATAAGGTGGTATATTTATTATTCCAGGGCAAATTGACGCCGGCCATTGTACTTTTGTACCTTATTTTCATACTGCAGTTTATGATCTCCCTCATCACTGTAGCACACGCAGCGCAAAGAGCAAGAAATAAGTCTGAGACATTGAGGAGGAAACTTTGTGTACTTCTTATTCAAACACAAGGATGTAAGACGAGTTTCAATATTAAATAAAATACAATAAAGTTGCACAGAAAATTACCATGTCAATAATAATAGATTACAAGGTGAATACAAGGTTTGAAAGGCAAGGTTTTTCGATGCACGAGATGATTTATCGCGCGAGCATCAGAGAGGTTAGAGTGTATCGCAAAAATGCTACTTTGAACCCTATGATCAGGCAACTTCGTGCGTACTTTCTGTGTATGAGTAATGAAAAATACTGTTTTCTTTTTTGGTTTTATTATAAGCATTTTTATTAATTACAACTCTGAATTGCAGGTGAAAAGAATTACAAAGCGACGCGTGATCTCCTTCGTCAGGTGTGCACTTATCCGATACAGATGAAGGTCTACGGCTCGATCACAGTGAACATGAGCTTGCTGCCTTCCTGTGCTGGCTTCTGCTTAGCCTACACGGTCACTGCTTTGCAGTTCAATAATATTATATAGTTTTTTTTATAAAACCCTGAGGCTAAAATTTTGTACCAACGAAAACAAATTTTCGTGACGATTTTCGGCATCAGCTTATATCAGCTCTCTTCGTAAATTGCCACAAAACTTCGTTTTCGTCAATCTCCAGTTTGGTATCAGTCACATTACGTCCAGTTTGGTATCAAAATATTAATCATAATTATTATGATTTGTATAAGCAGCAAATTTATTTTATAAAATAAGTACATACTTATAACACTTGATAAAATAATTTATGATTATAAATAGAAATGTATGACTATTGTCATGGGTGCACAAAGACATTTTTACCAAATCTCGTTTGCATAACTCTAAGTAAATTTTTATCACCACAGCTATAAACGCAGCTTAACTTTTTAAAATTAAATCTAAAGTTCAATGTCTGTTTCAACCAGACCTACTGAAAATATTCCCTCAGATCCAATGCATCCTATAAGCAATTGTGAGAAAAATCTGGGGAAAGCATCAGGATTATTTTGCTGCGAAGTTTTATAGAACGCTGCAAAAAAGTGACTTGTCTGCAAGTTCGTTAACGGTGAATGCAACGTCAGCGCCCCCTATCATATTCCGTCAGTCTTCAAAACTGTCAATTCATCTTTTCTTGTAGCTGCTCGTAGCCTTTCGTAGAGCTTTGCTACAATTTTACAGCATTCGTAGCGTGTGTTTTTGTTGAAATAAAATTAGATCAAACTATCTTAATTAAATGTGTACCTATTAGATACTTTATTGTAACTTATATTTTAATTAAAACTTAAATGCCACAAAACCTGTTTCAAATGTTTTGTTCTTAGTTCAACCTCTGACGAAGCACTCATTAAAACACACTCCGCAAGTGACAAAAATAAGTAACAGAGACGCATTTTCCCCATTAGTATATTACAAAATGAGATACTTGCCTTATGACGGTCTCGCAAAAGAAAAACTGTAAATAGTAGCCGAGAGCGGGCGGCGATAAAATGAAAATGAGGGGAGGGGGCTCGTTAGCCAGCAGTCTTCTCACTGCTCCACACCAATTGTCGCGAGCTCAATATTTACAATTAACTATTAACAAAACCCACCTTATCTCCAACACATTACAGTTCAAAACACTTTAGCAATCCAGCCGCATTTAAAAATGCCGTCGGAACAAAGAATGCATAAAACTCTGCAGTACAAAGGATTTTCAGAAATGTAACAGACGTAATGTCTAATTAGATGATTCGTCCTCGCTTTTGAGTGGTTCGTAAAGCGCCACCAATATTATAAAATACAAAAAAAAATAACAGTATCATTACTCCATAATACTATTTGAATATAAAGTATTTAGTAATAAAAATACTTACTGCTAAGTATATTAAAAATACAATAATTAAAATATTGATAATAATTAGTACTTATGTTACTATAAGTATTTGTGCTTAAACCACGACTGGCCAACTCTGGTGACAAAGTTTTTTGACCGCGTAAAGGCCTCGGTCATGGCGACACGACTTTAAAAGCTGGGACTGACATATAATATGCCTTCAAAAGCACTGACCGTCAGCTAGACGTATTGTAAGATCCCAATTTGACCATACACACTAAAGCTTATGGTCCACAGCCGGCCAAACTAAGTTAGTTTAGCTTAGCTCGCATAGCCAGTTTTTCGAATCATCTTACTTATTTAAAAAAAAATGACAAAAGTAATCTTGCAAGATCTCAAATAATTTAAATGGAGTTTCATTATTTGGGCGTTTATCCCTCAGCTCACAATGAATGTGACATAAAATCACAGAAGTGTCAACCGCCGTGTTTACTGCATCGCATCGTTGCGCAAACATCCCAATGTCTCATGCTCAGCGAAAGCGCAATTTAATCTCGCGAGTTCTATCTGTATGCCATCTGTGTGAGCCGGCATGAATGGGGTGCACAAACAGGCGGTATAGAGCCTCGGCCTCTAGTCAGGTGCTGTATCACGCACACACGCTGCTAAGCATGTCATGACGAACCAGAGCTAGGAACTAGGAATAAACAAATATGGCATTTAGTTTTTATCTCATTCTTTCAAGGTGGTTGAATATTTTTGCCAATATTTGCACAAGTTAACTTTCCAAACGTGAAAGGTTGCAAGCCCATCGACGCTACTAGAAAGCTAACTGGTTCCCTTACGATTCTGCTTTCACTGTTAAAAGCTCGTCTTAAAGCGTATATAAATTTTTGGACACGACAAGTCCATTGATGCACGGCCGGATTCGAGCCCACGACATCCAGAACGAAAGTCGAAGTATTAATCAACTTAGCCAACACGGCGGATTTTTATAGTTTATGAAGAGTAGCGATGTTGCACACGGCCGCCATCAAACTCAGATTTCTACTTGTTCTACCAGTCTGTTTATATTTCAATGCAAAGGAACTGTAAAAATATGTATAAAGCAATGCGTAAAGTATTCAAAATCTCATATTTTTCGCAGTGTAAGCATCACACATACAAAGTGCCGGTCCACTGAAAGAGATCTCTTGGGGTAAATGTCGGACCTTAATGGTAACTACTCACTTTATTTGAAAGAAAATATGAACGGAAGAAATGAAAACAGTGGAAAATGCACTGCTTTTAGCAAAGTTACGTTTTTATAAAATGTATTTTCATTATTTGTTAGAAATCTACTTATAAAGATTCGATAAACGTTTTCATCAATATTGATGAGTTAGTTAGTACCTACTAGTTTACTAATAGTACCTACCTACCTACCTACCTAACCTATCCATATCTGTTAAGTGTTATATAATACGAGCGTTTAGTAATTATTATAATTGAATTGACCCGTAAGATAATTGGATTAACAGATATTAATATGGAATTAAAATTGAATACGACAGTTTATGGAAAACCAGACCAATAGTTCGGTTAACAAAAGTAAACCTTTATTAAAACAAAGAAAATGAAGTAAATAGAACGATCAGAAGAAGAATATTTCCATGTTCTTCTATTTAATTATTATAATTGTAAAAAATTGCTAATAAAAACATAAAGTATGAAGAACAAAGGATGTTCTTGAAATTTTATCATAAATTGTCAATGAATAAAGTCAACATTTTGTTTGTCTATTTTTGCTGCACCGTTCAGCCGTCAATACAAATTAGTTTATCTGCTATGGCCGTGTGAACGAGTTATGCAAATTGAGTTATCTGTTTTCCAGCGTCCAGTTAATTCAGTTCTTTCCTTGGCTCTTGGCTGCTCGAAATTGTTCTAAGTATTTTGCATTTTGATGGGCTTCGTAGACTGACATCGTTCGTGATGTTGCGTTTTTGGGAATTTACTGGGACTTACGTATGACTTGGTGAGCGAGACTAATGTATAATAAAAACTCGGCGTTCAACTAAAAAACCGTAAGAGACGTAGTAGAATCCTCATAATATTTCCATTATTTTAAGGTTAAAGTTAATTTGTTAATATTAAAATAAATAATTTTAGTTAATAATAATATAGGTATAAATAAAACTTAGAATGTTATGTTTTTACCCTGACATTATATAACATTGGATAGTCGAATAGCCAAGTGTGTTTTTTCATTAAACCACAACACAACCAACTAATTAATAAAATTATTTGTGCCCCATGTGCAATATAAACAGGTCATGTATGATTAAAACGCATAAAATAAATAATTCTGCACACATCTAATTCACCGTAACACTATTAAAAATAACCTCAGTTTAGCGCGTAACGAGTGCGCCACATCACGACCATAAAACTGGCCGTAAAGGCTGCGACCAGGCGGCGGCCATTACACCCACAGATGTTATCACGACATAAAATTCCGAAATTAAAACCTATAAAATATCGTGCCCATGATTTATTTCGCTCGGCAAATTATTTCTCGCTTCGATATTGGACGTCGTAAAGAGGATTGCTGTTTTATGTCAAAAACAGGTGATGGAGGATTTATTCATGTCAAATTGAAGTGCTATCAAAACGGACTTAGGTCAACCCCTAGATTAGATTTTGCGCAAAAGCTTATGTGTTGTGGAAAATATCGAAGGAAAAACTGCAAAGATATTGCGATTTCGATTTGATTGATCGTCATGAAAATGGCTTGTATTGAGAAGGGACTTTTAAACGTCTGATTTTAACATTTTAAGTCACATTCCTGGTAAGTAGTTTTTCCCGTAAGTGTAGGCAAAGATCGCCTCTTTACACTATAAATAATCTAGTAACGATAAACTATTACGCGCACGTACAAGTAATATTACGAAGTACATTTGGATATTAAAATCATTCGTATTGCGTGTTTCGTATGTTCAGAGTTCTGTGGACTCATTATACTAATGGCTATAACATTATGAACTTTATTCTCTCAATTCGTTGCATTTACATAAATCTGTGGGTTTAATTTAATAGTTAGAACGCTCATTGAGGTCGTCAACCTCTTTGTAGCATTAGTTATTTTTAATAACTTATTATGTTTGATATAAAAAATAATAGAGTCGTTTTATATGAAACACATAAACACATAAATTAAGAGTAGACGTAATGTTCAAATAATGAAATACGAAAAGTGCAATCAAAAGTAGGTACCTACAATTTATTTCTAAAGAGGATTTTTAACTTCGAGGCTCCATAAAAACTCGGGTCCAAATGGATTAGATACTATGGTTGCCTTTGATACTTTTTCAAAACGAAACCAAAACCTTACCATTTAACATTTACAGTTTACTACCACACAAGAAGATATGAAACACAACAATGTACCTATTTATTATGAAAATCCGCAACAATTTAAATAAATATGAGCGCAGCGTGCTTAGCATAACATAGCTTATAGGTTTGTTAAAAATTCATAGCTTTGTAATTATGTTATCTATAGTATACTGTATGTGTTTGTGAAAAGACGACTTCAAAGGTACAAAATTGGTAGCGGACGACACGCAACAGAAACAGATGACTTGTCGCTGCAGTGCAGTCATGGTTTCAAACTTGACTGCAATCGGCAACAGCAGATGAAAGTGAAACAAGATGTGCGACTGATCTGCAGGTACGCAACACTGACGTCTGCCGCTTGACGACGCTTCGTTGACTTTGTGACGCTGACTACGAAGGAATTTCATAGAACTACATAGAAAACTAGCAGTATCACTGCGACACGCCGCAACAAAAAAAACGAAAACATCAAATAGTAAGGATCTGTCACGATCGTAGCAAGTGGACGTCCGTGGTCCGTGGTATTTTTAAGTAAAATTTTTGCATTAATGCATTTTTTTATATAAATTTTTCATCAGTTTTTATTAATATTATCTGTAAATTACTCAACGCCATTCATGCTTGGCTTGACTACTCTACATTTCCATAAGCGTGGTAATGCTCATATCTGCCAATTCCACTTGGCACGCAATCTTAACAGGCTCGTAATAAAATACAGCTTAGCGTGTTAATACGAAGCATTTTAGGCCGACTCTACAAGGATTTAGGCTTAGATACATATTATTATATGTTCGGATTACTTTAGATATTAGCAATACCATGCATATGAAAAAATAGAATAGTCAGACCCAGAATATGACGTGAAGTCATCATATTTATAAAATTGAAGAAAAGTGTAAGTATTTAATAAAAAGTTATTGCTACGTAGTTATTCGTTTCGTGTCATTTAAAAAAATTGTGTAAAATTACAACAGCTATAGTTACTGTATAGTATCCAGAAGCCCTGATCAGCTCTGATCAAGTCGGCATACGCTCGCTAATACATTTAATATGAACAATAAATCTATTGAATTTCCAAAGACTAAGCCTTTAATCTGTACGATGCGATGAAGTGCATCAAGTTGTCAGCTGCCGACTAGGTTTAAGGGATTTACAGAGCGATCAAGGCACGTAGCCAAGTGACAAACGCTTCGTATCCATTATAAATATAATACAATCATCGCTACTGCTTTGATGTAGCACTTCTTATCACTCGAATTTGTCGTCATCGAATGGCAATTCCTGAACATTTTTGTTCGTTTAAGCGATTAGAAATGTAGATTGTAAATGTGACTTGTTTAGGGGGTCGTATAGGAGTAAGCTACGTGGGGCGTATAGGAAGTTCCGATTGAATGTTTCATGAAAAACAGAAAAAAAAATTGTTACGAAAAGCATGTTGTTGCTTTAAAATATAAATGTTTGCAGTTTCACATAAAAAGTTCTTTTCCTTGTCTTATATACTCGTGTAATAAACTATGATTGTTTCCCACATCTTTTCATACTTCTTCATTATCATATTTTTATCATAAAGAAGTCAATACCTACATATTACCAAAGGTTACCTGGAAGAGATCGCTTTCAGCGATAAGGTCGCCCATTGATACACTTGTTCTGTTTGTTAATTTTAAGTTTGTTTTGTCCTTTTGTGGTGTACAATAAAGATATATTCATTCATTCATTCATTCATATTTCATAACATTAGATAATCTGATTTTGTGCCTCAAAAGTGTTAAACATTAAATACACCTCAATATTTTGTCATGTAATTATCTCAAACTGTCTGCAAGTCAGAAGTGGAATCTCGTCCTTTACAAATAACTTAGTCCAGACACGTGAATGTAAACTCATCTAAGCTTAGAGGGAATTCGCAAGTAGATTAGCAACTTAGTGCCACGGTGGTTCCAAAACTGCCGGCCAACTCCACTCCTGGTTGGACATTGTGGCTTCAAACAATTTCACTTCGAGCACATCCTGTATTCTCTCAGATGCCTATGAGATTATTCTGATTTGGTAATGGTTGACTGTAGTTTTAGGTATGTTTGTGATCAATTTGCTGTCAAGTAGTCTGTCTATTCAACTAAAAAATAAAGGCTCAAGATGTTATTTTTACAGTAATTCAATCACGCGAAAATATGAAAAGATTTTTTTGGGAAATGTTAAAAAACAGAAATTATATTTGTAAATAAAATAAATATCCTTGGACTTAAACCTTGGACAGGAAAATAATACCACAAATGAATGTATTTTCCTAACATACATTTTTAAGCAGCATTCCAGAAATAGTCAAATGAATTCCTTTGAATCCTTAAATCTTCTGAAACACGTATAGAGTTTACCACATAAAGTGCGCCAAACAAGGCTAGTCCGAATAGTTCCAAAGTCGCATGATCCGAACTAATTAGATTACATTGAGTCTCACTGCCCGACGGGAATCTGTGTGGGGCTATGAGGGAAAACTTTGGCTGGAGGGAGCACCGCTCAATCAACGATATGTGATGTTAGTTAGCGACAGTGTTGTGGAACGAGCTATTTGATTGGGATTGCTATTAGTTTAATTTTTCATCTGATTGTTGAATGATTTTTTGTCTTTTGTGTCGCGTTTAGAACAGACAGTAAAATCACGGATGTGTCATAGTCCTTCCTACTAATATTATAAATGCGAAAGTTTGTGAGTATGGATGTATGTTTGTTTCTTTTACAAACAAAATACAAAACCGATTACCTATTTTGGAATAGATAGCTAAATACACAAAGGTTACTTTTACCCGATATTCCCGCGGTAACGCGGGACTTATGCGGTTGAAACCGCAGGGCGCAGCAGGTGGCCTATAATATGATCTTACTAAGTAAATGACTGATGGACTGTGAGTAAAGACTTGTATTTGTATTTGAATAGATGTTGCTGGGTTTTCAAACATGTAAATGTCTTGCTTTAGTTAGACAATCACACGAATGATCATACAATAATGATTCAGTAACACAATTTGATCTCACAATAGACGAAAAGTAAAGTAAACTTCTAATAAAACGTATTTATCAAGTTAAATAAAACGAATTTAAATACGAATATAAATAATAGTTGCCAGTTGCAGATTTTGCAAGTTTTAATCTGCAAGCAATTTTCTTAGTGAGCGTTATCCTTGTAATGCGGGATCCCGTCCTAATTGAACCTTGCTAGATCAGCTTTACGACATTGTTATTAGACTGAGATTATATCCAAGCATAATTAAAAAAAAACACCTTATAAACAAACTTGAGTGGACCGGGATGCGTGGAAAGAGAACGGGGAGACCTTTGGCCAGCAGTGGGACTGAAAAGTTATAAACCTCAAAGAAAACATAATTATCTCGAGTCAAATCACGACTATTTTCACAAGCAGTAGACCATATGCCTGAAGTCATTTAAAATCCATACAAGATGATCAAGGGTTTGGTGGATTTGGGATGATTAGGTACTTATTGGGTACAAACTTATTTTTTTTCAGGAATTAATATTCTAAACATCCCATCAACTGCATTTAAATATGCAGATTTCTGCTGGTTTCTATTGTGACAGAAAAAAGGAAAATAAAGTTTGTTGCTAGAGACCCAGGTTTTAAATTTAAAAATAACGCAATGTGACAACTAACTAAATATTGTTTTAAATTCAATATACGTGAAAAAATATTCGAATAAATAATATTTTCACTTTTCTATCCTAAAAGCTACTTGTTTGAAACGTTTTCATTATTATAATGAAAATAAGAGAACTCGTAGTTTTCAAAACTTAGTATTTTTGTACCAGATTATATTATAACATATTCTGAATCCTAACAAAAACCATTTATTCAAGCTTGAGTATGCTAGAAATCACACAAAAAAGGAAAAATATGATCTCATTTTTATTTCCCACAAAATCTACAGGTTTTCACGTGCTCAGTCATTTAGTTCAGAGACATATTGCAAACGCGTTTCCGCGCGTGTTTGTATCAAGTTGAGCTTATTTTCTTCTACATTTTATCCTGAAAATGCTTTGTTTCTTATTTTTTTTGTATAAAATTGTAGGTTCTAGCATGTTCTATCGTTACTAGGAGTCTTTTACTACTAAAGAAAATGGCTTAGCTTTTTATTAGATGTTAGAAAAATGATTACAAATTTACTTTTCAGTTTTATTTCAAAAAATCGGAAAGATTTTTCAATAGACGCTTGATAAATATATACGCAAAGGTTCCTAAGGTGATTTTTCATCGTCGGCTCGGCCGCCTTATTTCAATCAGGACCTCATTTAATTCCACCCCGGTGAGTTTATCGAAGATGGGAACGTAAATACAGCAATAAGTCCCAAAATCCCTTATCATGTTCAATTTAATACATACTTACCTACAACTTGACGCGAGACTTTTGATATCGTTTAAGCTTTTAAAAGTCTACAAAGCATTAAGGCGCCCGATGTTTTCTTTTCTTTTCTCCGACAATTCGCAATATAATTTCTCAACTGAGAAACGTAATGACCAGCGATTCCTATGAGCCACTTCAATGAACGTTGATTTAATTTCACCGGAGAGCGAACCGTCGTCGCAGGGGCTTGATATAATGCTCAACTAAATAACGCGGACATCTAACCCTCCCCTTCCCTTGTTCCTTCTCCTGTCCCCCTCTAGCTCCCTAGAGCGTCGCCGCGTTCCCGCCGCTTGCAGATTAATCTTTCACATGCCTCAATGTCATCTACCGTTGCAAATGACGCAAAAAATAATGATAAACATGAGAACGTAACTCTGCAGTATGAATAACTCGTTCCTATTATTTCAGTTTCTTTGTTTGCATAACGTGAATAATTCAACTCGTGTATAGCGCAAACATTCACAAAGTATCGAATGAACAGCGTCAGTTATTTCCTCGGTAGAATTAAGCGGCTCGATTTACCTCACGGGTCGACATGCGCGCCGATTTGAATCAACGCCAGACCAATATTCAGCGGAGCGACAAATCAGCACTTCGATATTGCCTCCATTTGGGTACCACCTCAATATATGGAAAATCTGATTTTTCATTGTCGCCACCAAACGACACACGCGGCCCTTTCGCCGCAAAATGTTTTAATATTTACACAGCCCTTTCTGCCTTAAATCACATAACTTATAGGTGTTCAATTAAACGAACAATTTTAACTTTATAAAGGCCCATTCAAGGTCTTATCGACTTCGAAAATTGGCGTTTTAATAACATTGTAAATTTGAGGTCAGGTGTCGTAATTTTCAGATCGGTTCTTGCAAAATTATAATCAAAACTTTACCAATACTTTTAATAGTCTGTTGGGTACATTATAGTCAAGATAAGACTGATTTTTAAATGCCAATTTATATAATTTGGATATGTACATAACATCAAAGGTCTTAATGGATCTTTTAAACAGTTACTTTCAGTTCAGTAAGTTCTCGTAATAAATTCGACATTTGGATAGACAGTGTAATCTACAAGGCTCTTTGTGACTTTTATTAGTTTGTAAGCCTATCCAGGCCCGCCCTTCTTCTGTTCCGTCGTGATTACGTGCGAGTCGCATTTCTTACGCTTTTGACACACAGGCAACTTAGCTCTTGGACATGACCTCTTGAATCAATTATTTTGTCATGAAAAAGCTTATTTTCAACTTTATCCCTGTCCAACCGTAAAAACGAAAAATGGAAAAACCTACTTACATGTCAGGAAAATCAAAAGTTTGGAAATGGTTAGAAAGTATTATGATAATTATTTTAACTGAAAGTATCTAAGTCTGATTGACGTACCTCTTATAAGTTAGCTTGAGACCTTCAAGGTTGCAGAATTACAATTATTTTAGGCCTTTAAGCAAGTCATTTAGTGTTATATTTTATTTTGCTTGACAAAGCTCAACCATACTCGGGCACTTTTGTATCTATAGCACAGAATAAAGATGTCTATAGTAGGTAAAGTAAATTTATACATACCTACTTAAATAAATTTTCTCAATTAATAATGGTCCTCAATTATAAAAATATTGCATTGTCTTTTGTCTAAACCAGATCGTTGAGAAACATAAATATGCTGACTTATACCTATTATTGTGCCTAGGTACACAATATAATTGAAGAATTTCAGACTAATACTTGATATCAAGAAAGCCGTCTTGCTACAAGTCATGTACTTATAACAACTTAGGTTAGTTCGGATAAAGCTTCACACACACTCACCAAGTTTCGAAGTATCATTACATCCTGTATCGCTCGGTTATGAAGGAGCTCAACTATAAGATCCTAAAACACATTCCCTGCGCCTCAAACGCTGTGACTAGCTTCCCAAGTTCCCAACGGCACTAATTAACGCATGCCTTTTGCAATGATTAGACTGAACATTGGAGGCAATATCTCAGGCAGGATAAACGAGGCTTTATGATACGAGTAATATATTCTTATAATCTGTTAACAGGGGATTCGTTGATATCTACTAATAAGTAAAGTACTGTGTCTTGTAAAGATTTTTAGATGTAAAATGTATTTACTAAGAATGCTGTCTTTTTATCTATGAAACAGCAGATATGATGCAGCACTAGAGCACTACAATCTGCTTTAACTAAAAATTTTGCAAAATCACGGTAACTACCTCTAGTATTGGATTAGCAAAGAAAGAAGTAAGGGGTTCTTTTAATGAAAACGTTGCCTGAAAGAAATAAATAAAGTAAGATTGTAATTATTTGACCCAAGTTTTATACAGTTTGGATCATGAATAATAAATAACTGTTCATTACTCATAAGTATTATTCAGAATCTGGAATCTGAAAATAATTCAATTATTATTTACTTAAGCTTCGGTAGACTACGAAAGTCTGCGTTAATGAAATATTATCGAAAAGTTAATCCAGCTACAGTGTAATAAATAACAACAATATTTACTTTGAATCCGAACATTATAACTGCCTTTACAATGTTCTTGAAATATTAGTCAAACTAATTAAGCTCACAATGAGGTGCTGAGTAGTTCTGCGAACTGAGCCCAGCCTTTAAGAGGCATGTAAGCGACGGGTTCTCTGAACGTGTCAGTAACGTACGCTGCTTTATATAAATCGATTATGCTATGTTCGTACTCTCCTAATTAAAATAATTAAGTCACAGTTTCAAGATTTATTAGGAGACAACTTATTTTGTTTTGAAATTAATAAATTTTTATTTAACCTATGTTGTCCCACTGCTGTGAAGTGCCGTGCAAAGGTCTCCCCTTTCTCTTTACCTAGTTTTATTACTTATTTGCTAAATTAATTAAGTAATTTTATATTTATTTGTAGAGCAGAAATTCCCATAACATTAAACAGTCTAGTTACACCAATTTCTATAAATGTTATCTAGGATATTTTTTTCTTATTCCTCATTATCTCAGTTATTTACCTATTCGTTACATCAATTATGTATAAGTTTGTGTCAACGTGATTGTGTGAACGACTATTAGTTCCGGGGATTATACGAACAGAGTACACGCGTTTGTTCTATTTTTCTATTTTATAGATAACTAGCAGCACGTCCCGGCTTCGCACGGGTGTACTAATGAAACTACCAGGAAAAAACTATAGTAAAGTTAAGTAAAATACTCTTTATAATATAAGTAAAGATAGTATAGAAATAAAACTACAAGTTTTTATGGTTATTATATTTGTGCAAACAAAACTTCAGACCTACTCGTGATCATAGTTTTAGCTTCGGGGAAGAACGGAAGAATATTTTTCCACGAGTCCAGATTTAGTGTCAATATGCTTACCTGAAATTATATGCAAACTTTGGTGAGTTTACTGAGTAACTAAGTTAATGTGAAATTTTTAAGATCTCACAGAATTTACCAGGCAACTCGTGTATGACGGACGTAATAAATTTGAATCGTGATTATTGATTTGGATAGTGTTTTAAATTTATATTCTTAGGTTATGGGTTTCAGGGTTCTACCCTGACTGAACATTAATTCTGAATATACAGTCCTGTTCTTTTAACTTGTTCTGGTAATCCTGCTAATCACATTATTTCAAACCATTTTAACATTACAGGCCTTAAGGGTTATTTTTTTTTGTTGAGGCATTTGTTAAAATTACCAACGATTTACCCATATTTTAGGTACTCGTATACAAACTAAAACCAACTCGAAGGAGAAATAAACAATACACAAAAAATAATAATAAACACTTTGGTAGACCTTATTGTTCGTTTTGATAAGATATTTGTAGCGATTTTGACGCTGCCAAAATTAAACAAAACTCACTAAAAATGTTGCTGTTCCTTCCATAATGATCGAAATAAAAAGGATGGCATCATCTTTAGTTAGTTTAAGTTTTGGCAGCGTCAGATTCGCCACTAGTGTTATCCCTATTGCATCAAAATCCTTTATTATTTTGTATTATCTGACATGTAAAGGCGTTTACCAATAAATTACTATTATTGACTATTATTATTGCCTTACTTTAGTCTCTGCTCTGTATGAAAAGCAGTGCGACACTCCTCGATTCAGTCCCTGCAGTATCCCGAATACGTCACCAGGTCCGAGCAACTCGTGCGTGGTCTCCGTGAGGTCCGCGTGAACTGATACCACGGATACCGTTCCTGACGCTATCCAGTACATTCGCGCTTCACTATCCCCTGCTACTACTATGTAGTTACCTTGTAAAAATAAAAAATGGTATCTTCATAAAGATAGGTTATAGATATTTGTTTTTCTTGTTACTCCTATGGCGACGAAGAGATAACAAAAGGTTTAAATTTTAATTTCAGCGGTTTTAGCTAATATTCGAATAATAAGTTTTACTGGTCCAGTATGCATAAGGGGGCTAATATTTCACGTCATTTTAACATTATGTTGCCTTAAAGAATTTTAATTTTAATAAAGTTGCTGAGCTTTCTACTTATGACGACAAATTATTTACCTTGAAAGTATATAGTATACTCCAGTACAGCGGTCACTTGACGAAGAAACGGTTCTCCGGTGTCAGCGAATAAGTAACAGTTTCTAAGGTGCTGACCAAACATGGCTGACATCAGGTCACATCGTTTTACATACGGAGTTTGTTCCAGTAACGCGGGTAACTGGAAGAGAAAGCATTCACAAATACTCGTAGAGGACAGCTACGGCTAATGCTACGTCTAGTGCTACGTCTAGTGCTACGTGCTACGAATTCAACGAAATCTTGGTATAGTTAAGGAAAAAACTCCTATAAGTTCTTCGGATGGTTGTTTAATTTAGACTGAACTTTGATCTTTATGCTTTTTTATTCATCTATCTTGTTCCGATGCTGGACACCAAAATTCCTTGCATCTATTTAATTTAGCGACTCTTAGTAAAATACAATCATATTAAAAAATCAATTGTAAATAACTCCTTTGACTTTGACAGTAACCGGGTAGATATAATCCGATACCTAAACGAAATTTTATTGTGTAATTTTTGTACCAACAAAGATAACATAACAATCTATACAAATAGATAGCTCAACATGTCCAGCTCACTTCCGACAATGTATCAACAATATTAATTAATTTGGTACTTAGGTAAATTAATTTACATTACCTGCCGCCCTCGCTCTGTGACCCACAGTTGCTGCACGTAAACCCAAAGTTTTTTAAGCTGATAATCTAAAAATGAAAACGAGTTTTTTTTAATCGCTTCCTCGTTTAATATTTATGTGCTAAATGGACAGAATACCAGCCAAAAAACTGAACGGCGCACAATCATCTCAGCTTAACCGCGGCCATTGTTGCGGGTTCGATTCCCATTGGCGGACCACTGTACTATTTAGATCTGCACTCTTTCAATTTTAAATGTAAAAATAAGTATTTTAAAATTAAATGAGTCATTTGATGGACTATAATTCGAATGGCTACGACATCTGGATTTAAGTTTAAGTGGTCAAGATACTATCCCACTCGCACAGACTTCAACAAAAATAGTGCAGTTTAAGTCAAAAATACCCAGACCTAGGCAGTAATATTCTTGTGCAATAATGCGCTTAAAACACCACGAACTAAATACTCAGCTTATGTTACACTACACTAGAAATACACTAACCAAATTTTCGTGAAAACTCACGAGCTAGAATACTCTACTTTCCTAAATGTTCCTGAAAATATTTCTCTCGTACCATGAAAATAGTTTAGTGTAGCATAACCATAACCTTCTGAGATACATGGCTGCTTTAATTTGTGAGTTTTTTCTATTGACAAGTAAAAACATCCTCCATATTATCAACAACCTTGCTGTATTGACTCATTATAATTAATAATGTACTTAAAGAATATTTTGGAAGCCGAGTGCAAGTGTCGTACGGAATATAATAACGAACCGCCTGGTCCCACTGGCTTTAGATATAAAATTAAAGGCCGCCCGCGGATTCTCTTGGTTTTTGGAAAAGATTCTAACTACTTACGCGCGGTATATATCATACATTCATTCATTTATGGTGATCGGTGCGAGGTGCTGTTGTGAGTTTAAATGCACTTTGTTGCGTCGAACAAAGAGTATAATTTTAATGAAGGTTTTCGCGAAGTAACACCATTATTTAAAAATACTTACTTGATAATCCCTGATTTTTGAGGAAATCGATCAGTTCGCCAGTATTCTTCTCATAGCAAGTGAGCGCATGCTTCGTGGAATATGCCACTTGTATCGCCGTTGCGACTACCAGGGCTGCCAGTATCTTGCCACAGATCAGAATAATGCCCATAATGATCATAGAGACCATGTCTTCTATGACGAATTCATCGCCACCGGTCATAGTCAGTTCAGAGACCACGACGTAGAATGATGTCGTGTAGTCCCATTTACGTTGAGGAGTTACTCTGTAATAAATTTTTCTCATGGAAAAATGCTACCCTTTTTCATAATGTCACTTCCACGTACAATATAAGTTTCTAAGTAATTCTTTGAGTAAAACCATTACTATAACTTTGCTTAGAGTTGAAAGTCGTTAGCTTGAACTGTGGAAATGACTTAAAAAGTTTACCGACTGCAATTTAAATTGCAACAAGTTGTATAGTATTCGTTCATGTGTTGATGTTGTTTTAGCTTACGTTATTTTATACTAACATCGGTCAGTTCTAATACTTGTCTTACTATTATTTTGATAACTGTAAGTTAGAGGGAATATTAAAACTGCGTGTTAGTTGTGTGAGTTAGTTGTGAGCGGTAGAAATATTTCTTCATCTTTAATATTGATTACTAGTTCTTGACAGTTCTATTAGAACTTTTATGATCAGAAAGCCGGCAAATCCACTGGATCTCTATAAAATTCCATTTATAAAAAAAATCGTGTAACATAAATTCAATATAAATCCTATAAACTGATAGTTCATTAATCGACGTATAAAAGTACACAAAATATACTGCAACAGGATTTCCAAAAAATAAAAACAGAAATGAGTGAAAGAAAAAATGCAATTCCCTATTTATTTCCGATATCGAATGGAGCGACTCTACGATCGCTGTGTCCAGCACAATAAATCGCAGAGTGATTAATTTGCGAGTATTTTCATCGAAACTGCAAGCGAATAAAATGGAATAACTCTATATTACTCGTTCTACTTATATTATAAACGATGTTGATGTGCGACTATGGAAAACCACTGTGTACTCTTATTTTAAACACTGTTATCCTGACCATAAAACTTTTGTCTACTAAAATGATAATTGCTTACTTTTAAAAAGAGCAACGGAAAATATTAATTTAAAATATAAAGTAGTTGATCAGTAATCTGGTTGTTAAAACACAGAATCAAAATGCTTGGGAAGATGAGTTGAATTTCCAAGGATATTGTTTTATACTTATGAACGACTTATCATAACCAATATATTATAATATTACTAACTCATCAATCAGATGCATTTTCAGCGGTCTTATGAAGCTGACAGGTGACGTTGCGATAAGCGTGATCAGCCACAAGCAAGTAAATGTATGTATTAGGAGAATCACCACGATTATCGTCATCACCAACTGAAAATTCGTCATTAGTAAGATAAGTTTTTAGGCCGCCTAAAGGCCTCCGTCTTGGCTCAAGCATTGATTAAACCCTTGAAGTTAAATATTTATTAAATTTAAGTGCCAACTTAAACCTGTAAAGTGGTTAAATTGTTAGTGAGCTCCACTGAAGTTTTCTGATAGAATTCGACCAAATACTTGACTCTGAAGAGCTTGTTGGCACGTAAATAGTGCATCACTCTTACTGGGCGCCTGAAAAAAAAGCGTATTTAGTAAAACAAAATTACAAAAAATGATTTATTTAAAATCATTTCATCAAACTTAAAGCTGACTGACGTGCACTGTAGTCAATAAATAATCTGACAGTTAGAAAAATTCTGAATGCTCTTACCGAAAACAAAAGGCGAACAACTCTAGAGGAACGTTAACCAGTAGATCAGTCCACACCCACAACTGATGCTTAAAATATCGTCTTCTGCACTTCACACCATCAAGAATAAACTCGCCATGTTTGTTTGTATAACCCTAATAAAGAAAATTTTATATTTACGAACTGTTTTGTTAATTTATGCTCTTTACTCGCGAAGCCGTGAAACAGAAGTGTAGATTCCATTTGCAAAATAGCTAACAGCTAGCGCGTGGTCTCCGTTGAAATGTCGGTATTTTAATCGAGACAAAAGAACGCAAACAAAATTGTAAAAAAATCTGTGAGTGTGGCCCTCCAAATGTATGACTTAAAGCACATATAAAATAATACTATATTTTATCTGTGCTTAATGATATATAGCAGGGACTATAAAATCTATAAAATAACTTAAAGTTATACATTTGAGCTTTATTGTCCTTTAAAGGTGATATAGTAAGCACTTTAACTTCTGGTTTTCGCCTAAAACGAACTGTTGTTCTGTTGCGTTTATACCTACGTCGTTACTCTAAACTCTGTATGAACAGTAGGGATATCATGTTGTTTTATTACCGCCCGGAAAACGCCTGTAGCAGTACCACGATTATCACAAATCATGTTTTATTAAAAAAAGTAAAAAACAAGAATGATTATTCGACAAGTTCCTATAAATCCCTAGCATCCTCATTTCCCTGCAACTTAAACATAAACTGTAGAAAATAAGGGTATACTTGATGCATTGTGATGAAAGTCTTGATGTAAAAGAAGATATCAAATAGCGCCGCCAACCAGAACACTACGTAGCAATCGTTCAACGTCACGATCTCGTACAGGGCGAGCACGTAATTCCCTGTAGCCATTATAGAAGTTACGTAACCGAATGCCTGAAAACAAATTATATTCATTATTCAACCACCGCAATAGGGGGCATATAGACGTCCACCGGTTCGATGGGTAGATGACATCCGCAAGGCAGCAGGTGGCTAAGGCTAGCGCAGGATCAGAATGGCAATCACGAAGCTAGGCCTATGCCCAGCAGTGGGTTATAAAAGGCTGAAATGATGATTTAATTCCTGGCTTGGCATAGCGCTGGACCGAGTTATGTGGCGTGGACTGATTCAATTTGAAACGTAGTGTGACGTTTCGCGGTATTACGAGCTGTAAATAGTTCCCGTTCCCATGGAAATACCGAAATAAAAAGTACTAAAAGACTCAAAGTCTACTTTGGTACCAAATTTCATTCAAATCCATCCAGCCGTTTGAGCGTGACGGAGTAACAAACATTTACACTTACACAAACTTTAACTTTAAATATTAGTGTGATATAAAACATGCTAGGTATATTTTTCTAAGGAACCTCCATCAACTTATCCATTTACTAGGTAAATTTAAGCATTTTCTTTTCCACTTACAGACAATGGAATTGAACTCGACACAAGATCTAGATTATACTAAGCACTGGGTCGGGTTGGTAAACCTCGGGAACGGAACTCGATAGCTAAATTTAGCTTTTGGGATCAGCAATTGTGAGTACAAAGCACCAATTTAGTCTTTGTTGTTACAGTTTAAGGGTAACCTACTTTAGCGTAGAACAAGTTAAGATTATCTTTAGATAGGTAACTTGGATGAGATTTTATGGTATAAAAGTTTTAGGCCATTTTAAAAAACATAAGTAATCTTGGCCCTGCATTAAATAATATTTTTATTAATAAAAGTCGATAAAAAAATAAAGTTCCTATGATATACTTTTTAAGCCGTCTATAATCTTTTGTCATGGCTAAACGACTTTAAAAGTTGAGGCCTATAATTTAACATGCTCATAAAAACTCGAAAGCACTCAGTTGTCAATGCTATGTCGACCATATCATTGCATTATTATAATGTTTTAGTCAAATTCATAAATTAAATAGTCTCATGTAATTAATACATGAGCTACAACGCTGCATAATTTAGATGCTTAAAACCCAGCCATAATATGCACAAAGACCTCATTAGTAAATAATAAATTAGCCCTCGTTTACATAAATCCAACACTTTTACGTTCCATGTTCATGGCAACACCCGCCAAAGTCGACAAATGCATCAACATTTTAATCAACGCCCGCTATAATTATCCAAAAACCCTATTAATCAACTGAGCACGGACAAATCGTACTGACTGTTATACAATCTGTGCCATCGTTAACACGTCAAGGGTATCAATTTACGATAGAGTACTTTCGCACGTTTTACTAGCCCGGGGCACGCATACTTACGCAAAATGTACTACGAGAATAGGTAAGTAAGGTTCTCAAATGAAATGAACAAACTCATAATTATTATAAATGAAAAGAAATTTAAATAAAAAAAAAGTTTTTGTCCCATGACTTTGTACATACTGTTTATAAGTAAACAAATGATGCATAATAAATTATGCATCTTAACTCTAGCGTTAAAGTTTTAAACTTACCAAGTGTCGATTTTTCAGTTACAAGTATTTACCTGATAGACCAACGTTCCAGGCCGAAGTAAATTAGAAGGGCCCAGGTGGCTTTGATACGTCATCGTGCTTGTCGCCGACTTCGCCTGACTTATGTTAGACTGTGACTGTGAACTTCGGAGTGGCATCCGCACTGCAACGAGATAACTTCATCAAAGGCGAACACATTGGCATTGATTCAGTTGCAGCACTAACTAAGTTGTTGAAACTGAAAGCTCTTTATGGTCTTATTTATAAAGATTTGTCAATTCACAGGTTTCAAAAGTATTCTTATTACTCCTATGTCAACGAAAAGAGATAACAGCTTTAATAAGCTTTAATAACAGCTTTAGTTTTAGTTAATATAAGTTTACTGGTAGAATATGCATAAGGGTTAATGTTCACGATGAAGATCAATGCAATATTATGAAAAAGACATTTCATAAACAAAGTCAAGTAAATGAAAAATCTTACCAAAAGTTTTGGGCTTCGACGGGATTCGAACCCGCGAGATACAAGCGATCGTGCTCAAACCGGACTAAACCAAAGGCCTAAATGTGGTTTAACAGTTAAAAATATAAAACTAAAGTCAAGTTAAAAGTTTAATCATACCCGGTCCATCTGAACGGCTTGTATCGCTTTTAGAAGTTGAGTCCAGTGATATTAATTCCACCTCAGAATCTTCTGAAAAACATTACAGCAACATTATTTCAGCAGTTTTATTTTATAGAGGCATTTCAGAATTTTGAGTTCTATCTTCTTTTTTTAACCATAATTAGCTTCCTTATACATGATTATAAGCAGGATGTAGGTATTCGTATTATTGTAAACAAACTAAAAGTTAATACAAAATGTAAGATACGATGTCAAACCAGTGCATAATTATAACAGAACCACAAGCAGTAACTGTTCCAAGCCACAACCAAATTGTCCATGAGATTACAATATTGAAACATAATCAATACACAAATAGCTTACGTAACCTATGTAGGTTTAAGCAAATTAACCAGCTACACAAATACCTATGATGCTATTATTCCTTTCATTTATCATGCTAAAGAATACTTGCCTACCCATTATAATTGTTTTAAGACATTTTTTGTAATAATAGTCAGTATACACGTGTTGTGCCGACCCCACTTAGTGGAATAAGGGCAGGGAAACGATGATGATACATAATACATATTTACATAACTGTATATTAGAACCAGTTGAACTACCTAAGGACCGTTGCAAACTGATCCAAACCACGGTCAGACGGAAGTGTGCCCAAGACATAATAGTCGCATTGCCGCACTGAATCGCAATGCTGATCCTTTGAGCCAAATAAAAGCTAGCCGTCGTATCACGCGTCGCTTCGACATTAAAACTATTATAAAACTTAAACTACCCAGCTGCACCTAAGTATATGCTAGAATAGTCTTAAGAACAGTAAGACAAGTACCTGAGGAGGAGTCTTCACCTACATCCATAGTTATCGGCAAAATGTAATTTCTGGACGTTTCGAAAGCTTTGTTCAACGGCTCTTGTATCTTTGGATAATACTTGACAAGGTTGAAGAACGTCTGACTTGGTATCATTAGTAAATCTAGACTCCGACTGGCGTACACAGTTACTTCGGAACTAGAGATCGGTTGCTGGAACATGGAAATTGTGGTTTAGTTATCGTACTCCTGAGAAAGGAGATGAGAAGTCAAAGCTATCATGGATTAAAACCAATCTAAGCTACATTTCGATTAATGTAAATCATCTCACTCCATTCAACCATCAGACTCCAGCCTTACAGATGTGTAGCAAATGACAAAGCTAAATCCTAAGTAAACTTTGGACTGGAACTTAGTCGATTGTTGAAAGTGTCTTACGTCGAAGTATACCTAACGAGTATCGAAAATAGCATTGACTATTCTGTTTGTATTTGTCTTTCGTCATTCATTCAAGATTTTTAAATTCATTATCGTTAAACAGAATTACTTACACCTGTAAAGTTCCCAAACATTCCACCAGGGCCCATACAAGTTATCATTTCATTGTATGATGTGAGGACATCAACCTAAAAATAATTTGATGTGTGAAATTAAAATAAGCGTAAACTTGAAAACTTTTTAACTTAAGAACTATAAATTAACAGCTTATGTATCTACGTATAGATCGTTTATAAAGCGTTAGGACAAGGGGTAATCTATGCCTACACTCAACTGAACGCTGTAGAGCCTGGGGCATTACAGTTAATGAAGTACGCTTTGCTAGCACTTAAATCATCCGTATTCGCACAAAATGCTTATTCACCTCGCAAAGCAAAATTTTCAACTTCCCTAAACTAAAGCCTTTATTTCTATTACAAAATAGGTACAGTGTCAGGAAAAAATGCCTGAGACATTTTTGATATGGAGTTGATAACCAATATAACTATACTCGTGTACAACAAAACATGAACTAAAGCTGTTAGCTGATAGTATTCTATTATAGGTGTACACTTAAAACACTTTAAATAAATAAACTATGGGCGCTCAATTCACGTGCCCCACGTTGGGCGCCACTGAAAACAGTTTTGTAGGACATGCTCAGGAAAGGGCAGCCTTATTTATAAAATGGGAGAACGCGTTCGCACACGTGAATTAAGCCTCTATTATACCTACAATCACATCTTATAGGTGTTTCTTAACTTTTATGAAATAACAATCTTACCTTACCCCTGTAAATAATATAAATACTAGACTGTACATCTCTGCACTGAATCACAGTGTCTCCTTTCAAGAAGTACATCTCCTTTAGATGCTGCGTGATCACCCTGATGAAGGATCTCTCGACCTTCCCGAACAGAGGCACCTCACGAAGTGCTCGCTCATACATGAATACTAGAGTGTCTTCCATCAATGCAGAGTTCAGGCGCCGGCATATTTGCTGTAACAAAATATGAAGATTTAAATTTTCTTCAAAATGTGTAGTTTCATAAACCCGATACAAAACCACTGCGTGTCTGTCTTTCTGTCTGTAGTACAGTAGTAGGGTAGGTGCGTCAAATATGGGCCGGCGGGTAATAAGGGCCACTTCTATTTTAACATACTTCCAATATTATTATTAGGCTCAAACCAAGCCTACATTATAGAGGACCATTAGGAAGGCTAATATCCGCGGTGGTATCGCCTTCCTATTCGCCTTCATGTCAGTAGACACATTTATTTAAACGATGTTTGTAAAAATCGCTCTACTAGAAAAAAATCTCCACGAAAACTGATTAATTGTGAGTACCATAGACTTTTTTTTTTTAATCTGCTGTTATTAATATAACATAAATTTATCATGTTTCCTGATTAAGTTAAGTTTAAATATAAATATAAATTTTTCATGATTTTACAGTGAATTTTGTCGAACTTGACGCAGGCGGCTAATAAGGGCCACCCCCAAGGCGGGTAGTAAGGGCCGTCAATTACAAGGCTTTCAGGTCTTCTTTCGAAGTCGTGTTCTATTATATCTGTTTTTATTGTGTATACGTGTTCTGAGGTTAAAATATGAATGTATTTTCTTTCTTTTTTTTGCTATTTCAGTTAGAAGCGATTGATAATAATGAAGGACAAAGACTGGTTATTAGCAATACTGGTACACAAAAACAGATGCAAAGGGCAAGGTGACTGGTGACTAACGACTGACGACTGACGACTGACGACTGACGACTGACGACTGACGACTGACGACTGACGACTGACGACTGACGACTGACGACTGACGACTGACGACTGACGACTGACGACTGACGACTGACGACTGACGACTGACGACTGACGACTGACGACTGACGACTGACGACTGACGACTGACGACTAACGACTAACGACTGACGACTGACGACTGACGACTGATGAACAAAAAGAACAAGAAGAACAAGAAGAACAAAAAGAACAAAAAGAACAAAAAGAACAAAAAGAACAAAAAGAACAAAAAGAACAAGAAGAACAAAAAGAACAAAAAGAACAAAAAGAACAAAAAGAACAAAAAGAACAAAAAGAACAAAAAGAACAAAAAGAACAAAAAGAACAAAAAGAACAAAAAGAACAAAAAGAACAAAAAGAACAAAAAGAACAAAAAGAACAAAAAGAACAAAAAGAACAAAAAGAACAAAAAGAACAAAAAGAACAAAAAGAACAAAAAGAACAAAAAGAACAAAAAGAACAAAAAGAACAAAAAGAACAAAAAGAACAAAAAGAACAAAAAGAACAAAAAGAACAATAAGAACGAAAATATTTTTTTTTTTGTTACTTTGACTTTAGTTCTGAAGCTTGTGGCATCGAAACCGGCCTTCACACATACTTCACACATTCACACACACACAACACAAAAGATTAGGTATATCTTGCGTTTGAGTGAGTATGCCCAATATAAGTACATAATACTTCACAGGACTCCTAGAAACTTGGAGGAAACATAATAGAGCAAAGTTCCAAAACGTAAACTTTCATAAGTTTAATAAGAGCCACCAATTCAAGAAAATTTTCAAGAAAATATTATGCTATTTTTGATTTTTTTTTGAGTTTTATGTAGTGAAACTAATAACTTTTTCAAGAATATGATAATTTTGAACAAATTTAGTCAATTAATGCTTTTTTTTCAAACTTTTCGTTTCATTAGTTTAATAAGGGCCATCACTGTTTTTTTCCGTGATTTAAATAAATCGTCAAGCGTAACTCACTAGAAAATCAATCTAAAAGTCTGCGAGAGATAGTATAGCTAGAGTTTACAATGATAAAAGACAAAATGAATGTTTTTGTTAAGTGGCCCATATTAAACTCCCGTCGGCTAATAAGGACCAAAGGAAGGGTTTTGAAAAACCTCAATATTGATGATAAATTTCAATTAAAACCAAATAAATCATACTTTTTCAGACTGCTTATGAAGTAAACATTCTTAAAATGTCCTGTTTTTCATTCATATCCGTCTGATTTTGAAAATATTTTGAATTGAAATTAAGTGGCCCTTATTTGCCGCAGGTACCTTATAAGTGGACCGATTTAAATGCAGCTTTTTTAAGCTAATGCCAAGTTCAATCGCAGAACGAAAAGGTTTTGAAATCAATTCGTTTGACGTGTTGCAAGCACATGTTACCTTATTAAACTGCGTTCCTGCTTACTAGAAATGAGTGCTGTGCCAAATGGTTATCAAACCTAGCAAAGGAATAACAGATCTTAAGGTGGTCAACATTTTCATTCCGCGACTGTACAATGGCAAAATAAAAAACAAATCTAATAAGTTGTGAACCATTCGTGTTCAATATCTATAGTTAGGTAATGATGATGGAACGTTCAATAACGTTGACATTTCAATGTAGCACCTATCTTGTTTGTTCCCTACAGCACCTGCGCCCTCTAAACCGAGTAGGTTTTTGGTTGAACGTGAAGTTCAATCATTTATCACCACCGATCTTCCTGGTGTGTCATTTCAATTTGGTTTTACTTTAGAAGAATGGCTAAAATACACAAAAAAGATCATCTAAAATAACTTTAAGTAAAGAAAAACTTAGACGCTTTAGGTTTTAGAAGTATTTAAACTAGGTATATAGTCAGTTTTACAGCAGAATTCGTATCTTGGATGGGTTTAACATTTATAATTCACCTAGTCAGTGTCAGAACAGAATTAACAACACTTACTTTTTTAGATTACTGTACAAAAGCATTTTGTTTGTATTTTGAAGTTGCATAAAATGCGCAGCAACTTTTAACACCATCTAAATGCTAATAGGATTGCAGAAAACGTATACTAACTTGTGGGTTGCTACCATTTGTCCTCTTCCAAACATATTCGAAATACCTCAGAGTTTTCGCAGTCAGCATCGGTTCAACATTCTCCTGGTACAGAAAGTTTGCCAGATCTCTTGTTTTTTCCTATAAAGCATGAGACTCGTTAAAACTAATATAATTAGGGAACTGCATGCAACGTCAAGTCGTAAAATTTTTAATGATGAAAGTTTTGGAACCTTTGTACACCTACGTTGACTGAAGGAACATGTACTGTAAAACTCTTATAGACGGTCAAGTATATACTCATGATTACTTGCGGTAACTGCAGTTTAATCAGCCATGGATGATAAAACAAATTGATATAATAATTATATTAGTAGATAGTAGTATCGTCATAAAAAGGTAATCAATATCAAAATAAGAACAATATACATGCGAGATTTTTCCTGAAAACCTTCGCCTATATACACCTAAATAGTCTTAACAAAAAACATTTAGTCCAAACGATAATAGTGTGGTAGGTATAGTCCTATGCTTGAATTAATTTTTCAAAACTTTCTAAATAATTTACTCTGTTATAATTTTATCACTAAATCTAAATATCATGAATAAATGTATACGTAACAATAACTGTACATTGTAGCCACAGCCTGGCCGTCTATACGGGCTTTACGGTTTCATCTGATAACATTTCATTGGCAGTTTCGTCCAGTCGCGCAGTATCACAAAGCTTTTATTTAGACAACAAACAACCCTAGACCCATATTTACTCGTATCTGTTTAATGGTGCACTTACACCCACTGTCCTCTGGTATTAAAATGATTTAGGTACAATAAGCGTGAGTAGCGCATGCTTGAAATGGTTTGTGTTATTACTGGGAGTTCTTGTGTTTTTGTCTTTATTAGGAAAATGTTGAGTAATTTTAATGGTGTTCATTGTTTTTAATTTGACAAATGCAAACCTTTGGGTTACACGTACTAAAGTTGAATAAAATTGTATTAAAAATAATTTATTTCTATTGGTAATTAGATATTTTTTGTATAATAAGTGACATCGAAATTGCAAGATTTTTGTTATCTTCCTTTTTTTTAATATAAGTCGAAGTCAAGCTCGTGAAAAGTTTTAAAAAGGTTTTTCATTCGCCCTAGGCAAAAATAGAGTTGTAAAAAAATTTGCCAACCTATAAAATAAGTGAGTAACTTACAGTATGATCAAGTAAAGCGTGCGCGGCGGCAGATCTTGTAGACGCGACGTATCCGAACATGAATGAGAAGTATAACAGCCCGGTGAGCTGCAGCGCCGACATCAGCCATACATTGACTAGACCTGACACCACCACGGGCGTGCAGCCTACACCTGGAAGCATGAAGCTAGTAACTAACGCCAAAGCATTGTGAAGCTTTAACAGTTTTTATCCTGAACAAATCTTTCAGGTTTGCGTTATAAAATAGCGATGGTTTATTGTTTTAATTTCCAGGTTGGACAAGAAATTTTAAGAAGATCTTTGAATCCAATTTTGTTTCTTTTTAAGAAAAGGGATGTTTTCTAATAATGAAATGAGGTAAGTCACTAAAAATTTTAAGGTAATCGTAAGAGTTTTGTTGGCTGGCAAAATTATGATGGCTTGTTGAAGTATTCATTGGAGTTCAATCGCATAAAAATCGTAAAATAAAACTGTCTTCAAAGCTTTATACGTCCCATCACAATGTCCTACATGCCAGAATTCAGCTATAATAATAAAATTAAACCGAACGTTTTCACAAGCGAGTCGAATCCGACTTCAATAAAATCAATGTAATAAAACGTAGCTTCTTACTTCCTCAGAAAGCGGTATCAACTTCTGACAAAGTACCTTCATGTGACACGATTTAACCGATTACATCCTACTTAGAGCCGTAAGCCCCGGCAGCCGTCTTCACCGCAGTATTTATAATTTAATACGCAACGCTTATAACTTCTACACGAGTGAGGAAAATTAGAGCAAAACTCTGTAATAAACCTGCGCTGAGAAATTCGTGAGTTGGCTTCAGGATGTCAAGTTGCTAGATGAGCTTATTAAATAGACTTTATCTTTAACTCATAATATGATTTGTATTATGTCCACGTTTCAATTAAAATTATACTGTTGGGGTGTAATTTAACAATTGATGATCATTGTTTCTATTAACAATTACAATAATTAACTTTTAAAAGTGCCGTTTATTTCGTTAGTGTAGCGCAGTTCTATAAATACACGAAATGAGTTATTTCATAATGTAATAATACCTATCGAAATTTGGGGATTTTTTTACTCCACTCCACTCACATGCCACAAAAGAAACATTTTAAATAATTGACAGTTATTAAATTGTGACCGTGTAGGGTCGAAAAATGCTACTTTGAACCCTGTGGTCAGTCCAGTTTATGCGTACTTTCCGTGTAATGTGTAATGAAAAAAATATTTGTGATGTAATGTCCTCCTTAACTTATACAAGTTTATTGGACAACACTTGTGTTTGAAGATGTTGCTATTAGTAACTTTACACTTACCGACAAATATTTCAAACACCCAATAGAAAGTGTAGATGTATTCTGACAATGCATCTGTAATACAAAAACATAGATACGGTTAGTAATAATATTACGCAAGTTTGTTTGGTTTATGTATGTTATGTATGTAGGTGTGTATTTTCACTTCTATCTGACCAGTGTAAAATTCACTAAAATCACGCATAAATAAATCTACAGATTTGGTGCAAATTTCATCAACAGACAGAGAAATTCAATCAGGTTATAAATTAGGATTATACACCATAATAGTATAGTAAACATCCATGCAAAGCCCGGGCGGATCGCTAGTTGAGAAGTAACTCACATTTCACCTCATGCTTTGTCCCAGTGAGGATCATCGCTCTCGTACAATTGACCATGACGTGCGTCGAGTTGGCCGGTAGGAAGGGATTGCACGAATGTATGTACACAAACGCAGTAGCCACATTCACAACCGTCATTGCTATCGGGAGGAACTTCAGCAGAACAACTGCGGGACTCAGTCGCATAATATCGCCCTCCCAGTATGAAAAAGCGCCGGTAACTCTTGCCACCTGAACAAAAGCCTTTGTTTTTGATGTGCAAATGGGTGCTGGCTAAACGGCAATGCTACGTTTTGGCAGTGGTAGATTATTTTGTCTATTTCAATATTAACTGGTGGATGATTTTGAAAGAGACCATTGCACTGAACCAGACCATCAAGTGAAAGTATACCATTTTTTTTGCGTGTTCTACTCATATTTGTAACAATAATTTTGTTTGTATAGTGTGGCCTCATCATAAAAAAAATATCAGTAATTAAACCAATGCGTAAAATGTCCTGAAAATTCACTGTACCAAGTGACTGTGTAAATAAAATGTGATAATCTGCTTACTAAACTGATGTAAACTACAAAGATAGAACACGAATTCAAATAGCTCATGTAGTATAAATGTAAATAAGGTCCTATCCAAAAGCCGACGCAACCACGTCAACCTATAGGTGCATGTATAAAGGTGATTTTGATGTGTCCATTGTGTTTCAGTCAATCCTTTCACAAAAGATACGATTTGATGTGGATTGTCTTTGATGGCACGTGTTTTGTTGCTTTGTTAGCGTAGTTGTTGCAGTAAGCGGTGATGAAATGATTATGACATTGATTAGTTCTGGGTATGGTTAGCATCTTGGGAAAATAACCTTTTATTTTAGATTGCAACACTAAAATCTTAGAGAGTTAAGCTAAAATTATCTCAGACAAGAATAGTTAATAGTAAAAGGTCATCGTAAACAATATTCAGAGTCACAGTTTTGTAAAAACTTGTAACTATGTTCATATGAGAATTATTAAAAACAATGTTCAAACACTAGGCTTTGAAAAACTAGCAAGTTTGTGTAAGTAAGAGGCCAATTTATGTGACGGAGTTTTTGCGCCGCTTGATTGCCCCCCGATGACATTATAGACATTTTTTTTGTATTGATAGATTATGCGACAATGAAGCCGGGAGCGTTATTATTATTCTTATTTGATAGTTTTATTAGCACTATCAAATCTTGCTGTGAAATTCGCGAAACTTTGCAAAACACGTATTAAAACCTTTTTGCTTCCCAAAGTATTTCTCACATCAACTAAAATAGCTCTCTTTCTGTAAAAGCGAAATCAATACATATTTATAGAACCACATATTAGATCCCAAAGAGGGTGACAAGGATATATATCGCAAGAAAAGAACTCGTATCAATAGATACTTCAACACGCGTTTCCAATGAAACCATAACATAAAATGGATAGCATTTTTGGGAGCACTCTCGGAGTGGAGAAGTTTTGGAAACATTTGATTCAGATTATTATTAATCATTCGCCTATCTTGCTGGGCGTGTATTATCCTCCTTCACTTCACGTTGATTATTTTTCTTCTTTCGAAACTAAGCTTGAATTATTCTCTACTCTCTATGATCATCTGCTAATCCTTGGGGACTTTAATACTTGTTTGTTAAAAAAGGATTCTCGTACCAAAAAGCTTGAATCTATTTTATCTTCAATAAATATGCATGTTTTACCTCTGACGGCTACCCATCACGCCCCTAATTACATACCTTCGCTTTTAGACCTCATCTTAGTGTCCGATGTTGATCGTGTGGCCACGCACGGACAGATTACTGCTTCCTTTTCTCACCATGACCTTCTCTATCTCTCTTATAAAGTCCGTTCCCCCAAACGCAAGGACAAAATTCATCTCCTTCGCAGCTTCAAGGACATTGATCTTGAGCGTCTTAAGCTTGATGCTTCTAGTGTAGACTGGTCTCAGGTGATGGATGGTGGTTCAGTTGATGATATGGTTGCTAACTTTAACGAAATAATCACCAACCTATATGATGTTCATGCACCGCTTAAACGTGTTAAAGTTAAGCATCCACCGGCTCCTTGGCTGACCCCATCCATCAAGAAAATGATGGCTAAACGTGATCGTGCCAAACGTAAATATAAGAAATTTCCATCGGAACAAAACTTTTCGGCTTTTAAGAAGCTCCGTAATCGGTGTAGCAAAATGTGCAGGGATTCTAAACGGCAACACATACATGAAATGCTCCAGGATTCCAATCCTCCACAAATGTGGAAATTTTTAAAATCACTTGGCCTAGGGGGAAGACCCTGTAACCCTTTGGGCTCGTTTGACCTTAACGCTATTAATGCTCATTTTTCCAAATCTCCCATTTGTCTAGATAGCGTGGTTAAGCAAGCAACTTTGGGGAAACTGTCTAGTTATCCGAGGCCAGATTGTGAAAGTTTCACCTTTAAAGAAGTTTCTGAAGAGGACATTAAAAAAATCCTCTCCTCTATATCGACAAAAGCGGTTGGTACTGATGGAATCAACCTACAAATGTTGCTTCTTTTGGCCGATGAGCTCATTCCCGCAATAACCTTTATCATTAATTACTCCCTTAAATCTAGTTCTTTTCCCTCGGTCTGGAAGAAGGCATTTATCATTCCCCTCCCTAAAGCTCCTAACCCTACGCTAGTCACCCAATTTCGACCTATTTCTATCTTACCTATCCTTTCTAAAATCCTGGAAAAAGTTGTTCAAAAACAGTTGTCTCTCTATCTTAATAGGAATTGCCTGCTTAGTCCATTTCAGTCAGGTTTTCGCCCGGGCCACAGCACGGTTGGTGCCTTAACTAAGGTTTCTGATGATATTCGCTGGGCTATGGACAACAAACTCTTTACGGCTTTGATACTGTTGGACTTTAGCAGTGCTTTTAATTCAGTTGATCATGACATTCTCCTAGGAATCCTCTCCTCCCTCAATGTTGCCTCTTCCGCTATATCCTGGATTTGTTCTTACCTCTCTGGTCGCTCGCAGTGTGTGCGCTCCGATGAGCTTTGCTCTGACTGGTGTGACATCACGGCGGGCGTACCTCAAGGAGGCGTTCTTTCCCCTCTCTTATTCTCTGTCTTCATAAATGCTTTAACTCAAACTATTACTTCTAGTTATCATCTTTACGCGGACGATCTGCAAATTTATCATCATTTTAAAGCGGATGAAATAACAATGGGTATTAATCAACTTAACGCCGATCTCTCCAAAATAAATGACTGGGCTGGTGCGTTTGGTCTCCTGGTTAATCCATCTAAATCTCAGGCTCTCATTTTTGGAACTCACTATATGCTGAACAATACTGATAGTTCAGTTTTTCCACCTGTGTTGTTTGCCAACGAACCTATTCCGTACTTGGAGAAGGCGAAGAACCTGGGTGTTATTTTTGATGGTCGATTATCATGGTCTTTTCACATAAATCAGATTAGTAGTAAAATTTATTACACGTTTCAGTCGCTTAAACGCCTTCAAAGGTTCTTGCCTTTGGAAACCAAAATTATTCTTTCCCAATCTCTGCTCCTACCTATTATTGATTACGCCGATGTTGTGTTTCTTGATATTTCAGAGGAGCTGCTTAACAAATTGGAGCGTCTACAGAATTTGTGTATCCGCTTCATTTTTGGATTGCGCAAATTCGATCACGTCTCGGAATTTCGTGCTAAGTTAAAGTGGCTCCCAATACGTCGGCGTCGTGATTTCCATGTCCTATCTTTTCTTTATTATATTCTCTTTAGCCCACTCTCTCCTTCTTACCTTCGAGACCGCTTTGAATTTTTGGTTCCTCGAGGTGTGCCTTGTAGGTCTTCTATGTCTCTTCGTCTCAAAACCCACTCACATTCCTCTCGTCGCTATACTGATTCTTTCACCATCACGTCAGCTACGTTGTGGAACTCTCTGCCGCACTCGATTCAAGCTTGTCCTTCGCTTGATTTATTTAAGTTAAAATTGAAAGAGCACCTTCTCTCTTTGTAGCATTCAATTACGCCATGCTATTTATTATTAGATTTAAGTATTATTAATATTTACATTTTTATTATCTTTATATATTTTAGGTATTGTGTGTTTATTAGTAATTTTGTTTTAATGACTATAATTATGTTAGGATTAATGCGAGTACCTACCTATATGTGTAGTTATTTTTATTCTATTTTTGTTTTTTTGTATGTAAGTAGGTATATTCATTTTGTCTTGTATTTATTATGTTTATTACTATTTATGAAAATTCTCTCATTGTTTCATTTATGTACGTACACTGTATATTCATAACCCTTTCTATAATAACTTCTCCCTATAACCCCAGGTTTGCTGTAAGAAAACTCTTTCAGGGTTAAGCTCGCCTTTGTACATTGCCTCTAAGTATAAGTTTGTTACTGTATTTTTTCTGTTTACGTGTACAATAAAGAATTTAAGAATTTAAGAATTTAAGAATTTGATTACTTTGGGTAACTACATTAGGAAATGTGTACTGTTTTTTCTTGCTATTGAGCAGATATAAACGAGATTTTTGTCGTCCAAAACGTTTACGTTACACAAACTTTTATACATAGTTTGTGAGTTGAAAACGCTTTCAGAATGTAATTCTCGAAATTTAAAATTACATTTCTATTAACTCCATGAAAGCTTTTTAAACTATTTTACAGTCAAAGTACTTAATGAATCTACCTATGATAGTGGTGCCTTACTCAAGCTTTCAGAACTCACCAGTAAAATCCTATTCATTCGATACAGATCCAGGTCGTTGCTATCGTTCACAATTCTAACCTGTAAACATGGACGTATATAAGGGGGGGGTCCAGGGGGTCCGGACCCCCCCCTTAGCATACGGCGAAAAAAAAAATTGACAACAAAATGTGCAATGTGGTAACAATGAAATGTGCTAGGTAAGTCAGAGTACTCAATCTGTTTTTAGAATGAGACTTCAATCTGAAAACAAAGAAGCACAAAAACAGCACATGTAAACGTTGGTATTTTTCTAATGGATTTTTTTTTAAATGGTCTTTGGAGACTTTTAAAACTCCATCAGACAACCTCTACGTACTTAGTTGAGGCCGTCATTTATATACTTTTGACTTCTATCAAAATAATAATAACGCGTTTTCGCTAGCGTCTTTACTCGAAAAATAAAAACCGAACTAAAACGTTGCTTTTATCTTAAAAAATTTCGCTCGCTCCGCTCGCGTCGTTTTTGTAATAATAGGTAAGTACCGGTGGAAGAAAAAATAAGAACCGAATTAAAACGCTGCTTTTAAGTAAAAAAAATTTCACTCGCTACGCTCGCGTCGTTTTTGTAATAATAGGTAGGTACCGGTGGAAGAAAAATAAGAACCGAATTCAAAAGCTGGTTTTAAGCGAAAAAAATTTCGCTCGCTCCGCTCGCGTCGTTTTTGTAATAAAAGGTAAGTACCGGGGGATGACAAAATGAGAACCGAATTAAAACGCTGCTTTTAAGTAAGTAAAACAAATTTCAACCATGCCTACATTTACAAAAAATGTCAGCAAAAGTCGGGGGAAGGGGGGGGGGGTAAGGTAACTTTGATGCCTTGGACCCCCCCCATAGGAAAGCTATAGCTACGTCCGTGCCTGTAAAAATACTCTTCTTAACGTCAAAGCCATTTTTAATTTCGCAAAAAGCACTTCAATATCATTCTTCAGAGATGTCAGGTAAGCTCAGAGGGCTTAGACAGAGATCTAACCATGTTATACTTGTAGTAGTTCTACATTAGGATAAGACAAAACGACGCGACGCGTCTACGGCGCGGCAAAACATCTAAAAAAAGTTTTAGAAATATGCCAGTGTTATTAGAGTAGATTTATAATGAGATGCATGATGTGATGATGTATGAGATTTATGCCTTGAGATGATTGATAAATAATAATAATTTTATGAAAACAAAGTAGACAGTTTGCAAAGTGAATTTACAATTATATTATCCCAGGGAAATTATATAAACGGTTATTTATAACTTTTTATACAACTTTCATATTTTTCATTTCGAAGTTTGTCAAAGAAAACGAATGGATGCTACTACAGTTTTTCAATTGTCTAGTTGTGAAGTTATGTATTAGTAATCACAGTATACAAATTTTCATGAAGTTGCGTTACGCTTATTTATGCTTTCTCATCGCACCGCATATTCCATAAGTTCCCTTCTTATCTTTGTATCTGGTGTATAGACAGCAAACATCACACGCTTACATAGTAAGCGGTCAGGTGGTATCCCAAGAATTGTTTACTACATTCACTCACAATCGCAAACATCGAAGCTTACCCGTCGCACCGCATCTTATATATCCTGCCTACAATATCTAAACTATAAATTAAAAAATAACCAAACAGCTGGGCGGATAAATTTGAAAATAAAATCAAAAGTAGCATATTATTATGTGATAATCCAGAATATAATTTGTCCTGGTAACACATATAGCTCCTTTGCATCCCGGTATTTCCACGGGAACGAAAACCGCGGGGCGCAGCTAGTTGATTATTAGTATTTTCTTTAAAAAAACATAGCACTATCCTATTGATACGCGTTCTCGGCGCACCGCGTCGTGTGTATCCTCCCTTAGTATTATATGTATTATCTATGTATGGACAGCGAATATCATCCGCTTACCTAACTATTGTTTACTATCCGAGGCGTGCTAGTATCACTCGATAGAACATCGTATAGGCAACGTTCAATAACAAACCTTAGCTTGCTTTGGATGTGTGTTTGTTTTCAAAACAGTATTGTTAAGACGTATCCAATCAATCACATTTGCATTTTAATTATATCATTTTGACTGACTGGTGGCAGGAAACCGGCAATCGCATACTTGGAAGTTGACGGGGAAGACTTTTGCCCAGCAGTGGGACAGCATTAAAATAAACATTTATTAAAACTATCAAATTAAAGAAAGTCTCAGACTCAATTATGTGTAAGAAAGAAAGAAAGTAATATTTATTTCTCAATGATCACTTAAAAATTTACAGACTTATAAGTCTGAAAATTCTGGCAATAGAGTCGCCTAGCTTATAAGCTAGGTGACTCTATTGCCGGTTCCAATGCAACGCAACTAAGTGTGGGCTGATTAAGGCTTACCAACTGTTCAAATGGAAAAACGCTGATGATATCCAGTATAAAGGCATGCTTCAAGTACCGAGTGACGATGAGCAGTGGATGTGTCACTAGCAACGACTTCTTGTTGTAAAACGCCACGTACGCCATCACCATAATATCGATGTAAAGGAATAAATCCAGATAGTGGTAGTTGGAGTAGTGCTTGTGCTTTTTGGTCTAGAGAAACAAATAAATAAAAACAAAATAAATATTCTTGGACAGTCCACACAGTGTCATCTAGTCCCAAGCTTAAGCAACTTAATGCTTGTGTTATGGTACATGAAATGCACACATAGGCATGTGTGAATCCAGGGTATCACCTATCTACATACCAAATTGGTCTAGCCGTTTTTGCGTGAAAGAATAACAAACATACATACATTCTCACAAACTTTCACATTTATAATTTTAGTAGGAAGGAAGTAGGATAGTAGAATAACATTCTATAAATTTGTTAACCAATGAAATTGCCTTTTTCAATACCGTTTTGTATGTATTAAATTTTATAGGTAGAGTCATAAATAAAACAAACTTACAGCTATATCATATGGCACCACGGTTATGTAGAACAATGCAATGAACAGTCGCGCGGCACACCACATCTTCAGGAATATGCCGTGAGGAGTGATACATCCAGGAAGAAATATGTACCTCAGATATCTGAAAATACATCGATTGCAACTAGATTATATAAAGAATGAAATTTTGTATTTTTGTTTGTAACGAATAAACTTAAAAAGCACTAGGCCGATTTCTAAAATGCTTTGACCATTAGAAAGCAATAGGTATTATGACTGAGTTACTTATAGATAAGCTAATTCATACAATTATGATTTTTAATTATTAAACAGATTTGTAAAGTCGAACCAGGCGACTAGTTGAAATTAAAAAATATCGCGTTGAAACCACAGGCAAAAGCTAGTCTATAGTGAATTAGCTATAAAAACCTTGAAGCAAAAACTATCATGGAAAAGTAATTCCAACAACATCCCAAGTAGGATCCCAATCACCGTAATGCTGAAACGAGACTTCTAACTTCCCAACAAAGATTAAGGATATCTTCCCGAACAAACTCCAACTATCACCAATTAATCCCAAGAATATGTGTACGAGCTTACGCCGGCAGCTTTGGTTCTGTATCCACATATTCCACATTACCTTTTAGTTTCAGGTTTTCTTTCATCAGGAAAGAAACAGTTTCACTTTCAAATAGTTTTGAATAACATTTATAGGGTTAGTTAAAATTAGATTGTTTTTTTTACTGAAAGCAATTTATTAGTAAGAAAGGTCTCGCCCGGATATATTTGAGAATGGCTGGACCAATTCGTCTAATTTTGATCTAGAATAAATACATAATTGTGAAACTTTTAGAAAGGTTTAAACGGTGAGAAAAATTGAGGACAATATTACAAAAAAGCTATGCCAAATTTCTTTGGGTCAGCCAGTTTTTGCAGTTACATGATAAAAGCTGAAAGTTTTTAATTAAGGGACGGCTTTAGTCCAAAATTTTTCAACATTTATATAAGAAGTAAATGCACATTTTGTTTCGGTGGTTTTACCGAAAAAAAATGTGCATTTTCTTCATAACTAGTGCATTTTAATATTAGTACTCATACCTCATGACTCCGAGCTTGTCATAAGTCCTCACGTATTGCTCTCGCTCCGCTCGGCCGTTCAACAACACGAAACTTTCCTTTAGCTCTTGCTACAACAAAATTTCTTATATGGAATATAAATATTATGCAAGTAACTGTAGATGGTGAGTTTCTATGGCTTCTAAGGATAAACAACAAACAAATAAGCAAAAAAATCACTTTTCCACAAAAACTTTGTTTTTAGTTTTAATAAATGCTGCGTTGCAACCAAAATTATTCTTAACATCATTTAAAAAACTAAAAGAATTATTTTATAAGACTAAGAGCAAATACGTAATTAAAGAAAATTTCATTAAATTTAATTAAGTAAATTATATTACCGTTATTCTGTTTATTTTTACGTCCAACCGTCCCGTTAGTGGTTTGGCCTCCTCATAGCTTTTAGCTATCGTCTGGACATCATCATCGGACATCACCTATGATAAAATTTTGTATTAATTGCATAGTATATAGGCTGAAGGTAAAAAATGGACAAGGATTTATTTATGGAAGTACCTACGAGATTAGATGTCTATCTAACACGAACCTTAAATATCCCAAAGCTTTTCTATACTTATAAAGAGGTAATGTTGGTTTGTTTGCTTGACGGAGGTTATCTCTGAAAATACTCTGCCGATTTTAAAAATTCCTTCACCGATGTGTATAATGAACTGTCGGGATGGTTACAAGCTATTTTATCTCGGGAGTGTCATTAGTACCGTGTAAAGCCGGGACGTGCTGCTGGTGATCAATAAAAACCTAACGTAGAAATAAATACAGCAATGTAAAAGATAATTATATTCCCACAGCAATTACAATGATGCTATTAGTATAGCCATATTGCAATGCAGCTCATTTCCGCAGCCACAAAGCGCTGGTTAGAACATTCATCGCTATTGCGTGTTGCGACCTCCACAATTACAGATTAAATAGAACAGCTAGTTTACTGCGCAAAGCATTCGTGTACAATTAGAAATTTGCCTAAAAGCCTTCGTCTGAGTTGGCTTTAACAAACTTACTGCTTACAGTAAAGTAGACATACTCTTAGCCAAATCGGGAAACCCTACAAACATTTTTAGATATAAGTGTGAGTATTACCAACTATAACAAAAGCTTTTGAGTTTAAATAAATTTATAAAAATCTTTGGACACTTTACACGGCGTCATCTAGTCAAGCTACGCATGTTTTATGGTAAACAGATGATACTATACTCCTTATACGATAGATAATATGTTTTTTGTTTAAACAGACAAGTTAAAAATTGAAAAAACCCCCACACCAGGAACAAACGCCTGTCGTGTGGCTGGAATCGTGTGAACGCGAGGACAGTGCAGTACAAAGAGTACGCGAACGCGTCCAAAATTGTTTTCTTTGGATAATGGTAACTTTTCATTGCTTTATTTCGTTTGTGAACTCATTTGCGGACTGTCCTGTCCTATATTTGAACGCCACTGTCCTTCCAAACCGTCTGTCCCACTGTACTGCCTCACTGTTTTACCCCTGTGTGAAAGCAGCACATAGTTTCGTAGCCAAGTCTCCCAGTCTGTGACTACAATATTAAATGCATGAATCACCGTTATAATAGGATGACTAATGTCAGGGAAGGTGCTCCAGCACTGCACGAGCGCGGTATACTCCACGTGTAGCAATATGCAGTTTGTCGACGTCAGAGCGGTGTATACCTGTTAAATTAAACCTTCTGAATGCGATATGGAAGTAAATGTTTTTGTTCTGCACACGCTATTTCAACTTTCTATTCAAATTCTAGTTTGCTGGATGTATGGCAAGATATAAGAGGACAGTTAAACCGAAAATGGCTAATAATATAGATGCGAAGGCCAAAAATGAAGCCCAGCTCCACTGCTGGTTTTTTTTACCATGTGAAGGGCTGATGATGATGTTCATGAGAGGTGGCTTACCTGAAGAGCTTTTGGACTCATTCACCTATTATAACCCTAACATCAAGACCCACACATTTCAGAAATTCATAAACTAACAAAAAAATTTGGAAAAAAACAACTTGCCTTAGGTAATCCAAATAGCATTTCTATAACACCGAAATCACTTCCAGGACCTATTGACTTTTCAATCTTTCCAAAATGGTTTAGCAACTTGCAGTGACCCTAAAACATTAAAACTAATTATAATCCTGACACGCTAACCAATAATCAAATCATTTATTAACAGTTAATTAGTTTATACAAACCCTAGGTATTATGAATAGTTTAATTGATTCAGAACCCTGACCACAAATCGATACTATAATAAGATAGTAGATTATAGATTTATTAATCTTTCATAATCCTTTGATTGCTAGTTAAGCTAAGTCAACTGTTGGCATAAAAATGACAAAGCAAGCTATAAAAGAATATTATTTATAGGCATTACAAATTGTCTTTGTTGATCGTGGTAGGAATATAGCCTTGAAGACATTGCATAGATTTTTGTTTTGCCAGTTAAAGAACATAAGAATAAACCTTATTAGATCCGGTACGCATGAATACTAATAGGTTGAGATTATAACATTTTCTGTTAATAAATAATTAACTGCCATTGTATTAGCTCATAGTCGTTATTTCATTACATTTTTCTTTTAATATGGCAATCTATTTTTGGGAAAGCCCCGTCAACATCAGACGATCCAGAAGGAGCCAAGAGAGATTTTCTTTGTTGTATCTGTTTTGGGATTTCGTTCAAATTAAGTTCTGAAAATGTTGACATAAATCGAATCTCGATACTTCGCAACACTTACGACTCGAATGTTTTTATCACACACTATATTGTATAGGTTGTAAACTTCAACATCTATTTATCTGCATCTAAATAAACACGATAAAACGCTCATTGGCACGAAACGGCTCGTTTTAAAAACATTACAACCAATCGTGCGAGTGTCCCGGACTGTGCCAATATTTTCCTCGTCTTGGCAGTTAAACGAGTAAGAAACAACGTTGCAGAGGATGAAAAGACTAAAGAAAAATAGAAAGAGTTTTATATAAGTTAAAATGTGTCCTCTAAGATATCCGTTGAGTTTTTACAAATGTTGCACTGATATTTTATTTGTTTTGCATTGGTGCCTAATAAAACGATCTGCAAGTTGACGGTTACTTTCGAGTTGGTGGCCAACTGGGACTTCTTTTACTTAAAAATATTGAAAATTTATATTGATCGCTCTTTCATAATAATGTTAAAATTCAAGTCTTTCTAAAACTAATTCTGCTTTAGTAAATATTATTTCAAGTTTGAATTGTGATCGCTAAAGTTTAAGAAATAACATTTAAAAGTTTGATCAACTTAATGCGCTAACATTGAAGATGGACTAGTACAACAAGCTTTTCCATTGTAGGTATGTTAATTCCTGGAGCTTTCAAATTGAATGTTAACTTCATTTCTTTTTTTTTCGGACCGTAGCAATTTCACTGGATGCAAAAAGCTAAACGAAAAAGTATAGATTGGATACAAATTTGTGACTACCTTTTGTAGAATATACATGTCCCGTCCTATATCAGCGGCGTGTTGTACAATCTCGTTGTCAGGCAGCACTATTGTGCGCGTGCTCGCTGCTACGGTTTGGAGGAAGTCGCGATTGCATTCCTGCGAAACAATTTAAAACATTTCCAGAGAATATGTGCGACGTATTTAGTGTCCGGATGCAGATGATAGAGTAGTATTGTTCTATATGTTTCACTGTAAATACGGCAAACAGAGCCCCGCTGTTTTACCCGCGCCAAACATTGTTCCCAGTTTATCCTGGATATAAGCTAGTTTGGCAGGCAATAGAATCACCTAGCTTATAAGACTGTACATTTTTAAGTAATCCTTGAGGTCCTACAGAAATAAACATATTTCTTCTATAACATTCACTTTGTGATGAATAACTGCTTGAGACTCGATTCACGCTTGAGTATGGACTAGCGTTAAACTATAGAGTTGTAGTTGTTATGACCAAAAAATCAGTTGCACACTGAATAAATGAAATTGCTATACAAAAGAAGGTATAGGTACCTATTCTTTTGATTTCTAATGAAATGTTCACCAGCAAGTACAAGTAGTTTTTTTTCTAAAGCGGCAAAAATCAGCTCCGATTTCATTGTAAATTTTTAAGTTTAACCTTTTAGAATAGATTGCCGACTATCGTATTGGAATTTCCCGATCTGGGGGTAAATAGAACTAGCAAAACCGAGTTGGATTGCAAACGAACCGCAATCAGCGTAGCCAATTTAGCGACTTTGTTACTATAAATAGGTTATGACCTATTTCTTCTATCATGTTTATTGCAGAATGAAAATTTAAATTCAGATTTTATGTAATAAAAACAGGATTTTATAAATAAATTTCCTTGAACTAAATATACCTACCTACTATGATCAAATCCATCCTATTTTTATTATAGGTAATATTATTAATTACACAAAAAATGCCTTTAATGTATTTTAGACCAGTATCTACTCGTACATCTACCCAATGAGCTAACATTCAATATAAAAAAATTACCATATTCAATCTAAAATCAATGTTATAAGCAACTAAAATCCACCCGCAGCTTAGCTTAGTACCTACTAACCTTGATATACAGTACTTAACTTAACCTATGTGATCATGATTGTATATTTCAAGTTTCAGCCCAATCCGTTCAGAAGTTTTTGCGTGAAGGAGTAACAAATATCGTCCATAAAAGCTTTTGCGTTGATAATGTTGTTTATTTACTGTGTTTATAATATGAGTGGGATAAAGTGATTTAGGCTATATCTAGGGCGACAAACAAACGACTTGGACGTGCGAGCACGACGCGTACTGTACTAAAATGCCTTGAGCAAACTGCGAGCACGCTTTGTGACAGCAATGGATAGGATTTTTATTGCATTCTTTGTTTCTATGATAAACTTTCCATCAGAATAGTTTTCGGCTTTCAAACTTTGGCCGCGGGGCGGAATTAGTAAATTAAAAACTCATTACTTGAAATAATGGACAAAACAGCAGTGACTCCACCATCTCGATGGACAGCACCTCTTGCTGAATATCAGAAGACATGTCTTTGAATAGTTCATGGGTCGACACTGCGTTGTTATAATACCTGGAAATATAAATTCATTGTATTATGGTTATTAATTTTAAATACAATGTATTTTGTTCCTGAATAAAAAATGAAAAATGAAATGAAATGAAATATTAGGTTGCTTAGCTTGGGATAAGTTGACGCTGCGTGAAATGTCCAATGATAAATTTATTTATTTATTTACCATGAAATCCAACAGCATATGATTTCTTATAGATAACTTAATGATAACATGAAGCTAATTACAGTAAAACATTATTATTGTCATCTAATTACAAAGAAGACAATTTTAATAAGCTTACCACTGTACACAGAAAAACTTCTTCACTCTCGATTTTATTTTGCCGCTCACGTGATTTACAGACAGGAAATAAAAGAGTTCCCGCATGGATTCCTGTAGAAAAAACCTGTATTTTAAAGATAATCGGTGATTCAACCTTTGAAAAACCTCTCACTGGTAATTTAGATTTCGGCATTAGGGAAAGAAAGAGAAAAATGTGTATATTTTTGTAGGACCTCCAAGAACACTTAAAAATGTACAGTCTTATAAACTAGGTGACTATTGCCTGTTCCAACGGAACTCCCTACACCAAAGATTCTGTGGCCGTGTGCTAGAGGCAGTCCGGTTTAAAGGCGATCGCCTGTATTACTGCGAGTTCGAATCCAAACTTCAAAGGTATTTTTTTAAAGAAGTCTGGGAACATTTGGATTTAGGCTGGACATTAGGCTTATGTCCATTCCATACCAATACCTACTAATATTAAAGTATATACATACAGCTACAGATAAAACTAGACAATGCTCTACTTAGAACGAGAGCAGTATTAATTACAAAGCTTAGTTAACAAAGCTTACACAAAATTGCACGGAGCTGGCACTTTTTAGCGTACCTTGAATTTCTGCTTCCTTTGTGTCAAAAGCAGGTATATACTGCAAATTTTCGCAGTGTAAAAGCAAGCGAGGTAAGCTCCGAACACAAAAATGAAGGCTACCTGCGAAGTAAAAATTACATCTGTCTCATCCATCACTTAGTGATGATGGATTGTGGTTTAATTTTGTAGAACCTTATCTGTTATTGTAGAATCTCGGATGCATAGGAGATAAGAGCTCAGTCGGTCTAGCTTTATCAAATAACTCGATGCGATGATGGCTCAACATATCAATCAGCCTTTTAGCACGACTTGGATCAGTTGAGCTGCCTCGTTTACAATCTTTAGACGTTCATCTAGGTAAATATTTCAATAGGTTTAAATTAAGTAAAGAAAATAGTTAGTAGTTGAATTTCTGTAAATGTAATTTTCTTTAACATATCAAAGTTCTATTATGTCTGGAATGAAGTTGTGAAACAGCTGAAAAGTTTCCGAACAATGAATAAACTGTAGGCTGTATGGCGCCAGGTTCGCATCCAGGACAAAAATATAATTGAGACTAATAAGATCTCAATTCAAACTAATTAACGGGACTCTTTCACATACTTACTTTATACTGGTATTAATCGAAGTTTCGAGTGCATTACATCGTGGTCACGGGGCGTCACGAGCAGACTTGCCGTCAGTTTAGTTTAAATTATGTCTTAATACCGCAAAAGCTCAAATTGTAGTACGGTCGTTCTTTTAAAAGGGTAACTCGTATTTCTTCGCGGCGGAATGATTCGGCATTGTCTTTCATTGAGCGACTAATAAGTAATTTTTCTAATTTTTCATAGAAATCTATTTAATTGTAAAATACTGAGCGTCACATTAAGAAAAGCCACATTTTAATGCATCTTTCCGGTATACAATAAAGACAGTCCATTTATAAAGATATTTGCATCGTGTAAATGGGACTTACAAACATCAATAGCACTCGCCTTCTTGCTACAGCCCTGGTTTGCCATTTTATGGCTTCTACAGAGTAAACTGTTTTACTGTTCTGTGAACGTTCCAACTACGAGAAATATGATTTTTCATTCCGTTATTGAAGTTTCCGCTTGAATACCCCCGAGTTGGACCAAATTACGACTTTGAACACGTTTGGTATTTTTCTTTGTGATTTTATCGTTAGCTTTTGTTCAGTTGTTCATTTGGCTCAAGCGAAAAACAATGGAACATCAAAGTGTAAAATTTGAATTGTTAGTGTGGTTAACTGGGTGTAGGTAATACATGATGGATATAATTTTTTAAATCAAAACCGGCGAGCGTGTATGAAGAATATAAAGAGAGTAAATGAGGCAAAAGAGGTGTGTCAGGATCGTAGCACGAGGAGGTGGTCCGTGGTCTCTGTCTACCCCTATGGAAAAGAGGCGTGATTATGTATGTATATAAAAAACAATTCTTACCAACAAATGGTCACTGCTACCAGGCGCTATGTCCGAAGCTCCCGAGTTGGTGAACACCGCCGACCCGAAGGAAAATGAAGTCATTGTAGGCCTCTCGTGTTTTGCCTCGTTCGTCATAAACACCTTCGTTTCCCAGTATATCAGTTGCGACATCCAGGTATTCTAAAACATAAATCTTTGATATGGGTAATTAAATTAATTAATAATTTAATAACACAGTGGGCTCATTAGAATAAAATAATAATATAAGCTACACTGTTACCAAATTATATTTAAATCCGTTCAATAGATTTCGCGTGAAAAAGTAACAAACGCACAATACATCCATAGTCACATTTTAATAGAATAAACTTTTGTTTAAAGAATAAAATAGAAACCTAATTAAATAAAAATATTATAAAAGAATCTACGTCTACTTTATTTTTCTGTTCTGACAATACTTCTTTTAATATTAAAGTCCCGATAATAATAACAATTAATTACCTCACGACAGAGTTTCCTGGGACAAGCAAAAAGATAAAGTAGACATCCCGACCAGTAGCAGAATATTAGGAAAATTAAACAAAACTTAGTAAGGCTCAGGAACTGAAATAGAAACATTTATTATGAAGGTTTAAGTAGAATTAATACCTTAAAGTGATTCAAAGATATAAATAACTGTTATATTTAAGTGCTTCAATAGCTGTCAATAATGGTAGAAATGATTTTTTGTTTTTAATAACACAACAAGCGATGAACATGCAAAATATGGGTAGAGGACAATGGTGGAATACAGATATATTGTGAAAGGTGTACGTACATGATTACAAATTAGGTAAATGGAGAAAATCAAGATCAAGAAAGAAATGTCGTGAATGTGTGTGTGTGTGTGTTCCTGATCATTTTCATTTTATTTCATTTTCATAACACTATATAGGTATACATAGCGTTTACCTCTGACCGCACTTAGAAGAATTTTAGTAAGAAATCTTCCCACACAACCTGATGGTATGAACATTTTGGTACGTTACCATGGTCATCATTTCACAAACAGACAATACCTTTACATTGGCATCGAAGTTTCTTTCCCACTTGTGGAAATAGTCCCAGATATGCCACACTTGTAGGGCTGGCAACAGCTTAGCTAACTGCCCCGCAACAGACTCCGTCCGTGGGTCCAGTGTGTCGGAGAATATATAGGCTGGGAACACTGATATGATATCCAGGTAGAAACCGGGCGAAGCCATTTTGACCTCTGCTATTTCTTTTACTGTAACTTTCTTTGTATTCTGTGGATATCAAAATATTTTCGAATAAAAAATAGAAAAAGCCGTGTTGACAGAGTGGCTCGAGTGTTTCGACTTCTAGTGCCAATCGCAAAAAACAGCGCAATCTAGTCCCAATCTCAAGTGATAAGAAAGTGGTAAGATGGAGCAGTGGGGAAGAATCTAACTTAATGCTGGATTTGTGATAACCAGAACACGTCCCTGTTCAAAGTATATTTAGAACAGGGACGTTACCTTATAAGTTATAATATTTTTATTATTATGACTTCTTTTTATCTTTTCGCTCTTATTATTTTTCTTTATATAGATACTTTAAAAGGGACTGCAGTCTAAAGTCTTCTAAGCTTAGAAATTGAAGTATGAATTAACTGTTCTATGAATAAGAATGAAAACAAATTCTAAAGTAAAATTATTCAATAGATATTAAATTCAGAGCTTTGATAGTCGATAACATTTAAACGACGACGGCACCAGCTTGCGCAGCATAATAACATTATTTCTACGGAAAAATATTGGAAATTATTTTATCTGTGGTTGTACCTATGTATTTATGTTAAGTTTTTTTATGATTCCGTATAGCATTATTCGCGCTATACCGAACCGTGCCGTGGACGTTCAAAAATTATGGTATACTTTTTGTAAGAAGTAATTCATGTCATGTCATGACTGACCGTGACACGGGACCCGGACGCGGCACTGGCGGCACGGCCGTGCCACGGTCAGGCATGAATCACTTCTTACAAAAAGTATACCTACAATAATGTTTGACCGTAACGTCGGTAACGAAAATAAGCATAAATATATACTGACAATTTTGACGTTACCTTATCCATATAAAAAAACAAGTGAATAAAAAGTACGTTACGTCAGTGTCAAACCCATAAGCTGTGCTCGAACGAATCTCGTTGAGAGGAAAAGTAAAAAGTCCCGTGTTATAAAAGCTTCCGAGCTTTCTCTAAATTACATTTATTCTGTAACCTCATGATAGTAGAAATGTTTTTCCAAGAAAAATATTTTCCTCCTCAATCATCAGCAGATGAAATGGGATTACAGATAGGATTGCAGATGGGAATAATCTTTCACGTAATTAAAGTTGTAAGCAATATTGGAAATATGGTTTCATCTCTAGGGCCTAGCGCTATCATGTTCCAATAAATACTAACCTAGATTTACTTGTAGGTTTATTTTCATCTGAGTTGTCAGCTCATAATATTTTCGCGAGATTGAATCGTTTAAAATCCCCAGTAATTACTTAACCATTCGTACATTTATCGAAATAACTATCCAAGTTTAAACATGGAATATATTGTTTAAAAAGAATTGATAATATTTTAAAAGAAATGTTCTAGGATATTTATTTATTTTATTTATTATTTATACATTCACCAAACAAACAAACGAACCAACACTTCCTCTTTATAATATTAGTATAGATAAGAATACACACATACCTTCTCAATAATAGCAGTAGTGAGCTGTATGTAGATATTGAGCAGCAATCCAGCCATTACCACACTGGTGAGGACCCTTACCGCGTCGGTTTGAACGTTCTGAATAGCGATGTGCGGCGCCATCAGGCATAGGTATAGAACCATAGCGAAATGAGCCATGTCGAACATATGGGTCTGAAAAAGAGAGTAAGCGCTCTAAATAACGCAAGCCTTTTCATCTTTAGTAGATGATTTTCACAGCATCAGGAGATAATCTTTGTTTTTGTAATTGTAATTGTAATTGACAAAGAGAGTAAAGCGACTATTTTCGGTATTTTATAATACGAAAACAATGTTTTATTTAATTATAAGTATTTATTTTTAATCTATTATCACGATTATGTTTTAAAAATCATTTCTCATTTAACTGAAACAAAAATAAACTCTCAACTCCAAATTGGGATCGAAGGTCCGTCACATTTGCTTTCGATTCGGTTTCCCCAAAGTTTTCTTTACCACATAACATAATACCGAACTTGAGTTCTAGTGGCTACCGAAATTGTTAACGCGAGGGTAAACGAGTTCTTGAATGGAGACGTGCTCGGGCAAACGTAGTGTTGCCGCTGGCTTGATGGAGCGATGATTAGGGCTGGGTACTTGAGATAAGGGAAGAAAAGGTAGTCTTATCGTCTTCACAAAACTGAAAAAACACCTCTGAAAGCAATGGAAATACTTAAAATAATACGCGTAAGCAATTGTATAGCCTTGTCAAATGAAAACAATTCATGATGCTTGAGAATTTTTGAAGACAAAAATAATTTTCGTTTTCTGTTTAATTTTACATAAACTGTATATAACTGTATATATTCGGTTCATGTCATGCACGTTGATATAACAAAATGGAATAATAATAAACCTTGCATGGAATATTGTGCAAAAACTTAATACCACTTAGGGCGTTATCATACTAGCGGATTGCGAACGTCTTTAAAGCGGAGCGGGCGCGCAACGAATTCGTTACCGACACACAACGAACACGTCGCGCATGCGCAGCGAATTCGTTGCGGACGCGCAACGGGATTCGTTTACGGGGGGTTTTCGTTTTCGTCTCCGGCGTCTTCGAAGTAATAAAATCAACAGCAGTGTCATCAATCCATTGTCATCAATCAATCCATTTTGTAACTGAGTGTATTGTACGGCGATAATTTGCTACAAACGCGCGACGAAAACGGCCATGCGTCCGCGACGTCCTCGCTGCGCAGCCGCGGCGTGTTCGCGACGCATTCGCTGCGCGTCCGCTCCGCCCCGCAGCCGCTTCCAAACCGCTAGTATGATAACGCCCTTACGGAAGATGTCATATAAACACATTTCTCTCGAGTGGTCAAGTGTGTAAAACAGCTCGTTAAATTACCCAGTTAAATCATGAATATGGCAAGATACCAGCATACCCGATGTGAAAAACATGGCGCACTACTCGTTTTTACTATGATTGGGTTTCATAGATAAAATGTTCTGGGCATAAAATTTTATCACTACAAAATGCTATCGGGTTGCCAAAAATGTTTACCGAGTAGGTAACTACGAATATAGTATCGGTTTATCCGTCGAAAGAGAATTATAATACATACGCCGAGCTCGAGATTTTCAAGCAAAGTTTTCTTTCTAAGTAGCGATTTGATTGAGATACGTCAAAACTTTGTACGGACTGAAAGTCGAAGGCTAATTGATTAAACTTACGAAGTCAGTATTAGGCTCCAAGATCCAAGGAAAAGTCGACCTCAAGCAGATCCGGGGCACGTCAATAGTCGTTACATTGTTCGTCATTTGATACAGCTCCAAAAACTCCGGAGTGAACTTTGGCTGTCGGACATTATTCTCATCTGTAAAATTAAATATCTACAGTAGAATACACCACCCCAAAACGCCAAACGATCTTGAACTCTTTTACCTTTGTAATACATGTGAGAATCATCTACGAAAGTAGGGTCTTCATCTTCCACGCCTGCCAAATTATCTTTGAGCACTTTCATGGGTCGGTACCGAGTTCGAATTAGTCTTGAATCGTCTTTATCGTATTTCATTATTGCCTCCTAAAGTGAATATTGATAAGTAAACAGAGAGGGCGGGTTTCTTGGGAAATGATGTATTCAGGGCAAAGTTCAAGTAGAATATTTTACTTTCGGGAAGTTTTATAAAAATGAAACAAATAAAGGAAAGATACTATTTTATTTTCTTTAAAGGTTATATGCTATGATCATTTTAAGATGCAGACAGAGTTTTCCAAAGACATAGTATTGTACTTTTCTATATTGTCCACAAATTGAAATTATAATTTTATTATGAATGCGAGAGGAGTGAATTCGGAGTTGACGAATGATAGAGATGAATAGAAGACAGATATTATGTTCGGCCACCTAGCGTAGGATAAGAGCAGGAGAATGATGATGAAAACTGAATTACTTACAAGTGAAAAGGTCTAGAGTTTAATTTCCTGTGTGAAGGGTATTTACCTGCCTACTCCGGGAGCTTTTGAGTCTGCTTGTAATTTTTTCTCGGATTCGCTCAAGCATCGCCGGATGCTCCGATATTACTCTCATAAAATCAGTTCTGCGTAATACCTGGGAAGAATTATATCGTACTTAATTAAGGAAATATATAAATAAGTGGGTACATATTACACTGTAGTTAAAGACCTAAACCACAAAATAAAAAATTTCAATAATTTCAATTTGACATAGTTCCACTAATGGATGTCCACCATACATCCACATTACGTTTAACACTGCTGTGCGGATGCGGCTGAAACTCGGAATGTACATAGTTTATAGCCTAGAATAACAAAAGGCTACTTTTTATCCAGGCAAAGTAATACGCGAGAGCCGCAGACGGATACTAGTTTAGAATAAGTTGACGAAGGAATTATATAAAGGCAGATGTCAAAGACACAAGATACCAAAACCTTGGATAAAATTGCTATAATGACATTGTATATTCATATTATTCACCTGCAGTTCAACGTAAGTAGCCGCTCTAACAGTAACCTTTGATGGTATTGAATAGAACAAACTCAATTCACCCAATACCTGAAAATGTAAAACTATTTAAAAATCATTTTTACCTGACTCACTGACCGTTCAAATCCTACTTCTATTTTTGTTTTTTTTTACCTTTTCTAACTAATATGCTTTTATTTTAATGAAAGATTTTTATTTGACTTGTTGTCACTAATAATAAAGTAATAAAACAAATTAAAAACTTATACTCATTCTTTGAAGAACCTACATTTTTACAAATCATAGAAAAAATCAATAAAATCTTAAAACATGCTCCGTTATAAGTTAGTTAAGAAGGTAACTCTACCTTCTTCTGTATACCTACCTCTGCAATATTTCAAATTATTTATCAGTTTTTTGAAATTGTCCAACTGTCTTTACAAACTTGAAGATTCAGTTTAAATTTCGCATGATAAGGTTCATTTTGTATTGTAGCTAGTTCAAAGTGATACACGCTAGCTGAGGAAATGGTGAAATCAGGATGACCGGGTAAACGACCAACCCTTGCTTTGTTTATTGCAATGGTAAGAATCGCAATGAACCTATCGATTCCAGATATTGCAACCTGAGAAAAGGTTTATTTAAGTGGATACAAAACTAACCCATACATAAGTACCTACATAGGGAACACGGAACAGCTCAATCACTTTTATTCGCTAGTCAAAGATAAATAGGTATAGCGAGATTGGAGAAAAACAATCCGAGTTTCCGACAGAGTAGTAACAGTGTTTTCCAAAATGCTCATAAATAAGTATAACTATAGACAAAATATTTATATGTAGTAGTTTTTTCTAAAATTCTTATTAATAAGTAGGTATAACCATAGACAAAACAATTCGTCTATGGTATAACTTACAGTGCCTTCTTTGAATGCGATCATAGGACTCTCATCATCCTCATCGGATAGCATCTCGAGCACTCCTCGCTTGATGCAGACCAGGCCGCACTTCACCACACCCTGGCTCCACACGTGCTGCCCGGTTAGAAACAGCTGGTGTGTCATTAATAGAGAGATTTGACGCATAAATGCTTCACCTGCATTAATAACGACTACTTGAAACATTTACTTAAAAAAATACGAGCATTGAGCATTTTTATGTAGGATAGAGATATCCTTCCTACTAATATTATAAACACGAAGTTTGTGATGTTTGTTGCTCTTTCACGCAAATACTAGGTACTGGACGGATTTTGCTGAAACTTGGAATATACAGTTTATAATCTGGATTAACAGATAGGCTACTTTTGATCACGGTATTCAAACGGAACCTGTTCACCGCGGATAGCACCGTGAGGCGCAGCTAGTAATGAGTTGATAACTAAACTATCCTCAAATGGCTAAACTTTTTCTATTTTGATTTTATTTAGAAATTTATGTTTTAATTTATATGAGTTCAGAGCAAGGGACTTTCTCAATAAGTAAAAAATAATGTAACAATTTACGAAATTCTCACCAGTATCCCGAAAAAGCAGCGTGTCATGGAAATGAACGATATTTATATCGAAAATAAGTTCCATTTGTAAAGGCAGAGGCAGTTTCTGCAGTTCTTGCGTGTTTAAGATACCATTCTTCATGGTCCATAGTCGCTGTTTGTACCGTATCGCCTGTTGCAGGAGCCAGGGCGGCGCACCGCGTTGCTTTAAATACGTTACCATATGATGGAACTAGAGGCGAGAAAATATAATATAACATTATTTGTTAAGAAAAAAATCACATTCATATTATAAAGGTAAAAGTTTGTGTGTAAATGTGAATTTTTGTTACTCCATCACGCTCAAGCGGCTGCAGAATATATCATATCCTGACTTAACACATGGGCTATATTTTGCTTTTTTTTTTCGGTATTCTCAAGGAAATGGGAACTGTTCACCGCAGGTAATACCGAGGGGCGCAGCTAGTAATTTATAAAGATCACTTTCATCAGGTTATTATAAGATAAAATTATTTATTGGATGGACTGTGTGTGTGCAGATATGAGTGTGAAAGGAGTGAGTACTGAGATGACGAACGATAGAGGGAAATGGAAGAGAGAAACGTGTTGTGCCGACCCCACCTAGTGGGATAAGGGCAGGGAGATGATGATGATGATTAAAATTATTTACTCGGTCCACAAAGTTGCACATTCTGTTGTTATGCAGGACGACCTCCCAGGCGATACTGCCAGTAAAATTGTATCGAAAGAACACGTAGCCGACAAGCATCAGGCCAGATGTTAGCCATTTCTCCGTGTTCAGCTGAAAACATTCATAAAGGTGATATCACACTACGGCGTAAAAACGCTACGCACGTATATCTAGCTCAGTTATCGGAATTTTCCGAGCTTAAATACCTACTAATTAAAAATAACAATGCAAAGTGGAGCCGCTTTAAGACTAAATCCATACCAATTGCTTCTATTTTTTGGGACGTTACTAAAGTACACCCAAAGTAAAACGTAATTCGCGTGAATGAGCGTAGCATGTAGCTACGTGCTACGGCGTAGACCGAAAAAAATAACCGCTGAGTAGGACGTCTACAAAACAAAGTTTATGAAGTTTCAGTGTGAAGTCTGAGTTTCAGTCTCAACAATTTATATTTTTGAACGATTATTTAACTCTCTCAAGTCTTTTTTGTACTTTAACGAGAAACAAAAAACATTATAAATACATGTAAACTATATTCATCACAAACTTCTGATATTACATTTGTATTAACAACGGGCTTATAAAATAAAGGAAAATAATAAGGATATCATGTTTAACATGCTATCCATAAAGATTTCTGCTTGAAAACTAAACGCACAAACGTGCGTTTAGCAGAAATCTTCTTATCGCTAACAGTATTAATATTGCTTACCAATGGAAAAGAGTCACCAAATATGACATTGAAAAAGCGGCAGGCGCAGTAGTACCAACATGATGAATAACTGCAAAAATAAGATTATTCCATCACCATGTGGAAAGATAACTAACTCGGAAAGTGTCTTCATGCCCACCATGAGTGGAGGAGATAATCCTGGACTGATTTTGAAAATTTTTTTGTTTGAAAAGTCTCCCAAATATTGTGAGGATATCCTCACAAATAATGGAGATCTTCTTAGTAATGAACCTCAATCCCAAGAGTGAAGCAAATTGCTCAGATTTATATTTTGATTCGCTAATATTCCGAATTTTATAAGAATGGACTGATAATCATAAACATAGACCATTATTATAATAAGGTGAAGTTATTTTATGTTTGTAGGACACAATTTCTGGAACCAGTGATCCGAAAACAGAAAAAAAAGTTCCATAGAGTAAACTGAGAATAATGTAGACTACACGTGTGTTCATGCGATATCGCGGCTAGATTGTTAAGACTTGTGTTTGGACAAGTATTAGCTCGTAGCTTTGCTCGCGTGGTACCTACCTAGATAAAAGTGTTGAATGTACCTACTGTACTTTTTCAGGGCATAGTGTTGGACCAGAAAACCCATAATTAGTTAAAACCGATATTAAATTGGTGCTTTCTCTATTCGTGACCATTACACATTTCAAGAAAAATCCATATTTGAAGTCTATATTTTATTGACAAATCTTTACGAATAAAAGATTATAATGATTTCTAATTTACCTATTAAACTTCAATCTCCTCGAATCAACGTGAGCAGGGAATCCGATCTGAGGACCTTTATCCACTGTGTTCTTTTGGTAGTTCATATCAAACCATAGACAAGTCCCAGCGTGGAGGATCAAAGCTACCGACACGATGTGTTCCAGAAGGTACAACATTTTACGAGAAGTTCGCATCTGGAGAATTTAAATAAAGAATATTAGAATGTTGTTCCCAAAATTCTAAATTCAAAAGTCCCCAATTTTCGGTGAGGCCCAAAATAGGCGTTGAATATATACCCTTTCATTCATACTAGGTTTTTGAGGATTTACAGTGCTCAGCGGGCTTACCATGACCGTTTATAGCGATTCAGTTTAGGTCCAACTACGAACCAGTTTTGACGTAAAGTAAGGCGCTGACGTAAAGTTTTGACAGTAAGGCAGAACCTAAACTGAATCGCTAACACCTCATGGTACGGCTCCTGATGTCTAGAAAATATTCCTTTCTTGAAGTAAGTTGTTGTCTTGTTGTTACTTCTATATTTTTAACCGATTTTAAAATAAGAAGGAGGTTCTAAGCTCGTCTGTATTTTTTATGTTTTTTACCAAAACTTTCGACGGGTGAACCGATGTTGATGATTCTTTTTATTTTGCTGGTGCTTCCCATGTGGTTTTAACTCTAAGGATCTGATGAGGATCTTCAGATTTATGAACAAAGATACGCCTCAAAAGTGTAGAAAATTGCTCTTTACGAAATTGAAGCGAATTTAATAAAATTTTAAATTTGCCAATCATTCTGTTCTAGTTTCTACTGTAACAATTATTTGTTAGTAACCATAATTTTCGTAGTGCAACAACTTAAACTTATAGCAAATTACTTTTATTTCAAATATTTATTTCATCATACTATACTTACATTTTCATTGATTTCTTTGAAGAAATAAAATAGCCTGTATATACGGCCAATACCTAACCAACGGCCGAGAAGCGCTACGTCTTCATAACCTTTGCGGTTTTGAACTGGAAAAACAAAAAAGTTATAAATAAAACAATCTTAGCAGCGTAGGACGTCCATTAACAAGATGGACGGATAATTTGATACAAGCCACAGGTTCACAGTGGATGCAGGCCGCTTCCAACTTAAACAACTGGAGATAGAGGGAAGTTATGTCCATCAGTGGGCGCTCCAAGGTTAAATCATTATAAGATATCTTTGGACATTTTACATCATTTACAATTTATAGGCTGAGTAACTAGCTTGTGTTATGGTAAAGCATTTAGCTTGTGTCATGGTGAGCTGATAAATGCAATGTTTTTCGTAAAAAAATAGATTTATAATTACTTTGAATGAAATCCTGAAATGGAACAAATATCTGCAGAAATACAAAATGTTGGCCCACAGCGGGGATCTAACCCGCAACCTATTGCGTTTCAGGCGGGCTTTTACTCACTGCACTAGATAAATCGTAAGAAAAACAATCAAAATCACGTTTTATGTGAAGTTAAAATAGTGTTCAAGTAAAAGTAATTCAACTTACACACATAACTGAATGGAATAATTGTTATGAGATCGTAGATCAGAGTATGTAAGTTACGTTTATACCCTCTCATATGCATTCTCATAAGCGGCCAGAAAGTATACAGCAGGTGAATAAACACGTCCAAGGTGTAAACCACCTCGGTAATAAACGTTAAAATATCTATGACGAGCACAGGCTCCTTCAGATAGTAAGCTTTCAAGAAATGCGTTATGTATTTGTATACCACGCTTATTAAAACTAAGGCCTGGAACAAAAAACGGGATTAAAACATATAAACTAATTATTTTGCAACACAATTGCTTTTTTTCAATTTCAAAAGTTCTTTATTCCATAAACTTAAATACTAGTACATCTCCAGTGTAGATTTAATCCTAGAACGTACAGGAAGGAAGTTATTAAACATTTTTAAGCAAGGTGCTTATCAAAAAACTTATAAAATAAATTTGTTTTTGTAGCTTGGATAGGTACCTATTATATATAATATATATAACACATATATTATATATATAACACAATTGCTATTCCTCTCCAGAATTAATTGCTAATCCTCTTCAGAGTCCATATCGTAGTTATGAAAAGAAATAAAGGTCTGTTCCCATTTACACTATGCAACTAATTCTAGTACAGGCAAGAAAGTTGTTGTTACAAGTTGCATGTAATAGAATTGACTGTCATCATGATTTGCATTGTTTAAAGTTTTAAACCATGGAAGTCAAATATGGTTTGATTAAATTTTATCCAACAGGCAAGAATATTGCTACGTGCATAAGGGACTTAACATTAAATATTATATAAATTGTCTTAAATAACATCAACAAAGAAATTCTAGACAAAAACCACTACCTAACATTAATTAACATAATATTATTAATCATTTTTCTAATTTTAGTGGAAAAATCGACGTACCCTGAACCAAACGCACCATGGCTCTGACAGAAAAAACTTGGTGATCTTTCCTAATCTTCCTTCGAAGAGAAATCTTCCTCTCAACTTTTTTGGTTCTTTCGTATCATCGTGCTGTCCCGGACTTAAAGTGGCACGACTCGTGGCAGTCGTAGCTATTGTACTGCAATCAAGATTGGGAGGTCTTGTGACAAGGTATGTATGTGATAGAGATCCCTTGCACACGGCAAGTTTTCAATTTTTAAATTACTGTTGATGTAGACTCTTAAAAATCCAAAAGTTGTTTGTACGAGAACATTGTATTATTTTGTAAGCAAGCTTAGTAATGTGATTATCTAATGGTGAGAGCGAAAACAGATGCGAAAACCACAAACGCTCGATGTTCGATGAGAGAAAACTTTATAAGTACAGTTGTATTGAAGATAGCTCGTATTTCTATTCAAAAATCGATCGGTAATATCTGTACTTTACCCAGTTATAGTCCCTAAGGACGGCTCACTCACGCTTCTATGCATTTATTATTTAAAACTTTGTTTATTTATAAATAGCACGATATCAGAACACAAAGCCAACTAGATATTTTGCAGTATAAAGTTTTAACTCCTCTACGATTCCACACAATATTCGAACTGGTCATAAACAAGGTTGTTCTCAGAACCAAAAACATTACACCGAGTGGTACTCATATAAGGTTTCAAACATTGTAGCCTCTGAAGCTTAGCAGGAATTTCAACTTGAGTAATGAAACGAAACGGTTTCTCATTCAGGACGATTTATGCCCGAACATATAACCACCTATGCTCCTTTTAATACCAACATAATTCAGGCAAAAGCTCCGCCCTAGCAATTCTATTAAGTACATAAATAATTAGAATGAAAGCCATTACATTTTTACGTTCCATTTTGGCATTTCAGCAAGCAGCCCAAATGAAATGCCATATTTTGGCGGATATTGAAATTTTACTGCGGGCTGTCTCGAGCTCGACGATGGTCGTAAAGCAGCTAAGCGAAGGCGAGGACGGCTGGTGATAAACCGAGAACGAGCCAAAAGCGAGAAAGTATTCAGAGATGGATTTGTAATAAAACCCCTCCTGACTTAGACGCCAACTCCCGCGGAAATTGCTTAAAAATACAGCCTCTCCTTCGTAAGCAAGAGTGATGACTGCCGAAAATGGAACACAAATCGAACAAAAAACGCAGTGGCGCCGCAAAAACGCTAACCCAGGGAATGGGCACGTACAGCGTACAGGCGCTCATATAAAATGTAAATATGCGTCCAAGCTGTAACTACGAAAGAATAATTCATATTCACGAGGTGCCGCCCACCCGGCCATCCATTTTGCATGGCTATTTTGGTGGAATCCCTACATATCTACTCTCATGTAATTAAGAGATTAAAAGATCAGCAGGCGGGTAGCGAATTCAGCGAGATTTTATGAAAACATTTTTCATTGCAGCGTGCAATAACACTACACCAGTTTTATTTAGTTCGTGCTCATAGCTTAGCTCTACTTTGTTCGTACTGTAAGACCTTTTAAGCTTTTATGATGCGCTTTATGTACTCGTATTATGTGTTTTCATGTACCTATACAATACCAACGTTAGGTTAGCCTTAGGTTGCTTTACTGAATAAATGCCTACTCTCAGCAGGTATTTACAATTTACTAGACCACTGTTAAAATATTTACCTACACCTACATTATTTAGCTTAAACAAGTTTTATTTGTATTTTTGTGAACTTTATAGTTATTGCCGACCGGCGTGACTCCAAATTTTAAACTTTTTACGAACTCACGTTTATAATTCACCAAAAGTTTTTCTGCAAAAAAACCGTAAATACACAAGAATGTAGCTAAAATAAGAAGTAAAATTAATGAACCACAAAGTAAAAGTTTCATAGCATGAACAACACAATTTTACAATATAAAAGTTGTAGGTACGCTGCAAGGCTGTTCTATAAACGAAAAACTAATGTGGTGACACACGGACACTGTGTAGATGGAATAATAATACTCACTTACATTTTCTGCCTACCCCCTATGCGTATGTATTTATGTATGTATATGTATGTACTAGTACAGAATGAAGGTATAACAAAATAGTTTGTGCGTCTCTTCTCTGAATATGATGGTTGATGAAAGACAGTACAGCTACATTCCTCACTCAATGTTAATATTTTGTTGAATACAAAAAGAGTGGACTCAAATAAATGTTCAAAGTAGCACTAGCGGTTCCCCACGAGGTACCTGAACCAAACATCGTATCCCAAGGTCTGTCTATCTTATTTCATTTGTTTCAGAAATCAAAATCGTTTCTAAACACAAACAAAGCCGTGTGTAGTGCGTAACGAACTAGCGCAAACGAAAGAGCAAAACGTCGGTATGGCCCGAGCTCGCGTTAAAAATGTTTCTGAGCAAAGAGAATTAGTATGAAAGGTGGTAGCAACTTTGCAATAGTAGCAATATGGCCGCCAGTTGCTCACTTCTAATTAGCACTGCTCGTACTTTGAACTGAGCGGAACTTTTTGTTATAGAAACAATAATAAAAGTTTTCGATGTCATGCCATGTGAATGTGATGTTGCTTCATTGGAGTTTCTAATTATCATCCTTTGTTTCATTTTTATTACAAAGCGCCTCTGTTTACTGTTTATGACTTATCCATCCAATAATAAAACAAACAAGTTAAAAAGATAAACATTTTACGACTTGCTAAGTAAAAAGAATGTTTTCGGCAAGAAATCGGAAAGACGAAAATGTAAAGGAACGTAATAGGTACCTCGTTCATTTTCTAAATCCTTTCCCTAAACAAAAGTCATCGGATAAAAGTTACATGTCGACGTTTCAAGAGGAAAGTAAGAACTTACCACGGTCACGTTCGTTCGACGAGGATTCACTGAGGGGGAAAAATCCCGCTGGGCGTTGATTGAGTTACCTAGTCGACGAACTTGCACTATACTTGCGAATGCAGCGTCTCACCTTTGAACTGAAACTCGATTGCCACACTGAAATATTTCAAATTAAGCTAAAAAGATTGGTAACTTCATTAAATAAGCTTTCAACCGATCTCTTTTCTTGCAAATGGTTGGTCGAATGATCGAAAATACCATAGAAGACGAGACATTACATGAGGTTTAAAAAATTGGACAAAGAACTACTTTTTAGAACTTAAAATGTATATTTCAAACTCTTTCAAACATAATGATCTAGTAGAATTCAAATGTTTCGTAGAAAAAGGATTATTTTTACCTTAAACCCGTGTGACTGCACACTTCCTGCTCTGTTATCGCTCTGAATTTAGTGCGTCACGAAACCTGGATGTGCTAGTATTTAAAATGGTATCTGTGTCTACTCACTGCACACAACAAGCTGCAGAGTACATAGCACTTTTGCTTAGCTCGGGCAAATAACTAGACATTTTAAAAATTAACTGCTAAACATGTAGGTTAGCGAAATTTAAAGAAACTCCAAAGAAGGTTGCAGATTCTTAAGTATACGTAGACAAAGTTATGAAAGCGTCAGCTAGTTTAGCATATTTGCAGAACACTATTTACCAAAGGCTTTCGAAGTTCTAGACGGGATGCCACACTTCATAAGTTTTGCTATGGCACAGTCTCGTCGGCGGAAATGGACGTCCCCTGTCGTCTGTGTCGCCTCTGTAACGCAATACCCTCCATGGAATAATAGAGCTAAAGTACGACACCATTTGCAGAATCTTCTTACGGCTTGAGTTATTTAACGTTTTTTGTTTTGTTAATTTAAAAATATAGATGTCATCACGACTCTCTGCCGCTACCTTTGCCGCTACTTCCCAATAAAGTTGACAAATTAGAAATTAGGAACATTTAGATAAATATATTAATTAATATATACGAGTACCTACGTCATGTTTGAACCATACCTACCTACATTTAGCAGAAGTTCCTACTTTTTTTAAGTCGGATTGGTATACCTATGAGTATTATTCTCACTCAATTCACAAGTTTCGGTTAACTCGGGCAGCATTTTTACACATCCAGTTTCAATAATAATTACATTTTTATGTAGAATATTTAACTTAATGTTTAAAACTTATTTAACATTTGCATCAAATAAATCCTCTAAGCACACAAGCACCGATCCGAGAACTTCCACAGTAGAATTAGTTTCAACTAAATCCAGGACAAAGTCTCAAACCATTAAACGGTGAAAGCCAAACTTTCATCAGAACCGAGTCAATTAGAATCTAGTTGAACTGCGCTACAACACGGATCGTTACTTATCCGTTTCGAATCTAAACTGGTTAGTAAATTCTGTCTATTGGTTATTTGAGACTATTATGTATCTACCGTGTCTACATTTTCCTGAGGACATGCCTATAGTTATAACACACACTAGTTTATTGTATACTTAAACTTAATTTAATTACATGCTACAGTTGAATCTTACCTGTAGGTGTGCTGTAGGTACCAAACTACCAGACATGTTAAAATTGCCGCTAATTATAAATATTGTTGCCATCGTTATACAAAAATAATCATTTATTTCATAAATGAAAATATATTTTTTTTACCCTGATATAACAATTTGTTTTCCGAGTAAAGAGACAAATTGTTGCCCAACCCAATTAGCGCCAGCATTTTCTGGGAAATCGAAAAATTACTTTTACAGAAATCTTGCGCCATCACATCGGCCAATTGCAATAAATGAGCGAGTCTGATTGGAATCCGATGGGATGAGATTTTTTGCCCCATTCCTGATCCACAGCCTTCATGAAACAGCTGTTTTACTCGTTTTACAGAATGAAAAGGTTGACCAGTTTTCAAATAAATTCGTTTAACGCATTGCAATGCAAGCACATGTTACCTTTATCAACTGCGTAGATAGGAACCTATTACACGCGTACATAGCGTTGTGTCAAATGTTTATCAATCAAACGAATACGTTGTACTCGAACAATAATTATTTATTCCCATTCATTTTAATATGGTTTGGTAAAGGAACATGGCTAGGACATTTTACATAAATTAAGCAAAAGTCCTAGAAGCAAAAACCCATTGATCGCGATGTTTTTCCAGGAAATAGTGCTCAACGTTAACGAAATAGTATCTCAAAATAATCTGTGTGATTTCACGGTGATCTCATCATAACGTCATGCTATCAGTCTCCGATACACTTTAGGTACCAAAATTCACAAAAACTATTAAAGGCTCGTTAGCTCAGCGGTAAGAGCGCCCATTTAATTTAAATAGTGGTGGTCGGAGGTTCAAATCCTTCACGAGTCGATTTAAGTATGTAATTTTTGGTTTTTTTTACGGAATCTTATTTTGCCTTTTAGACACCTTTTGCCCCTCATTTTGCCGTCATATCAGCCAATTGCATTAAAAGAGCGAATTTAATTGGAATTTTTTTTGACCCATTTCTGGTCCACACTCCACAGCCTCTAAGAAACAGCTAGTAGGTATTTCAAAACCTGTGGATTGTTCCCTATAGTAACATTTATAACGGCAGAAGAGGAATCGAAGTGTTCTTTTAGCGGTTTTCAAGGAAATAGTACTCTCGATACCTAGAGCCCTATGTTATCTCATCACGCCATGGCAGCTATCATACTACTCGATACAGCTTGTGCTTTATCAAAAGGATACTAATTTTAATTTAGACTCATTAGCTCAGTGATAAGTGTCTATTTAAAAGATCAAAACTACAGGTTCTAATTCTTCAAGATTCAAACAACTTCAATAATAGAGGAGTTTCTCAATTCGACCGTAGGTAGATATACCTACTCGTATAAGTACCTATATATTTTCTTTAGTTGTCCCATATAAAAATCTTGAGGATCTAATGAAGACCTTCGGAGTTAGGAAGAGAAATGCACCTCAAAAGTGCAGGAAATTGCACCCCTCACTTGTTCAAATGATTATTTTGTGAGTGATCTAGCGGTTCTGTCTCAACTGTTTCAGAGCTTGTCAATCCCCAAGCATCCGAGATACCGCCGAGCCAATTTCCCGGTTTCATTTATCACAAACCATTATTGTGTTTTGTTGTATTGCTTTTGCCGCGCCTCAATTCATTATAATAGTTGTGGTTATTTTTGATTGGGTGAAGTTGTTCGAATAGTGGTGAGAGATACAATAAGGTGCATCTTGTTTGGTTCACACGGTTAACCTTTCTTAGGTGAACTATAGTCGATAGTAGGTAGATACTTTTAATATGTTGGTTTGGTTGGTTGGTATGCAGGTTCCTTTGAAATGTGGCTAACACTAGTAACGAAGTTGTAGTTGTAGACCACCTAAAAAAAAGACAGGTCTCCAAAATTTGGACCCGAATATTTTCCCATCCGATATTCCAGGCCAACGTGTTTTGTGTTAGATACGAATCACTTTTTCTTCTTTGAGAAAATTTGGTGTTTATTAGGTACCATTTTAATTCCGCTTGTTACCACTACTTCATTAGTTCATGTTCGTGTTACATATTTCCAAAAATTTGGTATTTATTATAATTTTAACTCACTTGCTAGTACCATCACTTCATGTTCATGGTACACCATTCCTTATCTGAACTTCCTTGAGGATGCTTCTTCCTCCGTCTCGCCAAAATATTGTGCGTATAAGCCCAGCATGGCAGCAATTATCACGGTATGCACTAATGATTCGTAACGGGAGATTAGTTGTTTCCATTAACACTAATGGAGTTAATCGGCGCACTAATGGCGGATTAGATTCCCTCCGCTCGCCGATAATCTGAAAAATATACTTCACGTTGAGTTTTTATTAGCTTCTGTTAGGTACTTCCATTTGTTCGTGAGTGTTTTAGAGCTGAGATGCTCGTGGGAGTAACTTTTTTGAAGTTAGTTAGCTGAGTACTTGAATTAATGCATCTTTTCTTTAAGAAAATTTAAATGCTTAGAATATGAACTCTGAGCAATTCTTTAAAATAAATTAAGTAAATATACATAGGTAGGATACGTCAATAAAACCTCTTTCACTTTTAAGTGCATTTTTAAAACAATGTTTTCATTATAATAGCTAATGGAAAATGATAAATCATGCTTACCTACATTTAAATCGTAAATGTAAAACAAATTGTGGTTGACTTTCAAAACTTGTGAAGGCAATTATTAAGTTTAATTAAAAGCTCGTCATTGTACGGAGAATGTTGTAGCAGGATGACTGAGCTTATTAATATCCTAAAACAGAAAAGTTACTTACAATCAAGAAACCCTTTGGGCTTACAAAAGTCATTAACAAGAAGGAAAGAAAAAATATTTTGATTAGTACCAATTGTTACACAGTATAAGTGGCCAATTCGACCACCAGTCGTTAATTTTGAAGTGACAGATAGATCCACGACAGGGTAGGTAAGTAGTAGCAGTTGTAGTAAGTACCTACCTACGTATGAAGTAAATGCATAATAAGTAAAAACGTTACTTTGAGTGGTTACAGCTGTTCCTATCCCTTCAAGCTATACAATAGCCTACAGTCTTAGGTACTATCGCCTTTGTTTATTTGCAAATGGGTTACACTCGTAACTAGCGTCATTGTGAAAATTATACAAAGAGGTGGATTTTTAAACCAAATGATGACTGCCTATCTTTTTTAAGGGTTTTATAATATCTACAACTCACCTCACCAGTTTTATCAGTTACGAACAAAGACTACAATAACGGTAAGTGCAGAATAGCGCTCAAGTTTGTAGCACGATATTCAACTGCTAAGAGAAAGAAAAACACTAACTTTCCAACTTCTGCAATATTTCCACTCCGCCACGTCCAATTTGTGAAAGCTTATTTTACTTACTTACTAATTAAGGACTTTATTTTGTGGAATACAGTCGGAATCTTATTACCTACACCTAAATATAAATATGAATTATAATTTACTAGCAGCACGTCGGGAAGGGAGGCCTTTGCCCAGCAGTGGGATCCAGTAGGCTGATAAAAAAAAAAAAGCAGCACGTCCCGGCTTTGCACGGGTGTACTAATAATGCTACCGAGACAAAATATAGGTGTCCAACAGCTATAGTACTGTTTATGTAAATTACACAAATATGATGGTAAATACGTTGTAGAACGTTTACAACATTTTTAGGAAATCATCTTAAACTTCGCCATGAACAGATATCGCAATTCCCTCGACGGTAAAGTAAGCTACAACTTGTCAATTACTTGGTATTTCACCACTGCTGAGTAATACCACAGGTAATACTAGACATCAGGAAATTACTCACGTAAAAATACTGCATCAAGTGGCCATTATTTTTTCTTAGATCGACTTAAGTTTTGTATTTCTATTGAAACTCTAAAGTTCAAAATGCCTCGAGAGTTTTACAAACCAGAAGAATTTAAAATCGTTTCACTATTGACTGAATATCGGAGATACATAAAAATAAAAACATGCAGAAGAACTTGAACCTTCTCCCCCTTTTGGAGTCAGTTAAAAATAACCTAAATCTTGTCATTCATTTTCATCTCGCTTTCAACTTTGTTGGCCAGATAACAAAGAAATAACTATTCCCCACCTATCCTAGCCCCTAGACAGCTCATCGAGAAGCTGAACGCAGAAGGGGCCCGAGGCTTGGGCCGGGTAAATAGCTAATGGAGGTAAACCGACGTCTTTCAGCCATCTCATCAGTGTCTGAGAGAGCTCGCGGGACGAACGTGTGCAGTCTGCAGATTCGCCGCTTTCTAGCAAAAGCTGCAAGCTATCTAATAGCTGCACTCAGAATGCGTAATGAAATAGTAACTTTCATAGGTGCTAGCTTATGCAAGAAATTCTGCTGCAAAATACTGAAAATATCAGCTATTATTTAAAATAAAAGGAAACTACCTATTTCATATGGCCATTAACAGCGAGTGCTTTCCTGCATAGAGTTGTGGAATAAATAAGTGTTTTTGGTTGTAGAAAGCACATTGTATCCTGCTACTTCTGTGAAAATATATCGTCATTTTATTAAACGCCACCAAAATTATCGTACACGCAACTCAAAACTATGCACTCTGCATTGTGTACCGTAAAACATAGCAAAAACAAGTGGTCAAATATTAAGTCTAGTTCAAATCAGTTGTCATTTTTATCTTTGAAAAATATTTGGCTTTCTAAAACTTCGATCTTTGATTCAAAATTTTCTACACAGAATATTATTTAAATATTACCCAGTTATGTTTATCACTGTGATCAATTATTTATATTACAGAGCAGCAACCTATAGCGATTCTCTATGGTAGCTATGCAAAAGCCAGATAACTTGCATTTTCGGCTAGTATTATCGAACAGTGAATAAAAAGAAAAAAAATAGAGTGCTTTAAAGCTGGCTTTATTTTCTCGTTGTAAATCACCCGCCGACATGCTATAAATTAGTCGAGTAACTGGGATGGAAATACCTCGGTACCAACTCGAATATATTTTACAGCTATGTCCCACAAATGGACAGCGCATCGGATGCAAAAAACAATTTAAGGGTGAGGCCAAACGAGCCTAATTTTTGAGTCCACGTTATACAACCACGGAGACGCAGAATGAGTTGTCTGCTGCGTATGGTACAAATAAGACTTTAGTAATGCAGCGTGAATTCCGCGACACACTTTATACGAAATATAAGCACGCTCTATTGGCGAGCAAAGTTTTTCATTATGCAAGAAGTGAAAGAAGGGTTACGTTTAAAGCACGAGTTTCGCCATACCATGCCGTGGACGGGCCTCATGCTTAAGTCTGTGCCAGTTACAAATACCTACATCTATTCCCATTAGTTTCTTGCTAATCTCTACTAAACCTAATTAACTAAGGCCATCAACAATAAGATTCACTTGTCAAAACAAAGGGCCTGTGCCTAAACGTTGTCTCCCTTAATGAATCTCTTGGGCATCAATCAACTTGATCAGACTGCTTGTTAGACTCGAAAATACCTACCCTTAATTAAATACTTATCTATAGTACCTATATATATAAAAATTAAAGGCGTTAGTTTCGTAACAATTTTTCTTGGAATCCATAATTAATCTCACTTCAATACTCAATTTCAAAATGACAAAAGAGAATTTGTAGGTTTTCCGCTGATTAATAAAGCTGTTGTAATTTAACCTTTTTAGAGTTATTATGATCTACCAACTCTTGAATGTGGACTACCCTTGTTAGATCGTGGGAGTGAGCACATCATCATTATGAACATTACAAGTAATTATCGTTAATGTCCAACTCAGGTTACGGGGCGGAGTTTTTAGTCCGCCACATAATGAAACTTCGCCAAATCATGTTAATGTATCAGAAGTAGGTCAGAAGATTTCTGCCAGAAGATATTATAATCTACCGACAAACGGTGCGTCCCCGGACGATACAAACGATCCTCTATAAATCCTCGTAGATGCGACTTTTCGCTAAGGCCGTTTTTAACAGAAATACCTAGTTGAGCACCGTTTCGAGGGGCAATTACTCGTCTCGTCTACCGACGTAATCCCGAAGAAAAACTCCCATAATTAATAGTGCAGCCTCCGGTTTAATTAGCGGGGTTCCGGGCGAGACGCTTATTATTTGGAGTTCATTAGTTATTTCGTAACTGAGTATCTGATAACCAGAATTATTAAGTTTAGCTTGCACTTATTTACGGTAGTATTATAAATATCTTCAAGATGTTTTTTTCCACATATCGAATAAAATATGAAGCAAAAGAAATAGAATATCTATCTAGAACAGTCAATACGGAACAGACACAGCTGTCGAGAGCCATTTCAAAGATCTCAACGAACTAATGTAGCCGTCAGAAACAATTACCCACTACGATACGCGCGAGAGGATATCTCCTTGCACAACATCACGATAATAAACATTTATGTTATACCTACCAAAATAAATATACAATACCTTCTTGAACAGCGTAGTCTAATGATGGTAAGTATCTGCCCAGTGCCCAGGTATAGTGGGTACCTCAGGTAGTAGATGCTATTCTTCTTTTAAGTTTTCGTATGAACGAATTCAAATTATAAAGACAATCACGAGTTATAGTTATAACTATATTGAATATGAAAGTCAGTGTGGACAGATTTTTCAGATATCAGAAGGAAAAAACCAGTTTCAAGGTATTTCAGTCGTTCAGAACTTTATCTACTCCGCATTTCTTTAGGCACTTATGCTTAGTACCGAATCTGTTTAGATTACCACCACACCCTCCGTAGATGTACTTCAGACAAGTGCCCTCGTTGACGTCAAAGTAATACCTTAAAAGTATAAATTAGATATTAGATATTAGATATTAAGTACACAGAAAACATACGCTTATTGGAGATTGGACCTACTAATAGAAAATAGTTTCATATTCTTACTGAGTGAATGTAGCCACGCACAATCCTGCATTAGGTTGCAACAAGCAAACTTCTGAATCTCTCATTTCTTTCAGTTCCATGAACGCAGATCCTAAAATGTTATTATTTGCAATTTTAATTCATAATTATTCAAGAACTAGGTCGCAATGTTTTGTTACCTTTACAATAACGTTCACATTCCACTATAGAATTGAAATTGTTTTTGTTGCCATTGCAACCACCGTATAGGAACGTGATACACTGATCCAACTGGGCATCATAATAGAATCTGTGAAAAAATATCGAACAATCCGAAGGTTACGTTGATCCACCGCGGAAAATGTTTTCACATTTTCTATGAAATGAATGAAATAGCGAAAAAAACAGGTGGAGAGCGCGGCATCGATCGGAAGGCGAATTGAATAGGATGTCCAATTTCAATGGATAAAACTTTCATTACCGATGAAATCGAATGCTTCTTTTAATGTTCACCGAAACGAGACATCCCAGAAAATAGGAAAAAGATTCCGATGGACGTAAGACCCAATCGGTAAACTTTTCTTTGAAGATAATAAACAAGCAAGGATTTACTTCTGTAGTTTATCGGAACAGCTCCCTATTTTCGGCTGAAGTTGACACCAGTAATCCCATTTCCATATCTCAGAATGGCCTAAAACCAACGTAATAAATTGTATTTGTATCTCTCTCTGATTTGTTATCCAAAATATTCAAATCAGGCAACTAACTTCTTCTTGGTTTGTGGCCCAAGGCTCGCAAAAAGGTGAGTGTTGTGCTTTGCGTTTCTTTAACCCTTGGATTTGCGGGTATTATTCTGTGCTGTAAGGACGTAGGTTTTAAACAGTCACTGTCGCATACAGTGGTCGTACTCAAAGTCACTCGACGCTTTCCGTTCACAAATACAAAGAATATAAATAAAGCTTTTAACGTAAGTAACGTTTTCATTTCAATGGTTTAGTTATATTTTGTTGTGACGATAATGTAGCTGGCGAAAACCTATAAAACCAATGTAAGGAACTTTATATTGCGCATAAAACATTATCGCCTTTGCAAATGGTCCACAGCTCGGACCGATCGATTCAAAGTTGGTTTCATATTACATACCCAAGTATCCACTTCACCCAGTTTTCCTAGGTTTAAACAATGCATAGAGGAAAGAAATGATATGCTTAGAGGAAACTGTCATTCATCAACATTGAAAATTAGAAAACACTACCCTTCAATGCGAACGTGGATAAATCGAAATAGAATGAAGCTCTAATCCTAAAAGCAAGCTGGACCAACGAAGCGGCCCAATGGATTCGCCATCACGAAACGAATAATTATTTCTCGGTTACCGGAACACAATGCAACGTTTGATAGTGAAGTTGAATGTTTGCTGATCTAATGGCATTTTCAATTTGCATTCAAATTCCTGAGCTCGCATTGCAGAGCGCGATGGGGCCGCTGGCTGAATGCCGAAAGCCCGACCGCTTGAGCACTCGGATGCCCCAATGCCCGAATCGGATTAACGCTAACGACGCACCATTCTGTCCGGCCGCCGCAGCTGGCCGCATTCTAGCTGCGTGTCCTGCCGACACTGATAAACGGTACTGACCATAGAATGGCAGATGCCATCGCAAACACCTGCATATTAGGGTCATACGTTTTAACTTTATAGCCCGGCCCGGCCCGGCTGTACAATAAATCAGAAAAATAAAAAATGTAATCAAATTTCGCCTGAAAACATTTTAAAGTGTAAACGTAGATCACATATAATCAAAGCTGTATTCAGTAAAAAAAATGCCCTAAAATGGCCTAAGTTGTCTTAGGCCTGAGAGAATCTATGATTTACAGCCGTTTTGGCAGAAATGTATTTAAATAATGCATAAACATAAAAGCTCAATCGATGTTACAAATTAGAATCCCCTCGGGATGTCGGCATAATGAGAAATGTAATTTCGAGGTGGCTTTCACAAAGCTTTTTAAATGTACAATTCCGAGCCCAAGATCCAGGATTAATTAGTGTAGTTTTTCATCGTCTCGACCCCCTCTCATACCGCGTCGCGTCTTCTTCTTAGATAACGTGGGTAGGTTTGTAGGTGATTCCAGTAAGTAGTAACATTTCATCAACCGACTTCAATAAAGGTGAAGGTTCTTATTCAGTTTTTTTTACTCGGCTGTCAAATCGTAATACCCTGATCACACGTACCGAGTAAAGTGGCGAGAGAGTGCTCTCGGCCGAGCGCTCGGTACGTGTGAACACTTTGACAGATCCCTCGGCCGAGCCACAGGGCGAGAGAGTCACTCGGACCCTCATCTTTTTTCCCGGCCGAGTACCGCCGAGTACCCTGCCCCCCGCTACTCCGCTCTGTCTCGCTCGCTTACTCGGTTGGTCTGAACACGCGCATGACGTCCACTCGCCACTCGGTGCGATACGGCCACTTATTTCAATCGAAGTTTTGCTTGCAATTTACGATCCATCGTGTCCCACTTTTGTAGTCAACTGAACTACTGACTGTGCATTTCAAAATACGTGTGAACGGCCGAGACAGATTTCACTCTCTCGGCCGAGACACATTTCACTGTCTCGCCATTTTACTCGGTACGTGTGATCAGGGTATAAGGGTCATTTATACGAGGACTCAAGACTGCTTATATTCAACACAACGTTAATTCATTTCTTCTTTACCGTGTCTAGTGCTAATAAACAAACTTTGCAAGGGAAAATAATAGATTGTCATCTCAAGAGCCAATTGCTTCTTCGAATAACACTAAAATAATTACTTAAGAGAGATTGGGGCCATGATCAGTAGGTGCTCGTTAATAGGGATAATAACTTCTCGCAAATCGACAAAGATTAGGAACATAGTTTACGCCGTTATGATTTTATGGAACACTTAAATTGTATACCGCTTCTAGGAATACAATCGTTATTATATAGGTATGCATACTGTGGGTGCAATTTCACATTACTTACAATAAATGTATTATTGTAAGTAATGTGAAATAAGTACCAGCAGTAAGCTAAACCAAAGATAGATAGATTTATTGAGACTGGCTGTCACTTGTAAGATGGGTACTTTTTACGTTCGTAGTCACACGTTGTAATGGTCTCATAATATGTACTTAATTAAAAAAAATATTATGACTTACTTCTCAGCTCGTTTATGACTCCACATTATTGCGTCACTCATTTCGGTCCTGTGCAGTCATCTCCCACGCTTTTCTGGTACCATCTATGATGTCATCTAACAATCTGACTGGTGGTTGGTCTCTTGGTCATTGCGCATTTAGGATACTGGATCACCATTCTTCCAATGTCGCTATTTATCCGTCCAATGAGCAGTGGTTGTAAGCTTATTTTTTCTAAAGAAACATATCAAATTGAGGTTATCCTGCCAGGTAGAAATTGTTTCCAATGCAATGCCATCTGAGTTTATGGTCTACAATGCAAACAGGCCAAATACTGTATCAAATCAAGTAAAGTAGTAAAAACACGTTTAAAGAATACTTACAATTTAGATCCACAGTGAAAATTTCGGTAGAGCTATCGTTAAAAATATAACAAACAAAAGTAGAAATGATTCTCGTGACTGCGTAAAAAATTCAATCATTTCAAGAGCTCTGGTAAGTGCCGCGTCTCCAGCCAGCGAGGATTTAAATGTAATTACGTAATTGTTTTTTGCATTGTTGAGGATTGCGAGACGGAGACTGCAAAAAATCTGTACCTATAATTAATTAATCTAATTTGTTTCGTTCATGTGATAGTAACTCACAATAAGAACTAAGGTGGATGCACACTGACAAGCACCACGCAACAGATTTGTGTGCATTTTCGTAGTTTGATAGATGGTGCTTGTTTTCTATACAAATTGATGTTCTACGGTTCAACGCAAAACACGCAGTCAAGTATCACGCTGCACGGTGCTAGGCAGTGTGCGAACCTCCTAAGCCAAATGTTTAGCCTAATAAGATATCAAGGGCGATGCAAAACAAACCAAAATAAACAAATATAGGATTATATTCAGCGAAACATTAAAATCCAACATGTCAACTACGGAATCGTTCGTAGCCGTCACTTACCAGACTTGGCTAGATGGTTAAACAGTTAAACAAAACTATAATCCCTTTTGCCAGAATACCATCGGCACGTACTAAAAGCCACTATTTATACTATCCTCTCAAATACCTCAAACCATGTTAATGTAAATAGCGCAATCAACACACAATGTTAAAAAAAATATTATTCGCTGTACATCGTAGCACACCGAGCGAGCGACATCATCCTACTTTACCATAATGTGAATAAGTTAACGTGTTATGAAAACTAAAGGGTATAAATTATTTCGAAATACTACGGCACCGCTCCACAATCCGCAGACAAGTGTGGATAGCCCAAGCGAAAGACAACTGACAAGGGTTATATCATCTGTCATAGAGCATCCTATAGGTTACAAGACATTTATCTAAGGATGGTGAAGGAGTACCAAACATCTTATAACTTCTAAGGCAACTTCACGAAAACTTATTGAATTTTTCTCTTAATTTATTACATCATTATATACATAATTTCCACGTTTTATTTTAATTAATAACGTAACATTCTCTGGCAGGTCGAGTAAAAAATTAATATTCTAATTTTCACATGCTCTGGTGTTGAGTGGGCTTTCAGCCGAAAGTAAAATACAGTTCTAGATATAATTAACCTATGTGCGAGTGATACCGGCGTGCACTTGAAGCCGTTAACTCAAACACGGTTATTCGTAAACGATAATATTAAAACAAAGTTTAAAACAAATCTCAAATGCACGACCGTGTTTTGTTAATTCGACAACGATTAAAACATTTACTCTAAATTATTGTATAATTTCTTAAAACACAGGTTACTCTGAATTTATAGCATAAGCTAGCCTTTCTCGATATAAAACTTCATAAATAATTCAAATCTATACATGATCTCGATAATCAATATTATGTGCAACAGCTATAGCTATTTACAAGCTCTGCTAATTTATTACTTTACTATCACAATACCACCAAAACAAATGACAAACAATACGATCCAAACTATCCATATGAAAGTTAAGAAAATAGACTATGATAGTATTGAGTACAGTCGAACTTTTAGCTACAAACAATGAACTTCTATGACGAATACAAATACATTTTATAGCAATACCACGAATAAGTACATCACATGCAATACAACCAGCGGGATAAGCGAATTCCCCTTTTTTGCACTTGTGTAAGTTAACATGACTTTCAATATGTCGCATCCAACATCGGCTGGTAAAGTTTAGATACATGGCCAGTTATAAGAACAGTTTATAAAAGTAACAAATACCTAACCTTATCTTTCAATGTAATAGACCTTTATGTTGAACGACCTGCGTGGATTCACTCGGCCTTCATTGAAAGTTCCAGTTCCTTATGATCGATACAAGGAACCAGTACCTATGTAGTATAAGAAAAAAGACTTGTTTATTATTTAAAATACCTATATTTTTGAGTTGAAAAGGACAATAGCTGCAACACCCACATTGCAACATTCTAAGGCCAATTTCACAATCACATTGAAACACTAGCCTAGAACATTTGAAGCATAGTTAGATTATAGTAACATCATCAAGATAATATCTTAAGTGCATGGTTCATAAGACTTTGTGGATATTTATATGTTTTGTGTCACATTTTACAATGTAAATTCATTAAATATTATAGATTTATTAAGTTAAATATTAAACATTTTACTAGTAAACGGCCAGAAGTGGTAGAACACAAAAAAAACAACTCTATCCTATCCATTTCAAGCTTTTACCACACCATAAAACGCTTAAATTGAAAAACGTTTGAGTATGCCGAATCACCAAAGTAATGCAAGTAATGCAGCGAATGAATGAATAATTAGGGGCGGCATCAAATGCAGAATGCAAAATAACCCATCAAACAAAAAGCTAGTAGGAAAACGATTTGTCGGCAACCCGTCCATAAATATGACAATATTTGGATGATATACATTTGCCTTTGAAATGGTGCTAAGTGTAACATTGTTGAACATGTAACTTTTAGGTCCTCTTCGACCGAAAAGTATTATAAATGATTTTTATCTACATTATGGACGAATTGTCAAATTAAATAATTTACCTCCTACAAGAACTTTTGAGTTTGTTTTCGCTGTTTTCGCATAAGTCTGTTTAAAATGCTTTTACTCGAATAATATTAACTGAAATTTATAACAACAACCATAAATAATGCCACAAAAATTGCCCAATACGCAATTTTTCCGTTTACTTAAGCTCAAAATTCATATTGCTTTGTACTATGTTTTTTTTACTACAAGCTTGTGGTATCGAACTGATCAAACTCGTAAGTGAAGAATGCGTGAGCATTAATTAAGTCTATTACAAGCTAAAACTAATTTCTGTTATAAAATGTTTTAATCTGTAACTGAGCGTTGCTATAAAAACATGATGAAAAAAGTTTGTATACAAAAAGATTTACATCTAAAACTGAAGTAGGTTATAACATAAATGCTCTTAGGATGGATAATGTCAGAAAAATAAAGCCTTATGAAACCTAAGGCTAAGTCCGTTTGCAAGTGCTGTCTATCTGGCCTATAGAAATAAAACTGTTACAAACAAACTAGGTACAGTAATAAATTATTTACTAGCAAACTACTACTGGGTTTGGACACAGTTTTCAATCCGATTTTAATATTTCATTCGTTCAGTTCTTCTATTCATACACCGTATGAAGTCACAATAATTCATAGTTTTGCGATTTAGATACAATATTATTACGAGATAAGGCTAGTATTGCATGTCCTTGCGATAGTAAAATCAAGAGAGGTGTCATTGGAAAATAACTATTTAAGTTTCATGATAAATAATTACAACCGCACATGGGCTAATATCGATAGAATCGGCTGCTAATATAGCTCAAACAACGCTGGGAATATGTAAATAAATCAGTGCCAGTATTTATTTATTCAGCATATTGAAGGTGTCAACTTTATGATTAAATACATAATAGGCCTGGTTCAAGCTGACTGATACTAAGTACATAATACACTCAATAATGATTGAAACATCACAACCGATAGTAGCCCATAAGAAAGTCTACCTTAGGACGGCGGCGGGAATGACCAAGTCATTAGCAATCTTTCAAAATTCACTGGGAATTAACATGATCATGATAACAACAAAATTAAATTCTCACCAGTCTTGTTCACCATATCAGCGCCGCTATGACCCGACCAAGTTAAATTGAGACTTCGCTATGATTAATTTCAGGAGTGTCGGGTGTCAAGTTAACTCGGCCGGTGATTTTACTACCGCAGGGAATAATTCTGTCGCCACTCAGCACAGCCAATGTTATCGAGCTAACCAGGGCTTATCACTCAGTTGTAAATCTTAATCGCCTTCTCGAGATAGTTGACGCGGGATCGCTTGGGAGTTTTGTTGATGTGCTCCAGACCAAGCCACGGCCGTCCCGTTGGGTCTGGAAGAGACATATCTACATTAAATTATAGCACAAATTCTTATTTGGGTAACTAGTACTGCGAAATGATTGATACTTGCACTATCAGACGATGGAAAATATTAAAATATTTTAGAGCAATCATTAAAATCGATTGAAAATTATTTAAACGACAATGCCCATTATTTGTCGACGACATAGTTCACATCGCGGGGCGACAATGGATGCGACTGGCGCAGGATCGTAGTGGATGGCACAAACTAAGGGAGGCCTATTCTCAGCAGTGGGTAAAGTCGGGCTGTGGATGGTGATGATGATGATGATGCCCATTATTTTGTAGCACAGTAAAACATTGCTTCTAAAAAAAATGGTGTTCCATATTTTCATTTAAATATTTTCCATTGCCAATAAATAAATGACATTTTGAAATAACACTCACTTGTATTACTAGTTGTTCGGAAGTCGTAAATATTTACAGTCGCTCCTTCGCTGATGTAGTTAGGTCTGCCATTCGTTACGACGGCAAAATTGTACTAAAACAAAGATAAAATCATGAGAAAAGTACAAATAACCCTTTGTTTTATTTATAGATGAACCAAGGTATTTACTTTTAAATACCCGTTTATATGTATTGTATACTATAAACGGATACTAGTATACTATCTGCGCCCCACGCAAATAATAGCTCCCGTTCGAGTGAAAAAAAAATTAGAAGTATCCTTTTGTGGGAGACCTTTGCCCAGCAGTGGGACGAAATAGGTTAAAAAAAAGTAGCCTAAGTTTATGTTTTTCTATAAAAGAATAACAAACATTCATCCATCAGCACATCCATTCATATTCTCCTTTCGCATTTATAATATTATGAAACATATATTTACAGGTATACCAATCATGGTATACCCGTAAATATATGTTACGTTAATATATGTCATATATTTACGGGTAGTCTACCCGCGACATTGCACCCAGGCTGGTGCAATCTAGTTGAAACGTCAAGCTAAAATAATTTCAATAAATATCCGTATATATGTTTTATCATGTGTTCTGATAGCGAAAGTTTAAAAAAGACAATTTAGTTAGTAGTATGAAAGTAAATTCTTACCTTTTCCCATTCCTTGTCGGGCACATCCAGTTTCCTCTGCAGTCTGTCCTTGACCGCTTGGAATGGCTCGCCGTGCTTGATGCGCATGAAGAATGGAATACCGAACGTAGCGTACACTTGCTTGTGGTAATGCGCGCATGGGACTAATATCTCGTCCTCCTGGAAAATTACCATGTGATTTAGACTCAATTCGGAAAGTAATATCAGGCTAGCTAAGCTTTTGCTTAACTTGTCGCAAAATAGAGTTTATCGCTATCACGATCAAAGTCTAGTTAAGATGTAAAGGGTGGTGTTTTTTACGATAAAGATGCAGTCATTATAACATTACCTGTATGTGTAGTTCGTCTCTAGGTATCTCCTCTATTCTGTACAATCTCGGTGGCGATATGGTGACCTGGTCCAACGTGAGGTCTGGATCGGGGCCGGGTATTACTTTGTGACACGACACTTCGACAATCCTTAACCTGTTAGAGGAACAATATAACTCAATCACTTATATTAGTATAGTAATCGCAAACGTGAATGGGCCAAACGTAGAAGCTTCGGCCTGCAGGTCACGCCATTGACATAATACCCAATAGACACTTAGAGAGAGATAGATAGATAACACATTAGATAAATACATCTTATAACAATAGACAGAAAGACAGGAAGACTCTTGACCCTTTATACCTAGGTCTAAATTAGAATGTAGACTGAATGTATAATTTTGGATAGCAGTTATTTACCTAAGCTGATAAAGTAACTTACCTGCCAGATCCTTCCGGCGACATTTCTACAACTTTCGCAGCTTCCTCCAAAATGTCTGCAACTTTACCGCCTTTGTTTGGATATAAAATTAGTTCTTTATCTTCCTTATAATTAGGTCCAACCTGGAAACAATTTATTTAAATGTTTATCTAATTTGTTAGACATAAAGATAGTGTGTATAATTTATGGCAGTTATACTCATTGGTTCTGTTTCGTCACTTCTCCACTTATTATAAGTGGTGCTTATCTTTGACATTATCGTGGGTCTAAATAAATCTGGCATAAGAGCGTACTAACTATTCAAACCAAAAAGGGTTTCAGAATTTGAGGGTAATTCTACATTTTTCTAAAGTGGCGACAGGATTAGAGTCTTAACTTACCCATAAACATTTAAATTGCTTCTTGTTATCCAATTCGTTAACTTTAATAGATAATATTTGATAAAACAACTTCTTCGGGCACTTTGGTTTACAGTATACTACCAAATCCTTAAGTATACCATCGTAGGAGTACCTTAGAGGCAAACCTGGTGTGTCTTTGTAGCTGAAAACAAAACATTCGTTTAGTATCTACAGCAAGCAATTCAATTTAACTTGTTTTTTGTATTGGCACACAACTCTGAATTAGATCTATTTGGAATTATATTCTACGCCGTTATTCATAAACATTTATCAATTTAATAAGGGTTTTACGATTAGTTTTTCTTGTTGTTTTATGGCAATTAATAGAGACGGCAACAGTTTTAACAGGCGTTTTAGCAGTAATTTACTAGTCCCTTTTCAAGAAAGGGGTTATATAATTTACTTTTATATCACACAGATATGTATTTAAATTGCAGTGGTGCTGGTAATTAAATATTTAAAAAAAAACTTACTTTTGACACTTGAAGAACTGTATTAGGTAAGGGTCCACGTTAAGTCTTTGGCCGACAGCACGCGCCATTTGATCGTATCTCATTTGCATCGACAACTCCATTGTGAATCTGTTAACAAATCATAATAATCTGTGTTACAACCTGCACACTCTCATACCTCTGAATAGTCTATCAAATTGTTGAGAATAAAAATAACAGTAATCCTATACAAGTTAGACAATCGGGGGGCTGGTTACCATAAAACAAGCATTAAGCTTGGGACTGGTTGACGCTGTGTGTAATCACCAAGGATATTTATTGAATTTAAATTAATAGCAACTTGTTACTCACCCAGGATCGTTAGGCAGCGTCTTATCAACAAACTGCACCTCCACCTTGTAGAATATATACTTGAAGTAATCCTGGCACGTCGGCAGCTCCAGGTCGTCGTGGCGCAGATCCGCGCGCTCGAACACGATGATATCGCCATCCATGAGCTCGTCCAGTACCTGACACGTGCACACGACTCAATCCAAGAGAAGGTAGGTGGAAGCCAAAAGGCGATGGACAACGCCCCTATGTGTCATCAACTGAGGTTACGTGATCGTTACGTGTCGTTACTAGATAACACGGGCAAATACAGACAAAAATTACACATATTCATAAATATATGTCATCGAAACGTCCAGGTAAATAAAATGATTTCAATACGCGATTAAGTCCCGTTAATATTTATAAATATGTTTCCAAGTCGCGATAGTTTAAAAAAATTATAGACGTAAATGAAAAAAATAAATAACATGACACATCATCATCTTTACTAATATTTTAAAGAGGTAAAGATGGTTTGTTTTCGTGTTTGTTAGGTTCCTCAAACTACACATCCGACTTAAAAAATATTTTACCGATGTGTGGAATGTTCTCTTCGAATTAACTTGATCCTGAGATTGGTCTCTGAATACGTTTTTGTTTTAGTCAAGGTCAAAAATAGCATAAAGGTTTTTAGAAGATTTTTTTATAAAATTGCAACTCTACTTAGTGATTTAACTAACTAAATAATGAAGTTTCACGTAAACTCAGTTTGATTTCATTTTCATTGCCTGATACTGTTTGCAACTAATACTGAAGCTCACTAATTCTGTGATACATTTAAGTTGTATGGCTTGGCTGTGAGTAGTGCAAACAGCATCAATTTACATAGATATTTTTTTTTAATCTAGTTAAAAAAACTTCAATATATCTATGTAAACTCGGATCGGCAGTGTCCCTAACTTATATAATACAAATAAATATAATACTTATAATAAACACACAAAGCTAATGAATGAATGAAAAGCAAAAACTATTCACACGGACATTTGACTAAATAAAATAAAATGATGTTATTCTACAGCTACTTGAACCATTTTACTTACCACATCTTTTTAACTCACCATTACCATATGTTCCATTTATTTTAGTAGAAACACATATTACTACAGTTAGACGAATTTACAAGAACAATCTACTCTATAATGAAAAATAAATATAAAAAAACTACAAGATATAAAAAAACAAACAAATTGTATGAGATGTGAGAGCGGGTAAACCACAAAGTGGCCTCACTAGAAAAATACTCATTAATGTTACCTTTTCCAGAGGCTCGTTGAAGTTACCGATTTTCTCAACGAAATCGGGTTTGATTTCCTCGTACAGATTGAGTGGAGTATCAGGAGGGAAACCTGAAACAATGCTTTTTGATGAAACAATTGATTTACACAGAAATTAATAAAACATATTAACGGAGCTTTAGTGAGCATTTTGATTGGACCATTGACCACGGTTTTCAGGCCTTTTAATCTTCATTAGCAGAATTGAGTACCAAGCGTAGAATAAAGAAAAGACTCTGCGAAAACTTACATTTAAATAACGACTCATATTGCTCCTCATGAAATCATGTTATCACATTCTTACAACTCATGCGACTCGTTAAGACCAACCTTAAACTAACTGCACAAGCCGCCCGGACATCCACTGTACAAGCTACAAAACTATACTTGACAAATGTTTTCTTATAAACTGTATCAAGATCCCAGTTACAATATATCCAATGCAATTTCATTTCTGCTCATTGTTACGTTCACTAGTAAAGTACGTGATCATTACCTGCCCTCTTGTTCAAAATCGGTATCAAATCAGTTGGCTTGCTCTCAATCGGCAAGTAATGATGTCCGCAGTAATGTATGCGCTTCTGCTTAGGATCGTACAACTTGAAGAATAGCACGACGTCATTCTCCTTGTCGAAGTTTGGCAGCGCGCTGAATCCAGAGTCGGGTAGTAGCATTTCGAGGAATATGTTCCAAGGGTTCATGTTCTCGGATATGTCTGTGATGGTTTTGTACTGGTCGGTGTTGATATCCAGGCATGTTGGTCTGCATGTCTGTGGAGTAGATATCCATACTATATTATATATAAATATTATACAAGGGAAAGTGTGTGTGTCTGTCTGTCATACTCAGATTATAGCGTCATACTTCTCCCTGCTCTAAATATATTACTAGACAAACCTGATTACTGCGCGCGCTAAAAGGCCAAGGTCGCAACTGCTTGAGGGGAAACTTGAAGTTCTCTGCCAACATTTCCATCAGCTCAGCGACAGTCGCCTGTTTCCGAACTCTGAAGACACGGTAGTGGGCCCTTTCGGGATCGTAAAGGTCATTGCCCTGGTGGCCGTCAAATGCCTCTTCCAACACCACATTCACGTTCATGTATAGATGAGCCTCGTTGCGCTCCTTGCGACGAATCTAAGAAAGCAGAAATAATACACGTCACGTAAAAAGAACGATTCGGGAAAGAGCCAGGGGTATATTTGCGCATAGGCACACTTGCTAACGGCATAAGCAAAATCTTACATCCGGAGTAACTCCTCCACCAATCGGATGTAAGATTTTCCTCTCAGCTTTTCTCTCAGCGTTTATTATCGTGATGCGACCTGTACGTGGATAGATTACTGCATGTGCTTACCGTTTCAATCCTTTTCTCCTCAGCCAGTCGCTCGCTTAGCTCACTGGGGATATCAACTTGCGCTACCTCTTGAAGAACATTCTTCAACTGTGAGTCTCTGCAATAAGATATGCTATTAGAGACCTTTAGAGACACTTTTAATAATAAAAAAAATTGGTTATTTTGTTATTTTTTGTACATTCACGAAACACGCTGTTCTTGTACAGTTGCCTGCACTGTACATGAACATCCACCATCTATTTGTGTCATGAAATCGTATTTAAATTGGCATAAGTTGATGGTTCTATTTACAATCCATACCTTATTTTGTTGAAAATATAAAGATGTTTACACAAATTGATGGATAAATAATTTTGAAGCGTTTAAATGTATACATCTCAGTGCAGGCATCAATATACAGTTGCTTCGAGATTGCCACTACGTTTCGTGAACACAAAAAAGGATGATATCTCATAAAATTTCGACTCACCTAATATAAACCAACATGTAAGCATTAGTGCAATGACGGACCGTTAGCGCCATATCTTCATCGTGGCCGCCATAGTTGTACTCTATAGCCTCCTGCTTAGTGCAGCGGGACACGACGTCATCGTCGAACTTGCACCACTGCTTTGGACATAACACAATTTGATCAATAAGACAGAGAGTTCAACTAAAAGAACTACGTAATAGGCACTATTTAAAGGCAACATAAAACAAAATTAAGAGCCGATACGAGTAATATGAAAGACTATTTAAAATTTTATTTATATAAGTAGGCTTATGTGTACTTGGTCTGGATGTGGAAAAAAGCTAAATTGCTTGAAAACCATCCCAGCCGCATGCTATTTACTTGATTAAATAATGTTTGAATATGACCCATTACGCAGTCTAATATATTTATACCATTGGTTTGCAATGCAAAGCTTTTATAATAAATCAAAGCCTGTGAAAAAACACTACCAAAATCTACTATTGTGATTAAATCATGCAGTGTAATTAATATGGCTCGTAAATAAATATAATAAGTATAGTACCTTCCCATCGCCCTTAGGGTTTATGAAGACAACATAGTGCCCTCCGTGATTGTCTCCAGAGTGGACCAAAACGGCATGTAAGGTGTAGTCAGCTGGTGTTTCCGGCTTCTCTTGTAAGTATTGATCCAGGTTTATATGCTCGTAGAACTCGAACCTATAATGGAAAAGGTTAATAATTGTAAATGTTTTGCAACACCCCAGGATATAAAAATTTGGGTAAATCGAGATGAAACTCGTTGCATGTATTCATACCAATATTATGAGGAGGTAAGGTTGGTTTGTTTGTTTGTTTGACGGAGTTCATCTACGAAACTTCTCAGCCGATTTTAAAAACTCTTTCTCCATTAGAAAACTACATTCACCCTAAGTAACATAGGCTATATTTATTTCCACCCGTGCTACGCTTGTATACAAATAATGTCAACAGAAATCGAACCTGTCATTAAACTTGACTGAGCTATCCGTGATGGGATCGTATTGGAACCTCATGAGGTGTAGATGCAGAACGGGCGGGAAAGATGCGAAGATGACACCCTTCTCGGCCTCTTGCAAGCCGTGCTCACCGGCGTCGTACTTGTTCTCACCATCCAGAGTCTCCGTACTGATGTAGTCTTTGAACGACTCTTCGACTGCAAGGAAAGATTTCAAGGTTACATATAAAGTGTAAAAGTGTCATAAAACAACTACCTATTCATATTTAACTATACTCACCTAGTCGATTGAATAGTTAGAAAACTAAACACACACAACAATACAACGACGCATTACATTAAATGCAATACAAATCTTGTGTAGATACATCAAGAACCAAGCCAATCTACACACATCAACAAAGTCTAGGGATATCATGGTACCACATTATTTTCGCTTTGATATTTTAAAATCTTGTTTGTTTTCATTAAAAGTTTATATACCGATTGAAACCTCTTTTATTCTATTTTCAATTTTTTTAAATGGAAATTAAAAAAAAAAAGAATTATTAATAGTACGGAGGCAAAATTGTTAGAGGTGTGTTTCGACGAGAAAAAATTAAATTGTTTTATTGAAATTAATTATTGAAAAAGGGATTGTATTGTTTTTATTTTATAATTTCTTGGGCCGTATGAGTTTAAAGAGCAATTTAACATCGTCATTTGAGTCGAGGTGAAACCCGTGAGCCGTGGGCACGTTAGAAAATGGTGCGATTTAACGCGTTGTTGCTGAGGCCATACACGCCAGCCAAGACGTGATAACAAGATTGTGATCACGTTATCTTAGTAATAGGGATGTAGTAAAACTGCCCAAGGTTAGATTCGGTGTTACTACGCAGAGACAGGATTGATTTTTCCAAATGACCGCTAGAAGACCACTGAATTTTACAGCGGTGTAACTAGTAAAAAGGCTCTAGGGGGACCCCCAGCTGCTGGTAAGCGTCCAAACCGTGCAAATGAGGTCGCATGAAGTTGGTCTTCATGTTCGAAGACCGTTGCATGTTACAGCGTTGCGACGTGGCAATCGCGATCGGCTGCTTTTGCGAGCTCGGTAGCATTTAACATCGAGTGACGAACATTGGTCTTTGGTACTGTTCATCGATGAGTTCCGGTTTAATTTTCAACCGGATTCAAGAAGAACACGCGTTTGGCAAACTCTATGAAGAGTTAGTCGCCTGCAGAACCCTCAAGAGGTCCCCCCATACCAAGGCGGAACAATCACGCTTTGGGCAGAAATTCGTCTTGGCGCACGAACCCAGCTCGTTTGGATCCAAGGCAACATGACTGCACTAAAATACCACGAGGAGGTACTAGAGTCTGTCGTGGTCCCTCACAGAATCCAAATGGGTTAAGAACTTTTACTCAAACACGGTAATGCTAATGTCCATACCGCGCGACGGTGTCGGCCGCTCACCGCAACAAGAAATGGCAATTTAATTTTAAGTATCAACCAAAAATATCGATGTGTAATTAATGTAAGAGGTATCAACACTAATTACTTAATATAAGATTTTAAATTTAATAACAAAACTGTAAGAAATTAAGTTTTTTTATCATAGTAATTTGCTATGGCGTTAAAAAAATAACATTATTAATATTAAAAACAAAAGAATCACGGAATGTTTTATTTTATTATCAAAGACCTTGAAATGACCTACCATTTTGCCATTTACTGTTTATAAAAATTCCTCATAGATTTTTAGATATTGGATGAAATGTACAATATCCCTAGACTTTGTTGATGTGTGTATATCATGCTCCTGAGATAGTACTGAAATGGACACTAACTAACTGTACTGTGTACTTAAAATAAATGGGCTACCTTCTATTATGGACTTAAACCATGAAAAACCTAAGGCATGATTGTATTTAAATCAATCTTATTCCTATTTTGGGAATATTAATAATATCTCTCAACTTACTGTTCTTTTTCCCCTTGATATTGAGCTGAATATCGTAAAACGTTTCAACTCGGGTGCTGGATACATTGACGTTCTTGCATTTGATGTATGACGTCATCTTGCCTTCAAACAAACGCGGCACAGTGCCTTCCACGCATGTACCCTTCATTTTACTCTCCAATTTGTCCAAGAGAACCTAAAAATCAAAATATTTCGGTACAAAAAACATTGAAACCTACCGCCATAACTTTATTTCTTTGTATGCATCATGTTGTAAGTAGGGTGAATTTCAAACTAGAAAACTAGAAAAATCAAGTGGTTAATTGTGCCGCTGAGTATATAGGTAGTTATAATATAGTCCTCCTCATCGATTTCAATGACGGCGACTCCATTAAAATAAGATTATATATTTTCTTCCATGATATGGCTCTAAGTAGGTACCATGGCGGCGAAACCGCGGGTGAGTAAGCTAGTATGAAATAAACCTTATCGTACCTCTAACAAATACATTACTTACCCTCAAGAATTCTTGCACATCATGTTGCATAAAAGAATCCAAGGTTTCCCAACCAAAGCTCTTTGTAAGTTTTTTAGTGCCGACTGGTTTATCAGAAAATTGTAATTCATAGAAGACTCTTTGCAATGCCAATGCAACCGACCTGTAAGGGAAAACACAAATATAGTAAAAAAATGGAACTGTTCTCTCAATAAAATTGTTTAAATAAAAAGAAGATGGCATGACGCATTCTATGGCCATTTAAGATCTTGGCCAGCAACGATGTTTAATAGTGAAACGTGATAAATAAGGAATCGAAATAGGAAATATGAATAAAATGTTCAAATAAGATACTAACTTAGTACTATCATCAGATTCCGTAGGCATCTTGTAAACGGCCTTCCTCAATTGATTTGTGAAGTAGAGGGTTTGGAGAAGAGAGTTCATGTAACAGGTAGCGCCTTGATTTTTCAGCCCTGAAAACAAATGATTTAGTAAAAGACCAATCATTACTCATTGACTCCTTAAAGGTCGAAACTACGCTAGAGGACCTAATGTAAAGTAAACATCAAAAGAAAATAATCATACAGACAGCTGCCTCAAGCCTACTTATTCATGTTGATGAATTACAAATCGCATATTTTCCGGTTACAGCACTTCGTAAAAATAGATTGAGAAGCCATATAGGGATAACCTTACACCACATTGGTACAGGGTTTATTTTGGCGTGATACAGTTAAGATTGAACATAGATCGTGGATTGATTATAAAGTTTTTCAAAGATGGGCACATAATCTAACAAAGGACCAGGTTTGTTTACTAAACTACCTTTCAGAATGAATTCCCAAAACTTGTACTCTAAGTTAGATTATACCTTTTTTAGAACCTACTTCCTTCAGTACATACTTAGTTCGGTATGCTGACTATGAAAAGGTCTAGGCATCCGAGGTCAACTGGCATTTACTTTCAAAGACTCCTTTTGGAACTTACCGGTTTCCTTTCATAACAAAACACAGGAAAATCAAGTAGACATAGAGCAGACTAAATTCTGAAGATAAATGAGGGTAGTTTTACAAGTAGATCATGACTACCCCCGCTTCACAAAGAAACTGAGATGTATACTAAAGTCTGCCCGCGACTACGACTATCATAAATAAGTTCTTAAACGGAATAAAAATTTGGTCTATTTATTTTTAAATATGAGTTGTGATCGTGATAGTTCAAGGAACACTAATATCACAGCGTTACTCGCCAAAACGTTTATATAAATCTTCAAACAATCAAGGAACGATGATAGAATTTCCGAGATAAACTTACCAACAAATCCGGTGTGTTTCTTCGAATCCCAAGAGACGCCATGAGGTGCTTCGGCGGAGACATGCACCTCGAGGGTAATGGCGTCGTCCTTCACATATCCCTTCTCGGGATCGAGCACATCCCCCCACGACATGAAGTGGGAGAAACCCCAGTCGTTCTCCTTGCTGTAAATAACAATTTAACTTCAAATCTATACCATGGTCTCTATATACTCGTTCGTATGAGAAAGTGGTCAACTCTGGTGACGGAGTTTTTGGCCACCTAAAGGCCTCTATCATGGCTTAAGCCGGGACCGACAATTTATCGTGCTCTCCGAAGCACGGAAACACTCAGTTGTTAATGCCACTTGCAGTCACCCATCCAAGTTGTGACTGCTCATAACGTTGCTTAACTTCGACGATCGATCAAGAACGTCTTAGCATTACTTCCATACATAAATTAGCTAGTTCAATGCAAACAAAAAGTTGTTTTTTTAAGGAAATAAAATTAAGATACTGTAAATTATTGTGGTGTAGCAATTAGTTATTTTTACCGAATTGCCTTGGTTGGGAAGCCAAACAGATAACTTCAGAGCGGCTTAGCTGTCGGAATGGTTATTTAAATACTTAATCTACATAATAGGGAGAGATAAAGAGAAAATGCTAGACAAAAGTGTCTTCAATTAACAAGAAAGAGATTAGAAGAATGTTCGTTCAAGTTTAAATTCCTTTGGCAGTTCAATGATATAAAATGCCAGAAGTTAAAGCATGACTAACCTGTAGAACAAATGCTGGATTTTCCTCGAAAAAGACTCAGTGTCAGGCTTGTGTGAGATAAGCCTCAGCTCGGCCATGGCGTAACACGACCAACTCGATGACTCACTCTCCCCATTACACTGGAGGAAGAATCCTAAAGACTTCTGCTGCTGTCGTTCGGGAGATGGCGCTTGGCGTGGCATCACCATGATCTTCCACGGTAGGTTGCGGACGTAACAAGGAGGGGATAGTACAGAGTCCTTGAGGGTTTTGAAGTTGTGGACAACGTAGCGGAAGGTAGCTTCTGAACGCGCCTCGTCGTCTTCCATTTCGGCATCGAGACATGCCAGCTGTAAGGAAGGTTTGTTAAACTAAAAAGACCAAACCACCTTATTATTATTATTTATATTACAAGCCCGATGAAAAGCCGTGTTGGCCATGTGGATTAGTTACCTCGACTTTAATTAATGGACTTTTTGTGTCGAAAAGTTTATGTGCGCTTTAACACGAGCTTTAAACTTTAAAGGAAAACATCGTGAGGAAACCCGCGGTTAGTCAGCCCCACATGTATTGGCCATTGTCTTTCCTGTGGATATGGCCGGCTAAGCTGAGAGGATGGTTTAGGTGCTGGAAGGCTTAAGCCTTTTTTATCTCAACAATGTCCCAGGGCACTACAGTGTCTCGTTAAGTGCAGGCAAAGATTGCCTACTGACGCTGTATAAATCATCTATGTTCATAGGATTAAAGTATATTGCGTCAATGCGTGCACCGACATAAATAGGACTCTTTCATTACCAAGTCCGCCTGCACTCGTCTCGTTTCATGATGCATTATCGCAAGATGCGTAGGCAAAGCAGAAAATTCATTTGCACATCTATTTTTGATGTCAACTGATATTTATTTAGCACCTACAAACGGCACTCCAGATGCGTCATGCAGGTACGTTAGCGTATTTATTTGAATTGAAAATTATGTGTTTTGAAGATGTTTAGAACTGAGTAAATTATTTATTTTGATACGATTACGCTTTCTTATCAATAACTATCTGTTCACGCACGGGTTGCTTAAGTTCTTTTCTTGCATACAAACCTTGTTGTATATTATATAGCTATTTGAGGTAATTATTCTTAGTATCCTGTATATGAACAACAAATTGATCATTCTTGTCCTGCCTGACCATTATCAAGTTAGATGCAATACGTAAATATGTATTCGTTTAGTTTCTGTAAATGTTTATTACATGCTTCATTTCATGGTAATAATTAGTGTTGATAGTTGATGCAACAAATGCTCGAATTTCTTTAATATAAATCATAAAGTGACTGATGTTGTATTATTTTACCTGATTGTTGACTTGCAAATCTGCCTTTGAACAACAAACATTATACAGGTAAAGTTGTTTCATTAAAGATTGTAATATCTTGATATAATAATCACTTATAATATTCATTTGAGTATAATAATCACTTATAAAGCCATCACTGATCCTGAATTCTAATGGATTAATTTGAGTATAAATAATCACTTATAGAAACATTCACTAGGCTATTTATTTATGAATAATTTCAGCATTGGTGTTGAATTGGTGGGAAGCTCCACACAACTGATTAACAGCTGTTGGTACATTTTTATCCTAATCTGAACGTCTTGATAAAATTGTTAGTTATCTGTGAAACTTACAGGCATATCAGAGGATGTTGTTTCCTGGTTCTTCATGACGTCACTCATGATCACTTCACCGTTGGGCCCTTTCATGAGGTCGTCTTCCCAGGTTTTCTCTGTAGCTGTTTCTACGGTTTCCACTGAAACAATGTATTAAATAATTATAGTTGGACAATCTTTACAGCATAATCTTTAAACTAGGCAACTTAACCTATTCCGGGACCAGCTGTTAAAAAAGGAGAGGACCATGGATTACTGCCCATGGGCAGTAAACATGATAATGTGTTGTATAATGTACATTTTGTTTAATAAATACAACAAATTATAGTAAATAATTATAGAAAACAGCCAGCCCAGAGACAAATACTTTCAGAGCATACAAACTTTTGTAACACGGATCAAACCCGCAACCTGTGTCAGGCAGGCTTTCACCCACTACGCCACTAAAGTCGTCATTAGACTATTGCTTACTAAGATCAAGTTTCAGTAACATTAAAACTGAAAATTTGCCATTAAAATCTTACCTGTGCTAGCTTAAAATATTTTATCACAACAAGATCCCCAGTTTTTACCAAAATTGATCACTTCATTATTTTTCCAATGACATTTTTGCTTACATTGTCATAAAATTTGACAACTATTATGAAGCATCAATAACCTGCCAATGATTTGTAGAGGTCAATTACCTTTTTGGATCTAATAAAAAATCTTGTTCAGCGAGGGCGAAAACCAAGTTTTGTGACAATTGGGGTCAACTTATGTTGGAGGATACTGAATAAAAGCACACCGTGTCGTACCACGTCAAGAGTATCTAAGTATTGTATGTATGTAACAGTCATCTGGATACCATAACACAAGTATTAAGTTGCTTAGCTTGGAACTAGATGCGCTGTGTGGAATGTCCAAGTATATTAATTTATTTAAATAGTTATATGGAGGACAAGGTGGCAGTTCACCAATATTAACTAACCCAGAAAATTGTAAATAGTGATATTCTTAAGTGGTGTGTTGGCTTATACACAAAAGTTAAATAGTGAGCAAGCTCAGACCAGACCTCCATCATAGAGATATAAAAAACTAAATATTAACCCAATACCACATGTAACAATATAAATATAAAAACCTTGAACATAGACACTTTACATAATAAAGTAACTGCACAATTATTACTTAACAAATAATGCAATTTATGACACATTGTACTACTGACACAACCAATAAGTAGTAATAAAAAATAAAATAAAATAGCCATTTATTTCTGACATTAAACAAAAACATAAAATATAGTTAGTTACATGCAAATGATAATAGTGTTTAGATTAAATTAAGTAATAAATTATTCCATTTTAATAAATTTAAATTATTTCATTGAGCATTTAGTTTCTCATTTCGTCAGTTTGCCTTGCGGCATAGGCCTCCCCCAACCTTTTCCACTCATCTCTATTTTGGGCTCTTCTTTTCCATAGGACTCCTGCTGCTTTCCTTATATCATTTTCCCATCTTTGGAGTGGTCTTCCTTTTTTTCGTTTTCCCTCTCGTGGGTACCAATCAGTGACACGTCTCGACCATTTATCCTGGTTACTCCTAATCATATGGCCTGCCCATTTCCATTTTAATTTGTTAATGGTGTATGTAACATCGGACACTTTAGTTTTCTTCCTGATGTCCTCCAGCCTTACTCTGTCTTTTAGTTTAATATTTAAGATACTTCTTTCCATGTTGTGTTGGCATACTGCAAGTGCTTTCTTGTCCTTCTCTGTTAGTGCCCATGTTTGGCAGCCGTATGTTAGGCATGGCATGATGCATGTGTTAATCACTTTTCTTTTGTGTTTTAATGGTATTTGAGGATTTTTCATGATTTCTTTTAGTGACCAGTATTTTTTCCATGATTTATTTATTCTAGTTTCTATTTCTTTCTGAGTTTGATCTTGGGGTGTTATTATTTGTCCTAATAAGTAGTAGTAATTTAAATATAATGTAGAAGATTCTACAACAAATGTTAGCTTTAACCACAGAGTAAGTTAACATAATCTCTTTCCATTTTTAGGATTAGAATGTCTTGTTTACAGCCAGATAACACCACACGCTGAAAATCAGATTACTTATGCATGAATCAAACTGATAAAGACTACTGATATTATGGTAACCTTTAATCAAAGTGACTCTTCAATTGCTTCTGCAGGCTACCCTGGTTTTGTTGAATTGAGCTTAAATATTTAATTTGTGTTTAGAGATTTGGTAGTCATTTTTGCCTTTCATTACATTTCATACAGTCAAAAGGTTCAAGAATCTACAACAGCAATATGTTCCAAAAAACTTAGCCCAAACAAGTGTTTAAACAATTTTAGAACTAACAGAACTTTTATAGTTTATATTTCTGAGATGTCTCCTTGTAAAATTATGCTTAGAAATTATCAAAAAACACCAACAATGGAACAAAAGTACACACCTATTTATAGCTCTGTATTTTGGTATAACAACTTGCACTTTTCAAACAAAGAACTGAATGCACTAAAGTAAGCTTAAAACTTTGAATATTTATAGAGCAACAACTTTACAAAATGTGTTTTTGTGGCGTGTGGGACAAAAGAACACAAATTATCGGCGTCAGCAAAAACACCAAGTCATATAACATTTGAGGTTATTCACAACAATCAACTTTTATTTTGCTGTACTAATTGACACAATAACATTTGATAACGCCTCTACTGGCGCTAAGCATGAAATTTTATTGCGAAAACCAAAATTTCAGACAGTTTTCGGGTAGATCATCTGATTTTGCGACTGTCAGTATCGCGATCAGATGGTGTTTGAGAGTTAATGATGTCACTCACCGTCTTGTGTCTCCATCTCCTCAACTTGGTTCACATTAGAGTCGTTGTGAGGCCTGTCCGGGGCAGGCGTGTGGTTCATGTTAGCTGGACGCGCCACTGGGGACTCTCGCCCGCTACCCTTCCTTATATCCTAAACAAACAGTCCACTATATAATAAACCTTATCACCAACTTTATTTCACTAATCTGATCACGAAAGACTCCAATAAGTACCTTTATCGGCAGGGGATTGCTCCCTTTGCACTTGCTAAAAATCCGTTGGACGAACTTCAACGAACCTTTCTCATCGATTCGGTTACCCTGCGTACTTGTGTTCTTAATTTTCTTCGAGGATATGGTGCTAATTTTCAGAGAATGTTTACTTGCGGCGCGGCCGATGTCTGCTAATTTCAACAAACGGGCCCAAAAGTTATAGGTAGGTACGCTATTAGCACATTCCTGATCATAGGATCATTGCCAGATTTGCTGTAGCACTATTTCGTAGCGGGCAAATAGGATTCACTGGAGTTTCATACTAGTGACTTTTATTCGCGAAAATAAACAAAATGGTGGATGTTAATTTAATTTCTGGCTTCGGATGTGTGGCCCGGTTTGATCGACGAATGCACCATTTATTTTTTCTTTCATTCTTTCACAATCACATTCACCGAACTAGTGCTTGACTTAAGAAAAAAAAAGGTGTATTGATGACGTTTCAAAGTTTTATTCAAAATGTTATTTTAGCAGTTTGATATTCGAATAACATCTGTAATTATTATTATCCCGATTTTCTAAAACATTTAAATTCTTATACAAAAAATCATATTTTAATTTAAATTTCACATGGTTACAATCTGACAAAGTTAATTATTATTGCACTATTGATTCAATCTCCTAAATTCCTAATATTTTTATTGTCCATTCGCTGTAGAATCGATGCATGACATCGATGAATTATCGAAACGTGATAAATGTTGCAATCTCTATTGTTTTTACATATCAAAGAAAACAAAATATTGTCTTTGACTTGTCTTCATTTATTGCCATTCTAAAAATAAGTAAACACTAGTCAACACACTGGTTAAATTGCAAAAACATTTTATATTTATTAAGAAAAATTATTTGTGTTTATCCAAACAAATATTTTATATTATTTATATGGTTTTGATAATATTTTCTTTTTACTAAATATTCTTAAATGGTACCTATTAATTTTAAGGTTTTCATTTGACCCGGAAAACCGACATGACATGACATCACTAGTAGTGTCATTATTTGCACTCTAGCACGGTTACAAATAAAATAAAATTTATTTTTATGTAGGTAGGTACATCACGGATTTTCATGATGAAATAATTTATTGAAAAACATTTACATTTTGAAATTAGATTGTCAGTGTAGGTACATCACGGATTTTCATGATGAAATAATTTAATGAAAAACATTTACATTTTCTAATTAGATTGTCAGTGTCAGGTTTTGACATAGACATACTTTAATCAAAGGGATGATTTGACATTTGACAACGAAACGAAACAAAATCAAAACAAAACAACAAACGCATCTCGGTGATTCGTTTCGTATCCTCAGCGTCTCTTTTATTTTTATTTCTCTTATCCTGTTTGTGTGTGATGATATTGTCGTTCATGGTTTCAAAACATGTATTCAACAAATCACAAAACTATTTTTGTTTTGGACCACACACTATATTTTGGCCTGTCTTCAGATAACCCCATTGATTTCGATCTCTCTAAAAGCCGGGGCCCGGGTTACGTGCCTCTACCACCCATTTGCAAGTCCTTATGGACGTGCAGCGTAGAGGCAGCTGTAGAATACTGTAGAATTGTATGGGATCTATTCCCAGATGGAAAACTGGTATGATAAGTTTTACACAACCTTAAATTAATTATACCTAGTATGTAGTTAAATTTGAATTGTTTATGTTTTAGGTAAGGTTCATAGTAAGTGATACATCAGCACATATTCTCAACACTTGGGTCACCTCACAACAAAATTTGGCTCATGTAAGTAGCCTAAGAAATTCTCACTTACATAGGTACCTACTGTTTGGATAATTTGCCACAACCTCAAACTCATGCTTTTCCAAGAAAATTTGCAATCCACTATTATTCTCACTGTTAATAGACAAGCTTACGGCTGGGCTTGTGTGGTACCAACCCAGATAACAGTAGCCTATGTGTTTTCAAGTCTTAAAGGCACATTTCAAGTTTCAACCAAATAAATAATTAATTCAGAAGCAATCCATTAAAGAGTTACAATATCCATACACCTAAATTCTTACAAAATATTCCAGCCAATTTATAGCTACAAATGAGGCCTTCAGACAGCCTAACTCAGTCGCCAGAGCTGGCCACTTGCTCATAAGGAAAATGAACAAACAAAATATTCCTGATTTTATACTGATTCTAGATAACAAACGGACTATGTCTTGTGGGTCCAGTGAGGCGTGGAGCGGGAGGAGATGTGGTTGGCCTGTGTGCTGCCATTGAGTCCCTCGGAGAAGCTTCACCTCAACAAATAGACAATCCAGAAGAAGGAGGACAGGTTCAAAACCGGCAAGTATTTAATATAATAATAATGACTAACATGTTTCCAGCACTTAACATCAAAATTATCAAATGGCTGTGTTGGCTTCAGGCCCCATGCATGCCTACAAATATCTAATAGAATAGAAAAAAAGTTTATTTGACACAAACAGGAAAGTTGCAGAAAACTACTGGCACATTTAAGACTGTTAAAGAGGAAAAAAATACAAACATGAAAACAAACAAAACAATGAAAATATTATGAGCTTTATGAGCTTAAATACCAAATTAATATTTTTTTTGTTACAGAGGCCGTATTATCTGTATAACCAGTGCGAGAGATGATGACTCTATTCGAAGTTTGGCAGAAATAGCTCTCAACACATTACTGCAGCAGAATAAAAAGGCTTCTATGGCCCAAAGCCAGCCAAGCCAATCAAATACCGAGAGTACTTCAAATGAAGAGTAAGATTATTGTACCAACTTACGCCCGGATTAAAAAGCAACTTAATTTATGTGAAAATTACGGGACTTTATCACGTATTTACCTTATTATTTTATATTTCCCGACGTTTCGAGTGCGTTGCAGCGCTCGTGGTCACGGGCAGACTGATGTACTGGTTTTCATATAAATTATGTCTAAAGATCGCGAAAGTTTAAATTGTAAAAAGCAACTTTATTCAAGTTTCAGCGAAATCTGTTCAGTAGTTTTTGTGTGAAAGCGTAATAAACATCTATACATAAGGAGTAGAATGGTTGCCAAATTGGTTACTAATAAGTATCTAAATTCATTGACCTACAAGTGAAAAGAAAATAAAACTTTACAATATCTTTATTGATTTATAGGTGTCTGCTGATACATTATTGCCATTTGGTAATAATAAATGTTACCCCAGAGAAAGCTGAAACTTTAGTCAACAACCAACCATTGTCTGAGGTATAATTAATCTTTATCTTTTATCTTTAATTATTACTTTTACAATCAGATGACCCCATGTTACCCCTAAAAGTCAAAGATGGATTAATCAATATTTTAACTACAAAATACATTATCTTTATGGTATACATATACATACATAATATAACAAACAAGCAAGCTTATCTTCATCAAGTATCCAAGTCTGGCAATGAGTTATAAAATCAAAAACATAGTTGATAATTCTTAATATTCACAATTATCATTATCAACTTTAGGCTGCCTAAAAAACTCCGTCACCAGAGTTGGCCACTTGCTCATACGAAAGAAGAAGAAGATTATAAACTACTAGCTGCTCCCCGCGGTTTCACCCGCGTAAGTCCCGTTCCCGCGGGAATATCGGGATAAAAAGTAGCCTATGTTACTCGTGGATAATGTAGCTTTCGAATGGTGAAAGAATTTTTAAAATCGGTCCAGTAGTTTTTGAGCCTATTCATTACAACCAAACAAACAAACAAAGTTTTCCTCTTTATAATATTATATATATATATATATATATAGTGTAGATTTTAATTGTTTCAGATGGGAGGTGGTATAATGGGCGTAGAAGTGATTGTAGCTCGTGCAAGCAGTCTGGCGAGTTTGCTAGGTCGCTTGGTCCTGCCTCATTACAAGCTAGCAGTCACTACCGTTACCGGTATTCCTATGAAGGTTGGTAAATATCAGCCTCTGAATTATTATTCTTCCGAATTAATATTTAATGTGAATGATTGCCTCGAATAAAATGAAATGTAGGGGCCCGAATTGTCCTTAAAGCTTAAAATGAATTGTTGCATGGCAGCTTAAGTATCCTGAGGTTGTCTGGAATAAGACCGCCCATTGTGCTTCACTTTATATGTTCGTGTATTACCCTTAATTTTTAAAGGTATAAGTGCCTTTAACAGTTCTTTGTGTTTTATTTGTTGTCTTTTTTTGTATTAAGAATAGGCAATGGACTATGACAGAAATTTGATTTGATTTATTATTAATTGTCATTATTATTTATATTTATTTTAGGAGGAGCAAAATGCCAGTTCAAGTGCTAATTATGATGTAGAAATCATACACTCCATGGAAGCCCACGCTGGGCTGAGAGCGGCTCAAACTGCCGCTGAGGCTTTGGAATCGGTGAGTTTATGTTCTCGGTTAGGTTCCCGTTTTTAGTCATTTGGTACGGAACTCTATAACCCTAACCTACTGTAAAAATAGTAACCAATTATTAGGAGTCTGTCTTTCTGTCTGTCACAATTAACTTAAATAAATGTCCTTGGACATTCCACACAGCGTCATCTTGTCCCAAGCAAAGCAATTTGATGCTTGTGTTAACCATATGACTGGATATAATACATAGATACAATTTTTTTGTAAATATGTACTAATGGATATTGAAGGGAGCCCTTTGCCCTGCAGTGGGACAGTGCAGGCTTATAATAATAATAATAAATAATAACTAATGGATATAATTGTAGATTTTATACATATTGTTAGGTTGTCCTTCGCTGGTGGACGCCACGAGGGGCGGAGGGCGGCGCGGGGGGGTGCAACGGTCCGCTGTGGCGAGTGACGCCATCTGACGTCGCTTCTAGACCATCGGCTTGTCTCGTCAACTTCCTGCTTAATGGACGATCAGTCACTCTTGAAGTGCCCAGGTAATCTTGACTATTAAGATTGTTAAGGGATCGCTTTAAAAAAAAGCTAGGCCCAGACCACCAGGTTCTTGCCTGATTCTTTCCCTGGTGTAAGGAGTTGTTTTGGAACAGGCAATAGAGTCACATAGCTTTTAAGACGATTTTGAGTGATTGAGGTCCTACGAAACAAACATATTTTTCTTTCTTTCAATCATTAGGTTAAGTTCACGTGTAACTTGTGTTGCGTGAGTACTCGTCACTAGCACTACTAAAGACTTCTTTATTCTTTACTAGCTGCGCCCCGTGGTTTCACCCGCGTAAGTCCCGTTCCCGCGGGAATATCGGGATAAAAAGTAGCCTATGTCACTTACCATCCCTTCAACTATTACCACTTAAAAAATCACGTCTATTAGTCGCTCCGTTTTGCCGTGAAAGACGGACAAACAGACAGACAGACACACACACTTTCCCTTTTATAATATTAGTATGGATGGATATGGATTTATCGCACTCGCATCGAAAAATTTGCCTTTCTTCCCTTGTGTAGCAATCTACTATTTGATTAAGTTCTAAATTGAACCTGTAACAGGAAAGGCGGCGGCAGATCAGCGTCCCACATACTAGCGGCGCAAGGCGGAGAGTTGTGGATCGGCGCTCTCGGCGGCAGGACGCCGTATGACGACCCGCCGGCGTTGTCTGAAGGCGCGGGTGGCAGGGTCACCGATTATAGGTATAAGTCGCGCCACTTAAAAAGACCGATGAGGGGATGAGAGGTGTTGTCTTTTTAAACTTTTGTGATCAGAACACATGATAAAAACCTTTACGGATATTTATCGCAATTACCTTAATTTAATTTTATCCCAATTGATAGGAGAGCAGTGGATCCGGATGGCACAACATCGCCAAGAGTGGCGTGATAGAGAAGAGGCCTTTACCCAGCAGTGGGTGTTACTGGCTGGGTAGATAGATAGATAGAATTTTATCTTGACGTATAGTCCTTCTTTTCCGATCCACGGCTATTTCAATAAAAAACAACACTTGCCCGTGTAAGCGGTCCCTAAAAGCTATGAACAAAGAACCTTTCTTTTTCAGGATAAAAGAGTTCGGTGCACTAATGCATCAGAACAAGCTACATCCACTGCGAGGCTCGGGCGCGAACGGGAAGGCGAGGGCGCGGCTACAGCGGCACACTACGTACTGGCCGCTCACTATATCCTCCACGCTTATATTTAATCTGGGATCGGTGAGTTCACTTTATTTATACAAGTAGGTACACATAACATAATATTATGTAGTGGTGGTGTGCTAAAGTAAGTAGGTAGATACACATAACATCATCCATCATCCACAGCCCGAGTTTACCCACTGCTTGGCATAGGCTTACCTTAGTTTGTGCCGTCCACTACGATCCTGCGCCAGATACACATAACAAAATAACTTTTGTCCATGTACACTTGCAGGGTTACCTATACAGTTTAAGCGAAAAAATCGTAAAAAAATATGTCAGATTTGACAGTTTACTTTAGATGATATGTTGCTAAACCTTGATTTTGCACCAAGTTAGGCAATACCCCGTCTGAACACGATATTTCAGTTCAGCTTAGGTTCATAAAAGTTCTCTGTTTCGTTTAGTGTACAACTCCAGAAAAAATACTGCAAGCCAAACAGCCAACGTTTTTAAATAGTTCGTTCGTTCGTGACGGAGTTTTTAGGCCGCCTTAAAAAAGGCTTAACGACTTGAACATATCTTAAAAAAAAAAAAAATTTGCAGGTTATTGAACCCCTAACCAGATTAGTGGTTCAAGAGACATTGTCTGATGAAGAAGTGGAAACGTGTCGTAATGTGCTACTCTCGCTGTTGGGAATGGAGTCAAGACACGAGTTTCCTACGTCTTCACTGTCCAACATAAGGTATGTTTAGTAAGAATTAACCTTAACGGTAAATAGTTCCATTAACCGTTGGAATACCAGGATGAAAAGTAGCCTATGTGTTAATCCAGGACATAAATTATGTACCTATATTCCAAGTTTCAAATCCTTCCAGTAGTTTTTGCGTGAAAGAGCAACAAACATACATCCTTACAGACTTTCGTAATATTGGTAAAGTGGGATTCATCTATGGAAAGGCGACGCCAATTATTTTTAAGCTTCCTTATTGTAGACGTTAGATTGAACAAAAGTTTTATATAATTTTCGGGGTGGGTAAAAGACAATTCGGTCGGTACGTTTCTTAGTCAATTGTATAATTGTAGGGTGAAATCGAGTGGTCGCCGCGAAGAGCAATGGCGGCAAGTGTGGAGTGAGCTGGAGGCGTTGATCCGCGCCCATTCAGCATCGAGCGCGCATCGCACGCTATTGCGCGTGCTGTTGGAATGTCGTGCGCACAACCACAGCGATGGTAAGACTGAGAAATAATCTTCTAGTAATAACAGAAAATAATCACTTTTATTTTTATTTACACCAAAGCCGTATTGGCTAAGTGGATTGGTACTTGGTAGGTACTTAGACTTTCGTGGTCGTGAAAGTCGTGGGATCGATTCCGGTCGTGCATCAATGGACTTTTCGTGTCGAAAAGTTTATAAGCGCTTTAACACGAGCTTTAAACGGTGAAGGAAAACATCGTGAGGAAACCCATGGTCAGCCCCACACGTATTGACCATTGTCTTTCTTGTGGATATGGCAGGCTAAGCGGAGAGGGTGGTTTAGGTGCTTGGCAAGCCTATTCCATCTCAAAAATGACCCAGGCACTAGTGTCCCGTTAAGTATAGGCACAGGTTGCTTCCTGCCTAACTCTGTATAAATCATCTAGTATAGATGTAAAAGCCGGGTGTAATCTTATGCTATGGTTGAGCTTCGGTCGCGTAATTTCGGTTTAAACATAACAAATTATTGCAGGCGAATCCCGTGCAACAGTGATTCGAGCTACCACCGACTCTCCATTATCACCCGTCGGCGCCGGCAGCGGCAGCAGCGACGTGTGGGCGCCCCGGAACGTTCTAGATGCATTACTCGGTGCTCCCAGACCGTCTAGAAGACCCGACTTCGCGGGGAGACTTACTGCGGGGACTAGGATTGCTAATCTTTACCCACAGTTGAACCAGGATATTGAGGCTCAGCATTGATGGTATTGAGCGAATAGTAATTTAATTAAGGGCTAAAATCAAATTGGTAGATAAACTCGCAAATAGGTTGACCAGTTCTAATTGAATTCGTTTGTAGAGTTGCCGCAATGATACCTTTTTAAACTCCGTACCTACTAGACGAGAGTGTTGTGTGGTTATCAAACCTTACTATACTATAAGCAATAACAGATCTTAAGGTAGTCAACATTTTCATTCCGCGACTGTACATACAAAAATCAAATTCGTAAAAGATTGGATGGAAGTGTTGTGATAATAACGGGAGTACACAGGCGAAAATAAAATAATGCAAGACAGTTGTGAAGGATAACCTGTTTTTTTTACAAAAAATAAAAATCAACTGAAAACATTATGCTGATGATAGCAGCAGTGGACCTCCGAACGTAGGTAACGTTTCAGGCGACAAAAATGTATTTCGTAATCAGTTAAGTTACATTATTTCAGAGAGAGAGATTACCTACATATTTATTTATGAACATGAAACTATCTATCTTTGGTCTCAGATTGTTATTTGATTGAAGTATGTGCCTGTCCTATTTTGTATGTATTATCCTATTGGTGCCTGTGCAATGTAAATAAATTGAAAATTGCAAAGAATTTTGTCATTTCAATTATAATTTTTGTATATTGATATATGTACCTAGTTGGTTTAGTTAGTTTTTGATACCTACATTGGTAATTGGGTACAAATAAAAAACGCCACATTATAAAATTAATATCTTATATTTGTTCCATAAAAACTACATTGTGGGCCGGTGTGCCCGGTGCCCGGGTAACACGACCTTTGTATTCTCTTGTATTATTAAACTCTGCGGGCAGACTGTGTCATAAGGCATTGGTGAGTGACGGCCGTTCGGCCTCGTCAAGGCATCTGGTCCGGATTATGCGGCGACTGACCCTCCCCTCGTCTCGCCGCTAAATGTATACAATTATTGGAATGTATCGCGGGATGCGAACGTTCAACTTCAAACATTAAAAACTTAAACAAACCTAATAGGCCCGATGGCCGCTCCCAAAACACACAAATATTGTACAATCTCAAGTTCGAGTCCGCACTCCATGCATCCAAAATATTAATACCCTATAAAACTTACAAAACCGATCGGTATTCTTAAACTTAATGCTAAGTTAAAATTAAACGGAATTGAAAAATAAATTACCTAGGTACAATATTTTAGTTTAGAAAGCTATTTATAGGCGCTCGAGGGTTAGTGGGGAAGTGCGTGGGTGTCAGTGAGTTGCTTCCCGGAGCTTCTTGGGCGCCGGCGCGTCCGACGAGTCGCCCAGAGAGTTCTCTTCTGCTGAACTCGCTTCCTCTATTTGTCTGTAACAAACAATACATACTGATAAGTTACTAGGTTTATATGAGCAAGGATAAGGATGGTGTAGGTAGATTAAATATCTTCCTTGGTATGAGATGGTAGCCAACTCTGTGGACAGAGTTTCTCTGGATAGTGGTCTCTGTTATTGCTTAATGACTTTAAGCCGAAGCGCTTAGCGCTCAGAGCGTTGCTGTTAATGCCAATAGCGATCACACATCCAAATTGTGATTTACCTATTATACAATACTAGCACATCCTGGTTTTGCACGTGTGTACCGACAGACTACCAGGAAAAAATATAGCCTATAATCCCGTCAGTTCATTCTACGTCGGTAAAAATTAAAATCGGCAGAGCAGTTTCGGAGATTACCTCCGTCAAACAAAGAAACCAACATTTAAATCTCTTTATAATATGAAGTATGGACTACCACATAAAAGCCGTGCCCAAATTTATCTCAGTCATATAGATAAAAAGTTTACAACAGAGGTAACGAGTTGCAAAAGACCAATCAGCGGTCAATCAATCAGTACTTTTATGTGAAGGCGCCATGAACATATAATAGTTCGGTAGGCTTATCTGACCTTTGTACAAGTTTGTACATCATTTTGAATGTGTGAGTCTTGATTAAGATTAAGAAAACCAGATGGTTCGATTCCTAGAACGTTGTTTGTTTATGTCAGAACCAATACATTTATTGAAAAAGACATATTTTTATGTTTGTTCAAAGATTGTTACGACGCGCGTCGGTAGTGGACCGATTATGAAAACTATTTTTTTGTTTGAAAGGGTTGTGTATAAGTGGTTCTTTTTATGGAAAAATTATGAGGATCTGCTGAGGGTTTTCTGAGGTATGAGTTATTTACCTTGAGAGTGCAGGTAATTTTTCTCACGAATTGAAGTCGTTTTAATACAAATTTTGATTTTACCACTCATCTGTTAACATTTACAGAGATGTGGCGAAACTAAAATGTAAACACACTTGTGTTAACATACTGTAGTGTCGAGCAATCGGTTGGCTTGTGTTAGATTAAAGTGGATGGATAGTCTAGCTTAGCTAGTCCAGAACATATTTTCTTTGGTCTACCTCTGATTGGATTGTGTGAAGGATGATTTGTAAGCAAGGAGAGAGTGCTGAGATGACGTTCCCACTTACCCTAAGTGGGGACTTATGTAATCTGTGGTTTAGGGCAAGATGTGTCAACATACCGTTTAGCTCTCGGCGTGCTGAGTGCTGAATCTGAGTTGTCTGAGGGTGATAAGGGCGTGGCTGGCGTAGCGGGTGACGTCGCCTTCGCATCCATTGAGTCTTCGGTGCATGAGGTCGTCGTGTCCTCGTTTATAGAGTCCACGGTTATTTTGCCTGTAAAATGTTTGTTATTAGGATTTTTTAATGTGATGTATAACTAACTAGCTCTGAGGTTTCACCCGCGTAAGTCCCTTTTTCGCGGGAATGTCAGGGTAAACTACCTATATTCCAAATTTCATCGCAATCGGTTTTGTCATGCTAGGTGATTCTATTGCCTGTTCAAACACGACTCCCTATCAAACCACCTATCAGGCACAGAAATAAAGTTTTGCGGCGTTGGTCGGTCACAGAACGGTCTAGTGGTCTGTAATATAAAATTTTACGTTCATGGTTCTTTCTCTTTCTTTATATTGTTACATCGCGCTTATGGTATAGTATAGACGACAAAGTCATTTATACAGCGTTAATTTTTTTCTTGTTTTCTTAAATTTGTCACCACTCTGTTCATAAAACACATCTCATTGTTGAGACATTAGTCACGAAACTCGTTGTTTCATAGCTCTAATCATTGTACCGTTTCGTGGTTCACATTTATTTTGTATCAATAGAAATTTCACTGACATAGGACTTGTCGGTGTAAAGTTCTGAGAATTTGGCAGAAACTTGGAATACACGTTGTTGGAATGGAATACACCTTGAACACATAAGCTACTTTTTACAGAGCCACAATAGAATCGAAGCCGCGACCGACTAAGCTATAACTATGTTATGTTATGAGAAAATTAAATATTTGATTGATTGAACTAGCTTAGTCGGTCGCGGCTTCGATTCTATGGTGGCTTCGTTACCAACCATTTCCATTAGTAGGTGGTTCTAGATTGCTTTCATCGCTTGGCAGTGGTGATCCCCCGTTTGTCTGTGACACAGCCCTTTGTATCGGCTCTTTGCCTAGCAGCTGTGGCGACAGATCTGACAGGATGTTGTGTGTCCATATCGCAAGCTCGACGCTATGTGGTGACCATTTCTTGGCGCAGCCATTTTGGTCCTGAAAGAGCAAAATTATGAGTATATCCGGCGCGGATTCTCAGAATTCTAAAATATCGTAAGTTCATAAAAATGAAAAAATATTAAGTTACACATCTAGGATTTGTAAATACATATTTTCATTAATAAAAACGGTAAAGAGGGTAAGGCGCAAGCCTAAACATTTTGAGAGACATTTAAATTTGCTTGGGCTGCAAACAGTAGCACTCCGCCACCACCGCTTGTTATGATAAAGTAGAGGTAATTTTTTAAAAGATTTACTTCAGACACTACAGCGGGATTTTAATTGAACCAATCAATTCAATTTACCAAAGACTATTTCATTTTCAATTTACCAACAGTTGCCAGTTGGGTTTTTCCGGTACTTTTTAACCATACCGCAAAAAGCGGTATCATCTTCTATATTAAGTTAAAAACTAAAAAAAACTGCCACGCACTTCTACGAATTATTAATTACGGGGTAGACTTTAACTTGTACATGAGCTTTTAATAATATTTGATCCCCTTGAACTTTAGATAAAACACATAAGGTTGATTTAACATTAAAAGACATTTCAATTGCAGTGTATCATAGCCCCAACCGTATAATTTTCTGGCAGAACGAAGGCTTTGTACAGCTGCACTGTTACAGTAGTGCCATTGAGTAATTAGGGTTATTTGTATGAACTTGGACTATTGTCAAAACATGAGTAACGTGCCATGACGAGACGTTTATGATAATTACATTCTTACTAATTATTTACATATACAACACACTCATTAAAAAGTTCTGATAAACTAGGTTCATTTGGGTAAAAGTAGACGCCGGTGCTATATCATTCTGCTATTTGAAATATTTACTACATTACTAATTTAGATTTAACACAAAATTTTGCACATTTAATAACGAATAAGTATTACCTACACAATATAATATAGCCATGTTTTGATCTAGTTATACAGCGACTCTGTAATAAAATTCCGTTAAATTCTTAAAGTACTGGAATTTTGTTTTATTGTTGCTTGTACCGCGAACTGTGGGTGGTCATACATAGATCATATCAAGAAAATAACTATTCTCTAAGTACGTAAGGAACAATAGCGTGGGATCAAGCCTATAGTATATATGGCTTAGTAATTGTTGGGTTTAAAGTTTCTGCGTTGCGTGAAATCAACTTCATGATTTTATCAAAAGAACAAGACGATAAACAAATAATCGGATATGGTGTGTCAGCCACAAATTGTCGTAAAATATAGCCCGTTTAGACGCCCCTTAACAAATTTAAGTTTTAGGTTGTCAGTGGAAAAGTACTGCTACGACTTTGCCCGCTCGTTAATGCGTGGGCGTTACTAAGCTCCCAGAAACATTAATCTTGATATTAGAATCACATGCATCAATTAACATAATAAAACTCACCTTATTTGCATTTAACCTATCACAGACTTTCTTTATATGGTTTATGAAATTGAGGTATTCCTTGGCAGTGTAATCGCTTCCTTCCATTTCTGGGATGGCTTGTACGCACTCATCGGCCATGAATGGGGCTATTTCCGGACTTGCCGCGGCTAGTAGCGCTGATGCGGTGGCTGTGCCTACCCCCTTCAGGTTACTAAGCGCGGCCATCGCTGATTCAATGTTGGGCAGCTTTTTGAAAGCTTTTTTGGTCTCCGCCATCACTGCCCGAGGTGTGTTCACTTTTATGAGGTAGGATAGTTGTGGGTATGACTTCCCTCTCTGTAAGGATAACCATAGGAATGTTAAAGTCTTAGGACATCTAAGGTTGTAAAATCTTAGAGATAAAAAAGATGCAATAGATTTAATAGAAACAGAGTACAACGATTCAGTATGATGTTCAAATGGCTTTTTAAAGGATAAAATCAAGTTGTTTTTGCTGGAAGTTCGAGAACGGAAGTTATATGGTAATAAATATATTCGAACGGTTTCTTTAGCTTTCGGCGGACGTGAGTCAAATGTATTGGGCTTCGACATGACGTTACTTTCGAAATCGCTATCAAGGGCACGTTACCATTTCACTTTGGAAAGAGCGCGGTAAGCTTTGACCAGCTGAATGAACTGAAACGTAGTAGACTTTATACCCTAAAATATTTTTTTCCAGCAGGGAACTAATTAGAAGCTAATTATTTGAGCGAATTTTTTTATGGATAAATAAAGTAAAGATGTTGTCTGTTATGAAAGAGTATTTCACGCAAAAAAATACTAAACGTATTTGGCTGAAACTTTAAAGTTAATGACTTGGAATACATATGGCTATTTTATAATATTATGAGATATTTTTTTTGGAAATGAGAATTATGTATGTAGTAGTATTTCCTACATTGATTGGTTGCAAAGTCGTTTGCTCAGACAGCTAAACACTTAGGTAAATCTTTTAAACTTAGGGAGTTTAAGTAGACAACTGATATAATGTTGTTTTCGAAAGACAACAGTGATTTTAGGGTAAAGTTTATATTTTAAAATACAAGTATTATATTAGAAAAAACAGCCGTGCGAAGGCGGTTCGCTAGTTATATTATAATTTAAATCACAATTAATCCTTTTTAAAAGAAAATCATTACTATATCGCGTCATTTACTTTTTTTAATTTCCCAACGTTTCAGCTGTATTATAACAACCGTGGTGATTGTTGTCGATTTTCTATTTAAAAGTATAAACCTACATTTTTAAGCTAAGGACGTCGAACAAACAAACAAATGACATTTCAAAAGCCGTTCACGTCTAATGTCTATTGTCTTTGCTAGAGGGCTGGCTGGTTAGAAAAAAGGTCAGTCAAAGTCTTCAGAAAACTAATATAGGATTCTACTAATTGAGGGGTTTGTAGTAAAAAAACTGTTTGTTCTTACCAGTTGCTTCCATTTCATGAGTTGTACCAACTCTTCATGCACCATGTGTGCATCTTTTCCCCGCGATTTGATCTTCTTTGGTAGTTCATTCTGGTACCTGTAAAGAGATAATTTGTAAGGTTAGTCATTGAATGAATTATTAAAGAAATTAACGTAAGTTCTAGCGTCATTAATAACTTCATAATGAAAGTAAACTCGAGAGACTTGACTTTTTCATCGTTAAGTTAATATTATTGCGTTGTTTAAATATTATTTCCGACTTTATTAATTACCTACATCTAAAGGCTTTCTTTGCTTTCTTATGTGGATAAAAACTACATTTACCGGTACCTTACCTACCTACTTATTTTCTTATCACTAAATGTAACTAAAGGTTGTATAGATGTGGTAGACTACCACATGACAACCTGCCTGGGTCAATGGTTAAGTAGATAGGTACTTTAGTAAGTAATTATTTGTTTAGGTTCTGATGGTAGGTCAGGGCAGGTTGAGCACCTATTCTAAATAAAATGGAATAGTAGAAGCAGAAAACTACGAAATTGATCTGTGAAAGTGACATAGAGACGACTTCGCGTGGCGTGACGGCATGGAGATGCGAAAAGAGTGGATTCGATTCTCGTAATGTAAGTAACAATGTAAAAATAAATTGGAGTAGGTAAGTACAAAGGTAGTAGTTTTGATAGTTACCCATAGGTATAACCCACCCTAGTGTGGATAAAATTTAATTGTTGGAGAGGAGGTAAGGTAACTACCAACTACAGTAAAACCCGCTTAAGACGATTTCTCAGGGACCCCACCAAAAACGCGTCTTAAGCGAGAAAGCGTATTATGCGGGATAGGGCAAATAAAACGAACGTACTACATATTATTATGTATTTTGTTCTTATTATTTTAAATTATGTACATTCAATACATTATTTAAAAAATCACTTATTTTGGTTTATCAGAAAGATTTTGATGCATTAGCAATTTAAATTCTTTTCAAGTTGAATTTCTTCTCAATTCTTTAAGGTACGTAAAAAAACTTTCAATATCTAAATTTTTTTCTTTAAGTGACAATGCCTTTCGCTTAATTGTAGTCATATTTTAACAAAGAAATGATGCACTATTACAAAAAAATCAGAGCGTACAAGTGCGCGACAAGTCAAGAAATGACGATCGGGGCAAACAAAAGTGACAAAAGGGCCTGAGCGCGGGCGTATTAAACGGGATGAAGAATCGTATTAAGCGTTAAGAAATGTATGAAAGTATGTCTCAAGTTGCAGGGACTGGCGTAAAGCGGCGTATTATGCGAGAAATCGTTTTAAGCGTGATCGTATTAAACGGGTTATACTGTATTATTAATGTAAGTAGGTAGTGCAATAAAAAGCTTGGAATCTTCATTTGAGAGTGTTTGATTTGATAATTAATAAAACATGTGGTCCTATTCTACACATCTGTTGGCAAGATCATTAATTACACTATGATGCTATAATTTAATGGTTATTATTTACTTATTTTATGGGCATGGGCACCTATGATGTAGCTATAGGTACCAAATAGAGGCACTGGCATTTTTTTTTTTAATCAACCTATTTCGTCCCACTGCTGGGCAAAGGTCTCCCCCATTATGGCATTTTTTTATTTCGTTTATTTTATGATCAGTAAGTACCAACTTAAACTTTAACTTGAATTTTTATCGGACCAAACCTAAATAGTTTTATTTGTTGACATTTTATTTTCGTTTTAATTCAATTTTAGATTATTAATTAATTAAGTAGGTACTATAGATGTTATTAATATTTTTAGTTAAATTTATTGATTAGCATTTGACTTATTTTAATTTGACATGTTTTTTGTACTTACTTAAATATTTATTCTAAATTAATTTATTGTAGCTTAAAAAAATGTACTTAATTACTTATAGTACCTATAATACCTAACCTACCTAATATGTAAGTACGTACCTAACCTACCTAGCAACTTTGCAAACTAGCTAAGTCAGCTGTTTTCAATTGGCCACATGGGATTCAATGTTGCAATTGCGTTTCAAGGGTTCCGTAGGCATTTAATTTTAGCAAAGAAAGATACCCACTAGGTGCCTAGGTACCTTCAGTGTGCAATAAAGATATATTGTATTGTACCTTCACATTCGTTTTTTTTAAATATTCTCTATGGAAGTACCTACCTTACCTACCTATGGGGTAGGTAGGTATTTTTAAAGATTTAATTTTTCTTTATGCTGAAGGGGGGAGTCCTTTGGCCAGCAGTGGGACAGGATAGGTTCGTTAAAAAAAATATTTAAAAAATACCTACTTACCTACCTGTAACCTTGTTTGTTACTAAGTGGGTAGGTAAGTAGGTACCTAGGTACCTATTATTACATAAGTCTTGACCTTAGATCAGGAACTGTTTAAGTTTTACCTTTAACATGTGGTTTAAAAAAAAGTTTACTTAAGTACCTACCTAGATACCAGGAACTTAAAGTAGGTAAGTAGGTAGGTAGGTACCGACCTACATAAGTAAATAACATACCTACTTAGGTTAGGGTATTTTATGTACCTACTACCTACATAATTTGAAAATTACATCCAGGGTTGGAAATGAACTTCTTAAGTAGGTACCTACTTACCTACCCAAGTAGAGAATTAGTCATCATAGCTGTTTCATTTAAAAAATAATATGATCTTAGGTAGGTAAGTAATATATATCATCATAGTATTTTCAATCAATTAAAGATCAAAAACAACTGAATTTAGTAAAAATGATTGAAGCTAACATAAGCGAAGTCACCATTTTGAACGGATGTGACTTTGTACTCAACAAAGCATTGTGTTATTCACAGTAAAACAGCAGAAAATACAAAATGACACTTGGATACATTAAACGACCGATATTTAGTTAGGGCATAGCATGGGGATATATGCGCCCTATAGCTCAGTACCTACATGTGAGTAAATTCATTAAAAACGAGTCATTCGTAAAGGAGCCACCATTTTATAACGCCTGAGCGCTGCGATATTTTCCTTCAGACTGGCTTTATGAAAATGATCGTGTCAATTTGACATCGATCCCACGTGACGCAGTGATTTTAATGAGCCGACCGCGGACTAGAGATGCAGTCCGCGAGGGAGGTAAGGTAGCTATCAAATCAGTTTGCACGGATACACACACAATACAAGTTCATTGACACGCCACGGCCGCATTTTCTCCTTTCAAAGGCGTTCGTACTCACCAAGTGTCCAATTTTAAGAGCTCATCGGGTTTCTTGATTTTCTGCTCGGATTTTATTTTAATCGCGTCTGGATATAACTTCAAAACACTATCAAAATCCTCCGCATTCGCTTCAAGGAAGAAAGTAGACGTGTCTTTCGCGGTAGCCATTGTGAACGTTCTAAATGTACAACACTGCGTAGTTTAGCTATAGCGCCGAACTCGACGCGGCGGCAGCACCTGGCCAACTGGGCGCGCTCTCCCCACTAGCGGCCATCTTGTCGATTGAACCTCGTTGTGACGTTCGATATTATTATTATAGTCGAATTACAGCTTATTTCTTGCTTAACTTGGTATTTTATACAAATTTATTTTATTAAAATGCATAATAAAACATATTTTATGAAGTCCTGAAGTCCCTATTATGAGATCCTAGCACTAGAAAGTTGCGTCTAGAACAAAAAATATACTCACTCGACATCACAAGGTTACATCGGGCATACTACGGTGACTCGACCGCCCGACATTTGTCTGGCCTCCTCCCACAGGGAGAAGCGGGATAAGACAAAATAAATTCCATTTTGTGGTTAAATCACTGCACTGATTGAATATTTGTATAAAAAGCTGAAATCAGCAATAACTGAATACAAAAATGATAATGTTGGTCACGCCGACCTCGGTTCTCTATCAATTTCCTCAACGTGACGCAACACACGACACCGTTCTACCGAAACGACTTTGGTAAACACGCATATTTTCCGTTGCATTGCAGTACACACTGAGCTCGGAGTAGTCATGAAGTAGTAACTAGCGGTGTACATAAGGCATTTAGGTAGTAGGACGTACATATCACCGGGGTTGGAACGTCACACCAATCGGCTTTGTTGTTTTGATAGATAGATCGCCATGTGCTGATCCCTCTAATTAAGGTGTATTATTTGTAGGGTATGAAGATTGTTATTAGCTGACGGTTCGCCGAGCTTTTCTTTAGAGTATTTTACTCAGGTTATGTACCTAGGCAGGTGCCTACATAAGTTGGTAGTGAGAATTACCTACCTACATAGGTATAAATCGTTAGGTACCTAGTGTCAGAAACATTTAAGAATAATTGTATATTTTAATTATTATCGATTAAATTATTACAGAGTTAAATATTTAATAAAACAATACCAATATTATAAATTGTAGGCGTGAATATAGTACTCGCATTGAGTTGCAATCGCGAGTACTAACTGTCATGGCGAATAATCATGTTTTGGTGTGCAAGAAGCTTGTAAAAACTAAACTGAGGAAATAGTTTTGAGTGTGATTTAATATTGTTCATGTTTAAATATAGTTGGAAGGAGTTGTAAATATGATTATGTTTGTGTTACAGATAAAATATAATGTTGATGAATATTCCAGAACTAGTAAGCTTGTTTCATTTATGAAGGGGCTTACATGTCAGAAGTGCTATGAAAACACGCGGCCATTGCTCGGTATGGCACAGAATGTATTGGATTAGAAATAATCATCGGTATGTACAAAAACATCATCAGATGAGGTGAGCTTGAATACAATTTAATTTTGGAATATAATTATTAAAGTAAAATGATTGTGTTGTAAGTAATTATGAAAAATAAGACAATATTCTGATTCAAATATTGGGAAATGCTAAGTTCGAAATTCAAAAATATATTCCTTCCCTGAACTTGGTACATATAAAAACATAACAGAGAAGTCAAAGAAATTTGAAAATAGAGTAATTTGTATTTATTTATTTATTTATTGGAAAACCAACAGCTTCTTTACAAAAAAAAAAAAAAAAGCACACAAGTATAAAAGACAGAAAGCCAATTAAAGGTTTTCACGAGTAAATAAATAGTAGTATTGTTGGTATGGCTATTGTTTTTAATCGATTTACGATCGATGGACAATTACACATTTGTCTGAGGTTTTGTTGTTAGAGCGAATTTATGTAACCGGTAACTATGAGTTTTCTCATCAAGATTGTCAGAGATGTTACCAATGTTCTTTAAACGGTGTTCATTTATTTAATGAAGTTTGTTTTGATACATAGGTGTTGATCGCATTGTGAATATATGGGTCGTTGAGATAACGTTGAGACGCAGCACCCGGACGAGGGTACCTCTTACGAGTGGCATGCACGAGCGGCGATTGCGCTCAAAGTCAGCTTCGAGTTGAAGAGACGGAAAGCGTCAGCGACACCTGAGTCTCGATAGTAAAATATTCAGGTACCAAAATGTATGTATAGGTACTTTGTAGATTTTGTTTAAGAGCGATAATTGTATAAAAGTAGTTTGTCCAATAACATAGTTAATGTGAGTAAACCACCAAAATATTGTAAGTACTTGTTTTAAGTGCTATGAGACACACAAATTGTGGTGATGACTTGTGAAATACCTATATTTAGGAACATTAATACTTAATTAAATGCATAAAGTGCAAGAGTTGAACATACACGGTGATTCAACTTGCACATGAATGTTTGAAAAGACTGATGTCTCTTCGATGAGACAAATTTAATTGAATAAGTTTTTAAGTTTAAATTATTAACTGATTAAATTTAAATTATGAATTGACGTATGGATTGATTAGATTTATTTATTTATTGGAGATCCAACAGCTTACATGTATTGGAATTGACGATGAGTTAGCTATGGGAAGCCAATTATAGCAAAACATAGCATTTTTAGTGAGAGAAAAATACTCGACCGATCATAAAATGTGTTTCACAAGGTGTGTTGGGGTTGGTTCCCAATAATAAGTTATGTTAAGCTAAGTTGAGTGCCAACTTGCTAAGGGTAGATCACTATGGGGATTGGTGACTCTGAGGTGATCTGAGTGAGAAGACCAAGTCCATCGAAGTTTGAAGTTGCACTGGTTTATCGTTTCGGTAAATTTTATGAAAATACTACCTACCTAATTACTAATTATTGTACTTACTTTAATGTTTTAAAGGGTAGGTACAAGAATAGATGTGAGAAAGCACAAGGTGTGCTTCATAATGTTTGCAGTCAGAGCAAGGTGCTCGACCAAAGCAAAGTGCAAAGTGCACTGCGAGAAAAGAAAATATACCAGCTACCTACCAGCGCAGCTTGGAGCGCGCTACCTACCAGCGCAGCTCGGAGCGCGCTGCCAACCAGCGCAGCTCGGAGCGCGCTGCCAACCAGCGCAGCTCGGAGCGCGCTGCCAACCAGCGCAGCTCGGAGCGCGCTACCTACCAGCGCAGCTCGGAGCGCGCTACCTAGTGCAGCTCGGAGCGCGCTACCTACCAGCGCAGCTCGGAGCGCGCTGCCAACCAGCGCAGCTTGGAGTGCGCTACCTACCAGCGCAGCTTGGAGCGCGCTACCTAGTGCAGCTCGGAGCGCGCTGCCAACCAGCGAGCTTGGAGCGCGCTACCCAGCGCTGCTCGGAGCGCGCTGCCAACCCGCGCAGCTCGGAGCGCGCTACCTACCAGCGCAGCTCGGAGCGCGCTGCCAACCCGCGCAGCTCGGAGCGCGCTGCCAACCAGCCCAGCTCGGAGCGCGCTGCCAACCAGCGCAGCTTGGAGCGCGCTACCTACCAGCGCAGCTTGAAGCGCGCTACCTACCAGCGCAGCTTGGAGCGCGCTGCCAACCAGCGCAGCTCGGAGCGCGCTACCTACTAGCGCAGCTTAGAGCGCGCTACCCAGCGCTGCTCGGAGCGCGCTGCCAACCCGCGCAGCTCGGAGCGCGCTACCAACCAGCGCAGCTCGGAGCGCGCTACCTAGTGCAGCTCGGAGCGCGCTACTTACCAGCGCTGCTCGGAGCGCGCTGCCAACCAGCGCAGCTCGGAGCGCGCTGCCAACCAGCGCAGCTCGGAGCGCGCTGCCTACCAGCGCAGCTCGGAGCGCGCTACCTACCAGCGCAGCTCGGAGCGCGCTGCCAACCAGCGCAGCTCGGAGCGCGCTACCTAGTGCAGCTCGGAGCGCGCTACTTACCAGCGCTGCTCGGAGCGCGCTGCCAACCAGCGCAGCTCGGAGCGCGCTGCCAACCAGCGCAGCTCGGAGCGCGCTGCCTACCAGCGCAGCTCGGAGCGCGCTACCTACCAGCGCAGCTCGGAGCGCGCTGCCAACCTGAGCAGCTCGGAGCGCGCTACCTACCAGCGCAGCTCGGAGCGCGCTGCCAACCAGCGCAGCTCGGAGCGCGCTACCTAGTGCAGCTCGGAGCGCGCTACCTACCAGCGCAGCTCGGAGCGCGCTACTTACCAGCGCTGCTCGGAGCGCGCTGCCAACCCGCGCAGCTTGAAGCGCGCTACCTACTAGCGCAGCTTAGAGCGCGCTACCCAGCGCTGCTCGGAGCGCGCTGCCAACCCGCGCAGCTCGGAGCGCGCTACCAACCAGCGCAGCTCGGAGCGCGCTACCTAGTGCAGCTCGGAGCGCGCTACCTACCAGCGCAGCTCGGAGCGCGCTACTTACCAGCGCTGCTCGGAGCGCGCTGCCAACCAGCGCAGCTCGGAGCGCGCTACCTACTAGCGCAGCTTAGAGCGCGCTACCCAGCGCTGCTCGGAGCGCGCTGCCAACCCGCGCAGCTCGGAGCGCGCTACCAACCAGCGCAGCTCGGAGCGCGCTACCTAGTGCAGCTCGGAGCGCGCTACTTACCAGCGCTGCTCGGAGCGCGCTGCCAACCAGCGCAGCTCGGAGCGCGCTGCCAACCAGCGCAGCTCGGAGCGCGCTGCCAACCAGCGCAGCTCGGAGCGCGCTGCCTACCAGCGCAGCTCGGAGCGCGCTACCTACCAGCGCAGCTCGGAGCGCGCTGCCAACCAGTGCAGCTCGGAGCGCGCTACCTACCAGCGCAGCTCGGAGCGCGCTGCCAACCCGCGCAGCTTGAAGCGCGCTACCTACTAGCGCAGCTTAGAGCGCGCTACCCAGCGCTGCTCGGAGCGCGCTGCCAACCCGCGCAGCTCGGAGCGCGCTACCAACCAGCGCAGCTCGGAGCGCGCTACCTAGTGCAGCTCGGAGCGCGCTACTTACCAGCGCTGCTCGGAGCGCGCTGCCAACCAGCGCAGCTCAGAGCGCGCTGCCAACCAGCGCAGCTCGGAGCGCGCTGCCAACCAGCGCAGCTCGGAGCGCGCTGCCAACCAGCGCAGCTCAGAGCGCGCTGCCTACCAGCGCAGCTCGGAGCGCGCTACCTACCAGCGCAGCTCGGAGCGCGCTGCCAACCAGTGCAGCTCGGAGCGCGCTACCTACCAGCGCAGCTCGGAGCGCGCTGCCAACCAGCGCAGCTCGGAGCGCGCTACCTACCAGCGCAGCTCGGAGCGCGCTACTTACCAGCGCTGCTCGGAGCGCGCTGCCAACCCGCGCAGCTTGAAGCGCGCTGCCAACCAGCGCAGCTTGGAGCGCGCTGCCAACCAGCGCAGCTCGGAGCGCGCTGCCAACCAGCGCAGCTTAGAGCGCGCTGCAAACCCGCGCAGCTCGGAGCACGCTACCTACCAGCGCAGCTTGGAGCGCGCTACCTAGTGCAGCTCGGAGCGCGCTACCTACCAGCGCAGCTCGGAGCGCGCTACTTACCAGCGCAGCTCGGAGCGCGCTGCCAACCAGCGCAGCTCGGAGCGCGCTACCTACCAGCGCAGCTTGAAGCGCGCTACCTACCAGCGCAGCTTGGAGCGCGCTGCCAACCAGCGCAGCTCGGAGCGCGCTGCCAACCAGCGCAGCTTAGAGCGCGCTACCCAGCGCTGCTCGGAGCGCGCTGCCAACCCGCGCAGCTTGAAGCGCGCTGCCTACCAGCGCAGCTCGGAGCGCGCTACCTACCAGCGCAGCTCGGAGCGCGCTACTTACCAGCGCTGCTCGGAGCGCGCTGCCAACCCGCGCAGCTCGGAGCGCGCTACCTACCAGCGCAGCTTGAAGCGCGCTACCTACCAGCGCAGCTTGGAGCGCGCTGCCAACCAGCGCAGCTCGGAGCGCGCTGCCAACCAGCGCAGCTTAGAGCGCGCTACCCAGCGCTGCTCGGAGCGCGCTGCCAACTAGCGCAGCTCGGAGCGCGCTACCTACCAGCGCTGCTCGGAGCGCGCTGCCAACCAGCGCAGCTCGGAGCGCGCTACCTACCAGCGCAGCTTGAAGCGCGCTACCTACCAGCGCAGCTTGGAGCGCGCTGCCAACCAGCGCAGCTCGGAGCGCGCTGCCAACCAGCGCAGCTTAGAGCGCGCTACCCAGCGCTGCTCGGAGCGCGCTGCCAACCCGCGCAGCTTGAAGCGCGCTACCTACCAGCGCAGCTTGGAGCGCGCTGCCAACCAGCGCAGCTCGGAGCGCGCTGCCAACCAGCGCAGCTCGGAGCGCGCTGCCTACCAGCGCAGCTCGGAGCGCGCTACCTACCAGCGCAGCTCGGAGCGCGCTACTTACCAGCGCTGCTCGGAGCGCGCTGCCAACCCGCGCAGCTCGGAGCGCGCTACCTACCAGCGCAGCTTGAAGCGCGCTACCTACCAGCGCAGCTTGGAGCGCGCTGCCAACCAGCGCAGCTTAGAGCGCGCTACCCAGCGCTGCTCGGAGCGCGCTGCCAACTAGCGCAGCTCGGAGCGCGCTACCTACCAGCGCTGCTCGGAGCGCGCTACTTACCAGCGCTGCTCGGAGCGCGCTACCTACCAGCGCAGCTCGGAGCGCGCTACTTACCAGCGCTACTCGGAGCGCGCTGCCAACCCGCGCAGCTCGGAGCGCGCTACCTACCAGCGCAGCTCGGAGCGCGCTACCTACCAGCGCAGCTCGGAGCGCGCTACTTACCAGCGCAGCTCGGAGCGCGCTGCCAACCAGCGCAGCTCGGAGCGCGCTACCTACCAGCGCAGCTTGAAGCGCGCTACCTACCAGCGCAGCTTGGAGCGCGCTGCCAACCAGCGCAGCTCGGAGCGCGCTGCCAACCAGCGCAGCTTAGAGCGCGCTACCCAGCGCTGCTCGGAGCGCGCTGCCAACCCGCGCAGCTTGAAGCGCGCTACCCAGCGCTGCTCGGAGCGCGCTGCCAACCCGCGCAGCTTGAAGCGCGCTACCTACCAGCGCAGCTTGGAGCGCGCTGCCAACCAGCGCAGCTCGGAGCGCGCTGCCAACCAGCGCAGCTCGGAGCGCGCTGCCTACCAGCGCTACTCGGAGCGCGCTGCCAACCCGCGCAGCTCGGAGCGCGCTACCTACCAGCGCAGCTCGGAGCGCGCTACCTACCAGCGCAGCTCGGAGCGCGCTACTTACCAGCGCAGCTCGGAGCGCGCTGCCAACCAGCGCAGCTCGGAGCGCGCTACCTACCAGCGCAGCTTGAAGCGCGCTACCTACCAGCGCAGCTTGGAGCGCGCTGCCAACCAGCGCAGCTCGGAGCGCGCTGCCAACCCGCGCAGCTCGGAGCGCGCTACCTACCAGCGCAGCTTGGAGCGCGCTACCCAGTGCAGCTCGGAGCGCGCTACCTACCAGCGCAGCTCGGAGCGCGCTACCTACCAGCGCAGCTTGAAGCGCGCTACCTACCAGCGCAGCTTGGAGCGCGCTGCCAACCAGCGCAGCTTGGAGCGCGCTGCTAAAGGACAACCCTGGTCCGCTACGCAGGACATCCCTGGTCCTCTACATACATACAAAGGACAACCCAGGTCCGCTACACAGGACATCCCTGGTCCTCTACATACATACAAAGGACAACCCAGGTCCGCTACACAGGACATCCCTGGTCCTCTACATACATACAAAGGACAACCCAGGTCCGCTACGCAGGACATCCCTGGTCCTCTACATACATACAAAGGACAACCCAGGTCCGCTACACAGGACATCCCTGGTCCTCTACATACATACAAAGGACAACCCAGGTCCGCTACACAGGACATCCCTGGTCCTCTACATACATACAAAGGACAACCCAGGTCCGCTACACAGGACATCCCTGGTCCTCTACATACATACAAAGGACAACCCTGGTCCGCTACGCAGGACATCCCTGGTCCTATCTAAGTTAATAAAGTAAGAAGTTACTTAAATTTTTGTGTAAAATCTAATGTTTGTTATCTGTCGTCCGAGGCCGCACGAATCGTTTCAGATGGCCGACTGTCAGAAACATGTAAGAATAAAAGTAAATTTTAATTAATATCGATTTACCCTGGTCCTCTACATGCTTAAGACACCCCTGATCTTATTCAGGGATTTATTTGATTTAGGACATCCCAGGTCCTTTCTAAGTTAATAAAGTAGGAAGTTATTTAAATTTTTGTTTAAAATCTAATGTTTGTTAGCTGTCGTCCGAGGTCGCACGAATTATTTCAGATGGCCGACTGTCAGAAACATTTAAGAATAATTGTATATTTTAATTATTATCGATTAAATTATTACAGAGTTAAATATTTAATAAAACAATACCAATATTATAAATTGTAGGCGTGAATATAGTACTCGCATTGAGTTGCAATCGCGAGTACTAACTGTCATGGCGAATAATCATGTTTTGGTGTGCAAGAAGCTTGTAAAAACTAAACTGAGGAAATAGTTTTGAGTGTGATTTAATATTGTTCATGTTTAAATATAGTTGGAAGGAGTTGTAAATATGATTATGTTTGTGTTACAGATAAAATATAATGTTGATGAATATTCCAGAACTAGTAAGCTTGTTTCATTTATGAAGGGGCTTACACTAGGTACCTATCTTATAAAAAAATGTTTGTGAAGATTTATATATGTATGCAAGTAGGTAGGTAGGTAGGTACCTACCTACTTACACAAGTAAGAGATCCTATGGGAACGTTTTCTCAAAATATAGGTAGGTATTTGCTCTGCGGCCGTTCTTTAATGACGTTGTTAAATTTAACAACGTGCTTAAAGGTTGTTAATTGCTGCATAGTACCTACCTACACGAAGTAGTAGGTAATTAGGTACTTACCTACCTATTTATTAAGTAGGACCATCTATATTCTGTGGTAGGACCTGGATACTTGAGTTCTTACCTAATTATAATATTGTAGTCTACCTGACTCTACCTACCTATAAGATGAAACAGAAGTTTTTCTCTCTGATTGTACCTACCGAGACGGGAGGGAGGGACCTATTGCACCTACCTACTCCGGTTTCTTAGTTTTACTTAGTAGGTACCTACCTACACACAGTAGTTAGTATATAATTAGTAAGAAGGTGCCTAGTAGGTAGTTACTTACCTACCTAATAGGGTTTTGAGAGTAAGTGCCTAAATGAAAGGACCGCCAACCAGCTGCTCGATTCTTGACGACATTCAAAACATGACGCGGTAAGAGATTGCACGTTATCTAGCTTTTGTTTTCTGAAATTCATAGAATATGTATTTCAAAATAACCACACCGTGACGTGCCGCGTTAGACATGGTTATTTGGAGAATAAGGCAGCAGGAATCGAACCTACTACGAGCTGCGGGTGGTTGATTGGATGTAAGTAACGTTATTGCGTGCCCCGCCCGCCCGACCGTCGTCGCGTCGTCGGTCGGCGACCGAGCCCACTATTCCATTTTCCTACCTATCTCTACCCTACGAGGTTTTAAACTAAAGATCAGATTGTCTGTTGTCCTGGTTTGTAACGTAAATTAATAAACACTGTGCTACTTTTATTGGTTATTAAATTTCCAAGATTTCGAAAATCAAATTTTAAAAAAGTGCGCCAAATTTATGTGACAACTGCCAGTCCTGCTTTTCAAATGCCACTTGAGACGAAAATGACCTATACCTATATAAGTTTTATTTTGAGAAACGATTTCATTTTAATAACAAGCGTAAAGTTTGCATCAAAGACAAGATATTAGAAATAAAAAATAGGTAAGTAATTATTATTTTGGTATTCGTACGTATTTATTTATTTTGCGATGAGCACCTTTGTAAAATGTGATGTGAATGTGTGTCGTCTCGTCATTTTTTTGAACCGTCACCAGAGTTGGCCACTTGCTCCATACGTAGGAAGAAAGGATTATTTCAAATAATTTAATTCGGCATTTCAGTAAGAACTTACAACTCATGCCAGTAAGATAGTAAGTACCTACCTACTTATATTTTATCTTCATTCAACAAAACATCAACATTCAACTCTATCTCAAAATCCACGGATAACAATATCGCGTCTGTTTGTATAGCACGCACAAAGCGTTGCGATAACAGTGGGACGAGTCGAGCGAGCGATGGCTTTACATTACAACAGAATATTCCTCGTACGGCTTCAATGCCGCGTCAAGTCGCCCCACGTTCAATACCCGGTTGAATACAGGGCCAGACGGGCCCGGCCCCAACATAAAACGAGGCGAGCGAGGAGGGTTCGGCCGACACAAAAAGCGAAGGGAATCGAGCGCCAGCTTTCGAAAAGGTTTATTTTTTATGCCGGTACGGTACCCGTTAGGGAGCCTCAGAGAACCGAATAAAATGCAAGTTTATTTTATACAAAAATGTGTTTCTTCTGATAGACCTACCTACCTATCCTGATTACGACTAGACTTTAAATTAAAACAGTTAGTATATTACCTAGTAGGTAATTAAATGTATAAGTACAAAGTAGTTTTTGATATAGGTAAGTAGGCCTACCTACCTAATTAATCTATGTAAATAATATGTAATAAGTAAGTACCTAAACAATTATTAAATAATAGCAATTCATAATTTAAGCTTTCAGTTCAGAAGTAGAGTTACATCTTAAGTAGGTAGGTACCTAGGTAGGTACCTAACAGAAAATAATGAAGAGTGGCACGGCGCGTATCAAAACGATTCTATTTAAATTAACTATGCCAGAGGCTTTAACTTTATATTGCTAAGCTAATTTGAATGGGTCATTTTGCAAACTGCCCGCGGAGTTAGGTAGGTACGTGGAATGGTGGAACACGTTCACTTTTCAACCGACTTTAAAAAAGGAGAGGTTCTCATTTCAACTATATTTTTGTTTGTTACCTGAGAAACTGCGACTGGGTAAACCTATTTTGATGATTATTTTTTATGTGAATGCTGGTGCTTTCCGTGCGTTCCCATAACCGTCCGTCAAGTTAGTTTGTGTGCTTGCTACTTATCTATATCTATACTATACGTATATATACTTACTATATATGTACTATATAATTACTATAATACTTACGATATCGATGATTCTGCTACTTAGGTAGGTAGGTACCGATTGTACCTACCTATATACGGTATAAAATGTGTGTCTATTTGGGTTATTTTATTTTATTTTACAAACACATCACGTGCCTAGGTAGGTACTAGGTAGCATCCGCAATATAAATTATTTTATTTGGTACCTAGGTAGGTACCTACCTACAATTTTTAGTTGCATACTTAATTTTTATTTTCTGACAGTTTCATATTAGGTAGGTAGGTACATAGGTACCTAATTGCCATTTAGCACACACACTGCAACGTCTGTAAGGCTGAAGATGCCGAATATTTAGAACAAGCAATCCACTCACTCACTGCATTACAAGCAGTTTCCAAGAAGCGAACAAGGCGCTGAATGACGCACAGTCTTATTTACCGTAAATGACTGGTAGGTACCTACCTACCTATTTCAATCAACATGATTTGTTATATCCTTGGGTAAGGTAAGACATTATAAATACCTATGAGAGAGCTTTGAAAACTATCGTGCATCATTGCAGTGGATCATAGAACCCTATTTTGTTGCTGGTTTAAAGTTGGTTTAATAAAAATTCGGTACCTACCTACCTACCAGTCATATCTCTGACCAGACCATACGAAGACCAAAGTTCTATCAACGTCGGTCGTTTAATGGCAAGCTGTACGTTCTAAGAATGAGTCTCGCTTATTAGTATTCTCGAGTAGAAAAACACCGCAGTTGGTATTAAAATTGTTTCTCCTTTTTGCCTCAAGGTCAGTGAGTTGTGAGTGTTGTGACTTGTGATAATCACAATGTGCGCTCGGGCCGCGCGGCCGGGTCGGCTCGGTTGAGTTGAGATACGAAGAAACAAGATATTTATAACCACGTACGTAGTACTTTGCGACTAAAATCCACTAGTAGCGCCATCTCTTAACGATTTGTGGAACTAGTAACGTCTGTCGCTATTCGAATATTTTTTGCTTTTTCCGGACTTAACACATTCGTTTTTGGTGCCTCCAACAATTCAAGGGGAAGTTGGGGATTTTATTTTTAATTTTGAATTTAGAACGACATTTTACAGATGACGCATCGCATCAGCCTTTCCCTGCCATTCCATTCCACGGAAACGTTTGCAATGTTGTGTTATGAATGTGATAGACACGGCATGCGTCATGTCATGTCATGTCATCTTTACCATCACCTACGGTTATTAGACTGGCCGTAGGCTACCGTAGCCTACGGCCAGTCTAATAACCGTGGGTGTTATTGAGTTGGTAGTAACATGGTATTATGTTATTGAGTGAGTAAGACTGGCCGTAACGGCTATACTATCCACCTTAAAACAGAAAAACACATTGACTGGGCCCTGGGGACATAGATAGGTAGGTTAGGTACCTACCGTAGGTACCTACTCCGAGGAGTACCTAAATAGACAATATTTTACGTGACGTGAGTAATTTTCCCGTTGTAGGTAGGTATGTAGGTTGAAAAATAGTTGAATTAGTAATTTTCGAACTTAGCGTCTAACTACCGAACTACCTACCGTCACACCATAATTAAGTAGGTACCTACCTAGGTCACCACAGCTGTGCTGTGAGCCTGTGACATCTCAAAAACAAGTTATTAGTCAAATCACCATTCCGTATCGTTGATATTATACCTAACTAGGTACTACTTATTATAAAGTTACGATAATTACTGATTGGAATAATATCAGAATTTTTAATTAATTAATTAGGTACCTACCTATAATTTTCAAAATCATACAATATTAAACAAACGCTTCCTCAATTATCATTAGCTTACAGTAGGTACCTACCTAAGTAAGTCTACCTTTTAAGTCTACCTTCAAAAGGATTAACAACCCAAACACCGACCGATGAGATACCTACCACGTGAATAAGCGACAAGATCATTGATAAAGTGAAATCACAACAAATTACGTTCAAATTCATTGAAGTTTTTGCGAGTGTTTATGAATGAAGTGACGTCACTTACGCTGTGGGTAAACTATACTACTACCATCAGCTGTGCAAGTCGATATAAGTAGCTATAGGTAGGTATAGGTCAGTACGGATGTACCTATACGTAAGTGGATCATTGGGCTCTTTCTTTTACGTCAGCTGATCGCAGGTTATTCTGCTGTTGAGTTTGTCTAACATGATTTGAATATAACTTTTTTAGAATTAAATATTGTAGGTATAAGTAAGTAAGTAAATTAATTGGAATTACCTATTTTATTAGTTTAGGAGTTCGATAGTTATTTAAGCGAGTTATTAAATTTATTTGTATTTTTTATCAAAGCAGTTCGAGACAAGATACTCTTTTCAACGAAATAATTTAGGTAAAATATTTGCACAGGTACCTTACCTACCTACCTACTCATATATGGCTCCGAAATCTTCAAATAGGAATACCTAGCTAGGTATTAAAAATAATCATTTAGGTTGGTAGGTAGGTACCTAGGTAGGTACCAAGCAGTTTAAGTAATTAGGCAGGTACCTAACTAGGGGATTCAACTAGGGGGCAGATAATGTCTTAGACTTATTTTGTTTTTTTACAAATTATGTGCCATGTTTAGAATAAAAATAGTTTTTATAGGTAAGTACCTATTAAACAGTTTATAACTGGTACTTATATTGTAGGCGGAAGCGATATCCTCTATCCAGATCCTTAAAACAACGATAAAAATACTTACCTACTTAATTTAATCTAGGTACGCGAATTTCTAACAAGATGAGAATATCCCTCCTATTTTACCGCTTGCTTGAGTAGATAGAACAGTCACATTTCACAACTTCAGGAGTACCTACATACATAGTCAGTCGGTAGCGATGTGAGGCGGTCGCTACACCCTTCGCCTCGCTTCGCGCTCTTTCGCGCCGCGATTTGGGCCACGCTTGTAAATCTTCTTTCCTCCACGCACTCATTAAAAACCTCTATAGCTATCCCTCTCCCGTGATTATTTATGTAACAAGTTCAATGTTTACCTTCTATCTTATCAGGTGATGAATCGAAAAAATAATAAAATGTGCAGATAAGCCGTTCCAGCCAGCCAGACCGACAATTTAGGTATTTATAAAATTATATTTTCATATTTTACAAATTACCATTATGATTGTAGGTAGGTAGGTACCTACTTACCTAAAATGAACACATGTCATCATGAACGCATTGACTGACCGACATTGCTATTTTTTTATACCCAGGTAACTAGGTATATTGTAGGTCCCTAATGTTAAACTTTTAAAACAACAAACAAGATTCTTAGATTAGAAGACAAACAAGAAAAAAATTATAACTTTTATGAAGTCGATACAGGTTAGGTAGGTAGACTAGGTAAGTAGGTAGGTAGGTAGGTACTCACTTTATACAAGAAGACGATAATTACCACAGTAGGTTAGGTACCTAGGTAAGGTAGGTAGGTACATAGACTGTTTTTATTTTGGTAACAATTCAATGTTAAAACTGTCCGTGCGAGCCAATCGTTATCCATTTTGACCGTGAACACGAAAAGACAGAAACGAAACACTAAACAATAAATTTGCATTGGGGACAAGTTAACTCCACAGAACATAGGTATTTACTCTGACGAGGTTAACTCATTCGCTTTGTATCTGATTGTGTGAAATAAACTTATTATTATTATTATTCTTATTTTTTTAGGTAGGTAGGTACATGCTAATACCTAGTAGGTAATTCTGTTTCAAAATGACATCTAAATCTCAAGTAGCCACTGGGTCGTCGCCGAAATCAGGTCACCTTTTGCCATGGAACAATGTTTGTCGTAAACACAAACACCTAACAGGAATGAAAATGAATAACAAACACAGTATTGATGCTAAAATGAATGTATTTTCATAACAGCCATCGTTAACATTCGTTGGGAATATTGTGCCTCATTTGAATCACAACAGTAACTGTCAAGTCAAGAAGAGTCAGGAAATGAAACTCATGAATATTGAGCGTTATTAGGTCCTGAATCATGCAATGCATGATGATGAGTTAAATTAATCTTCTTGACTTCATTCCATATCATCTAAGTATCTTTCTATTTGCCGATGATTCTGATGACAAGTTTCATGTAAGTACCTAAGTAAAACGTTGCCTATCAATCAATAAAGCACGATAACAAATTTGCGTGGCTCGTGTTAACCGAGATAACACCGAGATAAGTTATGATTAAACCATGTCTGAAATCTGAATATAAATTAAGAATTATTAATTGTAGGTAGGTTAGGTAGGTACCTACTTCGTATCTTTGATCGAAATTACAGATTTCTATCGCATCTAAAGCATGCTTGCTTTTCATGGCATGACGAGTATCAATTTGCAAGTCTTTCAAGTTTTAACAACATTAAGTTGACACAAAAATCAGTTGTGATTGTTCTTTTGTCGAGTTAGCACTACTAGCACAGATAGGTACTTACTAGCTACAAAGGTACCTGAGTAGAGGTACAGCTACAGACCGATCTAAAATATTAATCTTTTAGTCATTTTAAAAGTGTAGACTGTACTGTGTGATAATCAAGTGACATTGACTTTGTCCCCTGACTTTATTTACAAATACATATTATATTTCTTAACTAGGTAGGTAGGTACTTTGCTTGTGGAGCAAACGTTTATTTAAATAAGTAATTGTAAGTACCTATTTGTTTTCATTTATAATAATTACTTATAATAATTGGGTACCTAGGTAGGTACCATAACGGATTGAACTGTTATTAGTAAGACTTTATTGTTAGGAATGATAAGAAATGATTGAAAGCAAAATGGCGGAACGGGGTATATAAGAGGGCGCACGGCAGCGCTCGCTCACTTTGTGCTTGGCTTTCGAACGAGACGGACGTCTCGGCTTCCTAGGGACTTTGTGTTGTTAGGTTGTTTCTTGTATTTTGTAATCGTGTAGCCTATCCGAGTACTTATTTCGTTCGATGGTGTAATTGATGTATCCTGACAAACTTAAATTGTTCGCTCATAAAGATAATTTAGTTCTGATGATTTGACTATTTGTGTTAATAAAGTTGTTCTTCTATTTTTTAATGATTTTCACTTCTGGTTTCCAATATCAGAAGGTGGGATTCATACTCAAGCTCACTTAATTGCGGTCTGTGGAGGGTATTTGAATAAAATCGAAGTAAACACCAATTTTCTTTGTTCGAGTTGTCTGATGACCTACATAGGTTTCGTCGTCGCGACGGGAGTGATGATTCGCTTCGTAGATCTAGTTCGCAATGTAGGGCAAGGTCGAATCGTACTGTGCCATCCATCATCTTGACAATAGTTTTGTTCCGGCTTTGTGTTGATTTTGTGTTATTTTCGTGATTTTGTGTTATTTTCGTGGTTTTGTGTTTGTGCGATTAACAAAAATCGTAACTACCCTCATTTTGATAAAAATGTCTGGACGTTCGTCGAGGACTAGAGATCGTGAAAATGTACAAAGGAGAGATCGTTCAAGTAGTGGGAGTCGCAATCGTCGTTGTCTGACGTCTAATAGTCGATATGTTCGTTCGTTGACGCAAAGTCGTAGTTGAGTGGTTGTGTCTCAGGCAACGGGTCAAAGAGTGACTTCGGGAAAGTTTGGTTTAGTTTTCACTTTGTCCTCGTAATGTTGACATGGATGCTCGTGGTACGAACATCAATTGTTTCTTGACATTCACTGAGTGTGTACGTGCGAAAATCGTTATTGCGGCTCAATATTGTGATAAGTTTGTCGAACGAGCTGAGGGTCGCTGTTGTGGTGGATATGGTCAAATACTTGTCGGTTTATGTCGGGCCCAAAACGTCGTGTTGTTTGTGATCGAGGTATGCGTCTTATGTGGTGAAGCGTGAGGCTTCTAGGTCTTCTGACAGTGGGATCTGCCAGAGAGGGATGATTTCGATCAATAAAACTGCGTTTGTAGACGAGGGCTTGAAGCCTGGAGAGAGTTCTTCAGATTTTGTGGCATTTTTTTTGATACAGAAGTTGAGTATCTGGGCTGACTAATTGAACATGGTCAGGTACGGCCGAGTCGGGTACCTACTAGTGTGGGGAGGTTCTACAGTTTTTGGAGTTGGTTGGTGTAGAGAAGCAGCTACTCCTTTCATTCGGTCACTGAAAGGAGGTTTGGTACTTTGAGCCGACGGCTCGCCCACTAATTGTGAATCATTGTTAGTTTTCAGAAGGCAATGTGCATTCTGGCTGTTCACTGCTTACCAACAGATGGTATGCGCTGGAGTGGTTCGCTGGATCGTGCGACGGGTGAACTCAATCAGCCGATGAGCGTGTGGTGCTCTAGCGTGGACACCGGGTGCTGGCTGAGCTTCGTGCGAGAGTGCAGTGCAAGGCCATCTACGTCCCGTCTGCTCGATGCTGAACTGCGCAGCGATAGCGGGATGGTGGAGCAAGCGCTTGTTGATGCCTCTGCTCGTTATTCACAACTATGACTAGCAAGCGCTTGTTGATGCCTCTGCTTATTACTCATATTTGTGACAAAGCAAGCGCTTGTTGATGCCTCTGCTCATTACTCACATTTGTGACGAAGCAAGCGCTTGTTGATGCCTCTGCTCATTACTCACATTTGTGATGAAGCAAGCGCTTGTTGATGCCTCTGCTCATTACTCACATGTGTGATTAAGCAAGCGCTTGTAGATGCCTCTGCTTATTACTCACATTTGTGAAAAGCAAGCGCTTGTTGATGCCTCTGCTTATTGTCCACAAATGGCTGTTGAATAGACTATGAGTTGGTGATGTCTTGTCTATTTTTGAACATTGTTTGGCGAGCGATAGACGTCCGGCCGGAGTTTATCGTTTGTCATGCTTTGTATTTAGCTTCCCCCGAAGCCGTGTAAAAGTTAATAATTCAAGTTTTGAGTTTAACTTCATGTGTTGATGGTGGGACTCTTGTTGTAGATACGTGAGTGCACACATGTGTCTATGATGTGGGATTCTGTCACAACTTTAAAGAAACCTTTGGAGTTTTTTATTACTATTTTTGAACTCAAATTAAGTAACCGTCCCTTGTGAAATTTCATTTTGAAGTTATTGATTACTTTGCTGAGACTATTTTGGCTTCAGGTTTCAGACTTACTTACTTTATGGGTATTTTACGGTTGTTGTCTGGTGTGTTTTAGAGAACGAGAATAACCATGCCGATGATGACTAGTTTGCCGGAGAAGGGCCTTCGAGAGATAAGGTGACGGTCGAGGACGGACCGCGCTGTCCCGCCAGCAGGCGACCGCGCTGTCCTGCCCGCAGGCAACCGCGCAGTCCTGCTAGCCAGCGAGCGCGGTGTACAACATGGAATCAGTGGAACAAGCATCAGCTTTGTTCCTAAATAAGTATTTGAGAGATGGTATGACTTTGTGGATGAATTTATTGTTGTAAGACGATGTATGAATTGACTGCCAGATCGTGTGTAAGAAGAGTATGGAACACTGGGTGTAAACTGGCAGTCTATCTTAAAAAGCTTTCGTTTTCAGATGAAGACGAAGATGAACAAGTTTCTGGCACAGGTTCCTCCGTGCCTGTGTTAGGCGCGATCCGGAGGAGAGTCCGTCGTCGGCAGCTGTCGCCGCTTCCAGTGGCACCACATCGCGTTCCCGGGTCGAGGACGACCCTCTGTCAGGAGAGGCCGTGTTAGGAATGATAAGAAATGATTGAAAGCAAAATGGCGGAACGGGGTATATAAGAGGGCGCACGGCAGCGCTCGCTCACTTTGTGCTTGGCTTTCGAACGAGACGGACGTCTCGGCTTCCTAGGGACTTTGTGTTGTTAGGTTGTTTCTTGTATTTTGTAATCGTGTAGCCTATCCGAGTACTTATTTCGTTCGATGGTGTAATTGATGTATCCTGACAAACTTAAATTGTTCGCTCATAAAGATAATTTAGTTCTGATGATTTGACTATTTGTGTTAATAAAGTTGTTCTTCTATTTTTTAATGATTTTCACTTCTGGTTTCCAATATTATTGTTATAAGTTTATTGTTAAGGTATGTAGAGGTAGGTAGGTACTATCAAATTGAAAAACCAATTTAGTATCTAATAATGATAGATTAGTTAATAAACAATGAGGTATTGTTTTAATTACTCAACAATCTAGTGATTTACTTACAAAATTATATCATCATCATCATCATGTGCAGCCCGTCTCATCCCACTGCTGGGCATAGGCCTCTCTTCGCTTGTGCCAACCCTCCCTATCCTGCGCCAGTCTGACCCATGTACGACCTGCTGTTTTGACAATGTCGTCGACCCATCGAGCAGGCGGACGACCTACTTTTCTATAGCCCTCCCGGGGGACCCACTCAGTAACAACCCTGCTCCACCTGTCGTCACCGCGTCTGGCCAAGTGTCCTGCCCAGCTCCACTTGAGTCCCAATATTCGCTTGCTAACATCAAAGACTTTCGTTTGCTTGCGAATTTGAATATTGGGAACTCGATCTAAAAGGGTGATGCCGAGCATGGCGCGCTCCATGGCTCTCTGTGCTACTCGCATTCGGTGCACAGTCTCCTTTGTAAGCGTCCATGTCTCGGCTCCATAAGTTATCGTGGGCAGAACACATTGGTTATAGAGACGGGTCTTAAGACACTGAGGTACAGAGGTTGATTTCAGAACATCATCAAGTCTACCAAACGCTGCCCACCCTAGCTGAATTCGTCTGGATACCTCCTTGGCCTGCAATTCCTTCCCAAAAGAGAGAACATGACCAAGGTACACATATGATTCAACCATTTCTAAGTTCTCGTTTCCAATAGTAATATTAGAAGTCGAGGCCCTAGAAATGTTTGACATAACTTTTGTTTTGGTCATGTTCATTTTTAAGCCGACCTTCAGAGATGCTTCATTTAAATCTCTAAGCATCTGTTGGAGGTTATCCAAGTTCTCAGCAAACAAAACCAGATCGTCCGCAAATCTAAGATGAGACAGAAAAACACCATTGATCTTAATTCCTATGTTGTCCCATACAAGCGTTTTTACGACATCTTCTAAGACTGCCGTGAAAAGCTTGGGTGATATGGTGTCTCCCTGTCTCACCCCCCTCTTGATGGATATAGGGTTGGTTAAGCTGTGCATTCGTACTTGCATGGTAGCTGAGGCATAAAGTTCCCGAAGTAGGTTCACGTAGCGACTGTCAATGTTACAGCGATGGAGAGAGTTAAACACAGCCCAATGCTCTATGCTGTCAAAAGCTTTTTCATAATCAACAAACGCCATGCATAGGGGCCGGTTGTACTCCTGACTCTTCTCCATCAACTGCTTGACAGTTTGTAAGTGGTCTAAGGTGGAATACCCACTACGGAAACCAGCCTGTTCAATGGGCTGATAGTCGTCAAGCAAGAGCGTGAGACGGTTACAGATGACTTTGGCAAACACCTTGTAAATTTGGGACAATAAACTAATTGGCCTATAATTACCTAGCTTTGAAGTATCGCCCTTTTTGTGTATTATAGTGACAAGCGCATTTTTCCAGAGTTCAGGTGTTCGACTCTCAGAGAGAACTTTGTTAAAAAGCGTTACTAGGACATCTATAACTACTTGTCCTCCAGCACGAAGAACCTCAATCGTGACCCCATCTTCACCTGGAGATTTTTCACTCTTCATTTGTTTGAGCACGTGCTCTATTTCTTGTGGTAGTATTGTGGGAAGGTCTTCAAAATCTCCAGATGGAACGGGTAGGGCTCTTTGATCGATTTCCTGCGTCTGGACATCGGCAACTTGAGTTGCGTAAAGGTCAAAAACGTTTAACTACTTCTAACATCTTGTCTCTATCTGTTACTAGGCTGCCATTACTATCTTTTAGTTTAATGATTTGCTTTGAGCCAGTTTTTATTTTTCGTTGAAATACTTTTGGGCCTCTATATCTTTCTATGGTTTTTATTATTATGTTAGTATTGTATTTTCTTAAATCCCTCCGTATTAGTCTCTGCACTTTTTTGTTTATATCTTGTATTAATCTGTGATCTATCTCTGTATTATGTTTCATTTCCCTTCTTTTTTCTATTAAATCTAATGTTTCGAGAGAAAATTTATTTACCTTTTTTCTCGCATTACCTAAATGATTTTTAGTTGTTTCGGAGATTGCGTTACACAATAGTTGGTTTATTTGGTCAACATCCAAGTTTTTCTCCTCAAGTCCATCAAACTGATTTCGAAGATCTTCTCGAAACTGATCTTGAAGGAGAGCAACCTCTGGTTTTTCGTACCTCTGCTGAACGCAGGTCAATTTAGTCCTTTCTTTCCTGAGGTTAAATTTAAATGTTGCCCTGACCATCCGATGGTCACTCCCAGTTTTAAAACGTGCAAGGACAGAGACATCCGTGACAACTTTTTTGTGGGAACAGGTGATGTAATCCACTTCGTTTTTATATTTGCCACCCGGACTTACCCAAGTCCACTTTCTTGAAGGTCTTTTTTGAAAGAAAGTGTTCATAGCATATAGTTTGTGATGTTCAAGAAAGTTGACGAGGGTTTGTCCGCGGTTGTTCCTTTGTCCAAGACCAAAACTACCGATGTATTTCTCATTTACTAATGGAGATCCTATTTTTGAGTTGAAATCACCTATGATGGTGCTATAGTGACAAGATGACTCAGTAAGAGCCTTTTCCACATCCTCATAAAACTCTTCTACTTCGTCGTCTGGATGGTCCGATGTTGGTGCATAAACTTGGACAACTTTTAGTGAGTAGCGCTTGTTGAGTTTAATGATGGTATAACATACTCTAGGCGATATGCTTTTAAAAGTTTGGACTAATGAAGCAAAGCTGCTACGAACTAAGAATCCTACACCTCCGTAAGTGGAGTCTTCATGACCTCTATAGTAGAAGAGATCTCCCGATGTCAATTTAACTAAATCTTCCCCTTTTCTTCTAACTTCTGAGAGACCGACAATATTCCATTTGACAGAATCCAATTCGTTTAGTAGTTCTAGTAATCGTTCGTCCGTGCTTAACGTCCTGGCGTTGTAACACGCCAGGGTCAGGGTCGTGGTGTTTTGGCAGCTGGGCTTCTTCCAGCGATTCTTAGCACCCTCTGCACCGCCGGAACCGTGACCGCTGCCAGAGTCAGGAATAGCGGGGCTGCTGGGGACTGAGGGCCGGGGCATATGGGCTTTAATCATAAGCGAAGAGGAGTTAGCCTTAAAACGCCACGCTGGCTAGTGCGTCTTGGCGAGTTTTTTCTCCCGATCACGTTGGCCTGTGATAAGAAGTACAATAATTATAATATTACTATTGTACTTCTCACCACAGTTACCAGGGGGCACCACGTGGAGGTGTGATACGGAATTGGTAGCAAAGCTCTGTGTTGTAAACTCACAACATATCTACCTCACAGGTCTTTGCTCCCCTTTACCCCCCCAAAAATTATATACTTTAGTAAAAAAAATATACTTACCTATATCAAAATTAATTACCTATATTTAAAATTATATCGTTGACGAATTGACGATAATATAGGGCACACAATTTTATTGTAAATATTAACTAGGTATACGTCATGTGTCACGGAAGTTCAATTTGTTCATGCGCGTTCAAGTTAAATGAGAGAGTACAAAGTACAAATGTATCTAGGCTGATTAATATTGTACATAATATACATACCAATTGCACTATGAAGCAGGTAATCAATCATACAAACACACAGTAGTGCGTGTAACTCCAACTGTGACGGAACAATTTGAAGAAGGTCACACAGCTCTCCTCGTTGTTTTATTAGTAAGTTCAAAAGCCCTAGCATAAAAATCTTAAATATTCTAAAGCGTGTAAGTTAAGTACCTACTTACTTATTATTAAAAAAACAATACTTAATAGCGATACAATATTCAGTAAAAAATAAAAATTGATCCTAATATTGTTTTTTTTTAAATTAATACATGCTATCTAAAATTTATCAATTGAAATGTCAAATAAAAATGGTTTTAGCGTTTTTTAAAAATGGTTTTAACAGTTTTTTATCAGGGCGTTCGAACATTTTGTAAATTTATGAGAATAACCCACGTGAATGGATTTTCACTTTTTAGAGAGTACGTAGGTAATAAATATTTTGACGTTGTATGCCTTGGTGTTTATTATGTTTATACATTTTTGATATCTTTAGCCTTTACCTATCAACAATAATATACCTACCTACCTACCTAAAGAAATAGATCTAAATAGCTCTACCTACCTTTATGTTTCAAATAGGTAGGTTCCTTCCTACTTAATCATAGTGATAGTGTACTTAATTTTAAGTTAATAATAACATAAGTCAATAATATGGTAGGTAGGTAGCTAGCTACTCATTTTCCGGACAACATTTTGTTCGCAAGACCTACATTTATCCGACAAGAGTAAGTCTGGCTGTCTTCCAGAAATGTTAGGCCACAGCCTTACAATCTAGCCAAAATAATAAATAACATATTTTTATCAACAAAGTCTAGCTTTCATTTTAGTCAGATTTCTGGCACCAATTCTTTCACGTAAGAGACACCAACTAGCTATAGCTGCTATACTATAGCCTGCAACTTCTCCCTTTCTTATTTATAGGTAGGTACCTATTTCTTAGAAACAGTATGTAATAAAATAAATAGAGTACCTACACTAAGAAGTAGAAAGTTCTTTTAAGTCTATGATTATACATAGTAATATACTACCTACCTAGGTAGGTAGCCTACCTAAATATTTTGGATGTAGGTAGGTACCTACCTAAGGTACCTCATCCAATTTCTAGGTACCTACCTACCTAGAAATTGACTGAAAATAACATCCTCTCTGAGATTGCATCGTGAATTTCAATTTCCAAGTGGATTGGCGTTGATAAAAAATAACTTTTCAATTTCCTGAAAATCGCGAAAACAAATTGATAGGAATAAAAATGATAAGAAATTTATATACTTATAAGTACTTATATTATTATGTAGTTAGATAACTTAACTGCTGTATGTACCTAATGTAGATAGGTACCTACCTGTGTAAGTAAGTACCCATAACCTAATTACCAGAAGAGCATTTTCAAAGAAATGTGAAATAGTAGGTAATCTTTATTTCTATATTCGTAGATATAATGTGCGGAGGTGTGACCAGCACTAGGTGACTGATCCATCATGCCGGTGCTCCGCAACGCCGACCATCCTGCATCGCAGACGACAGACTCGGTGGCGGCGAGGTACGCCGTCGCGGTGCTCGGCGCCTGGGCTGCTGAAGGAGGTCACTATCTATATATTTCTATATTAATCATACGTTAACATTATAATAAATAAATAGTAAATAAATAAATATCCTTGGACATTCCACACAGGTCATCTAGTCCCAAGCTAAGCAATTTAATGCTTGTGTTATGGTAACCAGATGACTGATATAATATTTGGATACATTTTTTTGTAAATACATACATATTATAGATAGCCGTTTCCGAGATTCAAAGACAACCGATCCTCCATGGGAATACAGGGATCAAAGTATGTACTTACTTTACTTCGTCTTATTACTGTGATTCTCTAAGATTGGATAATGATCACGACTGTATTTCCAAGGTGCTGTAGACATAATTTAGTACAGATTTGTCTTGGATTGGTTCTCAGATTAGTTTTCTTTTTACAGCAACATACCCGTTCGACTTGACGAAGACGAGGTTGCAGATACAATCAGAGGTTGCAGCAGCCAAACATGGAAACAAGGTGAGAACATCTAATCTATACTATGGTACCTACCTAGCATGCTTTGTAGGTCATAATGGTGCCCTCTCAAATAGTTGTAGGTGCAGAAAGAAAAGAACTAATACCACAGATTGCTAATACTTAAAAGCTCTTAAAATACTCCTAGGAACTGGATAGAGCAGTGCAAAAAGCTTTTACTGCAATTTGCTAAGTGGCTGTTGGGAAATGATGCAAACATTTGCAATTTTGCATGAATAAAATTAAATTGTATGTTTTATCGATGTAAGTTCGTGGTACTTATATAGGGGAAGATTTCAACTGACTTACCTACTTACGTATTATTTAGAACAATTAGCATTCATTGCTTTGCTGTAGAAATGGTTGACCCAAAAACCTCGTAACAATTCAAGCTAATGAATGTAAATGTGATGTGGTATGGGGAATACCTGCATAGGCCTACATCCTCCCATCATATTTTGCTCAATTTTGTGGATGCTATAAACAGTAAATGTAATGAACATGACGAAAAACTGGGTTATCGTAGCCATTGATATCGTATCGCCCTTATATCTCACGAATTGGTCGAACACAAAATCGACTATTCCATGACTCAAGTAACAATTTTATTTACAACACAAGCTATTTCAATGCACGACAGGACCCCTGTCATGCAAGCGTGAACAAAGGTCGAAATTGGTACTTTTTGTACTAACTTTTGTATAATAACTATCACCTACATCATCTGTGTGCACGATACACACGGCCATAGAATAATGGTGCATAGTTAGTATGCTCGTTAACCGCAGAATGTACCTATGTTCATGATTGCCCGCATGTGGTTGAAAGGCAGAGGTCATTGACGAGGCATGTGTGATGGAAAAGTTATTTTAAGCCAGGAATGATGATGCTCGACTTATGAGAATGTGTTTTGCTAAGTGCTTTGACACTTAACATTTTGTAAAGGTACGCTTCAATTAACTTGTAGGTAAGTAGGTATCACCAAATTAGTGCCAAAAAGGTTTACATTTTTATTTCAGTTAGAAAACCACGGCATGCTGAAGACAGTGGTCGGCATCGCTAAACAAGAGGGCGTACTGAAGCTATGGACGGGCCTGATGCCGATGTTCCAACGCCACGCCATCTACTCCGGATGTCGGCTTATCTTCTACGAGCAGTTCCGAAACAACTTCAAAGATGAGAACGGGAAGGTGTCGCTTGGAGTCGCCTCATTGGGTGAGTTGGCAACATAAAATGATTTAACTTGATAACAAAATGTTGTAGATTTCAATTTTTTGGTTGCACGCTTTTGATATTACCTACAAGGTATTACTTATAAGGTTCCTATAGATACCGTATGCTAAATCTGCTAATAAAGGTAGACGGGAGTGCCACCTACAGTGATAAATGAAGTTCAAACACCCCGTAGATAACATAACGCTCACGCATAGCCTTGGGCAAGACAGTTTTACGACCTCAGCCTAACTTGAGTCTAAAATGGCTGAGAATTGGTCACTAGGATATGACTAGGAAAAAATATCCATAGTAGGCCTAGCAATCAAATAGTTAGAAATTTAGGAACAGCCGTATTACCTAAGTTTGCTTCCATCTTGTTGACCTAAACAGTAACTCGAACTTTGTCACATAAAGTGATAGGTACATATAATTTGCTATTATGAGCTGAGCCTTGACTTCCTAATTTCCTTTCCTTGCGTGTTCTTGTGTGTTGCTTTGCGTACTTTTGCGATTCGTCCTATCCTGTAACTTGATTTTGTTGAAGTTCCTTCTTTTACTAAATGAATATCTATTTTATTACTATCGGAAGGTAATTTTGCCTACACTAACGGGATACTGCCTGGCACTCAGTTGAGATAATATGGAATAGGTAGGCTTGCTCAGCACCTAAACCTTCTTCTCAGCTAAACCGGTCACATCTGATACGCTACGCTACGCTACGCGTATGCGTAGCGTAGCGTAGCGTAGCGTATCTGCAGGAAAGATGGTTTATACAAGAGGAGAGCTGACTAGCCGCGGGTTTCCTCACGATGTGCAAATATTTTTTTCAAAACGAAAAGTCCAATAATGTATAACCGGGATTCGAACCCATGACCTTCTGAACGAAAGTCGAGGTAACCACGGCTAACGCGGCTCTCCACTATCCCAAGTTCCCTAAACATATAGACATTTGTGTAAGTTTCCAGGCGGTCTAGCAGCGGGGTCGCTGGCGCAGCTGATCGCGTCACCCACAGACCTGGTGAAGGTGCAGATGCAGACTGAAGGGCGTCGCGTGCTGCAAGGGAAGAAAGCGCGCTTTACCAACTGCCGGCAAGCGTACGCGATGCTGTATAAGGAGAGCGGGATCAAGGGGTTCTGGAGAGGTGATTTTTATACGATCTCTACACAATTAAATATTTTATACAGCCTAACATGTGATCATGACAATTATCTTCATTGTCGACAAAAAATTCCCACCTGCTCTAGCATAGTGGATTAGGTAGATTCTATTACGTGAGAGCACTATTTGACATTATCGAGAAATATTGTTTGCCGTCAAGTTGAACTTGTGAGGGACAGAAGGAAGGAATGGGTTTGATTTCGCTATCTTGAACTTAGAGACTATACCTACTATACGTAGACTTGAGACTTGAGCTGATATGAATGCAATGCAATGCCTAACCTGCCCACCCACTAACTAATCATTGTAGCTGACGTTCACGATCGATGCTTCTAAACAAAACTTAACTCTCTGAAGTTTTTTTAAAACATTTCCGTCAGTTTAAAAAATGTTTTGAGGTCCAATCTCCATTTTAGGGGCGATACCAAACGTTCAACGTGCCGCACTAGTCAACATGGGGGACCTAGCCGCATACGATTACACAAAACAATTTCTCAAGCGAGAATTCGGAATGGCGGACAATGCTATCGTGCACGGGATAGCGGCTTTTGCAGCGGGATTCGTAGCAGCTGTGTTGGGAACGCCCGCTGACGTCATGAAGACGAGGCTTATGAATCAGCCTGTAGGACCTGATGGAAGGTAAGCACTTGAACAATCTCTATGTCATTGAAAATAGAGTTCATTATGCGGATGCTAACGACTTCACGCCCACGAAAATCGATAAAGTTATTCTGTTATATTTAACGCTCTACTCCCAAAACCGAAATGGATACATCGCGCCAATAATCGCAATAATTCAGCTTATGCTGGTAGAAACTTAATTGCGATGGGATTGCGATAATGGCACTATGTCATGAGGTAGGTAGTTAGGGTATCTTATGGTAAGTACCTACCTACCTATCACATCGTAAATTATGTTCCTAACGGCCCAAGGTATTCTACCTACTATGGTCCGAAAAAACTCCTAATACCTAACCTACCTACACAGATAAAATAATACTTACTGTACCTATATTTTATCTGTGCTACCTAGTAGGTACCTACTTTACATAGCTAATAGAATACGGTCGAGGTCAAAGGAACGGGGTCAAAGTCGGAGCTTGCGTAGGACAAAACTCAATAATAACAAACCGTATGCCCTACCTACCTCCCTTTCTAATTCTATGGAAACGAGAGAGATGTTATTCTGATCTCAATAATAAGTGAAAGTTATTCACGTACCGTTACAAGCATTTAGAAATAATGGACCGTATTTCGTTACCGTTGAGTTGAATATAAAGCGCTGCTGTCGTCTCTTTGTAAACAAGTTACTATAACCCCATGGGAACTTGCGAGTTATTTATGTACATCGCTATGCTTGCGCAAATTCACAACTGTCTTTGAAAATAAGCACAGAACGAGTTTTGTGTCCACTCGCTTTATGCTCTGCGGCTCTACTTACGGTTAACAACTGACTGTAGGCTTAAATCTTCATTTGGAAAGATTTAGTTAGGTGCTACGCGACCACTGATACCCATAACCTGGCGCAGTAGGTGAATTGAATACCCGCCTGAGACGTAGGGAGGTAGGTTCTTAGAAAGCACCGCTGTATTGCAGCATGTCTTAATATTTTAGATATTTTTCGGGGATTGATTTTTTGGGGTGTTCTTCTAATTTTTACAAAATACTCAACTATAGGTAGTAGTTAGGTAGTTTATGAGTCACCCTTAGCACCCTTAAAGTATACTATATGCTCAACACATGCACTACTAAGTTGCTGAGATTGGGTGGGCCTAGGTACATCTATATGACGCTGTGTAAATTTTTGAAGGACAAGTGTAGGTATCGGTAGATCTACATATTTTTTTATTTCCAGGGGAACATTATACAAAGGAATGATAGACTGTCTGCAACAGTCAGTGAAAAACGAAGGAATCTTGTCCTTATACAAAGGATTCCTACCTTTGTGGATGCGTTTAGGACCCTGGGCGCTCATCAACTGGATCGCCTTTGAAAACATCATGCTAGCTATAGGAGGAAAGACATTTTAGAAAATCTAGGTAATAACTAGTATTATTTTATCTGTGGTAATAAGAGATATGATGTGATTCCCCAAGCTTCGTAGATGGCGTTATTTCAAGCTTGCGCCTGGATGAGTGCCGTTCTTTTACGTTATATCACTATATCTACTAAAGGATTCTGATAAACTTGGAATGTGTACCTATAAGAATAAGCCCTGGAATAGCACAGGCTACTACACTACCATAGGTCCTATCACACGAGCAAAGGCGCGGGCAAATGCTAGTATTAAATTAAATAGATTCTGATGATCACCTGTGAAAATAAACAACAATATAAATACTTTTTATAGAGTTATAGATTAAATATTGTTTTGCCCCATTTTTGTAAAAAGTATACAGAAGTTTGAGACTATTTTTATTGTGGAACCAAGGCCGATGGTGACGGTACTAGATGTAATCTGTGGTGTGTAACCTACTAGTTATAACTACATCGTCCTTGGTGGAACTGTTAACACTGCCTATTGGTGCCATTTCATTTTATTTTATTCACCGAACCATAATAATAGTAAGTCTTGTATTTTTAAAGTCATTGTAACCAAACAAAATTAATTTTGTATAGTCGCAAGTAGTTATAAGAATAACTTTATCAATTAGATTATCATTTGTAATGTTTTTAGTGCAATAAATCATGTTCCTAGTTAGATTATAGCTAAGTTTAGTAAAATCCTAGCATCTTGAAGACCTCTTGAACCTACTGGTTGTGAGACACACCAATGCCATAGACAAAATTATTTATAGCATAGAATATTCATAATCGTCTATGCTTATAGGTACTAAAAGTTACTAGTTGCTAGGCATTATTTGATTCATCTGATGTTCAGTTTATTTATAAGTGTAATGCATTGAATTTTAGGAAGACTTAAGAGTACTTAATACAATAAAGGTGCTATTCATTGACAAATCACGCTACATTTTCCATTATTCAACATTCGCAAAAATGCTTGTGATTGTCAGTTTTAGATTTCGTGAAATGTAAATGTAGAAAATGGTATAGAATTAGATTGTTACATTGTTGAGAATAACGTGTTATTTATTATATTAATCACAAATAAATTATAATGAACTGTTTAGGGATGTTTTATTTGTTTCGGCCTAAAAACGGACAACAAACATGCTTAAAAATAGAATACCTAAATATATATATATTTTTTTTACCCTATTTCGTCCCACTGCTGGGCAAAGGTCTCCCCCAAGCCAAAATTAAACCCTAATAATTTGTATAATAAGTATATACTTAAATAAAACATCAAATACAATATTAAATTTATTAGTAAAAAATATCATACATCTTCCACAATATTGGAGAATCGTAACTTAAATTATTTAAATATTTGAATATTATAATGATTATAGCACTTTCCATTTCTGATTACTTACTTGCTTTCATGCATTACTTGTCACTACAGCGAGAAGCACAATTAAATGGACAATATTTTATTGGTATTATAATGTTCACAACATGCGATTCATACGGTGTACCTTACTTATTCTATATTACACACAGTTTAAATGCTTCGCAGAAAGTTATTTCCATTGTCATAAAACAAAAGTTACAAAAGTCATGTGATTACACACCATTCAAAGAATCTGTCAATTAATAATTCTATCAATTATGTTTCCATAAATATAGCAATTTTGGGTACAATACAATAACAAAAATAAATATCTACATTGGGTCAACGAGCACTCAATTTATTAATTTCAAGTCTTGACTAAATGTTATATTCTAACTAAGTACAATGACACGTCTTAGTGCCATGAAACTGTAGTCCTAACTGGCAATATTGTATGACCCTTGGTTAAGTATCAACCAGATTATTATATAAAGATTGTATTAACTTACAACAACTACTTGTTGATATTTATAAAATCTTTACACATTATTATGATTAAATAACCATATTAAATTAAAGTTATAATCATCACTTCAGCGAGAAAAAAACAACCAATTAGGACAACATCTCAGCATTAGTCAACGCCCACTTTTACCCATAAAATTTACGTTTAGACATCTTAGGACAATTTGTAACCGATATAGCTAGAGATCACTCTGAAATAAGCTGACAGAGAAACATCATTTCGATAAGCTCACATCAGAGAGATCAAGATAAATTGGTTACTGTGGTATACACAAAGTATTGTCTAATTTATAAAATGAAACACGTCAAAAGCGAATAAAAGCAAAATACAAAATACTTTCACTGTACATAGATTATAAAAACTTATTGTAAATTCATAAAATACGTCGTAAGGGCATTTTAAATTGTGCGCAACACAAACCTTCCAAGCAGCGGTCCTATCGGCGAATTTCAGTCCGAGTGCACCAACCAAGTGATTATCTAATTTATGAGCCTTTATATAATGAAGAAAAAATGAGGGCAAATTGGGTGCAACCGGTTAATTCGTCGATATAACCGCTGTACCTACAACTTACCTCGAAGGACGCCTTATCCCGTGACTGTGGTACCAGATAAATCATTTCGAATATAAAACTACCATCAAAAATTTTAAGACGAACCTATAATATTTTTCTAAACTTAAAAATGGTATACAGGGTGGCCCATTCAAATCGGTCAGTATGGGAAAGTCTGAAACTGTAAGACATACGAAGATTTGTTCTTAGGAACCATGTCACCGATTTCGATAAAAAGAAAAACTGCATTCATACAATTAAAAAAAAAGTGTACCCAACTGGGGAATCGAACCCGGTTGTTTTGAAAAAATAAACTTACACTATTTCTATTCAGATATCGTTTGTGTAGGTCTTAAGCAGTAAATATCTCTAAGAAACATAATGTCTAAAATGAATAAAATGCATTTTTTTCACATACTTTAATTTATCATTAAAGATGAAGTGTACAAAAATAGCTATAACACCGTTGAAGAACTAAAAGTAGCCATAGAGTCAACTTTAACGCAGATTCACCACATGAAGATACAAAATGCAATAGTAAGATCGTTACCTAGACGTGTTGAATATTGTATTGAAAAAGACGGTGGTCACTTTGAACACCTACTATGATAAATTAAAGTATGTGAAAAAAATGCATTTTATTCATTTTAGACATTATGTTTCTTAGAGATATTTACTGCTTAAGACCTACACAAACGATATCTGAATAGAAATAGTGTAAGTTTATTTTTTCAAAACAACCGGGTTCGATTCCCCAGTTGGGTACACTTTTTTTTTAATTGTATGAATGCAGTTTTTCTTTTTATCGAAATCGGTGACATGGTTCCTAAGAACAAATCTTCGTATGTCTTACAGTTTCAGACTTTCCCATACTGACCGATTTGAATGGGCCACCCTGTATATTTTAAAATGAGCATTTAAGTCAAACTGTCATCCTAATCGATGGTTACGAACTGTGATTACGTTGGTGAACTACTAACTAGATGGATAAATTAATGTTCATACTTTCAAAATCACATCAAAAAACTTATACGAGGGGAGTCAGTGGCAAACTGAATTGATCCCTTCATGTTTTTAATAATTAAGTAATAGTCTTGTGTTTATTAGAGGACAAATGTTAGGACATTGTCATGTTTAGTGGGAATTTGTTTGGGAACATTGTTTTATAAGAAATATAAATGAATTTGCTCTTAGTAACCTACAATATTTTTTTAGGATGAAATTAGTTATCGACTCTTTCTTTCAACCAATATTTTTTTAGGTTAAAAATGCAAAAATTAAAAACTTTGTTTTTTGACTGTCACGTTTTTCAAACTTTTAATAATTTTTTTTAAATTTATTCTCTAATAAATACAAGCGCATATTCTGGCACGTTATCGAGGATATAAAATGAATCTATCTCATTACTGAGAATAGTCAATAAATTCGTTACAGAAACATCAAAACATCAAAGCAATAACCTCACATGATTAGTTTTTGTACTAAAACATTCTTAGGGTTTCACTACATTATGAGAACTTCAGTACTGCAGAGTTAGCCATAATAATCATAGAGTTGAAACGTTGCAAAAAGCAGAGAGCAGTGCTGAAATACTCATGGTTGTAGTCTGACCCTCACACGTATTGAATAGGCAGTTATGTTGCATCGATTACTATTACAAATTATGATTAAAATATCCGTAAATCAGCTGTAGGAAATAAAGCACCTTATTTACTCCTCGGACAATAATAAGCTGACCTCATAACTACATTCATCTTTTAAATTTGATATTTCATACAATACGTATAATTAACAGGCAATACAGACATTTGAAGTTTGCGAACTTTCAAAGAGTCAAAACATATTTGCAAGCAAGTACGAAATATCAATAACGAGATGAACGCACGTATGAGGTCAAAGCCGGTCTAGTTGGCCTTAGGGTGTATTACAAAACTAGTACAATTTCTAATATGAATACAATAGAATCCAACTTGGTATTGAAAAGGGGAGCTTTAGACTCAAATTATTAGCGTTGGGGATGTGGCCTATTTGTCAGTTATCTATTCAAAGTAATTTCAGTTGACTTATTTGTCTTTTTCTAAAAAACGATTTAAAGTTTATTTAGAGACAGTAGGTAATTGGTTTACTTTTCCAGCAAATTTTATTTTTATAGAAATATAACTTATAACTTTTAAAAATATCTAAATAATAAACACAGTATCCAAAAATTGTTTTTTTTTTATTTCTCAATATTTTAAGTGGAATACCGGACAAATACCAGTTTTGCAAATAACCCCAGACCAAGTAACAATAACTTGAGTAAACTCTAACTAACGCGACGCGTAACTTAGAAAACTACAACGTTTTCGACTGTCAATGTTACTTATATTATTCGATGTCTACGTGGGAACAAGTTATTGATGTAATGGTACCTAGTTTAGATCATACATGCCACTTTTATAGTATTGTAGACAAATTTTAAAATGATAGCATGTACCATTCGCCTGGATCCTGCGCTAGCCTTAGCCATGTGAAACCTGCTGCCTTGCGGAAGTTATCTATCCATCGAGCCGGTGGACTTTCCCTATTGCGGTGTCCTTGTCTAGGCCAAATGGTAGATATTTATGCAAGATGGACAGATGTTTGGATTTGATATTGAATAATGTATTGTGATGTAATAGTGGCATGTATGACAGTAAGTATTCAAACTTTCCTAAACACTGTAATGTGGGATGTATGTGTGAGTGAAAAACACAATTTCTTTATTCTGTTCACACATCCATTGAAATTGTGTACTTACTCAAATTTTAAAATTCGCGACAAGCTTGCTGCTAGCGAACGAATGAAAGAACGAACGAACGTAGCTGGGGGTCTACTCTACACAACGAAAACGAAATTTCGGCATCATATCGGTCAGCTTAAGTTGGTGGAAACTGAATTCGGAAGGTTAACCAACATAAGCTGACCTGCGATGATTGTCACAATGCATCGTTTTCGATTTGTAGAGTAGTTGGGCTGATCAGCTCAACAGCGATAGTTAATAAGTGGCATGTATGATCGTTCGCTAGTGATTGGTGTCATGTCCGGTATGCGCATTGCGCGGGCACTATGAGTGGTAGGCAGTCACGTATGATGATGGGAACAGGCCTCGACGATGCGCGATCTCACCCTGGAATTATAATAAAAATATATTAGACCTTAATAATGGAAGCTGAGTCCGCTAACCCTTACGCCAGTGGGATAGCGGCCTAAGAGTGGACACAGGAGTGGGATGAGAAAAGCTGATTATGACGATGAGCATGAGGCATTTTGTCCGGCAACAAGTATGAAAGCATCCAATGGATTGGACATGTGTTGTGATGGTTATAGTTATAGGCTATATTTTATCCCGGTAGTTTTATTAGCAAAGCCGGGACGTGCTGTTAGTTATAAGTGCAATGCTCACCTGCCACCAATGCTGGTCAGAGCGGTCTAGAACAGTGATAATATCTCCGCGCCGGAACTCCAGCTCGCCAGCTTCTTGAGGCGTGAAATCATACAGAGCTTGTACCAGCACCTGAAATTAAGACCATCCGTTGAAATTTTGAAGTAGTTTGACCCATTATTAAAAGAGGTAGATGTATAACCAGTAGGCTGTAAGGCTGGCATCGGTTATGAGTATAGTAATAGCTAGCTCACTCTTCTTCTTCCTGCCCTATGTGGGGTCGGCACAACATGTGTACTTCTTCCACTTGCCTCTATTAGACGTCATCTCAGCACTCACACCTTTCTTACTCATATTATTTTTATAACTCAATAGCTAGCTCACTAGTCAAGTATTTTAGATGTATGGAACATTTCTTTCATGCTAGTTACAGAGGGCGGCGCTTTTGAGTGAATTTTTTTCTTCACAGAATAACTCTGTCACTCGTAATACTATAGCTTAAACAACTTAATTTCTGACCTATGACCTATACAAAAACAATATCTAAAGCCTTGATCTATGTATGAATATGAATCATGGTGAGCATTTATGGTTTTTCTAAAGTTTTACTTATAAGCTCTATGATTAGGATTTGTTACGTAATGTTGGCGTTATTGGGCATTAATTGTCAACATTAGCAGTCTCCGTAGACGAAAGTCGAATATTATATACATAGATAGTTTGTATTAATGTTTATATAACACTTTCACTCAAAAAAATACTCAACGGATATGACTATAACTTGGAATATTGAGAGTTAATTTAAAATCACCAAAACCTCTAGACCCGTCATATCACACAAAGCAACATCTTTTTTGAAAGATGATTGTGATATAAGTAAAGCCTGGTTAGACAAAACAGACGGTTATAGCTCCGATGTAAATTGGGCTATAGTATTTGCTCTGTAACTAGAGATTATAGGAACAACACTGGGTTATTTTGGTTACTTTATCAGGGTCACGCCGCCCGAACTATTTACACAGTCGTATCGGCCGTGCGGTTTTCATGCTATCGAACGGGCTAATGGACATAGGACGTGATGAAATCAAGATTAATTTCAAGAGTTTTAACACATTTCCTGCCCACTAATAACCGGCATGGACCAAACATCAATTTGGACATACATCGTCGACTACGCCTTAGACACTTTTTTTATAACAAAAAATTACATAAAGGATCTGAAAGAAATGTCGACCGCTCCTTGGGATACAGTCGTGGTCTATAATTTTTTATTATCCACTAACGCATGTTGATCTATCTGCATGTGTGCTTTAAGCATGGGCAGTAAACTCGTTGATAGGTACATGGAAAGTATGGAAACACATAGCAATCTAACTAATTCAAAAGTTTTTACTTTTTCACTGAGCGGATTTTGCTGTTTAGATTACACATCCTACTAATATTATAAATGTGAAAGTTTGTGAGAATGTTTGTTATTCTTTCACGCAAAAACGGCTGGACCGATTTAGTTCAAATTGGTATGTAGATAGGTGATAACCTGGATTAACACATAGGCTACTTTTTATCCCGATATTCCCGCGGGAACGGGACTTACGCGGGTGAAACCGCGGGGCGCAGCTAGTATGTAGTTTATGATTCAGGAAGGTAGAAGAGAAGATATTCAGGAAGGTACAACGCGAGCGAAGCTTCAGAACGGAAGAAAGGAAACTCCTATCATACATTGCCAATAAACTTTATGACTCAGTTAATTTACTTATTATAATTACGTCATACGCAATATTCCCACAGTTAAATCATTTTCCGGGATAATAGCTTGTATTTAGTTCTAGTTATATTCCCGCTTATAATATAAGAATGGTGTTTAACCTCATCCATCATAAACCTTTCACATAGTTAGATGAAATATGGAATACTAAATATAATTATGCTAATTATTAGCATAGAGACATTTTTTATACTCGATCCGAATACCACGCGAAGTCTAGGGCAGAAGCCGAATAATGTTTAATGAGCTGACCTAAATGCAAACGAACACGTGAATAATATTAATAAAATATGAACCACAAGAACTAATCCGCTGATTTTATAAACCACCAAAATCAAAGGAACATTTTTAATTTAAAAAGTTTATTATTTGTTAAATTAAAAATACTAGCTGCGCCCCGCGGTTTCATCCGCGTAAGTCTCGTTCCCGCGGAAATATCGGGTTAAAAAGTAGCCTATGTCACTCTACATCCCTTCAATTACCTTCACTAAAAAAATCACGTCAATTCGTTTCTCCGTTATGCCTGAACCTGAAAGACGGACAGACAAACACACACAATTTCCTTTTTATAGATTTATTTCGACAAAGTTTGCTTAGGACGGGGACATCTCTATAATAGAATGTCCATTCCCATATCCTTTCCCTATCCTCACCCCTTCAATTTGAAGCCGGTCGAATGCACACAACTCGTTTATCGATTTCAAATATTCTAAGTGGACAGTTCTACCTTGTATTATACACTGACTAACGGGCGTAGGTTAAAATATTTTTCGTTCACATTTCAGCCCAGTTTTATCCAGAACAGTTTTCTTCAGATTTTGTTTTGAAGCTACGATTATAAAATAAGAAAATTAATAAATAGTCACAGTTTTACGAAGAGTTTGTGTAATGAGCTTTTGCACCTGCAAGTAATGAGTTCCACAATACATAGACCTAGCTAAAATATAGAAGAATGAGCAATCTCGTTCAAAACAAATGCCCGTGGGGATGAAATATTTAGAATTTCAAAGTACCAAGTAAATTTTCTTGTGAAAATGGAAAAATGATTCTTTTAAAAACAGGCTAAATCTATAACTCTGTCAAAAATATTACAATGGGTCTCTAACTGTATTTGGAAATATAGAGTTATTAATATGTCAATCTGTGTCAGCCTAGCGGGCATCATTATCAAATCAATATAAAATGGTCAAAGATCCAATGATTCGTCTTTCTGTATCATGCCACTTATATTATCCAGATGAAAATAGAATATAAATTTTCTTTGCGTCAGCAGTATTTCAGAGGCACTGCGTTAGGTCAAGATTGGAGAACGATGTAATGACGCGATACATTGCTTGTTATTCTGTTCTACAACAACAGTTAAAACGATACAACATTACAACAAAGTACTGCAGGGTCTGCAGGGTTATTGCCTAAGTTGTCGCCATCACGAATTGACATCACACTTCCACTTCAAATATGATAGAAAATCGAGAAAAAACTGACCAGTATCTGTAAGCCTAACATATGCAACGCGTCGAGACGACAAATGAAATGTCTCGATAATATCGAACTGCTCTAACGTACTATGCTAAAGCAGGAGAAAGTATTTTGTCGACGACGAAAAGAATTCTCGTTTTGCATACATTGGGCCCGCAGGTTAACTGTCAAATCTGACACTTTTGCTGTCATATTTGACAGTTGAGTTGTGATAGCGATAAACCTCGATTTCGAAACAAGTTAGGCAATAAGCTGATCTCACATCGAATTAGGATATTAGTTGATGATCATGCGAGAATTACGAATTAAATTATACCTACTTGCACCACTGGCAATGTCTGCGAGACTGGCTGAAATTAAAAACTCAGATCTTACTAATCTAGGTCTATTAATATTATGAGGACCTTAGTGGCGCAGTGGGCGGAAGGCCCGTTTGAGGCGCGGAGGTTGCGGGTTCGATTACCGCTGGTTTGTTTGTATGTTCTGCAGATTTGTTTCGGGTCTGGATGTTTTTACATCTATAATTTATGTAGTGAGTATATCAGTCTTCTGGATACCATAACATAAATATTTATTTCTTTGCTTGAGTTTTAATGACGGTGTGTGGAATGTCCAAGGATATTTTTAACAACGTATTTGTATGTTTGGATGTAGATCTCGAAACTGCTCATTAAATATATTGTTTTAAGTAGAATTTTGCATTTGCGTATTGTGGGTAAACCTACTTGTTAATAAACACTATGCGCTACAATATGCGTTAATGAAAAATGTTTCAGGATCTAAAAAATTACCTACATATGGCTTTGAAAGAAATGTCTACCGCTCCCTGGGATTCAGTCGTGATCATATTTAATTTAATTTTTTTTTCATTTCCTTTTCAAATGTAAGTAAAGTACCCACCATGTTTTGAAAACATTTCATCTAAAATGTTAAAACTGAACGTTTTATAAACGAAATCGCAGTTTATTTCTGCGTATAGATAAAAATAGTTTTAATTAAATATATTTATACTTAAAACTAAAACTGGATCTGTGCGAACCAGCCAGTTATCGATGGGATGACGTCATCGTTATTTATCCATCGATATCGCCAAACTTAATCGCTGACGCATCGCTTTAGCGCACGGACAATTTGTCTAGTACCGTAAAACTAAATAAACTATGAATAATACCTACTATTTTCTCTGATGCTGGTAAGACCTGCAGCAATACAAAGAATAAATGAGTCACTACAATCATTAGTTTAGTTATGAAAATGTTTTTAGGATGATATAAAATACAAGGTGCAAAAATAATCGATAGTATTTACATAGTTTTTTGCTAAAAAGATAAGTTTTGTGGGTGTAATGTATCAAAGTTAAACATTCAAAATGTGTAGGAAAATTTCGGTTCCTTTAATCTTACTAAAATATTTGTCAGTTCTCATCTCAGAATAAATATTGGTTTATATTTCAACGACAACGTTTAGTGTTTATAGTAACCATTATTTTATTACAGAAAAAGGTCATAACAAATTTTATTCCTTCCTTTCTTAATTTACATTACATAAGCACGACTAGTTGTGTTCTAATAAGTTTTTGGATTTTTTTATTTAATCTTTGTAGGAGTGAAAATTGATCACCAACTAACTGAAAATTCGTGATTTTTCATTTGATTTTTGATTTGCATTGTCAAGACAGACATTGAGAAAGTTGGACAACCAAATATACAGTGATTGAAAATAAAAATGACTTAAGTATAGTAAAAGCAAATAAAACATAGAAGTACTAGAGCTAATGCTCAGGATACACGACGACACTGACACTCGACACAAATGTCGACACTAGTGTCGATTGCAAACAAATTGATTTGCAACTCAGTGTCGCAGCGGTGGACACACGCAGACAGTCGATGTATACACTGAGTGTCTTAGTGTCTGGTGTCGTCGTGTATCCTGAGCATAAGGAAGGCTGGGCTTACAAAGCCGCTAGACTAAGCAATTAGAATGACACATAAAAATCAGTAGTAAAATGTTACCAAATCAACAAGAGTGCCCATTTTCTACTTTCTATCAAAAACTACTTCAAATTCTATGTTTTATTACGCATTGATTTAACCTAGAAGTGAAACTCACCTCTTCTGGCACAACATCCTTCAGTTTGACATCCTGGAGACGGCTGACTGAGGCGGTGCGATGGTAATCCACGAGTTCATTCAGCGAGTTAAATTTCACAACCCATAGGAAGAACTTGCTTGATGCGTCTCTTAGGACCTTGAAGTGTTGTACGCCGTCTGGACATCTGTAGAATAAGGGCATGTTAGTACTTCATTTATAAATGAAAAATCCTACTAAAAGTTTATGGATCCCCACAAGGTTTGCACCCGCGATCGTCTTCAGGCCGGACTGCCTTACCACTCGGCCACGACGCCCTAGTGTCGTAGCCCGATTATCGCCGATGGCAGGAGGTACATGATAAAGAGACAGAATCAAGAACAAGAGATAAGAACTCAATAGGGTATCTCTAAAAACGGCTAATTTTCATCAGCTTTTTAATAATTCTAGAGCGGTTTCACACTATGTTCGATGCGAGTTAATGCAAATTAAGTAGGTTGAAGAACTATTTCTATAGTAATTTACGATAATAATCGAAATCTAATTTACATATTTATATAATCGAATGATCGCCGGATCTAGTGCGTAAACTACCATAGAAATAGTTCTATGACTATTATTACGGATAATTTTTTCACGAATTCGGATTTCAATCTGACGCATGACGTAGCGAAACTGCTCTAGAATGTTTAAAAAGAGATGTCGAGTAACTCTCTCCTCCTCTACTTATACTCGTAGTCGCCTCATTTCGGATTTGTTTTTGCAGCGAAATCATAGAAACAAAAATCTTACGTCAGACGCAAGTTTTTCCCCACACCTGATACTCTAAATTCCGATGTATTACAAATATATTCAGCGTCCAATCATCCTGTTCCATGATTCAGTGTCGAGGCCCCTTCATTCTATAACTTAAAACCTGTTTCAGACTGGCAACTGCATGAATCATAGAATATATTTTACGTGACAGCCAACTGGTTTCAAGTAGAGGAAATTATCTAAATAAGAAAAGTAAACCCATAATTTGTCTTTCGAGTGGTGGGTGTAATGAGAGAACCGGTATTTTAATCATTCGATCATTACCTTTTTAAATGTACTAAGACAATCGGAGCGTTGTAGTTGAGATTTATAATAAAAGCATGAAGCGGATGAGTCAGACGCTCATATTTTTTCTACTATCAATTTAAAATGTAATGGAACTTGGAAGTGTCGACTGTTTCAAATGTGCCACAGTGCTATTGATTGGTATTTTGCCCAGTTCTCACGAGGAATAAACGTACTTGTATTGTGTGGTTCGTTACAGCTGAGTCACTTCGCAAACCGAGCCTCGACATCAATCAATGAACTTGAGCGTCATATCTGACAATTTGTTAGCGTTATTAGGAAATTGGATACGATAATATATCGCCTAATGTATAGTAAATAATGTATCATAACTACATTAAGGTTTTTTACTTATCGAATTCAATACGTGACATGCCCAAAAGTACGTTTATATTTTAGTATTCAAAAGTGTATTCTAACTCCCTAAATAAAGAAACAGAAATATCAATAACAATAGCTGTTATAGTTAAATTTAATTAGATATTTATTTCTGATTCATCATTCCCCTGCCCTTGTCCCACACTAGGTGGGGTCGGCACAACATATTTTCTTCTTCCATTCATCTCTATCATTCGTCAATTCCGTATTCACTCCTCTCACATTCATATCCTCTTTCACACAATCCATCCACTTCTTCCTCGGCCTTCCTCTACTTGTATATCCATCCACACTCATGCTCATAACTTTTTTAGTTATATGACTTTCATCCCTCCTCATTACATGACCATACCATGCTAATCTGGCACTCCTCACCTTTTCAGTCACAGGTGCCACTTTCAAACTTCCCCTTACATACTCATTCCTTATTTTATCCATTCGCGTCACTCCACACATCCATCTTAACATACGCATCTCAGTAGCATGCACTCTCCTTTCATCAGTCTTCTTCATTGCCCAACACTCCGATCCATACAACGCGACAGGTCTTACTATGGTCTTATAAATTTTCCCCTTAAGTTTAAGGGGCATTCGGGGGTCGCATACCGTCCCTGAGACCTGCCGCCATTTCATCCATCCCGCATTCATCCTGTTGTTAATGTCCCGGTCAATATTGCCGTCGTGTTGGAGAAGTGAACCAAGGTACTTGAAATCGGAGCAGACTGGTAGGGTTACACCATCTAAGGCAATCCGGGAGAAACTAGAGGAGCCACTAAAGTTGCAGAACAGATGTTCTGTTTTAGTGCGGCTTCAGGCCCACTCTCTCTAGTTTCTCTTGCCATTTTCCCAGTCTGCTCTGTACCTCGATTGCCTCCTCTCCGACGAGAACAATGTCATCGGCAAATAGCATGCACCAGGGTGCTTCCTCCTGTATGTCTGATGTCAAGGCATCCATTACCAGGAGGAACAAATAAGGGCTTAAAGCCGATCCCTGGTGCAAACCTACTGCCACATTGAACTCGCCAGTTACGCCAGCTTCGGACCGGACATTCGTGCGTGCTCCTGCATACATCGCATTCACAAGTCGAACATACTTCCCTGGCACTCCCTTTTCTTTCAAAGCCCACCACAGAACCTCCCGGGGGACACGGTCATACGCCTTCTCCAGGTCAATGAAGACCAAGTGCAAGCTCTTATGCGCACGGCGGTATTTTTCGCAGAGTTGGCGTATTTATTTCTGATTATTTTAATAAATAAAATAAGATAAGTACTTAACATTTTCCCCAACGCAAAATGGGAGTGTATTTATTGTAGTCGAATAGAACCCATTAGTAATGACGAAACGAGACGATGACGTCACAGAATCAATGCTTAAATACCACTGCATTATCAGAAAATACGTTACTCATTAACTCAAATTTCACAGATTTAATGAGTAATTCAAATAACGCAACCACATTTGTAAACGTAATACGTATCACTTTTTTCCCTAAAGCCTAAAATTCGTAAAAATATTCAGGTTAAATTCAAACATTTGTAGTTTTCTGTAATTAATACCTTACAACTTCTCCTAATTTCATGAATACCTCATCAAATAAGCTTTTAGCCAAATAACATAAAACACTCATTAAAGTAAGCTCATAAAGCCAACAATCAGCTGCTCACGGTCACTAAAAAGCTTGCATAGAAATATATATGTAAGTAATCTACAAAAAGTAGTTTCCGTTCTTTTTGTATTAATCTGTGAAACTGATAACAAATAATGTATGAGCGAGCACTCTTCAAAGTATTTAAAATGCCTAGTTTATTCACAGATACCAGCTAATAGCACTGATATAATTCTCGGAACAATGTTTACACAACAGGCTAATGATTGAGAGAAGTACGCTCACGGCATGAAAAGGTTCGTCAGTTTTCAAATAACATCGTTCAACGTATTGCGAGCACAAATCGGAACTTTATTACACAATAAACTGAGAGAAATATTATTTTAACTGTTCTGTTACATAGTTTAAAGTTGTTTGACTATTATAGTTATCTTATTAATTTACAGATAGAATAACAAACAAAAATCTTATTCAATCAACAGAAAAATGTGACGACGAATGTGATGTGACGAACCTTTTAATTCCGTAAGTACTTAGAGCTACAGAATAAAAGTATGTACTTACTTTACAGATAAGGAGAAATCGCCTGGACTTGATTCACTGATCCTAATTAGAAATCCGCCTTCTGGTTTACTCATTAACAGTTTCTCTGCGTCTGCTCTCGTGATTCTTCCATAATACCAACTGAAACAAGTGGCAATATTATTTTTTAATAAAAAAACTCTAATTTTGTACAGGACTGTACTCTTTTTACTCTAAAAAAAATCGTTTTTTTTTAATATGGTTTGCAATTGACCGAGAAATCGGGAACACTTACTTTTTCTATAGAAGAATACATAGCAGTATTTAACATAGAGCCTCTTAGTTTCTGGCAGTCAGAGGCCCTACCATCAGTTTACTGTAGTATTGATACTATCCTCGATACCGAGTCAAGTATCGCAAAATATATGAGAATCCAGCACAGCGCCGCCCCCGGTAACTTGCATGAACTAATAATTTCATACATTTTAAATACTTGACTCGTTAGCGAGGATAGTTAACTATACAACTCGAAAACTCATGGTAGGGCTACAGTTTATAATAAGCATATTGTAATATCTTTCAAGGGGGAGCTTTACAGACAAATTACACAGCTTTTAAGCAGATACATTTTATAGGTGGTAAGTATGGTTTGTAAACTGTTTCTACAAAATTCGACTTTGCTTTTCATTGGGAAGGAATAAATTGAGCCAGTCCTTGTATCAAATTGTTGCGAATCAAAAATAACACGCGAAAACAACAGTCAGATTTTTGGCTAAATATCTAAGTTAATACCTAAGTGACTTACATTACCATCATACCTATTTCACAGTTGTTTTCGCGGATTACCGTTATTTTACTACTGATGTTGTATGAGTGATATTATAATGACCCTTCATGAGAATGTTTGCGTCGTAAGGCTCAAATCTGTCTGACTATTCGGACTTTTACTAGATGTATATTACGCATCAACGGGATGCTGTTAGTGCCTGGTATCTCATAATGGATTAAGCTTGTTCTACACCCGAACTATACCATATATTCAACACCTTCCTCCGAAGCCTAATAGGAAATACAGTCAATACAATACACAATTTTAGATGAATGTGTTTATCCATGATATTTCTTTTGTTTGTTATTTTCCTGTGTCAACAAAATAAATCAAATGCCAATTATCTGAAAGATGGGATTTTCTGGATAGAATTTTATTTATTATTCCTACAAAAGTATGCCTTATTTGCTGAACCAATTTAGATGTAACTTTTATGAAACAGAGAAACATTGAGTAGCGTAAAAGCCATATATTTTACATGATTACCAATAAAAATGAGAAAAAAAAAGTAGATTCCGTGCCAGTTCAAAGAATTTTACATTGAAAGTATTCATACTAATATACTAATACTTATACTAATATACTATTATAAAAGGGAAAGTGTGTGTGTCTGTCTGTTTGTCCGTCTTTCACGGCAAAACGGGGCACCGAATTTTGTGTGGTGATAGTTGAAGAGATGGCGAGTGACATAGGCTACTTTTTATCCCGATATTCCCGCGGGAACGGGACTTACGCGGGTGAAATCGCGAGGCGTAGCTGGTTTTATATAAGGTTAGTGATGAAGTAGAGATGTTGGTTCAATTTGCTAGTATTTACATAAATATTTTAACAGTTAATGATGTAATTGGAGTGGTACAACAAATTTCCATGGAAATCCTAATTCATTATCAAAACTCTCTTTAAACTAACCTAGCTGCACTTTGTGGTGGTACCGGTGAATAGTTGCAGTTCTCTTGGGAATACTGGGATAAAATGGCTGAAAAGTAAAATATGCGCCAAACTTACTTGGTTCATCTAATTTCACTGTATTTGTTGAGAAAAACAAAGAACTTACAGATCAGAACTTGACCTCAGATATGTATGTCTCAAATATTACAAGAATTACAATAAAAGGAGATGTTCCAAAGTGGTATTTTATTCTGATGAAAAAAGAAGCAATGCGAATTAAACATAATTGGAAACCTAATTTTTTTTACTATCTGATGTGATCAAAATCATATTTTTTTAACCCCACGATTTTTCTACAAAAAATATTTAAAAAGTCGCAAATTCATCCACTACGGCCACACTGAACCACAATAAAAAGGCTAAGATGAATGTCACTGTCACATTGAGTGAGACGTTATGTCAGTATCAAATGGATTTTCCGATCATCATTCATTCTTTCCATTCAATACTGTCAATTGTATTTGCATTGACATTGACAGTGACGGAACTTTTAAAAATGTCATCATTAGAAACACAAAGTTGGAGTGAGACAAAAACTCATTTTCATAGAGATCGTATGGCACTATCTCTTTCTTGAGACGCGTTAGAGGGTTGCAAGCAAAACTTTTTTCAATGATTTTTTAAGAAAAAACGTGGGCCAGGAAAAATACGTATAAATAATAAATAATCATGAAATAGTTATATGTTTAATTACGTATAGTTTTTATCTTGCTTCTTTTTCCAAAATATTTTAATACCAGCCCCCATACATTTTTGGAACATCTCCTTTCATAACAAAACGACATTTGGGTTCTCTATAGTCTTGCAATAAATTATCAAAATAACTTCTGATACTGACGATGTTAACACTGACACATATTGAACCTATTAACTTAATGAATTTGTGTATGAAATTGGCTGTTGTTCATTTAGTAATGGATAGTAATAGGCTACAAAAGTAATGGAGTGAGTTAGGACTGTTGGTTAGTTGTGTTAGAAAACAGTTGATTGATAGTTTGTTGACACAAATAGGACAATATGGAATAACAAGCTTGAGTTTAACTATTTTTAGGAACTGGCCAGTAAATCTATTATTCCTTGGAAATGTAATAGCATTGATGCAGAGAAATTAATGTTTAGTGCATATTTATTGTTAGTGCCGGCATTGCATACTGTTGTTCTTCTAAACTTTGCACCAGAGTTGGTCATTGACCTGGTAAAGTAGGGTTCATTACCTTAAGAGGTACTGAGTTTATTGTAATATAGGGCTAATGTTATTATTAGTAAGGTACTGGTTCATTTTATATTTAATTTCTGATTATCTTTCACAGTAAATATAAATACTTTTAAGAAAAACTAGAGTGACAAATGTAATACTCACAAGAGGTAAGAATGCAGCTTTAAAGAGTAAACAATGGAGTAATAATAGACAAACAGCAGGAGATAATAAACAAGGGGCATAAAGTTTGTTATAGGTAAGTACATAAGTACAGCTATCACAATAACAAGATAATTTATAGCCAAGAAACAATCAATATTGAACAACTAAGCCAATATTTATCCCGAAGAAACAAGGTTCTATACAATTAGGGCAAGAGCAAACAATACCTTATGTAAAACAGACCAGAAGCTCAAACAATATTCCAATTTCAAACATGTTGGCTCCATGAGTAAGATTTATGAGGCACACAGCTGCTTTTTCTTATTTTAGATAGTTCCTATACTACATACATAGTAGCCATATTAATATGCAGAATTAGTAGTGTTTTATTCAACAACTAACCTGTGACTTTTCATTTGAATGTAGTTGCTAGGTATAAGTCCTTCTTTGCCTTCCAATTCAGCTCTGTACCAGTTCATATCATCCTCCATGTTTAGTATCTGCAATAACAAAATTTATAGAAGGAACCTGTCACCAAGTAAAATATCTCTTAATTCCAGCAGAAAATACTCAACAAAATTACCTTTAACACTTGGTTCTTCTTGAAACTTAGCTCATCATCAGCAGTTGCAGTGAAATCGTGTTTTGCTACAGCCTCCATGATCAAATTAGGCACTTCACAGGAATGTCACCGAATTCCAAAATAACTCACAAAGTATAAACTATACACACAATGGTAGAGGTCAGGGATATATTGTAATCATAATGCATGTATTTTTATCACAAATTCAGTAAATAAAACGCTTAGCTGAGTAATTTTAGTGAAAAACCGATCACAGGACACACATCACATTAGCTCGCTCGTCGCAAATTAGACCATAGACAACTGGCAGACAGAATGAATGAATGACTGAAAGTTTTCTTGTGCTCACTCATTCATTTTTTCCTTCAGTTAGTTCAGTCAAGTCAAGATGATTGCTCTTTCAACAAAGTGAAAAATGTTTCCAACTCAAATTGCCTGCTCAGTCAATCAAGTTCAAGGAGGAGTTTTTAAATGTGTAGAAGATTAAAACTTATATATCTCGGTCACGATTCACGAAGCATCGAGCCCAAACTCAACTCAATGGGTTGCATAGTTTCATTGCGTAGATCAGGATCAGTTAGGCATCTCTAAAAGCTTGAAAAAAGTGGGTGATCTAATGATCTTATCTCCAAGAGCTTTGAAATATTTACCAACAGACTAAAATATTTATCAGAATGGCAGAAAGAAAAATTTAAAAGTTATTTTCTTTCATACATCAAGAAATTATCCAAGATTTTAAGAAGTGACAGTTTCATTTTGGTATCGCGACAAGTCACTGTCATGTCATTTGATTGATTGAATTGAATGACTGACATGACATAATGGTTGTTGTTTTGAGCGTTTGACAATTGACAGTTCTTTCATGTCCAATCGCCCTCCCAGTGGCATTATACGCGTAAGAATTTTTTAAATCTTTAGATATTTCTGTAATCGGTAGCTTATTTTAATAACTGTAAACTAAAATTCGTAATGTGGTAAATTGCTTACAGAGAATTATGTATATTTGTGTGACTCGGTAATCCAAGAATTCGCTAAAGTCGTGCCGGTGTATGTTTCAGGTTTAGTCGTAACTCAAATAAACGCAACGATGTCGGGAGGATTAGACATACTCGCCCTCAACGAGGAGGATGTCACCAAGATGCTGGCAGCGACGACCCACCTTGGGTCCGAGAATGTCCATTTCCAGGCAAGAGCTCACCATAACCTTACTTTGTTTACCATACGTTTCACATGATGATATTGAATCCGTTCCAAAATTTTTCTGATTACTATTGACGATCGATTCTCCCAACTGATGTTTTCTGTATATACTCTTGGGTCCCAGTCAAATAGGTACAGGATTAACATCAAAACCTATGTTTGTAGATGGAAACGTACGTTTACAAGCGCCGCCCTGACGGTACCCACGTAATCAACCTTCGGCGTACCTGGGAAAAGCTGGTTCTGGCTGCCCGTGCTGTGGTGGCTATTGAGAACCCAGCTGATGTGTTTGTCATCTCGTCTCGTGCCTTCGGACAGCGTGCTGTGTTGAAGTTCGCCGCTCACACTGGCGCCACACCTATTGCTGGACGATTCACCCCTGGTGCCTTCACTAACCAGGTAACTTATCTATCTTTCTTTGCACATAATGCCTCAGTACACACTGATTGGAGCACACAATATAGCCATAATGTGCATTACATAAGGTGAATTAACACTGACTTCATTCAACTTAATTAATTTGCTAACTCTCGAAAGCTTGCAACTTTTAATAATTGCTAATAAACTAATAAATCACTGACTACACAGTAGCAATGATTGCAAAGTTATCTGCGTGACCAATAAACTTCAAGCAATAAACTGAAATTGTCTTACAGATCCAAGCTGCTTTCCGTGAGCCTCGTCTGCTGATTGTGTTGGACCCTGCTCAGGACCACCAGCCCATCACTGAGGCTTCATATGTCAACATTCCCGTCATCGCTCTGTGCAACACTGACTCGCCCCTGAGATTTGTTGACATTGCTATCCCATGCAACACCAAGGTAAATATTTACAGGAAAATAAATTTTGTGACTATCAGTAGTAACTTACAGAATAGTATGATGTTTTGGAAAGTCACCCCTTCAATGGTATATTTATTTAATGGTGTTATTTTCTGCTAACCTATCTGTTGATAAAGTTGTAGGAAATAATGATGACTTGGCCTAACCTCATGCTCATTATTTTATTTTATTTTATTTATTAGGGAAGATAAACAGTCATACATTGTATCTTATAGGTATAAGGTGTTGAGTAAATATAGGCTTAAGTTAACGTATGACCCACAACATCATCAACATTATTGAATTACTGGCTCTAGTGAGTTGTTCTCAGAATCAATAAAACCAGCTGCCTTATTCTCAAAATAACCATGTTTTGACGTGGCACGAAATGGCGTGGTTATTTTGAATAATGTGATGGATTTCAGAAAATAAAAGCCAAGTAACATGCATTAGTCTACAGGTCCCTTGTGTAGTTGGTAATAATGCCTGACTACAGTTATATTTGTATTTCAGTCATCACACTCCATTGGTCTGATGTGGTGGCTGCTAGCCCGTGAGGTTCTGCGTCTGCGCGGAGTCCTCGCCCGCGACCAGAAGTGGGATGTTGTTGTCGACCTGTTCTTCTACAGAGACCCTGAAGAGAGCGAGAAGGAAGAGCAACAGGCTAAGGAACAGGTAAATTGTTGAAACACAGGTCATATTCGAATGAGAAGAGTGAATCTAGTAAAAGTTTATTATGATAGTCCTAACCTCATAAATATAATTGTTCACTCCAATCAACTTAGATTGTGGAATTGTACTTGTAATTTTTTATTTATGGTCTGTAATTTCTTATGTTTACTTCATTTAGCGTTTCCATGCTTCAGATTGCAAGTTAGGCACTGTAAGTCACAGTCCTGTATAATCATTCATTGTTGATTGCTTTTAGCTGGCCTGAAAACAGTCACAAAGCTAACCATTCATACAAACTTAGCGTAGGTTCAAACTAAAATACTAATTGTTTTTTCAGCAAGCTGTAGTAGCACCCAAGGCTGAAGCGCCAGCTCCAGTGCACGAGGAACTTTACGAAGCCGCCGTGGAGCCCGTTGCCTCCTGGGCCGAAGATAGCGCGCCGCCCCCGGCTGCCGCTGCCTTTGGAGCCCCGCCCGCTCAGGAAGACTGGGCCGCTCAGGTAACAACACCAATCCTAATGTATAATAAGTACCTACTTTTTGTCGTCGTTTATGTTACCTATGCTCTTGTTTTTTTATTTTTATTTAAAATGCGCCTCTAGGCTTGACGAGGCAAGAAGGAAGTTGATGATGATGATACTATTATGTTTGATGTTATAAATGATGTTAGTGACGTATTTAGCTGCAACCTGAAATGTTTGTGGTTCCAACTAGGTAAAGAAAATAATACAAGTTAAACTGCGTATATTATACTAGGCTCAACGCCATCTGTTTCGCTCAAAACGTAGAATCGTATAATTGCGAATACGCGCCATAACTCACTAGACGATGACTACTTGCCATTTAAAGTAATTATGATGATATAGAATCCGTTCCAAAAAAATCTGACTACTATTGACGATCGATTCTCCCAACTGATGCCCACTTCTTACACTTATTCACTTCCTTACATTCATTTGATACTAATTAACTGCTTCATTAATCAGGTGCAAGACGAGTGGGGTACAACTGGTGCCCCCGCGCCGGCCGGAGCCCCCGCCCCAGCAGCCCCCGCCCCCGTCGCACCGTCGTGGGGAGGATCCGCTCAGGACTGGAGTTCGGCGTAAACGACTTTCTATTCGTTAATATAAGCTGAAACCTATTTATATTGTTTCTATCAAGAGGAGTGAATTTTCAAAGGTAAATATATTTTTAGTAGTTTTCAGAAGAAACAAATTATTTTGGAGATTTGTGATTTTGTACGAAAATTTGATTTTTGGCCGTAAATATCTTGAAATTTGTGAACTGAATAATTGCTATTGAAAATTCACTCCTTAATTATCCTGAACCTTATCTTTAGACTAGAAGGTATAAACTTTTCTTAAGTAAGTACATTATGTTGGTAAAATATTATAAAATGTTATGTTTCTGAGAGTGAATGAGGCGAACAAGATGTGTCCGGATCATAGCAAATAGAGATCTGTGGTCTCTGCCTATGAATAAGGTAGTCCAGTGAACTATTTATTATGAAACAAGCAAATTTGCAAACACATTAAACTTTATAGAAAATCATATCAGTAAAGAAATAAAACTTGAACACGAGAAAGCTATAAAACGTCGCTCGCATTATTTCCATACAGATGTATTCTATAAATACACGTATATTTCACATTTCCGTGGTTTGATAGCACCCTGAAGATAATGCTGCTCATTACCGCGTGAGTGCCGAGTGCGTAGTATTGCTTCGCTGGACCGTTTCGTCGGTATTGATTGTTCATTACCGTCACCAGAGTATTGTTAGCCAGGATACCCTGTTGATAGAAATACTTTATTAATCTATGTATAACATCTTACTGCTGGTAGATATTTGACATAACTTCCTTACAAAATGTGTCAAATACCTACCGTCAGTAAGCAAAACCAGAGGTAGATCGGCTATTGAGTTTGGTTGTAAAAGAACACCTGCAATCAATGTATGAGATGCGTTTGATTCGATATCATCGTGGTAAGTTAATAGAAAAAACTTACGTGAACCGTAAAAAGCTTTGGCGCGCTTTTGGCAGTGTCTGGCCGAACATGCTCGATGCTGATGTACCGTACTCTTTGGGGTTTCGGTAAATGGATAACCAGCTCACCAGAAGAACCACTAAAATAAAAACATTCAATGGTTATTTTCCCAGCATAAAAACATAGGTTACACACTCGTCCCAGTTGACGAATGATAGAGATGAATGGAAGAAGAAAACATGTTGTGCCGACCCCACCTAGTGTGGGATAAGGGCAGTTGAATGATGATGACAATCGTCCCAGTATCTACAAATCGTCACTATCAACCGCAAATTCTCTAAATGTATTAATCTGCTTAAAACTCACCTGAATGGCCAGCAATCTGCAGGCGTAGGGTTCCTCAAAGAGAGTACTGTGTCGGGCGGCGGTGAAGCTTTCCACAACGGTACAACACCCCACAAAGCCACGCGACCGCCCCATTCGGTAGTGTCGATGCCTTTTGTTGCGACGGCTCGCTTTATGTATCGCCTATCGACACTTTGGTCTGTAACTGAGGATGCACATGAAATCAGTTGTCAAGTGGTGTAAACTATCCTTGATACGTGGTTAAGTATTTTAAATGTATGGAATGTTTTTGTTCAGTACCGGGAGCGATGTTGCCCAGGATTCCATACACATTTAAAATAATTCCGTATAGGTATTGAACATAGGATAGGTAAAACCACTGAAAGCTGTTAAAAAGAGATTCCTGATATTGTTGTCACTTTTTTGGTGTGAAAACAATCTTGAATGTTGGTAATGAACTGATCTGTTTACATTTGATTATAAGCCTTCGTTCAATAAACAACGCGTGAAGAACTCAGCATAATTACTTATTATTTTCATAATAGGTACCTACCTATGTAGGTAATGACCTGATTAAAATATGACTTACCCGGCTGTATTCGCGTCACACGGCGCAGTCGAAGCGTGGTTCTAGGAAATAAAATTGCAAACATACAAAAAGGCTAAAGTCTGCCAATAAGATATCAGTCAGGGGGCTAAAAAGGCCGTTCGTTTCAAACATTTCTGCTAACAATTCATGAAATTAATTCATTTTATGAATTGTTAGCAGTAATGCTCGAAACGGCCTCTAGCCCTCCAGGCCTATTTTACTATACAGTAGAAACAAATAAGGCCAGGTAAAGATGCGAGTTAAAGCTAGTGAACCAAAAGGAGTACAAAATATCGGCCAGTCCGATAAATAAGAGCAAGCCTGAAGTAAACCGACTACGGTAATTTTATTTCACAATAACATTTTGTTTACAAGCAAAACATTAATTTACGCTGACGATGAAAAACGGAGGATTTTGAATTGCATAATTTAAATGCTGAGCAGGATCGATATTGAATACGTGTAGCTGGGACTTTTATGTGTCAAGGGCGGTAATTAATTATTTTGTTAATTTGCTAGTCGTATTTCTATGAGGGTTTTATTAGGTAAGTATTTTCTTTGATCTTCAGGGAGAATAGATATACGACGGCTGGCGTAGTTGTAAATTTCTAGACTTCCATAATAAATTAGTTTTACCTTAGACTTCGCTCTGCTCGAGAAAGTTCCAACGCGAGGTATTTCATCTTATGACAACATTCTTCACTCACTGATGGTTTCCAGTCTACTAGAATAATAGCACAGGGTTAGCTGTATTTGTGTAGAAAGCAGTTTTCTGCCATATACTTACTACTACTACTACTACTTACTTATTTCCTATCTTGGTAAATGAAATGCCTAAGTGTGGTTTAACACTATAAAAATAGTAGATACCTATATCCTATCTTAGTAGTTCCGCTAAATAATCATTTTAAGGCAACCTTTCATGGCTTAACAACTTTGTTGCTGGGACCGACATTTGGATGTTCCTTATGCTAGCATTGTCGCCTTTTAATAGCTCTTGGCCAAGTGGCTAGATATTCAATAAATTCAAAATCAGAACAAATAAGTTACCTATTCAAGAAATCAGGCATTCTTAAATTATATTTTGCTACTTTATTATGTATTATCTACTGTAATTTATTTATTACACGTCATTCTAATATTTGGTACCGGTTTATCAGACAACCAGTTTTCTATATTTAAGTAACCCAAAATAATTTTCATGTTTTTCGTGAAATACGGCCAAGTAAAGTTGGGCGGAGCTTTACAGTTCTTCATTATGTTGGGGATTCTAGTAGATTAGCTATTATGAGAGAGCTTTGCATAGGTATACGTAGGCATCTGGGTTAAAACCTTTATATTTTATACTGTACAAGGTTTTCAGAACAAGCCAGTATTGTAATAATGGTATTTAAAATTATGTTGTAGAAAAGCTCATCGTTTTTCCGTCAACTGTGAATCCATTTTGTTTGAAAGTTGATGAGCGGTTTCGCACTACACGTCCGATCCGAATTCTAACTAGCGAAAATACGGTAGAAATAGTTCAATGATAGTTAACGACCTATGACGGAAAGAAATCGAATGATGGAAGCCGCATCTAATGCGTGAACTACCATACAAATACCTAGTTCCAGTCTAGGAAAAACTATTTCTATGTTCGTTCTAAGGTCGGTATTTAGTCTTGTTCTTGTATTCAAGTTATTCTTGATAACGGTTATTTAAATCCATTTTAATAAAGGTCCTTACCAAATGATAATAATTTTGTTCGAATGATCATTTCATCCATCAAAGTGTTAGTCGGTTTAGCCTTAATCCTCCAGAGATAGGCTGAAAATAATTACGAAGCTATTAAAGTTCAGCCGAGTGGCTTTATTCTGATAAGTAAATACTTTTTAAATAGCCGAATTGGGGCATAAATTGATTCCTTATCGTTCATATCTAAAAGTATTGGGCCTTCTGCTATCAGTAATTAGTGCTGTTAGTGATTTAGCAATTGGAATTTCGCTATTGCATATTTTGAATCAAACCAATTCAATCACCAATTCATATTGGCTTGTATCAGTGCGAGGCTTATTACCGAAATAACTATGACCCAAACTAAGTAAGAAGGGAGTAACTTATGGCATTTTTCGTTTTATTTTTAAGATATTTACGAGTTAAAAGTTTGAAGTGTGTCATTTTACTTACCCATTCCAGCGATCAACAGCAACGTAGCGACAATACCAACCAGTTTTACTTTCAAGCTCCCCCTTTGTTTCGACACTTTCCTTCGTCTTTTACCGCTCTTAAAGTTTGCACCATCGTGCAGGTATTCCCAGATGTTTTCACGCAACGGATATGAGGATTGTATTTCGCACTTCGGCACCAGTTTCCTGTGGGAAACTTTTCCTAAAAGCAAAAATAGTACTGGGTAATATGACATAGATAGAAGTGATACTGCGCATTAGTAGGTATTATTAATAAGCTAGCGGTTACTACGATACACACGATATTCCATCATTATAAATAATAACAGTAAGGTTTTACTCATCACAGTAGGCACTATAGCCGATTTCTCGAAAGCAGATTAAGTATCTTAAATTAACTAATCAATTTTTTTTCAATTTAAAAAAATAAAATCAATTGACCATTGCTGCATTGATGAGATTGAGTGATGTGATAACGACAAGGTGTCAAATTCGAAACAAAGACACTTGTCATTTGACCATTGATGATCTTATTTGGAAAATGATCTGCGTTTGAGAAAGAAATGGTTTTTAAAGAGGGCATATTATATTTTGTTTTATGTACCTACCTATAATCATGTCACCAGACAGTTCAGTTACTAACATGCAGCATTTTATGTCATCACACCTCTCTTTAGTTATGTAGGTACCATTGACTGTCCAGTCCATTTACGTCACAATTTCACTTCTACACGCTAGTATTATTGGAACAAGGTAAATGAACGTCTACCTGAGTAGCGTAATTTGCTAGCGTGTAACGAGATTGCACTAATTAATGATGTAAAGCCGGGGGTTGTATGGTAATGTTGGTTATTCGGACAGGCTACGGGGTTTGTTTTAGCTTCTAGAATTACGCGGAAAACTTTTTCATAGGCAATCAGTAGAGTAGATGGCAAACCGCTCGTTTTATTACAGCTGAATAAGGTACAGAATTTGCTATAAAAATTTGCTATTTTTATAGCGTTTTCACCAAACATTTTCGGTAAATGCTTTCATATAGATACCATTAAAGTTAGATATTGCCTTTTAGTTATATACCATTTATCGTTTTGCGTTCTTTGAGTTATCTGAGGCCTGACTCACTATCGCGATTCGCGAAAAACAATAATTGCGTGACAATTTCGGACTTAGGCAACTAAAAATGCCGGCATAAGCATAATGGTTACCAACTCATATTCTGTTGTAGAGGCCAAGCGTAATTATTTTGCATGAAAACAGGAATGACCTAAATTGCTCAGAAAAAGTTTTGTTTTAGAACAAACAAAGCACTGAAACAACACGTTATGATAAATGATGATTGCTTTCGTTGATACTAGAGTGCTAGGTGATTATTAAATCTTTTTATATTACTATTTAAATATCCTTTTCATGTAATGGGAAAACTAACGATTACAATTTAGAGATATACTTGAACATGATTCGATAAAGCAAACATTTTGTTATAGCCATGAGGGTAGTCAGTTACACATCTTCCTACAATTCTTTCCACACAATATTTCATAGGGCATTTTAATAGTAAAATAATGTACCTACTTACATAACTTTTATTTCAGGTAACCTAGGTACACTACTTATATATGCCATTTTAACCCTTAACTACCTACCTGCGGTCTCACAGACACCAGCGATCATATTTTTGTGAATTACTAAGCGAAGACGCATTGTTACATTTTGTGCTTCCATGTACCTTTTCCCCACTACCCACAGCACCGCGACTGCGATTTTCGAGGCAATACTTGCGCGAGTTTTCTATCGGTGAGTGAAAAACTTTTGTCAGCGGTCTGAGTGACCGCAGGTAGGTAGTTACGTGACAATTTTTCATGAAGTTATTTTCATTATTTTAGTGCATAATGGCTTATAACGATTGAATTATTGAGAACTGGTTATAGGAAGACCCTTCCGATAAACAAGAACTGCCGGTGATGCGAATATCAACTTTTGAGATGATTTTGATAGAAGTGTTTCGCGGTTCGGATTTTGAAGTTGATGGTGAAGATGAAACAGTTTTGGCAACTACTGTAGTTTCTGCAGGTGCAGATAAGTTGGAAAATCGCAAGACCTGCTTTATTTGTAACCCTAAGAAGAAACACAAGACCCAATACTTGTGTTTTCATTGCAAAAAACCAAATTGCTTTGGGCGCGTAGACATTCTATATGTGTACAAAAAACCATAAAGTTGATGACTTGCAATTTTGTGAAAATATCTACTTTTTTATTGAAATAAATGTGTAGTTGTATAAGTTGGTAACTTAATTTATAGAAATTAGCAAAGAACAGTTTATTATTTATGTTTCTTTTATTGTAGATCTAATTTACTAGATAAGGTACAGTTTTCTGTGTTTTACTCATGTTTTCGAAGAAGTTATTATATTGTTAATAAACAATTTAGATTTTTATGTCTTTTATATTTAAATATGTTCATAAGACTAGGTAGTTAAGGGTTAATCAATGTATCACTACTTTGATTCATCTGAATGTGGTAGCCAAATTAGACCAGCTTGGCTGAACTGGTTTCCCTCGGACGGACTGACCCCTACCTACCTAGGTACACTGGTACATCTGTGCTTTTTTTCCGTGTCCTCTGATGTACGGAGTTTCAATAATTAAGTACCCATTTGATTTGTTAGGACTTAGTTAGGTATTAAAATACGAACCTTATGGGCCTTTTGAGAAAAACTGTTATAAAACAGGCGTTCAAATGAGGCTGATCTCAATTAGTCGGTTTATAGAGTTCGTCTGGTATTTGTGCAGCGGTGGAGAGCCATTATTCACGGCATGGCAGGTGGTAGCACGCTCCAATTGCATTATGCAAGCTGTTCAGACTCGCCAAATCTGTTTTTGGGTCGTTCGGTCAGATTATAATAATATTATCGCAGCCAGGAGACTGTAGCTGGCTCATTTCCGCGTGTACACTGTTACTAATAAATGAGCTGACTGAAGAATGACCCTCAACCTCCGAAAGTACCATAAAATACAACGAAAACAAACACTATTCTTTGTAGTCGCTTTTAGAATTAACCGTTGTTATCTGCGTTGAGGGAATGGACTTCCATTTTAAGGCTTAATTGATTAATAATGAAAAACGTCTGATTTCATCTTCATCACACCTAGAAACCCTTACGTCTTAACACCCCTATTTCGTCCGAGGTTAAAAACCACATAATTTTAGTTTCCTAGTTGCAATTTCTATTCGAAACTATTACAGTGTAAGAGAGAGCCCTAACGAATAACATATTTTCAAATAGCTTAAACAATTTTTCTGGAACTATACCTAACCCGCATTTGTAGCTAGACTTTAGCCAAATGCGACGTGACGATTTTGTAAACAAACTGTTAGGTACTCGTTAAGGCGTAAGTAGCTGAGCTACCTAGGGAGGTGCGCCTTGCTAAATAATAAATGTAGCTAGATACATTGCGCCAGTTTTTCTCTATCTGCTATCCTGGAAGTTTTCAAATGAATCGCTTTTGGCTCATTAAGCTAGCATTCCAGTTAAATCAGTTAATCTAAACTGAGTTCACAGTTCGTGGCCTAGTTGAGCGTTACCTAGAGCTTCGTCTGGGTGGTTGTTTTATTGCTTTGCTCAGATTCAGTTTAAAATTTGTGTTAGACTGATTGAATATTATCAAAGTTCAGTCCAGGGTTTTTTACTTCCACTTATAGTGATGTTCGTAAGCATATTATGAAAATCTCTTTATGTCACGAGCCCCCCTAGCCACGTTTCATTTTATACAATAGCGTTAGAATTAAAAGGGAAAAAAAATAAGATTTGACATTTAAAAGCTATGCGATCAGAAGTGTTAAATCGAAGGAATCGATGAGAAAGAAAGTACAAACTTTTGTTAGACTTGGTACAATGGTAGCTTCCTTATATCAGTCATTTGCAATGATAAGTACTCGTATTATTGTGTCTAAGGTAGAGCTATATTCATGCATTTCACTGTATAGATTTTTGTATGTCTGGAGTTTATATTGTAGAAACCTACCTATTGCGGTGTGCACTAGTGTTCATCTATCTATCTATCAAATAGTATAAGTAACAAAATTATGTTATCCACCTCGCTATTATTGTAACTAGGGAAGGAAGGAACATTTATGAAACGAAAACAACACCTAGCGTTGGATTCTTTCATGATAAAAAATGTATCCATAAATTGAAAGTAAGACAAGCACACCCTTAGTATTTGTGTTAATTACCTCATAAGTAAAGTAAAGCGATGCAAATGTACTATGTGGAGTCGTAAATAACATTATGAAAGTGTGTTGCGTGTCTATGAGTAATATACACGAGTTTTATGTTTTGCATTGCTATGCGATTGGTTTTTGTGCATGGGGTTGTATGTTTTGTAAACGAACGGGTAACGGGTGGTTAAAGTGGTGTAGTCTAGAACAGAAAAAAAAGTAGAAAGAAGGTATATTAGCTTCTTCTGTGCTCTAGGTAATAGGATAAGAAGTAGCCTGTTTACTATTTCAGGTCATGAACTACGTCCAGCTATTTCAGGTTCCAATAAAATGAGTCCGTCCGTGAAACTAAGATGTTATTGAACCACAAACGTTCGAACGAACTAGCTCAAGCAGGATTAGGTAAGTATCGTCTTTTTGTGTACATAGGTACTATATATATTCACACATACCTATGCCTTATGTTAGGTACTAAATATAATAATGCAGCTGCCACAAAATTTTAAAACAGGACAACCTCTACTAACTAGAAAAAAAAAACTTATAAAATATTAAACAAACTTATAACATCCTCTTTTTCGTCGTGGTTTTAAAACGGAGTTGAATAAATTTCTCAGTCTGGACTAGAACCTACTTCTGGACCTCTGTAACTTTGTTAGACTTCTTAATTAGCACTTAGAGTATAATTCATTCCTCTGAGCCTTGACCCTCTAATTTACTAAAACTTTGATAATTATGACATGGCGAAATTGATAAATTTATTATTAATCCCATCTTTACAAATTAAGTGTAATAATTTCACAAAATTGTTTAGGTAGAATTTGTTGTGTAGATAAACGTAGACATTCTAATTATGCTGCCCAATAAACCTCAAAACCTAGGTTTCCAAGTCCTATCTATAAACTCTATGTACTTAGGTTGAGGTAAAGTCTTGGGGTCTTGTCAACGCAAAAGGGAATAAATTTAGCATTCCTTAAATGCTGACGTTTGACGGACACCGAAGGTAACCGGTCTGTAATGTAAATTCATCTTACAGTTGTTAATTCATACCTTCCAAGAGTTTCATGACCCTTTATAGCCTTTGTGTACCTACAGCTTGCATGAATTTAATGTTTATGTAGGTGTGAAATACCACTCTAGTTTATAGCGCAAATTGCCCTGTATTTTATGCATAATTCATCCAACTAAATTTGTTTAAATTGCTTATTTCTTTCGACTGTGGACCTTTGATGATCGGCTTTGAAAAGTATATTTGGAAAATGCGATAGAATTATTCTTTCGAGGTGGTTTGGCGCGAAAAACAGCTTTAGCTGACAGCTAATGGTCAAATTGTGACGCGAAATTTCTGCAAAAATATACCAGTGTTCGTGTGATCACATTTAGAAGTTTGACTGCTGTAAATTGTGTACAGTGTCTGTCTGTGGTGGTTTTTAAGATGCTTTGTTTCAATTTCAATTAAGTTAAAGTTTTTGAGTAGTTTCGGAGATTACCTCCGTCAAACAAACAAATCAACATTACCTCTTTATAATATTAGTACTTATAGAAACGCTGACTCAATTTTACGACATTAACTTTTCGTTTATTATAATACCATAATGAGTTCAGATCTACATTGTTGCTAGCGAGTCGGGTTGTTTGATTTTCTATTAAGTATTGTAAATCCGTCTGTAATATTCAATCTAAATTTCAATTAAGTAGGGTGGGTGTACCAGTCCCAAACCACGTACCTGTGGTTGACCACTTACACATTCAATTGAATAAAATAAGAAAATGCGGGCATTTTTAAATAAATAATCCGTTTTGATATCTTGGCCAGACTTTTACCAACCACCCGATAATAACGTATGAGTGATTGCATCAACGATATCGCTACAATACTCTTTTAAACAGACTAGTGTCTCGTTCACTTGCTTTCCGGCCGCCATCACAGTTAGAAGTGCATGTGGATATAGTAAGTATAATCTTTAAAAATCACCTATTATTTCAAAGTCATTGTCATAAAGTTATATTATTTCGATAATTGAATGTTAACTGATGAGCTGGAAGCCATTATTTTTCATAGATAATGTCAAAATAAGGTAATTTTAGGAGTGGTTAACTACTGGAACACGCTTTGTACTGGGTTCCGATTGTTGACCAAGTGGTTTGCTACTGGTGATCGGCAATAATTTCTTGCTTTCACTATTTTTTTCATGGTGATGCTTTTGTTTGACAATTCAGTGCGTTTTAAATGTAATTCAAGTGGTATTTTGCAGTGTGTACCAGTAATTGACCACTGGTTTGTTATTGGTTCCCAGTTATAAAAAAGTGTTCCTAAGGATGACCAGATTAGAGTTTTATCGTTCTGTCTCATTGTTTTAGGTTCAAAAGCCCCCCCCAAAAAGGTATTTAAGTGTCTAGATAAAATTAGTAAAGAAGCGAAGATAAGGGAAACAAGTAGAAATTATGGTGTCACTCACTCGACTAGAATAAACAAACTAAAAATGAGACGTACAAAGGAAAATGAGATCACAAACCATCTTGACACCACAATAAGATTACTAATTAACGAAGTAAGTATAATAAATGAAAGTATTCTATAATAAAATTGTTTTATTATCACCCAAAAAGTGGTCAACTACTAGGACAAAATGTGGTTATTTATGGGAGCGCGCTGGTCAAACTTAGGTACATTCCCGTTTTTGGTATTTTTCTTAAAATAACTAATAAACTAACATATTTATATTGAATTTCTGTATTAATACTGCATTATTAATGAACAATAAGCACAAATACAGTTACTCTTCTCCGCTAAAGCTATTAATTACCAGTTTAGAGACTTTCAAAGTCAAAATCTCACCTTAAATGGTTTGGGACTGGTACACCCACCCTACCTAAGTTAGTACTTAATAATGGTACATAGGTATCTATTTACTTTTAAATTCTAATTTTATCTCGATAAGTTATAAGTAAGTTCGTATGTTAAAATAGGGGTATGATTATTCTGATTAGGTAGAGGTTATCTATACCTAGGTAAGTACCTACTTATGTTTTTTCTCTATTAAACGAAGGGATTTTATTTATTCACTCACCTGAGGAACACCATGGCAGGACATTTTTTGAATCGGATTTACTACTATTGAAGCTTTCACAATTATTTTTAGGTGCCTTTCTCATTTTCTCGCATCTAAAAATTATTCCGTCGATGCGACCGACGATCAGTAATAATTCTTTTTTTATGTTTTCCCGCCTTTAAGATCAGTGGCAATGACGTGCTGACTTATTCTACCAGCAAGAAAAAAAATACGTTGCATGTAAGTTTTTTTTAGTAGTGTAGGGACCTTATTGGAAAAATATTAATAGTACCTGCGTGTTTCCGTTTAGACAATATAGGTAATAATATACAAAAACCATTTTTATTTACCCACGGAAATCCTAAGAGCAAAATCACAGCATCTAACAAAAAAAAATCATATAATTCCAATACGAATTATGCGTAACGAAATGGTATAAATGTACTTACAGGGAAGGCCAACTTTCCTTCTCATCTGGAAACTAATAGCAAAATGTAAAGCGTCAAAATACTTTCACTTGAAAAGGCCTCGTTCTCAAAATTAAATGACCTGACCCTTGTACCGTTGTTCTAAATTACACAAAGATAATTATTTGATCTCGCGTATTAGAACTTGAAATTTAAATTTCATGGGGGAGGTATTAAATGAAATGGAATATCTCAAGTGGAACAGTTAGTGAACTATGTTCGTGGCCCTTGCTGTACTTTTCGCGGCGTTGAAGACCAGTGCTCAAGAGCAGTCGCTGAGCACTGTGTCTCCGCAGCACGCACCACCATTTTTGGATTTATTCGGCAGTGCATCAAACTATTTTTCGGATCCTATTCGGAAATCATACTCTGAATCCGAGAATTACGTATCATGCCCAAAGCCAGACTCTCTCACAGCATTTGCAAATGTTTTGGGCAGCGCCGCTAAGATCATGATATCGGCAGCCGTTATTTTAGTTCTGAAAGTGTTGGCGGGAAAACTTCTATTTATGCCCGTCGTATTCGTGCTGTTGATAAAATTGGGATTGAAAGCTTTTCTTCTGTGGCCAATGATAACGAAGATTATAAAATATTTTAAGAAGAAGAAGAAAGGTCATAAGTCAAGAGTTATCATGGATTGTTCTCCGCGGATAGCATGCGTGATACAACGGGCAACTAACGGAGGGTGGAGCAGCAACATAGGGGCTGCAGTAACTTTCTCACTAATTGACGACATTGAAGACGACAATTTGTTCGCTAAAAGTATGTTGACGATTTTAGCCGGAGATAAAGTTGCAGAGTGCATGTCGCTCGAGTGTAGTTCCGGAATCGATATTAGCTGACAGTTTAATGTTTACCAACATACGAGTATGTAGGACAATGCGGTTTAGAATCGCGACCCAGATATTTTTAAGCCAAACTACAGTAAAAATGCAAGGTTGCATTGTGATTTTAACTTTATAAATATCATGTGTGTGGATTTCTGCAGTTTATACACGACCACCATGGATCGAGCTCACATCTTTTTCGTAGTCCTGCTGAATTTCTTATCAGTACAGTTAACGTTTTGTGGGACAGGAGAGCATTTAATATATCTCGCGCCTCCGAGCTACGAGCGTTCTATGAATGCCCGGCCAATCATTCAAGCTCAGTTTCACCCTGCCAGTGGAACTATACAACAAGGTATAATGTTACCACAAGAACATCTGATACCACAAGAACGCATACCAGAAGAATATTACTACCAGGAGCGCATGATGCCACAGGAGAGTGCGTTGTATGAACAGCGTTTGGTGCCTTCGGAGGGCATGCTATCTCAAGAACGGATTGTGCCTTTAGAGAGTACGCAGAATCAGGCACACTCTATAACTCAAGGCAATATAGTGCCGGAACGATTGATGTCTCAAGAAAATCGAGAACGTGTTTTACCTAAAGATGCACCGAAAAACATACCAAGCCTGCAGCGTACGTTGCCTCAGGAACCCCGCAAAGACATGGCTCAAGAGCGTATGGTTTCTCAAGAAAACGTGCAGAGGATGATCCACACCAATCCGTCTCAGCCACAAAAAAAACAGGAGCAAGCTAGGACCGAAGACATCACAAAAGAGGACAGAGCTGTGAAGGGTGGGTACGAATATCCTCATCAGCCGTACCCTCAATCACCAGCATACGGGTACAGCTCAGCATCACCAAGTTACAACGCTCCTGCACCATCAGCCCCGTCGTACTCCGCAGCAGCCGCTCCATATTCACCTCCAACGCACCCTGAACCGACTAAGTTCTTAAAACCAGATATTACAGAGCTCGTTAAACCAGTGACCGGAAAAATGGCTGGCAAACTGAACGGCTTGGTTGGACTAGTGCTATCCCTACTCAGTTCAGGAAAAGGGCTGGAGCTAACCGGTATAAAAGATCTGTTGATTGATGGGATATTGAGGCCGCTTTTAGTTGCGAAGGGAGGTCTCAAGGTGTTGATAAGCAAGCTGTCTATCCCCGTCGTTGCTTTGCTGCTGATAAATGTGGAGGTGTTAATCACTGTATGGTGGTTATGGGAAGACTGTTCAGCTAGAGAGAATGAAGTCACTAAGCCATTGTACCCAACTGCCTCGGCTCCAAGTTACACGAGCAACTACAGATAGCTTGTGAAGAATCTAATGAAACCAGTTTATATTATAAGTATTTAATTGTACTTTAGGTTTTTGAGACTGAATAAAGTGTATAAAGATGATTGATAATGAATAAATAGCGTTTCGGTATAAAACAGTATTACAGTATTTTATTTGGTTCTTATTCTATTATATTTATTCAATAAGTTCAAGTTGCGTAGGATTCTAGATCTATTCAAATAGCCCATTTCAAGTTATCCCAAATCAACATAAGAATAGAATACAGACCATTGCCTACAATCTAGGATATCTGGGTCGTAAATTTTCGGATCAATTTCCATTAAATTTCACCTTCCAGTTAGAAATATAGCAAGCGTATTAAGTAAGGCTTGGACTTCATAAATTTGCTTGCAATGTATTTCTAAGAATTCCAAGTGCGCATTTGGTTAGGCGAAGTGCAATTTACTCATCTGCAAATATTTCTGTTCCGTTCACATTGAAATCATTGAATGTGATCAAACTAGGTAAGAAAGTTTAAAAAATAAAAAAAACATGGTGTAGGTAGAACTAGGTAACACATAAATGGTCATTTTTCACTCACTACTGCATTAACTTTTACTATTTTCTATACCGGTCTTTATTATTCCCTCACGCAACTATTAACCTACATAAATTCCCTAGTAATAAAATAGTAACTACGAAGTTGGTAATACATATTACAGAATCGTGACATAAAGGGCGAAGTTAATTAGATTATTCACTCAATTTCTTTAGTATGCCAGGTGACAGATGTCTGCATCGGCTATGTCAAACTACCCTATTACTGCTAATTGGGTGAGCTAAGGACTCCCGGACTAGCGAGAAACCAGGCATGGGATGCCGCGACCTGATTCAATAAAAGGTATCGATTTTAGAACAAGAGGTGGTTACTGTTTTTTTATCTCGTAGGTAATTAATTTGTCGGAATTTATAGGCCAAAATATGTACCTACTTTGTTTATGTTCACCGATTTATCTGCCAAAAGAAGACCGATTTTGAAAAGGTGTAACATCCGAGGTGTGTTCATATTTTTTGAGTGAACAATGATCTTCAGTGTTCATTGAGGAATGCATAATAAGAGTGAAGGAAATTGCTCTTGGTACAATAATAAAGTCGTTTGTTTTTAATTTTGCAACTTGTCCTGACGACAGTATTTATGATAATGGTTTTTATTATGATCATCGTACTGGCACATAGCATTAAAAACTTACCTATTGTTTTTAATCATGTTAAAATCACGGACTCACATCAGCTCGTTACGGAGCACCTACGTTCATTAAGTTCATCTAATTGTCTGGACGTCTGACCGAGCTGTTCGTTAGCAATGGCGGACACTGAATTATTGTTTTTGGTTTTAAGTTTTACTTTTGGAAACATAAATGAAGATTGACTTATTCGAATGTTGAACTGTTTGTGAAATGTAATGTGCTTCCTTTGCTAGTGAAGGGAAATTCAGCAATGGTTTGTTTGTTTGTGTAGTTTTGTATTGGAAATATATAGGTATAAGTACTTAAGCATATAATATAATACTGACACTATACATAAACTTGTAAAAAAATATAGTAAACAGTCGGTTTCAGTTTTGGTTAGATCATGCCTTGGATTTAAGCAGGTGTTACCTTTATTTATGTATTGAAAACGCTTTTCAAAATTTCAAAGTTTTTTTAATCTAAATAAATTGGATCACGTTTTACTCATCGCTTTTCACACATGAAAACATATCTGCTAAATGGTTTAATAAATACAGGGCATGGTAAAAACGGCGTAAACGTGAGTGAAAGCATGAACAAATCGCGATTACACACAAATTATGCCGAACGGTTGTTAGTCGCTTGCTTTATGGGAACGTTTGCTTCCAAATTCAAATCGTGGATGCGTTCATTTGAATTCGTTCTTTTTCTTTTTTTGTGTTAAGTTTTGTGGCAAGGTATCATTTTTGACACATTTGACTTTTGTCAAACAAATTGGATTTTGAATGTTGTAATTCCTTATTTAAAAAAAATTTAAGTCTTTCTTCGTACGTATTTAATCCTTCTGTTTGTTTTTATATTTATACGCAACCTTAAATTTTATAGTCTTCCAAAATTAAGTTTTTTTTGGTTCATCTATCCAGTTCAGACAAGACAAGTTCACATTAAATGTTTTTTTAATCTACAAATTTTAAGATATGGATTCCTTAGTAGGTAAGTACCTACTTAGTTAGTTTCTGGCTAATAGTTTTGTAAGTTTGGCAGGTACCTACCTACCTACTCAACACAACAACAGCTTATCAACTCAAATATGCTCTTCAGTAAATTATCTTGTTTTCTATATCCATAACCACAAAGCTAAGGTTTAATAAACTGTATAATAAAATACTCTCTTGATTTCCATAGAAAAGCCCTCAAACCCTTCACATTTTATTCGGATTTCACAAATGATCAGACAATTTGGTTGAAAACAGGGATTTATCTGAAACCTTCAGTAATAGGGCCGTGAAATTTTGCATGTTACAGTCAGTCGTAAGAAGCTGAGCAACTTAAGTGAGCATTTCAGCATAGGCATATGTATTTTAATATTTCATAGGTAACTTATTTTTATAATCTTATGTTTGGATAGCATTATTATTATTTTATTAAATAACACATAGAATACCTACAATTCGAGAGAAGAGGTGGACGAATATTATAAAGAGTTTTGCAAAAGAACTACTTTGTTTAGTACGATTTGAAAAACATTTTTTTTATTTAAGATGATGCTTTGTTCCAGAATATAAATCTAGGCGAAGCCGAGAACAACCACTAGTACACACTATGTGCATTAAGACATTCACAACTCCTACTAAAGTGCAAAGTGCGTTAAAAGCATCTTCACGCTCTAAATAATGCAAGGTAAGTTTGAACAGATATTTCGACATGCAATTAGTACGACTCGCTTTTTATAGCAATCAAAGTAATCAACCTACCATATCATTGTATGGGTACGTACTTTTGATCATGACAGTTGTTTAGTAGCATAATTGTTTTGTTAATTATAATTAAATGGTACCTATTTGTTGTATCATAATATAATTATGTACCTAGGTTATTTCAAAATAATATAAATTCTAATATGCTGAGTAGTGAAGTAGAAGTATGAGCTGGAAATCCGTTAATCGTGCTTGTGGATAATCAGACAGACTATCATAATATTCTTGATTAAAAATCAGGAAGTTTGTGAATGAGTTTTTATATTTTTAGGTAGTTACTTACTTACCTATGATTGTGTTTAAATCCTATCTTTACCGCCTGTATTTTTATTATTGTCTAACAGATTTGTACCGCCTCGGCCAAAGTCAGGCAGAAGCTAGTATTTAGATACCGATATATTATGATACAACAAATAGGTACCATTTAATTATAATTAACAAAACAATTATGCTACTAAACAACTGTCATGATCAAAAGCGTACCCATACAATGATATCGTTGTATACGTACTTTTGATCACGACGGTTGTTCGGATACGTAAATATTGACTGTAAGCACTTTATACGTTTTGTTGATCTTTTATGTTACTCTGGCAGTGTTACGGTTTACTGCTATATCTTATGTCAGTTCGGAAGTATTATTTTATCTGTGGTTCGGACTAACTACCTAAACCATAAAAAGGAAATCAGATTTCACCTTGGCCAGTTTTACGGGTTGTGTTTTGTGGGATTATCTCATCCAATCGTTTTGGCAGCTTGGTGAGGTGATTGTGTGTAATTAAATAGGCGATTAGATAGAAACTTTTAACGACCAGATATTATTACTGTCTTTACAATACATAATAGTAAAGATGCTAAACCATTATGACATCTTGAAGACAGAGGTAGGTACCTTAAGCCAGAGAGCGTGCATGAAGAATGTTAAGAGAGTGAATGAGGGGACAGAGATGTGTCAGGATCGTAGCAAGTGGAGGTCCGTGGTCTCTACCTACCTATGTATGACATAATTATGTGTTTGTTTTACTGATTTAAACCCCTATACAAATCTAACAATCTCAAGGCACCAACCTTGGCGTGGCATTTGCATTTAAGCTGTGGTGATGCAGATGCTAACGGATTTAATAGGAACAGTTAGGTAGGTATATCAAAATATTGCGATGTGAATGAGGTAATGTGCAATATAACTAGTTTTCACTACGGACGTCATGTCTAAATGCGAAAAATAATTAAGAATTTGTTTGGGAACTTAAAAGCAAATCAATTATGATACGTAGACGCAGACTCCGTCTTGTATGACAGGCTTTTTAGGTTTCTAAAGATGAGCTCTATTTGTTGCTTTGTACACATTTTTTTCGAATTACGAGTACGAGTTAGGTGGTTGAGTTTTAGATATTTCTCAGACTTTAAAAACTTATTTTTTATTTTTTGTTGTAGAACATATTCACTATGTTATATTTTTTAAGTATAGGAAAACTGATAGATGAAGATCGCTCTTAGTTCGCATTTTTATAGACTTACAAGTTTGTTACAGTTCAAATAAAAGTTATTTCCATTGTTATCTATTTAATGATAACTTGATAAGTAATAAAAATACTGTGCAAAAATATTTTTCACTGTCCTATAGTTTCAAAGGTAAAATATCTTACGAAGAACTTATTAAATTGTAATATGATCTTTTACAGCTTTGTTAATCAAACTAGTCCTGTTATAGATTCATAGCTCTATTGTGACGGGGGCAAAGGTTCAGTGCTATGCAAATTCCAACCGTAGGAAAACCTATACAATTCTATGAATGTCGCAGTGTACGGGAAACAGTAACGTTGCGAGTGCTCAAAGATACATGTTGCAGGTTTAGTGTCGAAACAAGAAGTATCGTTGTTTTTCGAAAGTTGCTCTGAATTTTTGAACAAAGCGTGCTAGGTTCGACTAGTAGATGTATTATGTGGTCTGCTTTGAGGAATTTAAATGTCTAATGGCTTTGCCTTTTGTTTGCGAGTCAAGATAACCCATCTTGAGTTTACTCGGTTTACATCAAATCCCACTCTGTAATTATTTCTGTTTAGTCCATCCATCTGAGCTTATGTTGTACGAATCTTGAATAGCTACTTGATTTAGGATAACCTAAAGAACTAAGAATTTGTTTTTTTATCTCAAAATATTTAAAGTCAATAATAAATTCTTCTGAGCCAATGGTCAAATTTGGTGATGGAGTTAAGCGCTCAGCTGTTTAATGCCACTTGCTGTCACCTATCCAAATTGTAACCTCTCAGAACGTTATATTAACACAACGGGACATTACTCCGGAAGAATCGAAACATTGTCGGTATCTAAATCGACAGTAATTTTTACGTGAGTAATGTCCCGTTGTGTTAATATAATGTCTAGTACAACTCACGATAGTCTCAGAACGTTGCTTAATTTAAACGTACGTCTATCAAGCTTCGCCACAAGCGATTTTTTTACTTATTTTTATTTGAAAATTAAATTGTAAGCTAGTTTCATTACGTCTTGTCAGTTTTCAATGCGGCATAGAACGTAAATTGTGTCAGTTTCGTGTGACGACTATGAAGGGTTCCGGACCCAAGGGGGTCTCCTATTGGTTGTCTATCAATGAACTCCTTCCAAATGAATATTGGAGCTACGTAATGAGTATTGACATTTTATTGTTAAGATCCTTGAAATTTCTTGCTTCGATATTCAATTATGCGATGACTGTCGGTCATAGAACAGGGTAATTGTTGATAGCCATATTTATGTGGGGCACAAATACTGAAAATAATTAACTAGCATTTGTCAATGGCTTCGCTCACCTAGATAAAATTGGTCTGTGATGTATTTCAAGTATTTCAAGCTTCAGCTCAATCCGTTCACACAAATTCTCACGCTTATTATATTAGTAGAATATGTAGTAGGAATATTTTTTACTCTTATAGTGTAATTGCTTATGTTTTAATCTCTCTCAAAATAATAGTTCTACTAGGAATAATATTAGCCAAAGGTCTGGTTTATTTCATTAGCTTTTGTACCTAATTCTGTGATTTCTGTCTAAGCATCTAAGTACACAAACTTTTCTGAGTCGTAAAGGCGAGCGGACTAAGCCCAAGATCTTTTACTGACTGACCTAGTTTGGACGCTGGTTACAGAAACTTAATCAAAAAATGTCCGTAGCCAAAATATCATGTCAGATTTTTTGAGATTTGTATTGAATTTGTTCGTACGTTTGTTCGTATGAGTAAATGGCCAACTCTGGTGACGGAGTTTTTAGTTTCTTTCATTTAATTGATGATGTTTTGTTTCAACATTATAGTACAGTATAGTCGGCAAAGCCAGTCGTGCATCAATGGACTTTTCGTGTCGAAAAGTTTATATGTGCTTTAACACGAGCTTTAAACGGTGAAGGAAAACATCGTGAGGAAACCCGCAGCTAGTCAGCTCCACACGTATTGACCATTGTCTTTCCTGTGGATATGGCCGGCTACAGTGTCCCGTTAAGTGTAGGTAAAGATTGCATCCTGACGCTGTATAAATCATATATTATAGATGCAAAGGCCATGTCAGTAAATTTTTTTTAAACAATTTATTTTGTTTACTGGCCCATGCCAAGACTTTAATATCTAAGCTTTAACTTTAGCCCCTATTGCTTATTTTTTACTATCCTGTTTAACCCGCAAGGAATTCGCTGCCGGTACATTTATCGATATGTAGTACCTACCTATCAAGTCGTTTGACCTTCATAACAGTCCATGGAATAGGTGACAGAGGTACTTACGTGATACAAATACCTATTAGCCAAGTATTATGTTTCTTTGCGGCCGCGGTGAAGAGGAAAAGAAACAGTAGATATATCAAGTTGAGTTTATTGTTTTGAGCTTCAAAAACACGATTCTGGTAAGTAGAGGAGGTATTCCCAAGCAATTTTTTTTATTTTAGGGGTTTCATTTCTGTGGATAAGTTTTATTCTAAACATTGACCTTAATTTCGGTTCTTACATCTTAGGGTTACATTATTATCTTTCGAAAGCAATAGTAACATAATCTTTATAAAAACTGAATGCGTCCCATCAAGTTTTCAGTTTAAAGAATAGTCGAGATAAAATCCGAGACCAAAAATCCGCAGATGTACAAGTTCAGTGACACACGAGGTCTAAATCACCACACTAAAGCAGCAATGGATGGACAGCTCGTTATTCTACACGAGGAGGCCATTTAAGAGGAAAAGATGGGACAACGGGACATTCAACATGATGGTAAAGAAACTTGTAAATTGATTTTTTTCTGGGTTACAAAATCTCATCAGCTTTTGATGCTGTTTCATGTACTTAATTTGAAGTATCACAAACTGAACATTCATGGCTTTTAAATTCATTTGTTCAACGTAATAATAACAAAATAAATATTCGGTGGCGCTAGTTTGACCCATACAGGACCCTTAACACTTCTGATCACGTTACTTTTGCCATCGAATGCCAATTCCCATAGATAAGTACATATCCTATTCTAAAGCAATTGTAGAAACGTAATACGGCTAGGAAACTTATTCGACTTCTCTACCTATAACTTTAAATAGATATTTCGTGATCTTAAATTGTGTTTAACTACTTCGTATTCAAATTCTCATCTCCCGAGCGACACCCCAAGCGGTGACTATATGTATACATAGATAAACCTAGACATCACTTCATCGTCTTACCTAGTCACTTCTCTCAGAGGTACATTTCTCATTTCTATCAAACGTCAATACAAGATGCGTGTTATCCTTAACATGTGTTGAATAATACATACAAGTTAGCATGGTAAGTGAAGTTGTCTACATAGCTATGTATATGTGTAGATTCTACTCTCAGTTTCACTACGTTGGCTATCTAAGTATGTAGCCTTTGTAAGTTCATTTAAAGGTCTTAAATATCTACATGAATGCATGCTTAGTAAAATAGTTTTGATCCGAAAAACGTGCGAATCCTAGCCGTGTTTCAATTAACCTATCGCATCGGAAAATGCAATGCGCATTTACAGGAGTTATAGGTAAAGGAAAACTAAACGGAAACCAGTAAGCTTTTTAATAGCGGCGACAGCTTGCAAAGTTTCAACTGTCACGTTTCTAATGCAAATACTGCAAAATATAGGTATACTGAATGTAGGTATACTATGTATTTGGACATACCTCTGATTATCCCTTTTTATATCATAAATGAATCTTGAACGCTTAAAAAATCTGAGGAAATTATGTATACCACCCTTTGGGAATACAGTTGTGAATATTGTGTGTGAATTTCGTGCTACGGCGTAGCACTGCTACGCCATATTTTTACAAACCAATTTTGAACAGGCGTTTAAAATAAAATAAAATACTTTAATTTGAAAGGTGTATTTTGATAAGGGTACCTTTCTTAATAAATCTTACGAAAATTCACATGCTCGACACTCAGCACTTAGTGCCTTCTCTCATTTCACATTATGCTACTCTCACGACACATTTACGCTACAGAATCACCTCAACCGAGCTCTGTGTATACTCTCAAGAGTTTTAATGTTACACTTAAGGCTACACTTGGCGGAAATTCTGTTGCGTATCTTCGGCGGCGGAACATTCTCGAACAGTAACTCACTTGCAAAATGTGTAGACCGATTAGAAGACCTATTAAATGAGTATATAGTAGACTTTATTTATTGTAACGTAAGTTCAGCAACGTGATTTCAGTCAAATTGGGTTCTATACATTATATAAAACTAAGTTTATACATAATTTACATAACATCACAAAATAAAAAAACAACTCGTTGAGCCAATTATATCATACAAAAATAATCCTTGTAAATTCCTGAACGTTAATTTCAGTTTTTAAGGGAAAACGTGGTTTACCTGATTATAATTCACAAGTCTAAGGCCTTTAACAAAGTGAAGCTGATTAATTGAACAACAAGATAAATCGTAAACCCTCTAGCTCTAGGAAAAAATGGGTCAATATTCCCGGAGAAAAGCGAACGCAAAAACTGTATCCTAAAAACGGTAACGTTGCAAATAGGGTTTCAACCTATTTAATAGCTATTAGGTTAGGTACCCTTATTTGAAACGATCTAAAGAGTATATGAGACTTTTATCACCTGTCTTATTCAACTCCACAAAAAACGGAGTAGCATGTATATAACTAAACTAGCTCCGTCCCGCGGTTTCACCTGCGTAAGTCCCGTTCCCGCGGGAATATCGGGATAAAAAGGAGCCTATGTCACTCGCCATCCCTTCAACTATCACCACACAAAAAATCACGACAATTCGTCACCCCGTTTTGCCGTGAAAGACGGACAAACAGACAGACAGACAGACAGACACACATACACACACTTTCCCTTTTATAATATTAGTATGGATGGATGGATATGGATTACGGAACAGCAGCTTGTTTTCATTCAGAAGTCTACTTAAAATAGTTTCAGGGAAAACTAGATTTTTAAACAAGAGTCAGAACGTCATTACCGTCCGAATCAGGTTGGTGGATGTTCTTGCGTACAACATATTTTCACGTCTTTTGCCCATCTGTAATTTTGTCCTTCAGACCAATTAATAAATCGCGTGGATAATTTTCTAAAACTGCTCTTACACGTTGATAACAGACGTTCTTTTTACGAGTACAAATCACAAAAAAAATGAATCGAGGTTGTCCGTTACTATTAAAGGCTTAAAGTACAAGATACCTTCTGAGAATAAAAGTAGAGTATGTGTGATGGTTGTCTTGGTTCGCAGTGGAGTGTTTGTGTGGCGTGCGACGTGAAGGTGGTTGTGGGCGGTGAGCAGGCAGCGGGCTCAGCGCGGCGGCTGTGGGGCGCGCAGCGGCGCGAGTCGATCCGCGCACCGGCCTGACGTCGCCGCGGGCCGGCGCACTCCGCACTCCGCCGCGAGCCTCGGCACCCTCGCACCCGCGCCGACCGACTCCGCGCTGCCGAGCGCTGCTCCGATACAGCCGCGACGCGACATCCAGTGATATCGGTGACTGTTTATTGTGATATACAAGGAGACCTATCCTCCCAGTGGTGAACCATCCTCCCTTCATCATCTCGACCGAGTGAAAACAAACAGATCGCAGAGCATTAGCGCAGGCGCGACGTCCGCGAACACCATGAGAGCGGCCATCTTGGCCGAGGACGCACTTTCGCCTCGCCCTAGCCTCGGAGCCTGATCCGAGACCTCGATAACGAACTCTCCGGGCTCCGCGATGCGTCGAGAAGGAGGATCCGCGTCGAGCGCCCTGTGAGACCGCTATCGATCCGGTGGCGCGATGGCGCTCAAGTGAATGCGGACATCGAGAGCGCGCCGCAGGCTCTGCGCCCCGAGTGAGGAGGCGGCGGCCGTCGGAGCGGTCGCACGGCATGTGAGAGCGGACGCGCTCGTGGTCGGGAGGCGGCGGGTCGGGCCGAGGGCGCGCCATGGGCGAGGAGTACGCGCGCTCCCCGTGCGAGCGCTTCCCCACGGCGGGCGCGTTCAGCGTGGCGCCGCCGGAGCGGCTCAGCCCGCCGCCGCCCGCGCCGCTGCCGGACCGCTTCAGCGCGTCGCCGCGTCGCGTGCGCCGCTGTGCCGAGGCGGAGCGCGCGCGCCGGCCGCGCTACGTGCCGCCGGCGGCTCACGTGCCCGTCGAGCGGTACGTGCCGCGACCGCCGGCGCCCGCGCCGCACCGCCCGCCGCCGCCCGGCTACTGCCCGCTGCAGTGCAGGCCTCCGCCGGCGCGCAAGTGCTGCGGTCCGCAGTGTCGCGAGGACATCGCCGCGTCGCCGCCGCCGTCGCGCTACGTCGAGTACGTGGGCGCCGCGGCAGCGCGCCGCCTGGCCTGCACGCCGCCGCCGCCGCCGCCGCCGCAGCTGCAGCTTCCGTGCGACCAGCAGGAGCCTCCGTGCTGTGTGCAGGCGCGCCGCCGTCCGCAGCCGCCGCATGATTGGTGAGTGCTATCATTTATTGCATCGATCCACACCGGAAACATCAACACGGCTCGGCCGCGTTCGATCAAATTACGACCCTCCATCCGACTCCCGCAATTATCTCTGTCCATACTTTACCTTAAAAGTGCTCGAGCTTGCTCGGTAAGCTATTTTCTCGAGTAGATCTACTTCACGCAAAGTGGAATGGAACGTCTCATATTTTTCTCATCTATTTTCTAACACTCTCCATAATATGTACTTGACATGAAAACGTTGGCTTGAGGCAGCGGTTGCTTTACATGAAAATATAATATTCATGCTGGTTGTAGACTTTTCTAGAAATAACATCTTAAAACATTGAAGGGTTTACAGTTCCATAGATAATCAGGCAGACTCTACGTCTGAATCTAGGTCTCCTCCGGTGGATTCATTAAGCGGCGGGTTTTCAAAAGGTTAAATTCACGATGATGATGGTCGGCTACCATTATAATTGGTTAATATTTTGTGGATGGAATTGATAACGAGTGATTGATGACGGTGTAACGATCGCGGCGCACATTCGCAAAACGACTGACATTCAAGAACTGATTGCTTTTTCCGTACCCTCGGTGGAGTTATCCCGTTTCTGATTTTGACGAAATCTTTTTGAAAAATATTCTCATTTGTCACGCGATTCTTTACCTTGGAACTTTCACTTTAATTTATTACTCCGTATTACACATTGTCTAATTATCTCGTTCGAAAAACCTATCAAATTCCACCTAACCAATTACGTTGTACCTACTCCTTATTTTTGTATGTAAAAGCGAGCTTGTACAGAAGTGCTTGTGTATTCACAGTTACTCGATGTTTTTCAGGTGAACGAATAGTGATATTTGATAGCTAAGCACTCTCATTATGTTGCCTTTGTGTTTAAGTTCGTGGCAATGTACTGTTTTAAATTATATGTGAGTATAAATAACATTTGTTTAGGAGTTGATGAGTTGTCTAATAATTCACATCGGAAAGAGCGATGTTATAGTATCGGTACGGTATCAAACAATGCGAATATTCACTTATATTGTTAAACATTTTAGGGTTCAATGATAAATGTTTATGTTAGTGACGTATGTTTAAGGTTAACAGCTTTTAATACTTCGATATGTTTAGTTCAAAAACTGGCAAGGTTAGAAATATTTTCCGGTGTCCGAATGCTAAAATTAGGCAACCTTTTTAAGAATCGGTGGTAATATATTATTATGGTATGAGCGAGCCGATCTGATGATAGAATGAGGAGCTTTTTCATTTCACATTTCTGAACTTTGATTTGTGTAGATATTATTTGTCGCCTTAAATAACCATTGATTGGCTATGATTAGGTATCATCAAAGTTAATCATGGTGCCTTTCAAAAAATACAGTTGACTTTGTGAAAGTATATTATAAGGTAAACATTTGGTGTGTACCAATCACACACCAAAATGTTAATGAACTTTGAATTTAATATTTCTTTAGTCGTTTATGAACTTTATACAATCAGCTAGTGTCTTTATTCAAGTAGTTCTAATGTGAATCTCATCTATATTAACTTTAGCAGCAGCAATTTTCTCCATCACATATAAACGTAGAATTATCTGCATTGATCCTAGATACCGCTCATCCCATATTAAAAACAGACGGCAGATTTTTCACCTGACACTATTCAAGCCAATGCTGACCGGTATCCTTTTAATTTACTGAAATCACTACTAAAATACTTTGATGTATGCCTTAAATTCTGTACAGACCGAAATCGACAGTACGTACATTCCACTAGGCCGACACGGATCTTAACACACACATAATTACGTAATTATTGTTAGTACAATACCCAAAGTCAATTGCGTATCGGCTAAATTAGCCGCAATAATCATAGAGAAGCCCCATCTGGCAACCCTACTAAGCGACATTAAAACCGTTGTTTCCTAAAATAAAGGTTCGTCCAATAAATGCAGCATGAAAATATTATGGCAACTTTGGAATTGTACCAACAAAACGTCCTATATGGCTTTGTTTTGTATTCTAAATTCAAATACGTAACTATCCGTTTTATTACTTTGTATTGAGTTGCTTTTGTTCATTTGCCAGGATTTTGTAAATTGTTTATTAAAAAGCTAAAGCTAATCTTCATTATACAAATCATTATTAATTTGTTTGATATAGTATACCTACTTACATCTTCATTATGATATTATATACTACGTCTATATAGTAGGCATATACGAGTAGGTAGGCCATAAAAAGCGTGTTGCGTTCATGGCGAGTATGTGTTGTTTAGCAAGACCTTGTTTTTTCTTTCTTTTTTGTTGAACAAGTGACATCTGAATTTCGACTGTTGAATCTTAATTTAGAATGTTTCAATCATTTCGTTCACGATTCGATTTCCTAACATCAAAACTTTACGAACGCAAAGGAATAGGTACCTACCGTTCAGGGCTCAATATTTTGCCCGATCCATACTTCAAATACCTCTGACTACCAACTTGAGATTATCTTCAAAGGCTCACAAATGCTTGAAGATCTGAGCCTGTAGCCATTATTACAAGCACTTCGAATCGATAATCTTTCTTCCTTTTCTAATCCTTTGGTTTGACACTTCTGACCACGTGACTTATCGTCATCGTATGGCAACACCTATATACTCGTATTTTCCTGTGGCTAAGCGATTGTAGAAATGTAATTTGGCTAGGGAGGCTGAGCAGATGAGTAGCGTTCGTTCAGCTCGTCCTTATGAGCAAGTGGTTAGAGTTTTCAGGCCGCCTAAAAGCCTCCGAAATTGCTTAACGACGTGATGGCTTGATGAGATGAGTAGCGTACAGACGTGATACATACGTCATTTGTATAATTCTCATCTTATTCTAGTTTTTACATCGATTTACCTTTTACTTTTTTTGTTAGGACGTGATTGTAAGACAGATATAATAAGTAAACAAAATATTTTAAAAAATTGTTAGATAATTTAGCGTTAAATGGTTTATATTATTCTGATAGAAGAAGACAGGGTCACCAGACCGAATAAGTGGTGATTAATGCTAGACTTGAGCCAGAACAAGGCTGAGCCGCGATGTAAATGGATTTAGCGAAGTGGCTTTCAAAACGTGATCTGAGACAGAAGTGAAGCTCGCTTTGTGCTTGAATACTTTGTTCTATGCCTAAATCCTGTCTTTTTACTAGTATACCAACACTTCCTAGTAAAGTTTCTAGTATCGTGTTTTTGTATGTTGCTCTTGTGTAGTTATTTCTCTCTTATTTGAACTTGCGTTGTAACGTGTGGGTGTGTGTGTCAATAAAGTCCTATCTATCTATCTATCTTTAGAATGGTCAGAACTTTACATACCTATGTATAAGTAATATATGAAGCATTCCTCACACCCAAATGAAGTGCGTAGCGTACCAAAGTGCTGCCACATATCGCACCCGTTTTGGTAAACATCATTCAGAAGTCAATGGTTTCATTCATAAAGATTTATCAAATGAAGGTTCCAAATATGTTTTTTTCATGTTACTCCTATGGCAACGAAAAGATATAGTAACTGATTTAATATCGGTTTTAGCTACTATATGTTTACTGATCCCGTATGCACAAGGGGTTAAGTTTTTAGCCACTATTTACACAGGGTTCACCTAATGGCAATCGTCCACCGCCAGCTAAACTAACTTAGTGAAGCTTCAATACAACTTCTTGTGATGTGATATCAGTTACCTACCTACACCCTACATCAGGTACACCTACTTATATGTGAAATCATTTAGCAGTCGTAGCGTAGATAATGTGATTAAACCGAAAGTAACTTTCTTGAATTCTAAATTCTCTTAGAGATAGTAATTATTCACGTTAATTATTACCAGTTTGCTTTTGTGTTAAAAAGTCGAGTTACTCAGAATTTTCTTATCAAAGTCTTTTATAAAAAACTTAGTTTCAAACAATCTTGGGAGTGTTCGAGCGAGCGTTATTTGAAAGAAGAAAAAAAAAAACAATTTTTGTTCAAAATAAAAGAACCTCTCTACGAGCCACCTGTTTCATTGAATTTGCTAAAGACAGAGATCTACATTTACATTGAATATGCGTCATTGTAGTGTCGGTCGAAAGATGACCTCTGTGGAGTAGTGGGTGAAGGCTTGCCTGAGACGCGAAGGTTGCGGGTGCGATGTCCTCCTCGGGATATATGTTTGTATATTCTGTAACCATTTATATGTTTCTGGTCTGGGTGCTTTTCTATCTATTCTTGTGTAATGTTTAGGTCAGTTGCCAGTTGGTCAGGATGTATGAACGTAGATTGGTTATTTGTAGCGAGGCCGTATGTACTAAATAATAGTTCGGCAAACTTGATACAAGGTTTAGTTTTGGGTTCGGGTATTTAAGACCTAGCCTCTCTTCGAAATGATGGCACATTCTCGAGATCTTTCTTTATGATTCTCCTCTAAGACTACTCTATATAAATAACAATTCGGTAACATATTTCGGCTTATTGTACGTTGTTTTCTATGTATATTATTGTATGTCTTTAAAAAAACCCGTGTAGTTAAAAAGCGCTGTAGCATTAAATTGCTTAGCTTTAGACTAAATAACGCTGTGTCACAGAATAGAGATGGCTGTGTGAAATATACAATTATATAAAAAAATATTCTATTTAATTACTTTATCATACCTGGAGTTTGTATGAAGAAAGTGTTATTTTTGACTGTCACTGTTCCGCTTTTTATGAGTTCGCTCACAATTAAATTCAGGTCACCATGGTTCTGTTTATCAATTCAATGAACTCATGCCTATCTCTAATATCAACAAAAGGATAACGATTTTCACGAACAATCCTTATCAGTATAACTACAATCGTGATAAGAGTGGGTGTAAGTTCTGTAATTCACAAACTATTTAAAACATTTTGACATAATTGTGTGGTCATCAGTGGTTTTGTGATGTGAAAAGTGTAGTGTGCGCTGTATCTTTGTCGAGTAATGGATAAAAAGTAAGTGTTTTTGTATTCATTGAATGAAAGTGAAATTCATCGCATTGCGTATAATTGACCTGGAAATGTTTAGTTTCAAGGTCGATTAATGCTGACAATCGCAGTGTATACAGTTTTACAAGTACTCGTATGGACTCGTAACTATTACGATCTATGTCATTTAGAAGCTAGTTTTTTCATGGATAAGTAAAATTGGTACTAAATGGTAAAATGAAATCAACTCTAGCACTGTCCTTATTCGCTTCTTTAAAATCGAGCATTAAAATGGAAAGAATAAATACGGGTAAAGACAAGTTGAAATACAACACGGACGCAGGATCTTCGAATCAAAAATCGAGTCACTTACGTAATTGAAATAAAGATTTTAGTCTTATAACTAAAATGGCAACGAACTGAATTGGTGGAAGATTTACCACTAAAAGGAACTTATAAAAGTTTAAGGATCACGTCAGATTTCTTCACGAATTTGACATTTCTATTACTCAAGGGAAATTGGACTAAACTAGTTGGAAAATTCAGAGAAATCAGTTTCATAACTTGTGTAGATTTTTGCAGACTTTCTTTTCAAATTTTTTTGTGAATTAAATCATTAAAGAAAACGCCGAGTACAGTTTCATTGTAATGACTTTTACACTCGTGATAAATATATTAAAATTTTTATTTGTCTTTAGCGAAAATTATTGGACACAAATTCAAATTATTGAACTGGATTTTATGGTACTGGCGAAATCCCACTTGATCGTTATAATGTTTTCTTTATTTTAAATCTTTCTAAACAGTTATCGCCTTGTGCTTTTGACTAATGGTGAACAAAGCAGAGAAATAGCCTGCTTATAGATGCCATAAATAAGGTGTTTTTTTAAATTATGCTCAGTTATATCTCAGTAAACCAAATTAATTCCATGTTATGTATGTTAATTAAATAAAACATCTTGTTCCATTTTTTGTTCCATGGAGTTTATTTTGGTAATACGAGTATTGTACGCAAGTAAAAAAAACATCTGTTGTTTGACTACCACTAAGGTGTGTACATTTTTGTCACTTCCTCCTTAATTAATGAAAGGTAAAGCAAATTAGACCGAATTATGGTGACCCTTTTCACCTCTGTCGACCCACTTTTTGACGTCCGGTACGTTTACCTCCAAGGGTAGGTATATTTTTTCTACTGACGAATTTAGAATAGAGAGATAATGAAAGGAAGAGAGGGAAAGATAATAATTATGTAGAGCGTATTGATTTCCCAAATCTGAAATAATCTGTCTAACTGTTGGAAAACAATACGAGTTCTTTATATTTTTTACTTGACTACCATTCATTTTGTCAATTCACCTATGTACATCCCGTACCATTCACACTAGTCAGATATTCAGGAGAGCTAAGTAAATCTTATGTATTTGTTAATTATAGAACGCAAATTAAATGATTTAATTCATGTAATACAAAAATATGATAATATTATACCGAGGACCAAAAGAAAAAAGAAAATTCTCTTATATAAAAACTTTCAATGACAAGTGATCTAATTGACTCACAAATGTTACCCACTCTTGGCGTTGTCCCCATTAGGCGCACTGTGAACGGCTCACTCTTTGGCGATAGTGTGCCTCTATATTTTAAAGAAGCGTACCGATCGTAGAATAGAATATAATAACGTTTTATTCAGACACTCTCACACACAGATTATATGTACAGAGGAAGAGGGCCTAGAAGAACATAGTAAGTAGGTTCAATAAAGATATGCAAACATACAACACAATAGGTGAGTAGGTAGGTGGGTACTACCTACTAACAAAACTATGTAAAAATGCTAGCCATTCCTGGACTACAAGCGACGAAGTGGCTAAAAGGGTCCAATCACAGCGTACTTCTACTTCCAAACACAAATGGTGATGAAGTAGCGCATGTTTTCAGATTGGACCAATAGCAGAGTATGAATGAAACAGGAAATAGAATCACCTAGCTTATAAAACTGTACATTTCTAAGTGATTTTTGAGTTCCTACAGAAATAAAGACATTTTTCTTTCTATTTTTCGTTCAATGCGTAGTGAACGCAGTTGTCGGCATTTCGTTTACTGGACTAACATTCAGCTTTCAGTTTGAGTCTAATGGAGACAAGGCTTTAGGCCAACAAACAAAAAACACAATCATTTCTAGTTCTGGGAATAAAACACTTTTATCGTGACAACTTTATGTAGGCCAGAGCGGTGTCTAAATTGTGTTCTTGTAAATCTTGACTGTGACATTCTTAATGGCGACATATCTATTAGAAATGTGTTTTTCTAGTAAAACACAAAATGTTTTTCACTTTCATTGAACGTCTATGACGTATTACTCACACCTTGAATTGTCTGTTGGGATTACCCGATTCTTTGGTTAGTGACAATAAAATTAATAGTCTGCAACAATCTTTGCATCTAGGTGATAATTCGCTGATTACTTTCGTACTATATTTACTGTGCTAAGCTAAGACCCAACTATTATTATCATATTTTCACATTTCTTCCATACACAAAATGACAAAAAAATAAGCAAAACCATATAAGACCAGATAAATAGATTATCGAGACTTGTCGCTAGAATTATGATTCTGGTTAAACATTTGCGTGGTAAACATGGGCGGTACATTTTGGGATCCCATTGGTTACTCGTGCCTAAATATATTAAACGAGTAATACGACTTAAATCTTGTTGGAAAACAGTTTCCTATTTTGTTATTTTGTACGTAGGTATCCTACTCAATGATACACATACGATAGGTATGTATCACTCCTATCACTCTAATATATAAATATGAAAGTTTGTGTGTAAGTGTGAATGTTTGTAACTCCGTAACGAAATTTGATACCAGCTTAAAACTTTTAAAACTATCATGGTTTTGAACATTACAAACACTTAAAACGGGATATTATTTACCATGATTCGTGGATTTATGAGATTCCCGAAAGTTTCAGGCGCCATATAAAAATCAAATCTCGGTGTAAATGTTGTTCAGGTAAAATTTTAGGTATCCTGGATTAACACATAAGATTTATTTGATCCCGGTATTCTCACGGGAACGGAAACTATTCGACGCAGGTAACGCCGCAGGGCGCAACAGTCTGTCTATAAGCTTGTGAACACAATAACCTTATCCACCTGTTATTCATTTTATCTACGCAAATCATTGCCTGTGATGTAATAACTTTCCAATTCTCGTTTTGTGTAGGAAATGTTGGGATAACGTTATTTGCAGATGTTTCATAATTGCTTTTTCTTACTTAGGTGGGGTAAGTCCCGGGAATATAGGTCGTTGAGTTGAAACGTGTTGTAGCCAAATGATTGACGTAAATTAGTTGTTTTGAAAACATATTGAAAATAATTTTTTGAAGCTGCTAAGTTAGTTTATATTTTATTTATTTAATAAACACATAACACACAAATACAAATGACTCAATTAACCCCGCAATGGGTTTTGTTGTTGTTGCATTTAACTATGACTTTCGAAAATTTTCTATGTTTGTAGTGCCTGTTTGTGTTTGTATCTGAGCAACGTATTTTCTTAAATGATAAACCGATTTTATTTTATTTTTGATCACTTGAAGTAATTTACTTTTAAATGTTTCCTTACGTATCAGTTCTGCTACCCTTGACGTATCAGTTTGGCTACACTTGTTTTCATACTAAAAAAAGATCAAATTGCTCCTTACTGTCCTCCTGTGTTCGTAGTATTCATAAATTGAATTACTAAATACCACTAAATAGAAACCACTTGGAAATTAAAATGATACTCGCAATGAATCTTAATTTCCATTGAGTATCCTAGCTTCAGTGTTTCTATCATGTCTCTGAAGGCACTGGCTGAATACCAACTGCGATCGTTATCAAGTCCCAACTACAGCTGCTTGGTACTTGATATCAAGCCGGCTAACTTACCTTTTGAGGCATGGTTCTAATGCAATCAGGCGCAATTGACTGCTGAGAAGACAATACTGCAACTGCATTTCAATGCACCGCCATTTCACCGTCCTTTTATCCTGTAGGTATAGCAGAGCTGGTCCAACTATACTGGATACAAAACTGACATTGTAACATTACGATTCGTGAACAGAAATACTTCAAGTATTTCTGTACCCGAAGCAATTACATTTGAAATAACAATTTATAGCGTGTTTCACACCACCTGTGTCACAGTTTCTGAGTAGTTTCCGTTAAATTGATCATTACAATGTCACTCCATATCATAAATCCCATAAATGTGTACTACAACTAATACGAGTATAAACAAATCCCGTCCCGATTTAAATCCCGTTGTGTATTAACAGCGGGACTTTTCCCGCTCATCGCTCCGCGTATGCACTTACCATACCTTAGTGCAGCGATCGATGGAGCAAACATAATCTGTTATACAACATGAGCTTAGCAGCTGATGCGCAGCCTAGCCGGCTCGATTGTACGGATAATAGTGCCGTATAAACATGTTTACTGTACTGAACGGATGTTTTGATAAACAGCCAGTGTGCTGGAAACTTGGGTTTAAATCCTATTTTTAACTAATATTATGAACGCGGAAGTATATGAATTTGTCCCTTTAAACTACAGAATACATTTGGCTGAAACATATAATATATATAGCTTGTGACCTGAAATATCACATAGGCTACTTTTTATCAAGTAGGTAAGTAACACTAGCAGAACTGCGGTCGTATACTAGTAAGGTGTAATGTAAGGTACTTGAATAAAAAGCTAAATCATGAACTAAGTACAACAATATTTATGTTTGCATCTGTGACAAATAATAAATAGGCACCATAGTTTTATATTTGTATTGTTATGAAAAAGTAGTGATAAAGGTTCCCCCAAAAATATCAGTTATTAAACCAAAGAATAGAAATATTCTACCATTATATTTTATTCGACTTTTTAACCTACGCTTAAATTTATTTCACTCGAACTTTAAAAGTGCAGCGACGAAAACATTACCGCTGCATTTTGACCCAAAACTAAGGCGTACTAAAGCACTACTTCATTTTAATTAAGGGTAGTATAATCGAGCGGCAGTGGGTTAAGTGGATGTCATCATTAAGTGGCGGTTAGATGGCTGCCAAGGACACGGGCCGATTTGGTAGAAAGCCAACGTCTAGAAGCCTGCGAAACGAATCTTCAACTACTTATTGTTCACGTTTAGGGAATTTACAGTGCTACGGAATAGGGACGGTAAACTCATTTTTTAAGTAAACTTTTAGAAGAGAGAAGAACATTTAAAAACTATGAATGAATGAAATGAGTTTATGAGGTGGAGGCTAATGAGGTTTATATACATATTTACAATATCTTGAATTTATCAGAAAACTTATTTGAAAATCTTAATAAAAGTTACGCGCGACTTCGACTTCGACAACCTGCGATGATACAAGCCATCGACCTTAACGAGGCCGATCGCTTTTCGCTTATCGCTATTAAGATTTTCAAATAAATTTTCTGATGAAATACCTATGTGTGGTTTAACACCGAAATAAATATATAGAAACTCTTGAATTTAAATTTCATCACTCATTGTTGGTTTGATCTATCTTCTCAGATAATTCATAAAGATCGAATCTAAGAAATTCAGTTGGACCTTTCATTTTCTATCTGAGGAAATGAGTTGGCCACTTCGGTCAGTCATCACGCTTAACCCTTTCCGGCCTTGAAAGTACATAGTTGTGGCCTTGTAAGAAAAAAGCCATTTCCATTTTGCGCCGGGAAATTCAATTTTGAAAATCTTGTTAGAAGCCTCTGTGATTTTATTCGTTTCTTTTTAGCCGGTTATCTTGCCAAGTCTTGTTATCTCTTAGTCATTTAATTCCTTTTATTGAAATATAGTCTAGGAACGTTATGGGCTCAGGTTAGGGACGGAGAGTAGTTATGTTTAAATTATTCACACTAATAAATAGGTACATTATAAAAACCAGGCCTCTTTCCTATGGAACTAGACGGATACCACTTCTACGCTACGATCTTGCTACGAACCGGTTATAGGAACTGGGCGTTAAATGATTCCATCTAAGATTTATAGAAGTTACAAAACAAGGAAATCTCGAGTACTCGAAACGTTGCCCACGGCTAAAAGAGCCTTAAACCGATTTTTACCAACCTTTTTCCTAAGCACATTTAATTTAACGATTCAGAGCAAACACGTGAAGTGATTTTGAAGTCTGCTTACGTAATTAATTAAATTTTAAATTGGAAGTTTGTCGTGGAAGTTTGGTTCGTTATTGCGCAAATATAATTAACTTAAATGTTCTAGTCTAACGAGGCACTATCGTTTAGTGACGATTCATCCAGGAAAATCGTGATGAGCGTCAAAAGCACTGATAACAAAGAAGACTATGGAACGACCTTAATTTTTCAAATATTCTATTTACTAAACGTATATTTACAATTATTTTATTCTGTGTTATCAATGGCCTTCAACATCTTAATAGATGACAGCGACAATTTTTAAGGCTTTATCGGGAACGGCAGACACAAGTATAAAGTAGTATATTTAATTAATTACTATATAATTAGTGTGTTGAAATCGATATACAAATTTATTTTTATTTTATTTTATTTTATTTATTATAAATTCACTAAACAGATTATAATCCATCCATGCTTAAAATCTAATACAGTTTAAATTTTGATCTAGATTGTAATCAAATAAGTGAATTAATTAAATAATATTGGTAACTGAATTTAGATCTAGATGCCTGTAGTTGGTTTACACTAGTATTTATTTAATAAATGTTGTGTATGTTATGTGCCTACTGTTTAAGTTGCTGTTAAACAGGAAATAACTTGTCAACATTTAACTCGGATCTTGGAGCAATGTAAAAATTCAATATCGAAGCAGAAATCTTTACCGACACAAATACAACATAATAATGCCTCCAACGTGTACATCGTCACGAACCAAGTTACCAACTTTCCTACTATGATTAACCTCAAACTATGTTATAAACAAGCTTTATTAAACTTTATTATTTATTAACGCGAAAAATAATAATGGACTCATAAAGTTTCTGTCGGGGCGTTGCGTGGAAATCGTGATTAATTTTCTTTTGTGAAGATACGACAGTCGAGGAAATTACAAACACACAAAAACTATTAATATTTTTTAATATTTGGTCTTTGTAACTGTTTGTAGGAAAACAATATGGCAGCTAAAGTATCCGCGTTTTTATCTGAGCCGTGAACTACGGCGTACTATCTATATAAATAATTTATTGATGATGCCTAAGTTTTTTATGTTCCTTATTAGTCACATCGTCGGTTAACCATCAGATGAGATTGTTTCCAATCAAAAATCTACAATAAAAAGATCATCAACAAACCCTTTTGATTGAATGAAGTTTGTGGCATCCATAAAGTGCATACCGTTTTATGTCTTTCCAATCTACCGAAGAAGGTTTTATGTCGTTGCAGAAAGTTTAAAATACCATTAGCCTATCGGTATTTACTGGAAAAATGTATCGAGTGAATGACTTTAATGCCTAGACTATATAAAATTAAATGACTGTGATTTTATGAGACAATGAATAATGCTAGACGCAAAAATAATATTCAACTGTATTAAAAATTCTACAAAGTAAACATCAAAGTTTATAGAGACCCTAAGTTTATTGTAAATACCTTTATTCAAAGCTTTTAGTCTCATTTTGATGAGTTTTTTATGAATGGTTGACGCAATCAGGGATATATCTTTTACCAATAAATAAGAAATGGTTTATAGGGTCTATTTTTTTTTTATTTGAAATGGAAAGCGAACGGTATTTTTTATGATTGTTTTCAGAATATTAAATATATAAATAAATTGATGTCCTGATTTTGTTCCTTTTTTACGGGAATATAATTTTATGATTTTTAAAATCTGTATCCTAAGTTTTGACGTCTCAATGGTTGATTACATGATTTTACCCGATAATCCTGAATTTCGTAAATAAAACAAGATAGTAGACACCCCAGTCTAAGATCGTTTAAACTTTAATTAGGGATCAGCGTTCGAATGAAGATACTGTTTAAACTGCGCATTAAAACTACTCCTTTGAGGCTGTGGATCGTTTTGTAGAACAGATGAGCTTACCCACTCGCAACCTTTCAGAGCCGAAGACTAATGTTTTAAAGAAGAACGGATAATTTTAATTACGTCAATTCATATCGTCAATTCATACCGTGATCTATAAATGCAACTTTCAGTGTCATGTGACTTTGTGAATATTACTATAATGCATAGTATTTAAGCGCTTTGAAAAGCGCCGCTTAAGGTCGCTTGTGGTCGCCTGCGTTTAGAAGCTGTGTATTCAATTCTTGGAAACTACAAGTATTTTTAACAACAGATCATTGCACATTTTACCTCATGCCTATAAAGGTCGTTGCTCTCTTATACAACTAAATAAAAACATCATTCAAATATCTGCTTTAGGTCGTGCTTCCTCACAAACGTTCGCGTTTATAATATTAGTAGGAGGAAGGATAGGATAGTAGGATTGGCAACATACATTCGCGAGCTGTCAGTGAGCTTACCGCCATCAGACTGGCAACTCAAATACCACTCAGATACCCAGAGGGACTAATTAAATGTCTTTATAGATCCGAGACTTTGATTGTAAACAAATGTAATTAAACTCTGTTTAAATTAATAAATGACGTGTCTGCCGTTTAATTAGGCTTGAATCGTTTCTGTAAATTGAATTTTGTGAAAATGGCTATGTTTGAAATGTCTACCTGACCAATATTTTATATCGTTGTAGCGTATACAAATACTTACTCCCTTATGCATATTGGACCAGAAACCTATATTAGCTAAAATCGATAGGTATTAAATCTGTTGCTATATCTTATCGTTACCACAGGAGTAAAAAACATTCTTTAAACCTGCATTAAATTTGCCAATTTTTTATTAATAAGACCTAGTCCTACCAGTACCTACTTACAGTACTTACATACATGGAATAAGTTTTTGTGATGTGCTGATATCTGGTATCGCACACTTTTGATGTCGGTATTGAAAAAAATTTGCTAAAAAACGGATTACGGATAGTTTATCAAAGTTTTATCCAGACCGTTTGACTTTTAACGGCACGACCGGTCTGGATAAAAACATAATTTACACGAAATTCCTCCGAAAGCAACTAGGTCAGACCCTGTAACTGCAACCTTATTTGTAACTTAAGGCGTGAAGTCAAGCTTACGTGGATTTGTTATAGCTAGGGTGGAGCAAGTCGTCTAGCAAATCTTGTTATTGACACTATTGATCCTTACCACGGACCAAGTTCTTTGTCTTTTAGGTCGATGCCAATACTTAAAACTCAAGTCTTTACTTCTTTACTAGATAATTTATACAGCATCGCGCTAGGCATTAGCAATGTTTTGCTTATGCTTAGCGCGATACTGTAGTGTCAATTAATCTTAGACGTTCCTAAGTTACTAGGTAACTGGAGGAATTACGTAACTGTTTACAAAAATGTATTCTTTTGCGTCGACATTGCGTTGAATTCGGCATGGTTTTATTCAAATCGCAATAGTGCCACTATAAAGTGAGCAGCCCGGTTCAAAGAAAGACATTCAGGTGGCACTCTACAAAGAGCTATATTGGCTTCCGAGAATCCCCAAGTATTTACAACGAGCGTCACAATGTTTGCGAACGGAGAATGGTGCACATTGTTGAAATTTTATTGGACCGCGCGGTAGGCACTTGTGTATTTTGTACGGCACCACTAAGGAGGTCACTGTGGCCGCATGTTTTTTTTTGTATGGATTATTATGTTAAATGGTCTAACTATATCGAAAGCAGAAGGCTCTCCGCCGGATTTGCTAGCCGTATGAACTTGACTACAATTTTATACACATACTAAAAATATTTGAAATACAGCGGTGTATTGCGAAGTAATAGGTTATAGTTTGAATATATGTAAACTGCCGCTCCTAAGAACTGTACAGTATGATCCTCGTTCATGTATTTTATTTAGATAGTAGTAAACAGACCGTGAGTGCGTGTAGAGTTCAGGTCGCCTTTTAAGTCTTTATGTATTTAAATGAATGTGGTATTATAATTTAGTTTTCTAGTTTTGTCTCTGTAGTTTTATCCTAGAATGAATGTCAACCTTTAGGTTTCCTTCATAGTAATTTGAATAGGATTATTTTGAAGTCCTATAAAACCATATTTTTTATTAGTTACTCTCTAACTTCTAAATTCTTTTCATTAGAATCTTGACATTGGTACTTACATAAGTTGAGCGTGCTCATGAGCGCGTCATATAGAACGCAAAACCTCTTAGTGGCATAATACCTAAAACGCTTATTATATGATTTGTAAACTACCTATAGGTACAACACGTAAGGTCTAATTAGCAAACTGGCATTATCATACATTTCCATTTCAGCTGCAAGATGTGAATACCAAAGCTCCAGTTGCACTAACAGATAAGGCAAGACGAATCTATTGACTGCTTTTCCTTTATCTTGACAAATGAGGTAGTGCGCTTAGCTCGCGGCATTGCTTAGTGTAATGATATTCTAGAAAATACTATTATTTGACTGATTATTCCGTTTTGTTTGGCTAAAACTTCACTAGTTTCACCTTTATATTATTTTCTTGTTCTTCGTGCTTTGAGTTACATAACCAGCAATGTTATGTGCTTTCATAATGTGTTTCACATCCCCCTGTGCATTGCCAAGTGCTCGATTTTCCTTGTCTTAACTTTTCAATTTAAATACCGCCCACTTATTCAGAAATAGTTCAGTAAAACGTCCCAAAGGAAGCTAAGCAATTCGCTAATGACCACGTACATCTACTTAAACTTAATGAATCTATTTACATCCTTTTAAGAACTGATAGGTAAATGTCTATTTGTCACGTTACTTTTGCCAGTTAACAGTAACATTCTCTACTTATCACCAAACAAACTTTACCTCCTTATAATATTAGTATAGAAGTATAGATAGCAATTGATCGAAGAAAATGGTTTATTTATATTCGGTGTGTGTTTAGGTATATAAATAGTTCCATCAAACTTATCTACCAAAGTAGAAAGTTATTATTGACCTATTTGTGATTTACGATAAACAATACCTATTTAATGGCAATATAGCCGTTGCTATGATAGAAATTGAAATTGATACTTTGTGTTAGAATTTATGAACAGTGAATTTCATTTCATTAAAATACATCTCTATACAAAACTCATATTTTCGAGTATTTATCGCTATTATCTTTATTTAGTGTCTTCTCGACGTTTTGACTAGATTGGACGATAAATACCAGTAGTTTTATCTTGAACTCTGGTCGCTTAAGTTTAAAGAAGGCAACATTTCTATATTTGTCCACTGGCGATTCAAACGTATCGAATAGCTTTCGAATTAAAATAAAGTGTACCTATTACAAGTATTAAAAATATGGTGGACACTTTTTCTGCCGATGGGACTTTTAAAGATGACTTTGAATATCTTTATTGGCATAATTGAACACCGGGTGTCTGTGAGATCGGGTTGGTTACTCAGGGAGTTACCCTCCGACATTTCGCTGAAAAACTAGAACTTTTCTAAGAATATCGTTGAATTGGATGCATTCCCAGAAATGTGAATAGCTCTCGTTTCTATTCACGGTAATATTATGTTTGTATAGAAATTGCAAACGAGGTAACTACTTATAATGTAAACTCGGAATTCAATCAGACATCAGTAATCTAATTAGTACAATATTGTGTATGTACTTAGATCCTGACGATCTGTCTGTCGGAAATAAACAATGACCTAGATTAGCATAAAGCTTAATTTAGCGTAATTTAGGCTCAGCAGTACTAAATAGACATTCAATGGCACGGTCGCTTAAGCAATCAGTAGCTTGTTGATAACCTAGATTCCCATACATACCTATACGTAATAATACATACCTAATACGTAGAAATGTAAAACGGATCCAAACGGAATTATAGTAGGTAATTGCTATATTAAATCGCTCGTTAGGCGTTCTAGACGTTATAGCTTGCTAAGACACTCTTTATAGATCGTTCGGAGCGGTTACCTAAAAAATTATCTATCCCACTGATAACAATCAGTGATCCCTATCCCAATCAATGTAAACGTTATTTACCACCTAAAAAGCTTTCTTATCGGGGGTATATCTAACTTTTAACTTTTAATTCCTATTTATCCCCTATTGTTAATTTAAGAGTGGTGTCAGGTCACCGCGACTTATGAAAAAAACTAGTTATTAGTGAACAAAAGTTATTAGTATACCAGATCTCATTATTTTTTGTGCAATAAAGTATAAAAATAAGAATACTCTCTTCTAATGAAATCACTTTAGTAAAATTAAATTGAAAAGACTAAAAGGCTTTGCCCTACAGACATTATAAAAACATTCAGTTAGGGCACGGCAAATGGATCCGCTCAAACCGAAAGTAGTTCATTTATCTTACTTACCCACCTTGTTTTGCTAACGTTACATTTTCACTATCAATAAATCACGAACCTTACTTCCTAGGATAATTCTATCTGCGCATTGCCTTTGTCCAAAGCCATTTATATATTTTTTACGTAGACGCATTAGTACATCCACTTTATCAACAAAATGTTTTTACGGAACTTCTAACATGGATCCATTTATATTTTCTCCAATCTCTGGTCAAACAGTTTTTGCAATAAAATATTTCTGATTCTGATTCTAAAAAATGTGTACATATCGGACTAAAAAACTCAAAAGTCCGATGATCTGTATTGATCAGTATCACTAATTACCGACCATCGCATTAATTAATCGGACTACTGATACTAGGCCAAAGATAAACTAAACTAAGCGTAGAGACAGCGAATTACAACAAAGTTTTATACTATGTAGGGATTATACTTACTACTACTACCTATACCTACTGATATTCTGACTCAAAGCACCAAATATGAAATGATAGATTTTGTATTCAGTGCGTGACGTGACTTTGTATAATACTCGTATCTAGAACAATGTCGACTTTGTCAGAAAGTGCGATTGAAACCGCGAGATTTCGGCTACAAGAGAATATTCTAGATACATACAAATTACAGTACCGCAACTATTCAGAACAGCTTGTATTTTGATATAAATTATCATAACATTATGTAAACGAAGGCTCCAGTAAAAGTAACTTTGCACATTAGGCGCTATTCCTTCCTGTATAGCTGTGAATATTGAAGTGAATTGTGCAACTTTCTAGACGAACTTAGAACTGATATAACGAAAACTACAGTGATTGTGTTAAGTAGAATAGCATCTTATTTTGAAACTTTTGTATGCGGTACGAAAGCTGAGAGCTCGCCTTTTATCTTTGGTGCGTGCTGAAAGTTTTTATTGTGGTTTTACAAAATGCAATCCTGCAGTTTCAAAGCACCCTATATTTATGTTATGTTCACAAAGCTCAGACACGGAGCGTGCGTTGCATAAAATATGAATACTCGATTCAAAAAATCTATCAAACTCAGTGAGACATTTAATTTCCCAAATATCGAATGTCACACCCGTGTCCTGCATTTCCTGCTGTCACAGAAGACTTTTAAAGGTTCCTGTACGGATTCGTAGGCGCGAACTAAAATGGAACCCGGTTTGGGGTCGAGTGGGGCGGCCGACCCAGTTGTGGACCGAGTATGTCGATATGCTGTCACAGCACTAGCGCTTTACCTCTCAGCCACCTTAGCGCTTTGACGTAAAGCGCAAAATAGCTCGACAATTCATTTAGCGGGTGTCGCCGCAATTTCGCAACATTCGCGTGCTCGTTTTGAAGTTAATTTGACGCTCATGTTGCATTTTATTTATTTGACACGATACTCACGTATAAAAATTGCAGTGGCAGCTGCGCTGTACGACCTTTGCACTCACCTACTTTTAATATTATGCGACACAGTTATTATGTTGTGATTATTTGCAGTTGGTTCTGTAATAATATTTTGTAAAAAATCATAAAAAAAATTATACTTAAAATAGCTGTGCTCGACTTAAATAGGTCAGTTACAAAAAATGATTAACGAAGTCATTTAGAGAAATTTTCTGATGAATGTTAATGTTTCTGTAGCTTTTATTCACTTCTTGTTCTAATCTTGTTCGTCAATATGTCTATTACTAGCTAATGAAAGTATTGCTTGAATCCCAGTACTCCTATAAATAACTCTACTCACATAAAATTACAAATTCCTCTCGATGTGTAAGTAGAGTTAATATAGATTTATTAATACGGTTCTACAAAATTCAATATAAGTACTAAAAATCTGCGAAATCGATATCAAACCTAAAAAGCAATCGAAATAAGCCAACTTATCACAAACGTCATTGGCGTCCTATAAAATTTAGCTCGAATGTTCTGGAAACGTCGGTTCAGCTTGCGCATTTGGCAACCCGAGCACAGCTTACGATAACAATCGCTAGATCTCTTTGTGCCTAAAATGCCTATGATACTGAGTATTGATAAACTTAAAATGTAAGGCTGAAATATTAAAGTAGGTCAAAGTGCGCAAGACATGTTTTATGAGGATATTTGTGACTAAAATAAGAGAGAAAATTACGTGAAGAAGATTTATTTCGGAACCATGTCTTGAACCATACCTTAAAATTCGTAACTATGATCCCGACTTTTGTTCTCATTCGAACCTTGTTCATTGATGCCCCCTTCTAGCTTACTAAAAGTTTATCAAGCCCAAATATGTTATAAATTAAGGTTCAAAGTGAAATAGAAGTAAATGTAAGTGTGTAACGTTAAATTGCTATGATTTATTTAGCAATATCTACCAAACCTCTGTGAAATCTCTTAAAGGAATACCTAGATCTACCAGCCTGTGCCAAAGTCACTTCTGGGAGATCGCCAATCGCTAGAACACGGCCTATCGCGATCTTGCAGATAGCAGCCTCCCTTGAATGATTTTAAATTAAGCCTTCATATTTTTATCTCAATAAACTTGACTAGAATTATAATGTTTTCTCTTTGACTCACATACTTAGTGCTGTAAAAGACAGACGATTCTTGTAATTTTTGCACATTATGTAGACCAAATGAATAAGTCCACAATCCACATCATATAATGTCAATGCTATGTAGCCCTTCCAAATTCTCGCCGCGATTTCCTCACGACTGTATAAGGGTGCCTTTCTACCAGAGATGTACTACGCTACGTTGTAATGGATGATATCCACCAATCATGTTTGGTAGATATCAGCGCATCCATAGCATTGTAGCGTAGCACATCTCTGATGGAATGAGACCCTAACTGTACCAGTCACCTATATTACAGTGTGACAAACTTATCTGACCCGGTAGCCGAACTAACGACTATTTCATTTTAAAAACGATTAAAGATGCTAAAGGTAAATGGTGCAACAGTGACTCTCTCAGTGGGCCTGTTAAGTTTGTTGTACTATAACTAGTTTGTACTATGGAAGTATCTACTCTTCTATATTCAAGTACTTATCTTCAAACTCCGAGCTCCACGCTGAAGCCCAACTAGGACGTAGGAAGGTGTACTTAAGGCTTTGTGCTACTAGGCACATCTCTAGTTTTAGCTTCCAGGTCAGGTCAATGACCTATTAAAGTAACGATTTATACTTGAGATGTATCACAACAATACAAGTGAAATACTAGTTACTTTGATAGGTTTTACTCGTACATTGTCGAGCAAGCTGTTCTAAACTTGACGTAATTAATCCATACATACATTTTTATTTCAACTTTGTCATATAGATACTTACGTATAAGAACAATAAGCCGAAACTTATTTTTATTTCATGTGCCCTTTGATGCACGAAAACGTTTTGTTGTAAGTACCATTAGCGGTATTCCATCATTAATGTTTACGCCGAACGACGTTTTACTTCAATGATCTATCGAGAATGTCTAACCCCCGGTTCCTATAACAAACTAACGGATGTTTGTAGGTCCATCACCATAGCAACGTTGTTATTTCAACATAAAATGTTTGAAACTTTTTGACAGATAACAACGTTGCTATGGTGAAAGTCCTACGGACATCCGTTAGTTTGTTATAGGAACCGGGGGTAAGCAAGCTACATCGCGAGCTCTTCAAACAATAACACTTCAATCAGTACTACCACAGTACTACTAAGGCGTTGTCCACATTATGGCTCACAGTGAGCTAACTGAACCGACCGACTGCAAACGTCATTCGAAGCGAAACGCCGCAAAACTTAATATTTAGTAAAGCCGGTCATACAAAACTTTACCATGGTTTAACTAACCTTGTCTTTTTTATTTATTACTGCAAAATATTTACTTACATTATAGAAGTAGGTAGCAAAACCTTACTGTAAGCTACAACATTGCACTTCCATTTAAAATGTTAATTATAGAGTGAAAAACCGTATAATACGTTTTCAACGAAAATTTGATTTGTGTACTTAGATGTATTTAACACATTGAAACAGTTTAACAGATTTAAATGTTTGCAATCAAAAAACAAATATACTCCATTTAAACGTTTTAGAAATTGCGACTTCAATATTATTTGCAGCTAAACACGTGCTGTCATTACCTTAACAGTGTCAATTGGTATGGGAGTTTACCCCTAAATTTTGGTGCCCAAAAGGGCTTTATTGCAAACCGAACGTGAACTAAAGACGCCTAAATTGAGTTTTGATTAGGCAACGAGGGTTGTACGTAATGTTTGATGGCACGTGGATCACATCTTTTATTCATTTGAAATAAGAATTCAGTGATTGTTTTTGTGTTTTACAGTCGGTACTTTGCTAAGATCTTTTCTAGTTACTTTTAAAAACAAAATAATATTTTGAATTTTAATGTTGTGAATTTGATGTACAAAAACCTGTTTGTTCAGATTAAATTGGAGTAAGCTTTGTTGTTCAAAATACGAGCTTAAAAATACAAATAATTTTTGGAATTCAGACACTATGTAATACTAGCAGAAATAGGTCGTTCAGTATTTTTAAATTCAGATAAAACTCCTTCTGGTACTTCAAAGGTATTTGTGATGCACATAGAGGTTTATTCTGCGGCCATGTATTATAATAAATGTAGGATAAATATTTTACCTGTATTTGTTGTAGTATTTAGCTTAGTGTAAAATAAAATTTAAAGTTTAAAATGTGCGCAAAAAAGGGTAACAAACACAAGTTTACCCCAATTTCTACCCTAACATAAGTCACGGATGTTTAAACAATTAGTTTTCCAGGTTAAAAACATTCAAACGATTTTTATACACAAGAACAAACATAAACAACGCAGACTAGCACATCACACCTCTTTATTATAGAGGTAGGCGCATAGAACACAGATTTTCACATGACCCTAATACCCCTTTTTGCGTCATATTATCTTCTATCATTCAGTGACGTTTCCCCTATGTCGGCTCTGGATTTTGTGTCGTTGAGCTATGACAAAGAGAGGACTTTAGGTGACCTAAAATCTCCCCAATGTTAACCAATTGCATAACATACAAACTCAAGGACGTGTAACGATATATGTGAACAAAGTCGCGAGTACCAATAATCTTAGTTTAAATACGTAATCACCAACGAAGCCCCGAGGGAGACGACCTCTATCCGAATTACAAAGATGATTGGTTCATTCCGAGCTTTCGGTTCAACTGGTTTATTCTACTTTTTAACAATTCTGGAGTTACGTGGGGTTTTGCTGGTGCAAGGTTGCGCAAACAAATGTTTTAGTTGGTAAAATGGTGTCGATGTTTAGTTTCTAGTTATCTAAAAGGGTATTGCGAATTTCAATTTGTTTTAAAGCTTGTATCGGCTTTCGGTTGTTGATTTAGTTAGTTAATTGTGATTTAAGTAAGGCGTTCCGGTTCATCTACTCCATTATTAGATCGGTTTCCCACTGCTGGGCGAAGGTTTGTTATTGTAACAGTTCAAACTAGAAAGTCATATTTATTTCATTATTTATGCACTACGAGTATATATATTACCGCGTTCACTGACGTGGAATATTGTAAATGGTCGTCTATGATTTTACTAAATAATCCTGCAGTAAAGTAGACGAGTACGTTCGCATAACTAGGTTAACTCAGAGTCGATTATATCGCTGTTCATCGATTTCAAAACAGATTTCGAACATTTTACCCGCGGGTTGGAAAATTTGGGGCCGTTTGGAAAGTTTCGCCAGTCCCCAGGCTACACTTGTTCACGTAATCACGTCACAATTTAATTTTTGAATGCCTGAAGCTCGTGGGGTGCATGCTAATCCTAATCATGTTTGAGATTTCATTGAATTTCGCTCGCTTTAAATAGGATTAAAATTGAACTGGTTGCTGTGAAAGGGGCTTTATTATCGGGAATTCGACTGTGCCTGTGTTTTGTATTAGCTGTGAACTTTTTAATTTGAGCTTGAGTATCTCTTCCCAAATTCCCTTTTAAAATCAACTTTGTATTCTGGTGTTGCACCCCCAAAAGCGTTCACCCGTAAGCGTTGTTTAAAATTCGATTTGTGCTGCAATACCTATCACTAAACTTGTTTTATCGCATCAGACCAGTACGAGACCTGAAATAAAACAAAGGATTACACACATCTGTGCTAACTTGTTACAGTATTACTCACGGCTAAAGTTTCTGTCACGTATTGCTAAGTCCGTTCGAATAAAACCCGAGTACTCAATTTCAAAATGGCGTGCGATAATGCGCTCTACATTCTACCTGTAAAGTTCGATTCCCCTTGTCGCTGACTTTGATTTCTTCTTTCTTTTCAAGAGTTTTATTTTAGTTTCTACTTTGTATAAACTGTTATACTGATTAAAATATACGCTTTGGTTGCGGTTGTCTACCTAGACGTCCGTTGGGGCTTAGAGTTTAGGATGAACTATTAACCAGATCGAAGTAAGATATGGCTTTGAGACAGTCACTATATGCACAAGGGATACTACTGTGAAAGTTTCTATACAGTTAGATAACTTTGTCTTATCTTACACTCAATGAAAACACCTCCGTACCGCACACCTAAATTCGTGAATTACAGTTGTTTTATCTTCAATCTGTTTGTGTTGCCTTTACCTTTGTTTTTTTTTTCACTAGGTACGTGTTGACCACAATGACAATTTAATAACGATATATTTCTATACCATGGTCTCTGTTTTTGTAGCGAAAGCGATTGTGGATTCTATGTCTAGGGGTTGTTGTAGTAAAACTCATTGTCATAATTATACTTGTTTGTGTAATAAGAAAATATTCACCGTCATCTAAATATTTGTACTGGCAAAGTAGGTAAGTGGCTTCTTTCTCTATTTGTGATTTAAGCTAACAGACCTGAGAAATAAATTTGTGTTTACTTTACATAATCTTTACTACCTAAATATGAAAGTCTAGAGACTTCTAAACAGTCTAGCCTACTTTAAACGTTCAAGGTCATTCGAAATTTATTGTCGAGCTTCAATTTTTACGAATTATATTTTCTTGATTGCCAGTAAATGTCAGGGCTTTAAACTGTACGCCCACACAACATTTTAGTAGAAATATTTATCGGGGCTATCGTAACGCGTTAAATATAAACGAGGATTTTAGAAATGTATGTGATTTATGGCTATAAGTCTGTTTAAAATGCACAACTTTTAATTTTATTACTTACAAGCTTCCACGCGCGACTTTCCTCGCGTATACCGTGCACATCCATACAAAGTTTCGCGTTTATAGTTGGGTAAACGAATACTTCCTAGATAAGGCTTTACTTTTTATTGCAATTAAAACAACAAATGTAAAAAACCCTCATGTGATGGGCACACTACTATTTACCTGTCATTGACTAGCCCTTGACTACTACCTAGATATTTCTAAACGATAAATACAATTACGGAGTTAGTCTGTGATTATTTTCAAAATGTTATTTTCAAAAGCTCAAGTTTGTATTTATTTTTGAAAAAGTACATAATTATGCGAGTAGGTACGGAACGTATTCTTGTAACCGCGTCGCCTCACTAATTGTGATCCCTCAGAAAGGAAACACCAAGATCATTGCCACTTGAGTAGACTTAGGTCGATAGTTCTGTCTTACGTCTTATCCTTAGATAAACTAAGATAGCTGTAGTGTTGAACGGCTTTGAATTTTCGAATCTATCTTTGGTTTTAATAACTATAAACCTAAAAGGGCTAGTGTTTCAAATAAACAAGTTGTAAGTAGAAGCGAATATTTTCTTTGTAATAGTGTTCTACGTGTTTAACAGTTTATAGAGTCAACTTTTAAACATAAATTAATATGCACTTAAAACATTTCAACAACATGTAAAACATTTGTACTTACCCCCGACTACCCCGCTTGACTTTGATAAGCTTACCGATCTGTTTGTAAATACCGCGTCGTAAGTCTGTTTATTTAACTATAGACGCATAGAGTACTCAAATAAGTCTGCATTAGTTTTCCCTATAGTCTTCGCAAGATCCGAGGTAAGCTTACAGCAAAGTGAGAATGCTCCCCCGGCTGTCAACGCGGCTCAGAAGCTGCGGGCTTCGTCCCTCAAACCCTCGTGAGAAAGTAGGTCGACCCGCCCCATGTCGCTTTCACTACACCACTCGGGAGTGAGCCTAATTTTATTGCGTTCGATCGTCTCTAACCCGTTTGATATGAATGAAACTAATAACCTGATTTCACGAGTAATTTCACCCCGATCACAGTAAATTAGGCGGGCAATCTTGCGCAATTTTCATTGCACACGCTGTAATTACTTAGCCGTGTTCCATTTGCAGCTGATCCGTCGGCGATATCTGGAAAACGTTTGAATTGCGAGTTAAAAATGCCTTTCTCTTTTTTTCTGGAAAATGGTTAAGTCGCTCAGAGTAAAAAATGTCCTCTTCTCCGTCGCAGTTCTTTGAAAAGTGCTTTCTTTGTTACCTGAAACAATACTTTAGGTATGAATAGAGTTTGTGTTTATAAGAAGTCCGATTAGGGTTCGTGAATCACAATAAATGTGCAGCTGAGTGAGACTGGAACTACGTAGTTTATTCACTCTGGTAATGATTTATTTAGCCACCAAAATAAGTATTGAATACAGGTTTCTTGTGACTCCTATTGGCAACGAAAATAAATAGCAGTAGATTTAATATCAGTTTTAGCTAACATAGTTTAACTACTACCAGTATGGTAAAATTGCAGCAAAAACTTATCTTGACTTCTCGCTATTTTAACCCAGGGTATGAGGTACATTAAGGGTTTCTATTAAAAGTTACAGTAACGTACACCAATGAATCATGCGCGAGACATTTTGAAATATTCGCTCGGAAGTTTCTACATGTTCAGGTTTATCTTGCGGTGAAAAATCGAGTTTGCATTTGTCACATAAGGTTGAGGATTTAAAACTTACGTATTAAAGATGCTTTAGTAATTTCGAATCAGTACCTCAGTCTTTACGAGAGTATTAATGACGAAAGCCAATTGTATTAAGGATTTTTGTTATTTCCAAAAGAACATCAGGATTTTATCGCGCCATTCACCTTTTTAAATTATTGCCTTACGTTTAAAAGTACTTAAATTTAAAAGAATTTATTGTGAACGCGAAATTTGAAGAAATACTTTTTTGTAATTGTTTTCCGTTGTTATTCCTTTTAAGGATAAAAGCCTTATTGAGTATGAATGTATCCATGTCCGGAATTTGAGGATTTATAACAAACAGAACAAAATTATGTTGCCTTTTCGTGAATGTGAAAAGCTGTAGTATATAATTAAAATACCAGAGTACTTAAATTCTTTGACCCAATTTAAGGAACAGTTTCGTAATAGCTCCAAGTTTCGTTCACATTACATTAATTATCCAGACGTTGACACGTCAAAGAAGTTCAACGAGCTTATCTCGGGCGTCCTAATTTAGCTCCTATCTACTGCACGACATCGATTGTAGCAGATTGAATTCAACAGAGTCAAATGGCCTGGACGGAGAAATAAGGTTTGTTTCGAATTTATGGTTTGCAGATGTACAGTCAACATTGTCTGGAATTTTTCTGTCTATGATATTAACATGCTCAAATTTAATTTCACTTTTATATCTTTTTGAAGATGTCTATATGGATACAGTCAGTTTGTCTAAATATATTTGGCTTGCCCATGCATCAGCATTAGGCTATTCATCCCTCCATTGATCGAAATTTCAAAACGAATTGAGTTTAATCCTGAAGCTTACGGAACTATGTATCCGACTGTACCTATATGGTATTCCGTATACACGTGCCTACGAGGCTAGCTAAAGCACGCCCGCACAACAAACGCATTCTATCGGCATTGCTCTTGCCTGCGCTCGTGATTGATATAGCTTTATATATACGAAGCTGCACACGCGTGCCTGTGGTTTATTTGCAAGCTTATTTTTTGTACGACTATGTTGCAGTTTGTATTGATTTATTTGTATACGCCTACATACCACGGGCTTTCCACAGCTATGCCACACGTATATTTTTTATAAACGTGTGGCATGTTATATTTTTTAAACAACAGTTTACATTACAACCAATTGTTATACCTATGCTATTTTTTATTTCTTGTTCTTATTTGAAAAACTATTCGAAATGCTTTCTGTCTCAACCAGCAATCATAAATAACCAACTGCCAAATGTATAGAGAACACAGTTTTTGTTAAACAACTCTGATTCAAAATCTCATGAAAGCCTCAGTTTTTTAAGTCGACTTAATTTTTAGTAAACTTAAAATACTGAATTAAAAACTGGTATAATCGTGGCAAACTCCGAATATCATTGTGGGCTAGCCGACAAGCGTCACGCAATGGTTTATCAATTACTATTGACGTTAAAAATAACTAGGCTATGTAAGGATGTGAACAGATATTTTACTCATTCAGAATTAATAATTACCTACGTATTCAATGGCTAAATGGTATTACGCCAACTTATGGCTCTCCTTTAGCTAAGACTATCCAATGAAGGCACAGTAAATAGGCGTTCAGATCTTCTATATACTCAGCAGTACTACATTTCGACGAAGGACGTCCAAATACTGCAAATGCTCATTCATAATACCCTTATGTAACACAACTTACTTTATATTAGTAAGAGTATAATACTATACGCCCGAACTCGCACCCCAACTCACAGATTGCCAAAGAGTTTCTACTATCGTACTTCCTTCGTAGTGCGAAATTATACCACTCTACATGCTAGTCGGATACTTCATTAGCATAATTGATTATCTTGTTGTGCCTTGTCAACAGGATAGCGTTCCTTAGCTTTGTTAAAGAAACTGCCACCGTTTTTGTCAGTACATGGTTATTTTGAAATTGAGCAATCTTAGTAGAGATTGGCGCAAGATCATGAAAATAGACGCCTGGTAAAAGTTTTGCTACTATGTGTCACTAATACCATAAAAATACTAATTAGTTCAAACTGTGTATGCTCCTACTCATGTATGGACTCCTGGTACTTTTGTAATAACAAATCATTGTAACGATAGGTCTGTGGCCTATATGGGGCTTTTACTAATTATATATTTTAAAATGAGATGATTTTGTATGTTCAAGTACCTTAATGTCTTTCAGTCAGCAGAGTCGTTACTCTGTAAGAAAATCTATATCAGCGATTAAAAATTTACCCACAACCCGCATGTTTGCCTTCCGCTACTAAGACTTGATCCAAAATCAATCGTTTGGATTTATGTTGCCGAAAATATTAGTGGTCGTCTTTACAAATAATTTTGTTATGTTCTTTGAATACAACAATTTTGTAACATTTTATACGTGACTTGTTATGAATACACTAAAATAAAGATTAAAAGAAACTTGGAATTAGACATCATATTTGTTAGGTAAAACTAAACTTAGAATTAATTTGGCCTGTAGCTAATGGTCCATGAGGTATATTTTCAGTCACAATCAGTATTTCAATTGTTATGATTGAGCCCTCACTTACGTCATTGATGCCCTTAAAATAAAAGTACAGTAATATAAAAATACTTAGAATTTTATTGTTTTAGACATTAAGTAAGTAAGAGTATTTGTCGCCATTACCTTTTATTTTGTCCTTACGTTTTGATAATGTTTTATTATGCGTTCTAAACGTTTACAATACAATTTTATATTTTTGTTTAGTGTTATTATTAGCATTAAATTGCTTAGCTTGGGACTAGATGACGTTGTGTGGAATGTAAAAAAAACAAACAAATTCCTTATACATTTTTAATATTATTTTCTAAAGGTAATTCTTTTCAATTTCCCAAAGAATCAGGTTTACCTGGTATTTGTGTCACGTAGTGCGGCTTTTAACCCTTATTACCTCCATGAAAAAGAACAGTACCTACATAAAATACTGTCGCATCGTTAAAAATGAAATGTGTTCTCTTCAACATGCCTGCAAAGTGCTATTAAATTTATATGAGAGACTATTTCGATGTATCATAATTCTACAACGACTTCCTTTGACGTTACAGTTGCAGCAGGCTTGCAATTTTGTATAGTTTATTATACGTAGTCGTAGTAGGAACGTATCGTATGATTGGAAACAACTTTTCACACTTTCACATTTCAGCCCACTAAGATATTATGCCTACTAAGGCATCATCTTCATTGCACCCTACTTTCCGGCTTCTTGTTAGTTTTTGTTAATGTACTAATGTGTTATTTGACAAATTTATCAATGAAAACTTCACACAGTGTTTCAAGGTAGTGGATAGAAAACGTACTAAAATTTTAAATACATTATTTTCGAGTCTGGCGCACGTGTTAGGTACTTTGTGAAAATATATTAGTTGCATTGTGAAACTAAAATCATTGAAATAAATAAAAATAACAGAAATAAATAAGTAATATGTTTTCATTCTTCACACATAATTCAAGTTAAATATTATAAATTATGAAAGGGGTGGCTACATGCCAAAATCATGTCAACAATGGTCATAAAAACACGTTATGGACGCAACTGTAGTCTGTAACAACACTGTTAATATTCTACCAGCCAGCCGCTTTTTAGGGTACCATTCTAAAAATTTTTGATCTCTTTGACTCGCCTAACGTAACAATGGTCCCTTTATTTATTTTTGTCAGCAGTCGTCCAATAAATATAGCTCGTAATTTAAATAAATAGAGCTCAAAGTTAAGCTTCATATAACTAGACAAAACAATGTAAAATGGGACTCTTTTGTAAAAATCAGTAAACATCATAAAAACTGATTTAGGTAAACAGTCTAACCTAATTGTGAACTAGTCTTAGATAACACTGTTGATATGATGTTGTAAATAACGATCAAACAACAAACATTTTGTGATCAATACATTTGTTTACTCATAAACGGTATGAAAATGTTGATTTGAACGTCGAGTCGAGGATCAATTTGTGACGTCATCCACCGCACCCAACATTTAATCAGGCGTCATTTAACTCATTTGACGTGTAATTATTTCATTTCGCCCGGTTCGAACGTGACCAAGTCAGGGTAGCCGGCATTTTTTGTCACTTACCAAACCTATTTATTATGTTTTGTGTCGCTAATTAATTTTGGGTTTCTCTCAGATGCGAATAACGAGGTCAATTTATTGCGGTTGAATTGTATGGGTACGTTGGTTTACTAGGGGTACGACCGTCATTTAGCACGTGACAGAGGCAAAATAACGTCACATGTTATGTCACGGACATCGTATTTGCGTGACGTCTTATTGATGATAAAATCTTTCAAAATGCGATTTCTTGACGTGACGACGCATGGTATACTTTTGGGTTATATTTTTACAACACTCCTTAGTCTACGTCTAGTCTGCTCCATTCAATGTGGTTGAGCGCGTCGTTCATCTTGGAACTTTGTTCTATACGATATTAAAAATAATTTAGTAGAAGGGAGAATATTCTATTTATCCTTATTTTTTAACTCATGCATCTGTTTTTGTGCCAATTAAGCACGTCCCTTTGCCATAGCAGAAATGCACGCATTAAAACCAACCGCTTGTAAGCAAAAATAAGGTTTTTAAAGCCTTGTGAGTTCTCATTAATTTTTATCTCTAGTTTTGCTCATAAACAAAATGAAGTGTTGAACATTCGCATAAAACCGACGGAACTAAGTAATGCGCTCTCACAGTATTTTTGTTTATTTTTGCATTAGACAAGATCCCTACTTACCCTATATTAGGGGATTTCAAAAAATATTTAATGAAAATTGTGCTACCACGTTATAATTTTACTTAAAAGCATAACATAAAAAAGAAATGGAACTTCATGTGTTATTAAAAACTGTTACCAACTATACTTTTAATCCCCTTTATTGTATTTGAAATCCATTTCGCCATTACGGCAACTTTTACTTTTTTAATATCAGAATACGTAAACTTCGTCAATTTACACAAATGCCCTATCCATTCCGCCCAACCCTACCCTCCATTATTTTACTTTAGTTTATGGTAACAATAAATCGCTTCACGCCTCCTTTCTCGTGATATACCTGTATACATGCATGAGTAGGTCCTTTACCTGCCGTAGACATTCAATGACCTATGTGGTGATTAGGACCTTTTAAATGTTTATGGAAAATAAGCCCAAGATGATTTAATTTTATACAGCGTCACGCTAATCTTTGCAGAACATATAGTGCCCGAGACATTGTTGACATTGGAACAGGCTTGCCCAGCACCTAAACCATCTTCTCAGCTAAGCCGGCCATATCCAAAGGAAAAACAATGATCAATACGTGGGACTGACTTAGGCGCCCTCACAATATATAAATGGGACTTTCCGAGAGAACAAAAAAAACTCCTTATTTTTCTCACGATACATTTCGAGTTTTCCAAGCATTGTCGGCGAAATAGCAACCTCCCAAGCTTTTGTGCATGAAGCTCGTACGTACCTACTTACATCAAGAATGTTTGTTATTACACTAATGAGTGCCTCGCGACTCATCACGAAGTTGACTATCTGAAACTTCACTCTGTGGTTTTTGCGAAGTTTTTCAGTGTGTAGTTTCACTTCGATGTTTCGCTCGAAATTTTGCGTGTTTCATTCAAAGCTACGAATGAATGTTTTTCGCTTTAAAGGTTTCAGGGACTAGTAAAATAAGAATAAAGTAAATTGAAAAGTTCCATGAACCTCGCTGAAAAGTGATTTTCAAATTGGTTCCTTAACCTCGAAAACAAGATAGTCATTCTATAAAAAAACAAATCTATTTGCATTCAGGATTTGTTGAAATGAATTTTCTCTGCATTTCATTTTAATAATTTGGAAATTTATCTTCCAATAACTTCTAAAAACATTTAAATAATAATTCGTTGGTCATATTAGTATCGTGACATAAGTGCGTGCACTTAGGACAAATTAATAAGAAACCCCAATGCAAATAAACATTATTTAAGAACACTCTCGAATAAGACACTAATCAAACAAAACCACATCAAAATTGACTTATCCGTTCAACAGGCAGACACACTCATGTGTATGTACACAAAGACACTAAAAACTTCAGACTCCTCTCTTTTTCGTCTTATTTAATACGAGTACTAAAGATTTAAATACAGAACAGAAATGCCAAAATCATATTTCGATTCAGTGCGCCCGCGCGCCCTCTAGAAGCCTTTCGGAGTGATGTTCGAAATATATTACGTATGAATGTATCCTTTAGAATAAGGCAGCTTGTTATAAAATTCACACTGAAAATAGCAAACACGTACCCCGTTTGTCAGTTTACCCTTACTCCCAAGAGTGCTGGTGCAGTTTATTGACCTCTGGCACTGCTATTTATTCTGTAAGGTTTCCCTTTCAAGAACAGAATGTTTCGCAATAAGATGTAAGGTGCTTTTATGTCAATGTGCCTTTGAGATGCAGTGCACCGATTGGTTAAAAGTTTTTTATGTCATTATAACTTTGAAATACAATGCACAATGTTATGAATGTTTTTGTGTCACTGTGAACTTTAAGATCTAATGCACCAATTGGTTGAATGTTTTTTTTGATGCTTTTATTGTCTTCATTACAAACTTCATAAAATAATCTTCTTGATTATTATTGAAGTTGCCTTTTTACATTTATGAGTGTTAAAAAAAACAATATTAATGAAAAAGAAAGAAGTCGAGGTGTAACAGCGAGATAGCTACTGTCCGACCGTAAAAAGAATTAAAAAAAATCCAAACATACATTTCCCTAATCCACGGATTAGGCAGCATCTCGGGCCCTCCACTTTCTGGGTTAATGAGTCGTTTTAATCTCATGGTGAATTACACGATGCTAGTGACTGGTGTCAGTTACTCATATAAAACTTAAAAAAGATCAGTTTCTAACTAACAAGAATTCATGTTTTATATGAATATATTGCTCTTATGTTAAGCAATTGTGGTGGTTTTGGGTATGTTTATGAGAAAAGTGAACTCTAGTTTGGATTAGGCTACAAATTTTGAGGATCTTCAGAAATGCAAACCACGAGAGCAGACTATTTCTCTCTTCTTACAAAATTGAAGTCGGTTCCGTGGATTAGGGATATATGTGTTTGCGTTTTTTTTAAATTATATTAACGGTGGGAGACCTTTGTCCAGCAGTGGGACGAAATAGATTAATAAAAAAATTAACGGTGGGACACTGGTCACTCGGCCACTTGGCCAACACGGATTAAGGATTTATACTAAAAAGCACGAAAGCATGTTGCATGCTTAGATTTCATGTTAGAGCGACCTTGGGCTTTGATTTACACCCACAGCTCCGACCTTGTACCACAAACATTAGTTATAACGGATTTTTATAATGTTTTTACATTCAAAAGAAATAATTTATTCACGAATGTTAACATGTTTAGATTTTGCATGGATGTGAGCATCTGTGTGTTTGTTTAAGATTGATGTCAATTCAATGTTTTTAATCCATAATTCCACAACAGCAGATTTAATATCGGTCTTAGTTAATAAAGGTTTACTGGTCCAATATGGATAAGGGGGTATAGCGACATTCGCTAACCTAAACCAACTAAACAAGCCATGTTTTTTTCTTTCAAATAAATTGTTACATTAAGATAAATACCTAGATGTTGACTTACTCTAAGTTTGTGAATACCGAGTTTTTGTCAAAGGCACCTACAACCTTCTTGATACTGAAATAGGTGTTGTACATCGTTCCCACGTTCTGCGTGTAGTTCTATTGTTGAAACCGACGCGCCTACGTGTTCTTTTATACTTCAAAGGAAATAAAGTAGGTAGTTGATTATTTATGAAACTTCTAACCGTGAATTTAAGGTCCGGTTTGTAAGACGTTGTGTCGAGTCTTGATATTTTGAGCTCTTTTATAATACATTTTTAGACCAAATTGGTGATTTGGAGAAAGACCAGTAACATAAACAAGCGAGTTTGTATGAAAAATGTAATGAGAGTAAATAAGGTGAAAGAGGTGTGTCAGGATCATACCTCCTTGGGAAAATAACTTTAGGTACTTTTGCGTATAATACATGTTGTATTTATATAACAGTTATCAAATTTATTTAGTTAAATTAAGTCACACAATATTCTACAAAACTTATCTGCAACTTGAAGCTTTTGTATCGAGATGCTATTTTTAGGAGTAATATTTTTGGAAGTTACGGTCGATTTCGTATCATTACAATCAACTATAAAAATATGCATTTTCACTTTATATGGAACGTCTGAACACAAAATAAAACAAGAGTGCCTAAAAAAAAGTATTCATTCCAGTGAACTTCCACTTGAGTGAACCATATGATTCCACCTTAACGCGCGTTTAGAGAATTGAAGGGACAACCGTATTCAAACGCGCTTTGAATGCGTTTTAATATGTACTTAAGTATTGTAAGTAAATAAATAAATATGACAAAAAATAACAAAAAGCGATAGATATGCAAAGTCGCGTTCAAACGATGGATCGGCTTGGCACAGGATCGTGGCGGATGGCACAAACTGAGGGAGGCCTATATCATTGGGTGAAGTCGGGCTGTGAATGATGATAATGATGATGATGAACAAAAAGCGAACCGTCTTGATTCTACCTTGAGCCAAACGCACGTTTATAAATGCCTAATGTATCATCCTCTACAGCTTTGCCTTAATACGTCCATTATGCTTTGAATTAGCTATCAGGTTTTAGACTTAGCACTAAGCTTAATACAATGGTACATCATTTATCAGTTTTATGATTTCATCCTTTGTTGCTAAGTTCAGACTAATCTTAAGATGCTCTTTACTTGTAACTGTCTGACCGTCGACCTGTGACCGTTTGGTGAGTAAAAATAGTATACAGACAGCACTTGTACAAAAGTGCGAACAATATTAAGTATGAACCAATAATGGTTTCAAATAAGGAAATAATACATAATACTAATACATAATGATACAATAAATGACACGTTTTTAAATTCGTGGTTAATGGTATCGTGAATCTATAAGTATCTCTTATTACTCTATGATTTAAAATCTGTTGAGATCAAAAGGTGAACAGAAAAGTAATGAATAGGCTAGTTGACTCTATTTTTATGTAGCTCTTTTATGATAAATAATTGTTCTTTTAGACCAAAAAAAATACTACCATATTTTTTTGGACCTAAGAAACCGCAAAATTTGATTTTAAAAGTTCTACTTTTCAAAAACAGGTGAAAACGCTACCGCCATATTGGTCTATGGATTTATCTGTGCTGTGACGTCATTCGTATTCAAAACAATAATTTTCGTGATTTACGTCTAGGGAACATGCACATTTTGAAAAGTTGGCATTACTGTAAATTGGTTTTAGTTATGTGACATTTGTTGTTTTCCGATACTAATGACGTCATCATAATGGCCGTCGCGTTTTCAGCGTTCCAATTAAAAAAAAAAAGAAACCGTTTTTTAAATTGAAATTATGCAAGCATCATGGACTTTTATTAACTGAAATTATTATATTTTGGTTTTGCAAGGAAAGTACTTCAGGAAATACTAATTTATTGGGTCAAATTTGATATGAGTCAAATAGCCTATTGCCTCGTCATTAACATGTTATTAATATTGTGTGAAATTTACTGAAAATCATAATTATTTTGTGGTTTATACTTTGGATATCACATTTATATATAATTTATTTTACAACGTTCAATTGTTCTAATTACAAGACTGATTTTGATGAAATTACGTTCGTTAAAAATAATATAAGTAATGGTGTTTATATCAGATACAATTACATGGTGTATTTTCAGAAGTTATTCTACGTAGCCAATCAAACTCGTAGCACCTCAGCAGCTTATCCGTGCTACGACCGTAGCTTCCGCTACGAGACTACGTCCATTCGAAATTAGTTCCTTCCCAAGTTTTCGTTTGAGTCTCCGTTGTTAATTAATATTAGAACTATTCTACAGAAAACAATACAAGTTGACTCTTTGAGATGACTTTTGGAGATGAGTTCCTAATTATGCAATTAGCTTCTCGTTCGCATAGACACTGTTTCGTGCATTTCCAAGTTTGTGTGCATTAAGTGTGAAATATATTCGAGTATTTCAATGGTTTCGTAGTATTCTCTTCAACTTACTCGATCGATCCAACCTCCTGTGCCTCAGGCGGGCTTTCACCCACTACACCACAGAGGTCTGTCACTCGCCTGTAATTTAGCTCACGTATAAGAATATATAGTAGCCTATTTATTCCAGACCAAAAACTATGTACATTCCAAGTTGCAGCCCGCGTTCAGTTGTTCTCGCGTGAAAGAGTAACAAACATCCATCTCATACATACTAATTATAATCGTTTATAATATTAGTAGGATTAAAATATGACGGTGGAAGAGTTTAGCTCAACATAATGCTTCTAAACAGTGGCTTACTGACCGCACGATACTTTCATGTGTATAGCTATTTCGGTAATAAGCTGTTTTCCGGTACGTTAACCAATTAGGTCTCAAATAAAAGGCCGGTTTACGCCTTAAGTCCTTAAGCCCACGCTTAACGCTAAAGGTCATTCGTGTGACCCAAAGCTTCGAGCTTGACTTATACGTATTTATTTTACTTGTCAGTTACTTCGTTCACGTGAATCGTATAGATATTATTACAAGAAGCGAAAGTGCGCGTATATAGATGTAAAACCATAGGGCGTATTTAGTCCTACTAACATTATAAACGCGATTGTTTATATGAAGTTTATTACACTGCATGGATTTGGTTGCTTTAAACTACTGAATAGATTTGGCTGAAACTTGGAATATACATAGATTATGTAGTGTACTACCACGCAGGCGAAGCAGCGGCCGAAAGCTTGCATATAAGTTAGTCGCAGAAAGTCTGTTTTAACACGTTGGGTGCCCCGGACGCAATACCTACAGCTACAGGAGGAGGTCGGGACTTGGGCCTTGAATGTGTTATACATGTACATTATAAGGCAATAGAAAATACGATGTGCGTGCGGTATGTTTGTTGTAATTCTTAGCACTGTATTTGTTCTGGTCTATAGTTAGAAAAATCGTGGGCGACATTATGTTGTTTGGTAATTAATATAAATTAAAAATAAGTTGCGACATGTTTTACAATCTTCGAGTTAGGTCTTAAAGAGCTGTATAATATTTTCTTGGCATGAAGAATGATGGGCTTTGATGATTTTTGGCATGAAGATGGTGGGGTCTCGATCTTTTGCTTGGCCAAAGATCGTGATTGGAAGAAATTGGGGGAGTTTTACCCAGCAGTGGGACAAAATAGGATAAAACAAATAATAATTTCTTTTATTTTTTTTCATATTGCCATCACATCTGTGTAACAAATATTATTTATTTTTAGAAAATAAACAACGCTTAACAGTATAAGCTTGAGTGCAAACCCTAGCTATACGAGTATAGATATCTTGTGATTCCAGCGATCCATCTTACGCGCGACAGTCGCCGATGTAATTGCCGAACTTTCCTCGATAGCATGAGAAGGATTGACGATCAGTTTTGTCGATATCAGTTTTTCTTGTGCAGATGAGGTCATGATTCAGCAGTTCATTATAAGCTGAATAATCTTTTTATGTTGAGGGACAACTCTCCAAATTCCGTGACGACTTGATCATTCTAGCACAGGAAAGGGATGAATGGAAAGAGTGGGGGAACGAATTTGCCCAGCAGTGGGGGTTGCTAATAATTATAATAATAAGTTGGTCATTTTTACCGAATTGTATTGTTTCATGAAATTATTAGGTGATAAGCTATCTGGGGGCTGTCACCAGTTTAATCGGTATGGTATACCATTCTCCAGGGTCAAGTATTTTAAATGTAAAGTTTCTTTAGATAAATAAATCAATCCAAATGTGTGTTCCCTTTAAAATCTCATTTTAACATTGCGTTGAACTACGAATACATGTAAAAATGTTGTCCAGTGTCTGATAAAAGAATGTTTATCAAACTATTTAGCCTTGAGTTCGTTAACCCCCACGAAACAGTAAGTCAGTGCCGTCGTAAACTACAATCGTAAAATCCAAATATTTCGTTTACAAAACTTGGGCAGTAAATCCTGGTATTTCGTGGTAATGACACTCTTTTGATTTGGGAGAAATAGAGATTACTCCATCGTAAGTCGTAAAACACAGCACGATGAAGCGCTTTGCTATAAGTATTTTGTATTGAGATAATATACCTACTATAGGTATTTTGAAGTATTCCCATTTGATCACAAACTTTTAGAACCAAGTTTTTTATATAACTACAGTTTGTGTTGTTTTATAAAAGTGTTCGGGACAAATATTGCAACTGAATTCTATCACACTTTCTTCCTCTTTCATTATCAAACCCATCATTTTCGGGTTTACGGGTAAATAACCAATGTTTTTTGGTTTTGTAATCAATTTTTTTAGAATTTCGTAAACAAATCTACACAGAAATAACGACTGAAAATTCATAAACTAAAGGTTCGATGTTTTTAAACAAAATGTATATTCTAATAGTTTTTTTAATAATTCCTTCCTTCCTTCGTATGAGCAAGTGGCCAACTCTGGTTAAAATCATTAAAATAGGTATACTGATAAGTAAGAGCTTACGAGTGATTCAGATAAAACATGGAATAGATACCTAGATTTTCTATCATTTTATTTACATAGAAACGTTAGTTATCGAGGCGAATGGCAATCACGAAGGGAGGCCTATGCCCAGCAGTGGGTTAAAAATGGCTGATGATGATGATGATGAGAAACGTTAGCACGAGCAGAACTACAAACTTAAGCTGTCCTATAAATTTGACTATCACTGTATGCGCAACCATGCTTCACGAGTTCTTTGTCCACACAAATTCTTGCATCAACGCTCAGCGCGCTGAACTAGACATACAACAATGGAGCCTCAAAACGTGAAATTCTATTATACTCTGTATCAGTTCTAGCTATGCCTCTGGTTCCATGTCAAAGCTTTTGATTGGTGGCTTATTGTTCAGTCTGAATAAAATTTGGGCCTTTACTATTCTATTGCGTCTACAGGAAATTTATGTTTTGCTCAGGTTACTCCCCGATAAATAATAATACTTCTTTAGTCAAATATTCAGCATTTTGGTAATAACGTAGTACTTTGATACCACTTATCAGTATGTGTATGTATGTGTATTTCAGTGTGTGTATGTGTATTTTACTTATTTCATTCTATTAGTAATTAATTTACACGGTAACGTCTGGCAATGTTTTGCCTACTTTTAACGAGGTACCGTAGTGCCTATGGGACTGCTGATTTTGCACTAAACATGACGCTAAAGTGAAACGTTTTAATTATGAAATCCAATTCATTAGTTTTGCTAACACCATTTCAACTAAATTAACAGAGTTCACTCAACTCTACAGTGGAAACCTTTTTGCAACAAAAAAGAGAAGCTTTAAATAAATAAAGTGCTATTTAATATTTTATCTCATTTAGAATTTTCCGCCAAAAAGGTATCGAAAATAAATAACTATAGGACATGCTCATACAGCGTCTTCTTGTGCCAAGCTAAGCAACCTAATTCTTGTAATACTTACATACATTTTCTTTTGTAAATACATTATATTAATAAATACAAATTATTAATTGCTAGTTAATTTCAGCCAGTACCTATGTACACAATGAAAGTATGTTATCCCATACTAACTAATTTTATTATCTTTGTTTCAGGTATGTATAAACACAATCCTACTTGTACACACCAGCATGGTAAATATAACAGGTAGAGGAGGGAAAGTATAGTAGCTAAATTTATCAACGCGTTCAAAAAAGGAATAATGAACACATTAATACATAATGACACGGGGATTGAAAAAAGTCGATTCAAATAAATAAGGGCCCGAAAATCTTACCGAGTGAAAAACAGATGCTGCATTTCTGAGTGAGTTGAATATTTGATGTATCATCGCGCAGTCCCGACGAATTCATCTCCACTTGAAAGATTTATATCGGACGAAATCTCGAGTTTACGGTACACTTAAGCACAGCGCAAATTAGTAGCAGCTAGTAAACTAGGAATATATACTTATTTGAATTAATGAATTAGTTTATTTAATTACACGTCCCGGCTTTGCACGGATGTAAGTACTAATGAAACTACCGGGATAAAATGTAGCCTATAACCATCCCGAATCCCGATAGTCCATTCTCCACACCAGTGAAAGAATTTTTTGAATAGGCTTAGTAGTTTCGGAGATTAACTACGTCACACAAACAAACAAACAAACAAATCTCTTTATAATATTAGTATAGACATTCAATAAAATTACTAATGTGACTGCGTAACTGCTGCTAGTTTTTGGTTAAAAATAGAGAGAATGACAGTTTTGTTCACTGAAAAACAATACCATGGAATTAGTGATATCAGAGTGAATCTATGATTACATTCATAGGTATTACCAGTATTACAGCGGCCCGTCTGAAACTTTACGGAATTTGATCCTCAATAGTTGTAAATAGAATTTGAGTTAATAATATTGTTTTGGGTCATTCTATTAATAGCAGGTACAGACATAAAATTACTGCTCTACATGCAATCAAGATAATTAGGATTAAATTTCGTCATGCAGTGTTTCTAATTTATTTTTAACAAGCTTCCGCTCGCGGCTAGTTACAGAGGTTATTATCGGGGTTAGTATCACATACTTTTCCTGAACAACAAATCTCTTGTTAAAACAAACTTATTCGATTCATCATCATCATTTCCCTGCCCTTATCCCACACTAGGTGGGGTCGGCCCAACATGTTTTCTTCTTCCATTCATCTCTATCACTCGCCAACTCCAAATTCACTCCTCTCACACTCATGTCCTCTTTCACACAATCCATCCACTTCTTCCTCGGCCTTCCTCTACTTGTATGTCCATCCACACTCATACTCATAACTTTCTTAGTTATATGACTTTCATCCCTCCTCATTACATGACCATACCATGCTAATCTTATTCGATTATAATAAAATATAAGTAGGTTGAGAATATTCGTCTATTACTCAGTACTATTTATTTGATACTTCTTGGATATTTGCATTGAATTTCGATACTTCCTGCATTACTCTCGTGAGTGTACTAGCTGGCTATGTCGACACTGTGCCTTAAAGCATCTCGATATTTGTAGAAAATGCAGAAATACGTTGCAATTTACCCGTGAGTGCATACTGCGGTGCCCACTCCACGTTCTATGAATTGACACGCGCCAAAACCCGACAGCCACTCGATTTTATTACCGTTTTCTGATTTAATACGAGTATTTATCCAAGTTTTACATTCATTTATAACTGAACACGTATGACGATTACCATGACGCTGGGATTTAGCGCCACTTAGCGGCGCCTGAGATGCAAGCTTAAAGTTGGTAGGTGTTATTTAAACATGAGACAGCTTACATTGCGCTGACATAGGTTTTCCTTACAAGTTTTTCTTGATTTTTAAGCTGTTTCTTTATTAATAGTTGTATGTTTTAGTATACAATTACAATATGTTTTTGAATTTCATTACATTGTTGTTTTAAATTAACAAAAGAAAAGTTCCCAATGTTATACCCAAAAAAGAACTCAAAATCTTTACAGTTTTCAATGGTACATAATGATTTTTTTCTGTTTTAAGACGGGTTTGAGGAAGTAATCAGAATGGCCTAACTTCTGCCAATATCACGTTCAGCATTTGCATTTTTATATTTTAGGCAATTTTTTTGCTAAAGATGTCTACTTGCGAATTCAGTGTGCATTCCAAAGATATTGAGGTGCTGATTTTTGAAGCAACTTTTCCGCTTGAGAAAAGTAGACAGACAATTTAATTTTAGTGTCAAACTTAGCTACATACTTTTTGGGGTCGGTAACTATTGTGTTATTTATCGTTAGGGGGTGTGAAATATTTATGCACAAAGTTACGACTTATAACGGCTTGACTGATTTTGATGATTTTAACTTTACTTTTGAAGTCATCATCATGATTCTTAGCAAAGACATACACATTATTGGGAAAATGTAAAAGACAGAGAGCTTATTTTTCTTTGTGCTTCTTTGTTTTATAAAATGGCAATTCCTCATATTTTCATGTTGATTTTACACTGGGTGCTATTATTATTGCGTAGTACATTATTTTGTGAAGGCAGAAGGCCTATATTTTCACTGCACTCATAACAAAAGTAAGACTTAAAGCAAACATTATTGTGTTACCCACATACTAGGTGTACGTATGTGCAACGTCTATCGCATACTACACTCGGTGTTGCCAACTTGTGGAATAATTGGATTGTGTGGGTTTTAATTATGAAATAATAAATTGCTGCTTCGAGTTTGTTTTGAATAGTTTATCAACGTGTGAGTAGTAAAAAAATGTACTTATTCAATAGAAGAATATAAAACGAAACGAAATATGATCAGTACTATATTCCCAAGGTATCGAATCTTTGAATTATTTTTAGATAGATAGATAAAAAAATTCTAAACGAAAAGTACGGGGTAGATTTAAAAAAAAAAACGATGTTAAACTTAAAACTTAAACCCACCATGTTCAGATAAGTAAATTAGTTTGTTTGAGCTTGAGGCCAACCGATGACGAAGGTTTTAGGCCGCCCGAAGGCCACTCAGAACGTTGCTTAACTTCAATGGTGAACGAGCGCTTCGGATAAAAAGTCGAGTTACTAACCCACTCGGCCGGAAAAATGGAAATGTTTATAATTATATTTTTGAAAATTATTTTGCTTGTTTGGTACATGTTTTATTTACGAGTTCTCAGGTATTCCCGAACGACTTCCGTATCGCCGTTTATCATACCCTCCTAACTGAGAATTGAGATAAAAGAATCTATATTTCGCGTTAACCTTCGTTTTGTTTATTATATTATCATTTTGTCTATTTCTATGTCTATGTCCTGTAAGGAATATACATTTTGGAATATTATGTTTAAAAGTACATATTTATTTATCTCGTGTCGTGTCTTTGTGTTTTCTATGTATAACTCTTGTTACGGAGATTTTAGTCCGACTATAAAGACTTCCTTCATGGCTTATAACGACTTTAAAAGCTATGACCTACAATTTAACGTCTCGTCCAAAGCACGTAAAATCAGATGATAATGCCACTTGCGGTCACCCATCTAAGTTATGACCGCTCAGAACGTTAAAGTCTATCAATAACGTCTACGTAAGTCTCTAGCAATATTAAAAAAAAAACATATTATTTAACTTATTCACAAATAAAATATTATAACTTTATTTAGACATAATTGGGATTCCGTCGCAAAGACTTAGCAAGAGCCTTGCGGAATCATTCTTAATGGCATTATAAGCGGTTTTCTCGAGGTATCCAATTTATTTCGGCAAGATAACTCGTTGTTCTCGAAATTAAATGAAAATATTGAAAAGAGGGACGCTGGGCTAAATTATAAATAAAAACAATCTTTGTTACCTCTCGTTGTTTTGGAACTAGATTTTAAGATGTGTTTTGTGCATTTATAATGTAATAAAAAGTTTTTCGTAGGAAACAATTAAAAAATAGGCAGAGATAAATCATCATCATCATCATCCACAGCCCGACTTTACCCACTGCTGGGCATAGGTCTCCCTTAGTTTGTGCCATCCACTGCGATCCTGCGCCAGTCGCATCCATTGTCGCCCCGCGACGTGAACTATGTCGTCGACCCACCTCGCCACCGGACGCCCGACACTTCTATGACAGATATTTACAGAGATACTTTTTTACAGATATATTTTTAGAGAGATATTTACAGAGATAAATATTACTTAGTAAATGTTGCTAGACCTTTTAAGAAAATGATACAGGGTACATTTTAAATCACCAGAAAGCTCCTCGGTTCGTAATTCCTATTAAGCAGCAAACAAAAATTCAATATGTAATTACAGTTATATTCTTGACATTTTTTTTTTCTTCTTCTTTCAAAATAAAGTTCATAGTAGCTTACGGCTAAATACATAAATTCGTACTGTGGTGATATAAGTATATTACGAGTATAACAATAAGATAAGTCTGTAATAGTTTTCTAACATTGGTTTTTGTTTTTCCAACATTAGTTTGTGTACTTATATAACCCATCGTTATGAGCTTCAAACTGGTTATGGGCTCAAACATGTAAGATGAAATTAATAAATCCATACGCTAATATCAAAATTTGATATTAAATATGAAATTTGAAGCTATTATTAGTATGAGCATAAAACTAAGCAACCTCCAGCATTGCGCTAAAGTACATTTAGCATAGAGGTCGTATGCGTTCAAAAATCGTGAAAATGCGATCGGAAATGAGCGAACGGTGCTCGCTCGATTCTGTTTGATAACCCGAATTTCTGCTATATTCTGGAATAACATACAGACATGGAATCATCACATCCAGCTGTACATTATGTGCCGCAAATTACAATGTGCGCAAGCTTAAAAGCACAGACTGTTATGATTCAAAGGCACGTCGTAGTTCTGCGGCGTTGAGACAGATATCGATTTTCCGCAGTCGGTGGGGGGAGTGCTCAGCTGAGAGCCCCCCTCCCCTCCACCTCCCCGCTCCGCCCCGCTCCCCTGTAAACATAAACACAGGCCCAGTCTCCACAGGATCGACATCCGTCGAGGTGAAATAACGACACTGAATATTTATGAAGCTCCGTATCAGGGATTAAGATTCGACTTTTCTAGGTCATCAATTCGAAAGGCGACTTGGACGATACTGTATTTCAATGGTAATATTTTTTAGAATATAAATTGATATTTATAGAGCGGTTATTGGGTTTTAAATTTTGATTTTAGCGGTAAATTGAGTTCGATGTCGGCTTGCGGGCGCCCGGATGAAATTGAGACAATTTTTTGTATTATCGTTAAAGTTTCCTCTTTGTTATTAAGCTTCTACATCATTTATGGACGTTTTAGAAATTCATATCTCAATTATATCAGAAACTGCTTTAAAAATAATGAAAATTTTAAAAAGATAAAAAAATACTATGAGCTTTTGAAATGAAATAGTAATAATGATCAGGGTAAATGTTTAAGAGGCCCAAGGCATTTTTGGCCCAGAAGGCATTTTTTTTGGATTTGGAGGCATTGAAAATGTCGTAGGGGTTTGTTAGATATAATTATGTCAAAAAAAAATACTTTCAGTCACATATGGTATGTTTTCATACACATATTATGGTATTCCGTACGTGATAGGTAGCTCATCAACGGTTTAAAAGGTAGTTTAATAGTAATACTGATTCCGCTAATTTAAAATCGGTTGTATTACAGATAGTGCCGCAGTCGGCGTTAATAAATCTCATCCAGTCGAGAGCTTCTATGATCCATAGCGGATGCGGGAGAAATCTCAACGATAATTTTAAATAGAATTTTTATATAAAGATCTCTTTTCATAATAAAGTTTGTCTACGATCATGTTTTTCTTAGATTGGTATTTTATACGTTCTCATCTTTATATTTACGAACATTTAGTTAAGTTGCTTATGTACTAGATAACGCTGTGTGAAATGTCCGAGGATATTTATTTATTTATTATTTTATATGCATGGTCGGTCTTTTTAATAAAATTACAAAACTTCACTTCACTTTATTTCGCAATTAATATTTAGAACCACATACGATATTTAATCGTTATATCATGAAATAGATAAAACGTGGTCAGTTACCTCAACTTTCGCTGCAAAAAATTTCGAATTGCTTTAAAATTTCAAATAGTTCACAAACTGGCCTTAAAAATCGATTTCAGCGCTTTCAAGTGCTGAGTCTAGACGAGGAATAGTGAACAGTTGCAGTATGGAACTGCTATGATTTCTGGGAACGTTCCAAACGATTGTTTTTCACAAATAGTTCACCTGCAGAGCAGATGAAATAATAGAAGGGTCTATTTTTTCAGTGATTTGGAAATTGGAAAAACCGACGATCCCTGGAGTACAGGGCAAAATCCCGCCTAAAGCCGAGGTTGCGGGTTCGATCCCAGCCACGGGACAAATTTTTGTGTTTTGTGCACATATTTTTTTCGGGTCTAGTTGTTTTATATCTATAATTTGTACTTGTTTAAAAAAAAGATATGGTGACCGCTTATTAAATAAGCTAGCATTTAAACACTTTGGTTTAAATAAACTGAGGTCTCAGTCAGCAAAAATTCGGCGTAGAGCCTTCTGATCCGGTGAAATACAAAGGTCCCAATGATTGTAATTGTAAGCTAACAAATAAGTCCGTCAGAAAAAAAACAGCAAAAATTCTATTTTGTTAAAAATTGTAAAAATTAAATTAAGATTCAGTGTAATATTTATAGTGTATTTTACTACTTCCTTTATTTACTTTTAACATAGGTTTAAATACTCATACTACTTGCATTAACGATATAAAACCACAGTTTTGTCTCACCTATATTTTTGTTAAAGTTTTAAACCATTTTAAAACCGCAAAAAGTCTGTTTCGAAAGTTTAAATAAACTACAGTGGGATTCGGTGCTGTGGCGTATCTCTACAAATTTAATACCTAATATTTCACGAAAAGCACCGGCGCTGCGTGTTTTTAAAAAAACATGGCTCCAGTTAAAATAATTTATAATACTAATTTGCCAAGTTCGTGAGGATTTACGGGTATTTTAAGTGGACTTAATGCGTTTGATCTACGTAGCGCAATATGTCTGACACTTCATAAAGAGTGGAAGAGTAGCTTAGGTGAAATTTTAAGCTGCCTGATAGTGTCCGGCATGGCTTATAGACTTAAGAGCCATTGTCGATAATTTAACTTGCGCTTTGGGCACGGAAGAGCTCAGATTTTACTGCCACGAACTTGCATGACTGTTTAATTTAAATCGTCGAGATTCACAAGAAAGTCAAAAGTCAAAAGTCAAAGTTCATTTTACGCAATTGAGTCATGCATTCAATGTTAGCCTAATCGTAAAAGCATCATTCACTCAATTCCAAACATCCTACGGAAAAACATTGAAATTGCAATTAAATTTCACCTGCTTCTGAATTTAGAGGATTATTTCATTCGGACATACATTTATTCAGCTGATGAGCGAAATTAATTCTGACTGCATTTGCAGTAAATTCTCGTTCGAAAGGAGATAGTACTACTGCGGTGGGTTTGCGCAAATAATTTGTTGTCTCGTTTATTTGTTGGACAGCTTAATAAAGTCTTTAGCATTTTTCGATTTTTCAGTTATTTTTGGAGTTTCTAAAACAATATAAAGAAATAAATAAATAATAAATAAATATCCTTGGACATTCCACACAGCATCATTAGAAAGATGAGAGAGAGAGGATAATTATAATGCAAACATTGTCGAAGTTCAGAAGTACAGTAAAAAAAAAACTTTCGTTGACATGAGAGAGACATGACTACTGACGTAGTACTATTACTTTTTGACACTGAAACATCTGAACAGATTTAAAATGGACGTATAGTCTGTCTATAAAGTCCTGACATGAATGTTTGAGGAACTAAAATTATTCGTGTATCTGGCAGCACCAAACAAAGGTATAACAGCTGTCGTCAGCTGTCATCGAGTGAGTTCAAGAACATATTTTCCTCTATTTTTTATTGTTTTCTTAGTTAAACTGCAATGAAATGAAACCGAACTACGCACAAAAGTATCACAAATAAGTAAAGTAAATGAGAGTGACACGCGGGAAGTGATTTTTAAAGTTTTTAGCAATGTTTAGCGGAATACCAAGTTGGACATATTTTGTGGGATTTGGATGATTTATATGGGCGAACAGCATGTATAACGGGTATGTAATCGTTTTATTGTTTGTTTCTAATCTGCCTGAAGTAACAAATTGACATAAATTACGATTTGGAGACCAAAAAAGGCATTGTTTACATTGCACATTTTTACGTCAGATTGAACATCACAGTAGGTCATGTTATAGGAGACCATCTAATCTTGATACATTAAAATGGCACACAGTCTAGCTACGTTTTCTGCCTACCTAAGTATTTAAAATTTTAACTAATTGCTTTATGTTTAAAATGCTTTTGATTACTTTCAGTAATATTTTTTTTGAATTTTCAGGTAAATCAGAAAGTACCTACGGTTAGGCGAATTCAAGAATGATGGGAAGTTTGAAACTCCTGTGAAACACAGTAGGGTCGGCCAAGAAAGCAATGGACAATTTTAATATTTGTGCACTACGGCAAAAAATAAAATTCTTATAAAAATGACAATGAAATCCAATTTTGTTTCATTTGCCTTCACCTTATGTATGTATGAACACTGAACAGTTTAACCTTTTAATTCAACATTATTACACAGTTAAGCACAAGATTTAAAAAATAAAACATGCCTTCTTTTTCCCGCCTAAAAGCTGGTAGGATCTTTTACATGGAACGAACTGCAAGTATCAAAATCAGTAGTCACACTATAGGGTTGCTATATACATTTTAGCAGCGCCCTCATTTATTGTCACGTCTTTATAGACAGACTATAGCTTATACCTTGGATTAAAGCATGGAGTATCTCACTCCCGACTAATGTTATTGTTACATGTTGTTTATTTTTTATCGTTTATTTATTTTACTCTCAACACTAGTTAGTTTAAAGATGAATTTAAAAAAAAACAAGCTAATTTGCATTTCTAAATAATAGTTTTCATTTAACCACAAAGCGTAGTACGCATTGCGGTGGCCATTACCAAATCTGTTGTCAAAATAGTGCGGGCGCGTCATAATATTGTGTAGGTATGAAATACACTAATCGCTGCAATTCCGGTTAGCGCTGTCGTACTAGTCAGAGTTCTGCGGATGTTTCATCGTGAATCACATTTTTCACAAGAATTTAGAATTCCAGTCAGTTTGAGCTGCATTCTCTCAATTTTTACAAGGCCTTTGTAGTACAGTCACAGAACGAACACGTTGACCAGATTTCTATCCAATTCGTTTGACGCGTTACAAGCACTTGTTACCTTTTTAAACTGCATAGGTACTTACTACGAAACAAGAGAGAAGTGTAAAATGGTTATCAAATTTAGCAAGCATTAACCGATCTTAAGACGATCAACCTTTTCATGCTGCGACTATTGGATAGTACTATCAATGGTATTAGCGATACTACTTAAATCACCAGTACCATCGATGGTACCTACTACACACACTACTCTAATCTATAAACTATGGATGAGATGTGTGAGGGTACTTTGCAGATTCTGATGAGAAAAAAATATTATAGCTTTATAGCATAAAATGTCCTGTACCTAAATACAAACTATGACCTATTAAACGGTCGACGGTCGACGTTGGTACTATTTAGGTCAGTCATCAGGTTGATACTCAATTATTTTGATAGTTACCTACAGTACTATAAAAGATACCATCTTTCTTTTAAAACGTTTTGTTACAGTACATACAAAGTCAATTAAATTGATCACTCAACGTATATTTTCAACTATAGCCCAGCGGTAAGCACAATTATTGTTTCAAAAGTAAAACGTTCTAACTGAACAATACCTATACATACAAATAATTGTGTTCCTTATTTGTGTATGGATTAAAGTCGACTATATAAGCAGAATTCGATACTAATCTCAGACTCGAAGCTTTGGACGGATTCCACGCGGCGGAATCACGCCAGCTATTTATCTCTTAAACAGTTGGTATTTATGCCGCGTACTGAGAAAGTTTCATTCTGCGCATTTCGTTTGTTCCTATTTGTATGCACTGAAATATATTTAAGAGCTTTTGGTATGACCTTGTAGGTCATTTGTTTTGAACTACTAATGTACCCTGTTCTGTCTGAATTCCATGTTACAGACGTATATCTTGGACGTAACCATTTACTTAAGCCTTTGTCTTAACTTAGAAATATTTAAAAAACCTTGAGTTATCAAAGACCCGAGTCAGAATACCAACTACTAATACTATTATGAAACATCTACTCTCGAAACTTTGATTAAAACTTAATAGTAATAGTTCGCCGCGAACGAAATCTCGCGCGCCGTTGGTTACCACTATATTTATGTTTGGTTTATGATTTATGTCAAAAGTAAATGAGAAAAAAGATTATCAATCAGTTTCACAGGTAATAGAATCAACTAGCTAATAAGGCTGTACATTTTTAAGTGACCCTTGAGGTCCTGCAGAAATAAACATATTTTTCTTTTTTTCTTTTCTATATGGCCGGTTGAGCTGAGACTTGAGTTTCCATTCAATTGTTGTTGTAAATTCTATTTGAGTTGTGAATGATATAACATATTTCTAAATACCAATTAAGAACAGCATTATTTGCTAACATTATTTGAGGTCGGTCCTACTCAAACTGGGAACAAATGTTTGCGGATGAAATACATACCTATCTCGTTCTAGTTGTGGTTCGCAAAGCAATTAGGTTTTATTTGCTGTGCGTTATAGCATTCTGGTCAAAGTATTGCAAACTTGTGAACTACGGTATTCTGAGACTGCACTCAGTAGCACAAGTAGCTTTTTTGTCAGATCGCTATGGAAACTAGAGATAAATCACCGTTTGAGATTCGATTCACGCTTGAGTATGAACTCTAAATATGAGCCTTAGACCAACCACTCAACTAACACGGATTTCTAAGTTATTTCTAGGATTGTACAATCGGCCAAGGAAGTCCATTTTGGAATTGGAAATGGCCCACGCGAGTTCAGTTAAAAATAAAGACATAAGAGTCAAAATGTCATTAACTTTTCAGCGAAAATGAATGCTATTTTTACAAGCTATTTAAAGTCCCTATTATTCATTCCAACCATATTATATAATCGCAATAGAAACAGACAAAGGAACAGATCAATATAATGATGGCTTAGAACAATTTGGTTTTATTATATATGTATATATTATAAATATAGTGTCCATAATAACAAAACTCACTAAGTACTTTGATAAAGTAGTTCGTATAGTAGTTTTTATTAATGGTAACATTAATGAAAGTTGTCTGTAATAACGGTAATTATTGGTTGACACGCACTTATCTAAACCATCTGATTACACATTTTTACTATTATCTACGCTCTAGTAGAATACAGAGTTGTGTTTTCCGATGGGTAATCACACAGAACAGAAAAAAAAGAGTTGTTTCTGTTATTCTGTAGGTATCACCATGACATTAGTTCAAGTAGTCCAATCCTGTTCGTGCATCTAAGGATTTTTCATTTCGAAAGAAGAAACTTTAATACCAGTTCTAAATGGCGAATGTTAACATCATTACCATACGCGCGGCTCAGTTAGTCCCTCATTGTCTATGGTGTGACTATGGTTGGCAAGCTGAGTAGTTTAGGTACTGGGCCATTCCATCTCAACAACATCCCAGGCACTACATTATCCCGTTAAGTATATGCCAAAATTGTTCCCTGATACGTATATAAAAAAAAATATAAATCATACGTTTTGAATAATACATCTAATTTTAGACCTGGCAAAAAACGCTGACAATTTTACCAGGCACTATGACAAATGATCCTGTTCCCTTTTTACAGGATGTTCGTGACCTTTCAAGGTTGTAAGCAGGGTACCCACCTAGTAGTGTAGCATGTATCGTATCTGATACTGTATCAAGTGAGTACGTAGGCTCGTCGGGAACGGCTCGTCCACACCTACGTACTTCTTCTTTTTCTTTGCGGGTCAATGGTTCTATATTTAAATTTTATTTGCCAGAAATGTCACCAGTTTTATGGCATTGGATGTGGCCGTCATTAAGGTCATCATTGACGACACAGGGAACATTCCATCAGATGCCTCATCGTCTCTTTTTCACATACGTACTCACTTGATACAGTATCAGTTACATTACATGCTACACGGCTAGGAGAGTACCCTGCTTTATATGCGTGGGATGTCTATCCACGATTCCCAAGGCTGCATTGACGAGCCTGTATATTTTGAGAATCCTGTATCTTTGAGAAATTCGTTTTTCATATAGAGTGACACAAATATTATAGAGCAAATTCAATAAATAATTTTGAGTTACTTGATTGTCCGTGGTGTTTGAACAAAAAATATACCGAATACTCGTAAGCGTTGTCAACGTCTGAAAAAGAAATAATATTAATCGCTATTATGAAGAGCTGATTTGAAAATAATTGAAACAATAATAACATTTGGTCACAAGAAAATTAGATCAGAGATAGCTGTAATGGTTCAACAAAATCTGGCTTAAAATCATTTGAAAATTATTGAATATTAAATGACAGCTCATAATTTCTAATGCCCATAAACTTTCGATGATAATGCGGGGTAGATAATTTAAACATTTATATTGATTGATCTTGTATTATTGTAGACACGTTTGTTCTAAGTACTTCTACTCATTTTGATTTATTTTCAGTAGCGCGGCAGGTTAGTGGTTAGCGATGATTCAAGAGTGATGGACGAATAAGTATCACAGATGTTAATTTATGTTTGTATGATCTTTAGTTGTGAATTGTCTTAGAATATTTATTTTTTAAAAGCATCGAAATCGACGGTTTTTCAAACCGTTTAATCAATTCGATCGCCAGATACAAGGATCAGTGGAGACGGGGAGATCTTTAGAAAAAGACTTGGGAAAAAAATATCAACAGAGCATACACACATTTATCCCACGGCGAGTATCGAACCCGCGACTGAATAATATCCTATCCTATCCTACTATCCTATCCTACTAATATTATAAATGTGAAAGTTTGTGAGAATGTATGTATATGGTATTCTTTCACGCAAAAACGGCTGGACTGATTTGGTTGATATTTGATATGTAGATAGGTGTTACCCTGGATTAACACATAGGCTACTTTTTATCCCGATTTTCCCGCGGGAACGGGACTTACGCGGGTGAAACCGCTGGGCGCAGCTAGTCTAAAATATAATTTTCATGATCCAACGAGTTAGTAGTACGTGGTTCATTTCGCATAAGTGTAGGATCTTTAAGGCCATTTATAAGTAAAATAACGTATTCTCACGAGAGTCGTTATACAGATATGTTTCCAACGATGTTCTGACATAATGTATAACTCAGCCAAAATAATACCTTCGCCACACAAAGTAAGGAGTTGTTTTAAAATAATCTTGATTCAAATAATATGAGGTTGATTTTAGGTCGATCTAAATATCGAGGTAGTGACAGAAATCTAGTCTGTTGTAGGGTAGGGGTTGATCAGATTCTACTATATATAGACTGTATGTAGACAATTCAAAAGCGATGATTCCTACAATTTAAATTACTGTGTCGCCGTGATAAATTTCTGTATCTACGCATTTCTAAACTTAAAACTATCATTTCATTTATGACATCCAGTAAAGTCTTTCTCATAGTAAAATTTCATCTTTTATGTTTCTGTTAGGTACGAAAGAGTTTTCAAATCCTTTTTTACTCTATGTGGCAATACCTTTACTGAGTAGGATAATAAGAATTTATGTTTGAAGCAGTCGTCCGACCTAGGTGGAGTTGTTATAATAAAACGTGTTTTATTATTTTTGTCATTACGATGTTGTGATACTTTTAACTGCACCCCAAACACCTATATTTCATGTTTTAGAAACGTCATTAAGATTCACAGACAACTTTGGTGATAGAGGGAGAGCCCAGAAAGATCTGACTTCACTTACTTTAACATGGATGAAACCTTACATGCTCAGTAGAGTCTCATGTGCTTTGAATAACCTGCGTTTTTGTGAAGTATGACACATGAGCAGGTAGCAGGTCAGAAAGGTGACTAAAAAAAGTCTGATTTAACTTAAATTAACATGGCTGATTTGTATAATATTGTGTAGAACATTATTCTAATGTTGTATCATAAGGTGTCAGACACTTTCCATGGGCCAGAAGATGAGTCAGACGCTTTAAAGGTATGAGGAGTATTAGCAAAACTTAAATATACGCCATCTCTGTGTAGATATCTCACATACCAGATTGTTTTGTCAAAAAATACGTTGAGTTCGCGCGAAATTCGTTGTTTGTTGTTTGTGTGTTGTGTGTTGATATTTAAAAAATCTCTATGCAAACCACAGAAAAAAAATTATAAATCTAAAATTACATGAGCATTATCTAAGAACTAAAAATAATTAATCACTACAAAAAAGAACGCTACGAACGTTCGCTTTTAGATAATCTCAACTGCTGGAAATCCAGATTAATTTTCAATCGCGAGCCTTTCGATTGGAACTCGTCTGATACTTCGTTGAAACAAAACGTCCAAGCGGCCGACTAAGGAAAATAGGTAACCTACATTTTTATTGATGTCATGTGCTATTTTCATAACATAATAAAGATATATAAAACTAAAGAGATGCCACGGATGGACGAAGGCAATGGGGTATTGCACCAAGTTTCAATAACCGGCTGATGTAAATATTTTATTTCTTTCTTTATTGTGTCAGTCATAACTATGGAGGACCAATATTGAGTTTAGTTTAGACATAATGGCGTTCAGTGCCCATGACGCACGTGGGCTAGTTGCGAGTCGGGAATGGGTTAGCTTATTTCGCTTACTCAATCTGGGATTGCAATGATTCCGTCTCTACCATTGAGGCTAATGTCGGGCTCTACCATTTGTCGTTGTTTTGGCCCAGAGAAATAATAAACCACCACATGCAGCAAACATGCTCTTTCTCACTTTAATGTAACTTCAATCTGTCTTCTAAACAACAACAATGAGCAAACCGAGACTAATGATTAATAAAATAAATATCCTTGCTCATTCCAAACAGCGTCATCTCATCTCGGTCCCAGTGTAAGAAATTTAAAACTTTTGTTATGGTTAGCAGATGACTGATATACTCGTATTACACAGATACTAACTCGTACCACAGATACTCGTACATTGTTTTTGAATATTAACAATGTCATAATTTTTAATAGCATATGACCCCGGCTCGAGACAAATATTAAGCAGATCTAACAAACATTTGCTGCGGGGATTAAACCCGCAGCATTTGCGTCTCAGGCGGTCTTTCACCCACTGCTCCACATAGGCCGTACATCTAATAATATTTTAAAGGAGACCACGTTTATGTTGACAATTTATACGTACGACAATGTACACAGTAAAAGTAAGTTACACGTAAGGTTGTTTGCGAAGGCTAACCTCCCTATTAGCGGAGCCACACAAGCGGAAGACCTGTTGCCACCGCCTATAAAAAATCTAAATTCTATTTATTCATTTAAAACGAATCTGAAAAAGCTCCTTTTAAATACACAAACAAGTAGTCGTTCTGTGCACAGTGGGTTGTTCTGCCACTGACATTTCATTATACCTACCTACCTACCTAATTTCATCCTACCAAACACTTTATTTTATGTTACTTTTACTTTTGTTTCTATTTTTACAACCTTCCTTATATTATTTTAAAATGTGTGTTTTTTGCAAGGCCGCAGCACACACATAAACCTACGGCGCTACGGAAGACCAGCGCTGCTACAGATTCTCTGGTTTCTGTCGCAGCAATACGCTGAGTAGTTGCCAATTTTGTCAATGTGTCTTATTACTATACTTAATACTTATTATAATGTGTCTTTATGTGTGTTTTTGACAAAATAAATATTTTTTCTTTCTTTCTTTCTTTCTTTCTGTTTTGGAAGTTCGGAGTTTCGAAACTTACTCTGAAACTAGGTATATACGAGTAGGTGTATAGCACTAATGGTACTAAACGTATACACATTGGTAGATACCAGCTTGTTAGCCCGCGGCTTCGTTTGCCTCGACTTTTGAATAAACTAGTAGTTTATTCCGTTCATTTAGTTTTTAAGTAAGAAAGAGTAAAAAAATACAGTATTAAGTAAATATAGCTGAATACATCAATGTACTTATAACAGTTAGTGGAACATTAGTTAATTTATATTTTACCTAGCAGCACGTCCCGGCTTTGCACGGGTGTACTAATGAAACTACCTGGATAAAATAGCCTATAACCATTCCGACAGTCCATTCCACACAAAAATGTATCATATCGGCTGAGTAGTTTCGGAGATTACCTCTGTCAAACAAACAATTAAATCGACATGACCTCTTTATAATAGATATTAGTATAGATATCAAATGAGACTCTCCAATAGTTTCAGTCACTCTTATAATTGTTTTGGAAGATATATTTTTGTAGGTACTTATCAAAGTAATAAAGTAATATTACAAAAGAAAAGTGCCCATCGAAGAAATATATCATTTCGTATTATTTATGATATGAGTTAGTTGATGCCCGTGAAAAAATGATACTCCTATACAGCTTCTATAGGATAGTATCATTTTTTTCATCATACCCCTTAGAGAAACCCATAAATAAATAAATATTTATGGGTTGATTACTAAGAATAGATGAAAAGAAGGAAAATGTTGCCATATCACATTAAAACAGATACTTTATTAGAAAACATACAACTTGAGTCTGAGTTTGCGCGTCGGTTGACGAGAAATGCTGTCAGTATAACATCCGTAGCTGACTTCACTTGGATGAAGTATCAGCGGCAGACCGTGGATATTGACACACACAACGGGCCTATACCCAGCAGTCAACGTTCCATAATGGTATTAATGTACCACTTTGACAAGTAACGTTCTTAAAACTAGGGATTCTATTGCCTGTTCCAGTGGGTGAAGTTGATGATGACGATGTAAGCATCCTTATTAGTAAAGAGCTTGACATTTTAAATATGAATTGAAAATTAGGTAAGTATTTGTATCGTAAACTACTTACCTAAATTGGTATCTGCCTACCCCTGTGGGAAAGAGGCGTGAATATATTACATATTAATATAATAATTACATACATACATGTATGTATGTAATTCTGTGCAAGTGGTCAACTCTAGTAGGTAATTAGTTATTATCTCGATAGTGTTTATTATTATACCTAAGTGAATATAATGAACGTTAAATTGAAAATTACGTTTCCAATATAATCGATAAGTATTTCTAAGAAACCCTTAAAAGCGTTAATGACATAAAGTTTTCCTATTATAATGGCAGAATAATGTTGAGGGTAGGTATTAATCTTTGCAAGGCGTAGGTCGTGTGCGTACATCAAACACAAAGTTTTGAAGTAATGTAAAGCCAATACACTTGCGATTTCTATAGGCTTTCTTATGAAACAAGATTAAAAATACATTTAGCCATAGTAGACATTAAAACACAAATTTAAGAAATACTTATTTTCTTTGATTTTCTCTTCGAAAGTCGTAGGTTCGTTTCCGTGCATCAATGGATTTTCCGTTTCAGCCAAATTGGTTAAGTAGTTTTCACGTGAAAGAGTGAAACATACATACATCCAGACATTTTTACAAACTTTCACTTTTATTTAGTATTTTTGTAGAATGAAAGTGAAATCTGTCATGTTTGGAATAATAATTAGATGCTGTAAAAGCCTGTGTGTGAGTACTAATGTATTATTTTAATTTACCTCTGATTACCAAACTTAGACATAAATGTCTGTAAATTTGGATATTATTCATGAATATAATTTTTTTATCATACAAAAGTCTTTGACAAAAGAAAGTTTGAGTAGAGTTGTTAGTTAGTAGTTAATAGAGAGTAGTAAGTAGATAATATTCTACAATACTTTTTTCAAAGCTTACAAGAACTTTTCATTTCAGCTTTGATACTCTGTCAAAGAAATCCCTTTGAAGAAATAGAACTCATGTATATTCCACCCGAGCGTCGCCACTTAGTTCGAAACGGTTCCAACCGATTCCAAGGGTGTAGAAAGTGTTTGGGTCTTTCAACAACGACCTAACTAGATTTCTTCGTGTTCGTTCTATTTTCAAAACAATATTACTTTTACTCGATAAGTTGGTAGAATCAGATGGACTTCATAGTTTTATTTTAGAGGAAACTCATATCGACATATTTACTTCAATTCCTGATAAGTATAAACAGAATTGTCTTTCAAAATTGTCACTATCTATAGACACTAGGTCCATTAAACAGTGTCGGTCCATAGCAACAGACAATAAAAAAAGGATCGAAAACGTTTCACTCAAAAATAAGTAGACTACAATTATTATTCATCGCTCCAATAACTGTATCAAATTCATACATTGTTTACTGATTTTCCAATTTAATTGAGGTGCGATCTTCTTTAATTAAAATTTCTTAATTTTAAGCATCGCTGGCGTGGTGGAAAATGCAGCTTATTTATTTGCCGTCCGCGTTCACAGGCAATATAGAACAATTCTGTCACTTCATACAAAAGTAATATTTACCCCGTGATTCGTGAAGATTTTGTCAAATAAGGGTTTTGAGAATGTTGTTTTTTGTTACTCTCGCGTCATTGAAAAGAGATAAAAATTTTTGTTAAAGTAAGTTTACTAGACCAATATGAATAAGACCGTTACTGTTTTGGTACTCGTAATTAATTCTAAACGTTTATATTGGCTGAAGTAAAACGTGCCATTAATGGGCGTAAAGAGTAAAGAAAATGAAAAGTTGTAATTTAATTTGTTTTTTTACGAGAAATATTGAACTAGGGCAGAAGGTATAACACAAAAGTGTTGATTCTTTTAGTAAAAGTTGGTTATTTTAAATTAGCTAGTTAATATCATCATTCTCCTGCCCTTATCCCACGCTAGGTGAGATCGGCCCAACATATTTTTTTCATTTCGGCCCAATATCTCTATCATTCGTCAACTCCGAATTCACTCCTCTCACCTTGATTTATTAGCTTATTAATTTTCAGGTATATTTGTCAATACCTGTTAATATCTGTTATCTTATTTTGAAATGATCCAGTTAACAAGTTTGTCAGCTATGCCATTGTGAGATTGAAATTGAAAAGACAGTCAACCAAATTGTTTCCCGATGAAAACCAATGTCGAAATTATTGTAAAGCGATTTGATTGACAAACCGGGACCGCTATTAGAAGGTTCGTTCTATCTCACTGTGATATTTCGAGTAATTATTTCAATTTGACTGTTGTGTTTCAACTAAATTTATCTATATTTTTATATTTACTGATGATAAGGTTAGTTGAATGTGAGAGGAGTGAATACGGAATTGACGAATGATAGAGATGAATGGAAGAAGAAAATATGTTGTGCCGACCCCACCTAGTGTGGGACAAGGGCAGGGGAATGATGATGATGATAAGGTTAGTTTTTCACTTTCAACATTGTCGGTATCTAAATCGACAATATTTTACGTGAGTAATTTTCACGTTGTATTAATATAAGGTTAGTTGTTTGTTTTAGGGTTGTTGAAGGGTCTGTCTCTATTCAGGTCCAACAAGGAAGAAGAAGATATATATATTTCTAAAATACTACTCCTGTTTATTCATACAACATAAAATTAAATATTAAAAGAAACATAAAATTATTATAAGCTTTCACCTCGCGTGCTATGTTGATGAAAGGGCCACTTAGCTTTTGAAGCTGCTGCATTTCTGAAGTCTAGATAAAACTTAAGACTAGAGCACCATTTGTCCAAGTTTCTAGGTCGACTGATAAAACAATAGTACAAGATACGAGATAAAAAGCCTGCCAGAAGACTTTACCAGTGAACTTCAATTAAGGTTTTCCAATACAGTTCCACGATTCAATTGCATCTAGATAAAAAAGAAAATCAGACCTCAGTCTTATCCTTGGATTTAGGAACGATGTTGGCTTATTTTCGTCATTTACCTTTTGGTGCTCGCTTTTTGTTAAAGAAATAGCCAATTGCTTGTTTGAACAGTAACATATTATAAGCAAAATTGAGCTGATTGATAAAACTTGTCTAATGTCCAAACATATGCTGCATTTTGTTTAGGTTGTTCCCATCTGATCATATAATCCGTTTGTTGTTGCATCTGATTGTTTGTACATAATTGCCCCACGTGTGCAGTGGCTTAGTTAGCTATAAGTCGCCTGTTTCCTTTTGTAATATTCCTTTGTAAAGACTATTCTCATCCATGCAATTTCTCAATTTCTATCTGCTCTGTAATTCTTGCACTAATTTTCAAACTGATAGTCTATAGAGTAGTATCCAAGTTTTCAGTAAACTGCTTTTGTTTAGAGTTTGCAGGAAGTCGTTCACAGTTATTCCAGAAACAGCCGGGGATTCTTACATATTCAGATTTAACGAGCCAACTTGGTCTGTCTGACAATGAGGCTGCGTGTATATTTGTGGCAATGGTTCATAGGTATCATTTGATGAAGAGCTCGCGGCGCAGCTAGCTAAAGACACATTCAAACTTACACGGTATTCGCTGTGGGTATATGTGGACTACCACTCCACTACTAAGTATGAAGTTCCGTAAGACAAAGATATATTAAAGCAATATATTTAAGAAACGTTTTAGATAACGTAAGTTTACTGGTAAAATAATATGAATGAAGGGGTTAGTGTTTTTTGAAAGTCTGTAGATGATATTGACTAATGTGTACGTCTCCTTATAGACGCAATAGTTCACAAAAGACAGAATCTAACTGATATTAAAGAAACTTTCTTTCCATATTTTTTATGCGCCGCGAAAACGATTTATCCGATTGACATGAAACTTTTGCAATCATATTATTCATAGTTCGATGTATTGTGTTGGATGAGCTGAGAAATAAAATCGTGACTATAACCAACAAAGACAACGCAAAATCTTTTATAGAAATATTTCATTATACTTTTTTGTATATTCTTAACCCACGACGAAAAAATAGGGCTTAAATGTTGTAGTGAGTAAAAACTGTGTGTCTGTCCCTTCTTCGGAACCCTGTATTGAGCGTGGTAAGTTTATTTTATTTACTGTATTACTCCTGATGTGTATTTATTTTACTTTAATTAATACAATAAAATTTCTACCGCACCTTGGGTACAAAGTCACGGTGTGCGTTAAAATAGCAATGACTCTATCTGTGTTCTTGATGAAATTGTCTCCTGCCTTTGATGAAACTCCCCTTACCTCGCGGACTCTGAACGAAGCAGACGTGTCCACTATTTTTCTAAATAAATTCGTAAAGTGTGAGTGAGAAACTACGGCAAAAGGTGAGATAGCTATTCTTGGCTCAACTCCCACGGCCTATTGCACCGCTAACGTAACGTATCAGCGCTTGCGCCACTACAACTGCACCCCGTAAGCCACGCCTACTGTTTCACTGTGTGCGTCGGAGCAATCGCTGCATTCCCCGCCCCACCCGCCCGCTACCCTGTGCCGACGGAAAAATTTAGGCCTACTCGCCTAGACAAACACTTCGTAATCGCAGAGAGTTATTCTTGGGAAAGATGTCAGTCCGCCGTTCCCCGCCGAAAAGCGACAACATACTCAAAACACCACCTATGATACACTACGGCTCGGACTCGGCGATAAACACTTCTACCACGGGTGAACAAAGCTGTAGCCATGCCAATCTCACAAGGAGGTACAAACGTAACTACTCCGATTTCTCCGAACAAAACTCGCTTGACATGACTGAAATTAAGTCGATGTTCTGTGAAATTAAATCGCAAAATGAGCATAAATATGAGACGTTAAATAACGCAATGTCCGTAATTATCACGCAAAATAAAGACATACAAAATTCAGTCGAGCGTATGAATCAGCAATACGAGGACCTCCTAACTCGCTCAAACAGTTTGTCGCTAGAAAATGAAGGCCTCAAAAAAAGAGTTACAACGCTGGAAAACAAGATTGAATCGCTAGAAAAGCTGGCACAAGGCGGAAAAATCGAAATTCGTAACATACCCAAACAAGACCATGAAACAATAAACAATCGAATTGAAATTGTGAAAAAGATTGCCACTGTCCTAAACCTGGAGTCGCCAATACTCGACTCAGAAATTAAGGATTCCTATAGAACAAAAAATGACTCATTAATTGTCGAGTTCACACGCACTATCAGGAGAGACGATGTCATTATCGGAGTCAAAAAGCTGAACAAAGCGTGTAGAACAAACAAAGAGCCACAGTTAAATACTTCACATCTAGATTTACCCGGCCCGTCACGTCCAGTATTTATCTCTGAGTCGCTCACGGCTAAAACTCGTCATCTTTACTACCTGGCCAGAGAGGGTGTAAAAGCAAAAAATCTTGTAGCCACCTGGACTTCTTACGGTAAGATCTTCGTCAAAAAGCAAGAAGACTCCACCCCAGTGCGCATTGAAGCTGAAGAAGACTTATCTAGCATCCTCATATGACTAGCTTGCTTGCCCACGAATGTATATCTGTATATGTTATATCTTTGTATTTCTCTCTACTTAAACCAGCCCCACACAAACACACCATTCAAACCTACACTCTTTAAACCTACTCTTCTGACAAACACAAGCAAACGCTCGCACATGGAACACACGCACAAAAAACACACAACCACTCACAAAAAACACACACCGACACACACACCGACACAACACATTCACAACACTAAACATACATATTCAGTCCTGGAGCTTTGGCCTTCATTCCATTCAATACTAAATTATACTTTTATTACATTACCGCTAAGCAACAAAATGTCGATCCCATTGTTCTGCATCCTCTCAAGCCTGAATTTAGTTATTAAGTTAAGTGTTATCCATAGTCCCCTCTGTATAGGGGCAAGAAATTTTCCTAAACTTAAATATGGCTAATGCTAATACTATTCAAACTATAAATTTAGGCTTGGATGACTTTTCGATTGCTAGAACTATTGCTTGCGACATAGAAGACTTAGAAAAATATATAACAATAAATAAATACCCAAACTTTACAGTCATAACCCAAAACATAAGAAGCATAAATTGCAACCTAGATAGCTTCCTCACCCTTGTCTCAAGATCAAAGATTAATTGGGATATAATGGTCCTTACAGAATGCTGGCTACCCTCTACTAACTTCATCCCTGACATAGAAGGCTATCACAGCATAACAACGAAAGACAATCAAACACAAAACGAAGGAGTTGTTATTTACTATAATAAACTACTAAACTTGTCACACGAAGAACCTCAATTAAATGACGCTAACTGCCTTCTGCTCAAACATCAATACACCGATACCTGTCTCATTGGAGTATATAGACCTCCTGCTCATCGGGATACTACTAATTTCCTTAATAGCATGAACTCACTCCTACTAAGGTGTAAGAGTTCTAAAAATATAATACTCTGCGGAGATATAAACATTGACATTTCCAATGATACTGAGGACAATCGCTCACAGGACTATCTGAACGTCTTATCTAGCCACGGCCTACTCTCAGGGCATAACTTACCAACGCGACAGGGTAGGACATGTCTAGATCATATGATGATAAAAACAAAAGTTGAGGCCACTTGCTTCAAAATTGATTCTTCAATCACCGATCACGAAGCAGTCGCCCTTAGTCTAAAGTTTAGATCAGCATCAGGCTATCCCACCAAAACTTTCTCTAAAATTAATTTTGAAGGCCTTGATGATTCTATCCGTAACATCAACTTCGAACCCACTATCCAATCCCGTGACGTTAACCAAGCTACTGACCTATTCATACTATGTTTAAAAACAGCGATCAAAGCTAACACTAAAGTATGTAAAATACCAACACGACAAAGATTTAACAAGCCTTGGATTACAAAAGGGTTGATCCGCTGTATGAGAACAAGAGATAATCTTTATAAAAAACTGAAAAAAGACCCAGACAACCCCGACCTAATCACGACTTACAAAAGGTACAGAAATTTCTGTTGCCCACTTCTAAAAAAAGCCAAAAGGAACTACAACAAGCAGATGTTAGAAAATGCCAAAGAAAATACAAAGAAATTATGGGAAGTAATTAAGGACATAAGTGGACAAAAGAGGCCAACCGATCACTCTTCTAATTTATTATCACCTGACCACAAACACCGTAGTATAAACGAAATTAACCGCTATTTTGCAAATGTAGGAAAAAACTTAGCCGAAAACATGGAAATAGATATGCGGAACACTGATAGTAATTTTGATTGCGAAACCCAGAGGTTACCACCCAACAACTCCCTGGTCATGCTACCAACTGACGAAAACGAGGTCTTTCTGACTATAATGGGTCTTAAAAATAATTGTGCCGTTGGTTCGGACGAAATCCCTGGTAATATCGCCGCCCCCACCGAATATCATTGTAACCGACCATTACGATAGAAGTGCTTTTATTCGAAATAATTATTGTAGAGGCCCGATTACACCTTGTCAATTTTTTTCAGCTCATTCGTACGAGTACTTTAGGATTTAGACAATATGTAATGGTTATTAAAGTATTATTCGCCGGAAACTATGAACACCTTTTCCCCCGAATAACATCGTAACAGGTTAATACCGACACCAAACTGTCTTACTTTATATAGTAAGCTGTCATTACGATCTTATTCGGGTGTAAAAAAACATTTTAATTTTGGCACTATCCATTACCATATTAAGGACACCACACACAGCAGCTATAATATGAAGATATATCTTATAGCACGATATATCTCAATACATCTTTCTATAGAAATCGTCAGGAGACCACACACAGCAGCTATAATATATATTTTCATATCTTCGTATCTTAAGATACTGAGCTATACGAAAATATATATCTCAGTATATCTCAATATATTTCAGTATATTTCACTTCGTACAGGATGTTCAAAAATTTGATGATTATTTTATACTTTTATTTCATTCTTACCTAAAGCACAAAGCAAGTAAATATATAAAATATATAAATATATGTAATATTAGGCGGCCCCTAGACCTACAATAACATTGTACAATTGTATAAAAGATTGAATTGCGTTTAGAATCCAAAAACGTTCAATTAAATTGCACAATAATAAGAACTTCGCAAATTGTGCAGTGTTTTATTTATTTAACGCAGCTATTCCATCGTCAGCTGCTGTTTAGTCAATATTATAGTAGTAGTTTTCAAATATTTTTTTGGTCATTTCCTCAAATTCGTAATGAAAAGCAGAGTATATTACTTTTGAAGGAAGGCCCTTCGATGCACTTGAACTATTATTGCATAAATCATCTTGTATATCGAAAACTTGCCTTTCTACCGTTTACAGTTATCGTGTTGTGCCGACCCCACGTAGTGGGATAAGGGCAGGGAGATGATGAGATGATGATGATAGTAATCTACTATTTCTAGGGCAGGAAACTATTATTTATTTTCCCTAGGGACGGATAATGTTGCTTTGAACCCATGATCCGGCAACTTCGTGCGTACTTTCCGTGTATGAGTATGAATAAATAAGAACACCTTTTATAACACTTTCGCTGGAGAGCGCGTCAATCGTGGGTGCATTTCTGTTTTTACCCACAGTTTCTTCCCAAAAGCACAAAGTAATAATAATTTTTGCCGTTTATACCCACTGCTATTTTTCATTTTCGTTCATTTTCACTCAGAACAAAAATGACTTAAGTAACAAAATACGGCAAAAATGTTCAGTTGAAATAAAAAATGATGGCATTTTAAAATGTTTTAATCAAATAACAACATAAATAATTATACAGTAAAATATACACATAAATATTATATATCACAAAAACTAACGAAAAGTATTATAGATGTTTTATAAAAATGTGTATATAAATATTATAATTTTGTTTTAATTATAGTTAAAACATACTAGGAAAAGCTTGTATCTTAGCCATAATAATAATTTCTTAGGTGGGTATGTTGTTCAAAACTGGTAGCCGTAGGCAGGTAAGTAAGTAATTTTAAACAGTTAACTGTCAAAGTTTTGTAATTTTATCTACAAATTGTTTGTCTGACTGTATAAAATCAATTATTTTAATTGCGGGTAGAAAATAAAACACATTCTAAAACACATTTTGGGTATAAACGACAAAAAAAAATCATATTTTTTGAAGTTGGTTGAAAAACCGACATAATTTGGGGAGAAACAAAAAAAAAGGTGAGTGGGTAGAACATGTGGGTAGAAACAGAAATATACCCAATCAAATGGCGTATGTCAATGAAATGAACTGGACGTATCTAGGGGGGGGAGGGGGGGTCCAGGGGGACCGAACTACTACTTTTAACTAAAAAAACATTTGCTCGCTTTGCTCTTGTCGTTTTTACCAGAATAAAAACCGGCCCTCAATAAAACAAAGTGACACAATGCTTTTATCTTCCAAAAATTATGTTTATAAGTCAAAAGAAAATTTGCTCGCTCTGCTCGCGTCTTTTTTTGCAGAATAAGAACCGAATGAATACGCTGCTTTTAACTAAAAATATTTTGCTCGCTCCGCTCGCGCCATTTCTACAAGTAATAGAAGAAAAAAGAGGCGAGAGGGGGGGGGGGGGGGACTTTGATGCCTCGGACCCCCCCCTTAGGAAAGCTATAGCTACGTCCGTGCAAAAGATATATTACAGCAGATATCTGTTCTGTGTGTGATAGCTTACGATAATATACAGCTATATATCCCGGGATGTAATATATCGTAATATATATTATAGCTGCTGTGTGTGAAGTCCTTTATTCGGGTAAAAACTATGAGTTGTTGTGTATTGTAAAAGTATTTACGATTTATCTAACCAGATAATTTGAATTGTAATGTTGAATACTGTATCCTTCTTGGACAACAAAAAATAGCAATCAAGATAACGATGATAGGGTCGCGATGGTTTGAAAATTAATGACAGGTTACGATAGGTACACTGATATAATATTTGGTGTTTGACAATAACATAGATATTTTTTTAATTAAAAAGGTTTATTAGAGACGAGTGGAGACGAGAGAGAGAGGACTAGCTCTTAATAGAGACGAGTGGAGAAAAGGAAGCGTGGCCTTTAGGGCCCCCGCAGACGGCCGACTTTTTGTAGGTGGAAAAGTAGGTCGCTTTTTCGACCGATTTTGTCACCTACTTTGTCACCGACTCCAACGCACACGACCGTCACTTTGTAGGTGACTAGTGAGGGGACAGCACGGTGGATTTTCGGAGAAAGATTAAATTTGTGTTTGGCTGTTAACTTGAACTGTTAACTCGTTGACTTGAAATTACAATAGGTAAGTACTTAGGTACTTCATAAATTACATGGTTAGGTATTATTAATTCTAAACCTACTTATCTACCAGAAGAGTACCTAGGTACCTACCTAGGTACTCTTCTGGTAGATAAGTAGGTTCAATCATTTATATTATAATTTATTGTTACTTATTGTACTCCGACTTTTCGACTCCGAATTTTATTTGCATAGGTAGGTACCTATGCAAATAAAATTCGGAGTCGAAAAGTCGGAGTACATGCGAATTAGTCCACTTGCGGAGTAAACTCTAATCACTTATTCCGAAAAGCGCATCACTAAACGACCTACACTTTCGGAGTCGGTGTCGGGTCGGTCGGAATGCCACCTACTTTTTTCTCACCTACTTTTTGTAGGTCGTGTGCGTTGCGCTATTGTTGTCAGTACGTTCTATTTTTCGACCGATTTTTCCACCTACAAAAAGTCGGCCGTCTGCGGGGGCCCTTACCCTGCGGTGGAACGCTACAGGCTCGTAATAATAATAATAAATCGGTTTATTAATCCTCGATTTTTAACTATTTTTAAAATTAAATATCGAATAATTTATTAGAACACTGTGCAGGTACTTAGGTAAGTAGGTAATTAAAATAACAAAAACTTTCACTATTTTAGCTCAATAACTCAAATAAATAGATACGTAGGTACTTACCCAATAAGTAAGTACCTAAAGTGTGTGGTGTAAAGGAACTGTGTCACTCACTTAACCTCTTTTTTTCACTTAAATATTTCTCTGTTTAACTAGTAATTAGTTATTCACATTTTACTCGTGGCCACATGTAACGTATTGGTTTTCGCCTTATATTACACCCGGTTCACCAACGCTCTACCTTTCGCACTGTAACACAACCGTCCGGTATGACGGCGCGGGTATGACTGACTCGTGACATAAGCGCCTGATACGGTAGTTATACACTACAGTGTGATAGTTAAGTTTCAAGATCCTCGTCAGATCCTCAAATTGTTTTTAAGTGGATGCTCCCATCATCATCTTTCTGCCCTTATACCACTATGTGGGGTCGGCACAACATGTATTCTTCTTCCACTTCCCTCTTTCAGACGTCATCTCTCAGCAGTCAGCACTCACACCTTTCTTACTCATGTCATCCTTCACAAAATCCATCCATCTTTTCTTGGGTCTACCTCTATACCTATATTCATCCACATTCATATTAAGTACCTACTCTCCTCAGGGATGCTCCCATATTATGCACAAACATCATCAAGAGTACAAAGATGTTCATAACTCAAAAGATCATTAACATAGTATTCCAGCTCAAGTTTTGCCACTATCCTTAAAAGTTAAAACGTGTGCATTCGTATACATGTATAACGGCTTGATATTAAAACCAACCATTTTGCACTAGATGGTTTATTTTAAACAACATTCATTAGGCACGCTCAACCGGTCATTGCAGTAGGTACTTTACTCACCTACCTGAAACATTTCTACGATGGAATATTAATGTCCACCTAAACTTCAAGTAGACAATAGCTTAATATGGAAGGTCAGAATTAAATAATAGTAGGGAAATGGATAGATTGATGTAGTAAGTAGATACTTAAATAGAAGATTGCATTTTCCTTTCAAAACAATGTTTTTTTTAACTAGACCGAATGATTATGATCGTAGGTACTTTTCAAAGCTGGGCACCGTTAATCAAATAGTTAACTTCGTTAATCGTTAATCCGCTACAAAAAAGTTAGCTTTGTTAAACGTTAAAGCGTTACATTTCGGAAAAATTAACGCAAGTTAACGTTAATCGTTAATCCGTTAATATGTGTAAAATTACATTTTTATATCGTTAATATCGAACTTAAAAGTTAATCCGTAAATCAAAATGTTAACTTCGTTAATTAACGATTAACTAATTAACGAGTTAATGCCCAGCTATGGTACTCTTTACGTAATATTATACATTTCTACTGATCATTAATATCAAAAATGCATCAATTTGTGAAAATACATGAATAAATAGATAGATGGATGGAAAAATAGATATTAGGATGTTTGTTACTCTTTCACGCAAATACTACTTAAAGAATTTGGCAGAAACTTGGAATATATCTAGTTAATGACCTGGAATAACATAAAAACTACTTTTTATACAGGTAGGTACCACGTAGATTTAGCTGCGGGCAACTAAGCAATATATTGCTGTAGTAAGTTAGTACTGAACTAAACGATTTTATTTTCGTTCCAAAACAATGATTATTTTTATACTAGACCAAATAATTATGAATCTAGATACTCTTTACTTCATAATGTACTATTTTACTAATTAACAATATTAAAAATGCTACAATAAAAAAAAATACATGCATAAATAGATAGATGGGTGAAAAAGTGGATGTGTGGATGTTTGTTACTCTTTCACGTGAAAACCACTGAACGAATTTGGCTTAAACTTGGAATAAATATAGTTTATGACCTATAATAACATATAGGCTACTTTTTATACAGGTAGGTATAACCAGAGACCAGTTTATATCAAGAAGACTGACAATCCCGTACAAAAAATCGTGACCCAAAAAAGCTCAAATTTACGGCTATTTCTAGATGGCGCTGCTGCGTAAGAGACGACCGGGCTAAGATTTTTATTTAGAAATTGGTATATTAGAAATTAGATATTATGTACATACATACGTAAGTACCTACCTACCTGTGAACCAATTTCTAAATAAAAATCTTAGCCCGGTCGTCTCTTACGCAGCAGCGCCATCTAGAAATAGCCGTAAATTTGAGCTTTTTTGGGTCACGATTTTTTGTACGGGATTGTCAGTCTTCTTGATATAAACTGGTCTCTGGTATAACGTAGTCTCAGCTGCAGGCTATTAAGCTTATTTTTTAAAACAATTGCGACGAAATATACATTAAGATTTTAAACGGTATTCGTTATTACAATAATCAAACTTCATTCACTTGCCATGGAAAAACATCGTAATCCAGTTTTACTATATTTGACATTATTTGTTATTACACCGAATACTATGGTAACATCACAATACAGATGCAGACAGATACAGTCGATACCGCATTTTTGCAGTCAATACTATCGCGTTTGACTATTACTGTACAGATCATGTCAACGTTTTACACGAATAATATGGTATTGTTAGTTTACAATAGTAAATAAAATTATTGATTTATGGTAATATTTATTCTTTAAATATCTGGGTTGTGGTAAATTGTAGATTTGTTTTAGTAACATTATATTATTTGTTATATTTTAAGCCATGTTTTGGCATATAAACGATCTTCCTAGGTAAACTAACAGAAAAGTTATAGACCAAAAACCGTTTTTTAATTCTCTTGAACAATTTGGATTTTACGATTACGATTTTATTCGGTGGGGGCGGCGATATACTAAAAAGATACGCACAAATCCTAACTGTACCCATAACACATATTTGTAACCTGTGTTTCACAAATGGTGAATTCCCTAATGCATTCAAAACTGCACTAATAAAACCTATCTACAAGAATGGAGACAAAGCCCGAGTCGAAAACTTTAGACCCATCTCGATCCTACCTGCACTATCCAAAATATTAGAAAAACTGATGAACGGTAGACTGGCTAAATACCTAGAATGTAACAATCTTCTATCAGCCTCTCAATTCGGGTTTCGATCGAGTAGGTCAACAAACGATGCTGTACTCCAGCTGACTAACTCGGTGGTGACCAGTCTTGATGGGAAGTATAAGTGTCTCGCTGTTTTCCTAGACCTGGCCAAAGCCTTCGACACGGTCACCATACACATTCTCCTAAAAAAGCTAGAGCGACTCGGTGTGCGAGGTCTTCCTCATCGTTTGTTTACAGATTATTTGAGTAACAGAACTCAACTTGTAAAAATTTTAGACACAATTAGTGACCCTCAGATGGTAAGTTACGGGGTTCCCCAAGGTAGCATCCTTGGCCCCCTGTTGTTCCTGGTCTATATAAATGATCTCTGTGACATGAAGCTCGATGGTGGCGGTGAAATCATTACCTTCGCGGACGATACCGCACTGTTCTTCAGAGGCAAAACCTGGGAAGAGGCATTCCATAATGCCCAGTTAGGTTTCTCTAAAGTCTGCTCATGGCTCACGAAGAACGCACTAACTCTAAATGTTACTAAAACAAACTACATACCGTTTGCCATGAGAAGTAATCTGCTGCCGCCTCCAAACCTGTCTATTGTAGCCCACACCTGTTGTCCTAATTTGTCATCCCTTAACTGTACCTGCACTGAACTACATTCTGTGACTAATACCAAATACTTAGGAGTCCTCATCGATCAGACACTGACCTTCAAACAACACATAAATATGCTGGCTAACAGACTGCGCAAGCTCATTTATATATTTAGAGAACTGAGACACGCGGGGGTTAGCCAAACCATAAAAATGGTATACCTATCCTTGTGCCAGTCAGTCATAGGCTATTGTATCACCTCTTGGGGGGGAGCCGCCAAGACGCATCTCATCAACCTAGAGAGAGCCCAAAGAGTCGTACTGAAGGTGAGCGCAGGCCTGCCTTACCAGTTTCCGACGACAGAGTTGTATCTGAGATGGGACGTCCTAACTGTGAGACAGTATTTCCTACTTCAAGCAATACTCACCAAACACTCTCAGCTCATATATGACCCTAAACTAAACAAAGATAAACGAAGAAAGGGTAAGGTCTGTCCTTATGAATCTTTTCGCACGAAATTTTGTCACAACTTTCTTTGCTCGCTCGGTCCCTTGTTATACAACAAGGTAAATGCTTCACTGTCTATTTACCCATTGCTAAGATCTCAATGTAAGAGAACGGTAACTAAGTGGCTCAAAACTCTCACCTACCAGCAAACTGAAGACATACTGTCACGTTGACAACTACCCACATTACCCCGCCTCAACAATCAACAGTCACTAATTTCTGTTACCCAAAGGATACTCAACTCACTCATTTCCCTGAGTAATTCAGACAAATGGCCTATACAAAACGTACCTACCGGACAAGACTACACAATATACTCTCACGCACATACACTCACCCAAGCACTCACTCACTCACACACACATACATACCCACACACACACTCACTCACACACACACTCACTCACACACACACAGACACATACACTATCCTCTCACGCACAAATCCATAGTAGCCTACCTACTTAAGAGGCTTAGATAGTTAAATGTTAAGTTTCTTATAATTAAGTTTCTTATAATTATGTTAAGTTTATCTTTTGTTTTTAGTTTTCTTTTTGTATTTAGATAACCTCAACTCACAAGGAGTGTTCTCCTACTAACTTCTAACCATGCTACACTTACTTGTACCTACTAGGAGATAACTATCTAATGCTTGACCTGGAGTCCGTGAAGTAATTGACCTGGTGACCTGTAATACAGGTTTTTTTAAAACCTACTTCAGGCGCCAGCCTCTTACAAACAGGTTCTTGGCAACAATAACTGGTTACATAGGTACCTACACACCTATCTATGTAGGTACCTATCTTAATCCTACTCATAATAAGTATAGTACATGTACCATAGCAATAAGTAGCACCATGTAACCTTGTAAGAGGAAAATAAATGATTTATTATTAAAAAAAAAAAAGAAACTGATGGATTTATATTTTTCTCTCTTTAAACGCATAAAAACTATCTAATCGTTTTAGCCATCTTTCGGATCAACACTTAAAGTGCTCAGGTAGCTAAATAACTACTAGCTTTCCAATATTATAGACAATTTCACTTTAACTACTTTAAAACGATCCTTCTGTGCGGCTCCTAACTTTTAACTAGAAGAGTTTGGGTTGATAACTAAGCTTCAAGACTTCAAGTTGTGCTTTGAGTTAGAAAACCTTAGAGAGTAGTAAAGTGCTTGATGTGCTAGTGTTCTTAGTTTCACACCTAACAAGGTAATCTCAACCAATTTTCAAGTAATTTTAATTTTTATTATATCAGAAAAGTATGATTGTCCAATTCTTCGTCATTGGGTGAAAACTGTTATTTTTATTTGTTAATATTTTTAGTGTGTGTTTTGTTGTGTTGTTTTATTTTATTTTATGTTTATACCTTTTCTAAATGTGTAAAAGTGTAAAACTATGGATTAAGTTGTCCGAAATAAATGTTTATTATTATTATTATTATTATTTGTTGGGGTAGATTGATTATTTATTATACACATTTCATCAGTGGCAAACTTAGAATTAAAGTTATTAGAATCACACAGAAAATTACTCATTTAAAAAAACCGTCGTATTATTTTTATATCGACAATGTTTCGATTCTTTCGGAGAATCTTCGTTTGGGTAGGTATATGAGTCATTTTGTTGCTTAACTTGGCTCTAGATGATGCTGAGTCCAAGGATATTTATTTATTTCTAAGTTTAGTTATTCTGAAACTTTTTTATCTCTCGAAAAACATAATCGTTCTGATACCAAGTTTATCTCCGACAAGGTCGCATAGCCTACTTAGTATTCACAGAGAAGAAGCAGACGTCAAATTCTAAAAGAAAGGACTTAGCGAGCTTTTCCAAGTTTTTTTGTCGGCCATTTTGCGGGCACTATTTTACGAGCGAAGGAATTTATTACATTTTAGGTTTTGTCAATAAAACGTGACCTCTGGATGCGTCTGTACACCTACTTTATTTTAAGACACATTTAGATGTGTCAGGAAATAATATAGTAATTGCCAGTTTAGTAATCCTGTCCATATTCCACGCTTAGTGGTGTCACAACATGTTATTCTCTTTTACTTACCTCTATCATTTTATCAACTCTGAATTAATAAAAAAAATTGTATTTATTACTTTTTTAGTTTCTACGGTCTGACACTAAAGCGCAGTGCACATTAACTTTGAAAATCTAATGTGCACTAAAATATTGTAAACACTGCAATTTAATATGATTCGTTTTATGATTTACTAGCAGCACGTCCTGGCTTTATACGGGTGCATTAATGTAACTACCGAGATAAAATACGAGTATAACCTACAACCTACAACCATTCCGATAGTCTATTCTACACATCAGCTGAAAGATTTTTTTAAATCGGCTAATTTGTTATTTAATCTTAACAAAATTATTAGTAGATTACCTCCGTCAAAACAACAAACCAACATTAACTCTTTATAATATTTATATAATATAACTTGCACAAGATTTCGGCACAATTGAATGCGTCACAGTCAACGTTTCTAGTGTTTACAATACAAAACAATGATAGTTGAAGTTCTATCAAATTACTAAACAAATGAGTTCTTCAGTAGAAAACGGTTACAAAAAGGGCTCCCCACCTCCGTCCAGTAATCCGACTAAAAGGCTGAGCATCTTACGTCACAGAGTTCGTTCCCCGCGTTTCTATGTAAATTGCACTCGTATTTCGTACCGCTTTGTTTTGGCTTAGAAAAATGTAGAGAGTAAGTGCCATTAATGTGTGTAACGGTTGTTACCGTGTTAATAACCTAGAGAGGGATGGAAGGAAATTCTGTAAATAATTTCACAGTTTAGTTAAGTTTTAGCTTCACAACGAATGTAATAAATACTGTTGTAGAAAGTGTTTTGAGGTAGATATTCTATTATGATGTAGGTCGATTATGCAAGCTTTTGCAGTAGGGCTTCAAATTTAAATAATCCAGCTAAATTAGTCAAAATATTTTGCTTGACACTCGCATGTCAATGATTAATCAATTAGTCAAGTTTGATTAAAATATATTCAGCCGCTATTTGATTTAACAAAAACATTAAGATCATAATGAAGCGCATTTAATTCCATCAAAAGTTTTTCACAAAACTCGTTTGAATGAAAACAAATCAAGCAAACATTGCGAGGCGCAACGCTCATGCCGTATATAGAGGAAACTTAAATCGTGACTATTTCCATTTATATGACCCGTCATAAGCCATGTCCCGGGGCTTTGTCTCGAGTGTTGCGGAACAACTTATTTCCTAACTTGCAAACATGCATTTGACTATCCTGGGTAAAGCTGCGTTGTACTCGTACTTTAAATCAACTAGATTTGAAGTTAATATTTTTAAGATGATGAATACTAAGGGGTTTATTCATAAAAACTTGACAATTTAATACAGGTTTTAGAAACGTTTTAGAACGTTTTTTTCTTGTCACTCGTATGTCAACGAAAAGAGATAGCAACAGATTTAATATACGTTTTAGCTAATACAGGTTTTAGGTCGAATATGCATAATGGGGTAAGTTTATTATGACAATTAGAGTAATATCCAATTGGCCGCAAGTATTGGCAGAGTGTAATTATGTCAAAACTTTTAAATTCTAGGGGTTAAATCCAAATACGCATAATGGAATTTACGTTCAGTAAAGTTAGATGTGCTGAAAAGTTCTGATAAAATGTCTTTAGTGCCTTGAAGTTTTTGATTTGTTGTTTTTTCCCTTGTGTTAGGCGTTGTTACAGGAGTAAATTCATTTAGCTTTTAAAAAGTTAAAATATAGAGGTCACGCTAAAAATCATATTCTTGAATTTGTATATGAATGCACCCTAAGGATCGGCACAAAGGCTGTTTCATCTTCTACTCTAGCTGTGTTTGTTCTATGCCAGCATGCAGAGGTTCGAGTCAGCCTTTCTGCGAAGTTAGCACCCAGTCTATTGTTCGATTGATTGGAGCGAGGGCTTTACTTTGAACGTTGTCTATCAGATTAGTCAACCTTGATTAAATCAAAGATTGCGCAGACATCAACAACCTGTTTTGAAGCATTTGGTCTAGGCATTTTAGATCCTTTGAAGATGTCTAACCGATTTATGAGATAAGTATAAAAATAGTAAGTAACCAAAATGAACAACAAGTAATTCTATACTAACATTCATAATAAACTTTATCAGTTAAAACATTATTGTAGGATTTTGTGAAACAACTGAAGCAAAAATAATATTTCCTAACCGACTTATCATGTTTAAGTTATATTACTAAATCGCAAAAACCGTTCATAAAATTCGAGTAAACTGTTCATGCTTCTTACATTTTAAAGTTACAAAAGACAAAGTAAGTTTTGCTGTGAAACTTCGGCTTTGAAGCGAGTGCCCTCCAACGCCCTCAATGTCTTGTCTGACTTAGTCGTGTAAAACCAAGTATTTATATTTTAGTGGCTATGACCCGCGGTTTTGCCCGCATTGCACACAAGAATTAAATAAATAAATATCCTTGGACAGGGGATGATTGTTTTTGAGTGGCTAAGTTTATATATAACTTAAAAAGCAAAGGCCATGGGATTCTAGATGTACTATCAATGATTTTTCGTTTCGAATATCACAATCGTTAAATGGCGAAGAAAACATCATCCGAAAAGCAAATTGCTTTCTTTTGATAGGCTTGCAACGTGTCATTTTGTAATGCCTACGTCTGCAGAATGTGTAAGACTAGCAGCACATTCCGGCTTTGCACGGGTGAACTAATGAAAGTACCTTGATAAAAGATAGTCTATAACCACCCCGACAGTCCATTCTACAAATCGATTGGTGAAATTAAAATTTCTAAAAAAATTTAAATCGACTGATTAGTTTCGGAGATTACCTCCGTCAAACAAACAAACAAACAAACTTTACCTCTTTATGATATCAGCATAGAGTATAGTCAAAAACAGAATATTTTTTTACCAACATGCAAAACTACACCTAAATTAATAAATAAATAATTAAAGAATAACATCAGTGCAGAAAATTGCCTGAAAAGCAAAGGTGACTTGGAGTAAAGGGGTGCACGAGTGAAGCTAGGGTGAACTTTCAGGTGGATGCACGTTAAATTAGAATTGGATAATGAAAAGTTACAACCTTGGTACAAAGCGAACTTTAAATAGTTAAGAAAATATTTTGCTATTTCGAAGGTACATTTTGTCTATGTTAAGTAAAAGTAAATCGTTAATAATTAGGATCAGAATCGATCGAAGAAAAATACATCTTATGAAACGCCATACCGTAGAAACTCTTATCGAACTTACCAAAAAAATTGTTGATCATTTAGAATTTAAATCCAATGCTTTCGAAAACAGTTCAATGTACTCGAATTTTTAAGTTCAGTCATTATTGTAACATTAATATAGGATCTAATCTATCGAGTACATAGTGGATTGAACCATCGCAAATATCCAATAATGCCGATGGGTTTTGAATAATTTATAGTCAGTAATGCACGCCGCATTTTCTGTGGGACTGCAATGGAGACCCGCGGGATTTTGGTTTTCGTCGAATTTTACCAAATTCTTTCTAGTGAATTATTTATTTAGTAAAGTGCAACAAGTATCTATAGCAAGTATTGCACTTGCTATAGATACTTTTTAGAGTAAAGCAATAAGTGCTGTTAAAAAATACAAGTCTTGATTTAGGTATGTGTTATTAGCTAAAATGATAGTTTTGAAAAATCAAAAATCTTCGAATATTTATTGAATAAGTTTATTATGGAAAATAGTAAAATAGTTAAATATATAAGTAACTTTTTAGATGTTGAATTTAGTAACTTTAATAAATTTTTTTGTATCAAATATTGCACTATTCAAATTAATAATAATAGAAACTTTATTTCTGGCAACAAATAATAGTATAAGTATTAAGACGTACTACTTAAACTTAGCCCTTCAATAAAAATAAAGGTAGGTCTAATTAGAATAATGAATGAGCAAAGAAACACACAAACGAAAAATAATTAAAAATAACTTTTTGTAACCGGGTAAATTCAAGCTACCCATAATTTCCTTGTAAAATTCCAGTAGGTATCTCCCGGTATCTAGAATTACTCTGTAAAATGCAGAATGAAATGCAAATAAAGCCGAAGCTAGTTTTCGATACGCTAAACAAACTCGCAACAGAACGAGCAGACCTAAATGTTTTAGGCTGTATACGCTAGCTCGATGCAAACGAATAGTAACCTAACCAGACGGCTAACCAAAGGTTACTTATTTATGCCTCTAGAATTTGAGTAGGTACTTAATTTCGAAGTACACTTTTCATTATCATGATATGTGTATAGTGTAGTATTTGATGACAAATAAAAATAATGTATAATTATTATAATAAATATCCTTGGACATTTTACGCAGCGTCATTTAGTCACAAAAATAGATGACTGAGTACCAGTCATACAGTGCACTACAGGAATAAAATTTATAACTTCTTTGAAATAAAACAAGAAACAATCAGCTAAATCGTCCGAAAGTTGTTCAATCTCAACTATTTAAATGTTAAGCAAAGTCTGGTATTTAAGGCACATTCAGGCAGCCATTAAAGGCTAGCACTTCCATTCTGACCACCCTAGTCCTAACTGCCTGTTTCCATTAAAATCTTTCCGAACAGTACTTGTAAAACTAATTGGTATGGAATGCAAATACTTGGGTTCCACAGTCCAAGTATAAACTGTTCTCAATGTAAATGAGAGGCTGTATTTATCTCCTTCATTGTTAAAAACTACCGCTTTTTGTCTTCGCTTTAATTAAGCGAAAACTAATTCATGCAGGGCTCCGGCTTTGTTTATGTGGGTACAACTCATTTGCAGTTAATATGAATGTCTGTGTAAATAAAAAATGTAGATTTTAGTTTTTTCGTCTATTTTTTATGTTGTTTTGTGTTTGAAATACTTGGTATGGAAGTTGTATAAACATTTATTTATTCGACCTCAAAGAAACATTTTCTTTAGAAAACTTAAACCGATTACAAACTTCTATGAGTGACTGATATTCCACAAAATCATTGCCTTGCATAAACTGAAACTGAATTTCTTATCTCTGAACCATTCTTCGAGGTAACTTCTCTATAGCTTCAGTAGATTAACCCCTGTCTAGCTGAATAGGGATTAAACAGTCAACTGTTTAATGATAATCTCTATATTTTGCGCTATGTAGATGGTAATAAACCGTGGATTTATTTAGGTCGCTACCTGGCAATAGACAAAGGATAGTGGAGCAGAGATTAGACTGCAGTTGGCTCACTCACTCTTGTATTTATCGTATCTCACCATCTCTCTTTACTATACGTCATAGAGGAGCGAACATGGCGTAAGTTACTCAGGTGTTTTCGATCTGTAACTTAGCGCTTTACGTGGGTTTTCAAAAGAAAATCCTGTTTCTATAAGTCTCCATATAACTATTTAAAGACAGAACGTCGGCTTAAGTATAAGTCGTACCAAACGTTTTCTGTTTAGGGCCTTCAAGATACACGTAGAATGTTTAAATTGTAGTAACGAAAAGCAATCCTTTTAGGTCATATAGAGATATCTTACAGTTCAAGGTATATCCAACCAATAACATACCTTAGCAATGCTCACATTTTGGTAAAGTAAACATTTCATACCTGACAGTTTGCAAGCCCGTCGGCATTGTGTATAAAATTGTTTGAATTGTCCTAGTTGATCTATAACAATGATTCGAACTGGCAGGGTTAATTCATTCAAACTGTCGAAAGTTCATGGTTCAACGAAAAAACTTTCAGATGGTTACGTTTTATCGCTGTTACAATAGTTTGTTGCAGAGAGCTATCTAAAATATTGTTACCAGTACATTTTATTACACAAATACTGGGTAAAGTTTTTTGGAGAACTTTATGCGATACGGCTTGGTCTATTGTGTTTTTGTACAACTTGGATAGGTGACCGCAAACATCATGAACAGCTAAGCGCTTCTGTACTTCGGAAAGAACGTTAAACTATCGGTTCCGTCTTTTAAAGTTGTCAAGTCTTTATCGTTAATTATGAATGTACATGCAATTCTTTAATTATGCAATTAAAAATTAATTAACACACCTTCAAAATGTAAAAAGATAAATTACTCGTACAGTTGTAACTATGAAAAAAGCTTGTTTGGTTACATTTATGAAAATTGAATGCTTTTTTTATATAGCCAAAAATTTCTTTTAGTCTTGTTTATTGGTCTGATTGATTCACAAGTGTTGATATATAGCGTGATACTACTTGGCAAACGCCACAATATATGAAATAACATAACTTCATACTATAACTTCAAAACATAATATTACATCGATCTCACATTCGTATATACAAGTAAAACCACACGTAAAAGTTGAAAAAGTCTCTAAATTATTATGAATATTAAACCAAGCACGTGTTACGACTATTAGGCCCAAGGTTAGCTTATGAAGGTGAACTTATTTTTAAGATGATAAATAAAAGATTTATTAATGAAACATAATATTCTAGGCTGAGTATGTCATTGGATATATAGGTCAAATGTTGGGACATATTCGTCCTATTGTCTTGTCAGCTACAAGCTACAAGTATTAAACGAAAATTATTATCTCTTAGACCGAAAACATGTTCTCTGTATAATCTTACGAATCTGTCGCTTGTGAATCGCATTGTGAATTAACACGTTATGCGCTTCACAAAATGGCTTGAATAATGACATGAATAATGAATGCCAGTAAATTTCACAAATACGTGAAAACTTTACCTTGCGCCACCAGCTATTTATTGTCAGTCAATGCAGAGAGCTACTATATTCATTGATGTTTGGTACTTAAGATGTGGTTTATTAACAAGTTTGTTTGACGAAGGCACTTCCCTCGAAGTAGCTGTAGAGCTTTCTAAAACTTATGATGGAGTCTGTCAGATAATAGTAAGCATACCTATACCTACACAATGCACTAAAACAGTAAAGAGATTTCCTGTCTTTTATTATTTTCTTTAGTGCCTATGCATATTATAGGTACCTACACCACGTTTTTTTGGACATTACTGAATGGATTTATAGTTTTTCGAATACGACGAAAAAAAAAAACATAACTAACTTATTAAGTTAAAGTCATTCTTTATAGTGAACTTACTTTTTTATTGAACATTGCTGAATCTGTGAGCGTTCAATGTGAATGTAGGTAGTAAAACTTTGTAAATGAAAAACTTCGTCTATGTGATTTATATCGATTCTTCCTACCTTTAAACGCGAGTGTATTGGGTTGCACGTTTAAAAGAACAGTTGGCTGAGCTTTACTTACATAATAGTAGCAAGTCTTTCTTGTTGAATTCGATGTGCTGTATTAATCATCATACTACTGATACTTAAAATATAAGTAAATTGCTTTAAAATGTTAATAAAAACAATAAAATTAATTTGAAATTACATTCAATGTTTTATTTTATAAATTAGAAGTTAATAAATTAAACCACACCAATTTTAAATTTGAAAGACCAATTTTAACATATATTTTACTGACACACAAAAACGTTTATTTCATCTTTCGCTGACATAATTTTTACCTGCGTACACAATTTTTATACTATAGCTGCACGGTCGAGCTTTAAACCCAAAACCTCTCTAACTTCGAATTTTAACTAGACAAACTCGTAATCGCGTATTCTGAGTACATTAAAGTAAAGTAGGTTGGAAACTAAGCCATTAGCCTCACTAAGATACCAGAGTAAATCGAGCAAGTCAAAACTCGGTCCTTTCATTTTAAAACAAACTTTGAAGACTTCTATAATTGCTTTTGACCTATGTAACAGATAGTCAATTGTTTGACCGAGATTGTTGATAAAAATTATTGAAATGGTTTTCGATACTAAATAGTTTATTGAAAATGTTGTTTTTGAAGTTGGAAAGGAAATTCAATAACGTAATATCAAAAATGGAGTTTTAATAGAGATTTTTAGTAAGAAAAATGTAACGATTTTTTGTAAAGATGAGAAATGTTTAGAAGTGCAGTGAGAAGAAGTATGTTTTTTGCTCTCATTTATATTAAAGTGAAAGTTTGTGGAATAGGAATTATTGACTGCGGGTAACACAACTATATAGTACCTAATGAATTATAACTTTCATGTTATATGCAGTGAAAGAAAAACGAATACAATAAACTAAGTACATATACTCTATATACGAAAGGTTCATTCATATCACAGGCGAACAATAAGAAAATAAAGAAGGAAAACAGAGCGCGTAAAATATGAATAAATGCTTTTAGAGTTGTAACTCCCAGCTTGTATCTCCTGGGCCACTATTATGAGACTTATATGCTACACCCAAGGAGGAAAAGGCCTTATTTCTCACCTTTGGGTATTGATTTTGTGTACGGTCGGCCAAAAATGTGGCTTCATCTATTAGTTTCATTTGAACGACAAAACAACATTCCACTTGCAATAACTTTATGAAATAACTATTGTTCACTTTATTATACGAGTATTTACGTCATGCCATGCGTCAAGTTGGAATTCTTGAATAAGTATACCTTAGTAAAGGTACTCAGGTATACTTTTTCTTGCGATGAAGGTAAGGGACTACAAGTATAAGGTAAGGACCTTATAGTAACTACCTTGCTTTTATGCGTTTATTTACCTTATCATTAAAAGGTCTTATGGAACTTTTGTTTAATCTGGTGGACCACTTTCTTTGCTGACCGTATGATCCTAGAAATATGGATAAAATAACTTAAATATAACATAAGTAGGTAAAGTGGGTTAGTGTTCCAATTTTTGATTCTAAGTCTCGTATTCAGAGTCCATAGTATGGACTACTCCATACTAAAGCATGAATCGTGTTTCAACTGGTGATTTATCACTCACTTTCCATACAGAATCAAATAAAAAAAACACTGAAAATTTTCATTTACATTAAATTTACTAATGTTACTTATTTATTGTTTCAGGTACGTATCCAATCAACTCAAAATCGGATGGTAATCTTTAAATTATGACAAGCTAATTTTGCGCTTCATATTATAATTGAATTTTTATAAGAAATTCTTTATGAAGTTCCGTACCCAAGGAAAGAAAAAATGCGTTTCTTTACACAGAAATTGCGCGGGTGTATTCAGTAGAAGTTATCACAATGTTTCTATGAGAACGTAATCCTATCTCACGAACTGACAAGGGCCTTATATAAACTGACTTGTTTTTATGTCACATTCACCCTTCCCGTTTTTGTCCTCACAATATGGTGACTCCATAAATAATGGTAGTCTTCATGAAAACGTTAGATTTTTATAAAACAAACGTAAATCTGTCTTTTTAGAGTCTATGCACACGGCGTTTTGTAGTAGCATTTGTAACGACGCAGACGCAAATAAAACGCTCTAGGCAATAAAGCAATCCCAAGCTAACAGAATAAATGCATGTGTGTTTTCAATAAAATGGCTGATACTTTGTCTTGAAGTCTGGACATGAGACATTTGTAGTTTCATACAAATATTTGTCCGTGGCAGGGATTGCAACCACAAGCTCCGCGTCCTAAGCATGCTTTTGCCTACTACGCTGCAGAGGTCGTCGATACCACACAAAGCAATTTACAACACAATTACAACCATCAAAATGTTATTAATATCAAAAAGGTTGTTGTTTTGTTAATTCATACGTTCATTAACGGATAAAGTTCATAAAAGCTGAATTTGTATACGGTATATTTCATTGTTTCAATTGAGTTTCATTGAAATATAAGCTATTTGAATTCGCAATATTAATCTTTATTGCTCACGTAGGTTCGCTTTTTACAGGAAATCGGTTTTAGGAAATACTTACAATGAATAACTCGAGCTCTAAATGGTGAAAAAATCGTGAGGAAACTAGTTAGGTTTCTATTAGCGACGTTGGGCTAGCAAACTGTATGTTTGGAATCAGAGTGGTTCTGTGTGAAATTTCAACTATTTGTTTATTTGTGTCCCGTGAGTGACGCAAAATCATGACCCTAAAAGTTTATTTAGCAAGTCTTTGATCACCAGAGAGTTTATAGGTCGAATATGATAAGGTAAATTTGATGGCATGTATGGGAAAGATCCATCAAGGCGAGGTTGTAAAACGTCTGTTTAACGTCTAATAACACGTCTTATAGATGTTATTTATAGAATAAATCTGTAAAAGTACGTATAGATGAAAATGGCACAAGTTGGTTACACAATTTAGGAGCGTTTTCTTTGTGACGAAAATTGAGACAAGACGCTGTAAACCTGAAACTGTATCAATTTGTTAAACAAATTAAACCGTGTCAAGTTTGTCTGCGTAATTGTGGTGACCCAGTTCCGTCCACATTATGACAAGAGGATCGCGAGATAAAGGCACAGACTGTCCCGTTTACTGTCCCGTTTTTACAGGAAACAGCCTCGGGTAGGGACAAGACCGGCTTTTTTACCGTGACCGGATACTGGTAGCTATTCAGATGTTGCCAAAACTAAAATTAATTAAAGATGTTGCCATCTCTTTCATAACGATATAAAAAAGATGCCATCTTTTTTAATTAGATTAGTTTTAGTTTTGGTGATCTGAATTGCCTCTACTAATTAGGTATTAGAGGTTTCAACATTTAATTCTCATCTTTTTAAATAATTTGGGGGACGGAACTGACGTTTTGTTTGGGATCATGTTACAATAGGCATGATCAGATTCCTTTTTTTTATCAATTACTACTTTTATTTTTAACTCATGTAAGTAGTCGAATTTTTTTGTCCTAATATTTTTGTTTTAATACTTCGTGGACCGGCATAATGGTGCGCTTTGTATGGAGAGAGAATGGAAAAGAAATACTTTAGGTTCCTACTATTGTTGAAGCTTCTGTTTGAAATTTAAATGAGCTGTGATAAATTGCTGTTTCAGTAAAATTTCAATGTATAGATACTGCTTGTTCTAAGGATATTGCACCCTATTATATTATTTAATTAAATATATTTTTGAGCGTTTAACGTCCGAGGCAAAAATTCTGAGAGAAAATATTAGCTTTTTATACAGTCGATAGGCAACCTGTCTCGTTTAGAATGATTATCTCTGTTAAGTAATCGAGTTTACTAAATTATGTATTTTAGCATATAAAAATAAATAAAATAAAAATAAAATAAGCCTTTATTACTGCTTTACATGCTTCTTATACTTAAGTAGGTACCTATTTAATGTATCTAGCTATGATTTTTAAGTTTAAATTAAGGTAAATCCATGTCGTTAATCGGCAAACGGTTCACTATTCGGCAGCTTGTCTCTCGACAAAGGCCTCCTCTAAGGCTTTCCACTCTTCCCTATCATTCGCAGTTCGAGTCCAGATCGGTCCTGCCACTTGTTTGATCTCGTCTTCCCAACGCTTCATCTGTCGCCCTTGGCTTTTTTTTTTTTAGCATATATTACCTTTTAAAAAAAAACAGACTACTTCAACATCTGAAAGAATATTTCCGAACCTCCTACATAATATATTTCTGGAACACTTTTTCGATTGAAATTAAATGTGATCACGGATTAACAGACCTATTTTTATTACTGTAAAATAATCAGTTCTTGCAATAGACAAATATATCTTTCGTTAAAATGTTCTACCAAATGGTACCAAGTATCATAACTTCTGTTGTACTGAAGGCAGGATTAGCCCGTCATAGTTAGCTGACAACCCTGATTACAGTTCAACTCTATCGCCGCAAGGTTCAAAATCGGCTTCTCTACGACTAATCTTTGTGTAGGTGAGTGCACTATGTGGATATGATAGTTCAGTTCGCTAGCAGAAGCTTACTTAGCTGCGAGTATAAACTTGAAGGTACCTAAACACCTTACCTAAACTTAGCATGAAAAGTAATTTAAAAATATAAAAGCTTTATTAAAAGTTTTACTGTTAGATTTACATTTAACATCTTTCCGCGAAATTAGAAATATTTGAGTGATCTTATTTTGTCAACCATTGAAAAAAAGGTACTTCTAGGTGACACACATAACAATGTTTTACAATGTAATGTCCTAGGCACTACTGAGTTCCTGGCAAATATGGCCGCCTGACACAAATAAATCATCTATAATAGGTAAAGTAAGAATATTGTTTGCTGGTCTAAGCCGTATTCGCTGCCGCTGTGGGGTTAGAGCATGTCTTAAATAGTTTTCTTTTCCACACGGTTTCCTTATACTTAGCTCAATTTGCCACTGTACTTAAGCCATTAGCTAATCCACAAAAATGAATTTCACGTTTACAAGCCAGATGTGGCAGTAAAACTGAAATGTCACAATTTACTGAAATGGAAACGCTGTCACAACGCGCAAAAATGGACGCGTGAAATATGGACGTAATCAAACGTGTTTCGTCGGGTTCTGACCCCAGCCCCTATTCTCTCATTTTGCTGTTCAACTTTTAATTTGTGCCTATTTTTAGATGTAGCATGACCTTTTATTTACGAGTTTTTTGGTGGTATCTGACTTATATAGGGTGTTTTAATGCCACATGAAGGAGTACCCTAAGTAGACCTAAAAAATCTTATACTTAACACAATTTAAGCCTTTTAGCTGCATAGATATTTGTTAGACTTAAACTTGACCTTTATTTAAATTAACTTGCTTGAGATATAAATAAAATAAATAAATAAATATCCTTGGACATTCCACACCGGGGTCATCTAGTATCAAGCTAAGCAACGACATTATGCCTAGTTTATTTCAGACACGTATTTTTAAACTAATAAAGTAATAAGCTTCGCATTAGTTTATATTGATCCGACTTGAGCTTTAAATAATTATTTTCTGAACTACAAGCTTAGAATATGCCCTTTGATAGCCTTTGAGAACTAACTTTGTATTCACCTCTGGCACTTATTTATTGACAAACCAAGCGCTGAATGCGATTAAAATGGTTTGTTCATTATGCCTACATTTATTTCGAGTAAGTATCCAATTCAAGATAATCAAGATGAGTATAGATCAGTATTTTATTTTGAATATTCATCTATAATCGGAATAAATCATTAAATGTGTAAGTTGAATTGAAATAACGCTAATTTACTTGTTTATATTAAACTGTACATTATACAAACTGTTCTAGAATAGTTGATATTGTAGCTTGCTCAGTTGTTCCAACTTTCATATCCGTTATTTCAAATACCTATGCTGTCTAAGTTGAATAATATAAGATTCTCTCACTTTAGCTGCATAAAAAATAACGAGCTAAGTAGGCACCTTGGATAAGTAGGTTACTTTCATAATCACATTTTCTTTCACAGAGTTCTCACTGTACCTTCAAAGAGCATTGCAGATACAAAGGCTTTTCAAGTTAATTAATTGCAATTAGACCTTATATTCTAGGGCCTAGGTTAGGTTTTCAGGTGATACGTTTGTTTCATTCTAATATTAGGCTGGAGCTCTTTGCTATGAGTAGTAATTTAGTTCCGTTTATTTTTTTCAAACGCACCTGGCACTAATGTTTTTCTTCAATAAATGAAGTAACACCTACCTATGTTAATTATTTACTACCTAGCAAGTAACGTAGTAGGTTACAAAGGTCGATCTTTTGAAGTAAATAAATAGCAGAATAATGAAAGAGCAAGGTTTATAATTACAATATAGTACCCACATTATTATTATAGAAAAACAGGCACCCAACCCATGCACAGGCGGTCGCTAGTGTGTAGCAATCACAGAGTCTGAAACATACTAAAAGCATACAAATACGGGCGTTCCCCAAAATTACCTAATATTATAATGGGGTTCCCCGTTTTGTTGGCAGAACGCCCACGCAATCACAACGCTGAATCTTACCGAGTCACCAGTAATTGTAGGATTCTACCCTGTAAGCTCATTGTTAATTAATTTACAATTTTCACGCCAACTTTTCACTCAATTACTGAAAGTGGAAACTACTTTAGTATGATTTGGTAGTTACTTAGCTAAATTGCTGTAAGTAATCAGTGTTGCGATTATATTTACGTCAGCTGCGTATTTATAAATAGATTAGGCCGGTGAGATGAGTTATCTGGCCGTTTGTTGGAGAAGGGCCAGAGTTCAAAAGTTACCTAAACCTTCGAGATTGTATAAAAATGTCGGGATAAAGTTAAATTACGGTAATTGCGATACATACATGTAAATAAATGTTTCACCATGTGTTCTCATCGCGAAAGTTTAAAATGATTGAGGCGAAAGAGGTTTCTCATGATTTTACCAAGCAATAAAAAAAAATGGTCTCTTTCTACTTCATTGGGAAAATGGCGTGATTTTAAGTGTTTATGTATGTAATTAACAGTTTTTTGGTCGTAGACACGTATGGAATGCTTACTTTTGCTAAAAGTTACCTGTGTATGTACCAAATACCGGATAAACCTCTGACTATCCGAAACTTTGTTCTCATTGATCCCAAGTAGGACCTCTGCAGTCTGCACATTAGATAAAATTCTAAAACTGCTTTCTAAACATAGTTTTATTAGTTAGTTAGAAACGCAAATGTACCATACCATAGCTCCTTCAGTTATGAGCTAACTGAGCAGTTTACTGAGGCAATCGATATCCCTCAGACTAATTCAACGCCTATGTATCTTCGCGATAAATTGAAGTGTGCCTACTCTATGCGTTCGTATTTAGTATTGTTATAAAGTTACGCATATTTTATAAACTTGCAAACAAATTGTGACCTTCTGAATCATGATAAAATTTATTCATTTCTCATTTTCTTATCAAAGTTAGATTTGTTAAAATTTAGATTTAGTAAAGATCTGAAAGAAACGTCTACCGCTTCCGGAATGAAGTCGTGATAATATTTATTTTTTCGTTAATAGTGTTTTTCTATATTATATTTATTTTTTCTATATTTCGTTAATAGCTTGAGCTATATTTTGGTACTAAAAAGATCGGTTTCCGGCAACTAAGACACTGTGTTTTTCATAATCCTATGATAAACTTATTGTAATCAGGTACAAAACTATTCCTTGTGATTGGTAAAAATTAGGCGCGTAGGTATCTTAAAATAAATTTAAATAAGTAATAGTAACTAACAGCTAATAGCTATCTTTATTATTGAAATAACAACCATCTTGTCGTGATTTCTTGAAATTTGAAACGCCCATAAACTGTTGCCGAGCGCTTAGCCTAACTAAATTGTCTGAAGGATATACAAATTATCATTTATTGCACCATAAACCAGCAGAATCACAATATCTTGCCGAATCATAATTGGTAAGTAGGTACAGGATTTATGGGAGAATATGGGGTCCTTTAATGCTGAGTCATAAGTCGAAAAGTTACGATGGGGTCTCGCGAACTGAACAACATTACTTCACCGACCGACGGTTATAAAACTAATGTAGGTGTAAACACAAGTTTTAGCGTGAAAGGTAATGGGTTCATATAGGTGTGTTTCATTTCTGCGGCGAGATTGAATAGAAAATAATCTAAATTTGGAATAAAAGTACGTCTACCAATAAAATTAATGTTAATTTGTAAAAAAAAATGACTAGGTGCTTGATATAATAAAGTTTTATCACTGTGTTATTCATCATTACATTCAATGTCGTGTTTCAGTTAACAAGTGAATACAAACTGTATAGATCACGGAATTCGCTCTATTTTCGCTTCAAGCCGAAAGTTACGCACAACCTTCGGGAATGATAGAGGGTAGAAGTTGAGAGGTACGTACAGCCATTAGCCCAAGTGTTGTCCCAAATAGCATCGTCGGCATGTTACCTTTGCTAATGACAGCCCGTCGTATACCGGAAACGATACATGACTGGCGACGGAACTTGCCATGTTTTGCTGATACATTTTTTGAAATCCATTTGCGAGAGGGAAGGAGAGGTAAATATTAGACAGAGATAGATATGTAAAGAGGTCAATAATTTCAATACATATGCGTCTTTATAGCCCTTTTACAGTTTCACATTCGTTTTAGAAACAGAAAAATGTTAGGCATTGTCATTCGATGAGGAAATATCTACTCTGAGAGGAAATATTACGTGATCAGAAATGTCAAAACAAAAGATTACTTTACTTCACGTTAAAAAGATATAAAAATACATTGTAATCATTGTCATCGATTTCATGCCCTTTGTAATTATCGTTGTATGCTTACATAATTTACAGTCACAGTAATATCATTAATGAGACTTTATTACTTGAAGGTATTCTTAAAATGCTAAACTTGAGCTTAGACCATAATAAATACAATACAAAATGGTGCTTTATACGTTTTCTCACTCTCCAAATGTATCACAGATAAATATTTGCTCACAAAATAACATATTAGCACTGATTGGAAAACAAAATATACTGATCTCGTTTAGCTTGAATTATGGTTAGTTGTGCAACAAAGCTATTTAAACAAATTGGGGCTAATGAGGCATTTGATTAGGTTGTAAATCGATTGTTATTTTATACGTTTTACATATCCGTAGTTTCCCAATTTTGTGAATGTTTTTTTTTATTCTACTATCCTTGGCGTGAACAATAATGTATCGCTAAGCTAAAAACAGTTTTTAACGGACAAACGGACATTGCGAAACTAGGATACCTTGTTACGGAACTCTATATAGTCATAGGTATTTTATTTTCCAATTTTTCGTAAAACTAAATCAATTACGAAATAAACGACCTATCGTAGCAAAATAAATAAAAAAAACTTGTATTCGTTATAGAAAAGTAGCTAAATTGGTTTTGTTTATATTCTATTGGTAGAATTACCAAAAACTGTAATCTTAAACAAGATGAAAGACTAAAACCGACTACATAATGTTTTCTAAAGAAAGAAATTCTAGAGTATATTTTTTCCAAATACTTTAGCCTTTTTGCATGATTACATTTTGAACTGGGTTAAAAATTCTCGTTTTTTTTCGTCTTATCTAAATTAAACTGATTATATCCAACCTGTGTCAGCCGAACTGTCAAGACATGTCATTCAAAATGTCATACTGTTCTAATTTGGGAGTTACGAGGGAAAAATTATAAACAAAATTAAAAACTCATAAAAATATATCTATTCACCGAGTCGATCGAATAGTTAGAAAAATTTACGCACGTGATTGGTCGTCGCAAACAGGCCTATGGCGAGTCCACGTTGCCTTATGTAATGTATTCTTCTATAATGGTTTCTTTACACGTTAGCAAAATACCTACCTATGCATGTACCAAAATGTATTTACAACACATTTAGTTGGTTTATTTTTATCCTTATTCGATCGACTCGGTGAACAGAGTAGGTATAGATGTACAATATTAGTAACTGTAACAATTAGTGATTGTATTTGATCGATGCATTTTTTAATTCATAACAAAAATCTCTGCGCATTTTTACAGCTGAATTTTAGTGAATAAGTTACTTTATTATGCAAAATTCCATGCGTGATCAGTTAATGAGCTTGATCAGAATTTAGATTGGAGCCATTGCGGAAATGACGACGTGAAATGGAAATCTAAATTGGCCATTTCGGGGAATATCTAACAAAATTGTGTTAGGGCTTCATTTAATCTGAATAATATTGGCTTCAAGTATATAATAGAAAGGACTTCGTATATTATATTCAGTAGAAGTTTCTATCGGCTTCACTCAAGTGACATAGATAAAAGGATGTATAGTTTCAATTTGAACGCACTCTTATTTTGTCAAACATGTTTTATTTCCATGTAAATGTGAAAGAGAGTTTTTGTATGGAAATAAAGTCAAATATCTACTAACCACCCACAGTAAGCAAAATCAAAGATAGATATTGAGACTAGCCGTTAAAGGCATACTGCACTGTTCACATATGAGTTTTCAAATAAAATCAAATGTATTTTTAGAAGGTCCGCACACTTTTCTGCTATTAGAGTTGTATTTGAAAATAGTCTCGCAACATCTCTTGTAGGTACATAAACTTGCTTACAAGTTATACTTTCCCGCGAACGTGACGATGTCGCAAAGTATCATGTCTGCACAGAGAGCACATTAATAATTCAGTAGGTGGGAAATAAATAATACTGGGAGAATAGACGTGAAACTCCTAATAAATTGCGTCTAGCATCGACGCCGGCGTTGTACAAGTTATTGTTATGGTTATCAGTTTATCACAGAGGAAAGAGGATACAATGCTTACCAAGTGTTAGAGACGGTTGTTCTAGTTAATTGGAAATTTAAATAAAACTGTTTGACTACGTTTCGTTTTGTGCTTTCATGCTTTCAGCTTAAGTTGAGGAAAATATACGACTAGTTTTGAGATTTTAAAGGTCAATAATTCATTATTTTATTTTCAATAAACTAAAGAACCAAGAACAGAATGTTACAAATATGAATCTATGCGAAATCCTACAATAGTTGCATTTTTTTTTATTGTCCTTATAAGCTCAGCTATAAGCTTATTAAGCTCTCTCACTCGGGCAAACCCTAAGCTATACAATATAACTTAAACGATATAAATGAGTTTTGCTTCTATGCCTTTGTTCTTATACTATTTTATGGTAGTAGGTACCAACGGATAGAACCTACCGCCATTAAGATTCGTTTTCACGTGACATTAGAAAAATGTAGTTCCTTGGAGTGTTGTTTTGTTAAGAAAAATGTTTCTAGGTTTTGTAATTTAATTTTGCAGTGACTACTTTATCGTAGTTCTATTTTATATGGGACACGAACATCTGTTGTGTTACATGAAGTACCACTTACTTACTTTATGACCTTAGGCGTTTTTGTAATAAGGATTTTTATATTATACGCGCTGACTGGTATTCTTTTATTCTATTAAAATTTAATCTGTTGATGTCAATCTTTTGATCGTTTTAGTCATTATTTTAATGATAGTCACAGATTGCAGAACTGTTTTTTTTATATTTTGTTAGTGTTTATAGTGTAAAAAAATACCAGAATACTTGTAAGGGCTTCGAAAATAGATTATCTTTGTATAATTTGATATCAATAAGATTACAAGAATGGCTGAAAGGTTCGAGTCAAACGTAGGGTGTTTTAATATTTAAATCTTTTACATTAATTCTTATTCAGGCTGATAAAGTACAAGCTACAGATACTTTAAACATGGGTTATACAATCTCTTAAATAGTGTGCAGTGAAATACTAAAGCACGAACTTCATACAAACTCGAAAGCTAGGAATATATAACAGTACTTATTTTCATCAATCAACGACTCTATTAAGACTAGCTAAGGTTCAATTTAACAATTACGTTGATAGGGTTATTATATAATTACTTTTACGTAGAACCAGTAGAACTAAGTAATTTCTTTGAACATGAACTAAGCATTACCAAGAAGGTTTCATTGTACATTTTTTACTTTTTCCACTAAAGGGCGAAACTTCGTAATTGCTGTAAGGTATTCGAATTCGCATAGTAATAAACCCATGTTTCAATTACCTTTAAAAAGTAACATACTTTAACACGTTCGTAGAGTAAAATTTGAAGAAAAAGCCTTTTTTCATTGATATATGTTATTAGTGTGTATTTGTGTCTTAACGTAGCTCCTGTATGAATGAACCCATTTTGATTAGGTATCAATTCTTGTTTAATAGGTTTCTTCGTTATTTGTGTTGATATTCAACAATTTCGTTACAGCGCAATATACTTTTATCATAAACAATTTTTATTAAAAAAAGTAACCAATTAACACTCATTAATTCACTCCACTCTTGATCCAGAGTATTCATCAGACAGTGAAAAACCCGTGATATTTCTTTATTAAATTTTATAATTTAGTAAAGAAAATTCACAGGTTCAAAATAAAGTAAACACAACTATCAAGCTAAAAGTATCTAGTATAGAGATTGTTCAAGATCATTTCGTCGCCGTAAACTTGATCAGGACTGGTATCGGGACACCGGCACCGTATCAATAATGTAAATTGCGATGTATCTTTTAACGGCTGAAGTGTTATATATTCATGTGATGCTGCGAATACCTTTAAAAAAAGTACGTTTAAACCTATTTCAGAATACCTTTAGCTGCTACTGTGAAATTTTGAGTTTAGAAGAATTCAATTACTGTTTTTTTAATGTTTCTTTTTAAGATGAATAGTTTTGGTTTTATTGGCTAGATAATAACAATTAAATCTCGTCACAAAAACTTAAAAACACAACCTACAGTCGTATAAAACCTCTCATTTCATTAAAAGTTATATTGAAGTAAAAGTAGGCATGTGGATAAGTGTGTGGGATAAGTGCCTAAAAACTCTGTTACCAGAAATGGTTTTTGCTTTTAAACATGTTAATAATTTTTAAAAGAAAAAAAAGTGTGGTGTTTAACACTATAAAAATGTAAGTGCTTATGTTAATAATTGATTAAATAATCCATTAATTATTCGAATTTTCTTACTATTGATAGTCAACAACATCATATTTTTAAATGACAAGATATTTCATATCATTTTGCGTTCCTGCAACTTCCAAATGTTTGCTTTTCATTAACTATTTACAAGTTCCTTTCATACGCTCGATAGTCAACATAGTTCTCGGCATCTTATTCTCAAACCTCACGATATTTGTATCACTTCGCGTTTCTACAACTTACTGACGCATAACTCTTTCGGAGTGCATAACAGCAGCAAACTTGGACAGTTTGTGGAACTTTCTAGCAACATTTCACTCAGGCAGCCAACGAAATAACCTCTATAATGCATTTCTACACGAACTTTGTATTCCCCATGCACATGGCGCTCAATGCACACTAAAAGTACAGGAATTCGGAAGCTGTTGGTTCCATAGGATGTCCCTATAGATGAGTAAAAGGATTTTAGTTTTTTAGAACACATTTTTGTGTATTTGTATCTTTGGGACCGCCTCCACGAGTGTCAAAACCATGGCGAAATATCGTCATGCTATTGTGTAGATGAGATCTCATTCGGGGTGAACTACTACAGCCGATAAAAAGCTAATTCGTTCAATTGAGCTATCAGCAAATCATATTATCTGTCAATCGTGGTAGGTATCGATAAAACATTGATTTTATCAAGCATTCTTACGGCGAAGCGAGTTATCGGTGAAAAACCATCGGCTAAATAAAAGTTTTGTACCGAGTTTCGATAAACAGTGATTTAGCAAACAATGTCTTTCAGCCCAAGTCAACGAACGGTTAAAAATGATTTTAAGTTTTCCATTTCAACTTTTGCTTAGTTGTAAGTTTTGAGTGTCAGTTACTTTGCACTGATGATACGACTCTAAAACCTTTTAAAGTATATTTACGGGTTGCAATTAATTTGCTAAGCTTATTTGAATTCAGAAATCACTTTAGATTTAACTCTTGATATTTGGAAAGACCGTAACCAATAGAGATTTCGGACAAAGTTTGATACTTTGTAAACTAAATGCATAAACGAATACGAGACTTACGGCACTTACGGGGCCAAAGCTATGCCAGGTGAAGGGGAACCTACCTTAAATATTGTAGATGTGATTTTTTCTCACAAACTTTCACATTAATAATATTAGTAGGATTAATACTTTGACTAAGCTAAGCGACTTCACCGACTACCACTTGATGTGTTTTAGTTTTGAGACACCATTGTTTAGTAAAGTGTGAATAGCATTAAAAGGTTCGCTGGTGACCTAAAAGTTAAAGAGTCCAGTCCTTGCCATTTTATGAAAACGACCCTACGCAACTTCCGCAGTTCAACTTACGTTGGTGAGCAATTACCTTCTGGACACGTGGAAAAGTATCCACCAGTATAAGCAGAACGAAAAGTGGCACGTTTAGTTTTCGGGAATTAGAGTAAGGCCCCTGTATTGTCCTTTGTTTTTTGTTAGTAAACAGTGGTTCAGCACGTTTGCGGAAGAGATAACGTCGATAAGCATGACCCCTTCCTTTGTTATTATTGCTTAGTAGCACGCGAGTTGTACAAAAAGAGTTCAGTCTTTATTGACTTACTGCAATGACTAATGCTCGATTTCTATACCTAACGGATGTCCGTAGGTCCATCACCGTAGCAACTTTACCTTAAGTTTTTTTGTTAACCATAAGTTCTGAAATAAATAAATTTTATTATTTATTATTTAAGTATTTATTTATTTATAAAATGTATAAAAATATATAAAAAAATATGTAAATATTATTATTATTAAATGTATAACACTTTTTGACAGATAACAACGTTGCTATGGCAAAAGTCGTACGTAAACCATCCGTAAGTTGGTTATAGGAACCGGCTGTAAGTAAATCACCAACGCTTGTTATCTTTGAAAACGGTCAAAAATTAACCACATGACCGGTCTGAGCTTTTTTATCTATTCAAGCTACACAATGAGGGTTCTTAGTATTTTGCAGTCAGTTTTTGTATGCGTGTTCTATTTGTTTGTGCTGCTTTTATAACTATTGATATGTGAATCGTGTAGGTATTGACTGTCGCGAAAAACGTGGTGTGTTTGGGTTCTAAGCTAACTGCTGAAAATCATCAAAAATATCTAAGTGACGTCACAAACAAAGTCATATATTTTCCCCTTCCCTTAGCTACAGTCAAGTACTCGGCTGAAGTAACGACACTTTGCATGCTAGAATTTTTCCCGCGAAAAACGGCGGTATTGTCACGTAGACTTACTATCGCGTGTAGTTGGAAATACTGAATTTTATTCATAATTCATTCTGAATGTATAATCATAAAATATTGAAACTATGGACGTGACGTGATCTACAGTAAGTTGATTCACATCTATAGATGTTCCAACGTATCTCAAAAACTTTAAAATTGTATAATTGTAATTGTAGTAAGTACCTACTTCAAAGTTGTAGTTGTAACGATCTCCTCTTTTTATAAATACAAACGTCCGTTATTTTATAAATACAAAAACATTCGTATTGATCTACTCTAGCACCTTCTTTAAACACGCACTCGTTCATAAAAGCATTTAATGAGATCATCCAACCTAAGTATTTGAACATAGTATTTACACTGCTTTATATGCTAAGCAGCGCTTGCAATTAATTTAAAATAAAGTTTTTCATTTAAACGCCCGTTCGCTGTAAGTTATCGTAATAAATAATAGCGGAGATATGATGAAAATAAATTACGAGTCTAGTGCCGAGTGTAAATAATTTCAATAGTGCCGCTAGCACGATTTTCTAACTTATCCAATTGAAATCAGAAAAAGAATGAAATGACACTACAAAACGAGTGTATTGTAAAGTACGGTGGATATTATCGAACTCCGTCAACAGAGTTTGCTACTATTTCATACGTATATTTTTTTTTAGATCTTGAGTTATTTTAAGGTACTTTTAACTCAGAAATACGCTATACAATACATATAACTAATGTATAAGACTGTATACTTAATGTATAACACAAACCCATATAGTGTTGTACCATAATTTACATTTATTTACGACGTGTTTTTTAGAAAATAATGTGAAAACATAATCAAACAAATACGAGTATTATATGACGCTGTGTGATTAAAACGAGTTGTTGGCAACTTACATGTATAAACAATAATTACACATTTTTCTCTGATAGGCTCAACAAAAGCACTATATATTTTCTGTCACCCGAATAGTTCATGTTTACTTTGTGATCGATTGTATTGGACATTGCTCATTCAGCCTATTTTTTCCTTGTACTGGGTACATAACAACTTCTTTTAAAAACAAATTTCGAAGATCTAGCTTTGTTTGTGACAGGACTTTTTTTTTGCTTACATAATTTTAACAGTGTTTTTTCCTTCCCTTTTTCTTATCACCTCTTTTATTGTCAACACAGAATCTACTTTAACATTTTTACATTTTATTACTTACTTTCACAGTCAAAATTCTCTTTTAATAACACATTCTTTTTTCAACGCAAAAAGGTCCAGTTATGTTTTAGAAATAATTTTATAAAGGCTAGGATAGTGCCTATAAAAGTTGTATATTATAACAGTACTAATTATAATTACACAACAAAATATTTTATGATGAAAACATAGGATTTTGCAATCAGTTTATTTTTGAATAAAACAACGACCAAAACAAAATAAAGTGCTCGTTGTTGGTTTTTTAGATAAAATAATGGTTTAATAAAATGAAAATGTACTTTCAGTTATTAAATGACAAAAACACCGCCTAAAAATAAAAATAGATGCTTTGTGCACTTTAAAAAACAGAACTTTTGATTCATACCAAAATAACATACAAACCACGATTTGAACGTAAAAGTCCATTCGGCTGAATACCAATGAATATAACAATGCACCATACATTTGTAGTCATGCAACGTATTTCAATGGACGTTCTGTCTATTCACTGGCGATGTTGGAAGGTTCATAACGATCGTAAGCGAGCTAAGGAGGCATAATAGCAAGTTGCAATGTTAATTACTCCAGCCTTCTTTTAATATATCCTCGCTGACTCCACTCGACTCGACTTGAGTTATTGCGTTCGTGTAGCGCATTACAAATTATCCGTTTCTCGTAGCCTCGTAGCTATCCCGTAGCCGTTTGTAGAAGGCTGCTACGGTAAATAACTGTAAAAAACTTTTTAATCTACCGCTTCAACAGATATTCAAGGATAAGTGAGTCTACTCTGCTTTATATGAACTCGTTCGTATTAGATTGTTTATTTTTATGATTGAACCTAGCTCCATTCTACCCTTTCAAGTTTTGTTATTGTTCACGCGAAATTCAATAAACGTCGGATCTCATGAATTTTAGAACGATAGTACGGGTGTGTTTAGGTGTGCCTGGGAGTGTACTCAGAAACTAGATTGCCTTTTTGCTCTACATTCGGAAATAGAGTCAGACAAAAAAGGTAACAAAGAGATGTTTATTAAATTCCACATAATACCACGGTTATACTCGTACTTAATAATTAAAAACTTTGAGTGCTAGAAAAATATTAACGTAGATAATTTTAACACTATGTTTTAAAAAAAAACTAATTTAACTCCCCGAAAACGGACCTCTGAGCATAAAGTTTTTTATAAAACTATTCGCCGTAATAGACTCGTACCGGAATCCTGGCTTTTGCAGAAATAAAAGGTCTTTTCTCTAATTCCAATAGGATCAGGGAAGGAAAGATTTGTGTTGATAAAAGCGTGAAGTTGTTGTACGAGATTACGAAGCTGTAAACTGTGAGATAAAAGCACCTAGCCGTGGACTCAGCCGGCCAACTTTCATTATTCTAGAAAAAGTAACAAGTGAAAAATTCTAGACAGGGCGAGTGAAGCTTATCCTATAATCTTATTGTACCTGCAGCTCTTTTCTAATGTTTTGATATTGTTTGAAATGTTTTCATGTTCATGATTACTTTTATATTTTGAAATAATATGACATGGTCCAGTAGATAGTACAATAAATAAAGAAACTCAGCAAAATAATCATGCAGCTCGATAGGTCTTTAAGGTTCTTTGGAGATTATGTCCAAGGGGTAGTAGAGGTATGTCCAAGTACATTTTTAGTGCGTACCCGCATTTTAAAAAAGTTATCATTTTATACGGTGTCAGGTTGCAAGTACATCGACGCTTTTAGTATGGGCTAATTTATCGAGCGATGTCACCCTATCCTACTTCATACTTCCTTTCTTCCTTCCTATCCTACTCCTACTAATATTATAATTGTGAAAGTTTGTGAGAATGTATGTATGTATGTTTGATATTATTTCACGCAAAAACGGCTGGACCGATTTGGTTGAAATTTGGTATGTAGATAGGTGATACCCTGGATAAACACATAAGCTACTTTTTATCCTGATATTCCCGCGGGAACTGGACTTACGCGGGTGAAACCGCGGGGCACAGCTAGTTGACGATATATCAATTGCTCTGGTTCCATGCTTCATTAAAGTACCTAAAATCAATAAAAAGGTAAAAGGAAGGAAGAAAATGTTCACCGCGCCTTGGGAATACAATCATGATCATGTTTCGTTGCGTTTTTATCCAACTTACAGCCTTTATTTTTGCAAATGTTATGCACGTGTAGACTCGGCATTAAGGAAAACCCGTACGTATTTCTTTTAGTTAATGTACCTTGAGTAAAAGTAATTTATGACGTCTACTTCCAAAACAATTCAATACTGAATCTTGCTAATTCAGTTCAGTAGAGTTTGCTAAAGACCTGCCAATACTTGTAGCTTGTACTTAATGAGTTTTGTAATAACTTTATCGGAAATTTAGTGCTTGAGTGCGCGTAATGAGTCATTAGTACTGTTTTATTACAAACCATAATGTTTTGTGTGGTGAACGAAATACAAATGTTAGTAAAAAAAAACCACTTGAATGTTTAAATCACAATCTTACCAACTTTTAATTTATTATTTTATATTTATGTAAAAAGCGTGAAAAGTCCAAGAATATCTTCAAGGGCTTAAAAATAAAAAATCTCTTAGCTTTTCATTCAACATGAAACCATTGACGAAATTTGAAATCAAATCCATTTGTAGATTGTGAATCAAAATGTACTCGTAGAATCAAATACGATAATATTTTTGTTTAGTGTTCTAGATCGAGCTATCGTGTTTCGATTATTCAATAGTGGATTTAGTAAATGATTTAGCGAGGTATTAGAGTTATAGTAATACTTACCGTTGACGACCTTAGTAACGCAGTGGCCGCTTGTCACTCAAAGGTTGCGGGTTCGATTCCCGCTGCGGGACATTTTCATTGGAAAAAGAGTAACAGAAAAGAACATTCTTTAAAACATTGATAAATTGATAAATCGTTATGAATCGCAATCTTTGGCCTACACTCTAGGACATTCTTGAGCTAAAATAGCAGCACCTAAACCTAAAATAGTTGTCAATACGTGCGGCTTCTTGATGATTTCTTTACGTTTTAGAGCTCCTGTAATGCCTATAAAAGTTTTTCGAAACCAAAACCCTTTAATGCACTTCTGGAATTGAAACCCATAACATTCAGAACAAAAGTCTAGAAACTATTCCACTGAGCCAACAAGGTCCCTAAATTAAGTTATTATTGTTTATGACTAATTAAAACAAGTCACCAAGCATGAATTAATATGTCTCGACTACCAAATAATAATACTGTAATTGAGATTAGTATGGTCGGCTTTGAACACCATCGTGCTGATTCGAGTTAATTAACTATAATCTTAGATGCATATTAATTGTGAATTCCCTCTATATATAGGTAGGTGTGATAACTAGCAGCCCGTCCCGGCTTTGAATGGGTGTAATGAAACTCGGGATTTTAACGGGATAAAATGTAGCCTATGTTCTTACTGAAAGTCCATTATATAAGTACGGAAGCGTCTTAATTAATTTCTATGAGATAAAGTCTGTGTAAACATATTTTTACTACATTTACACGTATTTTGACGCTGAATAAAAGTATTCGAATAATGTCTCGGGTGAGTTATAGGTAAAGGACAAATAACGTAAGAGAGAATTTCAAGGATATTTCTATAATCGTTGTTTACATTGATTGTATTGATCTAAAAATAAGGAGTAATATTTCACATTTTATAAATTATATGACCTAGTATTTATCACGTTACCTTTTTATTATATATCCCGACGTTTCGAGGCGGATTGCACCGCCCGTGGTCGCGGGTCGGGGTAATATTTTCATACAGATAAGATAAAGTGACAGTCAAAGATATTTACATACTTACAATCCCTAGTAAAATAGCAACAAGCAATAGAACCACCTAGCATTAAAGACGAAGTCGTACTGAAATAAATAATTTTTTCTTCCGTTTAAACTCGTGTACACAATACACGAGTTAAACGAAAGAAAAGATCAGACTCGGTTTGGTATTGTTTTCTGTATAAATTTAACAAAATGATTGAAAAAGTTAAATTTCGAAAAAAGAATGAAATTCATCGATTATATTCCCCAAACGGAATCGAATAATACAATAAGAATGAAATGAATTTATATCATTTCATATCGTTTACGATTCTCTCGAGGGGCATGTATCGAATGCAATATTTACTCAATTTATTAAAAGCCAGTTTTTGATTCAAATATTGCATTTACGTGAAATTGTATTTTGCGCTCAGACTTTTTAGGTAGCACATGTTATGAATTAAATTAAAATAAAGTTATTTTTACCATGTTTAAAAAAGACAGCAATCACGTAAATATGAAATGGACATTTTAAAATTTGTTGTTGATTATTATTTAACAAAATTTATTTATAAAAGTCATTGGTTAAAGTCAAATAATTTTCTTGTGTGATATCAATAAAATGTATGAAGTCAGAAAAGTAACATTCGACTGTGTTGAGTGTTTTTATTTTTATTACAACAAACAAAATTTATTGCTGGCATGTTGATTATGAATCTGTTCGGAAACATCGATTACTTTTATAAGAACTAACAGTCATTTTCGCTCAAAAAATTTCTAAATTATGATATTTTATCAGAGTCAAATAATTTGAAAGTCACATTTGACCGTAAGATCTATTCCCCAATAACTTGGTCCTCCAAACGGTCGTGCAATATCGGCCGAAATTGGACAAGCGGTAAGAATAGCAATCAGATGGGTACACGAAGTCAGTATGACAAGTTAGCACTAGTAAAAATATTTTAAAAACCTTAAATGTCTGCCGCACGGATGATTTGTTGCGCGTCGGCATTGCAGACCACCGCGAAGGTGGCTGCGCGAGTTAGAGTGCAAACTTCAAAAGGGGGATTACTTTGTCCTGCAGAGGGAAAACAAAGGCAAAAAAAAGATGTGAATAGAATATTAGCCACTCCAATATAAGCATTTCAAAGATATATAAATCGGTATGAACTAGTGGTCAATTCAGTTTAGTTGTAATGTATAAGTATTTCAAAGATATATAATCGGTATGAACTAGTGGTCAATTCAAGTGACAGAGTATTTCGCTCATAAGATAAGCACGCAAGTGCTCTAGTGCCAAACGACGTACATGATTAGACTCTTACTTAGTTCCAACCGGCCAGAAACTGGTGTTAGCCTGCCAGATGGGTACACGGTCGGAGTAGGTATCTGCATTATTGCTTCGATGACGTGAGGCGGGTGTTGATAGAATGTGGGACAGATCTGGAGCAAGTCGATATGTTTAAGACAAAAATATCTATATCCACAGGTTGGCCTCTATGTCAATTTAAAATTCAGTGTTGGTGAATACAAAGGGATAAAACCTAATCGCGGAAGTGGATTGTATTGGCGAGAAAAATATAATTCAGTATAGATGCTTAATGATATAGTCACTTTTGTATTTATACAAAAAAAAAACGAGTAGGTATTATCACTTTTCATAATTAAGTATTTACTGTTTTGGTTACGTATTTATCTATAAGGTACAAGTCTTAGACACGTTTTATCGTCGGGACATGATTTGTTTGTCACTTCATAATTTCTGTTTCTACCTAATTAGTTTTCGAGTTTATTTATACCCCATTGAAAATTATAGGTACAATTTACCTTTGTTTATGATACTCGATCACATCAAGTAACTTCAGCTCTTATTACGTAAACAAAAGCATTATAATCCTTTATTCAGTAGGCGTCTGCTATACGACACAATAATAAGGTATATTTATCAAAGACATGCTTACCTAAATACAAATCACGGCTGCTTAACAGGCACATATGGTTGAACTTGTTTCCATAACGTGTAGGCATATGGAACATTGATGTTCTTCAATATTGACATCTCTTACTGCCAGTCTCAATAGCGTGTCTATCTCCGATTTTGCTAACGTCGGTACATATTTGACACATTTTGTATGGAATTAATGTCAAATCTACCCGCAGTAAGCAAAACCAGAGACAGAAAGGTTATTGAAACTGGCAGTTGAACTATTTTATTTCTTCTAAAGGTATAAGATGATAAGAAGTTGTAACTTCAGAAACCAAAATCTTAGTTTGTTACGAACAAACCGTTGGTAAATGGTACTTATAACATCATTCAATTTAACTAAATTTTAAGTGTTAATCACTTAAAATAAATCACCTGCTTTTCACAAAAAATAATAAGAATTTTCAATGTGACATAGCAGCAGCTACGCAAGAACTGTATCTTGATTTACGTGTGCCGTTTACGCTGCGTGCAAATTATTACCGTGTGGAGCGCACCTGCGACTCGAGACTACGCTAATACACTCAAGCGATTCCTATAGACGCATTAATAACAGGCATTACTATTGAATACGTAATAAGCCCGATTTGAACACGCAATTGTGCTCCATCAATAATTTGATTTCAAATTTTTGAACAGATCCACATTTTGTATTGAGTCTACGGCTGGTTTATTTGATGAGAAAGTATTTTGCATAGCTTAGGTATGTTCTATGAATTTAATCATGGATAAGATAAAAAAAACAGTAAAGTTGATTCCTAAGGTACTTAATCGTATAGATTCAATGTCACGCGTTTACTTGCTGCAATATTTTTTCGTTCGTTTTGCCATTAAAGACGGACGAACAGACAGACACACACACTATATCATGTATAAAATTAGTGTGGATATCTAATACCTGATGCCTATTGTTCCAGGAGGTCGAGTGCGGGCCTGCTGGCGCCGCAGCTGGCTTGCCAGGCGTCGCCAGCGAGCGCGCCCGCTCCCCCCTCCCCGCCGCGCGTCTCCGCACCCCCCGCGCCCCCGGACCCCGTGCCTCAGCCGGAGCAGGAGGATGGTGTCCGGTTGCGAAGGTACTGGAACTGCATCCCTGATCAGGCCTTTACATCTTTACAAGGATCTATACAGCCTCAGGAGGCAATATTTGCCTACACTTAACGGGACACTGTAGTGCCTGGGACATTGTTGAGATGGAGTAGGCCTGCCCAGCACCTAAGCCATCCTATCAGCTTAGCTGGCCATATCCACAGAAAAGACAATGGTCAATACATGTGGAGCTTAAAGTACCTACAATAAGCGATCTTATCGCTATAAGCTATTTCTTCCAGATAATCTTAGAATAAGCTAGATTTAAAGGAAGGTAGATGACAATAGATTTAAACTTTTATAAACCGATTTTTATTGTTTAGCAGTATTGCCGCGCAAAATAACAATGCTAATCTTTGAGCGAAATAGGTGCCAGAACTCAGATCACCCATTTTCTTTTAGCTAAATATGTGCTATACCTTGGATCACCCATTTCCGTTTCTAATAGTGATTTTTTACCCAGGGTCCACACTGTCGCAGTCCGAGATTATCTCAAAAGAGAAACGCAGACATTCTTCGGTGTACAGCGCGACAATGAAAGAGAACAGCGGAGGTTATGGTACGAGCGGCGGCGGAGGCACGCGGCGCGGGCGATGGGTGACCTGCGAGCGGACCTACCGGCCGACCATCATCCTGATGATGATGATATTAGGTATGTGATTTAATCAATTAAATTCTAATTGCAATGTGCAATGGTCCTTGCAAATTAGTGCATTACAATGCATTACAGTGAGGTAATAAAGTTTAAAAAGCTTTACATTTCGTTAGGGTATTGAGATATATAAAGCTTCTAAATCAGTAATTTAATAAAAAACCCACCAAACTGAAAGATGTAAAATGGCAATACGTGGAAGTAAACGAAACATGAATTCACGTAATAATGTGATATATATACGTGTGGTGGCTAACAGCAATCTATTGAGTTGAAAAGGTACATTTCACACAAGCAAAGTTTCACCAAATGAAACACACTTGCATGTAACCGCCAAAATGAACAAAAACCGGTACAAAATTCAATTTCCGCTATATTTTCCATTGTTTTCTCAACATTCAGTTAGTTTAACGTTTTGCTGGATAATCATTTGATGTTTGGTACTGAATTTTGTACAGCGGTGCTCGAATAAAAAAGTTTTCGTTTTTAGCTAGCGTATTTAATAATGCAACTAGTAATACATTTACATCTACAACTCGGCAGAAACCGCCATTTAATATTATAAAAAACAAGTAGATTATGTTAAGCTGTAAAAAAAAAGTGGTACAATTCGTTAACACAATAAGAAAGAGAAATAGTCCCATAACAGCCATAGGTTCAGATCGCAGTTCGTTGTAAACTACTGCACTATTATTTATTCTGTGCTAGCAATACATTCATGTCATGAAACTAATAAGAACCTATGATCAAAGAGTAGATAACCTCTGACATAACTTTAGTCAGGCATTATTCTAGTCTCATGTCATTCACAGCTGACAGCTCGTTTATGATTTGAAGACAGCCCCTTAGGTCTTAAGGGCAATCGAATTAAGATAAGATCATTTCTGAGGACATTTGATGGATCATTCGATGTCGGTTAAAGCTATTGATATGTGAAACGCTAGTGGCGACGCTTGCTAAGACGGTTTTGATAAATCGTCGAAGTTAAGCCACGTTCTTAGCGGTTACTACTTGGATGGGTGACTGCAAGTGGCATTTTTATCTGAGCGCTTCCGAGCTTTGGGTGTACGTTAAATTGCCGTTCCCGGCTTTTAAAGTCGTTAAGCCATGACAGAGGCCTATAGGCGGCCTAAAAACTCCGTCACCAGAGTCATCAGAGCTCATACGAATGAACAAACGATTGAAAATAATTATGTCATGTGTTCTATCAAGCAAATCTAGACGTCATATCGGTGTAAGAACGTCCTAAAATGACTTTTAATTTCTAGAATACTACATCACACATGTTGTTTATAAGCTGTTTTGAAGATTCGACGGCGAACTTCCAAGACGAGAATTAACAAGGACATTAATAAGCTTGTGGCCGCTCCCGGAAGCCGTTTACAAACACAGCTTGCTTCAACAGTTTGACTAGCTCCTGTGACGTAAACTTGAAAACCAATTCAGTCGGTTCGGCTCAAGTTTCGTTTGATACAGTCAACGTCATAAGCTAATGTTCAACTAAAGCCTTAATCTTTACTAGAGCGTTTATTCGTATGAGCAAGTGGCCAACTCTTGTGTCGTAGTTTTTAGACCGCATACAATTGAACCCGGTAGACATCGTGATAGCGTTTTCATTATTATTTAAATTAATGTAAATATTAAATTAAGTACGTAAATATTAGAAACAAATAAGACTGTAATTAGAAGCATACTGAAGTAGATTTATCAAAATACATTTAATTGTAACTTGTTTTTTTACCACAAAATATGTTGGTCTCAATCTATATAATTTATTTATTGAATAATATATCCACGCTCTTCGTTCTAATATTCAGTAAGGCAGTAAGGAATGTTACCAGTATTGGAAAACAACGGCTTCATTCATTATTAATCAGGAGCTTCTGTAACTTCTTCGAATACTTAATTTATCGTGCAAAAATTACGAATAAAGAGTAAAACAAAAATACCTTCCTGAATAAAAAGTTAATTTTTAATAATTCACGGAATTTGATTTGTCAACGTTTTTTGTCAACAAAACGGAAAGTGTAAAAATGTTTTAAACTATTTAACCTACTTATACACTTTTCAAGGAAAATATTAGGTTATCACAACTCATTTTAGATGATTACCACAAACAATAAATAATTAGCAATTAATCAAACCTTACATAATACACGGTATAAGGTGCTGTAGAAACAGAAAACATTTTAAATTCTCTGTGCGTGAGGTAACTTACAGAATCCATTTCAGTAGAAATGTTTTTAAAGCCCCAAACGAGGGCTTTTAAAATATAGCACTCATAAGATTCTTAAAGGACACAAGCACCTCTCAAGTAGAAGAATATGGTATTACCAGCGGAAAAGAGCAATTTATTTCGCTCGTTCCTATTTACAGAAGTCGTAAAATGCTGTTTGTTTTTACGAGTGCCTTCTGTAACCGCCTTTGATGTTGCCACGTTTTAAATTAAAGATGAGTAGGTATCTAGTTGTAGAGATATTGGATAACTCGGAGCGACCTTTTTGCTTTCATTCGCTGGTCAAAGTATTTGTGGTAATCGAATAATTTTGATCGAACATAATTTATTATTGTTATTGACCTCGTGGTGTTGTTAGGGGTTATGATTGGTGGAATAAATGTTTGCTAACAAAGCTTTCAAAATGTATATATATTACGTAAATAAAACTAAGGCGAGTTTGTTAGAACACAAACCTACACGAGAACGGCTGGACCGATTTTCATAGTTTTTGATTTGTTGAATTTGTCTTCGCCCTGAAAAGCAGAGAAATCAAGCACATTTAAAATAGAAAGAAAAACATTTTCTGTTTAAAATTTTCATACTCTAATGGTAGATGTTAACAAATTATATAAAATTCATTGGTTTGAATCGTTACAGATTTTTTCTGGTTTTCTGATATTGCCTATTTTTTACCTACCTATTTTTTAAGTACCTAATTATCACATACAGTACCTACGCTGCTTATGCTTGACAATCGTATAAAAGAAAATGTTTATAAATTTGTCCTTTCAGCTTCAAAATCGAGTGAGCTTATAATAAGATCGTTAGGCAGGCTGACTTTGTTTGCGTTGTGAGCTCTTTATCTAGTGAAAGGCCAACGACCAGTGGAGCATTGCCCTTGGTAACAATTTCAACTCGATTTTGAAAGTACTTTCTCGATTAATTAGCGATTCGTTATGAGAATTCTCTTTCGCTAAATGTTAATCTGGCGTTAGTCTTCCTATAACCCGATTTAATTCTAGCAAATTACATAAGCTATCGAAATGATTTGTTTTTTTCTATAGTAAAACAGCGATTAGACTTTTTAGGTGGACAATTTCTCCGATCTTTTAGGTCTGAATCCTTAGAATATAATAATATCTAAAAGATGCATGTCCATACATATTTGCCACAAACTTATATTACAAAAAGTATCATTTCATACGTAACAAGCCCACCACCGCTATTAGAAAGCTAATTGGTTTCCTCACGATGTTCTTATTTTTACATCACCGACTCACACTCTATGTAACAAGTTAGGAATATACGAAAAAGTGTGATCCGTTGGAATTTGTTTCCCTTCAAGTAACTACAGAACAGAATAACTTCAGGGTTGTTGTTAGTTTTTGTCGAACTTCAAGGATTCTTAAACTCGATACCCTTTTATTTATTTACAAATAAGATCAGTTTCTGAACTAAATTTCCAAATTTATGAACAATAGCTAAGTTACAGACACATTTACACAGATTCACAATACAAACTTATTTTACATTCCCACAGAATAAAGATGGAATTACTTCCAATTTCCTAAACAATGTAGTAAATTTGGTATCTGTTTGTCGGGGACTGATAAAAAACAGACCTTGTTTGAAATGGGCGTCCTTGCATTCGCAATGCATGAACCTACGAGCTAACTAGAAATACCATCATCACGTCGATGATTTTCTGAGTGAATCATGAATTATTCAAAAGCCAACACAAGCTGTAGTGAATATATTTGCACCTGCAAAGATGTGATGTTATTTGCCTATTTCAACCTTTATGCTACCCTTTATGTCCCCCCCCCGATGAGACATGTTCATATGTCTCATCGGTATTGCAACATTAGACTATCTTATACACTTATGCCTAAGTACTGAAACGGTAAGTACATTGTAGACCAATTCTTGAGATGGATATCCTACTCGCCTCTCCATGTACGGCACGGTCTGCCGCGAGGCCGTTTCCTATTAGGAGGCTTTAACTCGGTTGTGGCTTTAGCTCACAATGTATCCGACATGCGTTCGACCTGACAAAATAATAATCTAGGTACTTTACAAATTGTAATACTTATCTTATTTGTTGTAGTATGTATGGAGCATCAGGCGCGGCACCCAGGGAGGCGCGGGGGCGCGTGCGTGAGCGACCCGACGTGCTGCCTGCGCCGGCGTCGCTCGAGGATCCCCCTTTGCCGCCTCTACCCAGGCCGGGGAAGGACAGCGTGGCGAGGCTCACCCTCACCGGCTTATCTTATGTTGTTACGGTAAGTACTTACCTAAAACCACATTTACTCTACACCATCGATTTTGACGACCTCTGTGGCGCAGTTGGGCGAACGCCCGCCTGAGATGCAGAGGTTGCGAATTCGATTCCCGCTGCGGGACAGAGTCAGGGTGTTACTATGTATAATTCATTTTGTTTGTACATTCTGGCTCCTGAAACACAGTTAAAACTAGTTCGGGAGACTATGGATTTAAAAATTCTGTCAATAAAAATCATTTTTATTTATAAACTTATTAAATAATAATACCAATTAAACTTAGTTTCAATATGCTTTGAGAAATACATTTTTCTTTTCAAATAAACAGAAAAATATTCGTTCTCAGTCTGGAAATTCAGAACAAATTAATCCCTTCCACAAATATGTTTACGTTCAAATGCAATTTATTTACCGAAATATACGACAAAAGGGCGGGACACAATGTAATAAATTCAACAGTATCGACATTCTATGAAACCGAGAAGATACATGAGTTGAAATCATGTTTCGTATAAATTGAACCGTGCATAGTATGAAATGTTTGAATTTAAAATTTACTCGTTGTATTGTATGACATAGTTCAATGGTTCCTATACATACCTACATACATACATAATAAAAACGGGCTAAGTTATAGCATAGTCAAAATACTGGATGCACTTACTCGTCTGGCTAGATTCCAACATATTTAAAATATCGTAATGAACATGTTACTTATTTGTGTACACATGCTTAAACTATTATGATTTTAATTCAATAATTTAAGGATCAATGTCCAATTGTCCACCATATTTTCTCATATACCGCCATATTTTCTAAATATTTATAACTTCAGATTTCTTTAAATATCCTGCCACACATTGTTATGTAGAATAGAGAATAGCCTAAAGTTAGTTTTAAAATAGGATTATAAAGATACCAGTCACAAAGTTGATAAAGACATAGTTAATAAACGTTTTCCAAAATTTGCAATGCAAATGCTAATCCTAATCTGTGTGCTAAGTCCATCCAATTATACGAGACTCAATTTGTGCAGGAACACTTGGCTCTAAGAAATATGTCTCTTGCTAATACTCGCCTTGCATAGTTGAGGTGCTCGGCTAAAGCTTTGTTACTGTGAGAGGATGATTATAATAGATAAGTTTGTTAAGCACTTATATTCGATTAGTGCTTAACAAACTTATCTATTATAATAATTATAATAATTTATTATAGATTTTTGTAAGAACAAACAAAGCTACTAAAAAAAATAGCCAAATCAATTGACAATTTTATTAAGTACTTGACCATTCAAATAGAATAGAAAAAATTACCTACCTATAAATTTTTATACGTTTTATTACATAAAATGTATGCTATTTCACATCAGTGTACTTTCCGTGTATATTTGTGTGTGTATATTTGTAACATAATTTCACTGACTTGGCCGGTGGCAAAACGAACATAACGTAGGCCACAGGTGGCATAGTTAGCTAACCTAGTTCCAACCCATTTAAAAGTTAGGTAAACATCCGCTAAAGTTGGCGCATATTTTAACTAGTAGGTTAAAAGCACTTGGTGTTAAATCCTAGAGCGTTAGCTGTGGACTTTTAAACGAACAAGTACCAGGTTATTTTGATGAAATGTTTGTTTTTTATTATTTCAGAAGCTTTTAATAGATATCAGTACATTATTGTACAAAAAATAATTAATTTTGTTATGTAGAAAAACAATTGAGACAAAGTTGTTAAAATATCAGAAAAACTTTGATTACGTGCTTATTGTCCCATATATAGTGCATTCATGATAATATATAATAAATATTAAAGATTCTATTTAATCAACTTCAAAAAAGGAGTAGGTTCCACTGTATGTATTTTATATGTGAGTTCACTGATTATTCCGTCAAAAATTTAAAAATTTGTTCTCACAAAATAGTCCAATTAAAAATTTGAGGATCTGATGAGAATTTTTTGAACTCAATCAAATCATATTCAACTAATTTTGAAGGATCTGATGACGATTTTCGAAGTTATGAACAGAAAATACATTGAGAGTGCAGGAAATTTCTAACGAAATTGAACCAATAAAATGTTTAATTTTTGAAATAAATTATCAATGGAAATTGAAGTAATTCCATGAAAATTTGATTTTATTAATTTTCAGGGCCACGTTGATATGCTAAGGCTTGAAATAGAAACGCGACCTTCCTCTCGCAAAATATTAATGAGAGCTTACAGACTGCGTAACGAAGGTTTTTCAGTATAAAAGAGGAAAATGTTCCGTAAAAATAATTCACTCATTTGTCTCACCTTATTATATTACTTGCATTAATAAAAGACAATTTTAGAAAATAACTGAATTAATATAATTAAATAAATAAATATTCATGGACATTTCGCACAGAGTCACATATTTGTTTTATAGTATTCAGTAATGTATAGAGTAGTGCAGATCATCAAACAGTTAATACTAACATGTTATGCACAGGTAACGTCCAGACTCAAGGCAAATATTTGTGGTTCATACAAATTTTTATCCCGTGGCGGGAATCAAACCTGCTAATTATACACAGTCTTTTTTTGTAAGCAATCTTATACTGATGAACAGTACGAAAATCTGCAAGCTTATTTTTCAAAGCAATCTTTATAGTTATTACTACATCGGTTATGCTTTACAAAATTATTGAATTATAAAGATTAAATCAACCCAAAGCCAAATATCGTAACCTCGTTGCTTCGAAGCTCGTAGCCTCGTAGCACTCGTAGCACTCGTAGCACTCGTAGCACTCATAGTAACTACGGAAGTTAGTTCATAAGTAACAAGATTATGATTGTATATTGTAACATAAACTGTGCGAGCCGTGCAAGGAATAACATTAATGTGGAAGAAGGAATATAGGAGGAAGCAAGAATACCAAGTTTTAGTTAGATATATTACATAGCCAACGCGAAGATAAATTTTGTTCAAGACTGATACAGATTTGTCGGTTTGTACTGAAAGTTCACACTTTTAACTTTAAAATGTTTTTAACAAGTTGAAAGAAATGCTAAAAATATTAAAGAATTTGTGTCGCCAACACTGCTGTTATATTTTATCAGTATAAGTTGCAACGCTTTAGGTTAGAATTCAATGAACATTCTGAATGATTCATGAAATTTTGATACGTAATTAAGCCCAATACGAAAGAGTTATCATCGCATCGCATCGCATTTCGTATGTGAAATATGTTTAACTATAAACCAAGCTTTTTAATGTTTACATCCTTCTACTGACCATAACAACTTATCATCCAATAAAAAGGCTTGGACAGAATTAGAATTCCGTTTCGCTACCTCAAGCTATCGGAAACACGTTTTATGTCAGAGACCCTTAAAAGGGATCCGTACACTTTGTCTACTATGCATTTGAAGTTGTAGATTTATCAAAAGTATAGCGAAATTCAATGAAGTATAATAAATATTCTTACATAATAATTTTGCATTTTGCATAGTAAAATTAAATCTTATTTCCATTTATCCATCACTTGAGAATAAAACGATTTTCATTTCATTCACATCATTCTCTAACTTGATCATCAATTTAATTTCTATCATAAATTAGCATAGATATGTGAACATGGGCACCCGGGTACGTAACCCCAAGAAATTTTTATTATAATATACGAGGGACGAATTAGGCTAAGATATTTCCGCGCGATAAATTATAAAAGCGATGTCTTTCGGGATCGACTCGACCGTTATGGCCTCGTAAATAATGGAAGCGATTCCTGATGTAGCTGGATGAGAACAGCCATTTCTCTTCAACTACATTCAGATAATACTAGAGGAACCGATGAGCTTCAATGAAGAACTCAGTGATACGTTAGACTATTTGTATAATAGTCTGTAGTACAGTTTTTTAACCACTGAACTAAACTAACAAGACTCGTCTGACACTCAACCGGAAAGAATGGCAAAAATAAAAAAATCCTACCACTTGCTCATACGAATTTATTTTTATTTATTTATTTTAGTTTATTTGGAGAACAAACAGTACTAACAAACTAGATTACAATTTAACTAAAATTACTATGGCATATTGATATATGTTTCCACATAACTTACTATAAAGCTATTCATATTCTATGTGAGAAATGCTACAATTGAGCAGAACGTATACATAATTATGTACGAGTTGTATATGTGTAGAGTAAACATGCTATACCCTTATGCCTATGTCTAGGTTCCGTAGAGCTATCCGAGGAAGGAACTAGCCACGACGAAATACTACTGCTTCCGTGGTGAGAGAACATTCTGTCGTGTTTTTTCAGACGATATCTTGAAGAGTAATGTGTATAGAAATATTCTGGGTCATTGAGTCTGTACTTGACGTGTGTTCAATCGTATTTTAGTCTTAGCTTGCATTGCATTTAGGACAACTACTTGTCCTATCAAATAAAATTTTATGAAAAAGGTTCTATGAAAGGCTCTAAAAGGGATAAAATTTTCTTACATTATTGACTTGAAAGATCGCTTTCAATACCGTTGAGAACAACCGTAGTGTGGTCGGATTTCTATACAATTTTCATTGTTATTTCTTATTAGGTTAAGTTAGTCTAAAAGTATACTCGTGGTATAATTTGATCCCAAATATATTTTCTTACACAATTGTCTTGAAAGATCACTTTTAAGACGTTAAGAAGTTTTTATCTAAAATCCTCATTGTTCCTCAATCCTCCATAATGGTCGAATTTCTAAATTCCTATTGTTATTTGCAGGCGGTGACAAGAAAGTCGCGGCAGTCGACCTCAGCGCAGTGGTCGCGGTCATTCCGCGGCAGCGCGTCGACGCCGCAGGACGATGTTGAGGTGGACGACGTGTTCTTCGCGCCGCCAAGCACGCCGCTTACGCATCAGGACGAGGGGGACGTCACTGATTCGGCAAAAGGGTAAAGGCTAGCGTCCACTAGGCGGATCGGGCCGGGCCGCATCGCAACGCAAAAATACGCCTGCCTATGTTTTGTATGAAATATCGTTTATTAGCGACGGGCCGGAGCGCGGCGGGCCGCAACGCATTGGCGGATCGCTTCGCAGGCGTATTTCTGTCGGCGGTGCGCTGCGACCCGCCCCGTTCCGCCTAGTCGACGCAGGCAGGCGGATGAGAGCGCACGTGCCACGCAATTCAGTCCAAGCACGAAAACACGTCTGAAGATCAAATCCGCTTAGGCGGTCCGCCGCGCCCCGTACAGATGGACGCAGTGAGCATCGCAGAACTGCGGCCCGTTGCGATGCGGCCCGGCCCGATCCGTCCCTAATGGACGCCAGCCTTAATGGTCATTCATAAATTTTACAATTGAACATAGTTTTCAATCATGTTTGTAAGTAATATATCAGTTATCTGGTTACGATAATATTTACAAGCGTTTAATTGCTTCGTTTGGGACAAGATGATGCTGTGTGGAGTACCCAAGGATGTTTATTTATTTACTCATATTTTTTTTCGTTACTCCTATGGCAACGAAAAGATAGCAACAAATTTAATATTCGTTTCTGCTTAAGGAAGTTTACTGGTCCAATATGCAAAAGTGGGTATTGATGTATATCAAGTTTCAATTGCTATATAGGTACACTTTACAACAACAACCTGTTAAATCCAGTTGTAAATTTTTTTGATGACCTGAGCATTAACGCAAAGGGAAAAGTGTATTTACAAAGTAGGTCAGTATGTCACGCTGTGTGTAGACTAGACTATGTCTGCATCTGAAAAATATCATAGCATTACCCTTTCTAATTAAAACTTTGTACTAAATGTAATTTGACTTTCAAGTGTACTGAAATATCAACGTAAATGAGGTCTCGAGTCTGTACCTACTTGATGACGTCACGTGGCCTCTTTAGGGCTGTACAGGGGTGGATTTAGTTATGACGTCATTTGAGCTTTGAGTGTTGTTCTAGTTCTTTTAGTTAAAATTTGTTGTTAAGTTATTTTGGGAAAGCTTGCTTACCCCCGGTTCCTATAACAAACTAACGGATGTCCGTAGGACTTTTGCCATAGCAACGTTGTTATCTGTCAAAAAGTTTCATACATTTTATGTTGAAATAACAACGTTGCTATGGTGATCGACCTAAGAACATCCGTTAGTTTGATATAGGAACCGGGGGTAAGACATTATTGATCGTTAATGTTGAGCACCGTTCTAAATGGTCACAATAAGGATGGGTGACTGCAAGTAGCACTAACGGCTAGGCGTTTCTATGCTTCGGAAGGTACGTTAAATTATATTTCTTGGCTTTTTAAAAATTATAAGGATAGAGGTTTTTAGGCGGCCTAACTCCGTCACCAGAGCTGTCCACTAGCTCATATGTTTTTACTTACTTAGTTAACTGTAAATTATGCACTAAATATCACTTACCCATCAGAAATCGCGCATCGTATTTACTATCATGTTTTATTCATGCGTATATAACAATGGTTCATTTTACCTGTTTATGTGCCGTTCATAATTGCTTAGCTTGTTTATTCTGCGAGCCACTGTTTTGTAAGGGTCGGATTGCATGAATACTTACTAGTGCACAGAAATAACGATGGAAAAAGCAGTAGTTTTAAAACTTTGTCGCAGTATAATGTCCGTCTCTGTAGGACAAAATGAGATTTGTAAGAGTAACAATTCTTAAGTTATGGTATATATAACCAGATGACTGATACTACTTATATACATTTTAAATACACAATTATTTATATAAGTACTACTTGTGTTACATCCTGGTTTGTGTTAATAAATCAACATCTCTGTGTTGAATGTCTGAACTATAGATATTTAGATTTGTCAAGCAGCGGGGATCGAAACCGCAACTTCCTGCGTTTCAGGCGAGTTTTCACAAACTGCGCCACAGAGGTCGTCTTTGATTACTTTGCTTAAGATTCAAACTACCATTATTTAAATAGTTCTTGTGCAAGAGACTATAGGTAGAGAAAAATTTCTATCATACTAGAAATTACCATCATTCCTTCAAGATCGTCCCGCCGCCAACGCCATTGGCTTTTCATTAAAAGAATAAAATATATTAACCTAAAAGCATTATAAGCCAATGTAAAGGCGCGGGCCCACCGCGGTGCACGGAGAGGCTACGCACGTGTATTAAGCTTCGCTTTGTAAGAAAATGTATGTGGTTGTGTCCACTGCAACCCACGGAGAGGCTACGCATGAATTGACGTCATTGATACACGCGTGGCTTGCTCGAAAAGGCGGTTACATAGCTCAACGCTGTCAACGTGGGTCTACGTTTCCACTGGAGTACACTAATAAGACCCACGACTATGTCCGTAGATTGCAGTGGCATGTGTGTAGCCTCTCCGTGCGCCGTGCCACGCTAAACATAGTCGTGGGTCTTCGTGTAGGTACTCCAGTGGAAACGTAGACCCACGTTGTCAAACAAATGAATACACGCAGCTAAAATGCGCCGCGTGCCCGTGCACAGCATGCACCGCGGTGGGGCCGCGCCTTTAACCTTAAGCTTCCTAATGTGCGCCGGTGCGTTTCCCTAGGGACAAAACTCTGTTTACAGAGCTGAATTCTGAATAACAGAAGTAACAGTACCCTTCCAAACAATATTCTTCTGTAATCTCCCTCGAGCTACAAATTCTAGGTATTCAGAAATTATTTTCGTGTTTCAAAGGATGAATTAAACTAAGGACAATGAGCTTGTGGTTATGAAATAATCCCGTGCTGGTTTTCAGTGATAAGAGTTATGAAGATAAAATTGAAAAGTTAGTAAAATGTTTTTAGACGAGTGGATTGAAAATAAATAATGAATAGAATTATCTGCATTCAGAAACTGCCATAGATACTTTTGTAACATTATTAAAAGTTTTTGAAGTTTAAGTTTTACATTGAATTTAACTTTTATAACTTCATTAAATATTTTTTTAAATTAGACTATTGTATACAAGTTTGCTGTTTACCACTATCAGCAGTATCTAATTAATATTGAAAGCAGTAAATAAATTATTTTTTGTGATTACTTTATTAAAATTCAAAATCACGGCAGTTTGTATAAAACTTAGTACATTTTAATGTGTCTAAAATCAAAGTTACCAAGGATTCGTCTATGACTGGGCACTATAGGTACAGCTATATAAATTTACACTATCTCAAAAACTTAGTCACCAGAGATAGGCATTTGCTAACACGAACTTGCTTTACTATTTTAAGTACCTACCTAATATATCAAAGCTTCTTGCAAGTTATCGACACCCATATCTTTGTGACATGGGTCTTTGATATCAGATAGGTATTTGAAACCCTTGAATAACTGTTTCGTATCAATATTAAAGGTATCCATCTTTATAGGCATTTACTAATTTATATGAAAGTAGATATAACGTCAAACTTCGTATTTCCTCAGAAAATCACCCATGAAGCCGCCTCAGTTCAATATTGTATTTTTAAACCATCCAGAGCCCAAAAGCATGATAACACCACAAGCAAATTGTGGTTTGTCCTAGAATATAGTCTCTAATCGAATCGTCTCTATTGCTCAAATATATTTATCTCTGCCGCGCCGCCGGCCTTAGGAATGTTGTCGTGGGTAACCATTCTATTTTTGCGAGCTCTTCGCCAACTCGTCACTTTTGAAACTAGGCGTTTTGGATCAGTTGGTGAAAAAAAAAGAGTTATTTCCATCCGAAAACTTGTCCGATTCTTTTAATTAGCCTTAAGAAGCATGAAATACACTCATTGCAAAAAGTGTTAAGTGGATTATTTTTTTAATTTAAAAGTTGTCGGACATAATTTATTTGAAATGTCTAAAGATCGCGAAAGTTTAAATTGTAAGTTGTCGGACGTTGTTTGATTTTAAGTACGACATAATAATAAACGTATCTTATCTTTGTATAAATAAACACTACGTAAGTGACTGCTGAGTGTTTTTAATATTTTATGAAATTGCTTGCTAACGCAAAAACCGCGTACCTACATGGTTATCGGTTGTCATAAACTTGAATATTTAATGACGTGAAAATTTCAACCGTAACAACTATTATTGTGGTTGCGTGGTTGCAACATGCTAAAGTGGTTGCTAAATGAGTCAAACTTACGAGTAGCGAGGAATATAAAAACATTAAGTATAGATCCCTGATGGCTGACTGGGTTAGTGCCCCAAATTTCGCCCAAAGGTGGGTTCGAGTCCGGCAGAGAGCTTTTACAAAAAGTTTAAATTTAGACAAAAATGAACAATGACGTTACAAAAGGAAACAATTTTATTACTAAATTTAGACGGCCTTTAGCATTTTAATGAATAACAAACTTATAACATTGAATTAAGTGACAAAATATCAGTAATAAATACTTTATAATACAAAATTAGACTGACTGGAAGAAGGGTTAGGTCAAAAGGCAAGCCGCAATACTGCGTTTGTAAACTTGTGCCATTCGACATGTTATTTTTATTGAACACTCGAAAACAATTGTCGTGTTCCCCCAACTTCCTCACCTATAAAACTTTCCCAATCGATGGAACCTCTTACATTCTGTTTTCATTTAATTAAGCGACTTGTTTTGGTAAAATGTTCGAAGCAATCCAATACTGTCACATAGAGCTATAGAGATAAAACCGGTACCTCTGTACAGCTCGAGCAACTAGGTCTTATAATGATTCAAGTAGGTAACTGAATGATTTCTGTTTGAGTAGCTTGTCTTTTATAATACATACTTAGTTAAATAGATATTTTTTTGACTAAGTGCAAAACTACAAAAGATAAAATACTTACAATATTTTCTTTTGTGATGACGTTCATAAACTTACTCTAAAGCATGTATTTCGCTTTCAAAAAGACACAAGGAAAAATTATTAGCGTAAAATATCGTGTCACTGAAAGGATATAGCAACACATATAAGAGCCGTTTTAGTTAAAGTAAGTTTAGACCAATGTGAATAAGATCATAAAATGTGTATTTTTTTAGGGCAAGGTCACCAATTGGCGGCGTGGAGTATAGAAGACCGGAGCGGAGCGTATCCTGGGGTGCGGGGGGCGCCAGGATACATACTCCGATGTTAGAACCTTTGGCGGACAATTCTAACCGCAGGCAGTTCGGCATGGGCGTGGTGGGGCGATTTTTTCGGTGAGTTTTGTGTCCATTGTTAAAATGTTAATACAGATATTTGTTGTTATTCTTTCTACGTAGGTATTATTTACTTACCTTATTTCATAATCACAATATTTAAAAAAATAATCATTAATTTTATTATATTAAATGCCTACATAATTATTGACATAAAAAATGCAAAAAGGTGTTCTCTCCGGCCGGGAATCGAACCCGGGTCTCCCGCGTGACAGGCGGGGATACTTACCACTATACTACCGAAGACTTGAAGATGTAGTTGAATTTAGCAAATTCTTGGCATTTTATCAAATAGTTATCAAGTAAGGAACTACGTCATCATTATACAAGTGTTATTATTAGTTCAGCTATTTCGAATGTAAGATAATTAAAATTATCATTCGTAGTTTACTTTTTATATGAGCATGTAGTCAACTATAATGAGCTTTTTTTTAATGAATCGAGAAAATAAACGATTTTTTTCATTAAATATCTTGGTACATCTGTAGTAGGTACTTAATTAAAGTTATTTATTGTATTTAATTGACTTTTCATATTCAAATTCGTTGACCTGAACGGAGTAGAGTTCAGAAGCCGGAGATATTTCAGAGTAGGTAATTAAAAATCTAATCGTGCGGCCATCGACCTTCAATCTAAAGGTTGACGATATTTGAATTAATTATAATTAAGTTAATTAAATAATTGAACTGACTGATTCATGCTGAGTTAACTAGAACTAAACTTTTAGTTTTTAGCTCGTTTTTATTTTGCGAGGGATATTTTTGAATTCTATGACTGGACGGATTTGAATGAAATTTTGTACCATGATAGCTTATACAATAAAGCTTATATAACTTAACACAGATATACTCACAGGAACATACTTTTTATCCCGGTATTCAAACGGGCACGGGTACTATTTACAGCGGGTAAAACCGCGGGGCGCAGCTAGTTTTTCATACGTACGTACGTACGTTCGTATGAGCAACTAACCAACTCTGGTGACGGAGTTTTTAGGCCGCCTAAAAGCCTCCGTCACGGAAGCGCTCAGTTGATAATGCCACTTGCGGTCATCCATCCAAGTAGTGACTGCTCAGAACGTTGCTTAACTTCGATGATTTATCAAGACCGCCTTAGCAAGCTTCGCCACGAGCGCTTCATAATGTTGTACTCGTATTATGTCTATAACCACTAACGACTTTGAAAATACTAAAGATAATGAACAATTCCGTACTTCATTACCATTGTAGATAACCGCCTACAAACCAGGAAATTAACGAGAGGAAAATTAATAAAGGACTTTCATAATTAGGGTCAGACGTGATAGGTCATTATGCCGACTGATGACTTGGTGATTAACTTGATAAATGATTAGTTAAGTTTTGGAGACCCTATTTATGCACTCACTCCTCCTCCTCGCATCGATATCCTCATTACTGAGGGTCGTGATCCCCTGACTCTGGAGTTGTTTTGCTTTTGACAATGCTGCGCCATTTGTCCCTGTCTTTGGCATCGTGGAGCGCATCATGGAGCTTGGTGTTGAGTGTGGAGCGGATTTGGTCCGACCATCTGAGTGGACTGCGGCCTCTCGGGCGATTGCCTTCTATTGCACTCACTCAATGCTCTAAAATTCTAAGCTTACTAGCCTAGTCCCGGCTTCGTATGAGTGTAGTAATAAAACTCGGGATTTTTCGGTAACTTCCCGGATGATCCAGACTTTCGGAATAATAATGCTTTCTAGCAGCGTCGATGGTCTTGCAACCTGTCATAATAGATTATGGAAAGTTAACTTCTGCAAAATGTGAGCATGTAGGTACCAAATACGTATTTGGACATACCTCTGACTACCTCATTCGACAAACTCAAAGGATCTAAAGAACTACATAAAGATCTGAAAGAAAGTCTACCGCTCCCTGGGATATAGTCGTGATCATATTTCTTTCTTTCTTTATTTCTTTATAATGTTTTATTTTGCAAGCCTCTTTTTCATATTTCCCGTCGCTATACATCGGACAGCGGTCATTGGCTTGTATCGATCTGACTCGCTAATATAATTGAACCGCGCAAAATGGTCGCGAGCTCACAAATGCTTTGTTTTTAACCCCCGTTGAAAACGTAAGGTTAAAAATGTTTAAGTTTGAGTAGGTATTTTGTGTATTTAGGGTGACAAATCAACATCAAACTGTGCTGCGCTGTACTGCGCTGTGCTATGTTTTGTCAACTCGCTCGTCTTATATTTGAATGAGGATACAAACAAACCATGCTGGGTAGGTGTCTGAGGTAACTGAACGGATGACCAATTTTCACGAGCAATTAAGCACAATAACATAAGACTTAGGAGAATTCGATTACGCTGTGTGAAATGTCCAAGAATATTTGTTTATGCACAACTGGCTTTCTGTTCCGACTTCGCACTGGAAGGTATTTCAATTAGCCTATGTTACCAAGCAGAAATCTAGCTTTCTATTGATAAAATAGTTTTTCAAATCGGTCTGGTAGTTTTGAGTTTATTCGGAACATACAAAAATAAAATAAAACAGTCCTCTTCCTAATGAGTGTATAGATTATGTAGGTATAGCAGATAATCGTTTTTTTCCACTTAACGGTTACTGTAATAGAATTTTACGGCGTAGGTAATTCTGCGTATTTGTGTTCAACTCTACATTTTTTATTTATAAACTAAATACGTTTATTTTAGTATCTATATAGAAAATGTTCACTTCTGTTTACATGCCAATATTTTTAAAGCAAATCAATTTGCGATTTTTCGTCCATTAAACTTTTGTGTTCTCGTAATTTATTAAAGCCATTGAACATATTTTTAGGCTTAAGCTTTATAGGTAGGTACATAATTTTTAGGGTGTTTTAATAAATACTACTTTTTGAATACAGATTTGACAAGAATCACTTTCTAAAGATAGTTAAGGGGGTAATCAAAAGCAAAATCTTACGTCTCTGCGGTGACTATTATGTTAGGTATGGTTCTTATTTTTGCAATCCCATGGTCACTTAATAAATTCTACAAAAGTGTTGACACAAAAAACCTGTAAATTAAAAAAAATGTTTAAAAAATACTTTAAAATAATTTCATTTAAAAAACATGAGTTTTTTCAAGAAGATAAATTTATTTTTCGTTTCTAAATTCAGTTTACATTTGAATTAATGTGAATACTCTCAGTTCACGTCTTCCATTTTGTGTGTTTTAGTAATTTTCTACATTGTACCTATGATTGCGGCCAATGAACCTGATTATTTCAGCGAGGTACTTACCTACTTTCATCAAAAATGATTTATTTACAAAATCACACAATTTCGTTTTTTTAAATAACTACAACCATTTTCGATCATATTTACTTTGGAGACATCTGTTGGGACATTTTTTTATAACGCATTTCCTTGTCTTCATTCTCGTTATCGTAAAGAAACTTTAACTCCATTTTCAATTAAAATAAATGGTCGTACAATACAAAAGTTTCTAAAATCAAACAAGGGGAAAACCGATTCTTATGAATCAAACAAAAGTATTCTAAAAGATTAAAAATAATGTCGGGGAAGCATGCTCTGGACCCAACAATATTTTACCTGTAGGTAGGGATGCGAAACATTTTGAGTAGGAAATAGACATATTTATAGGTACATATACCAATACCAAATAAAATCTGTTGATATCTCAATTTGATCTATTTTGTTGTGTAGGTAATAATAATAATTTAGAACTAACATGGACTAACTTTAATCTTGATTAAACTCAAAACGAGGTAAGCAAATAACACAAGCATAGAAAATAAAATGTAATGTAAGTACAATGTATCTGTTATTTTACATGTATTAAAGTAGATTTACTATTGAAACATTCGAATTTATTATTTTCTCTAGTACGTTCACGTGGAAGACCCAGGCGGCGATGGCGAGATGAGCTGGACTCGTACGACAAAGAATGGCGCCAGAAAGCACAAAGCCGGGATCAGTGGAAAGAGGGAAGGGAGGCCTTTGCCCTGCAGTGGGAAACATCAGGCTTATAATAATAATAACGTTCACCTCACTTTGTACCTAATTATACGTTGTTTACGGGAACTTCGTTTAAAAGTTTACTAAATGGGTTTCTGAATGAAATCCCTGGGAATGACACGGGTTGTTATTTATGACTCGATACGCCATTTACCTTCGCGGGCTTCCTGGATTCAAGAGATTTTGTGGTACAATTTCAATGGTATTGGTATCACAAATCATACTTTCTTGTTATTGTGATGTTGTGCAAATTGCCTTGTGCATTTTAATTGATTGATTTAAATACGATTTGTTTTGAGTAGAAATAATTGTAATTACGCTAATTTAATTGATTTATTTAACCTACATCGTCCTACTGCTGAGAAAACATAAATTACCAATGATCTTTGTACTTTCAGATCTAGCACCACCAATCGCTCTGTTATTACTTAATATTTTAAATTGATGACGCTGTGTGAAATGTCCAAGAATATTGTTGTATTGATATTGACATTGAAATATTCCAGACGATCCTTACGAAAGTCGGTGACACACCAAGAGGAGGTGGCGAGGCAGCTCGACGAGCTGACGGATTACCGGCCATACTTCACGTGGTGGGTTAGCACGGTGCAGACACTGGTGCTGCTGCTGTCACTTCTGTGCTACGGCTTCGGACCAGTTGGCTTCGGCAGGCATACGCACTCGGGACAAGTTTTAGTGAAGAGTTTGAGTTTACAACAGGTGAGTTTGATACAAATTCAATTGACAACCTCTTTGGTGCAAGGCGTACGACCGTTAAAAACGATTCAGTTTAGGTCCTACGAGTATAATGAACTGCTTTTGGCGTAAACTAAGCGCTGACCTAAAGTTGGAACTTAAACTGAATTGTTTATTAATACGTCATGGAGTAAAAAAAACATTTACAAAGGCCGAGCCTTGAAACGCCCGGTTATGTAGGTACCTACTTGTTCTAAAGGAAATAGCGGGTGTCACAGGTACTAAAATAATAAATTATAGACAGACCCTTTGCGGTCATTCGGCTCTAAAAGGTGGCTCATCACGAAAGACTGCGCTTAACAGCAAAAACTATACAAAAGCGAGTTCGCACAAAGCCTTAGTGACCTACATTTCGCTTGCCTACTAATACTCTTAGGTAGCGATTACACGAGCAATTTTCAGCAATTATTTCGCGTGGCGCAAATTTAATTAACTTTTATAATATAGTTCTTCTGTGCGATTGTATACTCTTACTAGCACGTCCCGGCTTCGTACGGGTGTAGTAATGAAACTACTGGAATAAAATATAGCCTATAACCATCCCGACAGTCCATTCTACACATCGGTAAAGGAATTTTTGAAATCAGCTGAGTAGTTTCGGAGATTACCTCCGTCAAACAAACAAACAAACAAACTTTACCTCTTTATAATGTTAGTAAAGATATAAATTTGTCGAAGAATGGTTAGAAAATCCACTTGAACCCGTAGATGGTGATTAAACGTCGTGACTCGTGATTTCATAAAAAATGCATTCTAACCCATCCGGGATTCAAAATAGGTTTTAATAGTAAGTAAAAAATATATGACTTGAGGAGGGGGGAAACTATTGTTGGTGGTTATTGCAAAGTTCTATTGAGATTGCAACTATAATCAAAACACTTTATATTAAACAAACGACCAACGAAAAAACGTAATTTCCACCATCATAATAATATATTCCCCTTTACATTCTGCAGGCTAGAGCAATTTTAATCGCCCGTGTAATGAAACTTTACTTTGTGCCGTTTTAGTTAGCTCTACAATGTAGGCAACCCTTTGAGACTGGTCAGCCACTAATTGTCATTTTCATAATAGATTAATTCCATGACCTTGTGTTTCACAAAGCAATTTCCCTTGAATCAACGCTAAATTGACTTAGCCCTGAAGTAATGCTATAACTGTCTCTGAAAAATGAATAGAATAAAAGTTGTTATTTAGCGTAGGAAGTTCTGAAACCTACGCCTACGCGTAGTTCTTTGAATTTATTTTTACTATTGTATGTATTTTTTGTGAAAAAGAAAGTTCCTATAGCTTTTTTATTTCAATGTATAAAGAAAGCTATATTTGTTGGCTCTTTCTTCCTACGTAGGTACTTTGACGATTTTATATTTTAAAATGAAATAGAATACAATGATCACTGAGAAATATATTTTTTTTCTTTAAAAGTGTAATTTAAATCCCCTGTTAGTGGATAAAGGTTATTCGCTCAGGAATTGATATTTGACAGGTCTCTATGGGATCTTAATAATTATTAACCGCTAGAGACACGTATAAACTCTGAATCAGGGCCTTAGGCTCATAAACATACGAGAATTTTGACTCTACAAATCCCTTAAGCAAATATTGTGCATTGTCTAAGCTGGCTTAATATCTTAATCTGGCGAAACGTGTTTTGTCTAAAAGCTTTGCCTCATTTAGCCTTGTTAAGTTACTCAAAGAAACGAAAGTTTTCGTTTATGCGGTCCCTAAACGCAAATTAGAACTGTCATTTAAATTACCTCAAAAAATTCGAGAAAGAAACACAAGATTTTTACTTCGTAGAAATTATTTTTATTATTCTCTTGGTAAATGGGAACTTAGATTTATAATTTGAGGACCCTGAAGGTTTAAATGAAGACACTTAGGCTCGTATCCATAGTCTGCAATAAAACATTCGAACAAAATAAAAAAATATTAAATTATATCTAAGCTTTGATCGATTGCTATAATATAATGATATAATTTTGTATAAGTGCTCGTAGTTTTGTTAGTTTTTTCTATAGGCTTTGTCAATGTTAGGCAAATTTCTGACCGGAAACGATGGCCGAGTGGAAAACAAACAAATAAGTTGGACTATTCCGAGAGTCACTAGGTCATTCGAATATATTTTTATAACATTGACTTTAATTAATCAGAGTGTTTAATAAAAACATATTTTTATTATTTCAGGTGGAATGGGAAGAGCCAGCGTCATTCTGGCTGGGGCCGCGGGCGGCGGACCTGATCCACCTAGGGGCCAAGTTCGCGCCTTGCATGCGACGAGACGTGCGCATAGCGCGCGCCATCGCCGCCTCTGCTAGGAGAGAAAGAGACACCGCGTGTTGCATACGGAACGATGACTCGGGCTGTGTGCAATCTTCAAAGGCTGATTGTTCTGTAAGTTAAAAATCTATCTATCTCGTTCATACCGCCTGAAAACTGGTATCCGTAAACTGAGGTCTCAAATGGAGGCTCTGCAAACGTAGCTCTCCGGTTAACTGGTCACTTCGTTTGTGAAAGACATTTAAGAAAGTCTAGTCCAACAGCTACTGTATAAAAGAAGGTAGGTATGTAGATTGTAACGTTTGGCTAAATGAGAATTATAAGCACAACTCTTCACGTTACCTGACACCGACTATAAAATCGGTGAACAACCGAATGTCATTTATTAGGAATTTCATTCTGTCGTCATAGTGGTTCCGTGACTGTATTGGAAACGGCCTGAAGAGTACCGTACGGGTTCGAATCCCGTAGGAAGCGAATTTTAACATGTTTTGATATATTTTCAAATAATATTTTCAATGAATGTGTTTATAATGTGTTGTGAAAGCTTCTGACAACGCTCAAACTCGAGTAGTAGGTATTGAATGTCATTTTCTGTACTCAATCATTTACTGTAATTTTATAAAATTAATTAAAATAACAATTATCCACATGCTGACAAACAGATAAGAGGATTAATACCGAAGGTAAGCTTATTAACGTTATTACGGTAGGCTTTACATAATTGATACTGTATATTTCTTTTTTGCTAATTTTAACTCGCAACCGAGTAATTATGAAATTCATTTCGTTCAGTTTCGATTATCCCGGTCCTTTGTTGTATTAAATTTTGTGGTACGAGCTACTTCGCGGGATTGAAATTGATTGCAATATTTTACGGTTACTTTTATTATTTAATTTTATAACTTATAATGGAAACGGCGGTGGAGAGGAACTCGATTCATTCTGCCCACACGAGCTCTCAATAGAGACGAGTGGAAGGAAGGAAGGCAGGCCTTTGCCCTGCAGTGGGACGCTACGGGCTCGTAATAATAATGGGAACTGGTGATGTCTTACAGCCAATTTCAATAACCTTTCTATCTCCGATTTTGCCTACTGTCGGTAGATATTTGACATATTTTGTATGGAAGTAATGTCAAATATCCATCCGCAGTAAGCCAAATCGGAGATAGAAAGGTTATTGAAATTGGCAGTTAGTGAGTTAGTGGCTCGACTTTCGATCCTAAGGTCGTAAGTTCAAATCTGGAAGTGCATCAATGAATTTTTCGATTTGAAATGTAAATGCGTTATAACACAAGTTCTAAACGGTAAAGTAAAACATCGTAAGGAAAGCGTTAGTAGCGTCTATGAGTTTGCACCAAATGAGTATGAGAACATACCTCTGATACACATACATCACAAACACACACACATCTTCAAAGGATCCAAAACCCCTGAAATGTCCTAAAAGTATATCTCTGCATCTCGGTGTTCAAACACTTTTTGGAAAACTCAATTTCTTTTGTTTCATAATGAGAAAAAGTCTCAAACTATAGAAACATTGTTTTTGTATCGTGTAAAATTAATTGCTTTGTTATTTCAGAACACAATATCAACGTGGAAAAAGTGGTCTTCTGGTGAATCAGGTCCGGGAGGTCGGATATCAGGGTCAGTTTGTGGATTAGATCCAAAGTGAGTATATTTCCAGTATTTTTCAAACAACCTTTTTCAAAAAGGAGGAGAAATACTTTTACAAGAGAAGAGATACAAGATACATACAATCATGGTGGTACACCATCGTTCGTTCGTTCGTATATAAGCAAGTGGTCAACTCTTGTGATGGAGTTTTTAGGCCGCCTAAAAGCCTCCGTCATGGCTTAACGAGTTTAAAAGCCGGGACCGACAATTTAACGTGCCCTCCGTAGCACGGAGGGCACGTGGATGATGTACTTATCTGAACTTATTATTCCGTCAATGGTAGAGCAATTTCGTTAATCAGCCCTCACCTCATTCGCCTGATCAAAAATTGATCGAATCTTCTTTAACTAAATACCAATTTCTTTACCTATTTCAGATTTTGCGAGGCGCCCCGCTCAATAGCGCCGCACGAGTGGCCTGATGACATAACAAAATGGCCGATCTGTCGCAAGTCTGTTCTCGACGGCTCAGCCGCGGTGGGTCGGGCGGGCCAAGCTGCTGAGCATATGGCTTGCGAGGTCATCGGCCACCCTTGTTGTATAGGAGTGCACGGCCAGTGTGTCATCACAACAAGGGAGCATTGTGATTTTGTAAAGGGACATTTTCATGAAGAAGCCTCGCTGTGTTCACAGGTTTGTTATTTTTCATTTGTTTACAAAATGGCTGATTTGCCGCAAGTCTATTCTCAACGGTTCAGCCGCCAAGTGCCAAGCAGCAAGCACATAAATATGGCTTGCGAAGTCATCGGTCACCATTGTTGTATAGGAGTTCCTCACGGCCAATGTGTCATCACTTCATGCTCGTCAAGGGAACATTGTTATTTTGTATACTAGTATTAGATATGTCAAACCATAACTAAAATAAAACCACCAAAATCGTGAAAGCGATTTAGTAATTAAGAACATGCGCGCATTAAAGCTTCATTTATTATGATGTAAGTTTTACCTGTTTGAGGCTAACACAAGCCATTGATGATTCCAGGTGTCCTGCCTTGATGACGTGTGTGGCATGCTTCCATTCATGCGTCGACGTCGGCCTGACCAGCTCTACCGTGCGTGGACGTCACTTTTTGTCCACGCTGGTCTACTTCACCTGGCCATGACGTTAGCACTGCAATGGTTATTCATGAGAGACCTGGAAAAAATGGCGGGTCCAGTCAGAATAGCTGTCGTTTATCTAGGCAGTGGGGTGATTGGGAACATGGCGTCGGCCATCTTTGAGCCTTATAGAGCAGAGGTAAGTGACTTGTGTATTTTTACAGATGTTTAAAAACTGGATTAGTAAATTAACTTTTAGTATTTGTGAGGGTGTGCAAAGTAATAACAGGTTTGTATTGAAGTGTATGTTTTATTTACTTCTGAATCTGGTCACGACTTGGCCGTTTATGCATGACTATAATTTGCAAGCCTATGTTTAAATTTTAGTACTACTTTGTTTAATTAATCGTGATATATTTTCATACTTTTTATGTGTTCCAGGTGGGACCAGCAGGTTCACAGTTCGGCCTTCTAGCGTGTCTCATGGTGGAAGTGATTGGTGCGTGGCATCTCCTAAAACAACCGTTTTGGGCGATGTACAAGCTAGTCGGTGTAGCTCTCACATTGTTCACACTCGGCCTCCTCCCATGGATAGACAACTTTGCCCACTTTTTCGGGTTTGTGTTCGGTTTCCTCTTATCATACGCTCTGATGCCGTTCATAACATTCGGGCCGTACGAGCGTCGGAGGAAGATAGTGCTAGTGTGGGTGTGTTTGGTGTCTGCGGGTGCGATGATGTGCGCGCTGGTCGCGTTGTTCTATGTGGCTCCGGCGTACGAGTGTGAGTCCTGTCAGCTGTTCACGTGTTTACCTTTCGCGCCGGACATGTGCGCATCGCAGGATGTTCGCGTTCGGCAGATGGATGGGGTATGACGGCGCGCGGCCTGGGCGCCCCCGCCGCCGCCGCCCCCTCGCCCCCCCCGCCTCTCCACGTGCCCCGTGCCCCGCCGAGCCGCATAACCCGTCACTTTACGATACACAGCTATGGTTCAACAACAAAACTGTCGATATCTTATAGTAAGTAAGCGCGTAGACTCCTCCATGCTGGCATGTTTGAGACGCACTATGCTGTGATTGGCGTAGCACCGCTACCCCTTGATGTGCTTTTATTGTGCCTGTCAAGAACCAGATAACTATGAAATGCATAGCTGTGTTATTATCGAACTGTGACGTCATGAAACATTTGGATGTGAGTGCGCGCTCCACGTTCATTTTAAACCTTCGGAATAGACTTGTAAAAGTGTATGAATTTCATCAATTTGTTTAACGAATAAGATCCATCGTTTCGTGTTAAAGTTGTTATAAGTGTTATTTTAAACGTTATAACTGAATTTCAGTATGGAGCCCACTCAATAGACTCTTTACTAAAATCCAGTGATAAGTCGCGCACATTTCTGTAGTCTACGACAAGTGGTAATTCTTCGAAAAACAGCTGTTCTGAAAAAACACGTTATCTTAAACTCGTATTTTATTATACTACAACTACAACTACAACTAAAATCAACCGATATGGATATCTGTACACTGAATGTGTTCTTGTCTTCTACAGTTCGCAAAGAGTGGTTTTTTAATTTTTAACTGAAAAACAGCTCTAAGGGCTACAGAAATGAATTCGACTCAACAAACAAAAAAACACGACGTTATTATGTGCTAAATCCACGGGTGAATATCTCGAGGACACGGTAATATTAATTGTAAATATTCTGTAATATAATTATGAAATACTTATGATAATTTAAGAATGTTTGCGTGTGATGATTTTGTCTCTCTACATTTTACGGGAAGTGGAAGTTTAAGGTTTAAAAGTTATGTTGAATTATGTATCGACATTATCCCGTAATTGTGTCAAAATAAAACATAATTTAGTATATTACTAAATAATGTAAATATCACATTTTAATTGATAATTCGTATATTATTTCCACTCTACGCTAACGAATTCTTATATGTAAGTCTCACGATTAATTTATATACTTACATTTATCAAAGTCTGCGTAAACTGCTATTGATTTATATTATTTTGTAAAACTATGCTAGTGTTATACAACTTGTATGTATAATTAGATATATTTATTTTAATACAAAGTTCGGACTGTTCAAGTTTTGGGCGAAATTTCTCTGTCGTTTGTTATTATCGCGATTTACCATGATTTATTACGAATTTAAAATTATTTAGAGTGTAATAAGTAGGTCATTGTATTATGACCAGATCTTGAGTTAAGAGCGATGTAAATATGAAACAAGAGTGAAAACTTAACAGTTATTTTGTTAATAATTTAAGAGAATTTTAATCGAGATACAGAGATACAATAGGGTCACCGATTCACAACATTCAAGTTATTACCTCCTAGTTTTAATAAATACTAGTCATTCTGTTAGAATTTAATTAATCACTGTTTATGCTCATAATGTTTTTCGAGTTCTGAGGCCGTACTGGGGATCAACGAAAACGAACTTTCGTGTGTCGCTTTTCGAGATCAGGAGGTCTATTCTATCAATGAGTAAATAACGTGACAGTGTCTATTGTTCCTGATTTGACACTTATCACGTGGTTTGACCATTGATTAGTAATTTCGAAAATGATCGGCGTTTGAGAAACCAGCTTTTAGGGCGGCAAAGTAATTGATTTAATTCTATGCAAAAATTTAGGAAATTAGTAACCTACTCATTTTAACAGTTCTGTTTCAAATTGACGATACACGTATTTAGTGATGATTCTTGTGCTACGCGAAACGCTAAATGCGTTTAAGCTAGATTAAATACAGTAAGGCTTCGTTATACAAGCCTTTAATTCATCTAATGCAGAGTTTGTATCGTGTGTAGTTGCACGATTAGTAAGATAAATTTAACCTGTTTTTTTCACACCAAGACTGCTGAAAAATCTCTGTAGTTTATAAATTTGCCATCACCAAAGTGCTATGTATTTTACCTTTACAAATAAAATGCAAATACCTAACCCATCTTTATATTAGTCTAAGTTATGACTCTTGTATAGACTATGACATGGTTTAGTGAAAATATAATACAACCTGTTTCGTTTAGAGAGTGTAGCTAAGTGAGTTTTTCGATAAAACCATGGTTCGTACTCTAGTTACAAAAGCAATCTGTATTTGAGTCAAATTAATACTTATGTTGTAATATAGGGTAATAGCTTACACGGTACTTTAGCATTGAATTCACGAATTAATGACAAACTGTAGTTATTTCCACCTATTACCTCACCAGCAGCACGCCTAAAGTGATTTATGCTCTAATGGACAAAATAAGATATATACCTATAGACATTCGCTCACTTTTCGAATCATCCTTCAGCTTTATAGCTTTGCTCGCAAATTGTATAAGGTGAGTAAATCACTATCGGCCAATCTCAATTACCATTCTAATAACATGGTTGGCTTACTGCTGGTAGATATTTGACATAACTTCCATACAAATACCTACAGTAAGCAAATCCAAGGATAGATGTTCACGCAATAAGGCAGGAGGCTAGTAAGGTGTCGGATGGCTCTATTGATATTGCCTTGAATGAGGATATGAGCTACTGAATAATTTTCAGAAGCTATCCTTTGCTTATTATGGGTAAATATTTGCTGATAATCTGTACTGATAAAGTAAAAGTATCGTGTTTGCTATAGCCCTTATCTCTATACTTAGGTCCGATAGGTGCTTATTCTGACAATCACTGCCAATTTGATTCCATGTTTGTGTAACATTGTCATATTTATAAGCTAATTGTATTAAGCTGGGTCCACACTGGAGGATCCACCGCTCTCTGATGGCTCGCGACTTGAGCGCGCTCTACAGGAATGTCTGTGTAAACGTGCCTTGTGCGATCCAAATTATAAATTATAAACGAATTGGCTATGATTGGCTAATCGATATTCCACTAGCCTGGGCAGTTGCCAGTTGGTATTGTTTTTCTAGGGAGTTCCCTAAACTGGAAATAATACCAATAATCGTAGTTCAACTTACTTTGGTGGACACTGAATTCCAATGATTTACCAATATTGAGCTGAACTGCGATTAACACGATTTATCAATTTTGACTTTGAGAATAACACCCTGGATCGCAGATCACACGATCGTCGATCCAAGATGGATCTTCGGGTGTGAACTTGGCTAATTAATATTCTAAAGTTACCTGGATCGATAATAATGAAAACTAGTTTTGACATTGAAGCAAATCCTGACAAATACGCAATTAGTGATTATAGTTGATAAAATTGTAATGATCAGTATTAGGTATTCGTTAAAGAGCGTCCACTATTAATAATGTTGTTGAAAAAGTGTTCGAGTCCGAAACATCGTCTACGTAACGAAATATCGCATTGAAGTGCAAGTGTAGGTCTATCATTATCACTGACCACAATTAAACATATTGAACAAATCTTAATTTTCACTTTAAAACTGTTTCGGTAGTAGAACTTGTTTGGCTTCTTTGCTACCTTTTTAAAGTTATTATTCATAATTTTTTTACCTTAAGAGCGTGTAAGCTATCTTGACCAACTCAAACATTAGATCGTGCTACGCAGAGTTGTCATTTTTGACGCACACTTCAATAATACTATAATTTTTGTAAAAGTGTGCGTGAGCTCGTGTCTAGAACGAATGGTATGAATGGTTTTGATACTTTATCTTATAAGTAATATATAATATGTAAGATCTGTGCTTAGAGAATTTAGCCAACGATCCGTGTTAGCCAAGTGGTTTAGTACTTATCTCTATTTTTGATCAGGTATCAATAAGACCCTCGAGATCCTGCCGAAACAAATGTTTCTTTTAATTTCTTTCTTGCGACTCTGTTAAGCATGTAATGTAAACATCTGCACAATGACATGTGAACGAACATAAGTAATAAATATGTATTTGGAGTCCAAATACTCCAAATTTTGGACATACCTAAGTAGGGTAGTTTTGACTACCCCTTAGACATTTGTTAAAAGTTTTGATAAAATTTAGCCATACAGTCGCTCATATTAAATTTCGTTTTGTTATATTTTGATTTTTTTGTATTTTTACACTTATACGTTTAGGTTGTTTGTTTCATCATCTTTCTTCTGCTCTTATCCCATACTAGGTGGGGTGGGCCCAACATGCTTAATCTTCCATTCATCTCTATCATTCGTAGTTGGCGAAGTTCACTCCTCTCACATTCATATCCTCTTTCACACAATCCATCCAGTTTTCCCTCGGCCTTCTTCTACTTGTATATCCATTATTGTCCATCCACATTTCACACTCATACTCATAACTTTCTTAGTGATATGACTTTCATCCGTCCTGAGGTCACGTAGACCATGCCATACTAAGCTATAGGCTAAAATTAGTAGTTAGTAGTTTAGGCATGCAAAATGGTCCTATCTCAGCATAATGCGGAAGCGTTCGTGGCGAAGCTTGCTAAGGCGTTCTTGATAGCAACGCTCTGCGCGGTCATTTCTTGGATGGGTGACCGCAAGTGGCAATATTATCTGAGCGCTTCCGTGCTTCGGAGGGCACGTTAAATTGTCGGTCCCGACTTTTAAAAAAGTCGTTAAGCCATGACGGAGGCCTTTAGGCGGCCTAAAAACTCCGTCACCAGAGTTGGCCACTTGCTCATACGAAGGAAGGGAAGCATAATGCGGTTTATTGCGGGGGCAATACGCCGCGCTGGTGTTCTGATAGAACCGTTTTTGGATATGCGGACATTGAAATCTTAGTTACAATCCTAAAGTCCAACAACAAACACTTAAATAAAAGGCAACCTACCAACATAATAAAGAGAAAAAAAAAGAAAATATTATTCCATGCAATCCAAAATAAGTAATCAATAAAAACAATAATTTGAAGTGTTTAGTTTATATTAAAGAAGAATAAAAAAATAATTATGGAACAATTATAGTTTTTTTTCTTACAAACTAAAAATTGACTATTATATTCAGTCTCAAATTACAAAATACTTCAAAAAAAATTATAGACATTTGTTGCAAACATCTTTTTTGTTCACCACACACAGACTTTTTGCATTTTGTACACGTCATCATAGACATTCTTTAATTTTTGGTGGTACATAGCCTACAGTAACGGCGAACTTTGGCAGGAGGTTACTCTTCAGCTTCTTAAGAAGCTTCTTCAATAGCCCGTGGCAGGATGTTCTCAATATTTTCTCTCAAACACATAAAGTAGGGATTTCCAATTTAGATCTCATCCATGGTGTACACAGTTAAATACTTCGTTTTTCCATATTATATTCTCTTCGGTTTAAGGGTTTTCTTGCTTAGATAAAACATTGTGTGTGTAAATAACACGTAGAGTACTTTCAAGTGTTGAGGTGTCGTCAGGAGGTGTTGAGGGGTCATCAAGAGATGTTGAGGCGTCATCCAGAGGTGTTGAGGTGTCGTCAGGAGGTGTTGAGGTGTTCAAGCTTTCATCAATGGCATCTTTTATGTACCTGTTTGTCGTCAGTATCACATTGAACAAGTATCGTCTTCACTTACGTGATCCTCCATTTCGCTGTCACTGCTATCATCTGGACCTTTCATCTTCTTGACTCAAAAAGGAATATATTTCTCTTTTGTCCATAATTTCTTCTGCTTCCTATGAAGTAAAGATGTTTTCTAAACAATAAAATTTACTTATAACAATAACCTAATTGTATACCTACATACTTTGTTTATGTGTAAATAAAGAAAAAATAACAGAAACGTAATCACACACAAATACATAAAAGTTTCACAGAAGATAAACATGCGCCTCTCGAGCGCAACGTATGGTCATAGCAACCAAACTACGGTACTTACCGAATAGCTGCAGTCGTCCCTCGGTGGTGTTGACCAAGACGACTGAGTTGGCTTGAAAGCACACGCGTGTACACGCGTTGGATGAAAAAAAACAGCGCTATATCTATTTCGCAGGCGCCTCTGGGGCGCACGTTATCTTTCTAGGGTCATACACATTTCAGTAGCATACACTCTCCTATCATCAGTCTACTTTATTGCCCAACATTCTGATCCATAGAACGCGACAGGTTATGGTCTTATAAATTTTCCCTTTAGATTTAAGGGGCATTCGGGGGTCACACGTCCCTGAGATCTGTCGCCACTTTACCTATCCCGCATTCAAAAGTTTTGAAATTTCATATAATATGTATGGAGAAAAAAAAGTCAAAATTAAGTAAAAAATAGAACCTCAATTCATTAACTTTATTATGCCCTACATGAATCTGAAAACTAAATTTTTCCAAGTCTTATAGTTTCTGAGATACAGTGGTGGGCAAAACGAGGGGGCAGATAGGGGCAAAACTAAAAACTTTTTTTTACTAATGCAAGCCTCCTCAATACAAATCCGTTTGAAAATATTACAAATTCTTTCAAATTTTTTATTTTGCCCTCAAAAAGTTTCGAAATTTAATACAAAATGTATGGAGAAAAAAAAAAGTCAAAATTAAAAAAAAAAAGTACCACGTTTTATCAACTTTGTAATGCCTTACCTGAATCTGAAAACTAAAATTTTCCAAGTCTCCTAACTTTTTTTTCATCCCAAAATCTCCTCTATACAAATCCGTTTAAAGCAATCAAAAATGTTACGTAGTTTCCGAGATCCATCAATGGGGCAAAAAAGGGGCAAAACAGGGGCAAAACACAAATATGATTTTTACTCCCCAGGATCTCCTCTATACAAATCTGTAAAAAAATATTTGCAGGTCTTGTAGTTTTTGAGATACACCAGGGGTGGGCAAAAAGGGGGCAAAAAATGGGTAAAGTCGGATTTTTCCATAACTCGCCAAACTACCCTCTATACGAATCTGTTAAAAAAATAAACCTTCCCATCCACCATCACAGAAAACAATTTATTACGCCAATGAGTGAGTGAGTGAGTGAGTGGTAATGCAGCATTGCAGTACGTCCCGGCTTCACTAATGAAACTACCGGAATAAAATATAGCCTACTAACTACGCCTCGCGGTTTCACCCGCGTAAGTCCCGTTCCCGCGGGAATATCGGGATAAAAATGTCCCTGTCACTCTCCATCCCTTCAACTATCACCACACAAAAAATCACGTCAATTCGTCGCCCCGTTTTGCCGTGAAAGACGGACAAACAAACAGACACACAAACAGACACACACACTTTCCCTTTTATTATATTAGTAGGGATAACCATCCCGTCCATTCTACACATCGGTGAAAGAATTTTTCAAATCGGATGACTAGTTAGTCGGAGATTACCTCCGTCAAACAAAAAAACAAACAAACAAATTTTACCTCTTTATAATATATATATATGGTACAAGTATCAATACTAGTGTATCGCGCTTTGAGTTTTCTACGCTATCGATTTTGTTTGACAAGGCGGCGGAAAAAAGTGATACGTCCTCTCGCTGGGAGGACCCGGGATCGACTAATCGGAAGACGATCGCGCGGCCGGATATATAGTGATTTTAAAATAATCCTGTAAATTACTGGGTGCTCGAAATTGATTGAAAAAAAAACTGTACGTTTAGAAATACCTATATTTTCATCAAATGAATAAAACTCTTGTGTTTTTCTTCAAATACTAGTAAAAAATATGTGTTAAAGTGAAACGATTTTGTACTTTTTAAATATTGTTTTCATTACCTTTTGAGGCAATTTTTTAATTGTTTTGCTATGTAGTGTATTATGAGACTATATTTTCAGGTCCACAAACGCTTAAAATAAAACATTTTCTCACATTACAATAGTGATATCCCTTCTGAAAGACAGCTCTGACGCTCATTTTCGTAAAACGCTATGACGGGATTGACTTCTCCTTCAAAAACTATAATCAAATATTATGTTTTCTCTCTGCAGTGTATTATAATAAAGATTAATCTTTCTAAAACCGTAAAATTCTTTAAATAATCTGATCACATTATTGAGTTAGGGCTCTCGAAATACTGCTCAAATAAGCTAATGACGACTACACGTTCTTAACGCTTATCGATTCTAAGCGTGTGTTTAAAGTAGTTAAGTCCATTGGATTTTATTTCTTTTGATTTTATATTTATCGCACCATCGATCAAAACTATGCTGCACAAAAATATAAATATTTCTTTGCATTTATTTCATGGAAATTTTTAGAATCATATCATTCACACCTCGTACAAAGTCTGCCTTTTTTGTAATTGTCCTTTTTTCGAAGCTACGAGTATTTCTGTTATTTACATTTATTTATTACGAAAGATTGAAATTTTTTTTTTTAGCAAAACAACAAACAGGAAGACCATGACGTATTGTAAAACAACTCAGTTTAAGTTCTAACTATCTAAACTTTACGTCAGAGCCTCGTCAGCTTACGTCAAAAGCAGTTCATGATTAGGACCAAAACTGAATCGCTTTTAACGTTCATAGTAAGCCAGCTGATCTAACTCAACTCCATCGTAAAGAACATAAATGGTGGTCTACTTAGTGGTGGCATTTACAAGAAAATTCATAGAAATTCGTTTCTTATAGGCGATATGTAAACTCTGTGGAACAATAAATTACTTTCAAAATGAGGAAACGTTTAACAAACGTAATAAATAAAATATATGAAAATGTCGTTACATTTTGTTCAATATATTTGTTGCATTTCGTTCCTTAAACATTTCCTCATTTGTGAGAAATTAAAATAAATATTTTTAGACAATTGTATGTCATAATCAGTTGTTTGTTTTCAAGTTGAGTGGCATATATCGTAAAAAAGCATATTCTAATACCTCAATTTTAGAGCAATAATTGTATAAGTATTGTGTATTTGGTGTTATACTCGTATAACCTTATTTTTTAGAGTAAAACATAATAAGTTGTGCATAGTTTTTTGTGTGTATGATACAGAATGCTTCTGCATGCTTCTGTGACAATTTGAATACAATAATGTGTAGTTTTGAGCTGTTGACTATTACAATTACAATTTGTAAACTGTCAACACCGTTACAAAACCTTCAAGATCTTGTTCCGAAACAAATGTTTACACTGACTTATAGATAATTTATTCCAAGTAAAGATATTATGTTACTCATAAGTATACTACATATTTAGTTTCAGAACACTGTCTGTTGAGTGATTACTAATACTAGTCGCGGTAAATTTGTACCAAATCAGAAAATGTATCTATTGTACATAATATACGTATTATAACTCTGTATAAGACTCGATTAATTTCTCTATTAATAATCTTACCAGAAGTTAACTCGAAGTGCCCTTTCGCCCTGTGGCTAAAAGGACTGTTTGCAAAAATTAATTCTAAGACAAACTTACTTAACATAAATTGTACAGTGAACATACACTTATAATACAGTAATTATAAGAATAACGTAATCTTATTGTAAATTAGTATTAATCGAAAATGAAACCTTATTATCATAATGATGTTGTTTTATTTAAATATCCTGATTTAGTTGCTACAAGCACTCTTGAATTGGTAATTTTAAAAAACAATATTTACCAAGGGATGTTGTAACTATTAACATCGCAACGATGTTCATTAGCATTCAGCATTAATAGGCTTATTTGGTATCTGTATCGGTTGATAAATTATAACGAAAAATATAATTTTGAAAAATTTCGTTTTATAAAATTATAATTATGGTTTTATTACACATTTAAATGGTAGTTATTACACCTCTACTTTTGGCCTCGAAACAGTTTTCTTAATATTTATTTTGTAAAAAATTATGTTTTTGGTAGACATAATGTATGTTTTTAGCATTTACATGTTTATTTACTTATTTGTTTCAAAAAAAGCCATGTTGCCTAAGTGGATTAATAATTTGACTTTCGATCCAAAAGTCGTGGAATTGAATCGTAGGTACCCCTCATGTAATTGACCTGTGGATGTTGCCGGCTAAGCTGAGTGGATTGTTTAGGTGCTGGCAAGCCTGTTCCATCTCAACAATGTCACATCCATCCTCTAAAATCCTGTTTTAACAGCATTTACGATGTTAACTATCTAATAAACGAGTCTACACAATGACGTGTCACCGAGATAATAAAACAAGGATTTTTTTTTAACTGACTCATTATTATCTGGTGAAACAGATGTTAGGAATCTTCCCAACTGTCAATTTGAACACGAAATCAGACATTTATTATTTGGTGATTCATACCTATTTTTTATACCTAAGAGTAATGTACTAGGAGATGAATCACCGAGTTGCTCTTGTATAATCTTTTGTGTGAAAGATTAAATAATTATCTTCAGAGTGCATCAACTAATGCTATAAGCTTGCGACCAGATGTGGCTCCAAGAGCAAGCTTAATACTTGCTTACTGAAGCGAGTATAGGTCGCGCCACGTAAAAAGAACGCTGAGGGGAAAAGCTGCGCAGTAGGCGTTTATAGGAATGTTAGGTGGTTAAGGTGGAAGGGTAATGCGGCGCACTTCTCACCATTGATTTAGCGCGTGTTAGTGGTTCGTGAGCGAGTGACTCAAACATCCGTCCCGTTCCCTCATCTTTCTTTTTACGTGGTGCGTGCGCTTATAGCTAGATTACAGCCGCAAAGGAAATTTCACATGGCCCGTAAATCAGATTCAGGCAAAGAGCTCTTAGAATGGAAACTGTGGGAACACAAAATGCCGGTTGGCAGACCCCAGATAAGATGGAAATATGACATAAAGAAGATTGCGGGACAAAAAAAAACCTTGTGTTCTTGACCGATTATTTTCTCCGTGTATTGGAAGTCCCGTTGGAAACAGGCAATAGAAAGGTAAGGTGTAAGTCAAAGGATTCTACCAAATTTCTTTAAATATTATTTTATCTAATCACTGTTCTAATAATACCGCTATCTAGTTCTGTCTAGTCTTAATGTAACCAGAAGTACGAAAAAATCCAGGTTCTTTAATTTGAGAGCTCAGGTTACAGTGGTGTTGATTTTACATTTATTGCCGTATTTCATAGAATACGCCTCTTAATAAACATAATTACCTAATTAATTTTGGAATGTACAAACACAGAAAGTTATCTTAATATATAAAAAAAAGGATCTTCATTCAAGTATATTCCCTAGAGGTGGCATCGAAAAGTTTCAGCCTGTAGATGGGTAATTGATGATTCAGATATTATTTGTCACTACAGAAGCATTTCACTATTATATAAGTACTATCTATTATCTTGAACTATATTGTATACAGTAAAATACGAGATGAAGATAAAATTGATAGTACAAGGAAATGTACTTCACAATCTCATAAATATTATGGTATAATATAAAAAGGTACAGTAAACGGCATACTTTTAAAGGCGTAACACTTTTGAAACGCAAATTATTTTTTAATTAAACTTTTTTTAAAGTAGGTACCTGAGTAAAGTCTCATTATATTTGTGTTAAAAGGTAATTCAATGTAAAACGTAGCAGTAATGCCAAACTTTTTATGGACGTCTACGGTAGCTAAGTCATGATAGTTCACACAAATAGCGGTCAAACATATTATAACACCCCTTTTTGTGTGGGGATTAATAAATTAATGGTTGCATTTAACAATTTTATTGTAAACAATCGTGAGTAACTTCAGATAAGAAACATGTTTTATAAAAAAATCGTAAAATGTCTAAGTACTTAGTATAAATAATTTGTGCGCAAACTTCCGAATGGGAATACTAAAAAACCTGCTGTGTTTACGAGTTGGATTAACCTTTATTAAACTTTTGTTTATTTTTCAGAATAAATTGCAATTTCAAGATCTTTAAAAATGAAGTTATTATGTAAGTACTTACATTATTGCAGCTATTATCTATTTTTTACGATTAAGTAGGTATAGGTTTTATTTATTTTAATAGTTCAATTAAACTTTAGTTCAACTTTTGTATAATTTTTCAAAAACTATTATTTTAAGTAGGTACTTACTTAGTAAGTAAATGTAACTGCAGCTACTAGGTACTAGTTAAACCATTGGGTTAGTCATCAACGAAATTAAGAATTTAAGCTAACTCATGATAAAAAAATGCAACAGAAAAATTTAAAAATCTTAATAAAAGTTATCACACCGGCTGGACATGGCATCACTAAGTTTAATTTATGTAGGTAATAAAATTAGAAAATGCTTTTTTTAAACACTGTTAATTTTAAAGAATTGTATGCGAAGTGTATTTGTTGTATTACTTTTACAAACAATACGCAGTATAACCTCGCCTTGTTCTGAATCATAGGGCAATTCAATTGTAATACTTACACCGATTGTAGTGGACGTGTTGCTAATTTCAACTAATATTAACTATTTTTACTGTGGCTTACTGTGAAACTGAAAAATGATTTGGCGAATGAAAAGTAAAGTTCAATGTGATAATATTTGATTGCTAAAAGCGTTTTTTCTCGTGATAAAGCATTCTGTGCCCCGGTGTTACCCGCGGAACAGTTCCTGTTCCCGTGGGAATACCTGGATCAAAATAAGCCTATGTTTGTGTAGTTAGGATATAAGCTATCCTGGTACCAAGTTTTTATTCATTAAAATGTATAAAAAATATTATAATCCGTTAAGCCGTTTGAGCGTGAAGGAGTAAATAACATTTACACTTACACAAACTCTCACCTTTATAATATTAGTGTGATGTAAGTACATTATAAATACATATATACTAATTAAACCTTATTTTCCAGCATGGCTACCTCAAAGATACGTATTCGCTATCATGGCCTTCTTCGCAAGCATCATCGGATACATGATCAGAATATCAGTGGAACTGACTATAACTCATATGGTTAATGAAACGATCAGTTTACCCCCCGCTAAATACGACCCTGATTCATGCCCTCAGAATATATTTGTTCATTACAGCAGTTATATACACTATATAAACGGAACAAAGGTAATATTAATATTTATATATTGTTTTGAGATCGCTAACTAATATTTTAAAGAGGTAATGTTGGTTTGTTTGTTTAACGGAGGTAATCTCCAAAACTATTCAGCCAATTTCAAAAATTCTCTCACTGATGATTGTGTAGAATCAACTGTCAGGATGTTATAGGCTATATTTTATCCCGGTAGTAAAAGCCGGGACGTGCTGCTAGGTTAGGTATATAAGTATTCAGTTTTGGGTGGTTAAATAGATATTTCGATTGATTTAGTATCTAGCTACTTTCAAAAAGTAACGGTTTAATGAGATCTGTTCAAATAATAACTGTTCAATTTTCCTTAATATTTTCTTCATTTCGTATCAATAAGTTCTTATCGATTCGTCATGGTATTATCAAAACGTCATCAGTCACTGTATTTATAAAACCTATTGTGATCTTTATTTAGTCATACCATACCATTATTTATTCCATGGTCATACCAAATGTCAAGAAAATATTTTCCGTACGTATTTGCCTGAGGGTATCCATCCAACATTTTCAAACGATTTCCATGATATTGAAGATTGAATATAAATTCTACCGTGTCTTTGGGGTTGTGATTTGGTATAATTATCCTTATCAAACCAAAGCATAACAATTAACGGACTAACTATTCCTTTTGCCCTAAAACAAACCCAGGATAAATCAGTGTGGAAAAAGCTTGTCAAAGTTTACTTCAAGGCGTTTCAGTCCTTCTTCTCTAAAGAAAATAATGCATTGTGACCATCATCGCAGGTCAGCTTATGTTGGTAATTTTTCCGAATTCAGTTTCAGTAACATAAGCTGACCTGCCATTATTGGCACGATGCATCGGTTTCGGTTTGTAGAGTTCGGCTGAACGCGCACGACCTTCAAAAATGAAGATTACAAAAAAAGATATATACACAGAGATTATGTACAAACATTACCTAATAATCGCGAGTGAATCATTTTTCTTGAAGCAAAGCAAAAGAGCTTTATCATTATGTATCTAAATTGTATAGTCGTTCGCCACCTTAGTAAACAAAAGATAGTAAACGGCGGAGATATATAATGACTACTATCAAACACCAACACCTACTTAGATTGTAAATTAAAGATTTATCATAAGCATGTAGCTTCATATTTGTCATACTTTTTAACATTTAGCATGACTGAAGTGTTTTGAAAGCACACAATGCTATGTAACCAAAATGTTATAAAAAGTCATTTATAATAAAAAAATCAAAATCATAGCTCACTATCAAAGTTAGTGCCTCGATTCTCAATTCCGAAGTTTTCCGTAGCTAACAGAGTTAAAAGTATCTTTTACATATTTGACGGGTTCATAAATGTTATTTGCGACTTCATAACATTCCATTTTCTTCCAGGGTTCTCTAGACTGGGATGTAACAACACAAGGCAAAGTCGTTTCAGCCTATGGAACCTCATACGTCATAACCCAATTCTTAGGAGGCATGGCCGCTGATATGAAAGGGGGAAAGAAAATCCTTGGTCTTTGTATTCTAATATCCGGGATATCGACTATTCTTATACCGTTGACTGCAGTGATGTTAGGTCCGACCGCAGTAGTTGTCTTGCGGTTTATAACTGGATTGACTGGTGTAAGTTGATTTTTATTTACATCTATAGTAAAATAATAGATAAATATCCTTGGAATATTTTACATAGCGTTATATTTGACCACCCCTACAATGGTGAGGGAAATGCAAAGGTTGTTGGTTCGATTCTCGCTACAGGTCAAATCAAATCAGATAAAAATATAAAAATTATATATCTTTAGACTGTATATTATGTAGGCTAGGCATGTAATTAAAAATATGTGAATGTAAAATCCAGTCATCTGATTATCATACTCAATAGTTGCTTAATTTAGGACTAGAAAGTAGAGTTTCCAGTGTTGATAGTAGAACCTTAAATTCTGATTTCAGGGACCAATAATACCGACACAACTGTCAATGATGTCGAAGTGGGTGCCAGCAGAAGAAAGAACATTTGTGGCATCTATCATCTTCCCCGGGATCCTATTGGGACAACTTGCTGCATCATACTTGGTCGACCCGCTCGTACTGTTAGCAGGATGGCAGTCAGTTTACTATGTGTTTGGAGTGATGGCCGTGATATGGGCCTTTGTTTGGGTAAGTGATGATGAATTACCCTTGATTGATATAACAAAAATCACCGTGTATCGAAACTCGGTACTAAGAATCATAATTGTGTTTGAATGTTAACATAACGGGAAAACATCATAACCATAATATCTTATCAGTGTTGTCAATGAGTGAGTGGTTTAGTCCATATTCATAAAACACGTGTTTGAAAATATAACAGCGAAGAAAAGAATCGTTAGGTATTCCGTACCTTAGTTATGTTCATGCTTCTTGATATGAAAAAACAGTATATAATCGATAAATTTAACAAAATCAAAAGTATAAACTATTTCATTACTCAGCATTTTTTTTTCCAGAAATTCACCTGCTACAGTAATCCTAATGAGCATCCCTATATCAGTGATTGCGAGAAGGCATATTTGAACAAAACAACAATTTCTCTTATTCGCATGAAAAAATACGACTTGGATCCTTTGCCTTGGAGTGCCTTTTTGCCGAGTGCTTCCTTCTGGGCTTGTGTTATTGGTTACGTAAGTACATATTTCTTTTTAATTTATCATGGTAATATAAAATTATACTATCAGGCATGTAGTAGGCATTTACATCTATACGATCTATACGATTTATTCGGAAAGATTATGTCTAAGTAATCATCAGCTGATCAAAATTCGTTACTCTGTTGATCATAATTCTACTGCGATTTTGTGCATATTTCATCCTAAAAGTGTATTATTAGCACATACAATACAGGTTCTATAGGCTAATAATGAAAATCTCATCTCTATTTTCAGGCTGGTCATGAATGGGCCTTCACCACGCTGACAAAACAAGTACCTCAGGTTATGAGAGATGTACTACGACTAGACATTATTGGAACCCACTTGGAATACCAACCGTATTTCTGCAAATGGGTTTTTTCATTGATTTTTGGTTTCACCAGCTACATCCTAGTAGCCCGAGGGTGTTGTTCGCTTAAGTTTATAAGGCAACTTAGTACTTCTTTTGGTAAGTTTATTTTATTTTATTTATTTTGAAAGATAAACATACAAACATTATCTTAAACATACATAGTTGTCAGACGACTCGAAATGATCCTTGAGGTTCTACTAAAATAAAAAAGATTTTCTTTCTTTCTCTTGTACAGGTTATCAATAGATCTTAAACCACTTAACGTTCTTAGAAAGGTGTTGTGATAAAATATCTATACGTAATGTCCTCGGCACTACCGGTCAATCATTTTAAGATGAAATGGTATAAGTTAATATTATTTTAAATAGCTAAAGATGTTTTTGTTTGTACAATTCCAGGTGCCATTGTCTCATCACTCTGTATAATAATCATCATGTATGCCGGCTGCAACGCTGTACTAGCAACATTCTTCATGTTTGTTGGCATTATATCGCTCGGCGCCTACTACAGCGGAGTTCTGATTAATATGCTGGATATGAACCCGAATTATGCTGGGGCAATGATTGGTGTAGCCGATAATGTTGCCATCCAATCTGTTATACCCATACTGGGACTTCGGAGCTTGGTAGTGCCTGATGTAAGTATATACCGTCACTTCAGTTAAGAATTTAGCATATATATTTGTGGTTAAATTTATGAAAAAAGCATTTTTAGCTCCGGACATATCCACAGATAAGACCCATAAGTTGAATAAGCTGCATGTTTCCTTACGATATTTTCCTATTCTATTAGAGCTCGTGTTAATGCGCATATCAATTGTTCTAAACATAAAACCCGTTGATGCCATTCAACAAACGTCCTTACAGTAATAAATTATTATTTTTCAGGCGCTACTATCACAATGGAGAATATATCTATGGATAGTGGTCTGTTTCATTATCTTCTCATTAGGTGTATTCCTTTACAACATAACAACAGAACAGATATGGTGGGATGACGTCAGACAATATGGCTACCCAGAAAACTGGAAACGTGGACGTTTTCCGGCAGAAGCAGAGATTGACGAAAATGGTCAGACTGTTGTGAAACCTACAAAAGACGCTGAATCGTTGGAAGATAAATTATAATAGACGATAATAGATGGCGACCTCTGGTCTGGACTGGACTTTGCATGTTTTCTCTACTTTAGTAAGCAGAAAAAACCTTATATAAATAAGTGAATCACTCTGTATACGACAGGAAGCGCATTTTCAAACCCCCTTTACTCGTATAATATCTAAGAAGTATGTATGTAGGTTAGTCCAGATAAATGCTGTAAAATAGCAGTAGATTATAAATTTAATGTCCTCAAATCGTTTCAGTCATAGTGAGGATGTTAAGAAAAATAAAATAAGCTGATAATGTGAAGGATGAATGAATAAACAATAACTTGGCCATCTCTGGACCTCCTAACGGTAAATAGAGAATAGACAGTGACAATGATCTGTTCAGAAGTGGCAAACTTTTTTTTTAAACCAAAGTCTGTCGTATCATGTACAGTGAAAAATTATAGATACTTTGACAAAAGGCAAAGGTTGCGAGTTCGGTCGGAAACGCCGCTAAAGTCAAACACCAAAAAATAGCCCGAAGAAAAAAAGAAGGAGTGATTTCAATGTTCGAGATGAGGTATCTGTACTTATGTAATCTGTGATAAATATCCCGGTACGTATATAAATTTATTTTGTTATTATTATTTATACTCTTCTTTTCAAGTCGGTTGCCAAAGTTGAATGTTATGTGATAAGTTATTTTAAGGTTTATTTATTTTGTACTTATTTAAGAGAAGTGTTGAAATGATTTTATCAAGCCCATTTTAGATTTATCATAATTTTTACAAAGTGTACCATTTCATTGTTTAAAGTGTTTATGAAAGAGACTAGATTGATTTATAATACATTCTCATTACCTATACAATCTCGCTTCTTTTGGGTAAGTGGATTTTTTTTTCGGATCTTCACTGAAAATATACCTAAAATATTATATTTTCAGTGTAGTATATTTTTTTGATATAAATAAAAAAGATAGTTTTAATCAATCTGGGCTTTGACTGAGTATGTAATAATTTAATTGTAAATTATGTTAGTAATAAATTATTTTTAGCCTAAAACACATTGTTTACTGCAATAAAATAAAGAGTAGGTAGAGTCGCCTTTTCTACGCTGCATGAACAAAGTAAAAAGCATCTGAAAATCAGCACGCGTAGAAAAAGCACTTGTTTCTCTTGTTGAACAAACATAACTGTTGGATATTAAATTATGTGTAAAATAAAATGATAAAATTTTTAAAGTAATCGTTTTCTTTCCACGGCAAATCGTATGTATACAATACAAACCTACAAAACAAAAGTGCCAATAATCGTAATAATATGTTAGCTTATGTTGGTGGAAATTAATTCGTAATATTAATTATTTTTGTTAAGGTACGTGCATAAAATTAACTGCGTAATAATGTAATTTTCCGTTTTTAGAGTAGAGGGTAAGTATCTACTCGTAATATATTAATGGAAAAAAATGCTTGTAAACATTATAGCTACCCAGGTACATTATGGGCAACTAATAAACACGTATGAAAATGTAAATCTTGTGTTCATACAATTAACCCAAAAATACTTAACGTTTATACCTAACTATTTCAAAACTTTTTACTTACATAAAAAACAGAGACATCTATAGCCAGCGTTTTAAACTAGAAAGATAACAAACACCTGAGTCAGACCTATTGAAATACTAAAATATAAATAGGTTTGACTTAATATTAGATAATGTCAATAGATGGCGCGACCATACTACTATAATCCAATCCCATGAAAGTGGACTATTATGACACTGATTCGTAAAAAATGGGCCCTTTTTCGGTCGTTAAGCGTGATAAGGAAGTAATTACGACCAGTGTATGTAATTAAAAGTTAGAATTAGCACGTTGTAACGACTAAAAAAATGTTTTCATTACTCATACACGGAAAGTACGCACGAAGTTGCCTGATTATAGGGTTCAAAGTAGCATGTTCTGTCCCTAGGGAAAACAAGTACTTTCCTGCCCTAGGGCAGGAAAGTAAATAACTGTCAAATGTCAACTTCATTTTTGACATTTCTTTTGTGGCATGTCGATGCATGCTAAGTGTTCAAATTCTTCTAACTCAATCAGATGCTAGATATTATGTCTCTCTTGCACGAATTTGTGCTTCTCTACACTTAATTATATTATATTTATTTATTTTATTTCATTTATTTAAATTTTTTCATCATCAAAAAAAACTACTGGTAGAATGCCTACTACTTTTATAGCCATTCTACCAATCAGTATTTTTTTTTAAATCTGGAACGCAGCTATGCCATGCCATCGTTAGCTGCTTTTAGTCAATACTACACTAGTCGATTTAAAAAAAAAGCGAGACAGCTAATTTTCGTGTGTGAAATTTAAATTTTACATCAATTTTTTTGGTAATTTCCTTATATTCGTAATGAAAAGCAGAGTGCTTACCTCGGGGAAAAGGCTTTTCTATGCACTCGAACTATTATCGCACTCGCTGACGCTCGCGCGATAAACCATCTCGTGCATAGAAAAAATGCCTTTATCCCCTTGTATAGCAATCTACTATTATTGGGCATGCTGACTAGCCTAGAATAATAACTTTCCGAAGGGCTTACCTATATCCTATCAGTTAAAAGATGTTTCGTTTTAAAGTCCCCAAACAGTGAAGGAAAACATTAAAGTGCAGTTAGCTTTCAATTTCAATAGAGGTGACCTACCTACTTTGAAAATTATTATTGTTTTAAACTTTTTTGCTAAACATGTAAAGTTAAAAAGTGTGAACAAGCGTGGAACTGAGAAAAAGGTAGATCAGATCACAGATAATAATATACTGTATAGATCTGACATTCAAGATTCTTTGAAAAAAGTGTAGAGTGTCGTAGAAGCAAGTCCACATAATAGGTATAATTAAAAAGAAAAACTATGATACCTACTCCCCTACTTATAGACATTACATTGAAAATAATAGTTATTATAAATTATGATCATAAAATACATAAAATTATATTACAAGGATCTAGCTATGACGTTGCTAGCTAAATTCTTCCACCTACGTACTCACTTGATACAGTATCAGATACATTACATGATACACGGCTAGGTGAGTACTCCTTAGAGTGACTGGGCTCTCTTAAGAGGGTGAAAAAACGAGTACCTACCTACTTATCAATGGAATGGCTTCTATTGCTCCTATGGCGTACAAACTCTATCTTGACAGCATCTCGATCAGATATAAAAGTTGAATTATCGGAAACTGTCATGTATATCTTGAAATGTGATATTGTACATCTATATAGCGTACGTTGGTTATCTAGCACGTGAACTCTTCAAACTCTTCAAAATAAGAAGGTAAATGTACATACAAACCAACCTCTTACGTTCTTTATGATTTAAAATTGATAACAAGTAAGTCATGCATCTATATGATAAATAACTAGTAAGAACCTCTGACTATCTCAGTTTTGGCATGTCAGTAATTACTTTGATGATAAACAGGGAAACAATAACTTATGTTTTTTTCAGTGGGACCTAGCAAAAGACCGAGAGAGATGAAAGCAATTGGGGGAGACCTTTGCCCAGCAGTGGGAAAGAGTAGGTAGAAAAAAAATATGTTTTTACAGAAGCCTGTAACTTTACTTTAAATTATATCAGTCATCTGGTTACCATAATACAAGCATTAATTTTTCCTGAACCTAAAACTAGATGAAGATGTGTGGAATGTTTGTGGAAATTTACATTAATGCGTATAAATGTTAAGAATATGGTACTAAAGAAAATTTCAATGCATAACAAATTCAATTAAGGCGAGACGACTTCATTGTACCTTGCTATAGGTAGGTATAGTTAGGAATTTGACAAAAGACAAATAATTATACGGCCCACTAAGTGTAGCGTACAAGTCATCGGGTTACCATAACACAAGCATTAAATTGCTTAGACTGGGAACAAAGTCACGAACATTGAGCATGGTAGATAGAGCCAAGAACGTCATTGGTCAAAATGATGACGCACCGATGAAATCAAAAACGGAGTGTGACTTTTTGTATACTTATTTGATCGCTTTGACGTCAACAATATCTATCGTTAAGCAAAAAATCCAGTTTTCTAGTTATGCAAAAATCAGAAGAGTGTCAAGGATTCCCCAAAAACAAGAACAAAAATCTATGTAATATTGAGTAAATATCTATCGTCGGTAGTATTTATGTACCTAATTAACCCCACTAACATTTTAAGCACGCAGGCTTGTACAGATGTTTGGATGTGCGTATGTTTGTTGTTCTTTCATGGAAAAACTACTGACCGACATAGGTATTTATAATCAGGAACAACAAATATAGGCTAGTTTTAATCCAAGTAGACACTCATCAAACTGAGACGAGTTAGTTTATCTAAATAAATATAAAACAAAAGCCAATAACAACAAATTTTATTGTTTAAAACGAGCAAATCAGTTTGAAAATTTATTTTTTGGAATGCATCATCTCGCATCTTGTTGACCCAAATATCTCTACTACAGGATGATATTAATTTAAATTCATGTTAGTACCTATGTCATCCGATTTCTTACCTACTTTTATTAAAGCAAGAAATTATCTTACCACCCTATAATGTGCCAGTTACAGTTACGTTTAAGTAAGTATATAATCTAGTTCTTTTAGATGCAGGATCTTCTTCTGTACTTTATATTTAATACCTTCTATAAGTACTAGATACCTAAACGATTCCAGCAGCTTACATGTTTGTCAATATTGTTTTTGATAAATTTTTGCAATAAATCATTTTACGCGTTTATTAAAATTAATAGATAGAAGAACCTAATACACCATACCGGCGACCCGGCCTGCGGTAATCGTGACATTAACACATTTACTGCTCGAATACTCAACGTGCGTCATGGGCAGTGAAGTGTGTGGGCAGCGATATTGTGTTTTGTTTTGTCAAAAAGCCTATGTTTCTTTTAAATTAAAACATAAAACTTAAGAAACACTTTTAATTTTTGTATTGTTTGTTTAATAAATAATTCACTTTTTTACTTTTAATTCAACAAAAACTGCTTTTAGCTATAAATTATGTTGCGTGTATATCTGCAAATTTTTCTGAGAAAAAGCATTATTAACTATCCCGCTCATTTTTCTGCGTGAAGCCCGGTGCTTACCCAACGGCCCGGCCGGCGGCGTGGCAGCTTGCCTGCCGCCTTATTCTCCAAATAACCATGTCTTAACGCGGCACGACACGGCGTGGTTATTTTGAAAAATTCTATGGATTTCAGAAAACAAAAGCTAAATAACGTGCAATGTTTTACAGGGTCATGTTTTAAATATCGTCAAGAATCGAGCAGCTGGTTTCTCAAATCGTTTTGCCGGGAGGTGTGTAGGAGCTACTCGTATAAGAGGCATTAAAGATCAACTACTCATGTTTTACAGTTTGTTCATTTAATTGTAAGGTCTGACTATAAATTCAATAATATTACATAAATCTCAATTTATTTTAGAAGCTATTTTACGAGTATTGAAAAGGTTAATTAGTATTAATCCCTTTCAAATCTTGGGACTTAAAGCTGTTGCGATTTTTGAAATTTTGTTTTGTTTCGTAAGTGTTGTTTTTGAAAATATTTTTTGAAATCTTTAAGTAATGCATAGGGTAGGTACCCACTTATATTATTAAAAAAAAGGCTTTAAAACAAAGTTTAAGAAAAAAGTTGCGTATTTTATATCCGTCACAGCGGGAAGCAAATTCGTTTTAAATTATGTAGAGATTTTTACAATGTTAACTTTTTCTGCAGTTAGTTTACCACAATTAAATGTTTTCTTACTTATCTTCGAAAAAAAGAGGTCAGTGGGCCAAGTGACTAATTAGGTAGGTTGATAGGGTAATTTTAATTAGGCTCTTTCTTGTAACACCGAGGAAAATAAGACTTTCTATGGCAATCGACTTGCATCAACCAGCCCTAGTATAATTACTACCAAGGTTATAAAACAGAATAACAAAAGGTAACATAGTAACAAGGAAACGATAAGATACTGGCACGCTATTTTCAAACAAAAAAGTTACATATTTGCTTATCGATGCCAATACTTTACTCTGCTTCTTGGAAAGCCCAAAACACAAAATCTTTTGGAAGATGAAGACCATTATATAGACCTAATGATCAAGTGACATTTTGTCATAAGGAAAGACGAGCAAAACTAGTATTGAAATTTTTTATTATTTCTTTATGAAGTGCGAAAAATAACCGGAATAATTATGTTATTGCTCGAAACTAGATAAATAAATAAGCCAAGGTCAATGCTATCATATAAGATGGAAGAGTTCAATTCCTATGACATTCAACCATAAAAAGAACTGCCAGTTAGAAAGTGTATTTAATGATTCAACTAAATAAATACAGTACTTTTTGCATCATTCAAACTTTCACATTATGGTAACCATTGGAAAAACATGAATTGTTTTTTTAAATTCATTCAGTCTAAATACAATTGCTTCAATGTGCTCATTTCAATAAAATATTCTGACAGAAAACAATTTAATATTTTAAAGTCATGGCTTACAGAACATTACGTATATAATAATCTTCTTTTATGATGATCATAACAGTATCTTAATATTTATTCATTGTAAATAATAAGCTTATTCTTGCAGCGTCGCACAGCAGTGGGTACATAAAAAAAACTCCACAAAATACTCGTAGTAAAAAAAATCCAATATTCTTTTCAACGATATTTTTATTCTAGTCACTATCGTGTTTTTTTAGAACATTTAAATTGACGGGCATCATGACTTGTAAAGTAGGTAAATCATTATTAATATTATTATTATTATTACGAGCCTGTAGCGTCCCACTGCAGGGCAAAGGCCTCCCTTCCTTCCTTCCACTCGTTTCTATTAAGAGCTAGTGTGGTCCAATGTGGGCAGAATGAGTCGAGTTCATCCCTAAAATAAATAAATCATGGAAGTCAAAATATGCTTCAATTCAATTGTATGCAACAGACAAGAATCTTGCATCTTGTAAATGAGATTTTACTATCAGTACCTAATAATATATCAGATTAAATAGCACTTATAACTATCTGGTTTTCAATGTTTATACACGTGTGATATCTTTATTAAGCCTGCTCTGCTTCATTAGTATGATGCATACATAATTCTTTCATTCATTTCATATTTCATTTGTAAACAAAGTTTTCATGCAAACGGTTGTACCTTTGTAGAACAAAACATTTATTGTCAGTTCAACGGCTGATAAGTATAAAAATAATTTGAATACTTACTAAATATATAATACATAAATATTAAAGAACATGGAAATGGAAAGACCCATGCTAAGCAATTTAATGCTTGTGTTATAGTAAACTGATTGATATAATACCTACTACCGAATTAAATGTTTTTGTTAGTGTCTGATTGTAAATCGTAAAGTTTTATGTATTACTAGCTGCTCCCCGCGGTTTCACCCGCGTAAGTCCCGTTCCCGCGGGAATATCGGGATAAAAAGTAGCCTATGTTACTCGTGGATAATGTAGCTTTCGAATGGTGAAAGAATTTTTAAAATCGGTCCAGTAGTTTTTGAGCCTATTCATTACAACCAAACAAACAAACAAACAAACAAAGTTTTCCTCTTTATAATATTAGTGTAGATTAGTGTAGATTACCAATAAAACTCAGTTTAATTAATTTCCGAAAATGTACGGATAAAACATCTAATCCGATCCTTAGCGCGGTCAAGAAAACAATTATAGTGTTATCCACCCAGTGCAGGTAGAGCGGAATTTAACAGAACTGATCTAATATCTTGTGATCCGGTAGCACAATTTCAATAAAACACCTCACTCGACAGTAGTCGACTGCTTTCCTGATTACACTCTGAATTGACGAGTCGTGTTTTAAGTACGCGAACAAGAAGCGAATAAATGACGCCAAAATAGACGCATTGTGATTTCTTTTCTTTTATCTGTGGTGGAAACATGTTGACAGGATGGAGACTGGTTTTATCAAAACGTGAGTATTTTTATTATGGGTTTTATTATTTAAGATTTTGTATAAATAATGTTTATAGCTTCAGTGTTTGTTTTTCTATTGTTTTTGGGTTTAAACGTTTTGAAAACTTCCATAAAAATCCTTTTAAAAAGCTATAACGGGACGTAGTTTGTCATGTCAGATAATTTTGTTAAAAAACGTTATTTTAGTGCCCGAAGTGGATACTTTATATATTTTAGTTAAATTAAAACATGAAAGTATTTTATTATTTGTGTACCTACTTACCTAAACTGTATGCTTTGAATACCTAATGATTATCGACTTCATTTTCGATATCAATTATTTTTCAAAAATGAAAAGCTCTAAACAAATACAAATTTAAAACACAAATCATTCCTCATCTTTAATTTTTTTGTAAGTACCAAAACAATTGACCTAAATTAGCTCACGTCAGTAGGTTGTCACAGGATCGAATGATTATCATATTTAGTCAACAAATAGAGACGTGTGGGTAGATCCCAGTATACATTCCCGTCGTTTTGATGCTATCTTCTTAGATCCCAATGTCAAAGCCCGGAAACTCTTGTTACTTAAATTAGCGTCAACTCTTAACCTAGTATGAAGTCCTGGTACTTTAATAAAACGTAAGCTGTACCAAATTACACGGCCCTTTTAACAAACTGCGTCAGTTTGAGGGTTTTTGCATTTAACTGTCTAATTCTTTAGGATGCTCTTCTTGTTATTCGTATGCTGTCTAATTTTAGTAACAACTAAAGCATTTATACAAATCATAGATACAAATTTCTAACGAAAACCTCTACGAAGAAGAAAACAACGAGGTTTTGTCTCCAACTCTATTGACATCTTATTTAAGAGTTCCCTGTTTACCTTTCCATAAATGGCGGTAATATAACACGTCTAATTTCTTCTCTGTCAGTAGACAATGATTGATAGGAACTCGACATCAATGCATAAGTCACATTTCACAAGGTCAATTTATAGATTGGGCACAAAAAATATTTGCTCAGTAAACACTCACTTCTAGGCACTTACGATCCTCAAAGATCACATCAACCTATAACTAAAGATACTAATTTTAGAAATGTGTGTGTAAAAAACTGTTGCTTTTAATAACTTATCGATTCGGTACTTCTCCCTAGAGCCCAAGACCTAGGCTTTCGATCAAAAGTTAGCACGTAACTTCAAATTTCAGAGATGATTAAATTATTTTTTTTTAAATTGAATTATTTTTAACTTAATGATTAAAGAAACAATATGAGCATACAACAAGTACTTACCTATCGTTGAAGTAATAATATTGAGGCAATCGTTTTTAGCTATAAGCATCACTATTAAAATAAGGTGCGGTTAAGCTGACTAAAGTGAGAGGGGTGTAAGGTAAGGGCTATGAACAGCGGGACTAATGGAGGGAATTTTATGTAAAGATAAAATGTTCTAGTACCTTCACCGTCTGAGACGCCCTTTATCGCCTTTGTGATAAATCTGACAGTTTCACTGTGATATTTGACATCAATCATGGTTTTACTGTTAAATCTGACAGTTTTTTTTTGCATTTCCTGTTACAATTTGTCAAATTTTGTGACAAGTTAGGCCATAGCCCAGCATTATAATTTCTACTTGGAACATCTCCATATTTTGGCAGCCTTTCAAAACAGCCTTCTTTCAGAAAACAGAGGTTTGTAGATTATCGTACCGACAAAACAGTGAAATTACTTCTTATCTTGAAAACCTCTCATTAACACGCAACAATAAACCTAGAAGGCTAAATCATTTGACCAGTTTCCGTATTCGCTAATAAATCAAATTTTTAACTTAGACCAATTTACGATGCCAGAGTACATGCAGATTAAAAACCATTGCAGATAATTTTTTTTTGTAACTTATCTAAATTTTAGTCAGTAAAATAGTACCTACCAATAAAACTGAAGTGTTCGAAACGGGTAAGGCTTCATTCACACGGCATTGTCCTGCACGTTTTTTTGCATTATACGTCTTAACGTATATATAGTGACCATACAACGTACATATATCCATTCACACGTCGATTGTACTGCAAAAAAACGTGTACCGCTTATACGTTTAAACGCATACTCAACGGACTTGTCAAGCAAATCGAATGAACTTTGACGTATTCGGTTCGCAGTGGCACATGGTATAGGTTTGTTTCCTTCACTTTTCTGCGGCTATTCGTCTTTTACACGAATGATAAATTTACCGTGTGAAGACCCGGGTGATTGTACGTTAAAAAAACGAATACGAAAAAAACGTGCAGGACAATGCCATGTGAAGGAGGTTGAAGACAACTTTTTCTAAATTGATGAAAATGTTTTAATAGTTTTTTCCTAAGTTATTTATACATATAAGACAAAAACATTGTTGTTATTATGAACATCTCCTCTTCTCGCTTTATTTATAAGCAATTGAAAATAAGAAAATTTTAAACTGTATCATCATTAGAAATCAGTGTTTTAATTACTATGTGATTGTGTTTGTTTGGAAAGAAAAAAATGTTGGAAGGAATGCTTCCATGCTTAATTTGACTGATAACAATGTTTTCTCTTTTCTTTGGCATTGAATTGATAAGGATAAAAATATAAACTTTAATTTATGCAGTAAGGATTATAATGTAAAATCCTATGGTCTTATTCATAAAGATTTGTCAATTTAATATAGGTTTAAATAATGTGATATTTTTGAATACGAGCATTACTGGTAAATAGAAAGCAGTTATCTTATAAAATAAAGTAAATTTTAAAATAAAGTAACTTTGCCTCCTTGGTTAGGTACTGAAAATTCAGGCTTTTAGTTTCATTTTAAACGAAGTTACGTTGTCGAAAATTGTCTGACTGCTTCGAGAGAATGATGGTACGGCCGTTTTTAGCTCGTCTTAGCAAGAGACTACTTAATCACACTGAGCCAGCTAACTACCAAATACATAAAATATTTTGACGAGCACAAAAGGCTATTTTGGTTATACTAAAGATTTTGTTTTGGCTTCAGTTAAGACGTGCTGTTCACTGAGATAATCATAATAAATGTTTTAATATTACTTCGTATGCTCGCGAGGTTCCTAACTACTTGTATTTAATTTGTTTCAGTATTCATAATACCACAGCGCTATGTCTTGGCTATTATGGGATTGTTGGCCATCGCCAACGCGTACACAATGCGTGTTTGCCTCAACCTGGCCATTACACAGATGGTGAGAAGGCATGTAGCAGTTGAAGGAGATGCAAACTATGATCCACTCGCGTGCCCAGATCCCAGTGCACAGAATATAGGGACTAGTATTGCAAATTCTACAGATGTTGTGTATAAAGAAGAGGTAAGTTTATTACTGAAAGTACTATTTACATGATGCAAGATTCTTATGCCCGAATGCTCAAGCCTTTATTAAATATTTTTTGAAATTAAATTTAAACAAATAATTTAGGTACTGATATTAATTACAGTCCACTTTTCATGGAAACACACAGTAAAGAGGAAGAGACATTTAAGCTACATAGGTACTAATCCTCTCGAGTTATCTTAAAAACAGAAAACTACAATCTCTTAACAAATAATGTAGTTTTCAAAGATTATCTTCAATATCACGCTTGAGATTTGATGACCTAGTTACTAGGCCATCATATTTCAATACAAAAAAGATATTATCAGTACATAATGTCTTCTTCTGGGCTAGTAAAATTGTCGGTCCCGGTTTTTCAGTTGTTAAGTCGCCTTTAGGGGGCCTAAGAACATTTTTTTTTTAGCTTTTTGGGTACGAAGGTCATTTTAGAAGGAAATACCCCAAACATTCAAGTGTACCTACATCGTACCAGTTATTATTACATAATCTACACGCATTTCTGTCAAGATTGCCTATGTTATTTCAAAAAAAGTAATCATTATCTTAAGATTATCTTAGTTTCTTAAGAGTTTGAAGTCATCATTATCTTAAGATTTATCTTAGTTTTTTAAGAGTTTTCATCGATACAAACACGCTAAAAACGCACATTTGTTTGCTTTGTATACTAAAAGGAAGGATTTGTATTTTAGTATGTAACGAATAAACTCAAATGTTTTTCTAAAAATTCCATATACAGCTACATTTTCACTGAGTAACATAGGCTCATTAAGGTACCCGTGCAAAGTAGGGTCAGGCAGCTAGTTTTTTAAAAAGGTATATGGAAGAGGTTACAACCTAGGTTATTACAATACTATAACAACATTGTAGCAAAGATACATTTTAAAGAAGCATGCTTTCATACTGGGATCATAAAAATTTAAACACGTGCTTGCTCTACGTTTGATGAAATTACACAACAGAAAATTGTATTGAGTAACTTTGCATTATCGTTTATTTTTTGTCACGAGTAATCTCCCTCAATACACGTTTGAATTCGTATCGGATTTGGCGTTCTAAATTTGAATCTTAGAAAATACGTTCCGGAGTAATCGTAGAACTATTTCTATGGTAGTTTGCTTACTATGCCAGAAATAAATCAAATGACGGAAGCTGGGTCTTCAAAATAAATATCCTATTGAAAAAATAGATATATAGTAGTATGTAGCTTCTTTTTTTATGTCAGTGAAAAATACTCTACAAAGTCTTTTCATGTCAGCATTAGTTATCATTTGCAAAGAGACTTAACCACCACCAGCGCAGTTATCTAAAGCGTCGTTAATACTCCTTGAGTGTGAAAGTTTTCAACCGTATCGATGATTATGATAGCAGTATTGTGTTGTTTTTGATCCTTTAGAGTTTAGATATTTATTTATCAGAGCACGAGTCATTACAAATACAAATACAAATACAAATATTTTATTTCTTTAACTTAATCTATACATTGTGTTCAATCAGTTGAAATCCTCTTTTAAGTAAAAAATATACCTGTATTAGAGGATCTCGCTCTTCCCAAGTTACATTTTTATTAAGTTAAGAAATTAGGTACTATAATGTGAAATTAGTATGTATGCGTGTGTGTAAGTATGTGTATGTGTGTGTGTGTGTGTGTGTGTGTGTGTGTGTGTGTGTATGTGTGTGTGGGTGTGTGTGTGGGTGTCATCACGATACAATCTCCAAAAGTTTTTCTGTTTCCTGATATGATAGCGTAAGTAGCCATTCTATAATTGTCTTTATGCATTTATGGTTTGATAATACATAGATATTTATAATTTTATTGATTTTGTTGTAAAGGAAACTCGCTTGTTTCAAATATTGCCGTGTTGCAAATTTTGAATGCACTGTCACTGTTTGCATTACTTTGTTATTTCGTCTTTTACTCATTATTGAAGGGTCATATTGTAAGGTTCGATGTAGTTTTAAAACAGCATGCAGTATAAACAGCTTTCTTATTGTTAAAATATCTGAATTAGCGTACAGAAGCTCCGTGGGATATCTGTATGGTTTAAAAAACATAACCTTCAGTAGAGATCTTTGTGCTCTTTCTACTTGCAGGAACTTCATTTTTGTGGCACCACCCCAGATTGGTATGCAGTAACTTATGATAGATTGTCCTAAACAAGTGTATATTTGTTTCAGTAGGTCTATATAAGTCATTGTAGGTTTTATTTAAAGTAATCTTGACAGGCTTATTGAAGTTAAAAGCGAGGTCCCTCAGCGGGAATAGGGTGCACGACCGCGCATTTTATCTGCTTTGGATTAGTTATTTAGTAACTAATGTTTTGTTTTTAAAAATCAATAGTTCATGATTTTATGTAGGATTTTAGGCGGCTTAACACATCTTTTTTTGGTATATCACTATTTCTCTCTAACATACATAATACTAATTATGTATTTGTCAAAGAACTTCCATCCAAATCTATTTTATCTATGAAAACAATCAATTACTTTTTAGACATCCACGTTATGCTATAAGGGTTAAAAATGTTTTAGATGACGCGCTTATGTGTGATGCTGAAAACGTAATTCTTTACTAAATCTTTAGAAAAAAGGATAAATAAATAAACCTGCTCCGAAATCACGTTTCTGCATAAAAATTTTGCTGGAATCAAGACCGGCTTAGGTCATTTACATTAATTGATTAACAAGTTTCATTCAACCCATTGACAAAACTTATCTCCTAAAATTGCAATGTTTGGTATTAGTATACAATATACATCTTATATACCGGATAATGAGTCCGGTAGTCCGGATAGTGAGCGATGATTTTGAATAAAAATTGTTGAATAAATTAGGCTCTATCTCTTGTCATACTTTCAAAATATCTAAAATATACCTACGTGCGAAAGTTTTTAACATATTAAATCTATTAATTAAATGATTGTGTATTTAACAAAACTAATCAGAAAATGTTTTTTTTTACAAAAAACTTACAATAATAAGCCGAGAGGGTGATCATCCTACTATTCTACTATCCTACTTCCTACTAATATTATAAATGTGAAAGTTTGTGAGAATGTTTGTTATTCTTTCACGCAAAAACGGCTAGACGGATTTGGTTGAAATTTGGTATGTACATAGGTGATACCTTGGATTAACACATAGGCTACTTTTTATCCCGATACTCCCGCGGGAACGGGACTTACGCGGGTGAAACCGTGGGGCGCAGCTAGTACTGAATATATTTTTCACAGGATATGCTATACGAATGGAGCGAAGTGACCCAAGGAATTCTGCTTGGATCATTCTACTACGGGTATATCCTCACCCACATCCCTGGAGGAATGATGGCTGAACGGTTTGGTGGTAAATGGGTCCTCGGATTTGGACTCCTGTCGACTGCTGTCTGCACTTTAATCACACCGATCATTGTTCAGCTGGCTGGTGCTACTGGACTCTTTATATTGAGGGTCATAGAAGGCCTTGGTGAAGTAAGTTTTTATAATAAGGTAACATGTTCTAAATTCAAAATACTGTAAACGTTTTAAGTTACAAGATGTATCAGATACTGCCATTTATAGCAGGAAAAAAACTAGGTCTGTTCAAGTTCATATGAAAACATGTTTTGTTGACAGTTATTTCAATTTAGTTATTCATAAAAATGTTATCTTTATTACTAAGACATAGTTAAAAATATCGAAATCCCCGTTAAAGGTTATTAGTTTTTCATGCTGAACATTTTTTTACAAGTATTTATAATAGTGCAATGACTGGAAGCTTCAAGGCAATGGATGATAAAGAAACCTTAACCTACCAACAATAAAAAAAAACAATTATGTTAAATAGTGTTATCTCTTATTTTTACAATGCATTGCTTATAAATAAATCTTTGCCCAGGGATTTATACTCATATATATATTTTTTGTTGGGATCAAGATTAGTAAACCTAATAAACCGAGTTTAACCCTGCCCTTTTGGACATAAATTCAATAGGCTATTATCTCAAAATTAAGCTGTAAAAACCCAGCAAAAATGACGTGTCACGTCATTTATTGTTTTAATATTATTGTTGAATTAACTTGCTTTTAGTATCATAGTTTTAATCAAAGACCTGTATTTAATGGTGTTTTTAAGTTACATATTTGATTCCCAGGGGCCAACAATGCCTGCTCTGATGTCAATGCTATCAAAGTGGGCCCCGAAAACGGAGAGGGCACGGATAGGAGCCATTGTTTTCGGAGGAGCACAGATCGGGAACATAGCTGGCTCAGTTTTCTCTGGACTTATCATGCATGAGGGTAGTTGGCAAAATGTGTTCTATATGTTCGGAGGTTTAGGTGTTGTTTGGTTTTTGTTTTGGGTAAGTAATACATTATTTTAAGTGAGATTTTTTGTTCAGCTATTTTAGACTTTTTTTTTCTAAGTCAACCGCCAGCTAAACTAGTTAGTACTAAGTTCGGCAAACTAAAATAAGCTAATAGGGAAATTGGCTCTACTAAGCAAGCTAAGCTAAACTTCAAAACTTTTTAATTTGATAAAAGGGACTACACTTCTGAATAACAAATTTAAGAATTTAATTAAACTTTTTTTTTCAGACTGTCCTCTGCTTCAGCACACCAAACACGCACCCCTACATTTCCGATTCAGAGAAAAAGTTCCTAAACCAAAACGTAGATGCTTTAATTCATAGTGAGAAACGGGCTTTAGATCCTACACCTTGGAAAGCTCTACTACGGTCTACGCCACTATGGGCTTTAATTATTGCTGGTGTAAGTATATAACTGAAATAAAATATATAAAAAGGAAGTAACTCTATGGTTCTTGTTAAACACATAACTCGAGGGCTTCTTCCTTACTCCTCAACTAGATTGTACAACTGTATCAAGTTGTGGGTAATATCTGAGTGTTACCCACTGCGGGCGAGTAACTAATTAATAATAATGATTTATTAGTACCTATATACAGAGTCTGAGACACTCAGTCACGTTTTGTCAAAATCCGTTTAGCGATTCACACGTTGGTTGTGAGCAAGTTTTGCAATGAACTTCATCCAATATTTTTAAACACGTTTCAAACAGGAAATACCTACTGAGAATAATATTTGTTATGGAGAAAAAATCATTTTAGACTCAGATTGGAAATTATGGAATAAAACCACTGATAATGACAACAAATGATAATGTAAGAAAGACAACTTTTTTGTATAATATTAATTTAGTATTAAAACAGAATGCATAGCCAGTATTGCACTACTGATTTCTTTAAAAACTAAGCTACCTAGTTTGGTTTCTGATTCATTAAATGTTTTCGGTGCTGTTATTTGAATAAAAGAGGATAAAAGTTATACCTCTATAATTATTACATGTTTACAGATTGGTCACGATTGGGGCTACTTCACAATGGTCACTGACCTCCCCAAATACATGACAGACGTGTTGAAGTTCAACATCAAATCAACGGGTACCCTCTCGGCCTTGCCCTATATATCTATGTGGATAGCTTCGTTCTTCTTCGGTTTGCTATGCGACTTCTGTATCAAGAGGAAGTGGCATAGTATAACGACAGCGAGGAAGTTATACACTACTATTGGTATGACCGTGTCCTTACTTTACTTACAGTTGATGACCGAGCTTTTCTTGGTTTTAATTGATTGAAAAAATGCATAAAATTACTTATCTAAAATTAATTCTAGTTATACAGATTTATCGCCCTTAAAACTCCCTGAATACAAAATTTCCTGAATAAGATCCGTTCTAAATAAATACAAGAATTTCTAGTTTATAGGTAGTAGATTAGATTTAGACTAGATAGATTCAGAATGCAATTATTAGAATTGTTCAATAACTATGATTAACTTCCAAGAAACTAAAGTACTATCAGGAACAGTTTCGCAATATTTGAGAACTTTGTAAATATTAAACAAAGTTAAAACAAACGTTGTAGCTCTAGAACACACAAATAGTAAATTTGTTATCAGTTTGCAGTAAGTTATTGATAATGCGCTGAAAAGCCTTGACGATGTCAATGTTTTCAAAATTAAAAGCCAAACCATTGTACGAAACATTTGCAGGTAACTTTTTAATGTGGCACACAAAATTTACCCAAAGGTATAGATTCTAATGCACCTACAAAAAATTCAATTTTAAAGACAGCACTCTAAAACTGCCTCCACAGTGAAATGACCAAAGTCAAATGACTCAACGAGTATTTTTTTCTCAGCTGCTACTGGCCCTGGTATCTGCATCTTACTAGCATCATACTCCGGCTGTGACACCACTCTCGCAGTATTCTGGTTCGTCTTCGCCATGACCCTCATGGGAGCATACTACAGTGGAATGAAGATCAATCCTCTGGACATAACTCCGAACTACGCGGGCACAACTACAGCTCTCGTGAACGGAATTGCAGCAATCTCTGGAATCATATCACCGTATTTGATTGGCTTCTTGACACCTGGTGTAAGTTTATTGATAGTACTATCTCTCGAAGGCTCTATATGGCAAAGGCGAAGGCGCGCCTGATCTAATGTTCTGGTTCTGCTAATGTTGGTGGATACTGATTATTGTAACAGTTCACAAACACAAGTTGACCCTGAAATTGTCACGATTCTGTTTTTCGCTATAGCGAGTCAGGCCTCTGTTCTGCGCCGTTTTAGTAATTGCACCCGCGCCTTCGCATGAAGTTGTTTCTGTATAATTCGCGTTTAAAATGTACCCATCCACTGGTGCTACTTTAATCAGAGGCCTATTTAGAGGTTTTCGCATTAACAATTAGATACAGTTACAGAATAAGAAAGCGCTTTTTTTGTCTTTGAAGCTGTTAATTTAGGTTCGTAATTTTGATACTTGAAGTCTAAAAATCCACTTAGAACTGGTACTTACAAAGGGTATATTTGAGGATTTTCTCAAACTAAGCCGTTTCGAATTATTCTCATCTAATAATTTTCTTTTCTATTCCAGTCAACACTAAAACAATGGCGCGTCGCATTCTGGGTGAGCCTTGGAGTGCTCGTGGTCACTAACATAATTTACGTAATCTTCGCGCAAGGAAACCAAGTCTGGTGGGACGATGTAGACAAACACGGGTACCCAGAAGGTTGGAAGCATGGTCCTTTACCAACGAAAAAGCAAGACTCAGAAAAAGCAGATACCAAAGAAGAAACAAAACAAAAACCAACTGATTAATTATAATAAGAATTAAATATTTATTTATTATAGTACCTAGGAACAGCGTGCTTCCCCACACCCCCTCTCCACTGGTTCGTAAGTTTCGTAACGCTACCGGCGCGGCGGCGTTTCATTTTGCCTAGAGCCGCCGAGAGAAGCGCAAGCGTGCGCCGCGTGCATCCCATTAGCTTTTAAAATTACTCTTAAAACTTTGTATATATTCATTGATTTATTTTAATTGTTAATTCATGTTGAATATAAATAAATTATGTTTTAAATATTTGTCGTTTCAATTTGTGTACAACATTTTCTATTATTGATTAATTCATTGACGTTCTGACAAACGTTACAAATAAATGCCTTCGACTGTATTCCCAAAGTCTAATAGACATAAGCATTAATTATATCCTTTTTATAGGTTCAAAATATTAAAAAATAGGCTCTGGAATAAGTATGCCAGAGCCTATTTTATTTTTTGTGTATTTGGTGTGCAAAAAAGTATTTTCTATCTATCTATTTTTAATATTTTGAATGAGGAATTCCTCACTATATTGCTTTATATAACTTCAGTTTGTATTTCTTGCGAGAGTGTGTAATTCCACAAAGACAACAGTAACTTCAATTTAATTAGGTGTAAAGATAACACAGTTTTTAGACGACTTTAAAATACAAGACTGACCGTTTCTATGAAACACGAAGCCAAGATTTATTTACCTTTACTTTTATTTCAAAAATAATGGTAGAAATCCAAAAATTTTATTGAAATGCTGAAAACGTTGCTATTCATCACATTTTACTGAAAGAACTTCTTAATAACGGTTAGAGTCAAAATCTTAAAAAACCAAAAAGGCAACCCGTTCTGCGACAAACGATTCTCCGCTGGGCGTTTTCGCCGACAGGACGATTCACTTATTTCTGTTTCACCGAAAGACTCTTTCATTTTTATCCTTTTCGATGACAGGTTCCCTTCGTTGACATAGGCAAATCTTAGGTTTCCCTGATGATGACATCACCGCTGCCATCGCGGCGATGATGGACTAGTCCCTTCCGATGCCGACCCCCACAGAGAGGTCGATTTTCATACAGCTTTTTCTGCCCCATCACAAATCAAATCAGCCACTCAGGCAACAGCCCAAGCCGAGGTCCGTACCACTCTGGTGCCCTTGAGCTAAGTTGCCTTAAAATCATTTTCCAGCGTAGAGGTCTGAGATGCAAGATTCTTGCCTGTTGCTGTTGTTGCATACAATTAAATTGAAGCAACATTTGACTTCTATTAAGGGTTTAACTGGTTTAAATAATGCAAGTCACGATGCAGTCAATTTAATTGTATGCACCATGCAAGGTATTGTATCGTGTAAATGGGAGTCACTAGCTCGATACTATTTTACCTTGAAAGCGATCACATGACCATGATACTGCATAACCACCCTAGCCAGTGTGTAAGTGTGAATGTTTGTTACTCCTTCACAGTAAAATGGTTAGACAGACTTTATTGAAATTTATTGGATTAACACATAATGCTACTTTTGATCCCGGTATACCCAAGCAAAAGGGAACTTGTCACCGCGGTATTTGTATATTTACTTTAATTGAAAGGAAAAGTTTAAACACGAAAAGTAGCTGAAGTGTTTTATATGCTGAGATAAAATTCTTCATTGTCGTTTTATCATTATCTGATGTTGTGTAAATTGTGACTGTTTTAGAGTTCCGTAAAGGTTTTTACTAATTAATACTAGTTTTAGCACAAGGCATCGCCAACGCTTTCGTATTCATAGGAAGTTTCTCAGCGAGAAAAAAATTTCAATTCAATCCGTAGATTTCATCGAACCGCCCTCAAGTTAGTTTAGAACCTGAAATAATGCATAGGAATTAAAAAAAATGGATTATAATTGCATTATTAGTCAAACATAGGCCTCCATCTCATTAATGGATGCCCTATGCTGCGTTGCTTCTGCCGATCTGTTTCCATTCAAGAACTTTTCGGCCATCTGTTCTGCGCGCTATATGGCCTGCAAATAACATACAGTAATTATTAATTTATTTTGGTAAACTACCACAAAATATTAAATAGACATTTTTAAATTATGTAAAACCTCTTTGCATATCAACAAAAAAAAACCTGATTGTCACAAGGTTGTATTTGTTTTTCTAATTAGGTTCCGAATTACCGCTATCACTCGTGTCTTACTTTTTACTCGTATTTTTTTAATTGATGTATAACAAAGTATTCTTTTAAATTGTTGAGGATTAATAGACTCGTATCCGCCTATTCTACCAGTTTCAATATAAATTCTACAGAACCCAAGTTCCCATTTGCATTCGCTCTTGTTATCTTGTTAAGTGGGTAAATTTATTTATCACAGACAGTTTGAAACTGATCCGACAGTTTCAATCTCTAGTGCCATTATTATTGTGCATAAATCAGGAAAACAACTGTTCTTCATCTTCATAATCTAGTCAACTTAGGAGGCATTGACTAGATTATGTCATCATAACAGTAAACTACTGAGTTCAGTATCACGAATTGTTTGAGAAGGAAGTATGGTTTTGAAAGGATGGAGGCTTTTCCTAAACAGGGGTAAGTTTGTTTTTGTTAATGGGTAGAATAAATAATAACACGAAAAACTAATGACAATAACATGATTGTATCAGTAACACAGTAATCAGCGGGAATAATGTTATTTACAATAAATTCCGATCATGGTCTTCTTCTATCCTCGTTCTTGTTGAAGCTTATTGAGCAAAGAAAAATTTATCAGCTAATTTACCTATCATAATGTCAATTACAAAACAAGGCCGGAAAAAAGGTTTTTGGTGAATTTCAACGTTATTTTCTTTCAGTACTCATTATACCCCAGAGATATATACTGGGTATCCTTGGCTTATTTGCCCTGGCAAACTCGTTTACTATGCGAGTCTGTTTGAGTATGACGATCACTCAGATGGTACTACATCCAGAAACAACAGAGCATATTGTTGGAGAAACTTGCCCTGATGACACAGTGCAGAGTGATAGCAGCCTGATAGGCAACTCTACAACAGCTGTTTTTGAGGTAAGGTACACTATAGGGCAGCCTATTTGTAACTTGGGTGATATTGGATTCGATTTTGCATTAAATAGCTGACATCATTTCAGTAGTACACGATGCATTTTTCTCGCCTATTGTATACAATTAAATTGACTGTTATCATGCTTACATGGTCTAATTGCATTGTTTAAACCATGGAAGTCAAATATTTGATTCGATGTGATTGTTTACAACAGCCAAGAATCTTCAATCATGTAAAATGAGACCTTGACAGCCTGCTATTGCTTGTGCTTGAAAATTTTCGGACCTTTTATTATGATATTTCAACTTATATAGTAACTTGTCATAGATGGCTTTGCTAGGTTTGGTCGCTATAACATTATTCTTTAACATGTCCATGAAAACAAAAACATGAGCACTGTCAAACTATTCTAAAAATAAAATAATATCTAATAATAAATAAATATTTTAATAATTATAATAATATACCTAATATTATAATGAGGTTACGTGTTTGACGGTTGGTTATTTTGTTTGTTTGTTTGACGTAATCTCCGAAACTACTAAGCCGATTTCAAAAATTCTTTCGATTGTGTAGAGTGGACTGTCGGGATGGTTATAGGCTATATTTTATCCCGGTAGTTTCATCAGTACACAAATGCAAATCCGGGACGTGCTGCTAGTGGAATATAAAAACGATACTAATCTATTTATCAGGGTCGAGAGCGTTACGACTGGGATGAAGCTACCCAAGGATTTCTTCTAAGTGCTTTCTACTATGGGTATGTCCTCACTCATCTACCCGGTGGTCTTCTTGCCGAGAAGTTTGGAGGGAAGTGGACAGTTGGGATGGGTCTGCTTGTCACTTCAGTGGCTACCGCGTTAACGCCGCTTGCGGTCACCTACGGAGGCTCTACGGGATTGTTCATAATACGAGTCATTGAAGGATGTGGTGAGGTGAGTACGGTGGTTGTATACCGACTGCACAAGAACATTTTGACAATTTTCACTGCTGTCGTAACTTTTAGAATAATAATTCTTGTTCCATATAAATGACCAGTTCGATAAAATTATTATTATTATAATAATATTTAATAGATAGGAATCCGAAAGAAATGTCCACAATTTTTTACTGCTACATGGGAGGCAGTCCTGATCTCTGATCAAAATAGTCAATAATAGTCATTTATTTGGTAAACACCTTTACACGTCACAATCGTTATAATACTAACTAACTAGATACCAAGGAATTTCGATGCATATTTACATCAGGTATGCTTAAATATAGATGGGTAATTTCAACGTTGTTTCACGTCTCCAGGGTCCAGTAACTCCGGCATTTGTTCTCCTGATGGCCAGATGGGTTCCTCCATCAGAAAGATCACGATTCGGTGCCATGATATTCGGAGGAGCACAGATTGGAAACATATTTGGCCCATACATATCTGGTCTGATTTTACATGATGGTGGAGATTGGGCTAACGTTTTCTATTTCTTCGGAGGACTGGGTGTTGTTTGGTTTTTCTTCTGGGTAAGACAATTATTTTGATTAAGTAATAAAAGCGAGTACCTACCTAATTGATGAGCACAGAAGTGAAATTATAAAAACAATTTATGAGATTTAAATGCATTGCTGTTCAGTTGTTTAGGTTAACTAAAAGATTAAAAAAAAGCGAAGAAAAGTTTTTTGCCTCATTACATTTCTAAATCGCTAACAGCATAATAATCATACAAAAATGTGTGGGTAAGAATGTCGATAATGGTGTTGCGGAAAGGAGTGATATACATGAAACAAATGTACCAGAAATGTTATTTAACAGAATTAGGAAAATTTCTGGAACATTTGTTTCATGTATGTAGGTATATCATATTCCTTTTCGCAACACTACTACCACCATACTTCACCACACTAAAAAATGTATTGAAATTGGTAATCGAAGTGTCTAATCAAAGAGTTAATGACGGTAGAAAGAGAAACTATATGCAGCATTGTACCTAATATTTGGTACTGGATCACAATGTATTGGTTTATAGTCAATTGCAAAATACAATCTACCTCATTTTTTACCACTGATCTTAATAGCTAATATCTTTTAGTTGTACGTCTATAAGTAGGGGTTTCAGTATTTCTTTTATTAATATTAATGCCCCTTAAATCTATTATGCACCATAAAATGTTGTAATATGTATAACAAATATGGTATATAGCTATATTTAAGTGTTTTTATCAGTGCTTAAAAGAGTGCTAATAATAAATTATTAAAATTTTCAGGTGTTCCTTGCTTATAGTACTCCGAACGTCCACCCATTTATATCAGACGAAGAGAAAGATTATCTTAACAAGAACGTTGCTGCATCAGGTCTTCACAAAAAACTGGGCCCTGTTCCATTTAAAGCAATTCTTAGATCACCTCCGTTATGGGTTCTAATTCTTGCAGCTGTAAGTACAATAACTTAATATTCTCATAAATCTTCTCATAAATACATCAAGTAGTAAAAAAGTAGGTAGTAAAAAAATTAATAAGAAAGTTATTATGGTATCCCTAAAAATCAGCGCTCTAGCAATCTTATACTGCTATCTACGTAGCAAAAGCTTAGGGGCAATTTTTTTCCGTCACTCTTTTAACTTTGTACCTAGCTTATAAAAAAATCATAGTGATTGACATTGTAACGAGAATAAATGTTTAATATTCATCTATTCTATCAAATTATTGTCTATTTACAGGTTGGTCACGACTGGGGCTACTTCACAATGATCACAGATCTTCCCAAATATTTTTCTGACGTTCTTAAATTCAATATCAAAGACACTGGACTGATGTCGGCGCTACCTTACATCGCCATGTATATTTGTTCATTTATATTTGCGGGACTTTGCGATATGTGCATCAGAATGAAATGGCACAGCATCACTACTGGGAGAAAGCTGTATACCACGATTTGTAAGTATTGAAAAATAGTCCCTTAGCAATAATTTGTGGGACACTGTCACTAGAGTGCCTGGGGCATTGCTGAGGTGAAATAGGCTAGCCCAAATCTTAGAGGATTCTCAGTTATTTGTATAATGTACTAAAGTATACCATTATAAATAACTTAAGTATCAAAATACTACTAAAGTAACTTTTTGTTATTATTTAACAAGGAAGGAAATCGGCCGAGCGAATCGAATCCGGAAAAATCTTTTCCATCACGCCTCAACCCATTTCCTCAAACAGCTCGCGTATTTTGATCGACGACCGGCAATACAGTAGATAAATCGATTATTCAACTCGATCACGAATGGTTCACGGTTAAGGTCGTTTTTTTTACAGCGTCTTCTGTGCCGGCTGTTTTTATTATTCTGGCCTCGTATTCTGGATGCAACAGACTGCAGGCTGTGGGGATGTTCATAGCATCGATGGCGTTTATGGGAGGATTCTATAGCAGTGTGAAGATCAATGCTATGGATATAGCTCCTAATTACGCCGGCACTTGTTCCGCTTTCGTCAATGGGATTGCTGCAATATCGGGCATGATTACGCCTTATGCGATTGGATTGTTGACCCCGGATGTAAGTCATTTTGTTTTATAATTATTAAATTATTTGAACCAAGGCGCGGGTCAAATGCAAGCACAATTTAATAATTTCAAAGTTTCTAAGCTTAATATTACCTTTCAAAATATTAACTGTGATACTACTGTTGACTACATTAATTAAGCGATTCCATGCTATGAGGCGCTAACATCTAGTTATCATAATATACTAGATAATAATCCTGTACATACTTTGTTGATAAGGATAACTCATAAAGATAATGTCTTAAAACACAAATGCCATTTTGAGTCCCAGAGTTAATCAGAGCCAAAGCAAAACTATAAAGTACAATTTACCTACACGATGCAACTTTCTTGCTTGTTGCATACATCTACTTGCTTTTTTGGTTCTTTTGTTATTTTCAAGTTTTCATATTTTTCAGCAAACAATCGAGCAGTGGCGCATAGCATTTTGGCTCGTATTCGCAGTTTTAGTAGGCACAAATTTGATCTACGTCATTTGGGGCTCGGGAGAGCAGCAATGGTGGGATGATGTCGACAAATTTGGCTACCCAGATAACTGGAAGCACGGCCCATTGAAGAAACATGAAGATTCCAAAGAGAAGAAAGTAGTTCATCCTGTCCATGACCATTCTCCCGTCTCAAATGATTAATGTTATAAAATAAAATGTTCCACAAAAGTATTTTATTTTTTATTTGCTTGTGAAAACGTTGCGATCATTCAGACACCACGAAATCATCCGACTTTATTTAGGTAAATAAAACCAGCACACAATCATAATAATAGCATACCAAACTTACATAATTATGCATATTATTGTTTGAGTAGGTACAGGTTCCTACCGGGTACCTTATAGAGCCAATGACAGATTTTGTAAATATTTAATGGTAAAGTATGTTAGGATTATGGATTGTGTGAGGGATGACATGAATGAGTAAGAAAGAAGTGAGTGCTGAGATGACGAATAAAGTGGTAAATATTTCATGTTTCATATTGTGCTGACCACTTCTTAGTGGGGAAAGAGCAAAAAGAAGAAGATTCGTAGTTCACCTATATTTGCTCTGCTACAAGTTCTGTTTCTATTAACATAAGCAAACCATAAATAGTAGCACGAAATTTTGTTTTTGTTTATTCCATCGAGTTCTCTTCTTGCCTAGTCTTCATAGTCAAGCAATTTGCGTTTGTTTGAACGTAAACTGTTCAATTTCTGCAGGCGCTTGAAATAAACAAACAACATTGCCAATAATGTTCGTTATGTGTATATTTAGGTTTATTATATGCGCCATGGTGGCTAATTCGTTCATAGCTCCATAATATAGGTACATGTGGGTGGATATTATTAATGAGTAGAAAAACATTGGAGAAGAGAGGAATGAAACATGAATTCCTTAAACTTTTTACTGACTGTTGACATGAGTTAAAATGGATGAATGTTGAGATGACTCAGTGGAACCGCGCCTTAAGTAGGTTACACATGTAATGCTTTTAGAAGTTAAAAGTTTTAGTACTATCCTTTTAGTACTTGGTACTCGTATTATTATGAACACTAAAATTTTAAAACACAATAGCCAAAGTAAACATATTTGTTTACTTTGGCTATTGTGTTTTAAAATTTGGCGCGGCTAGTAAACAAATTGAATAATTGAAATAGACAATTTCAGCACCAAATCAACATACGCTAAATATAGAACTAAATTAAATGCAAAATTGTTCCAAATTAAGCACTTTGGCTCACAAACTTCGAAATAATGTATAGCGTCATATATAGCTTCGCGTTGGTTCTTATCTGAAAATGTAATTAAGAAAAATCATTTTTTTATATTTTACTTAAATTAATACATAAACATAATGCATTTGATATATATTTTTTATATTTGATAGTATTAGCGAGAAGCAGTTTTAGCATTTTAATGTTTCATCAAATAATATTGATAGTAATGTTCATTCACTAATAGATTCATAAATAAAACTGCTTATATAATTTTTGGTACCTGTGCAAAATATAAGTGTATCCGCCATCTTGCATACAAGTAATTTAATATCATTTTTAGATGCTTCTATTAGAAGCGTCGGTATTAAAGCAATTGATGCTTCTATGAAGTAAAGTAGCATCCAAGGCACGTACCGGATGAACTTAAAAAAATTATTGGATTAGCTTTACGTTACAGTGATATGTCATTCTAAAGATAACAGTGCAAAGCATGTCACAGTTTGCTAAGACCGACTTGTGCTCAAAAATCTAGTTTTATGTGTGTTTTACAAGATACAAGACTTGAGCGGATAGGTCACACAAATGTACTGAACTAATAAAAAGCTCAACTATCAACAAATCATGTTAGATAATTGTAAATAAAACTTTAATAATGAATACTATAAACATAAAATACAATTACAAAATACCTTTTTATTGGCAGCTTTTTCTTCTGATATAAAAGAATAGCTCATGAGTAGCGTCTTACAAAACGACATAGACACAGTGAGGATCTGAAAGCATTTGTAAACCGAATAGTAGTTAAATCTGTTGATCAATAAAGTCCCATCGTTTGTACTAGAGTGGAAGTCACTTACACATACAAATTTGCGACGCGATTTCATAAACTGTTGTAAATTGTTGTAAAGAGCTTTGTATTTTCCAATAGTTTCATGAATAACTATTACAACTGCTTGGTTATTATTACTGCTTTCAAATTTTGTTCGTAAATACTTCACTCGGTAACGAAACAGATCGCATGTTATAATTAAAGCCATGTGCCGTAAGCAAATTGAAGTTTTATTAAAAATATCGAAAATGAAGACAATGTTAAAGCAAGATAATTCAAATCTGATGTAACAGGCAAACCACATACTAATATAGGTGAAGATTAAGGAGAACAACAATATAACGTATGCAATATGACTTGTGACGTCTATAACTCGCAAATAAGGTGCACCATCTATTGTGTTAATATTTTTGCAATACTTGAAAAAATCACGATCTTCGTTGATAATTGACATATACAAATATACACAGTCTTCTACAGAAATTAAAATGTCATTGATAGGCACAAATTTATTTAAATTATGCTCTTGTAGAAGCATCAAACTAAATTGAATATGTACAGTAAATACTACTATGTTGAGAAGAATTATATATATTTTGACAAATAACTTGAATATTTTAGACGAATATAAGTTACTGTAATATCCGGAAAACATTCTTAAGAACAATATTATTTTAATAGAAAAATATGACCCTGAGAGTTTCATGTTTTGTAACCAATCAATTGTACAGTTACTTTTGCCGCATCTACTGACTATTGAATTACTTACATGGTACGGCTTTTTATTTAATTAGAAAATAATGAAGTAAAAACCGATCTAATTATGTTTGTGGTTAATTAATTATTCACTCATAAAATATAATAAGTAATTGTTGACAGATGTCACCATTGTCATTGAAATGACAAAAAAAAACTACTTTGCTTCATTACTTGTCTTCCTTCCTGGGTTTCAATAGCAACAATTTCATAATTACCTATAATTATTTTATTCCCCTTATGGTCTTCGTCAAACTTAATTTAACACAATAGCTCAGAAATGGTATATTTAAGTAAAAGTTTTGGTAACAATTTTTGTGAAAAATTACATTTTGGTCTATGAGAATTTAGGGAATTAAAACAATATAGCTTTTTGACATATTTGACCTTGATAAATAAATCTTCTCATTGAAGCTTGTCTATTTAGATTGTAAAGGGATCGCATTAAAAAAAGGCGGGCCCACACCACCAGGTTCTTGCCTGATTCTTTCCCTGGTGTAGGGAGTTGCGTTGGAATAGGCTATATAATCATGTAGCTTTTATAAGACTGTATATTTTTGTGTACTTGAACTTTCGCCTGTAAGAATATAGAGTTTGATAACACTTAAGAATTTCAATGAAAATTCAATTTTGAATTGAAAAATGATCACGACCGTATCCCAGGGAGCGGTAGACATTTATTTCAGATCTTTCTGTAATTCTTTAGATCCTTGGAAGATGTCTAATGCGGTAGTCAGAGGTTAGTAAACTTTTGCATAATGTGGTCATGTTCCAAATATATACTCGTATTTGACATATCAAACTTAAAATACAATTTAAACTATTGCGACTTGGAAACGTCGAGGTAAATAATATGATTTCAATACGCGATTAAGTCCCGTTAATATTTATAAATATATCAAACTTAACTATTGCATTGTACGTATTATAATTATAGTATTAACAGTATTTAATAAAAGTCATTTGGTGCACTAGATTTCATCATCATCATCATCTCCCTGCCCTTATCCCACTATGTGGGATTTACACTAGATTTACAAATTAAAAATCATTAAAAACGATCAGTACCTAATACTCAAAATATAAGAATTTACCAAACTCAACTCATTAAAATGTACAATTAGCTAGTAAACAAATTGAATTATCGAAATTGAGTATCTGAGTATTAGATTTATGAACGCTAGATATAGACCCAAACTAAGTGTAAAATTGTTCCAAATGAAAAACTTTGGTTCACAAACTTCGAAATAGTTTAAGGCTTCGTATATAGCTTCGCGTCCGTTCTTGTCTGAAAATTTAAGTAAATTTTTATAATTATAATTAAGAATAAAATGGTATTGTCATGGTTTTAGACATTTTAAACACCTAAACCGGGATGAAACGCCAGATCATGGTCTAACCATGATCCTGGCGCATACAACTATGCCAAAATATTGGGAAAATCATAAATCAACGAATCATATACCATTTTAAGTGTTGAAAATACCAAGTAGTAGTTTAAGTTTCATTTACATGATACCATTGTTTTGCTTGTGGTATACAATTGGTAAGTATTTAGTTAGGTAGATATACCTAATCATTGTTTATCAGACTAGTGTTTCACCGTTTAATTATAACATTGGTGATTTTTTTACCCGTGCAAGTTAAAAGTGCGTCCGCCATCTTGCATACAAGTTTTTCTAAATCGTCTTTAGAAGTTTCTAACAGAAGTGCCGGACTGAGTGCAAGCGAGACTTCTATTAAATACAGCAAAAACCATGGAAGGACCCGTGTGAACTAAAAAAAAAATGTTGGTTATCTCGACATTAGTGGCGATTCTGACGTTGCCAAAACTTAAACTAAACTAACTAAAGATGTTGCCGTCCCTTTCATAACGATCGAAATGAAAAGGATGGCATCATCTTTAGTTAGTTTTGTTTATATTTTGACGACATCATAATCGTCCCCTATTTTTTATGTAAATTATAATTATATCTTTAGAATTTTAAACACAGCGTTATATATAGTCAAACCCTCAACCATCTGAGCGTTGAACGTTGAGCGACTCAGACCTTATGTATATAAGGTCTATAATGAAAATCTATATCTAGGTATACTCTAAACTAATATTATAAAGAGGTAAAATTTGTTTGTTTGTTTGATGGAGGTAATCTCCGAAACTACTGGGCCGATTTCAAAAATTCTTTTACTGATGTGTAGAATGGACTGTTGGGAAGGTTATAGGCTATATTTTATGCCGGTAGTTACATTAGTACACCCGTGCGAAGCCGGGACGTGCTACTAGTATAATTATAAAGACGTAAAATACCTGAGCAAATTCGGCTTTTTCTTCGCATATTAAGGAATAGCACATAAGTAGCATCTTAAAAAATGAACTGCACACAGTAAGGATCTGAAATCATGTGGAAACTTATAACAAAAACGAACGAGCTTAACACAGAACTTCCTATTTTTACATAGTCGGTTAAAACTAGAATAAAAGTAACTGGCACGATACAACGCAAAACACCTAGGTATTTACTAATTTATGGAAAGCAAACGTACACCTAGTTATTATGTTGATCAAGACAAGTTTACTCACAAATAATAATTTGCGTGGAGATTTTAAAAATTGTTGTAAATTATTGTAAAGTTTCTTATATTTTGTAACAGTTTCATATATAAGACCGTCATTGATAAACTCTTGGTTATCATAACTGCTTTCAAATTTTTGTCGTAAGTGATTAATTCGGTAGCGAAATAAATCAAATGCTATTATTATAGTCATGTGTCGAAAACAAATTGAAGTCTTGTCAAAGATATCAAAAACGAAGACAGGATCTAAGCAAATTGTTTCAATTCTGATATGACAAGCGTAAAACAAACAACAATAAGTTAACGTTAACAATGCCAACAATATAATGTAGGCAATACGACTAGACACGTCTATTGCGCGTGAGTTGCGTCTACCATCAATAATGTTAATATTTTTACAATATTTAAAAAAATCTCGATCTTCGTTAAATAATGTCATACACAAATTTGCAGTGTCTTCTAGAGTTATAAGACTATCAGCATATATCACTGTTGGATTATATACATCGCCTAAATACACAATTATATTATATCTCACGTGCACAGCAAGTGCAAGCAAATGGAGTAGAATTGCGTATATTTTAACTAACAATTTCAATATTTTAGACGCATACAAATTACTGTAGTATCCGAAAAACATTCTTATTAACAATATTGGTTTAATTGAAAAATAGTGTTTCATGATTTTTGTAACTTATCAACCGTAGTTCAAAGTTACTTTTGATGGATTGTCTATATTAACTGAATTATTAGAATGGCTTTTTGTTTAATTTGAAATGATAAAAATGATTAACCATCTACTTTACTTAACTGAAATGAAATACGTAAACCCAAAATGTTTGTAATTAGTGTAGACTAATGGAATAATTTATTCACTTAAAACTATGCGTTGCTAGGCAACGTTCTGAGCGGTCACAACTTAGGTGAGTAACGCGAGTGGCATTAACTAAGTGCTTAATTCATTGCTTTGGAAGGCACGTTACGTCTGTCGTCTTTAAAAGTCATTAAAAGCTCCGTCACCGATCTAGTCACCGATCTTATGTACTGATAATCTCGTAAGTAGGTGTATATTTTTTCCAGGATTACATGAAGAGCTGCAAAATTGAGCCCTCTCAAGGAAAAAGCAGCGCAGTGGCCTGAATGGCTACGTCTCATTCACGTACAGGTTAATGCATTTAAAAATGATTGGCGCGAAGAGTTCGCTAAAAATCGCGATGAGCTCAAGGATCGACCACCAGCAGACATAAATTACGTTGGTAAAGTACTAACATGCCCAAAGTGCGATCGTACTTAACAAACTTGGGTATACCAAGCCACCATAGAGCGCACCAGAGGGTAGTAGAGGTGTATGAAATTAACGCTGGCATTTTCATAAAACTACTAAGTTTTTTAAACAAAACAAACCTTGATAGAGAATCTAGATGACAATGTATAAGAATATTTATTATTAGGTATTCATTTATTTCAGAAAATGTCAGAGGATAGGTAATAATGGTTTGTTTGTTTAACGAAGGTAATCTCCGAACCTACACAACCAAATCCATAAATTCTTTCACCGATGTGTAAAATGGACTGTCGGGGTGGTTATAGGCTTTAGCCTCCCTATTAGCATTTAGCAATTGTATCCCGGTAGCTTCATGAGTACACCCAAGCAAAGCCGAGACGTGCTGCTAGTTAGGTAGCTAGTAAATACTTATTTCACTTAAAACGTTTACTTATTGTTGAATTGGACAATCTACTTTTATTTGTTAAGTAATTATAATTTCTGTAATGAAACATGTAAAGCCTACATTGAAAGACTACATCGTTACTAAAGAAACTGTACAGTGTACTGAACACCAGTGTGGAAAAAGCAATATCATGAAAGTATTTCCAATTATGATAATGTGTATTTTTTTTGGGTATTACAGTAACTTAATTCCATCAAAGATATTCAAAATATTATGGAAAACTTATGCAGTTGTAATAAATGCGATCATTGTCGCAGCGCACATTCGTTTTCATCTCTTATTTTATTTTGATACACATACATTTATTTATATGTTGATAACAATTGACGTTATTATTCTTTTAGAAAATATATTATGTTTGTTTATGTCACTTTTCTATGAAGAGAGAGACTTTTACGAATTTTGTGATAGAAGCAATTTTATTGATGGAAGGAACAACTTACGGGCCCTAGATATCAGTAGTCGCAACAGCTACATTATACTCTGTGCAATGTTACTCGTAACAACTCTACTTTTGATTTTTGCTTGTCGTGTGAGAGAAATTACCGGTTGCATAGGCTTTGTATTCATTGTTGACATTATCAATAGAACATCAATATGCTTACGACATATAACTTTTATAATTATATGTGATATATTTCGTGATCGAATTGAAAACGTAAGAGTTAAGCTTCAAATCAGTTACAGTAACAAAGACGCCCCAAATGAAGCTATTATACGTGAAGCGTTTGCCAAATATAGAGATTTATGTAAAAACTTTCAGAAATTTATGCAGCGTCGTGTCAATTTTGTTTATGTAAGTGTTTTAAGCAAATAAACACTAATACCATGTTTTCTTTTAGCATAGTTATATTCTAACAAACAGTTAACTTTCAGATCTTCATTGTGATGATGTCTTTTTTGAAGCTGCAAATGATGTGCTATGCATTTATATCAAACACAGGAAAGATGGTATTTTGTTTTTAATGGTTTTATGGCACGTTTTTTCGAGTTCACTTGCACTCTATCTTACCGAGTGCCAAATCCTCAAAATCTATCAACGACCGTTATCTTAATCCAAATTTTGACAGCTATTTTATTATCCCTACACACTTTTAATTTTATGACTCACCAAAACATTTGTTAATACTTACAATTAAATTTTGGAACGTAAGTGTAAAATTTAGGGGTTAGACTATCCACGGGTTTGCTGACAATGTTTTACCGTTAAGAGCTCTCTCTAATTATTTTATGCGAAACGAAAAAACCATTGATGCACGGCTGGGATTCATGCCCCTTGTGATATACATATAACGCACAATAAAATCTCTGTTTCAGGATATCACGAAGTACATACCATGGTTTCTATTATTTTTCTTCGAAGGGTTGATAGCTTTCATTCCGGCTTTTATGATAGAAGCTGCTAGAAATGAAGTGGAAATAATACGACGTGCAGTTTCGGAGACTCTTTTAACTTGCAATGGTGAGACTGTAGATTTATTGGAATAATCCGTTTATTTGAAATTAATTCGAGTTTACGGTATGTACTTATTATACAGGGTAGAAACCGCTCGGCCCGTTATTCCCGTCACTAGAATTAACAACCTATAATAAGTATTCGACTTAAAGAAATACTGTTTTCTAGACAAAATAGTCACGACAAATATCCAAGGTCGGGTATCAGATCATTACCGGCATTCAACGGGGTAATGCTTTAACATTTTTGGGGCGAATTGTTTGGTTTGAATAGATTGAACACAATGAACCTACGAGTAACATTAACATGGCTTAACTGGTTCAAATTTTGTGAAGATAGACAAATATTAATGTACTCGTAGTTAGGCAAGCTAAGATTAGGAAAATAATGTGGGTACCTCTATTTCCTTCAGTTCTTACACAATCCAATAATAATTTAATTATAATTAAACATAACAATTTGATTTATTTTTCAGATAAAAATGAACGTGTCTTCATATACGAGGTTTTGTATTACTTTGAAACATGTGAACCAAAATGTGTAATTTGGAGCAATTTCAAATTAAGTTTAACACTTGCTGCATGTTTCTTCAATCTCTGTATAAAATATGCTATTGCCATAATTCAATTTATTTATTAGGATTTATAATTAAAAATTCTCGATGTATAAAATTGTGTAAATATAAAACGAAGTATGCGCCGTACCAACTATCTTGTTTTGCCTAGAATTAGAACCAACTTCGGCAAAAAATGATTACTTTTGAAGGTGCAAAACTTTACAACCAACTACCCTCTGAAATAAAAAGTGTAAACCTTTTTAACTCATTTAATTATAAGCTTGAACAACATGTCTCACAAATAAAATGTGTTGGATAGGTAGCTAGTTAAGTTAAACATGAACGGTAAACTATTATTTTTTAAGAAAGCATTGTTCTCATGTAAGTGACATTTTTCTTTGTCTTTTTGATAATAAATTATATAAAACCTTAAACTTCTGTACATAATTGAAATAAAGTCCGTAACTCTGTAGTTCGTAATGGTAGCCTATAATAAATAATATGTCTAATAATTATCGTCGTTTTGACGACTTATCAGTAGGCAGAGTCATGCTATAAAAACTGTAGATAAAAAGTACAATTTACTTAAGTGGCCAAGCCAAGTTAATTCAAGTTTTCAGTATCAAGATCATTTTGTGGTACATTTGTTTGAAAAAGCAATAGAATCACCTAGCATTTGAGATAGTCAGATGATGACTTAGAGAAATTGATATTTTATTTCTTTCTCCCTTTCTTTCGTCATAGACATTATACAGTGCTCTACCAATATACGAAATTATATTGAATACTTCTTAATCCTGTCTCTTTATTTTATTTTAAGCTGTTCTAAAGCCTACTCCCAATCCTACTAGACATCAACATCTTGTATTTACTTAATAAGGATCTTTCAGTTGACTGTTTTTTCCTGCCCTCGCAAAAGTTCGGTGAACGAACGCCGCTAGGTGACGCCGCAAAAATCCAACTCCAAAAAATGGCCCGAAGGAAAATAGGAGTGATTTCAATGTTCGAGGTGAGGCACCCCTGGAGTTATGGATACACCATCACACGGTGGCAAACCTTGAGCATGGACTTCTGAAGTTATACAGTACAGTTGCTAGATATATGGCGTTATGGTAAAAGTTTGTTGCTTGCAAAGTCTACTGTTCATAAAACTAGAGATACCGGTAAAAGGAGAAATCAATGTCATAGAATATTTATTTCATTTACGAAGTAAGTAGTTCCAGTTTAGACTGACTTAATTAATACAGGTCAGTCTAGAGTACAGTCCATCAGTACCAGAGCCTAATGATCAATTTTAACGATAGATAGGTATCTAAACTAATCCAGTCCACTACCAGACCACCTAGAGAATTTACTAATTAAAATAAAAAAAAAACAAAATAGACCCGCTAACTGTCGTAATAATCTGTTATGATATTTAAAAAAAACCTGCAATGAAACTTAAAACCATCCAACTATTTTGAAGTCGTTTAAAAACCAATAACAATCCACTTCTGTTAAGTAATTGCAATTTCTATAATGACACACTAACGACCGCATACTGAAACGGTTTTTAAATACCTATTTGACAGCGGCCATGTTATTTAAGACGTTTAAACTTGACGCACTTGTATACATGAGCATTAATAAAATGTCAAATACAAACACCACTCACAATATCTATCTTCATTATTCGGGAGGAATTATGTAGAGGAAAATCAATATATAACACTCTTCCTAAAGAACCATAGAGTGATAGTGGTGGTATAGAATTGTGAAAGTATTTATTGTAAAAATATTGTTTTATTGATAATGCATTTCTCTATTAAGCCAATTATTTGGCTCAGACTATTTTTCGGATGTTATAACAATTGCATGCTTTCTAAATTATTCAAAATATTGTTCAAAACGTATGCGGTTTTAGTCAATATTGTCATGATTATTGGACACGTTATTTTTCACATGCGTAAATATTCTCAAGAACACTTTTACAGGCCTTTTCTACTAATAATTGATAGTAGTCTTATATTAGAAGACACGCTGTATTTATTAATGTCACTTATTGATGAAGATCAAGATTTTTTTAAGTACTGTAATAATGTTAACATAATAGATAATAACTACCACTTACGAGCGATAGATGTCGCTAGTCGAAATAGCTACATTATACTGTCAGCATTACTATTTGTGAGCAGTGCATTACTGATTTTCGCATGTAACTTCAGAACTAACGGCTGTATTTCAGATTTTGTTTTTATTGTGGACATTATAAATAGACTAACAGTGTGTTTTCGTCAAATGACGTTTATTATAATCTGCGAACTATTCCGAAGTCGAGTAAAAATAATACGAATAAAATTTGAATGCAGTAATAAGCAGCAACTTACAGAGGCCACTAAAGTTCAAATAATTGGAAGTTATAGAGATTTATACAATAATTTACAAAAATTTATGAAACCACGTCGTAATTTAATTTACGTAAGTATAAAACTCAGCATTTTATGTTTGTACCACCTGTATTACAGTAAAAATACCTACGTTAAATAATAGTAGGTACAGTAGAGTAGAGTATTCTTAATTAAAAATTATTTCAGGTCTGTAGTGTGTTGATGTCTTTTCTGAAGCTACAAATGTTGTGCTATGGATTTATATTCAATACTAAGGATGAGGTATTTATATTAGCAGATTTACATATAGACTTCCCGTATTGGTACCCACATAAAAAGTACCTAGCTCATACGTTAGGTATTCCAGGTTTTAAATTATGCATTATAAGCCAAATCCGTTCAGTATAGAAAGAAGGAAACAAAAAAAACATTTATTTTTGTAGAACCTTAATAAACACATCAATTTAGAAAATGTCTCATATTCCAGGTGATTTTGTACCTAGTCCGTGCCTGTATTCATTCGTTTTTAGGGTTCCGAAGTAAACAAGGAATTTTTATACTTTCGGTCCCTCCGTCCGTCCGTCCGTCCGAGGCTTTTCTAAGAGACTATTGATACTGGAGACAAGCTTTTTGACTTTAGTAATTTAAGTACTTGTTTCACTTGCACAATCAAATAAGCATTCATCTTTGCGTAACTTTATACTAAAAAAATATTTAAGGGTTTCACACCTACTCTTGCGTGGCTTCTACTATATAACTTTGAAGGAGTGATTGCACTAATTCCGGCACTTCTAATGGAAGCTTCTAGAAATGAAATGGAAATTACTCAACGTGTGTTCTCGGACACACTGCTGTCATACAAAGGTAAGCCAACCAGTTACTTTATTCGCCACAATCTAGTGTCAAGTCACCTTTGCAATCAGACTTGTACACTTTTTTATAAAAGTGTACAAGTCAAGGTGGGTATTTGACCAACCCAGGCCCAATTAAATTTAAATAGATAGGTTATGTCAGTACAAATTTATGTGTGTTGATGGAAAAAAACTTTTTTCTGTTCTATTATATATCGCACGTATACTTTTCTGACAGAAACACACTTCAACGTACAGCGCAACCAGAGCGGTAACTGAATTAAAGTGTGCCAATTAGCCTAGTTTTGTGGTACTAATTAAAAGTAGTACCACAAAACTAGGCTAATTGGCGCCAATAACCATCTACCTCTTTTCTAATGCCGGATACACACGCTACGGTGCATCGAAGGGTCGACCTGCGCAGGTCGCCTGCGCAGTTACACCGGAACGTGTGTGGGAAGAGGTCTACCGGAGAGGTGACCTGACCCTAATTGTCCGATGATCTGCGCAAGTTCTCTATCCGGTAGACCTCTCCGATGCATCGTAGCGTGTGTGGCCGCCATAAAATGGTATCATTCCCAGACCTATATCGACACCCCAGTCAAAAAGCTTTCATATGTTATTTTTTCAGATAAGAAAGGACGTGGCGTTATTTACGAAGCCTTAAATTACTTAAGAACATCTGAACCAAAATGTGTGATTTGGAACAACTACACATTAGATTTAAGGCTGTGTCTGTGTTTTATAAATCTTAATTTAATTTATTGCATATCTACATTTCAGTTTGTGTTATAATTATAATAATTATTATTTTTGATATCATTCACGATAATAATTTTAACTATTCGAGTAATCAATGTATTTGAGGAAATAAAATAACTAGAAGAAATTAAATAAAGTATTTTCGTGTGAGCAAGTAATTGTTTAAGCGTTACAACTATTGAAAAATAATCACTAACGACCCACCACCGTGACTTTGCACGGGTAAAAACTATAAATTAATGGCCGTTCATCAGCGATGGTATTACTGAAACACATGCTGAGGGGTTGCTTTATTTTCATGTCACTCCATTGTAAATTCTAATTTTTTTTTTATGTTAATGTACCTTATGTGTGTTGATGGAAAATAAAGCTTTCTTCTATTCTATTCTAATTCGGTCAATCATCAAGTTGCTCCCCGAGCCAAATTACTTTACTTATCTAATAATCGTTTGCGATGAAGTGGAAAACTTTTTTTGTGCAAAACGACAAACCTTCTCGCCGACAATTTTTCTCTACCTGCTCTAGCATAATAAGTTAGAAAGTTAAGTTAGTTAGTTTAAGTTTATACTACTAGAGGGATACCTTCACCTATCACTGTTTGGCCTACGTACTCACTTGATACAGTAGCAGTTACATTACATGATACACGGCTGGGCGGGTACCCTGCCTTTGATGATGCATAACAATAAGTAATGAGTAAGTAAGTAATTATAATATTAATAAAATGAAATAGATTAGGTACTTCTGCTAAGTAACTTTATTTTTGATCTTAATAAGTTAAGTAAATTATTTTCATTGGGTACCCGTAAAAAGTTTAGAGTAAAAGTAGCTGTGCCTTTAAATAGTATCACAGAAATAAACATAATAATCTCAAAAAAATATGAAACTTTCTCTAACCCATTTCTTTTTAATAAAATCAATACTGTTACTAAGAGTTTTTTTCGGATACTATAGCAGTTTATATCAACATAAAACTATTAAGTTTATTGGCAAAACTTATGTGGTTCTAATGAACATGTTAGAAGCTTCTGTGCACATTTATTTTAATGTAAAATTTGATCATGAATCTTTTTTTCTTAGTGTATTTGGGATAATGATTGATAGCGCTATTGTTATAGAAAGGTTTGTGTATCTATTTGTGTCACTTTTCTACGAAGATCGTGACATTTTTAAATATTGTCAGAATATCAGCATCATAGACGGAAGACGCAACTTACGTGTAATATTTGTCTCTTCGCGCAATGCTTGTATTATACTGTTAGTAACATTGTTTATGACAAGCATCTTTTTGTTTTACGCATGCCATATCAGATCTACGAAAACTTGTGTGGATATTGTATTTGTTTTAGATATTTATAGTAGATTATCTATTTGTTTACGCCACATGACTACAATAATAATATGCGAAGTATTTCGTTACTCAGTTAAATACTTACGAATCAATTTTATGAACAATTTTAATAATAGGGATGTTACTAATGTCGTTCTCATACATAAAACAAAAGCAAAATATATAGATCTTTACAATAATTTACAAAATGTTATGAAGCCTTATCGTAAATTTCTTTACGTAAGTATACTATTTACTTGATGCAATTTTCTTGACTATTGTAATCAATTGAGTTGAATGAAACAGCAATTGACATTGAAACAGTAATATAGAGTGGTGTAAGAAACAAATAAAAACAGACAGAAACTAAAATTACCTAGACTACTTAAAAACTAAAAGACATGATGACGGTCAATTTTATTGTATGCAACAGGCAAGAAAATGGGGATTGTCAAAATTATATCACATTGTTGCGAATCAAAAATAACAGTAATCTGCGAAAACAACGGTCAGATTTTACGCTAAATATGTAAGTTAGTAGCTAAGCTACTTACAAACCATCATAATTCACAATTAAAAACTAAGATGTGTTGCGGACCTTGCGGAGGTTGCGGACCTTGCGGAGGTTGCTGCGGTGGATGCGGCTGCCCTTGCATCACAATCTACACTTGCTGCACTAAGATCTGCTAATTGCTAAGCAAGAGCCTGTATGCGCCTAGGACGCGCAGGCAAGCCATGGGGCCTGCGGTGTCTGTGTGGGCGCAACATGCTTATTACTTTGTGTTGAAGTATACTTACGTGCCGTTCTGTGAGAATAAAATATATGCATAAGCGAAATTTTTTTTGCGGATTACTGTTATTCTTGATTCTCAACACTGTGATACAAGTTAGACAATTGGGGGTCAATTAAAGTTAAATATCAATTGACATTACTTAAACACTTTCAGGTGGTCTTCGGTACATTGTCATTTTGTAAGTTTTTAGCTCTGACATATGGCATATTATACTATATAGGATATGAGGTAATAGTTTTTAACTTATTATAATGGGTATTAGGTGGAGCAAAATTTTGCAAAACCTTGCTCTACAAAAATTTACCTACTTTTTAACATTATTATTTTACTTAAATAAAACAACGATGGCCTATTATTAAAACTATTAGTCAATTTTCAAATTTACAATAATTTAAGGATTGACTAAAAGTTTTGATCACCACTTTACTAGGTTTTTTTTGTTTCAGTACCTCAAACAGTTTTATCCATGGTTTATGCTTTATAGCCTTGAAGTCATGGTTGCGTTCATTCCGGCTCTTCTGATAGAAGCTTCTAAAAATGAACTTGAAATTTTACAACGCGCTATTGTAGACGTACTTTTAACTTACAAAGGTAAACTCGGGTCTTTACTACATGATTTATACAGCGTTAGGAGGTAATCCTTGACATTGTAGTGCCTGGGACATTGTTGAGATAGAATAGGCTTGTCCAGCACCTAAACCATCCTCTTTGCATAGCCGGTCATTTCCACAGGAAAGACAATGGTCAATACGTGTGGGGCTGACTAGCCGCGGGTTTCCGCACGATGTTTCTCTGTGTCCTATTTTGCTTAAAACCAGTATTTAAATTAAAACACAGTATTATTTACGTTTTTGATTTTGTTTTGGTTTTGTAAACAAACATATCAAATTTCGAAGGTACAAATTATGTTAACTGAAACGTACTTTTCAGATGAGAATGAACGCGAAGCAATATATGAAGCCATAAATTACTTTGATTATTGTGAGCCAAAGTGCATAATTTGGAACAATTTCGCATTAGAACTGTCTCTTTTCCTAGGTTTTATTAACCTTACTTTAGTATACTGTATTGCTTTGCTCCAATTTGATTACTAATTACCTGAACTTAATTGTAAACTATTCTTTGTGTTCAAATAAAAATGGTGATTTGTGAATGTACCAAGTTTATTTTTGATTTAATTTTATGACTCACATTTTTGAGTTTAAGTTATTTGTTCGTATATTTTTCTCCAACTTTAACAATCTTGCCGACTCAGATCGCGCCTATTTCGAGTAGCACCAATTGATGAGCACCTAATCTATTCCGCACAGCACAATATGTTTCGGATATAATGGTGACTTGTTTACCTCTAAGCCCAGGCGCGCACTAGGCAGCCAGGCTGCGCAGCCAGGCTGCGGCAGCCAGTAAAACATATGATGGCTGCCGCAGCCTGGCTGCCGCAGCCTGGCTGCCTAGTGCGCGGGCTCCTATACAACGTCATATGTTTTACTGGCTGCCGCAGCCTGGCTGCCTAGTGCGCGCCTGGACTAAAACGTTTAAAATACTAAGCAAAGCATATTGATATGCAATTAATAAATACAGTCAAAGTAGCTGTTCACATTTGTTTTAGTGTCAACTTTTATGAAAACAATTATTTTTGTCCAAATGTGTATATGAGTGACAGTTTAATTATAATAAAAGAAACTATAAGCAAATACATATATTATTATTACTTATATTTATTTGTGTCACTTTTCAGCGTAGATATTTTTTTTTTTAAATAATTTAAAAAAAATCTAACCTATCCTATACTGTCCCACTGCTGAGCGAAGGTCTCCCCCATCAGCTCCCAAATTTTGCGATCGCCAGCTTCATCCCACCAGTCTGCTCTAAATGCATTTTGATCATCAAGCCAGCGTCTTCGAGGCCTACCCCGGCGTCGCCATCCATCCTCAGGCACCCACTGTGTGACGATCTTAGCCCATCGATCGGTCTGGATGCATAATAAAAATATTAATTAAACATAATAAATGGTAGCCACAACTCAAGTCTCCTGTTTAAAAAAAGATAAAAAATGATTATTATATATAATAAATATTGAGACATGCCCTCCAGCGTATCTAACTATCCCGGAATTAAGATATGCAATATCTTTCCTCAGAAACTTAGTCCTCCTAATGTCCTGTTTTCTATGGTTGTTAAATAACTTAGTATTAAGGGTTTAGCCGTTTGTAATATGTAGATACTTCGAACGTGACTGTATGTTTGTTATATAGTCTTGCGCCTTTGAATGATCGAACTCTTTATTAAAATATGTACTAGCAGCATGTCTCGGCTTTGCACGGGTGTACTAATACTATAACCATCCAGTCAGTCCATTCTACACATCGGTGAAATAATTTTTGAAATCGGCTGAGTAGTTTCAGAGATTACCTTCGTCAAACAAACAAACAAAGAAACCAACATTACTTCTTCATAATATTAGTCATTTCTCATGGACGGACGGACGGACAGACCAAAACTATAAGAGTCTCTTTTGTACTTCGAAACCCTAAATATTATGAATAAAACAATTGAACGACGATTAAAATAGTTCCGTTTTTACCCTTTACGGAACCCTAAAACAAAGTTTTTAATTATTTCACTCTACAGCAACAAAACTAATCAAATTATAAAAGATTAATTGATTCTTCAGACCGGCTTTAATAAAAAAGACTACATGAGTACTTACAAGTAATATTTGTTGATTAGTACACGTCGTGTCAAACAATAACAGTAACATGAAACACTTTGTAACACGTTTTTCAATAAAACCAATAATGGCAATAAGAATTCTTCTTGGGTACTATAACAACTTATATCCTACTAAAATTTTCAAGGTATTAGGCAAAGTGTTAGCTATCTTTATCAATTTACTTAACTTTGCTGTGAAAATATGTTTCAGTGTAATTCTTTTTAGTTACAGAAGTTATTTTTTACATATACTTATGATAGAAATCTTTCATATTATTGAAGACACTGCTTATTTAGTTGGAACACTTTTATATGAAGATCGAGATTTCTATAAATATTGTAAGAACATCAACATTATAGATGGTAGCCGCAACTTACGCGCATTTGATGTCTCTAGTCGTAATACTTATATTATACTTTCGGTATCGATATTTCTAACATGTATCAGTTTGATTTACGCATGTCACTTCAGAGAAGAAGACACGGTTCTGGACATAGTGGCTAGTTTTGATGTTTTTAATAGAATTTCGATTTGTTTTCGGCACATGATATACATAATTACATTTGAATTATTTTGTTCACGGATAAAAAAACTACGAATCAATTTCGAGAGGTGTTATAATCGGGGAGGGATAAATAGAGCTCTCTTGAAAGAGACTGTTGCAAAATATCGGGACCTTAACAATAATTTACAACAGTTTATGCGGCCTAATCGCAAATTACTCCATGTAAGTAGCCTTAATTAATATAACACAACATAATACCTACACTTACTTCTCTGTAAGTTAATATTTTACCAATGCTTAAATTGTGCCAGTCTCAATGATCTATCTATCTTTAGTTTTGCTTACTGTGGTTAGGTTTGACTATTCAGTAACTGAGTATTTAAACATTTTCAGATCATCACTGTCATTATATCTTTTTCTAAGTTGCTGGTTCTGTCCTGTGGCATTATATTCGAAGTAGGCGATGATGGTAGTAAGGTAATAATTATTATTACTTATTGTTTCGTTTAAAAACTTTTATTACCAGCTTTTGACCTCTTGGTGTTGCCTTCGTTATAATGGATTTAGAGCCAGTAAAAAAACCATGTTGGCCAAGTGGAATGGTACTTCGACTTTTGTTCCGATGGTCGTGGGATTGATCCGGCCGTGCATCAGTGAACTTTTCGTGTCGAAAAGTGTAAATGCGTTTTAACAGGATACTGTTCTAAACCTGTGATTAACATACATACATGCATATAATCACGCCTCTTTCCCATATCATGATGGCGGAATGGCTGTTTCAAATCCACCCCCATGATTTGGGTATCAATTGTTTTGTAATTTTTAGTGCGTGCTAAAAGCGTGTTTTTTAGTTTTTTCAACTATTTTTTATTATTAATTGCATGTTTTTTTCAGTTTGTTATACTATCTCTTCCGTGGTATGCCATGTTCAGCTTAGAAGCCTTGATTGTGATCATTCCGGCCATACTGATAGAAGCTTCTAAAACTGAAATAGGAAGTCTTCAACGCACGTTAGCAAACGCACTCATAACTTGCAAAGGTAAAAACATGTTTGCTGAATCTAAATTTATGTTGAAAATTAATTATTTCACAATAATGAAATGAAATAAAATGAAATGAAATGAAAATACTTTATTGTACACAGAATAAAGGAACTTATACATTAAAAATCCTTAAAAAATTGTACAATGGGGATTGTATAATGTAAAATGCTTAGCCATAATTATACATTTTGGTTCGTTCGTTCGTATGAACTAGTGGCCAACTCTGGTGCCGAAGTTTTTAGGCTTCGCTCATACTTTTTTTATAAAATTTGGCCCCTATCTTACTTGGCAGAACAACCTTTCTTATCTACATTAATATTATAAAGATGTAAGATTTGTTTGTTTTTTGTTTGTTTATAACTAATAGGCTCCGAAACTACTGGACCGATTTATAAAATTCTTTCACCGAATGAAAGCTACACTATCAGGGCATAAACTATATTTTATTCCGGTAGTTTCTTTAGTACACCCGTGCAAAGCCGGGACGTGTTGCTAGTGTTTCATACTCTAGTATAAACGCGGTAAAACGCGTTACTCCTTCACACTCAACAGCTAGACGGATTTTAATGAAATTTGGCTATACTTTGATCCCGGTATTCTCACAGAAACGGGAACTATTCACCGTGGGTAAAACTGCGGGCACAGCTAGTTTTAAATACATGTGTAATCTATTTTATCATTTATTTGGTTATTCAAAAAAATCTAATAAGGTAACATTTTTTAAATATTATAAAATAATTCTGATAAAGTGTCATTTTTTTAAGCTATTGCATAGCTTCTATCACGGGCCTTGGCGTGGACACCGAATCCAGAAATTCCGTAACGAAATCACCTAACGCTAGTTCAGCAACTCTCCACTAGGTGGCATGCAATAGCTTTACCGCGGCAGTCTCCGAGTGCCACACGTCTTTTTTAATATCATTTCAAAATCAAAATTATGTACAAAGCTACTTTATTTAATTTTCCAGAAAACAATGAACGCAAGGCGATATATGAAGCCATCAATTATTTCGATGTTTGTGAGCCGAATTGCATATTTTGGAATAAATTCACATTGAATTTGGGACTCTATCTAGGGTTCATTCATCTTACTTTAACGTACTGCATTTCATTATTGCAATTTGTTTACTAAATAAACGATAAAGTATTTTTTGAAATTTAAACTTTTATTTTGCATCTAGTCTAAAGTCTGATAATAATTATTTTTACTTTATTGTCATTGGACAGATTGTTGTTAATTTGTTCAGATTTTACTTGTTGAAACTCACTTTGATAAGACACAATCGATAGGTATCTATTGATTGTGTCAAGAAAAGTAAACATTTATAGGTATTGATTTTTTTAGAATATATGAAATTAGGTACCGATTCGCATTGCAGCGAGTGTGCACGATTACGCAGCTCATTTTAGCTAGGGTTAATTTGTTTGAAAACGTATCGTATAACATGCGCAGCGTGTGCGTAGATTGTTGACACAGTCACGTAAATTTTCGCAAAGCTTGACGTACTTGTTTTTTCGTGCATAGCAGTGGATTCGCTTTTTAATATTGTGCGAAGCCGGATTGGTCAGAAAAAACGTAAAAGAAACTTGGGCAAAACTTTATCTTTACTGAAAGTAGGTAGTTATCGTTGTTTTACACAGTCACCAAAATCTTGATGATACCTCCTGTTTGTAAATTCCAATGCATAATATTTGAAAGAAAATATATCGCTAGCAAAGGCGATAACTTACAATTGAAAAGAAATGGGAAAGAAGACAACATAAAGAGAATAAACTTCTGATATTGAAATCCACACAAGTTTTTGAAAGAAAATATGAATAAATAAATATCCTTGAACATTTCACACAACGTCATCTAGTCCCAAGCTAAGCAATTTAATGCTTGTGTTATGGTAACCAGATGACTGACGTAATACTTAGATACTTACGAAAGAAACTTACATTCAAGCCATTTATTATTGAGTGAAATGAAATTAAAATATTAGCGGTGTACCTACATACTCTGTTCAGAGTTTATAGACATTTTTAAATTTTAAGATTGTCTCATTGTCATGAGTAAGAGGAATTAATATTCACGCGCGGGGAAAGAGATGGATTTTTAGTAAATCTGTAAATCTATAAATTAGAACAGGTAAGTACAGGCAATTTCGGCAGTTCCGCTTTTTATATATTTGATAAAACGTGGCAAAATAACTGCGGTTCAACGATTAAAGGATCCTGCGTACTGAACAACCACAACCACAACCCAACCACGATTTTGGTCGCAGAAGCCACGGCCGAGGCTGCTGTCAAGTTTGAGTACAAACTATACGTAAGATAGCTGCAACGACCAGTCGTACTAGCCCAGCGCATGCGACCAGTGGTCGTTGAGGCCAAGTGCTCTACGTTCAAATGGTTAAGATAAGTTTGATCGTAAAGGCTAAAAATCGTAGCCAGCTAGTGCGTGATGTCCCTAAGGTTTAACTATGACGACCTATGGACGTGATACGGATGTCATAGTTCAAATGGAATAACATAAAGACTACTTCTTGTCCAAGTAGGTCTCATGAAAACCAAGCCACAGATGAGTAAGCGAGTGGAAAATATTTTTCGATTTCCAGAAGCTATTAATATAGCTTTCACAACATTGACAACCATAATCAAAATAGAACTTCTATGAACATTATAATGAAAACCAATAAAATTGATTGCTTGGAGGATATACTTTCTTCATACTTAAAATAATTACAAATTTGAATTAGGAATCCATATATTTTTAAAAGGAGAAACTGACTTACTCATTGACTTGTTAATTTTTATATTTATTATTTACTTATATCGTAAAATTGGGATTTAGTGTGCGTTCAAGTAGTTTTTTTTCCTATTCATTATTTTTTAAAACGAAGAAAACATTGTCTACTTACTTATTCTGTCACCAGAGCAGACCACTAAAAGTGGAATCAGGCGGCTCATTTTTCGTTAATAAATATTTGTAATTTTTTTGTCTACCTATAATATGAAACGTCTGAACACAAAATGAATGCGCCATAAAGCGTCTTATTCCATCTTAATGGCTGGTTCGGACTAGGCTTGTAATTAAGTAGGGGAGTAATTTAGTGGCTAAATGTGTGCGAACCACAAAATTTTTGTCAAGTAGAGTAATTCAACCACTAAAGTTCTTGCTACTCAACTAAATTACTAAAATAGTCAGATAGAGCTATAGAGCCACAAGTGTTGCTTTTTTTGTTAAGAATTTAGTGTCGAGAGGTTTCTGGTGTTTTAAAATTAAAAGTACCTATACAATGCTTATACCTAAGTGATAATTCAGTCTGTATCAAACAAGGCACATGCGGACGCGATTGCTAGTGAAACTAGCGACAAATGAAAATTAATCAAATAATTTTCAAGTAACAGTTGATTTGTGTAATATTTCAAAAAACGTGTCATGAATTATTTTAAATTAAAATATTTTTCGATAAAACCAATTCTGTTGCTCAGACTATTTTTTGGATATTATAATAATGTTTCTATTACAAATTTATTACAATTAATAGGAAAGGTGTTCGTGGTTTTAATAAATGTAGCTATTGTAGCTGTACACATTACTTTCGATGTTGACGTTTATTTTGATACCCGAATAAATCCCTTTGTTATTGTAATTGACATGCTTAATATTTCAGAGAATATTTTGTATTTGTTGTTATCAATTTTCGATGGAGAAAGAGATTTTTTTAAATATTGTAAAACAATTAACATTATAGATGGTAAACCCTATTTACTTGCAATGGATACCGCGTGTCGTAATGCCTACATTATACTGACAGTGTTGCTATTTACATCAAGTGCTTGTTTATTTTTTTGTTGTCAAGTAAGAGTTAACAAGCATTGCTTAGATATTGTCTTCATTTTTGATATTATCAGTAGAATTTCAATGTGTTTCCGGTACATGACTTTTATAATCGTATGCGAATTATTTCGTAGTCAAGTAAAACAAATTCGAATTAATTTTAAAAACAGTTGCTACTGTCAAGAAATTATATTTCATACTATACTTTGTAAAACTTATTTAAAATATAGAGATTTTTACAATAATTTACAACAATATATGCAGCTTCGATTGAACATTGTTTATGTAAGTGGCGTTGTTTATTGTAAAGATTTTATTGCTACAAAAAATATTATTCTTTGCAAACAAAGGGTATATTTGTTTTCAGATCATATCTGTGATGATATCTTTTATGAGATTGCTATTAATGGCTATTGGCTTAATCTGCTACGCTGGCGACCAAGACAAAAGAGTACGTAACAGTAGATATGCTATACACGGTAAGAAAGGCAACTTTTCGATACATGATTGATCTCGCGAACGTCAGCGAGTGCGATAATAGTTCGAATGCATCGAAGGGCCTTTCTTCCGAGTTAAGCACTCTGCTTTTAATTACGGATATGAGGAAATTATAAGAAAATACTACACACACGAAAATTTGCTGTCGGGTTTTTTTTTAATCAACTAGCATAATATTGACTAAACAAAGAATAGCTGAGTTTCTGTTCTGCTTTAAAAAAAATACTGACGTGTAGAGATGCCCTTAAAAGCACAGAATAAAGATGGAAAAACATAAAGGATGCTAAAAGTATTAAGCATTCTACCAGTATTTTTTTTATAATTCATAATATTGTGCTAGATAGAGAACGAGATAGCAAAGTATCTCTGCTCTAGTCAGTCATTTAGCTTTCGTCATTCTGATTGTTTGCACATTAAATAAAACCTGTGACTACCTTCTCAATAAAAAAACTGGAAAATTATGAACAAGTAAAAAAAAAAAGATGTTCCAAAAAACTGTGCTTTAGAATCCCGTCGAAGCCCAAAACTTTCCTTCCTTCCACTCGACACCACCAAAACGACACCATCGGTGGTGTCGTATCACTAGTCCATACGACACCACCGACTAATAGTGAGGTTACCTACATACAAAGTTGTTGATATGAAAACTTCAATTATGTTCAAGCAGTTTTATTAATGAGGTTCTGGACATCACTAGGGTGGTGTCGTATGGACTAGTGATTCCATACGACACCACCGATGGTGTCGTTTTGGTGGTGTCGAGTGGAAGGAAGGAAAACTTTTAGTAAGATTTTTCATTTATAAAATTAAATGTGCTTTAGAAATTTGAATATAAGTTTTAGTTTTTACTTTCTGAGGTGTATGTATTGTTCGTGAAATTTTGTATGTTGCAAACTGACGCATTTGCATTTCATTGTTTATATGAACAAAGTCTTTGTTATAGTATTTGTTGGAGCTGTTACCATGGGTGATAACGTATTTTGTGGAAGTAACTTTTGCTTTCATTCCGGCTTTTCTAATAGAAGCTTCTAGAAACGAAGTGGAAGATTTAAAATGTGCTGTTGCAGACAAACTTTTATCTGTTACAGGTAAGTACAGTGAATCTAGGTTAGAAATTTATTTATCTTTTGGATGCACAATACAAATCCTATAAACAAACGCACAGAAGAAAAAGAAACAAAATATGAATAACAGAGTTATTGTGCATCACAGCAGCAAAGGTCTCGACTCAGCATTATGCCGTGCTACTGAGAAGTGGTAAAGGCGCTGGTATTCTGTCGAAACCTTCATGCTCACTAGACCCTGTGAAATTATTTGTGTGCTTAGCAGTAAGCGTTAGTTTAAGCGTTGCTGCCTCCAAACAGTATAGGTAGTATAGGTTTTATTTTCGACTGTTAGCTCGCTAGAAACGCAACATTGCGGGTTTGTTTCCACTGCGGGAACAAACTAATCGTTAAGAAACCTTCAATCCACAGCGATCAAGTGAAGCAGATTGAGTTAAGGAAATTAGAAAACCGTCACAAAAACGTAAGGCAGAGCGGCTGATAGATGGCGCTGTATTTCCTAGATAGAAGAAGCTTCTGTCGTAATGTTTTTTTTTTTTAATGTTTATTTATGAAAGGTGTGAGTGCTGAGATCACATCTGATAGAGGGAAATAGAAGAAAAACACGTTGTGCCGACCCCACATAGGCAAAAAGGGCAGGAAGAAGAAAAAATATTACTTAGTACTTAATACTTACTTAGATATTTTTGTTTCAGATAAAAACGTACGTCGTTCTTCATATGAAGTCATAGCCTACCTTTATGTTTGTCAGCCAAAATGCGTCATTTGGAACGATTTTTCTTTGAACGCAAAACTTTATCTTTGTTTCGTCAATCTTACTGTAACATATTTTATTTCTATATTACAGTTTGCCTTTTAAAATAACTCATACACTTGTAACTGTCATGACTTCATGGTCAACATTGTTAGAACCATAGATATAATATTAAGTATCAAATATTGTTTTTGAGAGAAGAATTTTATACAGAAACTTAAATAATACAATGTTTAATATTACTTTAATTGAATTGACTTCGACAGGTAAAAAAATAGCATTAAGTAAATAGTTTACTTAATTCGTTGTATAAATTAGCAATACTTTGTTTTACTCGCGTTGATACATAAAATGTTCGATTACCTGAATCGTTCGATAGATACCTATATTGTGGCCGCCAGGAGGCGTACATTGACGTCTTATTTAGCAATTCAGTTTAGGTTCTGACTGTCAAACCTTTACGTCAGCGCCTTAGTTTACGTCAAAAGTAGTTCGTAGTAGGACCTAAACTGAATCGCTATTAACGGTCGTGGTAAGCCGGCAGGACTGGTATTTTTATTTTGTATGTGCTGTGACCTGTGCTGTGACCCACCTATTTAAATCTGTGTTAATGTCCAGAACTAGTCATCGATGGTGAAAATATAGCCGATTTCAAAAATTCTTTCAACGATGCGGTGTATAGAATGTCGAGAATGTCGGACTGTCGGAATGGTTATAAGCTATATTTAATCCCGGTAGTTCCATTAGTAACCCCTGTAAACGCAGGACGTGCTGCTAGTTATCTTATATTATGATAATAATAATAAATAATGTAAAGTGGACTAAGAAGAATGATTGGACATCTGATACGACATGACAGCTAATATAAGACATTATAGAAGGAAAACCAGTAAGGGGAAGACTGAGAATCATGAGTCAAATTAAAGAAAAGTTGCTGTCATGTCATATCAAAAAGTAAAGGAGATTTAATTGAAGCATTAGAGAGAAGTCTATGGGGGAAATTGCATCATTAGGTACACCGACAAGAGCTAAGCTCTTAAGACTTATATTATTATAGATTAAGAAGAGCAAACTACATCTAAGTAAACAACACCGCAAAGTGCCTTAGAAATATTATATAGCAATAGCAGTCTTGTAAAAAAAATCTCAAAATTAAGAAAGTTTTGTTTTCTAAAACAGAATTGATATATGTTTTTAAGTAGGTACTAATTAACATGACATTTTCACAACTCTAATGTTTATGTTCTACCTACCTGAATATTTTATTTAGTTGTAGTATATTTCTTTATTTTCAAGTGTTAATAAAATAAAATAAAGAGATTCAATAACTCTTATATTTACTATCTTTAAAATTATATATGTATGCAAAGGTTTTGTTATTCTACACAAGTTTTAGTGATTTTCATTAAGTGAAATGTAAATTTCTTTTGAGAAATAAAGTTCTTTAACCATATTTTGCAAGTGTGAATTTAATTTAGAATAGGAACGGACTGGGGAATATAACTATTTGGTGTGAATGATGATTGTTAGGTGTCATTTATATAGTCCTCAATTTTAATGGCTGAACAATCGAACATTAGCTGGTCTGATTTTGCTCAAACAATAGTCACTTTGAATAATATAACAATTACAGGTACGTTACTTATTTTTCAAAAAATAAGGCCATCTCTAATGTCTTTGAACCTTATCAACGTAGAATTTATAACGCTTCGTCTGTACTAATACTACAAACAGGTACAGTTTGATTTGTTTATTTGTTTGTTTACGGAGGTAGGTAATCGCCGAAATTACCCAGCCGATTTTGTATTATAATCAGAATAGACTTTCGAGATGGTTAAATGCTATATTTTAGTTTCTTTAGGATACCCATGCAAAGCCGAGACATGCTGCAAGTAAGAATTTTTTTTTTCATTTGGAATATTTTTTTCATTTCTTTTTAGAATTGTATATTGTTTGTTAGCATTTTTTTTTTCAAAAAAAATGATTACCACGCAAAGCCATTAACAACAAAAAAAATGTGCTAAATACTGATATAGGACCGAATTTATAAAAATAGAGACGTGTTGAGTTGACATTTTCGTGTTGGACTTGCCTATGACCGCAGAACGTCACTCAACCATCAATGGTCTCTCAAGAGCATCAAGCAACTGCTTACCTACTGCAATACTGTCTACTTGAATGACGGTCAAGTTCTACTCGGTTGCGCGGGCGCAGCTAGTCGAGTGTTAGCCGTTCACCAGTCAGTTGTGTCACCTTGCATATAGTGTTAAATTACGTGAATGGGCCACAAAAATAATTGTAGAGCTGCTAAAAAAATTACGACTTTAGTAATAACTGTAAGTATTGAAACTGAAAAATAACATTATTACCCAAAATTATTTTATAAACAATATTTATATGAGTAAAACAAAATATAAGTAGGTAATTGTTTATTATGTACAGAATATGGTAAACCGATTCAAAACTGTTGTTCAAGAAATTCCACTCTAAATTTAGAAGTGTTCTTTCAAGTAGGTTTCTGTATAGTTTACTATCTATGGGTACCCACAATTTCTTGAAAGAATGTAAGATAATGGTCTCAATTAAACAGATATTTTTAATGCATTTTATCGAATATCTTTTGAGAGCACGCTGATGTATTTTTAGTACTTAAAGTAAATACAAAATTTCATTTTTTTTTATTCGTTTCAATATATATTATGTTGTTATTTAAAAAAATAATGGAACATGTGAATTAATTAGCATACATTTCAGTTTTACGCTTAGGTACCGTGGTAAATTACAACTGCAATGTTGCAAAATAAATTCCTTAATACATTGTGCATACCACAATCTATACTATAGATAAGTACTTATCGCCTGCCTAAAATGCACGAGGTTGCGGTTTCGATCCCCGCTGCAGGACAAAAATGTTTGTAAAATGTTCTGCTGATTTTTTTTTAGACCGATCTCTTTTTCTATGAACAGTAAGTATGTTGGCATATACCAAATAATGTATTTGGACACACCTCTGACTACCCCATTAGCCATATTCAAAGGATCTAAAGAATTAAGGTCTGAAAGAAATGTCTACCGCTCCTAGGATACAGTCGTAATAATATTTCATGTTTTTTTCATTTCAGTAAGTTGGTATGTCTGTACGATATAGGTATAGGTCTATCTATATCATATAGATCTATTATGTATAATTTTTGTTACACGTCTTGCCTTGCCTTCATGAGAATCATAATAATTTGATGAACGTCTTTCTCATTGTTCTACCTTCAGTTCCTTCACACAACACAACACATCTTTACTTTAAACTTCATATTTAACTAAGATTTATTTATACAACGATGGTTTTCTATCTCTACGTGTTATTCGATCTCGGCTTATAACTCGAAAACAGCTAGACCGATTTTCATGGTTTTTGATTTGCTGGATTTGTTTCGGTAAAGAATGTGAGAGATTTTTTTAAAATATTATACAAAATACATAATGTAAAGTAAAAGAAAGACACATTTTAGTGTACAAAATGCTCACACCATTTACAGTAAAATCGAGTGGTTTTAATCATTCATTTTGGTATAACGACATTTGTCGAAATAAAAATAACTATAACTTATCCAATTCTAAATTACACAAACCAATAATGGTCGATAAGTAAGTATCTATCGGTTCATAGAGTTACAGTGACAAGAACATTTCATAAAGCCTTGATATGAAACGTGAACAAGGTCCTAGACTACCTAATCGATAGTTATTGCCGTTCTTGTACAATACACGCAGTATCATGACTGTGAACCTTATTGTAAAGTGAAGTGTTAATAAATTTCTCGTTAAAGACAGGATAAAATTGGATGCTGCTAATAACTTAACATACATGCATACATACATATTATAACAACCCTTTCCCATAGGGGTAGGCCTCTGCCTACAAAAGAGGTGTGTCAGAATCGTAGCAAGTGGAGGTCCGTGGTAGAGACCACACACCTCTTTTGCCATTCACTCTTATTATCTACATCATTCTTACACGTTCGCCGGGTTAGTGTACTTTTGACCTGACCCTTTAGAAAAAGTTTAAATATTTTTATAAAAAACCCCATCGCTTTTTGGATTAGAAATGGTTACTTGTCTTATAAAATTCATCCATTGATGTAAAATGAAAGTGCGTACAATTTTTGTACGATTTCAGGCACCCTAACATAAGCATAATTAGTAAGCAATTGCTTAGGGGGCAAGAAATATTACGAGCGGGGGGGGTATAGGTTTGTTGGCCCATAGGGGAAGATTGTTATAAGCAGTGGGTCAGAAACTGACAATAAGGAAAATCATAATTTTATGAATCTTTACTGACAGAAATAGGAAGGTCTTTACTGACAGAAATAGGAAGGCCTTTCAAGTGAATGTCTTCTAAAAAGAATTACACACAACTATAAAACTAAGTAAAAATTAAAAAAATTGCAAGGTTTATAATATTTCAACACTGCAATTAATTTAGTAAAATACTCGTCTAGAAAGACTGGAAATCATAAATTTTGTATAATTTTTTTAATTTTAATTCATACTGCAATTATTTTTAACCTTCAATCATAAAGATAAATTTACACCAGCTATAAACTTATGCAGGCATTTTATCTAAAAGCTATGCAAATAAGGGAATTAGTTTCACTCTGAAAAAACTAACAATTAAAAAATAAATAAATAGAAATCCTTGGATATTTTACACAGCGTCTACTAGTCCCAAGCTAAGGAAATTAGTGCTTATAATTATGGTAACCATATGACATAATAGCAACATTAGTACAGTATGGCCACTAATTCTTTATAACCTTATTCTTTAAACAAAAAAACGAACTTTTACCAACTATAGCCAACCCATAAACATGCACTAGTACCGCCCTCGTGGTATTTGTCCGGATAATAATAAATAAATAATAAATAATAAATATCCTTGGACATTCCACACAACGTCATCTAGTCCCAAGCTAAGCAACTTAATGCTTGTGTTATGGTAACCAGATGACTGATATAATACTTAGATACGATTTTTTTTTTTTTTTTTTTTTTTTTTTTTGTAAATACATACATGTTATAGATAGAAAACACCCAAACACGGAACAAATATCTGCAGAACATACAAACATTTGTCCCGTAGCGGGGATCGAACCCGCAACCTCTTGCGTCTCAGCCGGGCGTTCACCCAACTGCGCCACAGAGGTCGTTTGACATAATAAGACATAATAAGCAGCCGATGCTTTATTCTAATTAACGCAAATTTTTCTTTCACTGTTTAAAGCTCGTGTTAATAGATATATTCGGATGTAGGAAAGTTCATTGATGCACGGCCGGATTCGATGCCACGACCTTGGGAATGAAAGTCGAAGTACTAATCCACTGGGCCAACACTGTACTTGTGATTTCTTACAACAAAGACTAAGCTTTTGGTTACAAGCCTGATTTCAATTAAGTATTTACTATCATAGTTTATCTTATCTTTTATAGGCCAGAGACAGCAATAGTTCATTGAACCGGCCGGAGGTATATTAATTAAGTATTTGTTGTTGAAACTAGTCGTATAAGTGATACCTAACAAAGTAATTAATTGACGTATTTTTATACAAACAACCACCTGAAATGGTTAGCACGTTCCCAAATATTTAAGAATTGTTTAATTACTTGAGTGTAAAAAAACTTCATCATAAAATATTAGTATTTACCCTAAGTAGGTTAAAAGTGATAAGTAGCATAATGCCCGAGAAGCACTTGCTTCTCGGGCATTATGCTATCTACTTATCATGTAAAGTATACACTTCTTAAAGTACTAGGTTCTATTCTTAAAAGACGTGTAGTAATTACTGCTTCCGTTAAATACAATGCAGATACTATTCACTAGCTTCTAGATAAGACGCGATGATAATGATACGGTGCCTAGGACAGGCAATTTACTCAAACAAAATGTAGGTAAACTTGAAAATAATAATCTACATGGTATGACTATTGAGAGAGTAACAAGGGGATTCATCTAGTCTAAAACCCGGTTCCTATAGCCAACTTACAGATGGCCATCGGACTTTCGCCAAAGCAACGTTGTTATCAGTCAAAAAGTTTCATACATTTTATGTTGTTATAACAAATTAGCTATGGTGATGGACCTACAGACATCCGTACGTTAAATATAGAATTCGGGCATAAGTCAACAAAGTAGGTGCACAGGTGGTAGGTATTCAATATCTATACTCATGCGTGTGTCGTGTTTCAAGCGGCGAATCATCATCGCTCAGTTACTTACTTAAGTTTTCAAAGAACAATAGTGTCTATCGCTTTGTCGTTGCGTTAATATTCTCCAAAAGAAAGTTTACATTTTTTGTTTTTTAATATTCAATTGGAAAGGTAGAAATCTGATTAAAGATATTAAAAGGCATTGATAATAAAACAATGATGAACACAAGAATGATCAATGAATCGATTGGATTTTTTTCGTGAAATAATTCCACAATTAAAATTAAAAAACTTTAACATTTCTTGAACCATCATGATGGTTTTACATACTTACTTACCTACTACATATTAATTAATTTAAAATCTTTGAGCACAATTAAATATTACCATAATTCCGTCATTAATGATTGGACTCGGCTAAATATCATGCTTTGGGTCAAGTTGAGCTAGTCGGTTGTGCAAATTTGAGCCACCACGTGGTTTTAGCAACCTGTGATCATTCAACTTCAATGTTTGCAATTTCAATGTAAGGACTAGCTTTGGTACCTACGCGGATTTTATCGCTAGTAAATAAATAATGCTTTTGTGAGATTTCTACTAGAAATTAAATTTGAAAGAAGATGAAGTCATGTTTTTTTTCAGCTTCGGAAATTTGAAATGAAAAAAAAATCTGTGATTTTCTAACTGAGTACACTTTTCCGTTGTGATAATTATAGATATGTGATAAAGAATAATTATCGTTATGAAATGTGTTCTCTCACCTCATTATTTTAAACTGTAATAAAGTTTCGTTAATTAAAATTAAGTATGCTTGAACATACTGCCATAATAAGGCATACAACGACTTCAACAAATGTGCTTCTAAGATTAATCAAACAGAACCTATAAACCTAAATAGTAAAGCGAAATCACATTATTTTTTATCTACCTAGCTACAATTTTTTTGTTATTTAAGTACCTATATTATCTGAGATTGAAATTACTCGGTAAGTTTAAGTTATCGTATAATTAATCAGTGATTTTAGTCATTCACATTCCTCTGTCCGAAGTCGGTTTTGTTTTGCAAGATTTTTCTCACGGCTTTGCCAATTAACCAGCGTTAGAGTAGGCAAAGAATTTAAATGTGTTACAACAGAGATGTTTAAAGAGACTTCTAGGTAATTTACCTGTTTCATAAATTGTTGCCTCGTAAGTAGAATAGATACTTACCTAACAATCTTTCCTTAAAAAAAATACTATCGCGACTTGGAAACATAATTAATAAATATTAACGGGACTTAATCGCGACGACGAGGTAAATCTTTCCTTAACTGCAACTGCATTATAATAAATCTTTGATATTATTTGCAAACTTCTCTTATAATGCAGTTATAAAACTGTTTAAGTATCTATAGAGTTATTTTTAGTTTCTGCTGTTTAAAATTGCACTGAAGAATTTAAAGTTAAAGTTTCATAACCTGCTACCATTGTTCGGCGTTTGTCGGCACATAAAAGTAATCTTCTAACATTTCTTCCTATCAACTAAAATTTCACATTTACCCCTATCTTACTCATGTGTAAAGTCAGAATTTACAGAGCATTATCTCAATTGACCTTGATTTAGATAAATCATGATAATAATATGATGTACAGATAAAAGTAAATAAGAGTTACTTAAGAAGTTGATAACGATGTTTAAAACACTCAAAAAAAATTCAAAATGGAATATTATAAATATATATATCTTAAGAGCCCAGCTCTTTGTGTAATGATGCAATTTATCAGAATAGAGATCCCTTTTTATACTTTTATGGCTATCGTGTTCCAATGCTCTGCAAATTTAAATATTATTTCTCGGATCTGCGTATTTTTTTAGTAAAGTAATTATAGAAGAATATTATGGAAATAGCTATCAGCCAAGTAAATACTTTATCACAAGCTCTTGAGGCTTGTGTTATGGAACTTTTCTACTTAACGCTAAATGATGCCGACTGAAATGTCCAGAATTATTATTTCCTATATTTTTCAATCTTTTGCACTTCAAGAATCTTTTGCACTTCAAGGCCAAACATTTTATATCACGGATGTTTTGGATTATACGGGATGACCTACAAACATCAAAACCAGATTTCCACAACAGCTATTTAATTATTAAAAATAAAACAGGCATTATCCTTATATTGTCAGCCTTATTTGTATTCAGAGGACGAGACAGGAAGTCTGTTTATATTTTGTGACCTCTGTTGTCACTGAAAAGGAGAGTGAGGAAAATAAGGATGTTTTGGAGGTAGTAAATATAATAATGTTATTATTGGTAAATATATTAATTATTCTTAAAATAGATAACTTGTCCTTGAAATTAGAACTTTCAATACTGCTAGTAACATTCACATTACGCTCTTGGTGTCGATTAAATTTTGTGCTGCAGCCATGAAGTATAAACGAAGGTAGAATATTAATTGATATTTAATTGGCCAAGGGAATCAGACATAGGTACTTAATTAGGTATTAAGTGCCTTTGCAAATTAGCCAATGGAAAATCGTTTGTTGCTATACGAGACGGTAGCGGCTGGGCTGACACGAATGTTTGCTACGTAAGAAACTAAACGTTCGCTACTATGTTTGAATATAAGTTAAAAAGGGCATAGTTTAGCAAATAATAGTAGTAAAAACTACTGGGTTTATTTCTGAGGCATGTGCGTCGTAAACATTTTCTTGCAACAAACAAAATATTCGATGCGAATATTCACTTCTATTAGTTAACTATCATGTTAGTTAACAACTCAAAACAAAAATACGGATGATCAATTTGAATTTTGTATCATAAATTATGTACTCTATGAGAGTATCAACATAACAAGGCTTGCTACATTTTTTTATATTTAGTAGAGTTTGGAGCAACCCAAGCCCTTTCCATATCAACATTGTTCAGGCATTAAGTTCCACTGAATGTTGTAAAACATTACCCTCTGAGACTCTTTCCGTAATATTACCCAGTAACTATTTAAAAGCCTAATTTAAGAGATAACTAAATGGTTTTAGATTGTCTCGCTATATAACTCTAAGGCTGTTGAACTGTAAATCTTTACGATTGAGCAAGCGACCTCGACATATCAACTTTGATATTGACCTTGCTAATAATAAATGTAGTTTAAATAATAAACTTTAAAACGCTGAGTTTATTTTATTGTGTTGTTAGTGTTGATACAAAATGTTGTAATGTGCAGTACTGATGGTATTATTGTTTTTTTATATGAGTTATTGAGAGCGAAGTTGAATGAAATTTAGTACCATGATAGCTATACACATAGGCTAATTTTAATCCCGGTATTCAAATAGACGAGAACTATTCACCACGGGTAACACTATGGGCACATCTAGTATTTTATATTTTGATAATTTTTGTTTTTTCTTAATAAAAGTCCCTTGGTTGCTTACATAATTCAGACCTTTCATAACTGTAACAGACTATGTTTTCCTTTCACCAATTTTATTGTGTAATACATGATTTTTTGTAATTGTCTTGTACGATCAGATTTAAAGTAAGTACCTACTTATTGAAATTTCTTGGACTAAATGAATTCTAATTCACCCAAAATCTATTGATTTTATTTTTCAACCCACTGTGTAGGGTTCTTACTCAAAGCTATTGAAAATCCTGACTTATATTTTTTGTTTGACCCGGGGATTTACTAGGACATTTGGCAGACCACTTGCCAGATCAATGAAAGACATAGTTGCCGTGCAAGGTAAGACCTGGATGCAAAAGGCCCAGGATAGAGCGAAAGCAACTACTGAGCATAGCCTCTTTCTCTAACAGCTGAAAGCTCTAAAAGCTGCTAATAAAGATGATGGTCAATTTGTTTCATCGACCTGCTTTATACTGATATCCATTTTCTTAGAATACAAAACCTACATATTTTACGCAATCCTTGGCTAAAATTATCATAACTGATTCTCGTGATAATTGGATGTAAGAGTTCTCTTGCAAAAAAGCTGTGCAATTTTATTATCGACTGTCTTGGCAACAAACACGCAACTTATATTATTGATTCTTAACTTACAAAAATCACCTTTTAAAATCCTCAGGTTGTTTTTCGTAAAACTATACAGAGACATTTTAATAATCATGTTATTATGGAAAATTTGTTTTTTGGTTTTATGTTCATTGTATTATTTTGTACCTATATTTGTTTTTGTGTTTGCGTTCATTATTTATGAGTTCATTACTTGGTAGATTTAATATTACCTTTTATGAAATATTATTATCTTTTTATTTTAACGTAAGACTTAAAAAATCCCGGTCCTTTGAAATTCACTTGTGTACTCATAACACAAATTCTACCTTGCTATAGACAGTCTTATAATCTAGGTGACTCTATTGCCTACTCTGTGTGTTTATACTGTTTTAAAACATCTAAGTACCTAATGAGTCAACATCTTCATGTGCCGTATCTGAACTTCAAGTTAATCTTCAACATGGTCTTATCTTCTATAATATTAACGATAAGTATATACTGCGCGTTTATTTTAGTAAATGTTACATCTTGTTATTAAATGGATCAAACTTCCTCTTATAAAGATAATACTTATCTTGAAGTGTATTGACATTGTTACTTACTGCGAAAGAAACAGCATCTCAAGTACGGCGTTGACTTTCCTAGAAATACCTAATAATTGTAGATATTTCTTTAGAAAAGTTATCAATTTGACTGCTTAGGTAAATACGAGTACAAGGCACAGAAAAAGAAATGCAAAGTAAATTATGTAATGAAACACTTTGCCTTGCCTTTGCTTTGCCTGCTTGTGTTTTTAAAAAAAGCAAAAAAACTTTCACGTAACTACACTTCCGTATTTTGAAGGCATGTAAACTGTCAGTGCTAGTGATGATGTTATTTGATATTTGTCCTTACAAATCTGACAAATCAGAACGTATGGCCCGGCCGTGTCCCGGACGGGACCCGGATGAGGCACAGCACGGTGTAGCGTGAATCAATCTTTATAATTATACTTATTCTACTATATATCTTTGTATAATGTTAAATTCTTTTTACAGGTAATCAAATAAAAACATCATCACAATGATACCAAGATGGAAAAAGACACTGTCAAAACGTAAGTCAATACTAATTTGTATTATAGAATTTCAATTAGATACTTAGACATTCAGTTTTAAATTTTGAATCATGTTGACCTAGTGTCGACTTTTCATTACAAGGCTGTGTTGGTATTACGATAATGTAATTAGTAACTAAATATAAACTAAGTACCTAATTTATTTTTAAAATGTTGATGATTGTTCGGTAAATGTACAAAATTTTAATACATTGTAAAATAGGATTCAACAATTCATGTAAAAATAATAAAGTAAATTTCGATGATACTTGTAGTTATACTAAATATTATTGAGACTAAATCGCGTTTTGAAATCATCGTAAAAAGTTGTCTAACATTTCGCCGGACATTCAGTGGTAAGTGTGATGTGTCGCATCCCTAGTACTTCACAGAACACAATTACTCCTAGCGGAACCCTAGTAGTAGTTTTGTGTTGACTGATTGAGGGTAGTCAGAAACCTCGTCAGTCGAAGATGCGAGCGGGTGCAGTCTACTCGTGACCACGGTGACTGTAACGTCATCGAAACGTTGAAGTAAATAGAACGATTTCAATACGCGATTGAGTCCCGATAATATTTATAAATAATTATGTTTCCAAGTCGCGATAGTTTAAAAAGTATGATATACTTACTTGTAAGTGAGGAATTTTCCATTGTGCTAATTATATTCATTTGTAAAATATAGACGAAAACTAAGTCAAAACAACTGACACTGAGTGGCTTATTTTCTAATGTTAAAATTCAAGACAAAAAATTCTATGCAAGAGAAGATGCAAGAAACATTCAGTAGCAAAAGGTACAATAAAAACTTAACAAAAACTTAATTATAATATTCCTAACACGTTTTTCAATAACAACCTACACGATATCAGTCAAGTGCTCAAGTAACCAATATGTTTTTTTATACTTTCAAATAAGTTTTGATATAAAATAAGTATGACCTATTTATATTTTTTAAGTAACAAGCTTTTTTAACCGGAAGATAATTCAAATTCATATCACAAATTAATGTTTTTTTTTTCAAGTACTTATCAAGCTTTTACAAACCGAAAGGTGATTCAAATCAGACTCGACACACATCACAAATTAATAGAGTTTTTTTTAATACACACAGGCCCTTTCAAATCGAGAGAATGCCGTTCGGATTGCAATTCGCACCTTCTAGTGTATTTAATCAGACATTGTAAATAACTAATGACGTGAACTTTCTCCAGTGTTCATAATTCCCCAGCGGTATGTCCTGGGCATCATGGGTCTATTGGCGGTGTGCAATGCATACACTATGCGGGTGTGCCTCAACCTTGCTGTCACTCAGATGGTGTATGACAACAAGGGCTCGGACTCGCACTATGAGGACCCAGATGCATGTCCCGATGACAGCGAAATTTTAGTGAATGGAACTGTCAGTTTAAAACCGGTAAGAGTATATTACAGCACTTGCCTCTTGATTTTGCTTTTTTATACGAATAATACAATAGATTTGTATCAAATCTCATAACATGAAATAAATATATTGGTATTTTTTATTGAGCAGTAATAATAATTTATTGTGTATCTCTTTCCATACAAATTGCTGTTATTGTTGGTTTTAATACAAATAAAGAACATTGTTGGAAAATCATCAAAGTACCACTCAAACAATCATTGTGAGATAAAGATTTATGCTTCTATACAAAGTATTTGTTTTTTGCGACAAAGGTACTTCAGTCACATTGCGTCAAATATTGACCAATGGATTAGATCGTTTGATTATAAGGTTTAAACGATTCGCTCTGATTAACAGCAGACAGGTATTTCTATGTTCTATTCTATTATTAAAAGAATCGTGCATAATAGGAAACAGTATCGTAATTTGACTTGTTTTTGTGTGTAGGAATTATAGGTTCTCGTATGATGATGAATACACGCAGGATGTGTATATAAATAGGTGTATTTGTGATGACTTCTATAAATAATATTTATAAGTAGCAATATTATAATTATAGAGAAGGCATCATAAATATCTTATTTCCGTTAAAGTATAGCCACGGGCCACTTAGTTCAGTTGGTGGCTTTGCTACGTTGTTTGGTAGTGGGCTCGATTCCCACCTAGGACTAACAATCATGTGTAGGTACATATATTATTAATAACATTATATCAAAAAAGTAAGTAACAAAAACTATAGGTACAACAAATAAGTCATAGTAAGATTTAATTGCGAATGCGAGCCTGTTTATTGATTTTCGCAATTAAATCGGACTATGTAAAACTTAGTACAAACATCACTGTGAAGTCTTACATAAGATCTGGAGCCGTACCATGAGGTGTTAGCGATTCAGTTTAGGTTCTGCCTTACTGTCAAAACTTTACGTCAGCGCCTTACTTTTCGTCAAAACTAGTTCGTAGGTGGACCTAAACTGAATCGCAATAAACGGTCATGGTAAGCCCGTAGTCCATTTTATTTACTCAGTTGCAAGCGTATGCTAATTTACCTATGGAATTTTACCAAGTAGCTAGTGATGTGTCAAATTGCAATAATGTTTGAGCGTTCTGTGTCGGAAAATAATTTCAAGAGAATTTACCATTTTTGTATCGATAAATTTTTATGTTCAGTTTTAAAGAAATGAAAGACTTTTAGTAGGTATTTACTAATTAGTTATGTAAAATATTCAGAGTTAAGTCCATATCGCAACTATGAAGTCTGTTACTATTTAAAATATTTAACGTGCCGTATAAAATTAATACTTCACACTTCTATATCCTACTAATATTATAACTCAAAAGTTTGTGAGGATGTATGTGTGTTTGTTGCTCTTTCAAGCTCAATGGATCGCTGGACGGATTTGAATGTAATTTGTTACCATGATAGCTTATATCCTGGATTAACACGCAGGATACTTTTGATCCTGGTATTCCTACGGGAACGGGAACTCAGTCAGTATATCCTACATAATAATTAGTAAATTCTTTCTCCTATCTCCATACACCATTAGTCGTAACACCGAAACAACGTTATTAAATTTGCTTGAACTTCCTATCTTTCAGCACGCAATATTCGACTGGTCCGAATCCACCCAAGGTCTGATCTTGAGTGGTTTCTATTACGGATATGCGATAACTCACATCCCTGGAGGTTACTTGGCTGAGAGGTATGGAGGAAAGTGGACCCTGGGGATTGGACTGTTGAGTACCGCGGTGTTCACTCTACTCACTCCTGTGGTTGTGAAGGCCGGTGGTGCAACATGGCTGTTTATACTCCGAGTTCTGCAGGGTATGGGCGAGGTAAGTCTTCATTTCTTATACCTACAGCTCGTATAAGTTGGTATTAACAAGTGGGCAACTTTGGTGACGTAGTTTTTAGGCTGCCTAAGGCCTCCGTCGCGACTTATATCGATAGTTTTACCTGCCCTCCAAGGCGCGTTAAACTTAAATGGCACTTGCAGTGACCCACCTAAGTTGGGACCGCTTAAACTTCAAAGATCTTTAAAGAATGTTTTAAGGTTTACCGTGAGCATTTCAATATTCATACAAGCTATCGTCCATGGTTTTTTTATTAACATAGCATAAATAGGATGAGAAGATTTGAAAGTTATTTTTTTACTTTTACTAACAGAAATCTTTTTGTAACTTGGCTTTTATGATGGTGTCAGTCGGCTTATGGAGAGTTTTTCCAAAACAAATTACTAATCCAAAGTCAGTCGTGTATGATGCGTTTTAGTATTATTCATGTTTATTATGAAAATTATAAATTTTTCCCAGAGATAAGGTAAACTTATAAGAAATCTAGGTTTTTTATCATACGTATAAGGTAAATCAGACGATTGTAATATAATTATAATCAAAGTAGGTACTGAGAGAAAATCTTATTAACTTTTCTGTTTCTTAACGAGTACTTAACCGGAATGAATTTTTCGTAATGCTTTTAGCAAACGAATTTAAATTCATTAGTTCGTGGTATCTAACATTTTGTTTTAATGATTCATGATATTAACCTTAGGTTCAAACTTAGCTGTGATCCTAAAGAGACATAAATTATAGGTACTTCTAGGGCTCCTATTCTGAGTCTGCACTTAGAATTGATTATTCGCTCAAGTATTAATTTATTTGACAGTTTTCTATAAAAACTGATGAATCACCGCCTGAGACACAACTTACGCTTGATCTCTGAATAAGTTCTAACGGCTAGTCTCAAACTTATCTATCTCTGGCTTTGCTTACTATTGGTGGAAATCGTGTCCAATTTTCTATGGAAATAATGTCAAATATCTACCCACAGTAAGCTAAACCAAAGATAAATAGGTTATTGAGACTAGCGGTTAAACTTTCGTGCTAAATGACGCAACACAGACCAAAATATTATTTAAGTTTCAAAAGTTACGAAAGGAGCAAAAAATAGTATCATTATCATTAGTGGTTATGTAGCACATTTGATAAATTGGATGATTGTAGTTGTTCCTTTCACTATGAATTGGGTTTTTCTAGAGTAACTGTTGTGAGGATAAGTTTACTAACAATCACTGATAGTCTGACCTAGAATCCGACCGTAGATGAAAAGTAATCCATGTGATATTTCACGGCATAAACTAGAAATTCTAGAATTCAGCCAAATCCGTTTCATAGTTTTGCGTGAAATAGTAAAAGTACAAAATACATTCATTTACTCATCTGATCATCCATAAAAAATTTGGCTTTTATATATCAGTAAGAAAAATAATAACTTATTTATTTTATATTAACTATTTAACGGAAGATGTTATTTAGTTTATTATAAGGAAACAACAAAGGATAACAGGAAGCAGAAACATGTTTTAAAACTTGTTTATTATTAAAACAAACATTGATTCGCTATACCAGCATCGAATTGTAACTTGTCTATTTATAGTTATTTGCTTTTTATTTTTATAGTTTTAAACCAGACATAAGTAATAAGGGGGTTAAAAAGGCTGTTTTGAATATATCTGCTAGCAATTCATAAAGTGCATTAATTTCATGAATTGTTTAGAATTTACACAAAAATTTGGTATAATTGCTCAAATTGTTCTTTAACAGCAATCATCTCGCAAATTATTTCATTCTGGCGCTTAGAGGTTCCGTGGCCGAGTGTTAAGGCATTCCGGCTTAAGGACGATAGCTTGTGTTTGGGTTCGAATCTCGGCAAAGCCGAGTTAGAATTAGATTTATTTAAAGTTATGTCCCCTTGGAAGTTAGAGATACAAGTAAGTATATAAACAAGGTAAAAGCATTTTGATATTCAGCTGCATTTTCCTTATGTTAAAGGTAGTTCCCCTAATGAGATAATTATGCACTAAGGAACAATAGCTGTGAAGTAAAGATAAGTTCCCACTAAACCATTTTTTGAAAACACCTTTCAATAATTAATTTCATAAATAATAAACCTACCTACTTAAATTTTGTTAGGGTTTTGATTATTTTTTTGTTAGAAAGGATTTAATATTCCAAGGGTGGTATCAGAAAAGTTTTGAGGATTTAATGAGGAGCTTCGGAGTTATGAAAAGAAATGCACCTTGAGTCGTTTTAATAAAACTTTTATAGTATTTGTTTCAATTTGTCACTAGTCTTTTAAATATTTCAGGGTCCAACAATGCCAGCGCTGATGATAGTTCTAGCTCGATGGGTCCCCCCACACGAGCGGTCTCGTCAAGGAGCTCTAGTCTTCGGGGGTGCACAGATTGGAAACATCTTCGGATCTTTCATGTCTGGTTTCCTGATGGCTGGTGATGGAGACTGGGCAAATGTGTTCTACTTCTTCGGATGCTTTGGGATATTATGGTTCTTGGCTTGGGTAAGTGTGCTAAAATAAGTTTTCTTTATTTTTGATTATGTTTGAGGTGGTAGTCAAGGTTGGCCGTTTCGAGTAGCGACAACTTTCTCAGTGACGCAGATGAATAAAAAGCGGAAGCAAATTATTTAAAAGGAAATAAAAACATAATTGTTAACTTCGATTTTGGTAGTTAAATTTCCATATAATAATGAACAAATTGGATAAAAAAATAAATAATAATAAATATCTTTAACTGCCAGTTTCAATAACCTTCCTATCTCTGGTTTTGCTTACTGCGGGTAGATATTTGACATTACTTCCATACAAAATGTGTCAAATATCTACCGACAGTTAGCAAACTCGGAAATAGACACGTTATTGAGACTGGCAGTTAATGAATGATTGTAATCGTATACCATCGTTTTCAAAATAGTCAAGGGACTATCCTGGTCAACACGTTCATTATTTCGTTTCAGAGTCTTCTATGCTACAGCACTCCAAACACACATCCATACATATCAGATGAAGAACTGAAGTATCTGAACGAGACAGTGACAAGCGCTGATACCAAGAGAGTCAGAGATCCCGTGCCATGGAAGGCTATAGTCCGATCAGTTCCTGTCTGGGCTTTATTATTTGCTGCTGTAAGTTTTTAAAACCATCTTATAGGATTCCTCAGGGAACACCTATTTTGAGTTCAAGGATTAGTTAACAATATACCTGCAGTTTTATAAGCTAGGTGACTCTATTGCCTGTTCCAACGCAACTTGAGCTTGAAGAGCGCCTAAACTATTACGCGTATCCGTTTTGGTGCTCTTCATGCACTAGGTATGAGTGATCCATGCGTAAACATACCTTCTACCGTTCCCCTCGTCGATCTTTTTATGTGGCGCGACTTAAACCAAAATTTATGGACAACTCATTTAGTTCGGGTTTAAACTAAACTAGGTATTAAAACATTCGAAACTCGAACAATGAGTTGAGAGTAGTCAAAGTGTTTAATAAATAATCGATAGAAATTAGAAGGCAATTACGTTTTTTATTTTGTAAGTTATGATGTACTTATACGAGAATGACACGACCAACTGTTTAAAACTAGGTAACTTTTATATTTTCCTAGTTCACAAAAATTTAAAAATTTTGTTAAAAAAAATGTTACTCACTTCGTTTTATTATACTTAAACACATTCCGAGTTAAAATTGTAAAGTAATATAACAAAGCATTGATAAGGAGGTAAACACAGGTGTAGTTAAAATAAGAAATTATTTACGCTATAAGTTGATATCTACCTAACCGCACGTGATGTTTTACAAAGAAAAAACGAATGGTAGGTACATGATTGAATCTAGAAAACACTTAGGCTTTTGGTATCTGACAAAAGCTGAAAGGGCTAGTCAGAAGACGTTTAATTTTTTGCTAATTTTATAAGTGGCGGGTATTTCTTGATGCTAGCCTTTTACTAGTCTGAAAACTAAGAAGCTCGTCACACTATTTTTTTGTAAGTCGCTGATGTGATGAAGGGCGCGATGATACATCTATTGATAATATAGTTATATCGATAGTTCCAGTTGGGTATTTTACTATATTATTTTATCATTTTGAAAGCATGTAAATGTCTAATCGCGAGAAATGTTTGAATGTGAGATCCACATGATAAAGATTAAAATAACTAACCAACTTCAAAAAAGGAGGAATTTTATGTTATACTTAGGTACTGTCCATCTTGTTGTGCTATTTTTAGTTTTGCATTACAGTAAGTTTAAGTACTTAAAATTGTTGTAATTAAGTAATTTGTATGCACATTCAAAATTATGAAATTGAGATTTGGTTGGATTTGCAGATTTGTTTTGGCTGAAATTATTCAAATTCTTGAATCTTGAATTTTTTAAAGGCAGTTAAGTTTGATCGTGCCATTTCAAACGATTATCACGCTCAAAATTACGTGAATTTGTAATTACAAATAAATCAATAACCAGTAGCCCTTGAACTTATTGAAGTAGATTTGCTGTCGTAAGATTTTATGAGCACACTTATAAGTTAGGTAGTAATAAAAACCTTATATAAGTAGCAATAATATAATAAGTGTTTCAATAAATAAAAATAGTCAAATAGAAATATGTACCGTGTGAAGACTAGGCCGATGCGATGGCCAATTACAAGTTTTCACATAATAGTAATAGAAAATACATTAAAGTTAATTTAAAAAAAGGAAGTAGGTAGACTAAACACAATCAAAACGTACATATCTGGTTACCATAACACTAGCATTAGGTTGCTTAGTTTAGTACTAGATGACGATGTGTGGGATGTCCAAGATTTTTATTTTTATTTTTTTTATATAAAACAATTAAGTACTTATTTTACTAAAAAAGTCGGTTAAGTTAAGAAGTATTTCAAACTGAAACCTGGACGATATACCTGGTTATTTGCCGTAGTATGTAAAATGCTTGAAGTTGGACTGTTCGTCGGTTAGAAAAGGAGGTTTATGCTCAGCAATTAGACACTTTTAACTGAAAACTATAAATATGACTAAAAATTTGATCAAAGTCAATTAAATTTTTCAACAAATTTTCAGTACAGATGCAAAATTTCTTGTTTTGAAATCCTTTTAGATATCAACGAATCATTTCAAAAGAACGCTATCAAAAAATTTCCGTTTGTTTACTTACCTTTATAATTTCAAGTGTGCGACTTATCAGTAAACACTTGAGTCTGCGCAACTGTTGACCTCCTTACGGCAAATCATAAAGAGGACTCATAAAATGTCGTAATCAAGGTCTTAAAGACTGTTTTTGTACCTTCAATTTAGCTTGTACTTAATACCGGAGTCGCTTCGCTTAAAAAATGTTTTCTTGGCTGATATTGTGACGAGACTTTGAAATAACATAAACACAGGCCTTTAACCTTAACTTGATGATAATACGAAGAAAATTTTGCCTACATTTATTGGGACACAGCCATCCTTTTAGCTTAGCCAGTCATTTCCACAGGAACGACAATGGTCAATACCATGTCGAGTTGACTAGCCGCGGGTTTTACCACGATGTTCTCTTTCAATGCTTAGAACTTCTCTAACATAGGTAGCACGGAACTAAAGTAATAATTAGAAAAACAAAAGAAATTACCACCTGCATTGTAAACGAACTTTTGATTGAACAAAATTACAATCTTGAATCGATCAGACCATTTCTTGTACATAGAGCATGGCGTATGATGGTATTCTTATTCTTTGAGCTCAAATGTTCCAAGCCGAGATCGAAGTCGGTTGACCAAAATGAAGTCAGTTAAAAAAACATATTTACGTTTTTTGTTTTTTTTTTAAGGTTGGTCATGACTGGGGATACTACACAATGGTGACAGACCTTCCTAAATACATGACAGACGTGTTGAAGTTCAACATAGCGACCACGGGAACACTCACTGCCATACCTTATCTGGCCATGTGGATAAGTTCCTTTATATTTGGCTGGGCTTGTGACTTCTGTGTTACACGGAAGTGGCACTCTATCAAGACTGGAAGGATTATTCATACTACGATAGGTAAGTAAAGAACGGAGTAGAAAAAGTGAAAATTGTTACCTACTTAAAGTTACAACTTGCAACCAGCGATGATTCAAGTGATCGTCCTAAACGCAGACTGCTGTAGGTAGACCACTCAGCTACGAAGCGTTACCGGGGTCGAGTGTAACTAATAATGAAAATATAAAAACTATAAAACGGAGTAGAGTAGATCTAAACAAGTACCAAAAGCTTCGCTCGCGTAATACTTGCTTGATAAAAGTTGCCTGTTTGTTTTTCCCATTTATTTGTATTTTTTAAAGTTAGCCAAGCTTGTCTTCGTTCACAATATTTATTTTTATGTTCCAGCGGCGACGGGTCCAGCTATCTGCATCATCTTAGCTTCATACTCCGGCTGTGATCGCTTCGCTGCTGTAGCTTACTTCATCGCCTCCATGGCTCTCATGGGAGGATTCTACAGCGGAATGAAGGTAAAATATAAAACTATTTGAATATTGTTAAAATCTCAGAGATGGGCAAAGACGACCTTGAATTTTAGGAAAAGTAGTGAGACTTACTCATTTCAAAATGGGCTTCGGTAAATGTAAGAATAAGTCTATTTATTATTATAACTATCTATCAACTCGTAGCTGCTAGGTAGAGCCTGCTTCACAGTCTTTCCATAATTCACGGTCCATAGAAGCAATCTTTCTGTCAGTCAAAAATTGTGAAGGTTCATTCCATAAACTCCGTGTTGGTCTGCCGCGTCGCTTTCTCGCTGGATATCTCGACCTTTCTCACAGTTTTTCTGAACCTCTCATTTTTGGATATGACTCTACTGATGATTGATTATTTTCCTAAATAATATTATACGCGATAAGTACAAGGTTCTTGTCTGTTGATCATAATTACATCGAACCTCCAAACAATGTTTAGACCATGCAATTCACGATGACGTGCAAGTGAATTGTTTACAGGCAAGTTGCATCGTCGAGATGGGACTTTATTAACCAGAATATTTAATTTCAGGTGAACGCATTGGATTTGGCACCTAACTACGCTGGTTCTTTGACAGCCATGATAAACGGAACGTCTACCATATCTGGCATCATCACGCCGTACCTTATAGGATTGTTGACACCTGATGTAAGTACTTATTTAAAAGTTATACTTCTGATAACAAGACAAATCTACTGACAGAATAAAGGAATAAAAGTAAATTAAAGAACCGCCAAGTGACACAAAATGTTTGTATGTTCGGAAGATTCTTATTCCGAAGCTATTTAAAAAATATAACATCATTAATTTATGGGACTATTAATTATGGGAATTAGGTAACTCAGTTTAAAAATGTCTAAAAGCAAATTAATTATTATTCTTTACTCTTTCAATTTGTCTTCAATCGATACTTTTACACACCCTGCCAGTGTATCTTGTATTGATGTTGTGACATAAACACAAGTTAATAAAATAAAGAGAGTGGTTTTCCTACTCGTCGTGATGGGTCCCTCGGGATCGGAATCCAATATCTATCGCTTATATTTCCATTTCTAAATATATTACCAAATAACTTTCTGCTCGCAGTTTAACTAAGGTGGTATTACTTGAGCAAAACTCTGTAAATATTATGCCCGAATACCTACTCAAACACTAATTGAATATACTATTATGAACGTTCTTTTTTGACAGATTTGTAGATGACAATTTATGTCATAGAAAATCCCCACTTACTTTATTTAGCGTTAGAAGTTTAGTTTTATATTAGCAGGCAGAATAATATACCTATAGCTAAACTAAGTAGGTAAAAAAATAGTCCATAGTCGGATCAAGTTTCAAAGACTAAAAGTTACTAGTTTTTACCTTTTTTCAAGTTTCGTTTATTTTTTACATTGTTTAGCCATCATAAGTAGTTATTCCGCTTGATTTATCATCGACACTGAAAAAGAAAAGCAATCTTATGACTTCTATACAAATACACAAAATATTTACTTTATACAATAATTATACCTTGTATAATAATACTTAAAGAAAAGATTTTGTGTTTTTGTATGTAACGAGTCAACACAAAAATTACTGACCGATTTCAAAAAATATATATCGTTAGAAAACTTTGAATTACAGTGCAAACTCGGTTAATAACTTATATTTACATAAGTCTATATTATATTCATTAGCGCAGATGATCGTGGATCACGGAAGTGTATACATCATTGTATGTTTTTGACCCCATAAGGCTCACAGTAAGCTGACTGTTAACCTCTATTTTGCCTCTTATGTTTTAAATGGAGTAGGTAACATACAGCGTGGATGTACGCTGTTTGCGACGCGCGACGTTCTAACTCTCAAACTCTCTAACTCTTAACAGTGAGCTAAGGCTCCAGTCACAGGGACAGAACTCGAGATCGACAGCTCCATTAGCTTACTAACAGCCAATTTCAATAACCTGTCTATCTCCGATTTTGCCTACTGTCGGTAGATATTTGACATATTTTGTAAGGAAGTAATATCAAATATCCATCCGCAGTAAGCAAAATCGGAGATAGAAAGGTTATTGAAATTGGCAGTAACACTGCTCAGAGTTAGTTAGTAGACAGTCAGTTACTCACAGAGAGTCTTGAGGGGACAACGCCCAATAGTTGATTTAAAATGCAAGAGTCGTAATGGGAAGTATATTAAGAGAGACGGTGTGGGAATAGTGCTAGGCCTATTTAATTCTCTGTATGAGATCACAAAATTATTTATCATTCTTAGAACGTCTTACTGATGTTAGTAATTTATTTTTAATTGTTGTTTTTTTTATTCAAAATTGCCGCTAGAAGATCATCAGATTTTTTTTTGACAAATTGACATAACCAACTTCGTAAGGTATGTATACCTATATTCCAAATTGAAATAAAAAAATCAAAACATTCTAAGACGAAAAAAACACAATTATTTATTTTTCTGATTTGGAAATATCAAACGTTATTTAGTGACCTTATGAATGAACGAATAAAATGAAAATAGTGTACATATTTTTGTACCATGGCAGGAATCGAACGCTATCTCCGTGCATGCCTTCGCCCATGCGTCACAGAGGTCGTCATAGGAAATGGAACTACGTATTACAATTAATATCTCACGCGGACCTAATAAAAATTTTGGCACTATTTATGGTCTAGTGACCAATTGACACTGTTAATTTCAGTTAATTGTGGGTTAAGCAATAATAATTGTAAGAAGGAAACAAACACTTGGTTGACCTCATTTAGCATTTTGCGTAACTGTTAATTACTTTTATCTTTTGTTCAGCCGGTTTTGACTCACGCGGATAGAATTTCAATGATGCACCATTTTAGTTAGTTTGTAAATATTATTATGTTTTGGTCTAAAACAAACTTCGCAAACATTAGTAAAAACTGACCTATTGCTCATACGAACTTACTATACATAGATATTTTTTTTTTATAAATTCGACTAGGTATCTATTCTGCTACGGGACACCATACATTTTCATGTTTTATTCCTTGATTTGACATCACTATTCACTATCCTTTTTAGACTATCCCAGTTTTCACTTTCAAATAAATGCGCTAAGACCGCTTTTACTATGGTGTACTTAATGTTTTAATTCATTAGTTGCTGTAAGCGTGTACAACAATATTTTTTTTTTTTCATTCATTCATTCAATCCTACTAAATAGTATAAAGGCGAAAGTTTGTGTGAAAGTGTGAATGTTTGTTACTCCTTCACGCTCAAACTGCTAGACGGATTTGTGTGAAATTTGGTACCAGAATTGCTAGATTAACACTTTTGATCCCGGTATTCAAACGGGAACGGGAACTGTTCACAACGGTAAACACCGCGGGGCGCAGGTAGTACTCTATAAACTCATAGCGTCACAAACTTTTTACCTGAGCAATGCTAGCTGCAACTTATCTTAGTTAAAATCATTCTCTTTTGTTACAGTCAACTCTAGCCCAATGGAGGATAGCTTTTTGGGTGTGCTTCGCCGTCTTAGTCGGTACCAATATAATCTACATCTTCTGGGCTGACGGTAAGCGGCAATGGTGGGATGACGTTAGGCAGTACGGATACCCCGAAGATTGGAAACATGGACCACTGAGCATGGCTGATCAAGACAAGGAGAAGAATAAGCAGGCTGAGGCAGAGGCTAAGTGATTGGGGGTATGGATAGAAGATTAGAGTATAGTCGCAGAACGCAAAGGTTGGCTTTTCCAGTTGAATTCGTTTGATGTTTTGCAAGCACCTGTAACCTTTTTAAAGTGCGTACCTACAAGACAAGAGTGTTGTGTCAAATGATTATTAAACCTAGCAAGCAATAACAGTACTTAAGGTGGTCAACCTTTTCATTCCGCGTCTGTACTTAGGACAACGAATTTATATGCTTGAATTTATAGAAATAATAATAATACTTATAAGTCAAGACGGTTGTGCGAAATTCACAGTAGTAAGATCAATATTATTTTAAGGATTTTATTAATTGCTTATAGAAACTTTACTGAAAAATTTAATACTACAAAAAATACCAAAAGAAATTTTTTTAACAGTCTATAAATTTAATGTTGTTGATTGTTCAAGTAATCCTTGAACCTATGTAAAAAATATCATAATAGACAAACTAAAATATAATTTGAGATGTGATTTTGAAACTAAAGAGGCATGTTGAAGATATTCTTATGATGTATTTTAATACATACTTACCAATATTTTAGCTATATTATTGGTAACTTTTATAAGGTGTTACTTATTCATGCAATTAGTAAACTAACTTGAATTTTAAAATATGAATACAATCAAAATCTTTTTGTTTGTGCCATAGGTATTTCATATTTTAAACACTTGAATAAATAAAACAAAGTGGAAAGACTTTAATTTTTACACAATTTGGTTCAGAGTTTAATTAGAGACGACAACACACGAAAAAAGTAAATTTCGTTGTGTTATAAAAATAATTTGTATTATTTTAATAATGAGAATAAAAAGTAGGTATAAAAAGTAGTATTATAAATGGTATAACGATTTTTTTTCATCCTTTCGTTATAGCTTCCTATTCGATGTTAGGAAATAATAAATTATTTCTTTGTCCTGTGATTGTGATACATAATTTAATTTAATTAATCCTAGTGATATTGTATACTACAATTAAATTGTTAGTGATACATATAATAGTTACCACATCTTTATATAGTTACGTGAAAAAGTATAAAATTATTTATACAGTAAAATTGTTTTACTTATTTTCAAACCATACAAACTTTCGCTTTTTTAAGTGGAATGACAGCCAGCAATTATTACTACTACCACCCAATACGGCTTTAAGTAAAGAAAAGAATATGATCACAATATACGAGTATTCGACGAAGTATGCAAATTATTTGGATTTTTTCTTTGAAGTGACATTATTTATTAAAGTAGTCAAAAATTTGTCCAAATGTTTGTATATATTTTTGGTTTATAATAACATTTTGCAGTGTTATTACAAACGCTGATTGCAAGCTCATCGACGCTAGTAGACAGCTAACTTGTTTCTTCACGATATTTACCTTCACCAACCACACCTTGTGTTAATTTGTATAATTATATATAGGTACTAATATTATAAAGAGGTAATGTTGGTTTGTTTGTTTGTCTATTTTTGGTAATCTTCGAAACTACTCAGCCGATTTAAAAATTATTTGATCGATGTGTAAAATTGGACTGTCGGGATGGTTATGAACTATATTTAATTCCGGTAGTTTCATTAGTACACACGTGGAAAGCCGGGACGTGCTGCTAGTCTGTTTATAATTTTACGACTATTTAGAATTCGCTATTAAAAGCAACCTACTCAACATGTATAGATTAACAATGTAATTTAACCTTAGCGGGACTGTAATAGCTATTATGTAAATGTAGCCACAGATAATATAATACTAATGTAAGATTGTTGGCATCGGAGAATGAAATTATGTTACCATTTGCACGTATATGAGATTTACGGGTAGCTGTCGTCAATCGAATATTATTTTTAATGTATAAAAATACTTTTTTTGGCATTCGGGTTTTACTTTAACGAGCTATGCGGTGCAGTGTGGCGAAGTCCCGGCTGTGACGCAGAGTACCAATGAAAGTATCGGGATAAAATAAAACCTATCACCATCCCGACAGTCTATTCTACACATCGGTGAAATAATTTTTGAAATCGGCTGAGTAGTTTCGGAGATTACCTTTGTCAAACCAACATTCACAACCTCTTTATAATAGTAGCATAGATTTTAAACTAAACTTAATGATTCTATCCATAGCAACCAATCTATTTTAGTCATTGATAATACTAAAACTTTAAACATCTTCAAAGTTTCCCCTTTGTATTAACGCGAACCGACATTGAACTCATCATGAAGTTTGAGCTTTGAACTTTCTCCTTTATTGAAACTTTGTAAAGGATTTATCATTGCAAAAGCTTGAAGCTGTCATTCAATGTAAACATTAACCCATTCGTAATGGACTCCTTAGCTGTTATTTTTGTTGCTATTTCTTTTTACTGGCATAAGAAAAAAAAGAAAAAACATTATTTTAAACCTTATAAACACTTGACACGAGATAATTACCATGATTTGTGGTTGTTTGAGTTTCCCGATATTTCGGTAAGTTCTAGCGAGTTTGTATGTAGTTATTGGCAGACGAACCGGTCTACCCTCTTTCTCAGTCTTAAATTTTAAACCTTGCTTGGGACCAGACAGGCCATGCGACTCAAATGCATCCAGACTTTGGATTAATTTAGTCACACATTAGGTGCCAAATGCCAAGCGGGCAACGACAACGCGTGGAACCCAAAAAAGATGGCGACCTAACTGATTTTGACTCTACAATTAGAAGAGGAAATAGAAATATACCGGGACACGTGGAAGGAGAAAAGGGAAACCTTTGCCCAGTAGTAGAACAGTCTGCTGTCTGAGGCGATGCATCTTCATCACTTTAAATTGAACATAACACAAATTACAAAAGAACTAAATACAAACAATACATCCTACAGCACAATATGAAGACTATGTATAATTGCGTATCATGTGATTCGTGGGAAGCGTCGCGCTCTGTTTGCTGATAGTGACGGCGCAGGGTCATGTCAGCAGATCCAAATGATAAAATCATGGCAAATGAAGTGTTGGTGAGGTAAATCATTGGTAACCATTTTAAACGGCTTTTTGAATTTTACTTGGAAAATTATAAAGATTTAATTTGATAAATAATATAAAAAATACTTTTAAAATATTGATGCCATGCAACACATGCCGTGGCCGGTACCTAGCTAACTTCTGAAATAAGTTAAAATCTATGAAAAACTGAGGTTTTCAAACATTTTACCAAAATCTGGAATGATTGAAACCAACGGAAAATTAAGTATGGGAAAACGTTTTTGCTGGTAGGTACTTTATTTTGTTAACTAATCATGTTAATACTAAGGTAGCTATTCTTTTATTTGGGATAGAGGCAAGTCCAACAAATAAAAACCGAAAAAATCAGTTCAGCCGTTTTCAAGTTACTTACAACTGTTTGAACAAACCTGACTTTGTTTTATATATATTTAAATAAATAGATTGTATATTTCTAATTTGCTGAACTAGTAACTCAAGGAACTGTAACATAAATCAAAGTTAATTGGTTGAACGAGATATTTTTTTCAACACCATAAAAATTAGACTACGGCATAACAATGAAGTCTTGTGAGCCTTTGGCATTTGAGTTTTTTGTATTTGAATAATTTGAAGCAAAAAATCTTGTTCTAAAATAGTTGACCAATCAGAAGGCTGTATTTTCAAGGTTATGGTTATAAGGCCTTCAAATGTATGCCAGACACGTGGTTTGGTCTTACATAATTACATTATAATATTAACTATTAGATATGTTTTACCTTTTCGACGTGTTGTACTGTCACAAGGTAAAGTTACAGGAATTCCAAGTGTTTCTATAGTAATGATCTTTCTTTGCTAAGTAATTTAAACAATATAAAGAGGCTTTCCCAGCTCAACCATCCTCTTAGCTTGGCCATCCATATCTATAGGAAAGAGGCTAAGCCGCGGATTTCCTCGGGATGTTTTCCTTTACCGTCAAGAGCTCGTATTAAAATGCAGATACATTTTTCAATACAAAAATTTAAAAATTAACGCATTCCAACTCACTACCTTATAAACGAAAGTAGAGATACTTAGCACTTAGATTTACCTGCTGATGTCTAGTAAAAGTATAGGACTCAGCAATTTAAATTTAAATATAGGTATGCGATTTCTTTAAGCAGGTTCATTATGGGTTAATGCAATCGTATTAACCTACTTGATAAAATCGGATAACATGGAATACTAATTGTTTATAGTCGTTTTATGCTAATTTGTACATTTTAAACGAAGATGCAGTTTAGAATTACTTATTTATATTCATCAAATTTTAACATTTGAAAACTAATGTTCGTTTTGCACAAGATTATCTAAATATTGTTATACAAACTTACATACACTAAAACCTGTATCATTATTTAACTTATTTTGAACTTTACTAATTAAAAATGTTTATAGACTCTCCTCGTGGATCTATACGCGACGTCCTGAAAAAACGAAAGTATGTACTTTTTACTCTATCTCTACCAAATTTCATCAAAATCACTTCAGTGGTGTAGACATACTCGTACTTACAGACTTTCGCATTGATAATATTAGTATAGGGATTATGACCATGACTGTACCTGAGTTTATCTTCCATATCAATCCGCTGCTTATCTTTGCGGTCACAAGTTGAAAACCAGTTCTTAGTTGCTAGTTATCTCCTAATACTTTAGTTGTCAGTCGGTCAGATTAGAGATATTTATATTTTGACTGAGTTGTGATTAATTTAAACAGATAATTGAGGCCTCTCATATTAGAAATTCTATAAATGTGTAAAAATGTAGGCGATATAAACCTGGAGAGAATTATCTGTTTCAGTTTACACATTTTTAAGACAATAGTAATAATTAATAAACACATTAAAATATGATGAATAGGACATTTTATAGCAATAGTAGAAAATATTTATCTTGAACACATTCTTTTCAAGCGTAAGAAAACTACAAAGAATTCCCATTCTTCACGGTTTTGGTCGACAAAGAACAGATATTTGTTCCGGGTCTGAGTGTTCATTATATATAAGTACTCGTATCTAATAATATTATGTTTGTATTTAAAGTATTAGGTAAGTATATTAGTTGTTTGGTTACCATAAAACTTAAAGAATTAGCTTAATTCTCTAAGCCATAAAAGTATTTAATTTCAAGCTTGGGACTTGATGACGCTGGAATCCACAAGGATTGCCATTTACATTTTGTACCAAAACAATTCTAAGAATACGAATAAAATAAAAACAACTGAACGTTGTTATGTGGTTTCTAGAAATATTTATAGGTATATCTAGTAATTCACACATTACCTTTTAAAAACTTACTTTTAGGTTTTACAGTGAAGTTTATAAACAGTTTATAATAAAAACAAAATAAAACTACGTTTGTATATTTACTTTGATAGGGTTAGGTAAATTGTTTTAAAACAATTTCTATCAAAAATAAAGCTTATTAGGGCTAAATTTTTATAAGTTGCCGGAAAAAATCGCGACTACTTGCATTAATCCAATTCGCCTACGCATTAGCGTATACCTAACAACTGACCCCACAACAGGTATCGCCGGTTCGCATAAATGTACAAAATGATTATACTATGTGTATACTCAAGGCCATCAACCTTAGTTGCCAGTTTGCCAGTAAAGCGGTAACTGGCGAGACTCAGATGACAATATTCGCTAGTCGGCGCATGGGCACGGTATTGCTCATGATTCCGTACGAATATTGATAAAAACATATTGCTATTATAATCGCGTTCTTATGTCACAACACGCGGTTGGCGTAAAGTGGTCGGCTGTTTTTTGACTGTGTTGAATTTTGTGTAAATAGTGTCGTATTGGAAAAGTAAAAGGTATTTGTTATATTTTTTTGGTATGGGTTTCATTTATTATGAATAAAATACGTGAAAGAGTGCCTAAAAAAAATCTTTTATTTTTGTCTATGATTAAATTTTTCAGTCAACTCACAACGAAAATATGAATGAAATTGTAGATGAAAAAATAATAATATTACTTTAATTTAATTTAAACTTGGGTCAGACTATATAAAGTATCTAATAAACATTAATTTCTATAAATGTTAATTTAAAATTACAAATCTATATTTCATAGTTAGGTATAATTAAAATATTCAAGTACCTATTTTTAAAGATTTTGCGAATCTATGTAACTTGATAGTTACTTAATATTATCTTAATGAATAATATACGATTTGACCCAAGACTTGAACTAAAGGTCTGGTTCGAGGGCATCGTTATCAGAAATTTTATAGTGAACACAGTTGAATGATAAAATAATCTGGTCTAAATTATTAATTTTTATGAACCAATAAATAATTAACGACAGTCTAGACTTCGTATCTTTAGTTAAGTGCTCGAATGATATCAATTAATTTATTACTATTTCTAATTGAGAGATTGAAATTAATATACAAGATAACGCGCTTAAAGATATCATTAAATGAGAGTTATTCAACAAAATAATATATTTTTGTTGATAGAATTGTAAATAATTTTTTTCGCGTTGTTTATTATATTAAACATGTTCCCTATACCTATGTTAAAATAACCATCTAGGTACCTAGGCCACGTAAATAATATATTAAACTCTACCATAATAATTACCGAGTTAAGTACCAACAACCAAAGTCTGCTTGAATGAACCTTTTTTGTTTGAGTTTTTTTATGCATGGTGTTACATCATTTGCCTATTCAGTCAAGACCGTTAAAACTGACGACTTATATATTCAGACCGGCTATTAAACGTTTAAAAGTCAATACCTAATGTACCATTTATGGTGTGTTAGTCATTGTGTAGGTATTTTTGGATCGATTTGCGAACCAAATGTTACTTAGGCGACAGTTATTCATATTCAAAACGAATATGCTGATTTGGAAGTAAAATGTTGTTGAACTTTGTGTAAATATAGATAATAAATAAATAATAAATATCTTTGGACATTTCATGGACGTAAAGATTGAATAAATAATGGAAATATAATATATATTCGTTTTTTACAAAATAACACACCATCTAATATCAATTGAATTAAATCATGTAATAATGAATAATATTAAGGTTATATTTAACAATTATTAGATAACTCCTGTCAAGACGAGCGAAGCGAACACCTTTTTTTTCTATTAAAATTAAATCTATAAGTACTATAAGTATAAGTATATTAAGTTATTGATTTCAAATATGTAGGTAGGTTCGTGTATTTTTAGCTAAGTAAAAATCAAAGACGTTTACGACAAACTTGTTTTTGTAAATGCTTTAATTACTTACTTTATAACTTCCACTTACATAACCAACTTCAATGTTTATCACACAAAATGTTTGTCGTTTAATAACGTGAATCGTATAAATGAAAGTCGTTCTATAAACTTTCTAAGGTGCCTCAAAATTATAGCGATTTTTTTTAAATTTATTTAGAGCAAAAACTTATCGCACTGAAAGAAGAATTGAAAGAGAATTACACATTGAAGAACAATGGAAGAAAATGACGCAGTGCAAGCTCAAGCACACAAACTGCTCGGTCAGAAGAGTGAAACACCACAGAGATACGACAATGGATTGACCAGGGCTCTACGATCATGTAAGTATGATTTAAATAAAACAAATCTATTTTATTGTTTTGATATTTCACGTGTGACAACAGCTACTAATTTCTATCACAGCAGAGCGTGCTCAATACACTGGCAGCATTGCAGCGCTGAATGGCATTGCTGATCCATTGATCCAAATAGGTGCCAGACTTCAGATACAAATATACAGAAATAACCTAACTATATCTATATTTTTGACAGGAGCTAAGATTATTTATAGAAAACATAAATAACCAAATTATATTTTCAGCAGGAATGACGCACAAGATAATCTCAGGAAAATAATGAAATATATAGGTACAACTTAACTCTGACGTTAATTTTATTAGTTTCTATAAATAACTCTAGGTCACCTAACATATTTATTTGTTTGCGATGATAAATGTAAAAATACTTAGCGATTTGAAGTTAACAATGCAAAACTTACACCCATAAAAAGTTTCACATAAACTTGGATTAAAGCCCAGGCACATCACGATAACGCTTGGTAATTCTGAAGAACGCATATTTTTATGTATTTATAACTCATTTCATAGTACAGCTAGCAGTCATGCTTTAGAGCCTGAATATTCCTTATTTTTCCTTATTTATACTTATACAAAATGCATGGCACGGTTCGAGTGTTTCCTAGTTATTACCTACAAATGCACTTTATCTGCACACGTTGACGGCCTCAATACGTCATGCTTCGTTGGTTGGTCTGTATAACATAAGTTTAGGTATATGAGCCACAATAACTGCAGTGCTTGTGAAAGTCACGTGGGAAGTGTATTGTCTCAACTTGGTCATAGAGCTTTATGCTCCAAGATTCGTCAGACGCGACTTTTGGTCAACATTCTTATGAATTTATTTTGATTGCATAGCGTTTACTAGAAAATTTGGTTCCGCGTTGGCATAACACGTTTAAAAAAATTCAAAAAATATAGGTCATGATGGTTTTAAAAAAAATTGTTAGTTTCGTTTTTAAAGGGTAGACAAGTCGTGGTTATGTGTTTTCAAAGTCCGAGAAGACGTTTCAAAGTGATCTTGAAGTCCTTAAAGTCCTACAGAAATCAACTACTTTTTGCGTTCTTCTTTCTTCTGTTTTCTTTTCCTATCTTTTCTTTAAACATGCTGCGACGTAAAGTCGTGTCCGAATAAAACAACAACGATTTATACTCATCCAACCACGCAAATTGTAAGTAGGTATCTAACTGTAAAGCTAATCTAGACGTAAACCGCAAATGTATGAACTTGGTTTCTACTTAGCTCGTCTTGTATTTCTTCGATAACTGGTTTATGTAGTTAAGAGTATTGATATCAATAAAATTGCGTAGTTATCACATATTATAATCCAATTTTCATTGAATTCAATGTTTAAATTTTAACTTGCTTTGATACCCAAGGTAAATTTTTGAAATGTTATAAGGTTTCTTGTTCACCAAAACAAAGTATATTGCGTTGATAATAACGGCTACTGCTCTAGCTCAAATATAAAGTAAACTGTAAATCACACAATATTTTGCTTTGTTTATTAATAGAATAACTAAAAATACGCATTTTGAATTGAAAGAGAATAAAGAAGGTAATGTGGCACTTTTTAACATCATAATTTATTAGTAAGTACTTATAAACATTAAGTTATAATGAATCACAATTACTTACAAGCTTATGTTGTGATAGAAACAGTTGCTCTATCATTATTATAATATAATTGGCAAATATTTATTTCCTGTAAAAATAAATTGAGTTATCAATAACAAACGAATGTCTGTAAAAGATAACGTACATAAAATATACCATTTGTTGAGTACATCCATCTGATAACAGTGTGAGTATTTTAATAGCCTTTCCTCACTCGCCCGCAGATGACGAGCGAAACCATGAACAACCCACAAAACAGGAGTGTAGGTTGCATTCGCGTATTCTTCTTCACGGCTTATGCCTGAATTCTATAATCAACGTACGGATGTCAATTAAGTCCATCACCTTTAGCAACTTTGTTTTTACTACCATATTAATGTATGAAGAATATTTGACAGATAACAACGTTGCTATGGCGAAAGTCCTACGGCCGCCCGTAAGTTGGTTATATTTATGTTATATCGATCAAGGGTAATTCGGTGAATTATTAGTAGCTCATAGACATAGGATAGGAACCGGCCGTTAGCGCACAATACGCGTCCTGTTCCTATTTTTACAAAGGACAAAGGAACACGAACTGGCTTTTTACAGCTTGACAGATATTAGCTGAACAACTCTACATGATGCTTCTTAAAGTGTCAAGAAGCAACGTATACTTTACATCGATCATCTAGCCAGTCTGGCCAAATTTTATATGCTTTCCTCCTTGTTGACTTAAATTTTAATTCTTCCAGGTTGTGTTATACCACAGCGCTACATACTTGGAGTGATGGGTCTCCTTGGAGTCTGCAACGCCTACACCATGAGAGTTTGTTTGAATTTCGCCATCACTCAAATGGTACGAAGAAATAAGACGGATGGATCACATTACATAGACCCTGATGCGTGCCCTAGTGATGATATTGTCTCTAATGTTACCAGTATCATAAAGGAGAACCCGGTAAGATCCTCGATCTGATTATTTTTTATCTGATTTTAACTTTCTTGACTTAGGTTAAGCTTAGCTACTCAATTCATAGTAAACTTAGTCCTTGGTGATTGGCTAAATTGTCACGAGGCCAGTTGACGAAAATTCTATGGAAAAGTTATAAATAACAGTTTCTTTTCACAGTTTTTATACATAATGGTTTATAAAAAAAATTAAGAAGAAAACTAATGCTCAGGATACACGACGACACCAGACACTAAGACACTCAGTGTATACATCGACTGTCTGCGTGTGTCCACCGCCGGGACACTGAGTTGCAAATCAATTTGTTTGCAATCGACACTAGTGTCGACATTTGTGTCGAGTGTCAGTGTCGTCGTGTATCCTGAGCATTAGTTTAGATATTGATAGATTATTACGAGTATTTTCACCTTGATTATAAGTATGGTAGACAATATTTTGAAATTAAGAAATTAATAGGTAGGTTGGTAATGTTTATTGCATTTAAACTGCATAGATCACTATCATAAATATCATAATATAATATAATAATTATCAATATTATGATATTACCTTAACTGCAAAAATAATATCAATAATTATGATAATGATAATTATTCAACTTTGTGCAGTTTAAATGCAATAAAATTTGAGTACTTACCTAATTTTATTACTTTTGCAATATATTGAAATGGTGATATTAATAGGTAGGTAGTTAATGTTTATTGCATTTAAACCCCACAGATAATTATCATTATTATAATACCATATCATAACATTGATATTATATTATGATATAAATGATAATGATTATTATGTGAGCTGTTAAAATGCAATAAAAAATAACTAACTAGTAATTTTTCATAATTTCATTATATTTCCACCCTCTATTGAGTATATGCCTCCTCTTTATCACGCCACTCTCTTCGATAATGAAGAAGGTAGGAAGGTATACAAATTAAAACTTATAAAATATTATTATTTAAGAGTGAAACTGATGGCTCGTCAATCTAAACATTGTGTAAATTGTCTTTATATTGTGTCTATAAAATCAAAACATAATAAAAACGAAGTCACAACGAACATTCGTCCCAGGCTTTGATCAATCTAAGAATAACTGACCGATATTTCTACGACAGTTTTAATTAAGTAGTGCCAATCATAATTACAATTGACTAAAACAAAGCTACATCTGCCGAATGATGTCATGTTCCAGTGCTGTTATGTGATAAGCAGTAAGGTCTTTAAGGTCGAGGCTGTGAGATTTTTGTACAGGGAAAAGTGACACAGTAAACTTGTTTCTATGCGCGTTCGCATCATTCTAATTTCTAACCTATTATGGTGGGCATCCACGCTACGATCAATCGTTACGATCAGACGGTACAGTTCGAACGGTACCGATAAATCGTTACGTGGATGTACAGAAAACTGTACAGTTTTTCAACATCCACGTAACGATTTATCGGTACCGTTCGAACTGTACCGTCTGATCGTAACGATTGATCGTAGCGTGGATGCCCACCATTAAAGTCAATTGATGGACATTATTTTCAACCAGTTTAAGCCCACTGATGGACGCCTTTCCTAATGTACCTACGCTTTAGCCCGATATTCGGTTTTTTGTTTATTTGCTTTACAAAAAACTAATGTAAAAACATAATCGAGTATAGGGGCAGTTACTCCAAAACAATATTTAAACCATTTATATTTTGTTTCCAGCATGCCATATTCGATTGGGATGAAAAGACTCAAGGTCTGATTCTCAGTGGGTTCTACTACGGTTATGCTGCTACTCAGATACCTGGAGGGTACTTGGCCGAGAAGTTCGGAGGGAAATGGACGCTAGGAGTTGGACTTCTGAGCACGGCTCTCTTTACATTCCTGACGCCATTTGTGATTGGTTTTAGTGGTGCACCAGGTCTTTTCGTTCTTCGAGTTCTTCAAGGAATGGGAGAAGTAAGCTCTTTATTCTTTATTTTGGGAGACTGACCTGTGACCATAGCTATTTCATGTAAGATAACATTTGAAATTCAATAATGTTTTACTCCAAATTTTGTCACAGACTGGTACATTTCAAGTTCTTATAAAACATGTAAGATAACATTTGAAATTCAATAATGTTTTACTCCAAATTTTGTCACAGACATTTATAACAGAATATTTCACCTATTGCCCTTGCCTTACGATTACAACAATTCAAGATTAGGAAGCCATTTAATACCTAATACTGTTTCTAAATTTAAATTGTCCCGCCAATTAGTTCCAAGTTTAGTACATCACATAATTCACAGAATTTGTTTTGGAATAAATACCACCGGCATCGAGACTTTTTGCAACATTAGTGTAAAAACCAGTACCTAGTTTGTTTGACGTAATAAAACAATGAGTTATTTTAGTATGTACCTTTCCTGTTTTTACATCCTATGTGCACAAAAAACTCTATGAGACAAACATCGTGAGCACAATGTCAACACAATCCATCAGCAAATATTTTCGCAAAATACACAAGTCAAATCATCACAGTCGATCATTTTTACCGATAAAAGTGCGAAATATTTTTATTCTGTTCGTGCTATTTTGACACATAAATGCCCATTCAGGCTTTGGTCATCCATCATCACATGACATGGAAAACCACTTAAGGAATAAATGTTAATATAAATAGCTACTTCAATATTGCTTGCCAATCTCACTCAAGACTTGCTATTAGCTCGTATAACTTACTGACTAGCTTTGTAGGTTGTGCAAATCAACTCTACGATGCATTCACCCCACAATCTAAACTTTGCATAAGTTGGAACGTATGAAGCAATACTAGCTTGGACTGCGTGGGTAGATTGAATTATTCAAGCGTAGGTAGGTAAGGTACCTGTTAATTTTACTGTTTGAACACTTTTTAGAATTTAATGATTTTAACAGAAGAGAAGCATAGATAATATTAGAAATATTCATTGATGACGATAAATGAACACAAAATGTTTGGAACTATAACAACATTTTTGTTAAACAAACAAAATTTGTAGACATGGCATTAGAAAACTATGACGCAAATACTCGGCAGAACAATGACTATCTAGAAAGCCTACCACCGCATCAATCAAGTTTAAAAAACACTAAAATTATTTTTATTTTTAAGGGTCCCACTATGCCAGCCCTGATGATAATGTTGGCGCGATGGGTTCCGCCTCATGAAAGATCATTCCAAGGTGCACTGGTATTCGGAGGTGCTCAGATTGGAAACATCTTTGGGTCCTTCATGTCTGGGATTCTACTATCAGATGGTAGAGACTGGTCGTATGTGTTCTACTTCTTCGGAGGGTTCGGCATTTTCTGGTTCATTTTATGGGTAAGTGCAAAATAATGTTATTTTTATTTAAAGCCTGTTGTGTCCCATTGCAGGGCAAAGGCCTCTATCCTCTTCTCCAACTCTTCTCTAATTCAGCGATAATAATAATATAAACAATACAAAATAAAATATATTATCAATATTTCTTAAACCCATGACTCTACTATCGAGTATAATTTTATTATTTCTTGATTTGAAGAACAATATCAAGAATGTTAATTTAACTTGAGTAATATTTGACGTACATAATATCAAACCTCTTTAACATAGGGGTAGGCAGGACCACTTATGTTTACATCTCTTCTTCTCACGCGGGCGGGCGCCACAATAATTATTCTGTATTACTCCCGCTTAGGGACGCCGCTCTTCGTCCATGTCCACAAATTGAACGATATACAACTATTTTAAATATGAAACTGATTGCATTTTAGAACAAGAAACGTCATCAGTAAAGCATACATTTTCATATTTAGTTGTGATTTATGATGTTAGCTTCAGTTAGTAACTCCGAAATAACCTTCATAGTTAATTACGATAAGATTGCGCGTATTTATAATACATCTAACACTAGTAGGTAAGTACTTACTGAGTATCAACTAATATTATTTTACTAAGTACAAGCTACAACTCTCTATTACTTTCTTCCAATAATTCCAATCAGGTTTCCTTATAGTTTACCTAGACTGGGAACTGTCTTTGACGTCGTGTTTGTGGCACTCTCTTACGAGTATATTCTCTATAGTAATACTACACGACTCTACATCTCTTCATCTTGTCAATCCCTAGACCTGAATCCCTAGAGTCGCGGCAAGAATGGAGAGTTATAGTGCTATATTTTTCACAGGTTCAAAGAGACGACATAAAGAAAAGGTTTGCATATTTTTTTACTTACTTTTATTTTTTTCAGAGCCTCTTCTGCTACAGCACTCCGAACACCCATCCATTTATATCAAAGAAAGAGTTGAGCTACTTGAACAAGAATGTCACAACGGCTGACGTCGTCAATAAGAAGGATCCTGTGCCTTGGAAGGCTATCCTGCGATCAGCACCCGCCTGGGCGTTAGTTATGGCTGCTGTATGTACCTGTTTCACTTCATAGTAGCGAAATTACACTTACAATAAATAACAAAGATACCAGTTTATCTAAAACCAACATTGTCGGTGACATATCAATAAAATTATTTCACTGTTAGAGCTGATAATAACCGCTTTCATCAGTATACAACCTATTATTAGGACTAATACCTCGTATTTTTGGGTTTCATTACACTTTACTGACATTTACTCAGATTTACAATACATAATTACATACTTATAATGAGTAGCTCTTACTTGTTCGTATGTGCAACTAATCTAGGTCATTGTGGAGCACAATCTTAAATATTTTATAGTGATTTCGATTAAATTCTTTGTTAATTTCCAATTAATGACTTACAATACTTATATTTAACTAAACATATTTTACTTTGAAGGTTTAATCTCAAAGGAAAATAATTACGCAATTTCCATCAAACGATATTTAATATTTCCTTCAATCAGATTTAATCGTTTCTTCACCTTGAAATTCCGTTTAATTATAAAATAAATCGATATGCTCGAGTTACAGCATTGTAATCGAATATTTTTAAGCCTAATGTTTGTTTCTAATAATTTTAAAAATAATTAAAAGGTGAAACTTTGTGTGTAAGCATGGAAACGCTCTATTGTTAATTCCACTTGCGTTCACCCATCCAAGTTGTGACTGCTCAGAACGTTGCTTAACTTCGAAAATCTATCGAGAACGTCTTAGCTAGCTTCGCCACGAGCGCTTCACATTTTTGGTGGAAACGCAGAATGAAGATGAGTACAATGTATTTCTCAAATTTGTTACATTGTGAATCGCAATAACACAATGTCAATCATTAGTTAAACCAGCCATTCATACCTAAACCACAAACTTTATAAGGTATGTGTGAATAATAGCATTGAGTTTCAAATTGAACTTTGATTCACATTAATCATTGGTTTATTCACGGCTTAAAGTATTTTTATACTTATTTACAATGATTATTAGTTTTAGGTGACCTCTTGGAATATTCTTTGTAAAAATACTAAACCCCCTTACTAGACAACTTATATTAGCTAAAACGCATATAAAATCTGTTGCTATCTCTTTTTATTGCCATAGGAGTGATAAGATAAAAACATTCTTTAAACCTGTAACAAATTTTCATTTTTTTATGAAAACCCTTAAAGACCCTTAGTCTTGACTGAGGCTCTATTTTGAATAAACAAAACGAAAGTTCGTGACAATTTTCGGGCTCAACCGACTAACATAAGCTGAACCGAGCAACAAATATTTTCCAGGTTGGGCACGACTGGGGTTACTACACAATGGTGACAGACCTGCCCAAATACTCTCACGATGTTCTGAAGTTCAACATTGCGACTACTGGCACATTAACCGCGCTTCCATACATTGCTATGTGGTTCTGTTCCTTCCTATTTGGCTTCATCTGTGACTTGTGTATCAAGAAGAAGTGGCATACTATTAAGACTGGAAGAATTATCCACACAACTATCGGTAAGTTATTATAGTAGTTTAGCTTATATTGAGATCAACTGCAGTTGGTAGATTCACACGAATTGAGAATAGTACGAAATGCGAACATGTTACCTATACTTAACCTGCAGCACACTTAATTTCAAAAGTATTTATGAACTTCAAAGATCTATCAAATACAAATAACTTATTGGTACCTTATAATAGTTCCAAGTCAGAAACACCCTCGTTTAGATGTATGGTAAATTACAAAATTCATTTAGGTAAATCATAGAAAATGTACCAATATTCCAGTAACCGCGGGATTTTTTCAATAAGTCACGAGCGTCTCTGGTGCAAACAATGTACCTTACTAGAGCAAAATATGTCCTTCTATCACATCTAAAGTATAGCCACTCAACTTACAAATTAAATTGTAAAGTATACTCGACTTACTCGTATGTTTTTTTTAGCTGCTACTGGACCTGCCATCTGCATCATTCTAGCTTCATATTCCGGTTGTGATCGTACTGCAGCTATGGTCTACTTCGTGCTGTCTATGGCACTTATGGGAGGGTTCTATCCGGGCATGAAAGTAAGTACTCTAAACTAGAATGCCCAGCGTCACCAGAGTAAACATACTTTTTTATCGTTGAGTTTTTTCAAAATCTTTATATACTTAGCCCTGTAAACAAACCCTTTGAAAATCATTTCAATTTCAATTTCAATTGTCTACTTCGTTCGGTCGTTCGTATGACTAATTGACCAGTGTCTTCTGGCTCTCTTGGGAATACTAGCCGTGATCATTTTAATTTCATTTCATACATTTAGATCTATCTAGAACAATAATAAAGTAGACATAGAAGTTTTATCCACATATAAAATCGTGCGAAAGCGTATTGCTATAAACCGCACTTGTGGGAATATAAGAAACTTAATAAAGAATTTCGTGCAGACTTTTTTCCTCTGATATCGTTTTGAGAGGGTATTCTTTTCGTATTTTCTTCGCTTATTAGAAATCATGATACTCTAAACGGTTACAACGTCAACCGTTATTAAGATTTGTTCGTGGGGAAACAAAATAAGAATGAAAGGGCCTGTTATCTCGGAAATTACTTAAAAGAGCTGTTTAGAAGAAATAAACGTACCTACATGTTCAAAGAAAATGTTACGTTCATAATGTTTAAAGCAAAAGTCTGTTCATGATTGGCGAGGAACATGGTTTCTGGTAAAGAAAATTTATTACCCTAGAGTTTTTTCTTTTATCAAATTGTATGTGTTTAGTGGTTTGCGAAATAATTTCACAAAGAAAAAGTGAGAGTAAGAATATTATCATAATATTTTAAACACATTTATTCGAAGGGAATATTGTATTGAGGTGTATATAGACACATGGTGAAATATTTATCTTTTTGAGAAATCTGACGGTTTCAATTTTCTATCGTACCTACTTGCTATCACAATATTCACTAAGTAATCTAAAGGTTTATAATAATCTGAATATGTTGCTAGGCCAAGAAAGCTAAAAAATGCATTTTTCTTTACCAACTCTAACTTACTACCTACTTTAGATAAAACGATGTATAGTTATATATACCAACATAACAAAACTGTTATGTGCAGGATTAACTCTTGCACGAGAAAATAAGGTTGCCTACATTCATACGAGCATATCCACAGTCCATGGAAATTTTGAACGCTTTGATACCTGCCGCCTACATTCTTCAAAAAACCATAATGTCTTGACGTGGCACGACACGGCTAATGCGATGTATTTCAGAATACAAAAGCTAGATAACGTGCAATCTTACCGCGTCACGTTTTAAAAGTCGTCGAGAATAGACATCCTGTTTAAATCACGAGTATTATTTTCTAAATTATTTATTTTACTTTCAGGTAAATGCATTAGATCTGGCTCCAAACTACGCAGGGTCCCTGACATCGCTTGTGAACACAACATCAACATTTGCAGGAATTATCACTCCATACCTTATCGGGTTGTTGACCCCTGATGTAAGTTTTGATTTATAATATCTTATCCAATACTTCGAAACGTTGGTTATATTCACTCATCATTCATGATGTAGTTATTAAATTAGCAAGAAAACGTTCTAAACGGTAAGAGCAGAGCCCTAATACCTACCTGATAATTGTCTTTACCCTGTTAAAATATATAGCTAAGCAACTACGTAGTTTCTGTAGACAGAAACTCGTAATCCTTATCTCATTTGGCAGGAATTAGTTGCCCCTGACAGACTGACGGACAGGATGTAGCGACTACAATAGAATATCTTCTTTACCCTTCGGGTGCAGATTATATGTCTGTATTTGTTAAATTCAGTTAGTTACCTTCGTTTGAAATGCCTTAGTACAACTTTTGAACCAAGACGTACGCGAAACCTACTGAACGGATTCGGCTTAAACTTTAAATAAGGGAGTCGGAGACCTTGCAAGAGTTAAAAAAAATATCTTCAAATACAACTCCAACGTGTTCCCATCTTGACCTTACTTTCTGCTGAATAGTAATCGATTTACTCCAGACAGGCCGATATTGATAACGCACGCATACTTTGATACTAGAAGGATGATCAAGACGTGTTTTTGTAGACATGTCTTATCTTATCTGTTATTTAACTAATAAGAACTAAAAAATATCAAAACAAAATTATCCTATTTCAAAGTACACGTTCATGGTCGTGTAAAATAGGTAAAAAATTTATGAAATGAATTACCTAACACAATTACCTAGTAGATTTTTAAAATACCTACTTATAGTCAAAATTAAATTAGTATAAAAAAATATTAAAATAATATTGGTAGGAAAAACATTGGCAAAACACGACTTAAATAATTTATGGTGGACTTTATGTAACACATATTGCTATTTGACAGTCGTGAAAAAATCAAAAAACAAACCAAACATCCAACAATTCATAACAAAATGTTAAAGATAGTTAAACGAAATGGCGCCTTCTTCTTTGCGGAAAATGCATGGGTAGACATACCATGGTCCATGTAAGGAGAGCACCACCTGCCCATCGACAATACGGCTTATTCAACGATACATTTTCGAAAATTAGAATTCAGACCTAAATCTTATAGTCATGTCATGTTTACACACAACCTAATCAAACTTTTGTTTTTCCAGTCAACGTTAGCCCAGTGGCGCGTAGCCTTCTGGGTATGTTTTGTGGTGTTAGTCGGAACTAACATAATATACATCATCTGGGCGGACGGTAAGCAACAATGGTGGGATGATGTCAGGCAATACGGATACCCAGAAGGATGGACGCACGGCTCTTTGATCAGCGATACAAACCCAGAACAAGCAGAAAATGTGGTTCTTTCAGACCACAAGAAAATAGAAGAACTAAACTAAAATGCGAGATAAGAAACAGTGTTCAAAACGAAACCAGTGCTACTAGTCAGTGTGAAAATTAAACTTGTACAAAGGAGGCTTAGTGCAGATGATATTACAAAAACTTAGCTTTGTATAAGAAATTCAGATTATAACAATGTGACTATAGCGGCCACCTTTGATGTTTTGTACAAATTTGTGACATTAAACATTATTATTTCATGTCGATGGTTTTCTATTAGTCTATACTTAATTTTTGATTCGCTGAATATGAAATGTTAAATTGTGAATGAAATAATAAAAGCTTAGAGAATAGCCAAACTAAAAGTAACCGTATAAGACCAGCACCTTGTTTCAAAAAGTATTTCAATTGTAATATTCCATCGTGTTTCTTGCACTTTGCCTTTTAGAATTATCTCATGTTATTTCAATTTGAATTTGTTGTTTTTTGTGCATATTGTACAATGTGATTGATTATACCTTATTATAATTTTATTATACGTGTATACTTGGATTCGTAGTTTTACTCTTAAGTTAAAATTACCTTCCTTATACACAAACATTCGTTCTGTTAGTACCTATTTACATGACCTTACGAGAAATACTATTATGATATATTGTTAATTAGACATCAAACATTGTATCCCTGAAAAAATCCTAAATGATTAGAGGTTTTTCAGCGTCCAGATAATAATTTTCACCTGTCGAGGTTTATTCTAATCGTTTATTGCTTAGTTTTGAGTTTTTGTCATTGAATTTAGACCTAAAACCTAAAAACTTCGTCACCAGAGTTAGCAACTTCCTAATACAAACGCACAAAGAATTAATACATATTACGTTAGACTTTATTAAGCTAGCAGAACTGCAGTGTTCCAGTCCCAAAAGACAAAGTTCACTTGAACAAATTTCGTAGGGAAAGTAAATTTAAGTAGGTACATGAGTTATACTTCGCTCGTTGGTGACCCTCCAAAACAGGCCATGTTGACAAGATTGTAAAACGATAGGCGGAAATTAATGTTCCACTTCGTGACAAGCGAGTTGCGATAACTTTCTATCTGATGTAACGCAACCAAGAAGTTAAAAGAAACTTTCCGTGTAGGTAGAATTTACAAATTTTAATTAAAAAACTTTTAATAATTACACGGGAAATTACACTAAAGATCTGGTCTTATACCTAAATAAAATATTTAATATTTTATTTTGAAGACCAGATAATCTCTAGTCTTTAAAAACTTGTTCGTTATAGTTAACCATATTAGTTTGAGTGGCCATTAATAACTTTAGCTTTTAAAGTTATCATAAAAAAGAAAATTTCAAATAATAAGAAAAACAAGTCATAATTCCAAAATATAATAGGTACTTTTATTTCTGTACAAACAAACCAATTAGTAACATTTTCATAAAATAAACTAGGTATGTAAATAATTCGTTTTTCGATCATAATAAAATAAATTCACAATTTGGAGGGCCTTTGGCTAGATTTCTGTATTTGCATGCGCTTTCGCGCCTCCCGCAGTTCTTTTGAAGTTTTGGCTATTTGAACTTCTAGATCTGCCTTTTTCTCGCGAAGTTTTATAACCTTAAAACAAAAAAACATTAGTGAGTATTAATTGCCTTCTAAATTTCTTAGTATCATGTGAAAGTCTCGAATGAATTGTCTAGAATAGGTGACTCATAATATTTTTAATAAAAGTTTTTGTTTGTCAATAATATTTTCTGAACGAAGATTTATTTTTCAGATATTCAATTGCAATTTCCTATTATTTTGATTAATAAAATTACTTCCAAGAATTTTATAAAATTAACAGATATTACGATAATGTCAAACAACAAAGAGCATTATTTCGTCTTCATTTAAAAAATCAGGATAACAATTACGAAACATTAAATTTTAATGGTACTTAACGTGATTTTAATTAAAAGCAAACATCAAAGTATCAAAGAGGATATGCAAGAGATCGGTTAACAAGTTAATACCATTAGGGGCCGTACCGAAGCGTTCTGATAAAGTTTCACAACGACCTACTTTCAATGAAGCTTTAGAGGCCCTACCACCAGTTTACTGTATTTATTTATACTATGCTCGATACCGAGTCAAGTAACACAAAAGGTATGAAAATACAGCGCAGCGTCTCGCCCTCGATAACTTGTACGTACCAATAATTTCCATTTGAGATACTTAAGCCGTTTGCGACGATAAAGTATAACTATACAACTAGAAAACTAATGGTAGGGCTACAGTACGCTCTGCTTTTAGCTTTGAAACTGTAGGTTACTTTGAGCATAAAGGTTGTGCTTAAAGGATTATTTCTTTGAGAAATACATAAGCACATCATTCTTTTCATGGTTTATAGGGTAAATCTACGATAAGGAGATGATGAAGCGGCGAATGCCTTGTGATAAAAAGTTTTTTGACTTCACCTGTGTACTTATATCCCGATAAGCGATAACGCGTACCTAGATAGTTATTTAACGTATGAAAATGTGTCATAGTGTCTCTTATTATGCGTCTTTCTGAAATATTTCTACACTTGTTTATTTAAACGACATTCATTCATCCTATATCCTAAGATCTAAAATATTTTGTGATCTATACTAATATTATAAAGAGGTAGGTAATTATTATATAATTATGGGAGCCACTCTATGTTATTTGATAATTTATTTTATAGGTGTAGTGTTCCTATGTTTAGTACTTACCTACTTATCCTAAATAAGTAAATAAATAAATCTCTCTTGTATAAACAAACATGAATAGGTAAATAGAAACTTACTAAATCAGTGCCGTCTTGAAAGTCACGCAACAAGTCCTTTCTAGTGAGCAGTCCAGCTTTCAGCCGTTCAGCTTCCAGCGACCATCGTAGTTTATCTCTACGGTTCTGTCCAAACAAAATTCATCATTTAGTTCTAATTTGGCAATTTGTTTTTAAGTATTAATATCCAAGGAAGTGAGCAAGAATAAGAAGTAGTAAGGTAGCTTAGTATAATTATTATGTATTAAAAGCCTTAATTTTATATAAACTGAGCAAAAACCTTGGTTTGGTCATGCATTGCAGTCGTTATCGTGTTGGAAAAAGAAGACCATCCACTGCAATATTCTTCAATAGGTACATACTACATGTAGGTACTTACTTTAACTTGTCCAAGTTGCTCCCGAACTGTCAGGTAATCCATCTCAGCATCGCCTAGGTCGCACTCCGTGAGGTCAATGACCTCGTCAGTGTGATTCATCTTCTCTCTGATGTGAGCAAGGATCTGATTGTGTTCGGTGCATTTAGCTCGATTCTTGATAAGTTCGTCTTCTCGCTCTGTTGGGTTGGAAAGACAATGTTGTAGTAGGGCCCGGTGTCCTGTAGCACAGGTTTTCTTTAAACCTATTTCAGGCACCGGTCTCTCACAAAACAGGTTAACTGAACTATCCATGTTTCTGTTCCTTCTGTTCAATATTTTGTATCTAGTTTTTAAGTTAACCTCTGTGAGAGAAATAAATAAATATATTCATTCATTCATGTTGATTATAATTTTTTTTCAAAACTTCTTGGTAAACAATTATCTAAAGGTCCATAAATAAGTTTGCAAATTGAAACTAAAACCAATAAACGTAACGTTTGTCAGCAAATATAATAAACAAACAAAGGGTTCAACCGTTACAGAATACTTTTCTGGGAGAATACTTTTCTGGGAAATTAGGGTGTCACTTATCTGAATAAAAAGTTAAAAAACAGCAAATTTTAAAAACAGCAATAGTCCTTTTTATATCCTAAAAAGATAATTAAAATAATAACGTTTATGTACTTGTCTTGTCACTATAAATAAGATCGCGCCTGCAGTAAAAAACTGAAAACACACATAATTGCTATAACTATTTTAATCTCTCTCTGTTTAAACTAACCTTCAATCTTAGTCATATAATTCTGATTATCAATATTCAGCTGTTCGAAATGTGCCACATAAAGACCTGGACCTAGTTTCTCCAGTTTTCTGACTATGGCGTCTAACTCAGCCACGGCGTTCCTAGCCCTTATGTAGCGAAGACATAGGGCTGAAGATTGCTCTTGCTTGCGTCTTTGAAGAGTCAGAAATCTTTGCACAGTCTGTAAAAATAAAAGATAAAAGAGATTTGAATGTTCTTATGAAAAAGAGCAAACGAATTTAGCTCTTATAGATAATACATTTTATAAGTACCTAACCTACCTATTGCAGCAAGCTTGATGTGCATTACTAAAAGGAGTACCAACCAGAGTTTTATTTTATGTTTCATTTTAATTGTTTAAACTCGATACCTACCTATATGTCGTCGAATCATGAACCTGTGGTAATTAGTTGACAAAAGCAACAGTAAAGTAAGATTTTAATTCGAAAGTTCACAGAGAGCTTTCAGCACTTAAAGATAAAATTTTATTTCAATTTACCTAGATACCTACAATTTATTTAAAAATAAAATTTGATAAATTACTTTGTTTTAAATTGTAGAGTTTTGTTTTAATTCTTGTTGTTCTTGTTGTTGTTGTCTGATAATATTCCAAATAAAACAGTAAGCAATACCTACTTCAATAATTTGGTAGATAGGTATATCGTGCCAATGCGATATTAAATCGTGTTACCTCAGGGGCATCCACAATTCCCAGTGCAAGGGTCAGTGTATTTCACTGTTTGCGTACTTACATATTTATGAACGTTTTCCGCCGCCCTGGGCTCTGTTTGCAAGCTACCCGGATAAATAATGCTATTTATTGTCACAAAACAATATTATTTCTTATCCATTGTGTTTATAATCTTATCCCGCATAAGCAAAGTTTATCATGATGTTTGTTTCAATATATTATAGTTATTATGCTTACCGTAATAAAAAAAATACCATTTACCATGTCATTTTCTCAGTTTTAACATAGTCAGATACAACTAGGGGGCCGGTGATGATGATGATGATGATGAAAGAAGTAGGAGTAAAATAAATCAATACAAAATAATTATCACCTTGTCAGCAATAGGCTTTCCTTTTGCCGAATAAATTAAACCAGTGCCAGTGTTTTTCTCTAAAGTCTGTAGTCCGTCAAATTTTAACTCTGCATGTGCCAAATGATCAGTGTACGTCACTTCCACTGCATGAACTTTAGCCCTGATCTGTAATGAGACACATTTTTTTGTGGGTACAAAGTTTTAACGACAAACAATAAAATTGGAACTTACTTGTACATGATAGGTGTGAACCAACAAATCCAAAAAGATACTGAAGTTTTTTTTGATAATATCCACGGATGACAAGAGCTTCGAATTTGCTATTATCCTTATCCCCACTAATATTATAAAAGCAAAAGTAACACTATCTGTCTGTCCGTCTCTTAATCATATTTAGAAATGATATAGACTAGACTTTAGGAAACATACATAGGCTACATTTTGGTCGTTTCCCACGCGCTGAAAGCCGCGGGGAACACCTAGTATTTATGAGATAACGTTGAACAGAAACTCACGTCAGTAATCTCTCTCTCCTCCTTCTCCTTCAACTCTTCGTACGAAATGAGTTTCTGCTGATACTTCTCCTCAAGATCCATGGAATTTTCCAGTGGCTTCAAAACGTGATCTAATTTACGTTTCCTGCAAATTGAGACTTTGCCTTTGATCGTCCGATTGGAATAAAAGTGGTAGTAAAGAGCAGTTTTATTGTCCAACGTAAAACGAAGCACTCAGAGACGGGACAATAAATAGTTAAATTAAACTCCTATGAATTTACAACCGCTTAGACTAATCGATATTTTATAGACAGTTATTTCATTTGATTCGGAAGGTCGATTGGTAATTTATTAATGCGTTGACTGTTGAGTCAATAAAAAAATCAGATTGGTTTGCCAAATGCCATAATTTCAATGCAAGAGTAAAATACATTTCAACTATAAACACAATTGTTAAATAATCGCATAATCTGTTTATAATAAAAACGCTGAAACCAATTAACGGAATATTTATTCAAAAGTTGCCAAAACATTGACAAGTCGTATATTTTTATTCGATGCAAAGAAAAACACGCAATATTTTCTCTCATTACAAATCTAGCAAGACTGCCTTGCCAAGCATGTTGACACAGTGCTGGCAAACAAATAAATAGTGCATTTGTTCCATTTTATTGCTCAAGCCTGATTGAGCTGTTTGGCCAAACAGCATTTACTTTCATATCAGTTCTCATACTATTATTTTACGAATAATTCCATACACAAGTTTATGAAATAGCCTACAATCAAACTAAATTATAGAGTAAGAGAGGTTAGGAAAATGAAATTGTGCTTATGGTGGATTTTTCTTTCGCACATCAAGGCGATTACTTGTGTTCTTATTTTGAAACCAACAAGTTATATCTACCTGCTAGCTTGTGTGCACTATCATCATCATAATCATCAGCGATAGTTTTACCCATTGCGGGCATGAACCTCTCTGTACATACCATTACGGCCCTGTGCTAGTCGCATAGATTGGTGCCCGCGACTTATTTTATGTCGTCGTCCCCACCTAGCTATCCGTCGCCCGAAATGTTTTTGTTCTGCTATTCAGTCGTGGCTTTGGATATCTGTCATCACTTCTACTTGCAATGCGTCCTGTTTAACTAGCCCCACCTAAGTTCCACTTCCATATTTTGGACTTTCGTCCATCGAGTTAGATGCCAAGCATGGCGCATACGTACTTGTAATACTCGGCCAGTCTGCGATGCAGTATGTTATTCTTCATTTGCAACTGGTTCCGATCGAAGGTAAGATCTCTATGAGCTTGGAGATATTCATCTCTATCTACTGTAATAGCAGCTGTGCCTACGCCTTTGCCGATTTGACCAGCGCCGGGTTCGTCGACCTCTTCTTGGTCGCTTACTGTTAAAATCAAGATTAAATTAGAAACAAAGCTAAACATTTAAAAGTATTTTTTTACTATAAATATTAAAACTACTTTTTAACTATAACTAAAAATAATTTAATCACATACATACCACTTGATCCGCTAGAACTTTCTTCATCTGCAGTTGCACTCGGTGTTTTTCCCTTCTTGCTTTTACCGGATTTAGCACTCTTGCTGGAAGCCTTTTAAAATACCAATATTATGTATGCATATATATCCAATAATAAGAGTCACTTATAAATTTTCACGCCAGACATAATTACTATGACTGGCGTGGAAATAATGTTTCCGTAGGTATAGGTAAGTGACACAGAGCTTATTTGTAAAAAGAATAATAGTGTGTTTCTGTTTAGTACGCTTTATATACAATTTTTTATAAAAAGCTACGATCATTAGCATTTCCATTTGTAGCAGCACCGCAGACGTACAATGTAATACCTTCCAAAGGGTTGAGTAAAAAAGCTGACGTAACCATCGCATGTCGAGTAAAACATTAATTAAACTGAAAGGGACAGACTTACCTTAGATTCAGCCATATCGCGTGATCCCACTGAATCACCGAGTTTATTGATCAGGGTTTAGGTTACAGTCGAAATTATTTTATTCCATTATCCCGATGACATGACAACGACATGCAAGACCGCGGAGGTTTCTATGGCAACTTGTAAACTGCTATCGAGCGGTGCTTGACGGAATGACACTTAATTGTAATTTGAGGTAATTTGGAACAAAGTGGTATCTTTTTGAAGTGCAGTGTTGCCCTTGAAAGTTTTATCTCAACTTTTGAAACATAAAAGTTATGGATACAATGGCGGTGATTCGGCGGGGTACTTAACATATTAAATACATATTTATGACATCACATGGTTTTCACAAAAAAAATACATCTATTGGATAAAAAACGTGCAACATATTTCGGATATAATCATACCATTAGGCGTGCTTGAGCTGAGTCACATCAAAGACGGAACATTGCCCTTTTTATTAATATCCTGTCTTACTTTCCTTTGGTCCACCACAGGAATTGACAAAGATTGCCTTTTGCTGAAGCGTAAACTCGCTCGGGACGTACCTAACTCCATTTTTTCAAAATAAGGTCAAATCCAATAGGTAAATGTATTTGTAAGTACATACCTATTTCTGACCATCACTTTTATTTCAACGGATTTGAAAATGCCTAAAAGATTTGAAATGACATAACTAACATTTTTGATTCACACAGTCGTGTTCATGATACCTATAGAATAGGTTTAAATTAGGTTTTTATTTATTTTCTATTATAAATCTATTATAAAGAATTGCTCAACTTTCGTAATAGATAGTCATAAAAGTTTCAGCGTGGTCACAATTTTATCAGCAACCGCACAAAAGTCATAATTCAGATTGTCTCAAAAAACGACCCATTAATCATTATTTCAAAGTTTAGAATATAATGATCATTATTTATTAAAAAATATAAGACAGTTTCGGTTTACCGGATTTCGAGGTTAAAATAAGATTAACAATTTTATTGGGAGATAGAAAGCAAAAAGGGTATTTGTTTTGTTCCTTGTTTTTTGTTCCAAAACGGGCCAACTGATGATTATGTATTACTTATACATCATTTATGACGTCAGCAAGAAGTCCGCCCAGCTCAAATGGGATTGGGCCGGCCATGTCTGTCGCATGTCGGACGACTTGTGGGCTAAGCCACGGAGATAGGGGAAGAGTTGGATGTGCACCTTCCAGATTGGCCCACTGCGGCTAAAGATATAGAAAGCTGAAAGACCTTTGCCCTGCAGTGGGACAATATGGGCTAAAAAAAAATAAAAAAAAAAAAAAGGTACATAATGTTGGCCTCTTCACTTACCAATCGCGCTGTTGTCACATTTAACAAATGATGCAAGCTTAAATCTAAAGCGATAGATTTTTACTATTACTGGGGACACCGGGACAGACAGTCTGAAAGCGGGATGTCATCACTCCCTGTCCTTATTCCACTTTACGAGGAGTCGATTGCTCATTATATTGCTCATCCATTGCCTTCTATCAGCCATCATCTCAACATTCACCCCCCTGCCTCATGTCAACTTCCACAAATGGTTTTCAAACCTAGCAAGCAATAACAGTTCTTAAGATGGTCAACCTTTTCATTCCACGACCGTACCGGATGCTAGGATCAGCCCTTTAGGTTGGCGGTTTGTTAGTATCAGTCAATGAGGATTGATGATTGCTCTGAGGTATCAGTGGTCTTTCACAGCAGCAGTTTTTTTAGGACACTAACCTCTGTTGACGTTGGCAGTGTCACAGCCGCCTGTTGGGCTTCTGCCAAACTTTCGACAATGCTCCTCTCAAAATAGAACTGCCGAAATGTATACGACATTTTTTCAGCTGTAAAACTTTAAGCGCTACATCGGAATATTAGTTCCGGCGTCTTCGATTCATTACAAGATAATGTTTACATTAGCATGTTTATGTTCATAATGATGTCTCCTCCCGTCGTTAACCGAATATTTGGTAAACAAAGTCAATAAACATCTCGTTGATATTAATATTATGCAGTCATCATATAGTTAGATAATTAACGTGTCAGAAGATGTTTACTTCGAATTGGCAGAATATTATTGTAAACTTATGTGTTTATCTATGATTTTATTGTTTTTGCTTTTTTTTCAACCTGAAAGAATACTTTGGCAAATGACTAAATTTAATGGCATGTAGCTATTCAAATAAAATGTATGTTTAGAAAACTCAATAAATAAAAATGTCCTTATTAAAAGAAAAACAATGTAAAAAGTTCAAAGAGTTTATTCAATAAAAAAGAATTATAAATAGAAAGAACGCACTTATCATTAAATACGTACACAATGATAATGCAAAATGGAATAAACAATACCACTCAGACACATTCCGTAAGCTAGCTGTCTTTGAAATTCAAACTCTAAAACCATAGCAACATAGTTTGAAAATAGTTTGAAAAAATTAACATCTGAATTATCTACGAAGTGTAATTTTCTAGGATTCTTTGGTGTTAAAATTTGGTCCCATCTGATCATCTTGAACATGCATGGAATCCACAATTACTGATGGCCACATCGTATTTTTAAGTTCAGTCAGCTAAGAAAAGTTTTATTGAATTCACTATAATACTAAAAAGCTACTACAGAACTTTTCATTTTATAACTGTGTTTTTTGAAACTGTAAACTTTTATAAGTTTTGATACACAGTTTACTGTTTAGTGCATTACATTTCACTGGTTTTATTTCTGTATTTTTCACATGCTGCTGATGTTATCCATACGAATGTGAAACAGAATATCACCACAGTATACGAGTGTATTCACGAGTTTCAGATATTTTTACATCATTACGGAAGTATTCCACATAAATTATGCATAAAATATAATAATGACTAGAGAATCAAGTTACATGTTTATATGGCATCGAGAATATCATAACATTAGGTTTAACGTTACATCGCATGATTACACAGACTATTAAACAGAGTTACAATTTTAACTTGTTATACCTAAGTCTGAGGCAAAAATTTTAACTATACGTTACGCATAAAACATTGCAAGCCGGTAATAAAAAATGTCGCAATAAAGATATTTTTTCCGTTGCTTGTTGAATTAACAATAATAAAAACGTAAAGGGAGTAACTGATTTTCAGTGATTAGCGGAATAAGAAACGATTGACAAAATAATAAAGACAATTTCAAAGTAAAAAAAAATAGTATTGATCATTAATACAAGAGTTTTGGAATAGAGGCACGTGTTAAGATTTCAGACGAGCTAAAAGGAAGATTTTTTATTCCGCCAAAATGCATTTCAATTTATTTTCAGAATTCGAATGTAAGGACTATTTTTGGTACAATTGATGTGGTTTTTATAAACATTGTAGATAGAAATGATTTCAAACAATGCAAGCTCACTGTTTACTCAATACATTCGGAAGCTCGCCTTCAGTCAATCTGGCTCTACGTCAAACATTCAAGATGAAATGGTAACAGAATCAGTCGGTCGTCTTGAATCGAAACAGACAGTGCGACTGAAACGCGTCGCATGGAAGACATGACTACAGCTATTGGTCATTTGAGCACTGTTCAGTAAAGAATTGAGGAAGCGATCCAGCAACAATTGTTGCTTGGAAGCAAGTGGGTAGCGACGTCATCGGCCGATGATTGTCGGCTCGTCAGCCATGGCGAGCTCGTCAGTTGCTGCTTTGTCGCCTTTCCTCTTACGAGAGTACCAGAGGAAAGAACCAGACGCATAGAGGTTGACCAGAACGACGAACCAGGCCATGTAGAAACTGATGTGGTAGCTGTTGAAGAAAATGACTCTATAGTCTAGTGCACGTTTTTTGAAGCTTTATTATATGTTTGTCAAGTTGCTTTATTAATGAAACTCACGGAAACACACGGGTGTAATTAATAAACTACCGGGATAAAATTTAGCCTACGAGTATAACCATTCTGAAAGTCCATTCCATATATCCGTGAAAGAACTTTGGAAATCGGAACAGTACTTTCGGAGATTACCTCCGTCAAACAAACTAACAAACTTTTACTAATTTTTATTTATAATATTAATGTAGATAAGATATCAAAGAACTTTATTGCCTATGAAATTGAAGCTCACAAACTGCATTAGCGTGATATTATTTCAAAACGTCTGCCAATCTGATATGGCTCATTATACTAAGCCGTATGAGCGCTCGCCGACTTCATTACAGCCTAACCACGACTCATTAGACTCGTGCCAAATTGCATGTGTTCAAATGTTAGTCGTGTTTAACAGGGTGACTGAACTGTTATTGATATAGGAACTGACTACACAATTAAAATATTAATCCTTCATAATTATGAAAATAGAGAAGTATTTAAAATACTTAGCAATTTATTTTTAGTTTTTTTATGTGGTGGCCAAGATGATTGATTATTCTTATTTATTTTCACCATCTTTGGTGGTATTTCGTGTAATTCGTTAAGACAACAATATAAAAGTTACGTGTAGCAACAATACAATAAAAAATAAGTTATAAGAAATTCAATTTGAATTAAACCCTAAACTAAATTAAGTTTTACCAGTTCCAAGTGTAACCAAAAATATAAGATAGAAACATATGGCACGTAACCATGTCAATAAGTGCTTATCGGAAAATAATGTCTAAAACTAGTACTATCTTTATATAAAATAATTCACGGATACTTACTAATGGTAGGCTCCATCAGGGTAGATGAATTTCACATTTTTGTGCATATGGTCCACGGATGTCATCATCACTTGCACAACCACAAAAGTGCAAGAAGCTGTAAGAAAACATAATATTTGACTACTATCCACCTAAAAATTTTACATCGGTATGGTTTCTTTGAACACAAGCAATTGAAATAAGAACCAATTTATTACCCGACTGCGTCACAAGGAAACTTATAAATATCATTATTAAAACACATGCATAGTACATTTATTAAAACATTTTTGTAACTGTTTCAATACACTTTGTCATACTCGAACTAAGATTTTCTAACAAGAATATATCAAGACAGGATGACATTGCAGTCTGGTTTTTTGTATTTGTTAAAATCGTTCTTAAAGTTGTTGTAACTCTTGTCTTCTAAAACAGTAAATGCAAAGGTTTTATGAAAATGCTGATGATTATGCTGTCTGTCATCACATTAAATGTAATTATAAATCATAATTTTAATAAAATACTTCGCCACCAGAATCGGTCACTTGCTCATACGAACGGACGTAAAGAATACTTAATCTTTTACTTACTGCTAATGAAATGTATGCCGGCAGCGAGTCTCTTGAACATGTAGCGAGGGTTACGGAAGGTGTAAATGGAAAACCCGCAGCCCATCGCCATCACGAAGAGACTTATGATTCCGAAGGAGATCATGGTTCGGACGTAATCTAGAACAAAATGTTCACATTCAGAAAGTACTTATAGAATATAATTTATTATACAGACAGAAAAAGATGAATTGTGTGAAGTATGATGTATAACTAAGTAATAAAACATCAAGTGGGAGAAGGGCACGAATATTATACTTACTTGCTACGTTTACTTCATAGGCAGGATCAACAGGCTTCCCGTTTTCCATGATCGGCTGAGCTAAGTAGTTTGTGCATTCTGAAACAAATAAATGAATATTTTTATTAATGATGGGTAATGTTCGTCGCGTCCTTTGGAAAGACGTTCTTGATAGATCATTGAATCTCAGAAAAGTTCTGATCTCTATCAAAATTTCTATGCATGGACACAAAATAAAGATGGCATGGGTGATAGTGGGTGATGATGGTGCAAGTGATATTAACAGCTTTGACAAAATGATAAAACTATCGGACAGTTTTAAAACTATCGGATATGGTGTATAAAGTATTATACAACAACATTATAATTAAAAATAAATCATGTTTCTATAAAGACTATCATTCTATTCATTCAAATACTTTTGCACAATCTGTAATGAAAAATAATAATTGTTGCAGTTAGTTTAGAACAAGAAAATAATTATCTTCATCTTGAGTCAATATTGATTGTAACTTTAATCAACTGGAAAGCATAAACAAACATCCTTGGTAATGTACAAGCATGTTGGAAAGTTTCCTACACAATTTTCATTACAACTTGCACTCTGCTTTAACAAAAGAAACTTCGTCTATTTATAGGATCACCTTTGTGTTTCAGGATAACTTTCTACAACGATTTTCTATTAAAGTGTACGAGGTTGTTAATATACTCTGGTAAGTATATAGATACGTAATATTCTTATGTAGGTAGCTCAGTTTCCTCGGCGTCCGTTGCTAGCTTATTTCAAGAGCTTTTTACACCTTTACATAAAATGGAAGTTTACCTACCTTATTACGGTAAAAAAATTGAGCATAAAAAAAAGTGTGTTTGAATTTCATGTACAACTTAAAAAATACAGAAGTACTCGTTGTTATTAAAACTTTGGTTCAAAATATAATTTAATTTTCAACCAAGTGATTATAATTTTGTAAAAGATATTGTACTTTTTTATGTGCACATAAATAGCACTCTATACCTATACACTATCTCGTTGAATATTATTATAACCTTACTTACGGGGTCACCACAAAGCCACGAAGGAAATGGATTAAAAACAGCGCAATATTATGATCATTATGATAAATATTTTCAAAATAAACTTATACAGAAACGTCAGTATATAGGTATCTCTAATAAATGATACTTATTAAACTAAATTACTTAGTAAATTGTTACATTAAAAGCATCAATGCAACGATGATTCTGGTCAACGTAATTCAACCATTACAATGGAGCTTATATTCAAAGGATTACAGATCACAAAGACATACAGGTAGCTTCAAATTCAACAAAGAGACAGATAACACTGGGTTACCTTATCTAACAAAGGAGAAACAGGATAGTTAGGGTTGGCACTACTTTTGAACTAATTATATCCATAAAATGTCACCGATAAAAATCTGAGTGTATTTGTCTACCGCACCTTGACATGGTCATAAATTACATTTTAGGTACTTACCTACTATGTATGATACCTACAAAATCAAAATCATGAGGAAAAAATCAGTTCCATTGAGAGCTAACCCTAACATAACTGTGCGATAAGCCACCGGACGTCGAAAAGGAAACCAAAACGAAAGCAGATAGAAATTCTAGAGGGAAAATACACGTTTTATGGAATATTTTCTGCACTAACAGGATAACAATGTTTATGCTGCAAGCTTTGAGTTTTTGAGGTTTTGAGTTCTTTCTGCGAATTCAATGAAATATTAAATTAACCTACCTTTAAATTGGTTCGTTCTTTCGTTCATTATAAGCAAGTGGCCAACCTCTGGTGGCGGGTTTTTAGGCCGCCTAAAGGCTTCCGTCATGGCTTTAAATTGGTGAGTTATTTTAATTAACAGCCGGTTTTTCGAATTAAACGCATTCTCAAAATTCACTTATCAATGGGCAATTGTTCGAATCACGGGACATGGTCAAAAATTGTTCCAAATTTGAGATCTGTCACGTGATTTATGTTTAGTTCATTTCGAAAGTACCTACTACGTTAAAGAAATTGCCTGTAACTGCATCGAACGGCTAATTCTAGTAATTGGTTTGGACGACATCGTTAGCGTGGTTGGAAAATAATGAATGAGGCTAGCAAGGGGCCGAGGGGGTGGTGGTGTCGTTTTAAACTGGAAGTTTTCACCCAGCAGTTAACTGCGGTCTGATTAGATGATGATAAGGTTCGAAGAATCAACAAATACACAAATCCCTTTTATAATTTTTTTTAGATTTTGATAACTTCCAACCGATAATAATATCAATTGAATATTTATGAATAAACGCATAGAAATAGTTGCGCAGAACGTTTATTAAGAACCAAACGGGCCAGTAAAATTCTACATACAAAACGTAGCGTTTGACAATGCAGACGACGAGTTATTAAGTAGCACGTCACCTGTTAATTTATAGCACGTTTGTATCAATACAGACACACTGTTGCAGTGCATTCGTGTCTTCTAACTTCTGCCGTGTGCATAGGTTCTAATGTGTACAACTACAAACTCATAAACCGTCATCCGTACACGGCTTCTGACGTCAAATACGACTATTACAAAACATAAACGGGTATGCAGAGATGCTGTTTATTTTCACACGACGTTTCGGTCAGATAGTAAAATGGTCCATTCTTAAGCGGACCTAAAAAGAGATCAAAGATGCCACAAAACATGAAAAGATTTCAAAGTAATATTATTTACTGTTCTTTGATGGTGTCCTGATATATTGCAACTGTGATAATGTTATATAAACTAGTTTCTGCCCACGATTTTGCTCACATAGTAGTAAAATTGAAATTGTCTACTATACTTGATACTTATTAGTAGGATGAAGTAAAGGGCTCAAAATGAAACGAACAACAAAGAAACAAAGACTTTGTGTAAAAAATAAGAATCTGATAAGGATCTTCGGAGATACGAATAGAAATGCACCTCGAAAGGAATTTTTTCTCTTCTTACAAGATTTCAAAAATTATTTTAATTTTGCAATTTAAATATTGGTCTGGTTGGGAATATCGAATATGATCAGTTGACGACATAAAACCATCGCGGTATTTTTACAGAGCAATAAAATCATTTCGTGTGGGCAGACTTTGTTTATTCATTGTTGGAAAAATGTTGACCGTTTCCGCACACCTCTTAATTTCCCACGCAATTTTAGATTTTAGCCCAAACGTTACGCAAAAATGTGGTGTTTTCCCAAACATTGTGGCACTGAAATCATTTATAACGTAATTATTTAATGGACCAACGGCGATTTTAGCATCTCTATGACAAGAATAGATAGTAGTGCGCAAAAAATGGAAGATCGTTCCTTTATAAGTAGCATTCATAACGAAATAACTTGAGAAGGAATCTAAAAAAATAAATAAAAGAGAAGGTATAGTTACAAAATGCTCCTAATTTTGATCAGTACTGCTGATTCAGCGTCTTGGGCATATTTCTGACAGTGATAAGTTGATAATTTACTGATGCAATTTTTATTTCAAGTTAACAACTGGTTTTTGCAAACTTTCTGATTTCAACGATCAGTATATTATCTCCATTTCCGTTTTCAACAAGTCCTTTGCTTCTTATAGAAAATAATATTTATATTTATGCGACTTTAGTGTCCAGTACCTACACAGGATGTACTGACTGTAAATTTATTATTTAGATAGAATGATGAAGAGTAGTCTTCACATGACTTTAGTAGGCAACTATTACAATTTTAGAGCCTTGTATATTTATTCTGTCAACAGTACCAACATAACTCTCGCAACGGGTTGCCACTCTATGGCAGTTCATGCTGCGAGGTCTCCGGCTGCGAAATCTACAAACGATTTTCAAACTGTAATGGCTGGACAAGCTCCAGGAAATCCATTAGAGTTGTCTGTCACTAGTTACTAATGACTCGTCAGTTTCAAATCATTTCTTTATTGACTTTGGATTGAATCACAGATTACGCCAATCAATAAATATAGATCCATTGTTGATGATCCTCGTTTTGATGCGGTTATTGTGCTCGCGGTAAGAACTAAGTCATCAGGCAATAAATCTTTATAATCAGTGTAACAGATCGCCCGCATTTGGCTTATGTAATTCGTGGTGCAATAGCAGATAAAATTTAGAAAGTAGATACAAAGACATGCACATCCCTTGTTAGTACATTTTTGGCGGGTCGATTTAGTCGATAACGCGATTTTCAACATTCAAAATGATGTTTAAATAAATAACGTATATAGTATTTGTTGCTTATATTCCCATTGCCTATTTGGCGTTTGTGCCTCTTCAGATTTATTTTGAGAACTCATTTGCTTTGGCGCTTTGGCATTTGCATGAAAATAACATCACACTAGGAAATTGCATTTTGATGCAGCTATATTGTTGAATTCAGTGTAAATCCTATAAACAAAGTTATATGGGATTTTTAATACACTTTGGGGTACTAATTTATACTGTGTATTTTTTTTTAATTGAAAGAGAGAGTGCTTTTCCATAATTTTCTCATAGAAGAACCATTTAAATTTCTCAGCTTGTTTTTGTAAGCAAGGCAATTAGCGTGAATCATATTCGTGAACATTGCACGAAACATAGAGCCACTGAAAAACAATAATTGTTCATTAAATATTGGTATGATAAATTCATCTATTTTGATTATCTTGAGGGATATGTAAGCAGGTTTTATAAGAAAAATATTGCTTAATAAAATAAGATAGGGAGAGGAATACGCGCCATCATAATCACAATATTGGGTCGCGACGTGTTTTGGGTCGGATACGAGCTAAACGTGCGATGAATTTGCTTGTACAGGGAAATGAAAAATATATTTTATTTTCCGCGTAGAATGATCCTTCTAATTGAAAAAATAATGTAATTATTGATAAAATAAATAAGGGTTGATAATAAAACACGTACCATGCTCTAGTAAACAACACCGTGTGATGATAGAGTAAAACAAAACAGGATCAACTTTATTTTAATTTTATGTTTAGTTTTTACTTATCTATTTTCTAGCAGACTGAAATTCTATTCTATTTTAGTTAGAATACGCAGCTAAACTTATAACAAGGAATTTAACCACTGCTGAAAGGCATTGCACTACAATGTACCGCTTTGACGTTAACGTTGCTAACGTAAATTACAAGACAATGGCCATTAAAACGCTGAATTATAAATAGGTTGCACGCTGAAACTTTGTCTAACGCGTTATACTAACAATGTTATATTAAACAAAATTTACTGACGGATTGGGTTTGTCTGTACCTGTTTTGTTTTGATTCTGATTATATAATAAACCTGTCTCATAGTCGAGATATTTTTAGAAATACCTAAGCGTTGTCAGCATCTATATTATGTTGCGAATATTATATATTGGGAGTCGCGTTGGAACAGGCAATTGTTTGTTTTTCTTACTGTTCAAAATTAAGGATTTTTCCAAACCTCGGTGCCATGTGCTATTCGCCTGATGATTTTTTCAAAGAGAATTGTAAATTCTATCACCATTTTTAAAAAAGATTTGTCACTTTAATAACGTTTGTTTTTGAGTTTTTTTTTCTTATTATTCATGTCAATGAAAGGAGATAGCAACATATATTATGTATTAGACGTTTTAGCTAACGTAAGTTTACTAGACCAATGTGAATAAAACGTCATATTTCAGGACAAAAATGTGTCGTCAAGGAAAAATAAGAAGTGAAGCAACAACTTTGCAAAAGAATACACTGACAAAGTCGTAAGCTTTCTCTAGTGTAAACTGTGAAATGTTTAGATATTTTATACAGAACTATAAAATGTGGGAAAATGTGTAAAACACTCGTGGCGTGGCATACCCCGGTGATTCACACAAGAATACAGTTGGCTTCGCTTATTTTAATTTAGTATTTTGTTATTTTCCAAGGGGTTTTGTAATCCTACTCTGGAAGTTTGAATAAATGTGTAAATGTTTGCTACTCTATCGAAAACTTCTGAACGGATTCGGCTGAACCTTGTCATATACCTGGTTACCAATATTATGACAAAAAAAAAGATATCTCAACAATGTAGCATATTATGCTAAACGCCTAAGCCACCAAATCTACAGGAAAGACAATGGTCAAAACGTGTGAGGCTAAGCCACAGGATTCCTGATAATGTTTCCTTCACCTTGTAGAGCATGTATTATACACATACATGGATCATAGTATACATTTACGAAAAGAAAAATTAATTGCTGCATAGCTAAGATTCGAACCCTCGACTCTAAACGAAAATCAAGGCATTTGCCCAGATAATTGCTCTGAGCATTTGCCCCTCGGCCTACACGTCAATAAAAAAACTAAGAGTTTGTAAAACGGGCAGCGCAAGTCGTAAGTGGAGTGGTAATGAATTGTTTAGTTCAGAATTGCTCAAAGAAAATAGTAAATTGTATACAGCGCGGGTTAATGGAGATACAGAGTGAGTAAAAACAGAAGGTGCCGCAAAAAATAAACTTTTGTGCAGAGTTCACGTGATTTTTGAGCTATTTATTTTAGCATTGGTCTATGACGCCGTCTGATTGTAGACGAGTTCGTTTATCATAAAAGTAGTTCAAAGGTTAAAAAACACATAAGTTGTTGAACTTGGTGAAGAAATAATTAAGTTACTGTTGCTGTGTCACAAAAAAGATTGTGCCCATTAATACTTCCAAGTCAGAATCAAAAGTCATGGACGATTTGAAAAATCTAAAAGAATCAGAGATATCAGGGATATTTTAATCACAATTTGTAAAATTTAGCATTTAGCTAATTCGTTTTTCGTCAATTATTTGTTTACAGCGCAAAGGCTTAGTAAACTTGAAAATCTGCATAAAATGTATCATTTTTCTCAGGAAAAATTATACCAGGTTTTTCATTTCTAGCATTATCACCTAATCACAATGTAATTTGATCCAAATAAATTATCTGAAAATGATTCGAGTACCTTTAAAAATTGTGCTACAGGCACTTTTCCTGTTGAATCTCTATCTCTAAATGTATTTTTCACTTGGATTTGTTCGAGGCCGTTCGAATCTAAATGGACTCTGGATATCTAAACGAATACTTCATTGAAGATTGATGGACAAACGGTTAAAAGAGATTAGGTACGATTTTATAGAAAATAATAATAAATTGGTATTTTTAATTTTACGAAAATTAGAGTAAAACACTAGCCTTAATGGTCGTCGAGCCACAAATTCGCGAACTCACTCGTATTTCTATTAGGCCTAAATCTAAGGAAGGTTTATAGTAGGTATATGCATCCTAAAGTAGGGAAAGCCCTTGGGTCTTTTGTATAGTTACAAACGCGTTAGCCTTCTCTCAACTGGTCAATTTACATGAAAATCCACTTACTCATATGATACTGTCCCTTCAGACCGACGACGTCCTGACTTGGCGCCATCGCCGTAGAGTTCTTATCTGTCACCGATGACGTCACGTTTGGCTGGAACACGTACCGGCAAATCTCCCAGATCCCTGAGTCACTGTACATCAAATATCGCCCCTTTATTGGAAGGTAGATACCTGAAACAAAAGGAAATGCTATCACACTGTATCCTTCCTCCTAATATTACAAATGCGAAAGTTTGTGACTATAGATGGATGTGTGTTAGTCTTTTTTGAGTCTTCCTGTGATCACGGCTGGTGCAATCAGGTAGAAACGTCGAGATATAATAAGTACTAAAAGGTTCCGTAATAACCCCTATATATTTTGTTAAAAAATGTGTGTTTTTCTTTCACGCAAAAACTGTTGAACGAATTTGAATGAAATTCCTTCAACAGATAGTGTAATTAGTTTCAACAGATAGTTTTTTTTCACCAGATAGTTTACATCCGGAATTACTACATAGGCTACTTTTGATTTCGGAATTCTTAAAAACACGTGGCGCAGATAATATTATTAAGGTGAAAGTGTGTGTGTTAATATAAATGTATGATACTCAATCGGTTCATCAAAGAGTTTGCAGGCTAAAGTAATAAATAGTTTCTTCACCAGAACCACTTTCAGCATCGTAGTGTTGACACAAAAAAGTGACAAAGATCTTTGTTACAGATAAATAACTGGAAAAATAGTTTTGATGACTTCATAACAGAACTATACTATGCGTAGGTGCCTACTAGAATTTTAGCAGGTGTGCCGCTGAAATGGGCCATTTACCACCATTGACTGCTTCATTTTGACGATCTATATACATAAAATAATATTTTACTTTAAATTCCAATGACTAAATCAAGCGTCCAGATGCCGCGACTTTTTAAGCCCAAGGAATGTATTAGGTATAGCTATTTAACAGTTGCCAAAGTGCAGGAAATTTTAGCATAATTTAAGTTCGATCTGCAGGGAAGTTACTAATCTGACAGTTCAAAATATAGCTTCAAGAATAACATTTTCATAAAACTGCCAGTAAGAAAATATAAACTATATAATATCTTGTGATTTTCGTTGCTACATATTTTCCTGTTTTATTATAATAGCCCATACTGCTTTAACAAATAAATATAGACATTTCTAAAAGATCATAAATATCTTAAAGAAGTTCCAGAACCTCTATTGAGGAATACACTCCTAAATTATATTAGTTTCTGGTTTTAGATCATACTTCCATTACCTGGAAACAATTGACAGTGTTAATGACTCCGTAATGACCGGTGCCGATTCCTGGCACGGATCCAAACAGTTCCATGTAATTAATACACAGCAGTGTTAAACCGTGCCAAACCCCAGGTGGATCAGATTAACATGAAATCCTCTGTGTAAAGATCGATAAATATTTTGGCGGGTACCGTCATCACAACGCAGACATATTATACGTCTGTAATATTATTAATAACAAAACTTGAAATAACAGCAAATGCAAATGATGGATGTTTTATAAATCTACGTTTGAGTGTAAAATATGTATACCTCAAAAGCTTGAGCCTTTAGATAATGTAAGTATTGATACATCCATAATAAATTTCGCGTATAGAATAATAGAATAAAAAAATTTGACTTTGCCGCGTGGTATTCAGCATTCTTATTTATGTTAATTAGAAAAAAAACACGTTACCCAATAAATTAAATATCTTAAGTCTCATTGTAACATTTGTAACCATTAAAAATAATAAAAAATCGTCATCATTTAATTTTTACTGTTTTTTTTTTCATTTCTGGTGCTGCTTCTTACTGAATTAGTCGATCGGTCGTTGGCCGGTGTCTATTTTCGTTCTATGCATGGCCATCTATATACGGCTATCAATATTTAGAGCCACGTGTGTATGACTGCTGTGTGATTAAACAATGGGAACTAAATTCTAACTTTTGAACTAGATTTTGAACATAAAAAAGCACAATAGCTCGCAAATCGTAAATCGAGTTATGCTTTATCCCAGGTGCATTGTAAGTTACAAGTTGTAAGTTACATTAAGAACTATAAAGTATACTCGTTCCTCGCCGTCTGGCCAAAGAAGAGATTCCTATAGAAAATATCATAATGACTGTATTCTTATGGTGTGGTAGACATTCTGTTCAATCATTAAGCTTTAAGGATCCTCTCTAGTCATAATCTATTTAGGAGTAATTAGAGGTAACTATGCCTAAATATTATTATGGCCACATTTAGCCGAAGTTAACATTTCACTCGTAAAATAAAAAATAAACGAACCTGCTGTTTCTAAATCCCCTTGTTTAATTTCAAAACACACACAATAATAATAGCCCTAAAATTGTTTATGTTCAGTTCAATTCCCTGGGTAATTTAAATTGAAAATTACAGTCGACGACTCGACAAACTCATTAGGCTACGCTTAGACCTAGACGTGATGTTGGCAGCGTAGCGCTCAATGTGAATACCTGCAGTCTTTGAGCGTTTGTATAGTGAAAACATTTTGAATAAATTTTATACTTTTGAAATACACAGGTTTTATCGCGTTAATTATCTTATTTATTTCCCGACGTTTAGACTACGTTACAATAGTAGTCGTCGTGGGCAGACTGATTTTTTTAAATATTTATTTCTTATTTTCTTGCAGCGCTATTTATTATGGTTTCTTATTTTTTTGCAAATATTATGTCATAAATACCGACATAACTACATTATTTTTCAAACATCTACTACGATTTGTGGTCTTTACTGTAATATTCATCTACGTTTACAAACTAGACGTCTGCGTCTACGTCACATGACAGCTCTATTTCGAAGAATTCACTTCGCGTGAAATACTCCACTTGTACAATTTTGTTGAAAGATTGAGATTATTTAGAAATGTTATCTACACCATTAACCTACCACATTATACTATATAAAGCTTTAATATTATAAAAAGGAAGTTGTTTGACTTTAAAAGTAAACAAAATATTGGATGGTTTGTCTTAGAGAAGACAAACCATCCAATATTTTGTTTTAACTTAATAAAAAATGTAAGTTAATTTTAGTATCTATGTTTATATTAATTTAGCCTAAGCAAAGTAGTAGGATGTAACTAATCGTATTATACTGCTTTATGAAAAACAAAGACGATAGCGTCGTGCGTGAGGTTTCAATGGATGCGTCTAGCACAGGATTTTATTGAATGGCTCAAACTTAGGGTGTCTTATACTCAAAAATGGGTAAAATCGTTCTGTGGATAAAGTATTAAATTTTTAGGCTTCGCTAACTCTGTCAAAAAAAGAGGAGTGGATTTCAACTTGTGTTGTTATAATTGTATATTTATGTGTCTGAGGCACCAGCGCATTGTTTTGTGATCGAGACCGAAACCGGTGATTTTTTTAAAAGTTTTCTGCATAGCTGCTACAATTAAAATTGTTAGAAATCATTTGAGGTAGTTGATCAAGCATTTTTAAATAAACTTAATTGTTAATACATTATGATTTAAAAGGGAGTGCTCACTCACCCATCCCTCCCTCTATATGCACCCATTTCTCCGTGCACACAGCAGCTAGCCATACAAAACAGCATAGTCCAACTAGAATCGTGCACGCAAAGAGTGTTCGTCTCTCTATGACCAAGGCTTGCATTAGAGGTCGCCGTTCAGCCGCCCCCACTGATGACGCCGTGGACATCTTGTCTGTCTCCATCGTATCTGTGAGAAAGAAAAGAGAGGCAAATATTAAAATAAATACGTATATTGCTGGACATCACAGCATCATCTAGCTCCAAAGTAAGCAGGGCTTGTGAAATAAAATAAATATCCACATGCATTTTATAGATAGGTACAAAGAAACATAATATACCTAGGTTAGAACATCAAATTTCTGATAGTTTTAAAGTTTACCAAAAGATAGTATTAGTATTAATAAAAAATACTTTATTTCAGGTTTCTTAAATTTTATGAAGATGGCTGCGGGAAAAGCGCTTAAATAAAATGTTGCTGTTCGTTTAATAAAAATAAAATACCGTATAAATTTAATTATCTACAGTGTGTTTCACAAGAGCGTGACCACTGAAAATAAAAGTAATTTTGTTTTTTTTGCAAAATTAAAGACACAGGCTGATAGAACCACGTTTTCTCCATGATGCATTATAAAAAAAATAAAAAAAATGTTCGTATATTTCGTACAAAGCATGCGTTTCCCGAGATGAGTGCCGCGTATGCTTCCCGCTACGAGGCTGTGCTTCTTTGTTTGCATGCCAAAGGTCCCAAAATGTCACGTGTTCAAACTGCAAACTATTTGAAATAGTCAAAGACGTTTGTGAACAAGTAAATTAACTGATATTTATAAACCAAACATGTCGATAACCAACCACAACGTGGTAAGACCAGACAGACGTCGTCCGCCTAGGATAAGCAGACAGTCAATCTGTTTTTGAAAAAATCTAAGATTATCTTTGCGATCTGCACAAAAAAAACTTAAGCGAAGAAGACTCAAAACCTCTCTCTCTATTATTAGAAGACGTATAGTGGAGAATAAGTTTAAATACCCAAGCAAATTGATGAAACTGCTCCTTTCAGAAAAGCACGTTAAAAAAAGAAAAACCGTCTTCTTGGTTGGAGGTCTTGGATTGGCCCTCACAACTCCTGACGCAAATCCAATTGAAAACGTTTATGTGGTGATGAAGCTTAAACATCGAGCTAAAAAAACACGAACTGCCGCAGAGCTTACTCGCAATTTGAAGGTCATGGAAGTCACTATCCCGTGAATACACAGAAAATTAGTCGAAAATAGGCCTCGTAGTTGCCAGGCCAGTGAGGACAGAGGGGAAGGCTGGACACCTTATTAATAATAAAGCATCTAAGTCCATATAATAAACTATGTGTTTCATTTATTAAAAGTTCTGATTTAATTTTTTTTTTGTAATTTATGCCGGTCACGCTCTTGTGATACATACTGTATAATCTATTTCATCGCTATAACATTTTTTTCAATAAGTCTGTTGACATAGTCTGATAGCTTTAAGAAAGTCCGTGACCTATCTACGATCAGCAGTTTGCTTTAACAGCATAATGCCATATTTTATTATGGCTTCGGTTGTTGACCAATGAATGGTGTTTATCATAATAGTTTAGAGGGTCCTTGTTATTTTATTTTGTTTCTAAGATTAAACTGTATCAAATTATGGAATGATATTGATAAAGGAAAAAGTTATACCTACTTTAGAATATTTTTAATGACCGCCACAGAGCAGAAGGTGAAGACACCCCTGAGATAAAACGGTTTCGGGATCGATCCCCAATTCTGGCCCAATGTTTGTAGGTTTGTTGTGAAGAAATTTGTTTCGGGTCTGAGCGGTTCTCTATCTATAATAAGTATAGTAATTACAATAAAATATCTAAGTAGTAAATCAGTCATCTGGTTACCAAACCCAAGTAATAGTTAGGTACCTATAGATTGAGATAACCTACTCGTGTGATGTGGGTGTAAAATGTACAAGAATATTTATTAACTCTTTTATTTATTATTCACAAATTAAATGCGATATCCATGATTCTCCTCGCTCAAAGTTTTCCAAAACACATTTATGAAATTTTAGCTTTTTATTGATGACATCTGAAATGAATTTGTTATCTAAAATGATAGCGACTCAATCATAGATCAGAAAAGTGTTGAAACACGTGTAAAATGTTTATGTATAATGAAGCGATTATAATTAAATTATGGGTTTTGTGTAAAACCTACAATATTTACAGCAGTTTCTTTGATGACACATGAAAACATAATTTTTAATTTATAAATTGTTATGACCGCATGATTGAATTATTAATACGGAAGACTTTTATATAAATGGTTTTTTTAATGTTATGTATTTTCTAGATTTATGTTTCTGTAGGTAATAAATTTAATAACTAAATAAAATTGTATTGCCTATATTATGGTTCATTTTAAAACAAGTAAAACCAATCAAAGCTCTGTCACCCAGTTTTAACCACCATTGATTACCTGAGAATACGGATTAAACAACATTTTCTATAAAACAAATCCTCCCTAAATCGATTTATCGCCCCCGAAGACCCCGAAGTCGAAAGTTTTTTCATTTGTAACATTCTGTTGTTTCTATAACGTTAACTTATTTACAAAGTTTTAAAGGACAAACATAAGACTTCAAAAAGATTTGAACTTTTCTAACATACCATACATAACATACATAGGTATTGTATTGAAACAGGTCTTGTTGAGTCATACACATAAAAATCAGAACGATATAAGAATATCTACCATGCTCTGTAATCAATAATGTTATTCTGTAGTTTTTCAGCGTGTTTTTATTAAGTTAGTGTTTCAATATTTTTCAAACGCTAGATATTATAGGAACCTATAGTTATGTTAATTCACGTATGTAGTTGATAGGTACGCTTTTATAAATAGATGGCATTTCAGTATTAGCCCTTTAGATTATTCTACTTTATGAGTCGCAACTGACTGCAGTTGCACAGTTGTATTCAAATAACCACCAGACGGTTTTCTCATAAAATTATTATGACGTCTTCTATTTCATAGAAAACGCGTTTACGACGACGCCGAGTTCCGTTGAATGAAATGATATACAAATTTTCATAATTACATCTGTAGGTTATCCGGTCATAAAGGCTACCTACTTTCATATTTCAAGAGATAATGGATGCGACGCCATACTGTTTACGAGTTCACTAATAGGCATTCCGGCATCGTTCTATTTTAATTTCTCTGAGTGATGGCATACGAACTGGTAGTTCATAAGATGCCCTATACAATGCCAAGCTGTCAATTCTGTTGTAACTAAAAAGATATTAAACTGTCATGTTCACTATAGTGAACACTATAGTTTAATACAGTCACTATACTTAGTGACTGTTCGTATAAATAATAACTGTAGTAAAGTCCCTAATGCGTTTTCGACCAGTAAACCTATAATAGCTAAAACGCATATTAAATCTGTTGCTATCTCTTATTGTTGCCATATGAGTAACAAGAAAAAAACATTATGTTTAAACTAAGTATATTAAACTAAATAAATTGTATATAACCTATATTAAATTGTCAAGTTTTTATGAATAGGTCCCAGAGTTTTTAGATAAACATAATTATGAGCAATTTTATAGCAGACAAAACCGTTTAAAAATGAAAACGACGGACAACGAAAAAACAATTGAAAGACTCTTAATTTTTTGGGCGCTATAAATCTTTTGAAAATTCTCATAATTATAAAATATTTAATAAGGATCGATTTTTAGTATCATTTAACTAAATATTACTTAAAATCAAGAGAAGTCAGACGTAAATACGTACATGCCCACTCATATAGTAACAGACATACAACAGAATGACCAGTAGGGTTGGCCTTGGAGCCACACGTTATTGTGGAAAAATACAAAATATTTTTTGTACAATAGGTTTTTTTAACACTTATAACACTTTGTTGGCAGATTGGCAAACCGACATTTATAAAAATAAAACTGTTCAGGACAAAAACCACATTAAAACAAGAAATAACACCACTTCTTTATTTTCACATGTGGTAGATATCTAAGGATGAGAATAAATAATTCATTGAAGATGTTTTAACTTATTAGCCAATAGTTAATAGGTACACAGAATCCTATATTAAAGAAGTAGAGTTTGATCGCGTAGGTATGCGTTACTACCTTCGGTTTTGATAATTAAGTTTGAATTTGGCCGTGCAAAAATGAGTAGTAAACTGAGTTAAAAACGGTAAAAAAAATATTAGCATTATTAGAGTCTAATGGTTTGCAAAATATCACGAATGAAATATCAAAATAACTGGGCGAATGTGTGACGTCTTCAAAATATTTAAAAATGTAATAAAAAATAAATTAATATGAAAAAGAATATTTAAATGAAATAAATATGTAGCCTTGGGAATTTAGTAGTGGTCAAATTTTACTTTGAGGTGAATTACAAAATACACTAGTCTGAAGTTTCTTACAATACTACTTATGAATATGACGAAGATACGCTTGTTGTCACCATCCATATACAAACATCGTATTTATAATGACGGGGTCGCCAGGCGTCTTGTCGCCCCTTCTCGATTACGCATCGCTAATCCATCCTTTGTTCTTAGTAATGTGACGATGTCCTTTAATTACTCTGATCAAAGATAAAGAAGTAACATTTTCTGAGAAATATAGGTATCACTTTTAATATAAGGATGAGAGGGGCTTTGAAAACTATGAGCTTTTAAGCTAATAACGCTTGAGTAGGAACACAATTATATGTGTGTAAATAATTAAATATCATAAGGGATTCACACATCGCCATTATAGCTTCAAGCTAAGCAAATTATAAGATAGGTTAAACGGTAAATTACCTATTGTGTTTTTTATAGCTTGTTTTGTACCTAGGATTAAATACTGCAGTCCATACTTTGGAGGAGAAGCAGAAGTTTGTAATAAACAATATGATTGTACCTATTGAAATTGCACCTATTGTTTTATGTGTCGATGTAAAAAGGAATATTAAAATGTCAGTCGGTAGAGATTTGTAAGACAAACTCAGGAGTGGATGAAATTGGTGTGTGGATAGTTACGATGAATCTACTACGACGCGATAATTACACGTAAGTACCTTGTATATTCACGGAAAATTAACAGTGTCTGAGCCATAGTTGGCATAGCTTACTTGGCAATGTTCACAAAACTTCTGTCATCAGTGTTACAAATGTTTTAAGTATGTAAATTCGTTTCTATTGTTACTACAAAATCTCTTTGTTATATATTACCTGCCACAAGAACGTTACTAAGAACGTTTTTTCGATTCATTTTTCATATCAAATATTTTCAACAAACTAAATTTCAAACGAAATACAATCAACCAATTAATTATAACGCTACGGAAATGTGGAAGGTAGCCAAATAAATAACCACGCTAAATTACTCACATGCTAACTCATGTTGCTTGACATTTCAGTTATCATCACGATGAGTAATACGTTAATATTTTGCGATCACCAATTTGCTATCGTTTACGATAATTTTGAAACAAATCTGCAATATTACAGATTATGCGTTAAAACCATTTAGCTACCATAAATCTAGAATTTCAACTATGTAAAAATAGCGTTACTGTAAAGATATAGACTTAAAATTCCATGATGTTTTTCACAAATCCTTTAAATAACTACCGTTCTATGATTTTATTGGCTCGTTATTTCAAGTGTTACCGTAAAACGATATGTTGGATAGGACATACGGATACCGTGGCCTGATACCGCCTATCTAGATATGAGTCCACTTCATATCGACGGATTCAATGAGATTGATTGTAGCTTTTAGTACACCCCAATACCGTTTGAGTGTTGTTTGTAACAAGCTTACAGATCTACGATGAAACAATTACTTTTATCTGTTTTTTAGGTTGTTTTTACTACATACTAATAAATTACAGTTTTTATAGTTTAGATTTCTTTGGCAAAATGTAGAGTTAATGACAAAGGTATTTATATGAACATTCCATGATGAGTTGTATAATTGTGAGTTTTACACATTCAAAAATAATTAAAGAAGAAGTAAGGTGACCCACAACTCGCAAATACGTTTATAGATATAAATATATTTGGATCAAAATACGTTTCCTATTTGGTACATATCAGAATAGCCACACCCTCTTTAAAACCGATTACACCTATTAGTAAGTGAGCTTTATGACAATAGCTGAAATCCTGTGTAAGAGCGCTTGATCAAACATTGGGCCTACTCAAATAGTTGTCGAGTAGGAACCCTCATCAGCAATGTATATAAACTAAGCTGAAAGTTAAACCTAAAGCTTTTACAAAAGATTCAAATTTTAATTATTATTTTATTCTTATACATTACACAGGAATTTATGAGTCACTTATATACGTACAGGAACAATTAAACGCCTACCTCTTTTTTCAAAATACAGTAATCGTCAAAGTAGGATCATTCTGATGGAAGTTATATTAAAATAACCATTAAAAATAAGTTAACAAGAGTCTTGAAAAATCTGCTTATCCGTTTGTTTCCGTTACATAAAAATCTTTTTAAATGGATAACCCCCGGTTCCTATAACAAACTAACGGATGTTCGTAGGTCCATCACCATAGCAACGTTGTTATTTCAACATAAAATGTATGAAACTTTTTGACAGATAACAACGTTGCTATGGCGAAAGTCCTACAGACATCCGTTAGTTTGTTATAGGAACCCGGGGTAAGACATAATAACCCTGATTTATTTATTTCTGACAAGTTCAATAAAAGCGTGTCCCTCAGTATGCAAAGAAAAAGCAGCTTTAATATCCCCCAAACATCACTTATTATGCTGTAACGAACTGAAAATAATTTTCGTCAGTGCCATTGAACTCAATCCTGAATCAGTCACATTAATCAACGGTTCAAAACAAGAAAAATGAGATATTTATTTGAACAGGATTAAACATAGAATTTCCACGATCGAACAGCTTATTACTTCATTATTGCAAAGTAGGTACCTTTTTAGATAATATGCTTTAAAGAGCACTTGAACCAGTGTTATGAGTTTTACGGCTGCCTAAACGCCTTCATCAAATCTCTACCGTCAAAGCTTAAACGTCACGAATCACTACCGATTATAAGGTAATGTGTTCTTCGAAACACGCGCTGGTTGTTTAGCGGTCACCCATCCAAATTATGAGCACTGGGAGCATCGCTTTACTACAACGATTAAACTGGAACTGCACCACAAACTCGTCTTATTACAACAAAGACAGGTATAAGAAGTATATCGAAAACAGACATTGTAGGTACTAATAATTGTTAATGTTGACTGAAACTAATGTAGAAATTATTATTACGACATTTTTTTATGAAACCAACTCTCACCACGCAAGTGATTAGTGTTATTAGCCGAAATAATAATATTCTTTTAAATGTTTTAGTGCTGTGATGACTTATAAATGACACAGGTTTATAGGGATAATAAAATAAATACTTACATATTTTACATACATATTTTACATACATATTTTACCTACCCTACATTATAGAGTAAAGACAATAAGATTAAATCACAAGAAAAGTTTTTCTGTAAAATTAGTGTACGAGAAATTTACAGCAACGAATAGGTATACTCATAGATTCACACAGTAACAAATCCAATAAAACATCAAAAGCGGAAACTCATAAACATCACAAATCTAGTTTAACTGACCTGTTGATCGTCGGACACCAAACACAAAATCATGAATATATTCCGGACATTTTTCACGCCGATTAAACTAAGCACGTTACACGAGTCATTTACATTTCTTTATCACAGCGATCGTAGTTTCGTAGGGTTTAAATCGCGATTCCACGTGCGAACCTCGGAGCGGCGAGCTTGCTACTGAAATAAATTTAGAAAGTACGCGTGAGGTCGGCTGAAGAGCTTTTACATTGTGCGACTCGACGAAATGATTACAAACACTGTCACATCTCGTTCTGTAAATAAAGTATATTCGTAGATAATTCTAATGTAGGTATCTATGTTTTAAAATCATCTATGTTTTAAAATCTGGACTGAGTTTGATGACCTTAGGCCTTTACATCTGATACTAGATGATTTATATCGCGTAGGGAGGCAATATTTGAATTTGATGAGAGTTTGTGTGTGTATATGACCGACTCAAAAATACATACTTTAACCCAAATCAGTTAAAAAGTTTAAAGATACAATGGAACCCGGTAGAAAGATATCGTGATGGCGTTATTATGATGATACAAAGTTAGCTAGGACAATTTTTTTTGTTGGTTTCTGTTTCAGTCAATTTATTTTCAGTGATGGAACTTTTAATTTTCATAAATGATGTCCTGAATATTAAGTCAATAAAAACCCTTTTATTAGTGATGGAGGACGATCTCAATTTCTGTTAACCGTGTGTTTTTTTCACATTCGTAAAATTCGTAAAAACAGTTACTGCGTATTCGAAAAACGGGATGGAAATATTCTTTACGTTCTCCTATACCGCTATTCAGAATGGTCTCATTTGTATGAAATAATACGATGTTCAAATAAGAATCGTACAGTGTAAAGACTCTCTTACTCTGGGCGGGCAACAGGCTGGCCGGGCTAGAAGCTTCATTCCACCAATAAAAGCACGCTATTGGACGTCACAGCTTTATCCACGAAACTTTTGAAATTAAAACCACGTATAAACTTTTGTTGGTTTTGAATACGTTCAAGGGTATGGGGTGTGTTTGTTGTTTTGCCTTATGAATACATTTTCTAGGTTTGGTTGATTGGTTTTGTTGGAAGCTTTCGTAGAAATCATAATTTTCCGTACTCTCGAAGTGGATAAAAACGTTCATCACTCCGTAGATCCTCAACGGATCCTCAATTGAGTTTGATCACTTTAGGAGAGTAATAATCCTTTAAATAAAAAAGATTAAAAAAAAAGATTTTGATAGATATAATCTCAGAGCAATTATCTTCCTTCAGAAGGAGACGACATTGTCAATTTTTGACATGCTTTCCCCGCAGCCAAGGTCCTTGGACCAACAATCATTCTCCATATGTAAAACCCCGCGCGCCGCTGGTTACGCGTCATTTGTCAATCACGGTACACGCGGAAGGATATAAGTATAAAATGCCAAATTGCAGAGTTTTCGCATATCCTAAAATATTGGAAACTTTCAGGTTACAAAAGGATGATGTGACTTTCCATCTGCAAGTATTCATTCCTCTAAATATTAACAATTTATGCACTAAATTTGAATAAAACTAAAATTTATATAATGTTGCCAACAAATCGTAACAGATTCCATTTTAGCGTATTTTGCTATGCCGCCGAGTTGGCCAAGTGGATTGCTACTTCGACTTTGATCCGAAAGGCGTAGGATTGAATCCGCACTATTCCATCACTCATATTCATGCTACCTATTTATTTTGTTATCTAGCACGAATCCCGAATTATGAAAAATAATACTCTTACTTAAGTGGCATAATATATTTATATTTTATTCTTTTTTTTAATTTGAAAAGTAGCTGTTCTATCTTCAGAGGGCTGATTGTGAACCGTTTCTTTGACAATGCCTGCTTTCAGTTTCCGTCAAATTTGACAGATTTCCTATAGTAAATCTGTCAAATTTGACGGAAACTGAAAGCAGGCATTGTCAAAAAAACGGTTCACAATCAGCCCTCTGTTGCTTGGTCAATATTTGCAAGTCGGTTTAATTAAACGAATTAAAGTTCCTAGAATTTTTTGTATTTCCTCGTACTCGTTATAATAGATAAAAGCATTATATTTCTGCATTGAGTAAAAAAACAAACAAATAGGTAGGTAGGTAGGTACACAAAACACCTACATACCTACCTACTTCAAAACTAGTAGATAGTGCTTACCTCGGAAGAAAGACTTTTCAATGCACTTGAAAAAAAATATTTGCAAATCATCCCGTGCATCGAAAAATGTGCATATAACAAAATACTACTTTTTATCTAGATTTATCATTATCGGTGCACAATAAATTAGGTATCTATACCAACCACCCCTATACCTCCAACTTACTAATTAAATTAAATACCTACGTAAGCTTTCAGAACGTTAAGTAGGTAGTTAAACTTCTGTTAAAATCATAGGTAAACTTTATTAAAAAAATATTTACCATCCTCACAATATCGCGGAAATAGGTATTTTTAGTTGGACACACTGCTTGTCACTGCAGCGAAATTAGTGAAGGGACAGTTCAAAATAACTTATCGATATTGACTTACAGCCCAGTCGGATTAGCTCACCAGTAGAGGGGTAACCTGAAATTGATTAAAGGACGATTTTTTTTCCGCCAATGATTGTATAGGTGTTGTTTATAGCTTAATCGAAAAACTCAACCAATCCGACTAGAACATTAGATTTTTACAAAAATGAATGAGAACCAAAATTGTTGTGATTTTATACAACTTTGGACCTCTCAATTTTCATCGTATTATCAACATTTACATAAATAACTTCAAAAAACAAGATAAAAAATAATTTCGCCTGTATTTCGATTATTTACGAATTATGCTAAAATTAAAGAAACAAAGATATAATTTTTTCCTTTGGCTACCACGTAAAACCACGCCAAAAGACGCTGTGATGACAGAAAAGGCTTAAATATTGATTTAAGTATAAAAAAAATCAGAAAAAAGAGGGTTCAAAGCCAGTTTTGAATTTTTCGTTACAGAATTTCTGGATTCGGTCACCCCGCTAAGGCCCGCCATAGAAGCTATGCAATAGCTTAAAATCAAATCAGTTTGTGATTTAATTTGTCAATAACATTAAAATTTGTCATACAACCAATACCTATAGGTATTGGTTGTATGTTGTAGGTGTTGGTTGTTGTTGTATAATGTTATTGACAAATTAAATCACAAACTGATTTGATATACCGTATTGGCCGCACTCATCGTTCTCTTCTCTTGTTTCTATTTTTACAACCTACCTTAAATTACTTTAAAATGTGTGTTTTTTGCGGGGCCGCAGCACACACATAAACCTACGGCGCTACGGAAGACCAGCGCTGCGACAGATTCTCTGGTTTCTGTTGCAGCAATACGCTGAGTAGTTGCCAATTTTGTCAATGTCCTACTTATTTTAATGTGTCTTATGTGTAACGCGTTTTTGACAAAATAAATATTTTTCTTTTTTTCTTTTCTTTCTTTCTTTCTTTCATCGATAATAAACTATCGATAGCTTCAAGCACTATGATTTTTACACAAAAATTGACATTTACTTATTGACAGACAGTTCCACGTCCCCCGCAGAAAATGACCTTCTTATCGTCATAGAAAATAAAACTGATGGCTCCTCCCCTTACTGCTTCCTCTATGGATATAATCACTAAATTCTAACTCGGTTAATTTTTTTCCATGCTGGCTGTTTTGAAACTAAGTTTTGAAATAAGTTGGGCACAAGATCGTTCAAACTTTTTAGTGAAAGCATCCAACTACTTTAGATTGTATCAATTTATTTTTTAAAATAGGTATCATTATTTTGAAATTGGAATACGTTTTGACATATTCAGTCGTAGACTGTCAGAGCCAATAGCAGAAGATTGCAGCACATTTATTTTGATGCAGTAAATAAATATTTTACAAAGATGCATTTGTAAGTATCCTTTTCCTTTCTTTTAATTTAAGGAGGATAAAGAAAAATAGCTCCATTTCTGACTCTCTATTACGATTTAAATGAATTTACTCTTTTTTCAGTTTCAGCGGAAAAGAGGAACCGGAGTTGAAGCTAATTGAGAGGATGAAACTAATGTTTAGCGCTCACTGGCGTGGGATTATATGCATATTTGTGCCATTATTACTAATACCATTGTTATTGCCCTTCCCACCAGAAGTAAGTATATAGGTACATCTTACTACTCTATTCTACTAATTTTTAATTTAAAAGTTTGTGATGATGAATGAATGGATTTTCAGTAGCCGTCATCAGTCCATCTCTTTGGTGTACGTCCTACACTAACGAAATATTATATTTTTTTTTAGAAATGGCAATGGTGCGCCTACGTATTAATTCTGATGGCCATTTTCTGGGTGTCTGAGTGCATCCCTCTGGCTGTCACCGGATTCTTCCCAGTACTGCTGTTCCCTATGACAGGGGTTATGAGTACATCGAAAACTTGCAAGTGTTATATCAATGTAAGTCATATTTCAATTTTAAATCATCTACTTGCCCTTAACCTACTACGTGAGGTGGGCACAACAAGTTTCTTTCCTCCATTTCCCTCTATCGCTTGTCATCTCAGTACTCGCTCCTTTCACACACAAATCTGCACACACACAGTCCATCCATCTTTTCTTAGGCCTACCTCTCCCAGTGTATCCATCCACATTCATATTCATCGCTCGCCGTGTAACATGCCTCTCATTCCTCCTTATGACATTACCTTACCTTTTTTTACTTCGAGAAATGCCTTATGCATTTCCTCCTACCGCGGGGGCGGTGAGAGGGTTAAGTACCTACCTTAATATATTTTTTTTCAGGACTCCATTATGATGTTTCTGGGAAGTTTGATGCTGGCATACTCTGTGGAGCAATCAGGGTTGCATAAACGACTAGCTTACTGTGCCATCAGAATGATTGGATATTCTCACTACAAGTAAGCTATTTAATTATAAATATTTATTTGACTAGCCATTTTGAAGGAATTTTCATTTCTCTTGGGTATTTTTGTAGGAATAAAACTGACGTAGGATTTTACCTTTACCGAATTATTATTTTTTACAGTTCCTATGTGTTACTTTTATAAAGGTATTATTAATTTCCAGATTATTATTTGCTATGTGCTGTGTAACAACTTTTGTATCCATGTGGATTACGAACACTGCCGCTGTCACTATGATGGTGCCTATCAACTTTGCTGTGCTGAAAGTATTTGAAAATGTAAGTTTATATACAAACTCACAAAATTTATTTCAACTTTTTTCAGAGAACTCTACAAACTGTAAATGAAATTAATAAAAGGGAAAACATTATGTAAAATTAACGTTATGTTATCAAAATCAATAAATATAAAATGACATTATTTTATTTATAATTATTTTGTTTTTTAGCAAGGTATATTGAAGATCTATGAAACTGGCAGCGATGGTGAAAAACAGGCCAGTGATATCACTACTTGCTACTTCTGTGCTGCTACATTTTCTGCTACGATTGGTAAGAATCTGATAACTGGGGTTTTTTTTGGATAATCTTCGGTTTTTTTCTACGAAAACTACCTAGAAGACAAAAACTACTTTTCATAAGAAGGTAAGTTGGGCAACGAGCGGGCCTGGCTGTCCGTCAGGGACGGGGCTAGGCAGGTCTGCGATATGAAGGTAAGTTGGGCAACGAGCGGGCCTGGCTGTCCGTCAGGGACGGGGCTAGGCAGGTCTGCGATATGAAGGTAAGTTGGGCAACGAGCGGGCCTGGCTCTCTGTCAGGGACGGGGCTAGGCAGGTCTGCGACGTCTTATCAGCTACGCAATTTTTTTTTTTTTAATTTATTTAACGGATAAAGACTAAGGGGTTTATTCATAAAAACTTGACAATTTAATACAGGTTTTAGGAACGTTTTAGAACGTTTTTTTCTTGTCACTCATATGTCAACGAAAAGATAGCAACAGATTTAATATACGTTTTAGCTAATACAGGTTTTAGGTCGAATATGCATAATGGGGTAAATTTATAAAAATAAGATTTATACAGCATCAAAAAACCACTAAGGTTTGTAGTGAGCTATACCAGTTTACAATAAAAATATAACATAGTGAAGGTAGTGTAAGTAAACCCCACCCCAGCCTAAACCTGAAGTACTTCTGTAGCTAAAGAAAACTATCTGCTAAGCAGTTACTCTAATTTTAATCGTCTAAAATAATATTTCTAAAGTTGTGTGAAAGTCGAGGAGGTGAAATAAAATATAAATTAAGAGCACATACGTTTAATCTGAATTGGAAAGAAATGTTACATGAAAGGTCTTTACTTTGAATTACTTAGTTAAGTTACAAAACAAGGCAAGTTCTATGGTATTTGGAATTGATATTTAAAGAATATAAAATAAGAAACTTAGTCTAAGTCTTCTTGTAGTACGGCGTAGCTGAAAGGGAAACAAATTGTTTGCATTAGTAAATTATCAGAGTAATACATGCATGCGATTCACCTAAAATCAATCAGTATCAACCAACAATGATCATCATTGTAATGGCTATATATCATCATGATTAGGCTAGATTAGTCTCTAACCAAAAAACTGGCGCGACCCAGTGTTACGCCTACCGCAGGCTCTGAAAAGGGAGGGAATGGAAATAGTGAGGCACCTCATTTTCTAACTAACAAATATAGGTTCATTTACTGTAATATCACCGCTAGGGCCTAAACACCCACAAGATGCCCTGCATACTAATTAGTGGGGGCATTTGTACTTGTAGCACATGTCAACCCTTTCACCACGAATTCTAGGAATTACAATTAGTACAGCAACACATAATCCGAGCGTCAAGACCTACTAGTAGCTCCAAACTACCTAACACCGAGCAATAAATGAACCCTAGTAAGATTGTAAGACGTAAGCACTCTAATCATATTGATGGTAATTATACTGCGCTATTAGTGATATAGCTTCGACCAGGCTCCACGACATCACACGTATGCATAAAGAACAGCAAAAATCACTAGAGTACCGCAATCTTACAGATCTACAGCTAAGCGAATAAGATAATGTACAAATGAAATAACGTAATGGTGATTGTTGAATATGTTTGTTACACCAGTCATTTTCAATTCGCTCAAATGCAATACAAGAATGCCCTAATTTATTGACGTTTATTGAATCATGTTGTTACGTCAATTTTTGTTAGAGGTCAGATAGGTAAGGATGGTAAGGGGTAAAGACAAAGCTAACTCGTACTCAGCTTCTCTGTGGATGATTACAGAAAATAACATGCACATGCACAAACTAAACCTAATAGTGTCTGGATCTCTGCAACCACTTAATTTACGCGGAATCTAAATTACACACATGCACACAGATCTGGAAATAATGGGAATTAAAACAACATACAACACAAAGAATAACCAATACAATGTCATCCGTGAGATTTACCATTATTCTGCATTTGTAAGGTAAAATAATTACATTATATTAAATATTCCTAACAGTCTTATTTCTAGAATACGTTACCAAAACTGCACACTGAATTTAACTAATGATTGAATAAAGATTAACTCTAGGCTTCGAATACGATCAATAACACTGACTCTATTAAATACTCTATCTCTCACGGTTCGTCAATTCTATAACTGTCTAAAATCTAGCAAACTCCCCTTCCGAAACTATCTAACTCCCGTCTCTCTGCCCTGACCGTCCGTCCACGCTCAATCTACCCTGACTCCTGTCCCGATTTCTCTATGTCCCTTGGTTTGGTTGTTTCGATCCCTCCCTCTAAAAGAGGTGTGGTTACAAACAAATTGTGTCAAAATAAGCCAATCATGTTAAAGTATTGAAGGTTATAAAAAATATCGGTTGATACCCGAATGTTTTCCTTCGTTCCAGACTTACAAAAAATAACTAACCCATAAATTATGTGAATTTGTTAAAAGAAATCGTCGCCTAGCACACTCGTGTTGTACTTGAATGTTATAATTTATTGGTTGGGAATTTTAAAACTTTACAAGAGCTTTCTCAAGTAGATCCCATAATCAGTATCTTAAAATAAGAGTGTTGAAAAATTAATTTCTCAAGCTAAGATTATAGTCTAAAAATAGGAATCGTTACAGTAGGTAGGTACTAACAGTAGTAGGTAGTAGTTTACGAATTTAGATATTAGATAGATAAAAAGATTTTAACTTAGATTTTAGGTTTTTTACATTGATATTGTTTTTTAACTCTAATGGTAGGCTATTGATGAGCCGAGGAACTATGTAGTTAGCTGTCCTCTCGCCGTACATGTTGTTTGCGCACGGAGTGACTAACTTGTTTTGAGCAACTGCTCGAGTGTATACAGGATGCTTAATTTCTGTTTTGTACGCTTCATTAAAAAAGTTTTCTTTTAAAAGCTGATAACTAAATTGGGAGTGAATGGGTAGGATTTTACAATACTTAAGAAGATTTGTCATTATTTTGAAATTGTGTTTTAATGTTATTTGGTACAATATTTTTTAGGATTTTGACTTGTAGTCTATAAATTTGATTTAAGTAGGTCGTGTAGGTTCTGCCGTAGCATGCTAGTCCATACTGAACATAGGACTCAGCAAGTAGTATTGGAGCTTGTGTTTTATTTACCGAAACATTTTTTTTTTCATAATATTTACCCGAGGCATTCCGTCTTCTGGTATTGAAATTATCATTTTTCTACAGGAGGTATTGGCACAATAGTCGGGACTGCGACAAATTTAGTATTCAAAGGACTTTTCGTAAGGTATGTACTAAAGTGTTCTAGAAATATTACTTTCTCCATTTATAACGTAATTGCACTTTTGTCTAAGCCGTGTCATGTTTGTAAGATAAAACGATTTAATGTAATCCCCAGACTAGCGGCGTCACCACTTGCGACAGCTAGGAATTACTTTTAAGAATGTTCTTTTTCCGTTTACAAGATATTTTGTTACCTATTTCTTTGCTACTATTTCCTCACAATTAGTTTGCTTTTTTCTCAGTGCTTACCCAAGTGCGCCTGAGTATTTGTCTTTTCCGAGATTCAGTGCATTCGCCGTGCCTTATATGATCATCATTGAAGGGTTCCTCTATCTCTATCTGTGCATCGTCTACTTTGGATTGTTCAGGTACTAGCGATACTTACATTAGGATTGACTATCACGCAATCGGTTTTAAATAATTTCTAGCTATTAAATTGCAGGTTTAGGCTAAACATTTATCATTTAAATAGAAAAACATACACTTAAACTACTCGTATTATTATTATTTTATTTTCAGCATCACAAATATTCAAGACCTAACAAATATTTTTTTAGATATAAATTCCTTATAAACCATTATAATGAATTTATATCTAAAAAATATTTGAAAAGAAATCATTTGTTTTAAAATTAATGTATTCATTTGTATTTTCAGAAAAAAGAGCGCTGCTGCAAAAAGTGCCATTATTAGTGAAGCAGGAAAATTAGCCGCCAAGAAAACAATTGCGAAGGATTGCGAGCAAATGGGCAAAATATCTTTCTGGGAAGTGGTATGTATCCATGTTTAGGTTTATGCTCGAATTTTAAAACCAGCGTACGAGTGTCCGTAGGTCCATTACCATATCAACTTTGTTTTTACAACATAAAATGTATGAAACTTTTTGACAGATTGACAGACGTTGCTATGGCGATAGTCCTAGTCCATCCGTTAGATGGATAGAGAAAGCGGGGCCGTTAGAAATCCTACTCGTATATCGATGATACTTCTGTTTTATTATAATTAGATGACGCTGTGTAAAAATGTTCCCAATTACATGTAGAAAGTTACTCATACATTTCATTACATTTATTTTTTTCATTACAGATGGTGATAATCCTCTTTGGAGGAGCTATGATAGCGTTTTTCTGTCGGTCGCCCCAAATATTTGAGGGATGGGGTGATTTTATATCAAACTATTTTGACATATTGGATATGAAATTGTAAGTTTATCTTAAAATTATCACTCGTTTTTGTTAATGAGGGTGCCATACCCCCCTTGTATTCAGCTTTATTAATCGCATTTTTTCCTTATACGTGTTCTATTATGGTCATTATACTTCCTCGTTTCTGCTATAATCTAATGTTTTTTCAGCGTACGTGACTCTGCACTTGCGATGTGTGTTTCGTTTTTGATGTTCCTCTTTCCTTCAACGTTAGCTTTCTTTAAAAACTGCAAAGCTAAGTGTAAGTTACATATAATTCACTTTTTAACCGCTATGTGCTTTACTTCTCGGAATGCATTTACGTTTTAAAATATTAATGAATTTTATAATAACCTACCTTTTTTTATAGATTTTTTATATTTTTGTTATAGTACCTACCTTTTTTTGTCGTTTTCAGTTCATGAGCAATTACCCAAGGGTCGTATACCTAGTGTCCTCAACTGGAAAATGATGAATGCCAGCATGCCGTACAGTTTTATGTTTTTGCTAGGTAAATATTATCAAATTCTTAACTGAATACTGAAAGCTATTTAAATACTTGAGAGCGTATTAATCACTTACTTCCAGTCCAATAAATAATTATCTTTTATTTTGGTTACTACTGATAGATATTTGACATTACTTCCATACAAAATGTGTCAAATACCTACTGATAGTAAGCAAACCGGAGATTAATCGGTTATTGAGACTAGTCGTTAGTAAGTCCTTGTCAGATTTGTATAGATAATAGTTAAATGAGCGCCACTTACCTTCATTATATAGCGTTCCAATATACTTTTTTTATTTTTCTACACAAGGCATGTATTTGTATTTATAATCCAACTCGCTTCAATCTTAAGTAATTTACTCTTTGTATTTATATAGATAAAAAAAATGATTGTAGTGTTCTTGTTTCTAAAGTTTCTTTTTCTTAGGCGGTGGTTTCGCTCTGTCCGAAGCTGCAAAGACGTCTGGATTGAACGCAAAACTAGGAGAGTACCTGCAGTCTCTAAAGGATTTGCCAAATGCTTTAATTCTGCTGCTCATCATTATTGTTACTTGCTTTGTAACTAACTTTGCCTCCAACGTCGCTGTGTGCAATGTATTTGCGCCCATTGCTATGCAACTGGTAAGTTTATTAATTGGTTTATTTTTAAATGTAATCCATTAACAGTTGATATTATGAAGTGGTTTCTTGTGTCACGTTGTATAACGAAAATTAAACACCGGTAGAAGGTTAAGTTCATTCAAAAATGTATGTTTTTGTGCTATAGTTTAAATTATAATTGCATTTATAAAAGATTTCCTGCGTTCAGTCGTGGCACGTTCGCTACCCTCGTTTGATTGAATGCACATTTTACAGGTATTTTATTGTTAACATTGTTCTTATCAGATTAATCAATTGTTTCAGGCTCGAGAGATAAATCAGAACCCGCTGTGGTATAACATTGCTGCTGGATTTACGGCGTCTTATTGCTTCATGATCCCTGTCGGAACGCCGGGCAACCTAATAGTACAAAGTGCTGCTAAAGTTCCTACAAAGAAAATGGTAAGTTTTCTCCTAATATTATTATCCTATTTCAATTACTTACTCGTATATTTGCTTTTTGTATTAAATTGGTGTGTTTAAAGGGTTCTTGTATTTAAAAATCTCCCACTATCCTTTTCAAACCCGCCAATATAATGTGCCTCGTTGACGCCTCCGTAAACTTTTTAATTTAATCTAAAAAAAAATTTAATGACCTCTATATTTTCGTATAATTTAAGTAGAGCATTTGGATGTTGCCTCTCATCTGAAACGTATTTCAAGACACTTTCGCTTCTTTCCAGATAAAAGCGGGTGCTGGTCCAACACTGTCAACAATAATTGTCACATGGATAGCTGTATATTTATGGGCGCCTTGCATCTGGCCAGATCTATTGAAGAAACCTGCTTGGATTGATGAGTAGACCTACCCTTAGATTACTTTTAAATGGTATAATTATGTTGTATCTTCATTTTTATTAATATTTGATTCAATAGCGGCTCATGTTCTAAGAATAACATTACGCTCTTTACATTTACTTGATTATATTTCTATGTGTATTTGAAGTTTTGCTTGGTTCGCTATTGACTCAAATAACTTGTGTAATTTTAACTTTGTAGTTTTCAAGGATTATATTTATGATTTATTTTACTCTTAACAATTACATGCTCCAATATCTTCTAACGATTTTGTTTCATCAATTTCTTATTCGAAGTAAATGTTTAGTTGTTTTTCTGAGTATAACGTTTCATTAGAATAAGGTTGTGACATATAATTGGTTTAATTAAAAACAATTATATTTTTACTTACGTGTTTTATTAGTAAGTAGATAGATACGCCTTATTTTTCATGGGGGTAGGCAGAGACCACGGATTGCAACTTGCTACGGTCCTGCACTCATGCGCTTCAGGTGTGGTGGGTCCGGCATGCCTAGGTGACTTAAGTATATGACACCTCATACACAAGGTCTATGGCAGATCATTATGTTATTGACACAAGTTATGACGGTATGTGTCAAGGAAATAATATAACGAAAAAATATAGACCTATAGACTATTTGCAACGGTCCTTAGGTGGCTCAAACTGGTTCTATAGTTGTTTATTAATTTCATTTTACTGTTATTTTTGACGTTTAAGGTTATTTTTGAAGTTTAAGGTTATTTTTGACATTGACTGTCTCATGTTTAACATTTATTTATATAGGTACCTACTTACTGTCATTGTTTATTCACTTCTGACATATTGCGTCAATAATATTTATTTGGACATACCTCTAACTACCCCATAACATAAAGTCAAAATGTGATCTTTGATCTAATCTAATCCAAATGTCAAAAGATCTGAAACAATGTCTGTTCCTCCTTGGGAATTATTACCTATACGTCCCAGATCATATTTTATTTTACTTACTGTATATTCTATCCTGCTCTAACCTAAATTAGTAACAAAAGAATAGTGACGTAACTAAACGACGTTCAATTTTAGAGCAAGAAAGAGTTTCGCTTTCGACGACGACAAGGTATCTCGCGCTGTGCTGCACATGTTAGCCCGCTGGTCTTGACTTCCACGGCCCACTAAAATAAACAATTGGTTGTAATTATAGTTGTTACTAGGAATAACTAAATATGACCGATATAATTCCTGAACCTGAGGTTGAAGAGTCGGGTTTTGAACATCTTGAGCCTTTAGACTTTTCTTTCCCGTGAGTATTGCTTTACATAATTATTATTTAGGTAATAAATCTTTGAGAGGAATGGGCTCGTAGCGTAGCTTGCTTCTACATTTTCTGTACATCGTTGAAGTGAATTCACATTTTGGGCGATCACTTTGGGAGGATGGTGACTAGAAGCATTCAACAGACAAAGCACTTCCATTCGAACAGGCACGTTAAACTGATAGATCTCGGTCAAATAATTCTATCACTAGAAATAACTAGCAGTAACGATAGTTCACTAGTGTGAAGGACAAACACAGTGAAATGAGTAGTGGCTACGCAAGAGACCGCATATGATTAGAATAATGCTCTTTTCATTATGTGTACGGTCACGATTAGATGGCCAAACGAAAAAAAAAATAGAAAAGTTTGAGATACAATGAAAGCTTTTCCAAAGCATGTGCTATCACCGCGTATTAACAGACTTCATGAAAACTGCTCATATAAAAAAGGGCTTAAGTGTCATTAGTGTATTTGCCTAATGTTTTATTTTAGGGGAGGTGACTCTCCAATAAATAAGAAAGACCGAGCGAGGTTTTTTATAAAGGCACATTGGCGAGGTGTTGTGTGCATACTTACGCCACTTATTTTCATCTGTTTTTTGGTACCATTTCCACCACAAGTAAGTGTTTGTTGTTAGAGCGAGCGAAACTAAGAAAGATTACATTTACGAGATATAACCCAATCAGTCCAGTTGGGGTGCGCTATCTCATTCATTACCTACCTAATTATTCAACTTTGGAATGCTACGAGTATAAGGAATAACACATCTGGACTGGCATTTCAGTTGTTCTTCATACGCCCAATTAGTTTGTTTTTACCTATTAAAATTGTGGAGCTACGAGTATGTTTGATTCTATGTATATTTATAAAATGTATGTTTGTCACAAAACCACAAATCCACAATGTCCTTTTACGGATACAGTTAAACATAACTGGTCCACGCGCCATTTTCAGTTTTTTGGGAAACGACATAAAAGCGTTTCTCTTGGGAGAAGATCTATATTTGCATTTTGTTCATAAATAAATATAGACATCGAAGCTTCTACTTATAATTTATTATTCCAGAAAAAAAAATTTAAAAAAAAGTGTTTACTTTGGAATATATAGCTAAAAATGTACATGGACGCACGATGAATATGATGTTTTCATTTTGCAAAACAAGCCCAAGCGACATTTATGGCGTTTGGATTACCTATGCATAATTAAATTTCAAAGATTCAGTTCGTATAACTACAAAAAGTTCTTTAAATACTCATACATAGCTAGCTTCTAAGACGGGACGGCAAAGAGGATTAAGGAATTTAAATAAAAAAGCATTTAAATGGCACAGGTAAAATATGTTGTTAGAAAATATTAAAAAAGACAAGCAAGGAAAAAAAACAAGATGACTGATGTTGACCAGTAGAAGTATGGAAGTTTTTAAAGGCGGATGAATGGAAGTGGCTGACTTTATTCTTCAATAAGTTGTTACAAGAGGAGGCGATCCCCGAAGAATGGCGCAGCAGTTCACTGGTGCCCATCTTCAAGAATAAGGGTGATGCTCCGATTTCAAGGACCTTGGTTCACTTCTCCAACACGACGGCAATATTGACCGGGACATTAACAACAGGATGAATGCGGGATGGATGAAATGGCGGCAGGTCTCAGGGACGGTATGCGACCCCCGAATGCCCCTTAAACTTAAGGGAAAATTTATAAGACCATAGTAAGACCTGTCGCGTTGTATGGATCGGAGTGTTGGGCAATGAAGAAGACTGATGAAAGGAGAGTGCATGCTACTGAGATGCGTATGTTAAGATGGATGTGTGGAGTGACGCGAATAGATAAAATAAGGAATGAGTATGTAAGGGGAAGTTTGAAAGTGGCACCTGTGACTGAAAAGGTGAGGAGTGCCAGATTAGCATGGTATGGTCATGTAATGAGGAGGGATGAAAGTCATATAACTAAAAAAGTTATGAGCATGAGTGTAGATGGATATACAAGTAGAGGAAGGCCGAGGAAGAAGTGGATAGATTGTGTGAAAGAGGATATGAATGAATGTGAGAGGAGTGAATACGGAATTAACGAATGATAGAGATGAATGGAAGAAGAAAATATGTTGTGCCGACCCCACCTAGTGTGGGACAAGGGCAGGGGAATGATGAGGAAGTGCATTAGAAATAAATAAAATAATAAAAATGCTACTATCCTACTTTCTACTATCCTACCATCCTACTTCCTACTATAATATTGTATATCTGAAAGTTTGTGAGAATGTACCTATGTTTGTTTGTTATTCTTTCACGCAAAAACGGCTGGACCGCTTTGGTTGAGGTAGGTGGACTACCTAACATATAGGCTACTTTTTATCCCGGTATTCCCGCGAGAACGGGACTTACGCGGGTGAAACCGCGGGGTGCAGCTAGTTATAAATAATTTTGTAACTTTGGATGTCCCTTTCTTGCGTTTTAAAAATTATCAACAGCATTAAGCTCTCTAGTCTCTCTTTTCCTACAACAATATGCAGCCGAAATACATATTTTTTCCATATTTATTTGAAAACATTTCTTGATCAAATACTTTTGTATGCGATAGTACCTATGTTGAACAAAATATTTTTGTGTACCTACCTACCTACTCTACTTGACATGACAACCAACGCATGGCGCGAGCTAATACCTACACGCAATAAAATTATTATTATTTTCGAACTCGGAGTTACTAGGGAGACGAAAAAGCGAACTATTTTATTGCATTACTAGTCTATGCGACAATGATTGAACTTTTTGATTCGCGTTCTGACCCAATCTCAAGATTATCATTTTGCATAACCAGTCCACGTACCAGTCAACTGGCGTTTGGTCTTGTAATGCAAAATGCAAAAGCCGTTCTTAGTATGATTAGTCAGTTTTCAGTTTTGAATTGGTTTTTGGGCTTGTTATGCAGAACACGATAAATCGTTTGCCATACATGGCGCTTGGACGGGGCATCAAAAAATACCATTTAGACTGAAGGTGGATGGATGGATGTTTTTTGTATGGTTAAATTATGCTCTAGAAGTTACGAAAATGCAAAAAAATCAAAAATTGAATTTTGGCGCTTGGACCAGTAATGCATAACTGTATCCTATTCATGTAAGAGCCGGCCTACATTTTAGTTTTGGTGTGCATTCTGAATGCTCTGTTATTGGTCCGCACACATTTAAATAATGTGTACACTCGTAAATGCACCAACACAAAAAAATACAAAATAAAATCATTTAACTACTTACCGACTAAATCAGAAAAATAATAAGAGGATGTGTACAAAACTGACGTTTAATTTCCAGAAATACCAATGGTGTGCGTATACGCTGATGGTAATGGCTGTGTACTGGGTTACCGAATGCATTCCTTTGCCGATCACTTCCTTCCTGCCCGTCCTAATATTTCCCATGACTGGTGTTATGAATACTCGCGATACTTGCAACTGTTATATAAACGTACGTATGCAGTAGGTACAAAATGTAATAGAATGACCCTATAACAATGGTATGATAAGAATTTAGGTTATACCCAGATTATACTACACTAAAATTGTTAGTTAACAATTAGCTTTTTATTTTACACCGCCGATTCATAACCACTTCTAAAAGTTGTTTTTTAAGTCATGTCATATTTCCTGTTACAAGATCACAATGACTTTCAGTCACGGTGGTTTAATTCACAAAAATTAACGTAATTTGCATTTCACTATCCTCTCTATGCTTTAAAGTAAGCTTTTAATGCTATCAGCTCATCATCATTATCATCCAGATATATCAGCTGGATATAGGCCTCCCTAAGTTGCTATAATATATCAGCTCATTATTTAGGTATTTGAATTTCACGAAACACAAAAAAATAACTGTTAGGTAACGGTTGTTGTTATATTAAAGTTTTTAGCATCATAAAGGTTATTTTTAGGATACCGTGGTGATGTATCTTGGAAGTCTGATTCTTGCTTATGCAGTGGAACAGTCTGGACTTCACAAAAGACTGGCTTTATGCGCAATCAGGCTGATTGGTTACTCCCATTACAGGTGAAAAACGACTTTTATTATAATAAAATTGTAAATTACTTATCTTACCACGATAAGGATTGAACGCATCGTCATTGCGCGTTTGCATCGCTTAAAACGCAAGGTGCACAAAAAGTACCTAGTTGTGACAGACGCAAAACTGTGAGTTCACAGCGCATTTGAGCAATATAAGTATAACCTTATATTGCTTAAAAGCGATGTGAACTAGCAGGTGATGCACTACACAAAAACACTTAGTGACTGCTCGTTTGAAAAACCTGTGTCTAAGCTCAAAAATGGCAATGTACTCGTACATTGTAACTGTATTCAAATTTTCAGGTTGCTTTTTGCCATGTCCTTCACTACAATGTTTGTTTCAATGTGGATCACTAACACTGCAGCCACTACAATGATGGTCCCAATAAACTTCGCTGTATTAAAAGTATTTGAAGATGTAAGTTTGAATCGACATTAAACATCGACTCTTTCTAACAGTTCCTGAAACTTTATGAAGTAAAATTTAATTTTTTTTACAGCAAAATCTGCTGAGTATTTTTGTGACAGACAGTAATGGGGATACTGTTGCTTCTGATATTGCTACTTGTTACTTTTGTGCAGCTTCTTTCTCAGCTACAATAGGTAAATAAGATCTTTATCATTATAATATTCTTCCCTTAGAATCGGGGGTATCTTGTATCTTATTTTAGATCACGTGTGATCACTATGTTTACAATTACAGGTGGTATTGGTACGATTGTGGGTACTGCTACAAATTTAGTGTTCAAAGGACTCTTTATTAGGTAGATATGTTTATCTATATTTATATAACACTAAACCATTGATTAGTAGTTTCTAGACTATTCCGAAAGTAGAGTTAAAATAAAATGATTTGCGAAACTCTGCAAAGGTTGGACCAATGAAGATAATAATTATTATAAAATCACTATACTCACTTACTAAAAATTATAATTATAAACTCAAAATATAAACATGTCATGTAAGTCTTATTTTATTTTATACCAAACATACGTTATTATTAACAAATTGGTACCTAGTAGTAAATGATAAGAGTATAGTAGTAGCTTTTAAGCCGGAACTGACATTGAATTTTTTTTTGATGTAAAACAAGACCAAGGTTAAATTAATTCACGATTCATATTTTTATAGAGGATACCCAGATGCACCCGAATATTTATCGTTTCCCAATTTCTCCGCATTTGCAATACCTTACATGGTTGCTATGGAAGGATGCCTCTACTTGTCGTCGTTGATAATGTATTTTGGATTCTTGAGGTAAATTGACCAAAATACTACACTTCAATAATTTGTAAGATATTATAACTATTCTGCGACGTAATAGCTACTGGATAAACTGATACTACTGATAAACTTAACTAATGGAAACCCTTCTAGGCCAAACAGTAAAGCAGCTCAAATGTCAACTATACCTGCGGAGGGAATAGAAGCCGCCAAAATTGCAGTTGCTGAGGATTGGAAAAAACTTGGCAAAATAACATTTTGGGAAATTGTAAGTTAAGGTTCACGAGAGATCAATGTACCTACCTATTAAATTCTGGAAGTTAGACATAAGCATTTATTTTTTAATGATTTTGACTATAAAAAATGTGAAATCCACAATATAGCTTCCATGTGCTACTGACCTATTTTTAACTTTCATTATTTACAGATGGTGATCATCTTATTCAGTGGGGCAATGTTAATGTGTGTAATGAACTCCGCCGTTGTCGGTCCCAAGCCCGAATGTGAAAGGAGGAGGGTTGGTGTGGAGGAGACCTACCCATGCCGTAAAACAGTCAATGCCGAGTATCGGGCGGCAGTAACTAACCCGACACCCCTTTAGGACCTAGTGTCCACTGGGCGGTTACCAGTGACCGTGAGGATCTAAATCCCCTCTAAAAGTCTGACGCGGAAGGACGTGGGAACCCACCGCGGTCACTTTCCCATGAAAACCACCCTTTATGTTATCGGAAGCTATTGAAGATATTATGTCGTGCGACCCGACTAACCCTCGGCGCCATCCAGTACCCGGGCTGGATGGTGTGAAATTGGATACCGAAGCTTTCCCTGAGGTGAATCGGCAGGCCTTGGGGGAAGGAGATGCTACTGTCGTAGTAAATACAGAGAGGAGCAAGAAGACCTCAATACGAACCCATCATCGTATCGGCGCTTGGAACGTACGAGGGCTGCTGATGGCTGGCAAGCTGACCATCGTTGAGAAGGAAATGGGTGCACATAACATCTCCATACTAGGCGTTAGTGAAACTCACATGCGTGATAGTGGCCACTTCACCACTGCAACTGGGAACACCATGTATTTCTCAGGTTGCGAAGACTCGAGTAGAAACGGAGTTGGAATCATACTGCCGCCGCACATGAATAGGTATGTTCTTGGTTACAACCCAGTATCTGACAGAATCCTCACAATGAAGCTGAATACCAAACCGTGTGTGCTGAACATTGTACAGGTCTACGCACCGACGGCTCTAGCTCAAGACGCTGTGATTGATGACTTCTATGGGAAACTGGAAGAAACTTTGAATTCAATCCCAGGACGGGAAATAAAACTTATTCTTGGTGACTGGAATGCTAAAGTTGGAAGTACACTTGCTGACGATCACATCAGAAACACAGTTGGAAAATTTGGACTTGGCACTAGGAACGAGCGAGGTGAAAAACTCATCGAATTCTGCATAGAAAGAAATCTCAGCATTATGAACACGCATTTCCAACATCATCCAAGACGTTTGTACACATGGAAATCTCCAGGCGATAGGCACAGAAATCAAATCGACTACATAATTCTTGATACCCGCTGGAGATCCTCAGTTTCCAACGTTAAGACCTTTCCCGGAGCTGAGTGCGGCTCAGACCACAATCTACTCGTAGCCAATTTTTCTTTGCGTTTAAAGGCGCTTAGACGACAGCCGCCAAAGCCCAGATGCTTAGAACCTACAGAGCAACTGGTTTTCCGTGAGACTCTAGAGGCAAACCTGAGGACCTGTCCAATGCCGGAAAATGCGAGTATTGACGCACAGTGGACACATTTAAGAGGACGAATCAGCGACGCGCTAGACCAAGTTTCTGAAAAACGTAAACCAGTAAGGAAGAAAAGCTGCTGGATCTCCGATTACTCATGGGAGCTTATTCAGCGCAGAAAAGATCTAAAAATTAAAAGTCTACAAGACCGTGCAGTAATGTCCGAATACTCTGAGCTTTGTAGAGCTATCCAAACTAGCTGCCGACATGACAGGAATAACTTCATCGAGGGCATTTGCAGCGACATTGAGAAACACTCGAACAAACTGCAAACTGCAGATCTTTTTAAGAAAGTTAGAATCCTCTCTAGGCAGTTCAAGGCTAAATCATGGTTGATAGAAGATGCCGATGGCACTCTGTTACACGAACTCGACCGTATTGCCGAAAGATGGCGTACCTACTGTGAGCAGCTGTATACGGACTCCCTTACAACAGCCGCAGCTAACTCGGAATGGAATAACCTAGAACTTGAACCTACAATTCTTCGCTCCGAAATTCTTACTGCTTTACAATCCCTCAAGATGAAGAAGGCCCCAGGAAGCGATCAGATAACAGCAGAGGTGCTTAAATCTATGGGCGACCTAGGTATTGAGTCACTTTATAAGATTTGCTCACACATCTGGCAAACCGGTGATTGGCCGCAAGACTGGTCAGAATCTGTGGTCCTACCACTTCATAAAAAAGGGTCAACCAAAAGCTGCGACAATTATCGGACCTTGTCACTTATCTCACATGCCAGTAAAATTCTGCTCCACATCATCAATAATCGCATCCGCTACTACCTGGACTGGCAGATCCCTCAGGAGCAAGCAGGGTTTGTTAAGGGCAAGGGCACTCGAGAGCAAATTCTCAACATCAGGCAGCTTATTGAAAAGGCGTACGAGTTTAATATCCCTGTGATTATGTGTTTCGTCGACTACAGTAAGGCTTTCGACTGTGTCAACTGGAGTCACTTATGGAGGGTCTTACAGGAGCTCGGTGTACCCGAACACCTCACCAGTTTACTTCGCACCCTGTATGACTCAAGCCATGGAGTCGTAAAAGTAGATAAGACGACCTCTAAACCCTTCAAATTCCACAAGGGAGTACGGCAGGGATGCATTTTGTCACCCATTCTGTTTAATGCCTATGGAGAACACATTATAAGACGAACCTGTGAGAACTGGGAGGGAGGCATCACAGTTGGCGGTATGAAAATCACGAACCTGCGCTATGCCGATGATACTACACTTCTTGCAGCGAGCGAGTCCGAAATGGTTGCACTCTTGGATCGAATGGAGCGAATCAGTGAAGAGTTGGGGCTTTCCATAAACAGATCCAAAACCAAAGTCATGGTGGTGGACCGATCTGGGACGTTGGATCTCACTGGAGCACTAAACTTAGAAGTAGTTGATAACTTTATCTACCTGGGATCTAGCGTTGCAAACGATGGTTCTTGTGAGAAGGAAGTACGTCGGAGGATTGGCATGGCTAAAAGTGCTATGTCTCAGCTTGGGAAAATATGGACAGACCGCAACATCTCAGTTAAAACCAAAACCAAACTGGTACGGACCCTGGTCTTCTCAATATTTTCGTATGGCGCGGAGACTTGGACCTTGAAAGCTGCCGACCGCAAACGTATTGACGCCTTCGAGATGTGGTGCTGGCGAAAGTTGCTTCGTATTCCATGGACAGCGCATCGTACTAACGTATCCATATTACGACAACTTAAAATCACCACGCGTCTGTCGTCTGAATGCTTACGAAGAATCCTAGCATATTTTGGCCACATTGCTAGAAAAGACGGCAGCAATCTTGAAAGGCTCATTGTGACTGGAAAAGTGGATGGGAAAAGGCCTCGTGGGCGCAGTCCTATACGTTGGTCAGACCAGATCCGCACCGCTCTCGACACCTCCATGCACAACGCCCTCCACGCTGCCGAGGACCGAAATAGATGGAGGAACATCATCAGAAAGAAACTGATTCTGAAGGGTGGTCACGACCCTCAGCATTGAGGAGTACGACTCAAGGAGGAGGATACAACCTTTTCCGTTTTTCTTTGAAAAACAACTGTTCACAATGGAATGTGCTTCCTTTAACTGAACTTGTTAATTATTTCTTTGAAGTGTTGAGGATGTAAATAACCATTATCGAAAACAAAATAAATATATAATGAGTGATTCGGAATCTCTTTTCTATCCTCAACTTTAATAGCGTAGTTTGGGTTACGCCCCAACAAGACTATTATAACTATGTACGCTATCATCTTTTGTAAAGAAATGTAAATAGGTACTTAGTTTTTTGATTTAATTCCAGCATTCAAGATTCAGCTGTGGCCATGTTGGTAGGGTTTCTGATGTTTCTTCTTCCATCTACACTAGAAATTTTCAAGAATTGTACAGAAAAAGGCAAGTAATGCATGTGCTTTTAAATTATTAACATTTATTTTATTAATTACTAGCAGCACGTTCCGGCGTTGCACGCTACTAATGAAACTACCTACCGACGAGTATGATAAAAATTAATATAGCCTATAACCATCCCGACAGTGCATTCTAAACATCTCGGTGAAAGAATCTTAGAAATCGGCTGAGTAGTTTCTAAGATTACCTCCGTCAAACAAAGAAACAAACCATCATTACCTCCTTATAATATTAGTATAGATGCAACGTAGGTTTCAAGTCTTTCTTTACCGTAACTTTTAATAAGATTTTGCATTTACATTATACTTACTTTACAGATCTAAATAATTACATAAAGATCTGAAAGAAAAGTCTACCGCTCTCAGGAAAACCAGACCTAATCATATTTCATTCTAATAAATTTCACAGATATCGAAAATTTACCTAATAAACCAGTAAGATCGATACTTGATTGGACTATTATGAATGAAGTGATGCCTTACAGTTTCATGTTTCTCTTAGGTACGTACCAACCATAATCTACGAAATCATTACCATCAATGTAGAGACTATCAAATTATAGATAAGCCGAGCTTTAGATGCATTGGCAAATATATCTCACTGGTGAAGGTCATTACAATACTACAAAGCTTCATATTAATACAATGAGTTCGTTTAATCACTAATCGAAGCGGCGCTTTTAGAACGATCCATTTTTATTTAGATTGTTATAAAAGGGACGGCAACATCTTTAGTTAGTTTAGTTTCAGTTTTAGCGATGTCAGAATCGCCATTTTAAGTCACACTAAAAAAAAAACAACACAGTCAACTAAAAGTGCTTTTGTAATAGTTATGACCAAGAATATAACTCGCCACTCGAATATTACATACTATTAGGGGTTTATTCATAAAAACTTGAAAATTTAATACAGGTTTTAGGAACGTTTTAGAACGTTTTTTTCTTGTCACTCATATGTCAACGAAAAGAGATAGCAACAGATTTAATATACGTTTTAGCTAATACAGGTTTTAGGTCGAATATGCATAAGGGGGTTAATGTTTATAGTTATTATTGCTGTAAAAGTGAATACATTTCTAATTAGTCACGTCGTATCTTTTTCAGGTGGAGGCTTTGCTCTATCAGAAGCTTCTAAAAAAGGATACTCAGATTTAAATGGAAAGATTGGTGATATGCTAAAATCCCTAAGCAGTTTACCTATCAACTTTGTTATACTTTTGATTATAATATTCACTGTGTTTATAACAAACTTTGCTTCAAATGTTGCGGTATGTAACGTCGTAGCGCCCATCGCCATGCAATTGGTAAGATACTTGTATTTCAGTAGGTAATGGGAACTCAGAGTGTGACTCCGGCACAGAATATAAACACAGAATATAGACTCCGGGTATAAATAAATATATATACCTATGGAAATATCCATGGACTTTTTCACATAGCGTCATCTAGTCACAAACTAAGCAACTTAATGCTTGTGTTATGGTAACTAGATGACTGATATAATACTTAGATACTTACATTTTTTTTAAATACATACATTATTATAGATAGATAGAAAACACCTACAACACACCAATAATTAATTAAAAATTGCAGGCTGCAGAAATCAAAACACATTCACTCTGGTTTAACATAACTGCGGGTTTTTCCTCCTCCTATTGCTTTTGCTTGCCTGTAGGGACGCCAGGAAATCTAATTGTTCAAGGAGCAGCCAAAATACCCACAGGAAAAATGGTAAAACTTATAAAACCTAATATTGGTATTTTTGATTTTGGAATTACTACGCGTCCCTGGACTCGCCACAATCAGAGCATTATACTATCAGAGAATTACACTACCAGCAATATCGTTAAGTAATTGTAAACAACACTGATGGTAGTGCCGTTGCTAATATACCAAATTGTACAGTCAAGTAGACGTACAACTATTGCGAAAACTAGGAGTTAACATTTCGAAAAAAGAGATAAACTATAAATATGACTGTTAGTAAAATTATTTACTAACAGTCATATTTATAGTTCATTAGAACATGGACGTTAAATACTATTAGGTACCAGGGTCCACCCACCGTCCACGTCCACATAAATGAGACGAATAGTTGAAAGTTTTTTTAACAATACGGCTAACCTTTCAGTGAACTTTAACACGCTAAACTTTATATCGTGACGGTACCTCCTACCAGTTTACTGGCCGTTCCTATTATATATCTCTATAGTGTATTTGAAACATGCAAGTCCAAGTACAAAGTCCAAAGACCAGTAACAAGTTAGTCGGTAAGAAAAAACAAAAATAATAATTTGAAACATGCCGAACCACCATACCTCTGGCAATACCCCTGGGGGTAGAGTATTACTGAAACATACCACCACCCCAATAGTGCTGTGGTATTATGTTGCGTTTTTTTCCGAAAGAAAAGAAAGAAAGAAAGAAACGAAGAGATGTTTATTTTGTTTCAGATTAAAGCTGGAATATTTCCTACAATATCGTCAATTTTACTGACATGGTTTTTCATATGCTTCTGGGCACCTGTGATTTGGCCAGACCTCTACATCTTTCCTGCTTGGATACCTATGTAAATTATGTATAATAAGGTTTTACCTATCTGATAAAAATATAAATAATAAACCAATTATTAGGAATAAAGTTTTATTTCCATAACTTAAAAGTACCTACAGGCAGACATTTAATAAAAAAACAATATATATTCTTGACAATCTAGCGCTAGCGGCTATAAAAAACACTAATTTATTATAATTAAGTATTTATCTTTCATTGAGATGCTGAAATACACACAACAAAAAATAGAAGGCTTTAAACCTGGACTTAATAATATGTCCGCAAGTTATAAATTAATATTAAATAAGTTTAATCTAGAGAGAGGAAAGAGGCAAAATCTTAAATGATTGAGCGTCTATACTCAACCCAGAGAAGCTAAAAACGAAACATTCCCCTGAATACTGAAACGCTAATCAAAGTAAGTGGTGCTTATCTATGACATCATTTGACGTTTGTCTCTACAAAGTGAGAACGTCACTAATACCGTATTAGGTCTTAATTTAATTAGCGCTTGAATTTAGGCCGTAATGCTTTTGTCTTGATGCTTGCGCCACTTTTTTTTCCCCAAAATCAGACTTATTACCGCCGATCACCAGCAGGGGCATTTGTTGTCGCTGCCGCCTCCGTTGTCGTAGTTACATCTCCTGTTGGCGCATCCACCCAGGATATACCCTTACTGTCGGGGTCCCACAAAAATGGTGCGTAAAAACATAGCGACAGCCATAGAATAATCAAGCAGATGAATGCACTACCAAATCCGTATTTAATCTGAAAAAAATATATATATATATATATATATAAACGAATATCTGCAGATCATACAAAAATTTGTCCCGTAGCGGAATGGAACCCGCGATCCCCGCTTCCCAGCCGAGCTTTCGCCCACTGCGCCACCGAGGACGTAAAGTTCCAACCATATTGAAATAGAAATAGATATGTTATGTCAGTTCTAATGCGAAGTCAAGAAATATCCAAGGCGTACACTATACTTTTCTGACGGAAACACACGTCGACTGAAGCGCAACAAGAGCGATCTGAGTTGAAGTGCCCTAATTGGTGCCACTTTTTAATAACCCATCTACCGCTTCTAATATAATATCATTAGTTAGTTCTGTTTTGAGTATGCTTTAATTTTAAATACCATAAAATATAATTATGTTTTTGCTAGAATTTAAATTCTTTTCAAAGTACCTACAAGGACAACAAACACAAAACCAACTTTTTCTTAGAATCCCTACTGGGACAGTCGGAGTAACTATTTGCCTACTTATTAAATGCGAAAGAAACTTATCTCTATCATGTTGCGCTTTCACACGTAGGTAAACCACTTAACCGATGTTGATAAAATTTGGTACAAATATAGACAGACTTTAGGGACGGACATAAGATCCTGCTAAAAGCCGATGCGCTAACGCACTCGGCCAACACGGCTCTTATCAATAGCAAAATCAATATACAAGAAATTTTTGCTTGAGGTGTTAATCACCTTAACAGAAACATGTCACTTACCATTTCTTTCTTTGGTACTTTCCCTGTGTAATGACAGAAGTAGGCAGGCGTGTATAGAAATGGCCAAAAGAAGCCCAGAGACGAACCCACTCCCACACCCAATGCGCCTAGATACGTCCTTGTCTGCCAAAATATTGACGCATTGGGTGCCCAACACTGAAACAAAAACATTACTCATCTACACTTGCAGAATTTAAAGGTCACCAGTTTTCGAATCAATTTGTTTGACACGTTGCAAACACATGGTACTATTTGCATACCTAGACGAGAGTGCAGTCATTATGGGTTATCAAACCAATACTAAACAAGCAATAACAAACTGATCTTTGTGGTCAAACTTCTAAATAGCTTCAGAAGAGGAGAGACAGAACCAGAAACGATACTTATTTTTATTTGTTGAGTAAAGAGGCTGATGTCTGAGGGTAGAGGGATCATCAATTCATGGAGATTTGTATTAAGATGTTCTATCTCTGAAGCTAGTGGAACACTAACTGTTTCCAAGGTTACCGCTTCTTCTTCCACGTAGTAGTGTCAGGTGTGTGTGTATGTCAAGGTGTTTTACTTCGTATGCGTGTTAAGTTTACTACCATATTGAAAACAGTAGATCCCTTTTTCATTATCTGCGTAGAGTAGGTAACTAAATGATAATTTATTATTTATTTACATTAACAACTCAACTTACCATGTTCAGTACAAATGGTAGCCAAATCGCGCATGCAGCGACGCCAGTCATTGCATTTGCCAAGATAACAGCGATCAAGCAAATTACGAGTATCGCTATATTCGAGTCGAGAGATGTTATTTTCTTGCCGAGCTCCGCAGAGAGGATACTTCCAAGCCCACTGTCTCGGATTGAGACTGTCAAGGCCACTCCACATCCTAAAAAATAAACAGAGTCTTAAGTGACGATAACATGATGTACCCTCAGAATACAGAAAGAACCAAAAGCCGCGTTTAACTTTCTCATTGCAAGTTGCACGTTGAGTCCCAATACAAAACAAAATCTCCAGCCCACCTCCATTACCACAATTGGCTGCGCGTCAACTAATCTAAAGAAGAATAGTCTTAGTGGCTTCAGTATTAAGCTAAGCGTTCACCATTTCTAAAATAGAAAGAACCAAAAGCCGTAAGACAACTGCGCCTAAAACTAAACATCGAACGCATCGAACGCATCGCATCTAATGGATCGTAGTATTTTTATACGTTTGATGAGATACGTCCGTTGCGTTCGATGCCGAAAGGTAGACGCTTAGCTTAAGCCCCACTTACGGCATATGGTTCTTTTTGTATTCTGAGCTCCATGGTTGGTAGCGATGGTAGAGATAGAACATCTTGTAGCTCCCGAAAAACCAAAAGATAACAATCACCTTTAAATCGAGCAAATTCGCATCAAAAATTTTAATTTTATGTGTTTACCAAGCATGAATATGTAGCCATAGTTCAGGTTTTTGTCAACGAAACGCCACCATAGGATTGCAGACTCTGTTTTGACTTTCAGTTGACTTTTTTCTGAAAAAAAAAAACACTACAATATAAGAATTGTAATAATAATTATGATAATAGAATAGACAATAATACCTTTTAAATAGCCACACCTGTGACACACACACACAGTATTTAACTCGTGGACATTATAACAAGGTTTGATGCGAGTAGGTATTTACGCGTACTTATGGCTGGACGACCTTTTTTGTTGAAACATGGGCGAAAAAGGTCTCCGAGCCATAGGTTCGCGTACGTACTTGTACATAGTCGTACATAATCTACAAAAGCGCAAACTTATTCGATGGTCTACTAAGCGTTTTAGAAAAAAGTTACTTTAAGATACCTAACTAAGTAGTTATACTAAACTTACTCTCAGCAGTCATGATCTTAACGAACCCACATCCTTTGGGAAGCATGTGAAGAGCAATGACAAATAGAGCGGCAACAGTTGCGTCTTTGACTCTAAAAATAATAAGCAATGAGTGTGAAAGTGTGAAATGAGCATGGATAAACTCACGCAAAAAAGGAGTTAGAGGACCACTAGCTGCGCCCCGCTGTTTCACCCGCGTAAGTCCCGTTTCCACGGGAATATCGGGATAAAAAGTAGCCTATGTCACACGCCATCCCTTCAACTATCACCACACAAAAAATCACATCAATTCGTCGCCCGTTTACAATCATATCGTATCAGTTATTTAAATTTAACATTACTTACCCAGGTATTTCAGGGGAAGTTGCTTCGGCTCTGAAATCACCCCAGCCTTTGTCAAAATACTTGTTCCAACGGAATAAGAACATCGCCATGTAGAATAACGTAAAGAATACAGTCAACTGAAAAATTAAAAAACGTTTTCAAATGCTTTTTCAAATTTATATTTTTTTACATGATTTGTTACACAAGTAGCACTCAAACTTGTCTACGACATAATGGTTAATACGGTTTATATAATACTAGCTGCGCCCCGCGGTTTCACCCGCGTAAGTCCCGTTCCCGCGGGATTATAGGGATAAAAAGTATCACCTATCTACATACCAAATTTCAATCAAATCGGTCCAGCCGTTTTTGCATGAAAGAATAACAAACATACATACATTTTCAGAAACTTTCACATTTATAGTATTAGTAGGAAGAATAATTAGGGTTTTAGTGTTAGCATTAGTCATGAATTTAATTATTTAAATTTAGAGTTTAAAAAAACACTATTCGCTACCTTTTCATGCCCGGTCGATTTTTTTGGTATATCACCTTTGTGCTTCAGTATAGCAGTTCTCATTTGAGACATACTGCTTGTAGTCATTACTTTCTCCTCGCATCTGTCAATTACAATTAATTATTTTTACCTATGTTTTAAACTGCCAGATGGACTGATGACATAGTTGCCGTACACGGTAAAATCTGGATGCAAAAGATTCAGAACGGTGCGGTTTGGCGGTTAGGGCAGGAGGCTTATGCCCAGCAGTGGGTCACTAAAAGCTTACAATGATGATATTTTATGCCGCCTGTTTCCCACTGCTGGCCAAAGGCCCCCCATTATTTCCAGATGTTAGACAAATAAAAATAAAGAAACTTCTTAAATTTATATACAAAAATACTTACGCATCCATAAGGACCATGTAATATAACAAGTTCAGTAAGTGCATGAGAAGTGCGACGGGAAAAGCATATGCACAGTACTGGAAGTAGTTGAAAATGTCTGGATATTCTGTGCCAATGGGTGGGCTCCTGTAAAATAAATTTAAGTTTATTATGCGTCTTTTTAAAATAACGCCGTAGAAAACAGGTTTGCGATACACTTGCGCATAAAATTTGTGTATCTACTCGTAAATAGTATTATGTATAGTATTAAAGTACTTAGTAGAAAATAATGATCACCCAAAGACTATACTACGAAACGAGCTTATAGGAAGAAAAATAAGCGCACGTGATTGGTCGTCGATAATAATTTTCTTTCTCGTGATTGGCTAGATTTGACAATTTACAATTGATTTGACATTCTAGCCAATCACGAGAAAGACAATTATTTTCGACAACCAATTACATGTATTTATTTTTGTTCCTATTAGCTCGAATCAAAAAAAAATTGTATAGCTTCCTATTAGACGCAAGTGGACAAAAAACTAAGTAAACTAAAACCTCTCGCCTCGAAAATTCAAAAATGTATTTATTATATTTATTTATTTTAAATAGCCCTTAGCCACAACTTATTGAAAACGTTGAATAGATACTTACTCACTAAACATGGCTCGGAAAGCCAAAGTCGCCAGCGCCGAATGCGGTACTGCAATACTCCCTGAAAGATCAAAGATATTATTTATTTTACTTTGGGATATTTTGGGGAATTTAACATAAAGGATTTTAACGTTATGTGAATTTAGAAATTTCAGACGGTATCCAGTTCGGGTGGGGCTATTAAATTAAAAATAGAACAGGAGCGTTAGTCAAGTTGATAACATAATTTTCCTCGGTCAGTATTACTGCCCGACGCAATGGTCCATTTATGATTATAAACATGAGCCTGTTTTTAGACGCCTTTTCAAAGCCCTTGAGTAGGTAAGATCCTTTATCATGTTACATTGATCAAATTATGAAAAAACACTACTATTTCATTCCGTTTTCTCATCGTACTTAAAAAAACTTACCTATAGCTGAGGAAGTCTGTATTGCATTGCATATAAGATATCGCATCTTATCATAATTTGGCTCAGTATCTCTATACCTTGCCGTTGCAGACTAAAACAAAAAAAAAACAGCATCAGTAAACAAAAAAAATTAACAAAAAACCAAAAAAAATAAGAACTTAAAAGATTTAAAAAGTTCTCGAAATTTTATTAAAACAAAACAAAGGTTTTCATGGTCTAGACTAATTGAAACCAATATTTCCAAAAAAGTCATAGCCACCTGTAAATTTATCAATGCTGGAGCAACATACTGTATTAGAGTAGATGTTACTATCAATCTATTACAGAACATCGAGAGGATGAAAGCTGCTGTAGTGCATTTGAACACCAATCTGAAATATCATAACATTATAAACACACGGTCTAGTTTAATCACTTGACGACAGCAGAAGTAAGGTTTCCCTTGTAGGGAAGTTGCGTTGAAACTGGCATTAGGATTAAGACTATTTCGATGTGTGAAGTCCTACGGGAATAAATGAATTTTCCTCTTTAGTTCTTTCAAGGGGTCGACTGGATGCCGTTAAAAAACTATCTACAAAAATGACAGCCGTTGTTAAAAATGGGCGGACGCTTTACGAAAGTGGGACGAACTTGGTTCAGACCAGCACAGGAGTTACTTAAAGCAAATATAGCTAGTACCAGCTTTAAAATAATTAACTAGAACTAAGTAGCAAGAGTAGTTTAAGAGAGTTTACTTTTAGGAAAATATTACTTTATGATTACCTTTTTTTAGAGAATGAACAATTTTTGCCAGAACAGAGAATCCAAAGCATAAAACGTCGATCCGCGCCAGAGTTGTTTAGCAATAGTCCTAGCATTCCAGTGAGTATAAATAGCACTATACCTTCCTGTAACAGATATTTTATATAAAATATCCTAAAATTGAAGAATACTATACGACTTTCATTTAAGTCGTTTAAGTAAACAGTTAAGGCAAGTATGCATAGAGCATCTAGAAAGGCTAGCAGCTAGAAGCAGAAGACTTTTGCAAACATTCTTGGACAAACTTGTTGACATTTTGGAAAAAGGCCAAGTCAGAAGTACTCTACACTGGCGAACCATAGAGATGCATGAGGCTTTACTTGGAGTAACCGAAAAAATATCGTGTTAACATTCGAGTTTAGCTTATACTGATGAACAGTTATGAATTCAGAATCAACCAAAATAAGCATACCTCAAATTATGGACACGAAATATTGTTTTTTTTTTGCCTGAAATAATTATTTACAAGCCTGCTGAATACTTTAGTGACAAGTGATAAGATCTTGTTTTTACAATTAGCTGGTGACAATTGTCGATTAAGCTACTAAATCATGTAGTACTCATTGAAACTTACGTTCATATAGCAGCGGCAGGTAATAATACTGGACATGACTCCCATCATCGGTAAGATGAAGATCGGAATGAGAGCGGTCACAGGAACATTCACAGGTTGCAACAGAAAGAACCAGGCCATCCATAACCACATGAATCGTACAGTGTGATGGGGCTAGAACAAGAAATCCATAATCTCTACAATGGTAGGAATGACAAAAAAATATTTTTTAAACCTTATATTAAATTGACACATCTTTATGAATAAGACTTTTAAAATGTAACTGTACCTCATTTTTTCCGCCTAGCGTTGGAATTAAACAAACAGGCAACAGAAATCCAAACACTCCTCTGTAGTTATTAATTAAAATGTTTTTTATCCCATCTCCATGCTTCACCGGTTTTCGTGGGTCCTTTCGGCTGCTGTAAAATATATAAAAAATATTATCGTACTGTTTACTTATCTATTCAATTATATTATACTTGTTGTACGTAGAGAGAATAAGACAGACAGATTCAACTTTCAAGGATTGTTACCTACATTATTTTAAAACCTCAAAATACGAGGGAATCAGTTGAGCTTTAAAAACAAACTTTATTCTATCGATAGCTCATGTGGTACAAGCAAGCTGTTTCTGTAGTTGAAGATTTATTTAGAAAAATATTAGGTGTAAACACTTACAATATGGCCAAAAACCTCGAGGGATACCTGACATAAAATAAATAGTTACATTATTAAAATAATTATATTTTGAGCTAAGGATAAGTAATTGATTCTAAACATATTCTACAACTATTCAAGCATGTAAACGACAGATTATTATAAAGCAATGAGAAATGGCATGCTAAAAATTTGTATCTATGCATCTTTATTTTATAAGTACTTATCTTTAAAGTAACTTAAATTATGTCTAAACCTGTTTCCGACTTACTTTTTCTCATACTTCTAATTTGTTTGGATAGAAAAGAAAAACCATGTATGTACTATTTTTGTTTGCAACCTTTTCTCAATTTGGTATACTTAACATAATCATTAATCAACAGATACTTACCCTCCCATATTTTTGTAGAATTATTTTTCTAAGCTTCAAAGTATCCACATCTCATTCACTCAGCACAGCAATGATAAATATGTTTATTCATTGTTTTGACAGATAAAAAAATTTGAAGCCATTAATGTCAAGTTTAAATTCAGAAGTACGTAAAGTGTAACTAAAAAGTTTCATTTAACACCGAGATGAAAAGGTTTGTTCTGTGGCGTTACTACTTATTAATCGAGTTTTGTGTATGTTTATAAACAAAATACCACATCGCACATACTCGTAAGATGCTTAAAATTATCATCATAAATTAAATGAAAATAAAATAGACAAATGGCAGTGTTTATTAAAGGAATTAGTAACAATTTAAAATTTCATAACACAAGGTCACCGTACTTTCATAAATTCGAAAGACACTCTTATCTTTAACTGTCTACGTACAATAATAACTAAGTACACAGCACATTAATTCACAGCGTCACTTATCACTTGTAGATATGCTTTAACGGGGATGGAGGCCCGAGGGTTTGGATCAGACTGGTGTGGTCCTACGGTAAGGATCGGTGCCGACGGCTCGGTCGTGACGAGTCTGCTCCTCATGGATGGCCACTCGAGTGCCCACTCCAAATGTCACGAGCTCCTCTTCTCTAGACGGCGGCGGTTCAACAGCAGAGGTATCTAGGAACCTCCCGCTAGCCACAGAAGCCTGCGACTGGAATATCGAAGCGCTCCTCAACCCGCTCAAAGTGTTAGCACTCTGAGGCACTTCTTTGAACTCGTCGAAGTAATTCTCGCACGCGGTAGGACGAGGCGCTGCAGGGAATCCGTACAGCGTTGACGACGACAAGTCTTTCAGTGACGCTGAACTTAGATTTATTCTCCTATTTTTGTTATGAATAGAACAATGCGGTAATTCGTCACCGTCGAAAATGAAACGGCGACGCTCGCGTGGTGTGGCGGCTGATGACCCTGTTGGCGGATAAGTATCTCGCTTCATCATTCTTCTCTCTAGTAACGTGGAATCTCTTTCTCGGAACTCTGAGAAGGCGTATTCTCTATCCCAAGCTCGGCAGTCTGCTTTGGCTTTTTCAGATAATTCTGTTATCCAGTCTTTTTGATACCATTGTAGAAATAGGAATATAGCTGATGTGCCTGCTAACTCACACGCAAGAAACCCGCTGAGGTACAGTCCGAAGGAGTATCCGTAACTGTAGGACATTTTTGGCGTATCTAAGACTATCATGTAGCGAAGTTTGTGGCCTAGTTGTGATTTGAATACAGATATGTACATGACGATCCCGGTCAGCATGATAAGACCTGGAAAAGAGGAATAGGAGTTTGAATATCAAGAAAAAGGTTTTGTAGATATTCTGTGATCTTGCCAGTAGGTTTTTTAAGTTTGAACGTTCATTTAGGTACAAAAAATAAATAGGTAGGTACATACTAAGGTTTTAAAAGTAGTACTTCCTAGGTTTATTATAAGTCAGATAAAAAGGTTCCTATCGCATATTTTGGTACATTATTATGCTTGCAGGCTATGTTGTTAATATTTTATCACAAAAATATTTTATTTTAACCTACCAGAGATAATAAACATGACACCAGCAACGAAGGTGCAGACACGTCGTCCCTTCACACAGTGACCAAGCACGCAGCACAATGCACCAACACATTGCGTAAACACTGCCAGAAGTAGTGGCGCTGCCGATCTGGTCACCACATCTGAAATAATTGGTTTAAAGGTTAGTCTACTGCATTTACAAGGTTCTAGCACAATTTTTACGACAAGTGTTTTTAAAGTTGTCGACCGCTGTGGCACTGTGAAAAGCCGCTCGAGAAATGCAGAAGTTTCGAGTTCAGGGACAATTAATGTTTGCATGATTTGCAAACATTTGTCTCGAGTCTGGGTCTTTTCTATGTATTTTATAATAATGTATTTACAAAAATAATATCCACGTGAGTAGTATCCAGTCACCTGGTTACCATAACACAAATATTAAATTGCTTATCTTGAGACTAGATGACGCTATGTGGAATGTTGTAGGATATTTTTTTTTATTTATTTACCTATTTATATTTTGGACCTTATTAACATTAAAATGAGATCTATTATTTTACTATATCACAGAGAGTTTCTTGAGCCCAAACAGGACTCAACTGAAAATCCCACCCTATAGTTTGCAAGGTGCCAAAATAAGGAATTAAATTGTAATCAAAGCACACTATTATTCTCGGCTGCTTCAGGGGTTTGGACTTTACAGTTCAGGCTGTTGTTTCACAAAACTTAGCGTTGTTTTACTTTCATGTTTACTAGATGGCGCTACTAGTAGGAATGATTGAATATTAATGAAAAGACCACACAATTAAATTCACAACTTGAAACTGCTGAACCAATTTTGACGAGATTTTTATTACTTAAATGTTATCTAAATGTTAGACAAATGTTTAATTTCGAAAAATCTAAACTTACATGGTATGGCGTTTGTTAAATCACTAGGATCTGGCGAGTATTGTGACGGTGGAAAGTACGGGATGTCCAAACATTTGAATGCACTTCCTCCAGCTGAAAAATATACAACATAGTGTAAATGAGTAGGTAGGTACCTAATTGATTAGTCAAGTTTACATTTTTTTAGAGAAGAATACGAAGAAGTCTGGCCACAAATAAGATTGAGAGCTCTCGGAAATGGCTGGTCTAATTTCCACTAAACATAAGTAGCTTCCAACAATCTCGATTAATTCAAATTTTGAAAAACAAAAAAAGGGAAGAAAGAAAGAGTTTTGCTCTAGACGACGACAAGGTATCTTGCGCTGCACATGTTAAGCCCGCAGAAATCACTCGCACAAAAATAAATTCGCAAATTCAAAACGTCAAAACACGAGTGTTCTGATAAAAACTTTTCAAAATTACTAGCATTAGGTACTATTTAATAAATTTAATGTAGAGCTCTATAAAATATTTCATAGCTACAACATGAAACGTTATTTTCGAAATTCCTCTCTCATTTCAGACAAAAACCACAGCCGGGCTTTCAGCGTCCAACGCAAAACAGACACACAAAGCGATGCTATTTAATGAAGGAAATGGACTAGTCATAAACGCAGGGACCGGACCACGTCGACGTCGGATGCAGAATGTAGAGACATTTTTTTTCAACATTTTAAGCCCTCATTTGATTTCAGAACATAGTACTTTCCAGGAGCAAATCGAGTTCGGCTACTTATAGCTTTGACAAACAAGGTACAAAGTTACAAACACAAACTTCATTAAAATTTTGTTTAGAATTTTACAAACATTAAAATACTTTTAACCTGTGTCTTTACCACCACTTGCCTACACTTGCTTGCTTGCTTGGTTTGGCTTGGTATCTAAAAAACTACACGCTAGTGTGTGATTGATTGGTCATTATCGGATACCTGAGAACACTCGGAAATCCTAAGTTCGTAGTATTTATTTTTGTTGAAGACAATAAAAAAAAGTGAGATAAATAATTACCTAAAGTTGATGTTATTTGTAAAAATAAAGTAGTGATGTTGTGATTGAAAATGGTTGACAATTATCAGATAGGTATTTTAAAAAACTTTCACATAGGTATACTAGATATTTTAAATTATGACTAGCTTTATCTCGCTGCATAGAAATTACGAAATATGTATCGCCAAAACGAATGCTCCATGGCACTTTTCGTGCATATCAGTACATAATAAAATGGATATGGGTCGAGCGAGCTGTACAATGCGCTTCCCGCGCGGCGCAGGAAGCAACGTTGTATTGTACCATGGCGACACACGCGGAAGTTTCGTCCCCATTGTGTAAGTACCTTCTAGGTTACTGGCAATACCATTGGTGATGTGTAAAATAGCTTTGTGACAGCTATGTGAATGGTTCGTCAGCCTTTTCAATGAAAAAGTTACATTTACATGAACGTTTCAATAGTTCGGATTGGTACGCTTTGTCGAGAAGTTCACGTCTAGTAGGTCAATCCCGTATGAAATACTTTAAAAATAAATGTATTTTAATTAGGAATTGAAATTGAAATGACTTTGTAATGTAATGTAAAATTAAAACAATTAGCAACTCCGATAAGCGTGTTTCTTATTATCATAAATTTAATATTCAACTTTTGGACTGACTTATAAAAAAATTTATATCTCAAAAAGCTTCTATATCTGTGTACGAAAACTTTATGCACCTACCTATTTAGCAGTAACTAGAAGTAAATGTCGATAGCTTTGCAGTGCTTTGACAAGTTTTTTTTAATGTCCATAAATTGACTCTACTATTATAGTTATACTAGTTGGTGCGTGGTGCGCGAGCTGCAAGCAGCTCGCGGCCCGGATATCCATAAGGAAATCCATAAGAGATCAAAATGCATTTGAAAATCCATGATAGGACAACTTACGGTCACGAAAACGTTTCAGAGCAAAAAATAAAAGTAGGAATAAAAAACAAACAAAAAAAAAATGTATGTCGTCGCCCCTGAGTTACGCTTCACCCACTCGACCTTCGTTCCGCTACGGAGGTCGGCGGCTCGCTTCGCTCGCCACCTCCCCCCTCCGCTCCACTCGGTCTTGCAGGTTCGCTCCACTCAGGACCTCCGACTCCTGGTAGGTAGCGTGGGTGCGCTCGCTGCAAGCAGCTCGCGTATCTTTATCGTTCCTGGTAGGGTGCGCGGTGCGCTCGCTGCAAGCAGCTCGCGTATCTTTATCGTTCCTGGTAGGGAGCGCGGTGCGCTCGCTGCAAGCAGCTCGCGTATCTGTTTCGTTCCTGGTAGGGAGCACGGTGCGCTCGCTGCAAGCAGCTCGCGTATCTTTATCGTTCCTGGTAGGGAGCGCGGTGCGCTCGCTGCAAGCAGCTCGCGTATCTGTTTCGTTCCTGGTAGGGAGCGCGGTGCGCTCGCTGCAAGCAGCTCGCGTATCTTTATCGTTCCTGGTAGGGAGCGCGGTGCGCTCGCTGCAAGCAGCTCGCGTATCTGTTTCGTTCCTGGTAGGGAGCGCGGTGCGCTCGCTGCAAGCAGCTCGCGTATCTTTATCGTTCCTGGTAGGGAGCGCGGTGCGCTCGCTGCAAGCAGCTCGCGTATCTGTTTCGTTCCTGGTATAAAAAAAAAATTACCCCTAAAAAGTTTCCAAATTTCATACAAAATGTATGGAGAAAAAAAAAATGTCGGAATTTAAAAAAAAAAAGTACCACAATTTATCAACTTTGCAATGCCCTACCTGAATCTGAAAATTAAAATTTTCCAAGTCTCCTAGTTTCCGAGATACGTGGGGGGGCAAATTGAGGGGGGCAACTGGGGGCAAAACTGAAACCTTTTTTTTACTTTCCAAAATCTCCTCTATGCAAATCCGTTTTCAGAATTGGCGAATGTCTTGTAGTTTTCGAGATCCATCAATGGGGCAAAAAAGGGGCAAAACAGGGGCAAAACAAAAAAAAGATTTTTACCTCCCAGGACCTCCTCTATACGAATCTAGAAAAAAAATGTTCAACAGGTCCTTTAGTTTCCGAGATTGACCAGGGAGGGGCAAGAGGGGGGCAAAAAATGGGCAAAGTCGGATTTTTCCCAAACTCCCCAGGCAACCCTCTATACGATTCTGTAAAAAAAAATATACCTTCCCATCCACCATCAAGGAGAACAATTCTGTCAGTGAGTGAGTGAGTGGTATTCTAACTTTATATATTATAACTAGTTGGTGCGTGGTGCGCGAGCTGCAAGCAGCTCGCGTGACGGTTATCCTGGCTATAGCAGTTTGGACTTAACAAAAAAAAAATGAGAATCCATCGGAAATAGCATAAAAGAGTTTGAAAGAGTTTGAAGATCAAAATGCATTTGAAAATCCATGATAGGACAACTTACGGACACGAAAACGTTTCAGAGCATCATTCAGTATGAATAAAAAAAAAACAACAAAAAAAAATGGATGTCGTCGCCCCTGAGTTACGCTTCACCCACTCGACCTTCGTTCCGCTACGGAGGTCGGCGGCTCGCTTCGCTCGCCACCTCCCCCCTCCGCTCCACTCGGTCTCGCAGGTTCGCTCCACTCAGGACCTCCGACTCCTGGTAGGTAGCGCGGTGCGCTCGCTGCAAGCAGCTCGCGTATCTGTTTCGTTCCTGGTAGGGTGCGCGGTGCGCTCGCTGCAAGCAGCTCGCGTATCTGTTTCGTTCCTGGTAGGTCGCGCGGTGCGCTCGCTGCAAGCAGCTCGCGTATCTGTTTCGTTCCTGGTAGGGAGCGCGGTGCGCTCGCTGCAAGCAGCTCGCGTATCTGTTTCGTTCCTGGTAGGGAGCGCGGTGCGCTCGCTGCAAGCAGCTCGCGTATCTGTTTCGTTCCTGGTAGGGTGCGCGGTGCGCTCGCTGCAAGCAGCTCGCGTATCTTTATCGTTCCTGGTAGGGAGCGCGGTGCGCTCGCTGCAAGCAGCTCGCGTATCTGTTTCGTTCCTGGTAGGGTGCGCGGTGCGCTCGCTGCAAGCAGCTCGCGTATCTGTTTCGTTCCTGGTATAAAAAAAAAATTACCCCTAAAAAGTTTCCAAATTTCATACAAAATGTATGGAGAAAAAAAAAATGTCGGAATTAAAAAAAAAAAAGTATCAAAATTTATCAACTTTGTAATGCCCTACCTGAATCTGAAAATTAAAATTTTCCAAGTCTCTTAGTTTCCGAGATACGTGGGGGGGCAAAATGAGGGGGGCAACTGGGGGCAAAACTGAAAACTTTTTTTTACTTTCCAAAATCTCCTCTATGCAAATCCGTTTTCAGAATTGGCGAATGTCTTGTAGTTTTCGAGATCCATCAATGGGGCAAAAAAGGGGCAAAACAGGGGCAAATCAATAAAATGATTTTTACTTCCCAGGCACTCCTCTATACGAATCTATAAAAATAATGTTCTGCAGGTCTTGTAGTTATCGAGATTGACCAGGGAGGGGCAAGAGGGGGGCAAAAAAGGGGCAAAGTCGGATTTTTCCCAAACTCCCCAGACAACCCCCTATACGATTCTGTAAAAAAAAATATACCTTCCCATCCACCATCAAGGAGAACAATTCTGTCAATGAGTGAGTGAGTGAATGAGTGGTAATCTAGCTTTATATATTATAACTAGTTGGTGCGTGGTGCGCGAGCTGCAAGCAGCTCGCGTGACGGTTATCCTGGCTGTAAGGGTATGGACTTTAAAAAAAAAAATGAGAATCCATCGGAAATGTATGTACCCATGAAAGAGTTGGAAAATCCATTAGAGATCTTAATACCTACAATTGACATTTTGAAAATCCGTGATAGGACAACATACGGACACGAATACGTTTCAGAGCCTAAATCAGCATGAATAAAAAAAAAACAACAAAAAAAAATTATGTCGTCGCCCCTGAGTTACGCTTCACCCGCTCGACCTTCGTTCCGCTACGGAGGTCGGCGGCTCGCTTCGCTCGCCACCTCCCCCCTCCGCTCCACTCGGTCTCGCAGGTTCGCTCCACTCAGGACCTCCGACTCCTGGTAGGTAGCGCGGTGCGCTCGCTGCAAGCAGCTCGCGTATCTGTTTCGTTCCTGGTAGGGTGCGCGGTGCGCTCGCTGCAAGCAGCTCGCGTATCTGTTTCGTTCCTGGTAGGGTGCGCGGTGCGCTCGCTGCAAGCAGCTCGCGTATCTTTATCGTTCCTGGTAGGGAGCGCGGTGCGCTCGCTGCAAGCAGCTCGCGTATCTTTATCGTTCCTGGTAGGGAGCGCGGTGCGCTCGCTGCAAGCAGCTCGCGTATCTGTTTCGTTCCTGGTAGGGTGCGCGGTGCGCTCGCTGCAAGCAGCTCGCGTATCTGTTTCGTTCCTGGTATAAAAAAAAAATTACCCCTAAAAAGTTTCCAAATTTCATACAAAATGTATGGAGAAAAAAAAAATGTCGGAATTAAAAAAAAAAAAGTACCACAATTTATCAACTTTGTAATGCCCTACCTGAATCTGAAAATTAAAATTTTCCAAGTCTCCTAGTTTCCGAGATACGTGGGGGGGCAAAATGAGGGGGGCAACTGGGGGCAAAACTGAAAACTTTTTTTTACTTTCCAAAATCTCCTCTATACAAATCCGTTTTCAGAATTGGAAAAACTCTTGTAGTTATCGAGATCCATCAATGGGGCAAAAAAGGGGCAAAACAGGGGCAAAACAAAAAAAAGATTTTTACCTCCCAGGACCTCCTCTATACGAATCTATAAAAATAATGTTCTGCAGGTCTTGTAGTTATCGAGATTGACCAGGGAGGGGCAAGAGGGGGGCAAAAAAGGGGCAAAGTCGGATTTTTCCCAAACTCCCCAGGGTATCCCCTAAACGATTCTGTAAAAAAAAATATACCTTCCCATCCACCATCAAGGAGAACAATTCTGTCAATGAGTGAGTGAGTGAGTGGTAGTCTAGCTTTATATATTATAACTAGTTGGTGCGTGGTGCGCGAGCTGCAAGCAGCTCGCGTGACGGTTATCCTGGCTATAGCAGTTTGGACTTAACAAAAAAAAAATGAGAATCCATCGGAAATAGCATAAAAGAGTTTGAAAGAGTTTGAAGATCAAAATGCATTTGAAAATCCATGATAGGACAACTTACGGACACGAAAACGTTTCAGAGCATCATTCAGTATGAATAAAAAAAAAACAACAAAAAAAAATGGATGTCGTCGCCCCTGAGTTACGCTTCACCCACTCGACCTTCGTTCCGCTACGGAGGTCGGCGGCTCGCTTCGCTCGCCACCTCCCCCCTCCGCTCCACTCGGTCTCGCAGGTTCGCTCCACTCAGGACCTCCGACTCCTGGTAGGTAGCGCGGTGCGCTCGCTGCAAGCAGCTCGCGTATCTGTTTCGTTCCTGGTAGGGTGCGCGGTGCGCTCGCTGCAAGCAGCTCGCGTATCTGTTTCGTTCTTGGTAGGGTGCGCGGTGCGCTCGCTGCAAGCAGCTCGCGTATCTTTATCGTTCCTGGTAGGGAGCGCGGTGCGCTCGCTGCAAGCAGCTCGCGTATCTTTATCGTTCCTGGTAGGGAGCGCGGTGCGCTCGCTGCAAGCAGCTCGCGTATCTGTTTCGTTCCTGGTAGGGTGCGCGGTGCGCTCGCTGCAAGCAGCTCGCGTATCTGTTTCGTTCCTGGTATAAAAAAAAAATTACCCCTAAAAAGTTTCCAAATTTCATACAAAATGTATGGAGAAAAAAAAAATGTCGGAATTAAAAAAAAAAAAGTATCAAAATTTATCAACTTTGTAATGCCCTACCTGAATCTGAAAATTAAAATTTTCCAAGTCTCTTAGTTTCCGAGATACGTGGGGGGGCAAAATGAGGGGGGCAACTGGGGGCAAAACTGAAAACTTTTTTTTACTTTCCAAAATCTCCTCTATGCAAATCCGTTTTCAGAATTGGCGAATGTCTTGTAGTTTTCGAGATCCATCAATGGGGCAAAAAAGGGGCAAAACAGGGGCAAATCAAAAAAATGATTTTTACCTTCCAGGACCTCCTCTATACGAATCTAGAAAAATAATGTTCTGCAGGTCTTGTAGTTATCGAGATTGACCAGGAAGGGGCAAGAGGGGGGCAAAAAAGGGGCAAAGTCGGATTTTTCCCAAACTCCCCAGGGTATCCCCTAAACGATTCTGTAAAAAAAAATATACCTTCCCATCCACCATCAAGGAGAACAATTCTGTCAATGAGTGAGTCAGTGAGTCAGTCAGTGGTATTCTAACTTTATATATAATAATATGTCGGTTACTACTAATAGTCAGTGTCATAACAAACCTAATAATTTAGAAAGATGTTTGTTTCAAAACAAAAGTTTGTGTTTAGATAATACGTTTTAATAAAGTAAGTAATATTAGTAGGATTATTCAGAAAGCAAAGTTTGACAATAGTCTTTCATAAACTTTCGTGATCGGCTATATTACAATAGCCGTGCTCGAAGGCACGGCTTTTGTAGCCAAAATATCAGAGATAAATAATAAGGAAAATAACGCAAAAAACAATAATATAAGTAGAATTATGTAACTATATCAGTCATCTGGATACTGTAACACAACCATTAACTTACCATTGGGATTATGACGCTGGTCCAAAAATGTTTTTTTTTATGTATAAAATACAAAGTTTAGCATTTCTCAAAAAATAAGTAAATATTTTCAGAAGCCGTTACCAGGAATCAACAAAAATTAAGTTTCGTGCCGGTTTACGGTGTCAGCTATGTTGGCAAACTGTTACAAATTCAGTCTCCACCAACATAAGTTTACCCCAAAATAGTCTCGTTTCTTTCGTCTTCACGGAATCCAAGTGGGGATATCAATAAAGTTACTAACGTTAAATTAATACAACGGGAAATTACTTACTGTGAGACACAGTGTGAGACGCGCTCGCGAGTAGTGACCATACTCATTCATACCCATATGAAGATTCTCCGGAAGAAACATTGTCGGTATCTAAATCGAAAATATTTTTACGCGAGTAATTTCCCACTGTATTAATATAATGTCTAGTACTCACGTTAGTTATGAAAGTGACTTACGATCCGTATGACATATCCTCCAGAGTCCCGAGACAGTTTGTTTCACCACCAGACCGTACTTCCCCGTGCCGTTGTAAGACGGATTCATAATGTTTTCCTCAGTATGCAGCCAGTTGTTGGTAGATACCGCTATGAGGACTGCAGCGACCGCGGTGCCGGCGGATAGAGGGGTCAGGATCCAGAGACAGGCGACTGATGAGTCGATTTTAGCTATCAATGTAGGCGATGGTGGTGTTGGTCTGAAAATGATAAAACAACAAAATTAAATATTCTTGTAGATAACAAAACCATAATTATGATAATTCGTTGATATTTTTTTCATCTGTGTAATGATTTTAGCTGTCCTGTGAGATTGTCTTTATAATGTTCGATAATAGAAAAATTTCAAGTTATAAAAAATTTAACTACTTCATTCCATGGATCGAGCTAACAGAAACAAAAATAAACGCACGTGATTGGTCGTCGAAAGTATATAATCTATTCTCGGATTGGCTAGATTTGACAATTGGGCGGAGCCTAATGACAGAAAATATAAAAACGTGGTCATAATGTTCTTTCATTTGTCATGAAGTTTCGTATTTTTTTCGGCAAAATGCTACAAAGACAATTTTGAACTTCATTGACGGGAACCTGTCACTTAGTGATGCACCCACCACGCATAACGTACTACAAAACGAAAATCGAAAATCGGTTTTTAACTTAAATTAATCGAACATTAACTAACAATTTTATACTCTACTAGTAGCATACCCGGCTTGGCACGGGTGTACTAATGAAGCTACCGAGATAAAATATAGCCTATACCCTCCCGGACAGTCCATTCTACACACCCGTGACATAATTTTTGTAATCGGTCCAGTAGTTTCGGAGATTACCTCCGTCAAACAAACAAACAAACAAATTTTACCTCTTTATAATTTATAATATTAGTATAGATATAGATTAAAATCATTTACCTACTACATGAAAAATCACGTAGTTGTTTGTATAGTAGATACCTAAACGAATAGGTACTACAAAAATACCTTTATTCAATCAGCGGTAGTGGTCAACGCTATCATATTAAATTTACAGTACAATGTCAGGTTGTATCTTGACCAAAACCTAATACTTGAATAATAGATAAAGTTGTGATCTTTCATACCTACCTACTTAATTTAGAAAAAAGAGGTTGGCTGGCTTGGTCAGTTGATTAATTTAGTAAAATAAAATATTGCATTAGTTAAATCCTGATCGTGATTATTATCGCTTTTTTAACCACACAAATATCGATTCCAAGTTCTATGGGAGTAGTAATCGAAAATCGGAAATATTTTTAAGCGATTATTTGCTGCCTTATCCCTACTGTGATATGTCAATAATTTATATACTAATGTGTCAAACATAATTTGCTAGAGATGGGACCTGTTTTTTTTCTTCAAAGTCAAAGCATTCACCTATTCCAGATCCACCATACTATCTTATACGTCATAAATATTCCTTATTTCTCTTACATTAGACTAATGAACTCTGAATGCCTTAAGTCAAAGTCAAAGTCAAAGTCAAAGTCAAAGTATCTTTATTGCGAGAAATACATGTGTTTAGGGATGGTAATCATTATGTGTAGGTACAATGTATTCTGCCTAATTAAGCATGCAATATATTAATTTACAATAATGTCAAATGAAATAAAAATAAATAATAATAATTATAAAATGAATTCAAATTCCAGTATTTTAAAAACAAAGTCTAGGCAATTATAAAATTTTTGTCATTTACAAATTCGTCAATTCCATAATAGCATTTATTAATAAGTAAAGTCTTTAATTTTCTTTGTAATATGGAGCTAGGCATGTCTCTGAGACATGGTGGAAGTTTATTAAAAAGCATAGGAGCCATGCCGAAGACACTCTTGCGCATTAAAGTAGTCCTATACTTGTGAATACAGACTTTACCATTATCCCGTCTGTTGCGAGCTACGACATCAGACTGGCGACCGAATAGGTTTAAATTGTTTTTTACAAACATTACCGTTTCAAAAATATACAGTGAAGGAAGAGTTAGAATGTTGTTTTTAATAAAATGTGGTTTACAAGAGTCTGTAACTTTAAGGCGAAACATTGCACGAACGCAACGTTTTTGACACTTAAAGACTAGATTAGCATTTGTCGAGTTTCCCCAGAATATTATACCATACCTAGCTAGTGATGCAACCAGACCATGATATGCCATAAGTATTGTTTCCACGTTTACTATGGAAGACAGTTTAAAAAGCACATATACTGTACTATTCAATTTCTTAAATAAATGTTCTACATGTGTCTTCCAGTTAAGTTTGTCATCTATGTGTAGCCCTAAAAATTTTGTATTATGAACATTCTCTATATTATTGGTATTATATTGTATGTCAAAATCGAATGTAGCAGCAGTAGCGCGTTGTCTGAAAGGACATCATTCACGCTCTATACATTTTTGGACCAAAAATCAAAAGTGCCGGCCAATAAAAAAAAATGTTATTTCTAGGTAGAGCATGTCAAAACTAACATTTTTTATTATGAAAGCAAACCTGTACAATTAACGGTTTAGTTTTTATTTACTATAAAAAAAGTATATTTTGACCGTTTCGAATTGCAATAACACTACTAATACTTAAGTGAATTGCGCTATTATGGCACCTGTATTACTGAAAAAAAGGCGATTGGGTGTTGCTCATCATCATCATCATCATCATCTGTGGGATAAGGGCAGGGATGCCCTTATCCCACTAAGCGGGGTCGGCACAACCCGTTTCTTTCTTCCATTTTCCTCTATCTCTCGTCATCTCAGTACTCACTTCTTTTACACACATATCTGCACACACACAGTCCATCCATCTTTACTTAGGCCTACCTCTTCCAGTGTATCCATCCACAATCATATTCATCGCCACCATACCACGCCAGCATTGCACTCCTCAACTTATTAATTCCCCTGTTATACTCGTACTCATTCCTTATTTTAACTATTATCGTCACTCCATATATCCATCTCAACATCCGCATCTCATTCACATGCACTCTACATCTACTACACGCACATCAACAATAAACAATAAATAAATATATATCCTTGGACATTCCACACAGCGTCATTCTAGTCCCAATCTAAGCAACCCAATTCTAGTGTTATGGCAACCAGATAACTGATACATTTTTCTTGTAAATACATAGGTAAATATTATAGATTGAAAACACCCACCACACGAAACAAATATCTGCAGAACATACAAACATTTGTCCCATAGCGGGGATCGAACCCAACAGAAATAACAATAACAGTTACTTGATTTTTATCAGCCAGTTGAGCAAGCTGGGCTTAGGAGTTGTAACACCATGCACCACTTACTCGCTATGAGAATCGTCATCGAAAAGGCTACAGAATATCAACTACCGTTATAGCTCGCATTTATTGACTATAAGAAAGCCTTTGATAGTGTTGAGACCTGGGTAGTTATTCAGTCTTTGCTGAATGCCAGAGTATATCATCGCTATTTAAACTAGATCAAAAACATATATACCAAAATGCTCGTCTAACACTACATAATATACCTTCAGAAACAAATCCAGTAAAAATAGTAAGAGGAGTAAGGCAGGGCGATACGCTTTCACCAAAACTATTTACACTAGTACTGGAATGGAAGACATTTTTAAAAACTTAGACTGGGTAAATCGTGGTCTTAATATAGCGGGAACAAGACTGAGTAACCTGAGATTCGCCGATCTTTTAATTCTTGGACCACCCTCACGACCTTGAGGCCATGATACAGGAACTTAGTGAAGCCTTTGGACGTTTAGAAATGAACTTGGCTGGTCACGTCGCCAAGAAACAAGACTCGTGGTGCAAAACACTAGCCGAATGGAGACTATGGGATGAAACTCGCCCAAGAGGCAGGCCGGAAATGCGTTGACATGATGACAAAAAAACAGCTGGAGTGAAATGGATGGAAACTGCACAAATCGAAAAGAATGGCATATTATGAAGGAGGCCTACACCCATAGGGTTGAATGTGGCTAAGAAAAAGAAGAAGAGAACAATAACAGATTGACTTGATTGATGGCTGTAAAACATTTTTATTACTAAACTGTCAATATTTTACTACACATTTTACTACTAAACTATCAATACCAAGAATCATTTTAGAACAAATCATTATTTTTGTAATAGATATTACGACTAAACTATTATTTGTACGGGTTAGGTGTCATAGTAAAAAATCTCAGGAATAATATGCTCTAACAGGAAACCATTTTTTTTTTTTCTGGCCGGCACTTTAGTTTTTTGGTCCAACTTGAATGATCTCCTTTATAATTTTAGTTTTATTTAAATTAATTTTCAAATTATTATTATCTAACCATGTTATAACTGATGTCAAAGCTAAATTAATGTCATATTTGTAGGTATTAATGTTGTTACAAGATATGGTTACTGTGCTGTCATCAGCAAATAGCGACATAGGCTGAACAGTGGCTTTAGGTAGGTCGTTTATATAAATTATAAAAAGCAATGGTCCCAACACACTTCCCTGAGGGACCCCATATTTGACGACACGCTCTTCAGAATAATGGCATTCCTCGTGTTTTGTTTTAAAATTAATGTGGTTTATTTCAGTAATTTGCTTTCTTTTATACAGATATGATTTAATTAATTCTAAAGCATTGCCTCTAACACCATAGTTGTCAAGTTTATTGAATAAAATTGAGTGGTCAATGTAATCAAATGCTTGTGTCATGTCACAGAAAATTGAGCATACCGGGGTTCTTTTATCTACTTTAGTCGTGACACGATAAAGAAAATCAAATAATGCCATATTAATTGTTTTGTTTTTTCGGAATCCTTTTTGCTCCGTGCACAAAATATTTTTGTATTCTAAAAAGTCGTTAATAGATTTATAAATGTATTTTTCAAATATTTTTGATATAATAGGCAATAGTGAAACGGGCCTGTAGTTTTCCATATTTTCTTTACATAGTTTTTTATGAAGAGGTCTAATAATGGATACCTTTAATGCATCCGGAAATACACCTGAACTTATAGATAAGTTAATCACATAGCAGATTGGAGCACTTATAGTTTGTGAAACACATTTTAATATCTTTGTTGATAAACCATCGACTCCGACGCTACTCGTATTTTTAAGTGATGCTATTATTTGATAGACGTCGGATGGTATGCAAGGTTTTATAAATATAGAGTCTTTTTGGCTCATAGCTAACGAGGCAGTGTTGTTGGATGATGATCTCTGAATAGGGACTATTTTATCAATAAAAAAGTTATTAAAAGCATTTGATATGTCTAGAGGATCTGTGATGGTTTTATTGTTGTGTATGATTTTATTAATTCGGTTTTTTGGTACGCTACATTTAGTGTTATTTATGATGTTCCAACTAGCCTTCGATTTATTTTGAGAAGTTTTAATTTTGTAATTGTTTTGTGCCTTTTGTGTGAGTTTAATTATTTTTTTAAGAGTTTTTGTATATCGTAAATATTCGTCTTTGTTATTATTTGAGGGATTTTTCCGGCAATTCCATAAGAGTTTTCTCTTTTTTTTGCAGCATAATTTAATGCCACGTGATATCCATGGAATTGGTTTTGAAGTCTTAATTGTGATCATTTTATATGGAAAACAGAGATCGTAAAATAATCTAAAAGTTTCAATAAACATATTATACGCGGAATTAGAATCCTCTTCACTGTATACTTCAGAGAACGATATGCATTCGATTATCTTCCTAAACTTTTCTATGTTATCATCTGAGTAATCTCTTCGTTTAATCTTCCAGTATTTTAGGAGGTCTATATGTTGAACAGGACATTTAATGAGTTGCGCTGTGTGATCTGAAAGCGCTAATTCTAAGACTTCAGTTTTGCACTTTTTTTTAAAATTGTGTGCAAAATTATCCAGACATGATTGACTTGTTAATCTAGTTGGCTCTTTCAAGGCAAGATGTAAATTAAAATTTAAAAGTAAACTTTCAAAATCCAACGTTATGGTATTTCTTTTTAGAATATTTACATTAAAATCACCTGCTATTATAATATTATGGAATGATTTTTTTGATAATTGATACAATGCTTTTTGAAATTGACTCATAAACACTTCTAAGTTACTATATTTAGGGACTCTATATACGCATACTATTGCAATATGATAATTAATTAGTTCAATTCCACAACACTCGAATGCGCTGGTTACTGAGAGGTCTAATAAAGTTTCTAGTTCCTTCCATTGATGTTCTTGTCGTACTAGGATGCACGCCCCTCCTCTTCTAATGGTTTTTCTTGAGAAACGAGCAGCTAATGTATAGTTCGGAACCACAACGTATTGCTCATCTCCATCCAGAACATTATGCTCCGTTATACAGATTACATCAACTTGTTTTTTCTCTTTCGATAAATTTTCTAAGTGGATCGTTAGCTGATCAGATTTATTTATTAAGCCGGATATATTTTGGTGTAGTATATGAAGATGGCTATTCACGAAAAAACATCTTTTCTTGATTACTATCGCCGTGGGCTAAGTTTGACATCTCTGTTCTCTGTGCTATGTTATTTTTGCATAAAATTATATTCATTATGTTTTCAAATATTGTATGAAGTCCTTTATTGTTAATTTTTCCTGTTGGCTTATGGAACATGCTGTAATCGTATACTAGGTGCCTGTTTGAGTCGAAATCTTATTTAACCATAAAAGCATCACATTTTTTTTTAAATGTTTGTATGTGTGGGAAACACGAATTAAAATCGTTTTATAACAAAACATTCCCAAAATAATTAAAAAACATCAACTGTAACTGTAAATGAACCAACAATATTTCAAACGTGCTGTCCTTCTCTTTTGCACTGGTTTATGCAATCGTGTGCCCATCACGCTTTAGCTTGTTATCACACCACATAAATCATTCAGTGAGCCGTCTCGTCTAGTAGCCGGTTTTTCCGATCCAGAGGCGAAGCTCGGAGTCGAAGTCATTAGCAATCAGGTGGAATCAATAAGTACATCGTGTCCACGTGAGGAGTCGGTTAATTTTATTCACTTGTCTCGTAGCTATCGCTTTCATATCGTGCCTGGAAATATCAATTAACGTAAGGGACAAACCCCTGGTGTTCAGTAGAGCCAAAATAAGATTTTTTTTTTGGAAATTGATCTGTATCTTTTTTGTCTGACGTCCTATTGAGATGCTTCCAAAGGAAAAGTATCTTAGATTTTTGGCGGCTTTTTTACTATGTTTTCAAAAATACGAAAAAACTTATGGTTTTGGAGATAGCCTGTCCCTTACAGCAAAATTTTAAGTAAAGCTGTACCTTACGTTATTTAAAATAGAACCGAAAACAGACTACGATGATGTAAGCCACAAGTCAAAACATAATGCAATGAGTAATTTTAACGTAAGGGTCTCTATCTAGTTTTCAATTTGCTGTAAATATACTGCAAACTATAAAATCAACCTTATAGTTATAGTAATTAAGATCATTTTCTTGCCTATGAGTGGCATAAGATTTTTATGAAATAAAACCATAGTAAGTAATATTTCAATCAGCTCGTTTTTTTTTAGATATCACACTAATTTATTATAATTAAAAGGTGTTATTAAAACGAATAGAAACATAATGGTAGGTTATTTAAAATTATCATTATTTTGTGCAAAATACGAGCCTATCATTATTAAGTCAACGTCTTTAGTAGTTACCTAATTAAAATCTTCGGATATTTGGCATTTGATTGCAAAAAGTATACATAATGTTATTATTTAACGATGATAGAGGAGCAGCTACTACTGGTATGTCTATAAATAATTATTATCACACAGTGTTGGAATAGTCTTTATAGTTTTTGTATTGTTAATCTTTTTAAGCACTGATTTGTTATATCGTAGTCAGTAGTCAAGCCTGTTTTTAAACGCATTGGTAGAAAGAACTGTCACAACGTCGTCTGGTGGTGCATTCCAATTGTGGACCACCTTGTTGCTGAAGAAGTGATATTCAGCAAGTTAGTGGGTGGGGTCACAGATCAGCTTAAGTTGGTGACCACTTAAGTCTTTGGTTGTCTTTTTTTTTTCAACATGTTATAAATATTTGGCAAATTATACTGGTAGGTCACAATCTTAAATGTTTCAATGAGATCTCCTCGAAGGCGTCTAAAATCCGTAGGTACTCTAGCAATGGTTTTACATCGGTTTTATTATAATTATCTTGCAAAAAACATCTATTGATATTGTTTGAAATGACATTTATATGACATACAAAAATGAACTTTATTTCACCTAGGAAATAAAGTTCATTTTCATTTCATGTAACTGACGAATAATTTCGTATCATTTTAACGTAAGGGACCAATTTGAAATAACTTAAACACGATAAATAGCGTAAGTAGAGTTTTGTATTCAATTCCTCAAGTGACTTTAGTGTAAGGGACAACCAATTTCTTATTTTATACGTTTAATGTTGCTTACTTTATTTATATGAAAAGAACTTTGATGAAAAGTCCTTTACGTTAATGTTTTAAGAAGTCTACGCAAAAAAATAGTTAAAAATGTGTACTGTAAGGGACATTTTTTTGAAGATATCAAAATTCTGAGTATGCCATTCGATAGAGCGCAAAATTTTAAGCCGAACTGCATATTTATCTCATTTTCGACCAAATGTCCCTTACGTTAATTGATATTTCCAGGCACGATATAAGTACCTAATCTATGTAAATAAGGGCCTTGTACACGTTGTGAAATTTACTGTAAATATCCAAAAAGAGTCGGTTTTATACAAATAATAAATGGAATGTTGACAGTATAAAATACGATGCAACAATTATGTAGAAAGCCAGAAAGTGTATCTATAGGTACTAACTTCAGTCTTTCTACCTGGCTCGAATAAAAGTTACCTGTTGTCGTGAGGTGTGGAGAGAGGGGAGGCCTTTGCCCAGCAGTGGGATCATCACGGCTAGTAATAATAATAAATATAATCTGCAACAGCAGCCGCATCTTGATATGAACTGTCCTGATGAAAACAGAATTCGTCGTCGACGAGTAGGTAGGTAGATTCCACAGAATCTACTTGTAAACGACGCACTCTGTTAATTCTAATGTTGACCAAATGTGTTGTCAATTAGGTAGATATTTTGCTAAGTGTAAAGAAACCCTTATAAAAGAATGCATTACATAAGGCAATGTGAACTCGCCCTAGGTAAATTTTTGACGACCAATCACGTGCGTTTATTTTTGTTCCTGTTAGCTCGATCCAAGACATGAAGTATAGGTAAGTATGATTACGAGTTTTTAAAAAATTTAATAAAAGTATTGTTTAAAATAATAAAATTTAAAAAATGATTATATTATTGAATGAATATAATCTATCCTAAATCCTTGGAATTTTGCTTTAGCTAAGCGCAACTTAATTATTTATTTTATAGATGTTTTCACGATTTTAATATACCTAGCTAAAAGCTACAAATATCAATCTCATCTTCAATTCGAGTTGTAGTGAAAGTTTAAAGACAACCTCAACTTTTGTTTAAAGATTATTTTGCTTCGATATTTTTAGAAAACTCCATACTATAAATCGAAAGGTTTGTATAAAAATCAAAGTCTTATAAATCCTTTTACCCAACGCGGACGAAAACTTATTTCCTCTACGACGATGGCATGCATAATGACAGTGACTCAACTCAAAATTTTCCCGTTATTTAAAAACTCAACCATCGCCGAAATCAAAAGCAATTTCTTATTCTCAGTTGACTCGTAAAAGCACAACTCTTTCAAGAATAAGGTTATAAATCTGCACCTTACTCAACCTACTTATTTAAAACTGGGTATGGGGTTGAATAAATTTGTCATAAAGACTGTTTAGGGCTCGGATTTTTTATGAGCCCCGTCTATAAATCTGGAGTTGGAAAGTAAAGTTGTTTATTCACGCAAAATGACGTCGTCTCACCGCCAAGCCGCCGGGTAAACGGTGCAGCCCCGCGCACCGCTCATTTAAATATCTCCTGTTTTGGGTTATGGATGAAAGAGAAAATTTAAGTACTAAGAACATAATGTGGACGTTGCTTAACTTTTTCATGTTTATTTATGAGATCATTTGTAAATTTATGCTACTTAATTTAAGGTAATACAAGGTCACGATTTAAATTTCAGGTGCCGTACTGGGGATCGAAGAAATCGAAGTTTCGTGAGAATTTTTGGGCTTATGATAGTGGATACTGAATTCGTAACTGTTCACTAATAATCTGACTCCAAATATTGCCACGAAACTTCCGTTTTGTTGATCCGAGGTACCGATCTCAGTTGCGGTAGAACTTTGTCCGGATAAGTTAAAAGTTATTTAAAACAGTATTTTCATTTTTGTTCACCGATTTCGAAATTTCTCTGTTTGAAGAAAGGACACAAACTTTCGAGGTTTTAGGTAATCTTACAAAAAATCCTGATGAAAAATTTCGGTGTTGTTAACAGAAAGGAACCCTTAAAAGTGAAGAAAATTGCTCTCTCCTTACGAAATTGAAGACAATTAAGTTTTTTTATTTTGCCAATTTAAGTAAGTTACCTTGGAGGTCTTCGTGCAGAGATGGCGCCACTGAGTGTGGGGGCGGGTTGCGAATGCGCGCCGCGCGGCAGCGAGCCGTGCACGCACTGCGCACCCCCTCCCCACATACCTCCCTTCGGTTTTACTGAAAAAAAAAAGACGATGACAATAAAATTTATGAAAACAAGTCTAATTAAACAATTTAGTATTAAGTCGTGACAATAATTCGGAGGTCGTTCTCTGTGGCGCAGTGGGAGGCCTGTCTGAGAGGCTTAGGTTGCGGATTCGATATTCGCCACGGGACAACTGTTTCTATGTTCTACTGTAGGTAGATATTTTATGTATGTTCTTCGACGACGTTAATAGCCGTAAATGTCACCAAAACTTAAACTAAACAAATTAAAGATGATACCGTCCTTTTCATTTCGATCGTTATGAAAGGGACGGCGACATCAAAATCGCCACTTAAACTACACTACTACTAAAAATGCACCACGATAGTGCAGCAAATTACTCCTCTCACAAAATTTGAATCGTATGTACTTATATTGTTTTAATTTTGCTACTTGTTGCCCTACCAACATTATACTTTCTTGTTAATGTCGCCGGTCGTATACGACTTCCACCCACCGAGAGCGTTTAAGTATGTGACTGTAGAGCTACAAAACGTAGCCGTGGGCAAGCGCCCTAATGAGCACAAAATGTTTAAAAAGTAAGCTAGCTCTGTCTCCAAACCACAAAAAAATTGCATACGATTGAATTTGCAAAGTACGGTACGGAGTAATTTAATAGAAATGTATAATTTTAACTTCGTAGGAATAAAAAAACACATTCTTAATTATAATCAATATTGATGGGTACCTACCAATATTTTATGGATCCATGGCCTCAACCTCATATATAAAGTAGTTAGTAGTTTAATTTAACTTAAATAAGATAAATATGTTTTATAGATTCACTATTTGAACATACTTAATTGAAATAACAATAATGAATGTCATTAATAGTTCACAGCCTTCGAAGTGTGTCTAAACTCTCTTGACCATACGCTATTTTAAATGAGGGTCCTACCCAAATAACAGTCAAACAGCTTACACAAATAGATGAAGTACCAAAATTCAATAGATCAATTAAATGAAAGGGTTACGTATTTGTATAATGTAATCAGGGTTTTATGATAGTAGATCTGATCATTTGTATGGAAGTAGTGTTTTAGTAAACCCCTTGAATTATATAACAGAAATCATCTTTTAAACGTTATTTAATTGATGGAGACCTTAATTTCGAATAATATGTTGAATATACAACAATACATCGTCAAACACATTATATTTAACATGAAATTAAAATTTTATCATTTTAAAATATTTGTAAATGTCTTGGAAAAAAGTATCCATACAATGATTATTATTGTAAATTTGATGTTATATTTTAAAGAATCTATTTATTTATTAAAGTATTTGAAATTCACGTCAAGATTTAAATTTTACGGACGGAAAATAAATGACCGTTAAAAGCGATTCAGTTTATGTTCTATGATGCTTCTGACGTAAGCTAAGGTTGTGAAGGCTGACGGAAAGTTATCACAGTTAGAACCTAAACTAAATTTTTTAATAATACGTCATGGTAAGTTTCCAGAAACAACCTACTATCAAAACTTGAAGAGGTCTTCAAAATACTCGTAAGTAAGTGAAACCTACATTATACATCAACACTATTGTGTAAGGAAATTAAAGTGTCTCGTTCGTTTCTGTAGCCAAGACAAATGGTGCATAGTCCCTTGGGAGCTGAAGGTCGACTGTCCTGAACCCAACTCATGACCTGCGAGTTATTTTTCACTACCTATATATATTTATGTTTTCTCGCTCTAGATTTTGCCCCAAAACATTTCAAGATTTTTACGAGCTATGAAAAATACTGCGATAGGCAATGAACTGTTTACCATTTATTTCTGATTACACCATTTCAAAGAGAATTTTAAAACTCTCCTACAACTACTAAAAGTCATAATAAATATTTAATCAACAGTTAAAAAAGTGTTGAAAAACAAGAAAACGCTTGGAGCAAGTATTCTAATTATTCAAATGCCTAAGTACTTATTCATAATGCATAACAAACAATTAATCCATGGATAGTCCGGTATCCGAGCAACGGAATAAAAGAATAAACTGCATTAGTCCAACAAAAGGATTACCATAACAAAGCAAAGCTCAAAAAACAAGACATGACTTCGGATAAAACAATGCCTGTTCACGAAAAGGTCTTAATAACCTTAGGAAAATTAGCATTAGAATGTTGAAATAAAAAAAGATGGTTCACAGTGCAACATCGGAGCAATTACTGTAGGCAAAATCGCTTTGTTTATTGTGTAATCAAACCAGTCAGCTCTTGTGTACCATTCGTAAACTGTTGCTAATTTTATGGAGCAATTCAGTTTTAATTGTTACGTTTCAAACTTGGAACGTCAGTCGAGTTCAATACTTTGTTTACAACGATCATCATTCCGCAAGCTTTCAACCCTCTAAATAATAAACGGTTATGTTCACGAGCTCATATCGACTTCTCCAAGCGTAGATCTCATAAAATCAATAAGAAACGGCTTTCCGGAGTAAAAAGAGTAGTGCGTGTGAAAATGGTTCGGAATTCGGGGCATGCATGAGGGTGAATCCGGAGCCTTTTGTAGCAGATCCTTAAGAATTCCGTCGCAGGTGGACATTGGTATTCGACAATCGTGTCCTGCGCTCTTTTTGGAGAATTCTCGGAGCAACGTCAGCTTTCGTTCCGTCGTATTCGCCGTTTCTCAACCCGAAACCCGCAATGTAATAATGTTAAGGACGTCCATAATAAAATTCAATTATTTCCTCCCTCTTTGTCCAGTTTTTGTTACATTCGGATCAGATGTTTTTTTCCTATTACCACCAAGGTTTATTGTTATACATTTTGGCTAATTCATTTATCTAGCTGGAGGCCCGGAGTAGGAAAATGTTGCTTTTTATTTGGCTTAAATCTTTATTTGGTAGGGACGTGACCAAGGGCTATGATGTTTTTGTTTTATATAAAAGCCTGCAACGCACTACTTAGCGCCTGGTGAAAATGAAATAACATAAAACTCAAGCCAAAACAAGATCAATTCGATCGTTTAATCATTACTTATGTTGGGATACTGTTGGTACAATATTTTTCACAGAAATTGGTTTCTGTTAAGTTAAATTACTTTTTATGATTTTAATTTTAACCATTCATTCTTAGTTCAAAAGTTCAATTTGTTTTTTAGGTCTTCCCGCAAATTGAGATTTTGTTAGTGCCTGTTTATTTTCCAACGGGGTTTGTTCACCTATTGAGGAAGCTGCGCTCTCAATTAATGACTGAAAGACCAGGAAATAAACGCAAATTAAGGGTCATGATGTAATTTTTACCGGTGACATTTTACGAGTTAGATGAGTATTATCCTAGGTACGTACTAACGTAGTTAGAGTTCAGTGGGTAGGAAATGTAAAATTTTGGCGTCAATGATAGAAATATTGACTTATAGGCCAAATCTGGTGAGCGTGTTTCTTATCTATTTTTGACTTACGCTCAATATAAATTTGCTTTAAATATTGTTCCAAACTATTTACTAGTTACGATATCATTAAGGAACATTCGATTTAGAGCAATGACTTCACGAAATTCTAATAACCCTACAAATTGGACAATCAAGCGGCTATGAGCGTCATTTCGGCGGGACGCACTTGACGAATACAAAGTTTCTAATTGTAACGACGTCGATAAACGGTCCCATTATACATAATTACGTTTTGGGACCTCCCAGTGTAGCCGGGAAAGTATCATTGTAGACACAACTTATAAAAGTTATAAAACTCATTTTAGGCGTCGGTCGGACGCCGGCCGTCGCGAAAACGATGCTCCGTTTTCGGTGGTTTTTCATCGGAAATCTCTATTTTATATCTATGGGGAGGCGTGATCCGCTGACCGGCCAAACTTGAAAGTGATATCAACTTTTCATATTAATTTTGTATGTAGCTTATTCTATGCGTGAGGAAAATGCTCAGCACTTTTTGTTTGTTTTTTTAAACAAACATTTTGTTTTATAGTTGACAGCGTTTCCTGAGATATGAGAGATTTATTCATGTGTTTATGATTATACTCGTAAACACATTTGTCTGGGAATAAAAAGAATATAATACGATTGTCTACCAACCACCTTATTATCTTTTTCTTTGAATATAATCACTGCAAACAATCTTACCAAGGATTTAATTAAATAACTAATATTTTTATGGAACCAAAAAACAGTACCGATTGATAATGGATGGTAAGTATTAGGATATATGAACTTGCCTCTGACTAAACCTTCAAAGCAAAAGGCAATTAGTATTTTTCAATTATATAGGTGACAATTTTTCACATTTATGTTCTTTAACGACTGTTTTATAAAAAATCAGGGAATTGACGTATTGATTTATTTCTTTTTGGTGATCCCCCACAAAAATCAAGGTTTTTTGGATAAAATTTTAAGAAATAGGCACAAGTTTCACTTATTATTATCAGATACTTTTCTCACCTATTTTAGCGTAGGTATAATCAAAGTAACACAAAAGGCACAATAATCGGTTTGGATAACACGATTATGGTTCATAATATTTTTTTTATGCTAGAGACAAGTCTTTGGATCTGAAGCCAAGTTACTAATGCCTTATGAAATATTATTCAACCGACATTCACGTGTTGTGTCAAGTTATGAATGTAATAGCAGGTTTTCAGTGTGGTTATTTAGTTCTTACACAACCAAGACTTGACGAGACAATTCGTAACGCAAAAGTGTCTTTACAAAGGCACGTAATATTCATAAGTAGGTCCCCATTCTAAACCGGGAGCAAACCTCGGGTATAGTTAGCGCCGCAGATGTTGCTCCGAGCGGTATTCTCGTGCAATTTATTTAATGTGGGCCCCGCCTACGTTTTACGACGTTTTTTCATGATGATGATACCGTCTCATCTTATTGAGCCGTTTGCTTCACTTCTCTAGGGAGATCTTTTATTAAGTGACGATGCTTTACGGCGTGCGTACCGTTTATTTTGCGTACGTTTTTCCAGTGCGTTGCTGTCAATAAACGTATTTTTATGATGTAGTGAGGTGTGACATGACATAAATCTTTTTTTTGCTTTGTCACGAGCTTATTTCAGACATGTCTGAAAAATTTAGAGGCTGCGCTCTGACTGAGAATCAGAGGTAAGGCCGTCAATTTTACTGCTGCTGGTTTTTATATTTTGGAATGTGAAGTGCTAAAGTTTTATAAAAATAAAATATCATCATGACCCAAGACACATTAGACATTTTTTAGGTCTCCTATATGTATCTCCTATATGCATTTAAAATCTTCTGTAGATGTCTAAAAATATAGTCAGAAATAATGTCCAAATAAATTATGTTCACATTTGCAGTTACTACTTACCTAAAAAAACTATTAAATTTTAATTATTTTATTTGCTTTTAAAATTGCCTATACAAATACCTAATCCTAAATTAATCTTTCAAGTTATAACACAAAATGGCTTTGATCTTATCAGAAGATCAAATGTAATCACAGACGTAGCGTGGTTGTTATTTACAACATCAGTAAACGTTATCAATATTGAATTAGCATAACCATAAAGTTAAGGGTCTTACTGCCCGCTATTTGCATTATTGTAATGATGCATTTACGAATGAACCAGGTTGTAATAGGAACTCAAGTTTTTGTGTAAGTTCTTGCTCATATTATGTGGGAACGTGAAATTTTCTCATTCATACCTTAAATTAAGAATATTGTGTTTGTAGATTTTATTTAGCAACTCGGATTAAATAAATTGTTTTTTTGTTTCTAAAATATGCAAAAATAAAGTTTTCTATTACGAAATTTTATTGTCATCACAAAAAAGGTGTCAAATTAAAGAATAACGATGATAGAAACAAAGTGTTTATTACATAGCTACTACAAGCCTGCTGATATATTCAATAGATATTTTTTCCAGCTTTTAAAGTCGTTAAGCCATGACGGAGGCCTTTAGGCGGCCTAAAAACTCCGTCACCAGGGTTGGCCACTTGCTCATACGAACGAACCCTTTGTTAACCTGTGTTTAGTGTAACTGTGGTCTATGTAAATGGGAATGGACGTTATTATTCGAGATAATCTGTGATTTAATATTTATAGCACTGGAAACATTTGATTGACCCGTTTAACTGATTCAAATGCGTACCAAGTACTTGGTTGTATTTGAGGTTAGAATAAATAATATACTTACTCGTATTTATTTACTTAAATAAAATAAATAAATATAGGTACCACAATTTAAAACATTATTTTACAAAATATATAGAACCAGTTTAGCTATACTAATAATGTACCTAATGTACTTAATATATTCGTATGTATGAATTTACAAAAAAAAATAATTAAGTAGTATACGAGTAATATCAGTCATCAAGTCACCATAACACAAGCATTTAATTGCTTAGCTTGGGACTAGACAACGTTGTGTGGAATGTCCAAGGATATTTATTTATTTATTTACCATGTCTGTTTCCCAAATAAATAAAGAATAGTGGTATCCGATCTCTGAGTAGCTCACTGATGAACCAAGCCACTGCCAGACGTGCCCAAGACACTGAGAACATTGCCGCGCTGATCCGTTGAGTCCTCAGGTGAAGTACTTATTAATATGTAATTAATCTAACGTGGAGCCACATTGTCTTTTTTAAACTTGTGAAATACACATTTTATAAATTATATGAACGGGTAGGTATTTATCCCGTTACACAATAATATAATTTATAAAATTGAGCCACATAATTTGGTGGTGGATTATGTATTGTATTTAAGTAACAGTATTTTTAATGCCAACGTGAATAAAGGTCATCCACCCACATTAAAAACGAGACTGTAAAACAATAATGACCGCTTTATTTATGAAAATTATAAGACTAGTCATATTTCTAGTTCAATTATATTGTGACCTTTTAAACTTTACGTTTAGTCTCATAGAAAAGTTATGGCGACAAAATTATCTTCTGCTTCAGGTATAAAAGCTTAAAAAACGTAAACGTTTTACATAAAATAATTTATGTACAAACTATAAAATATAATTATATTGATTGATACTTATAATGCAAAAGTTTAGTTAGATAAAAGGTATGTCGTGCTAAAAACGATTACAATTTATTTGACTGAAACTTGAAATTTACATAGTTTATGACCTGAAATAACACATAGCATACTTTTAATCCCGTTTTAACCGCGGGAGACAAGCCGTGAGTGAATTAATATACCTACGATATAATAAGAAAAAGTGATTCGAAAAGTTCTATAACAAAACATCAATAGGCCAAACATTCCCAATAAGCCGTAAACTTACCAGAGTATTGCAGTTACGTTGAAAAAAAAAGATTATTTCAGATTGTATACGGAGAGAATAAAGTTCAAAGTCATAAAGCAACGGGTCTGCTGTTCGACTGCAGAAGAAATATGTTTTCATATTGTTGAGTGCCGCAAAGTTTTCCTTAGCCTCGGTTATTGTTGTTTGTTCAGCTAGAAAAATTACAATTTCTTCGCATTTTACCTTTTCAAGCATCTTTTGTGCATCATCATTGAAATTGGACGTTCTTATCCATTTTAAATGGAATGTATATAGGTACAAAATTGTTTGAAGATTTGGTTTAATTTTTTGAATATATTTTGTAGTTATAATTAAATGAAATAAAGACTAACATGAAGTGATTATCAGTAAACTTATACTATGATTTAGACTACCAGTTACCTATTTTGAGATGTAGTAAAAAGACAGAGGCATTCATTGTAGTATTTTCGTTGCATTTACAAAAGGATCGGTCGTAAGTAATTCACCCGAAATAATAACATTACAAACTGTACCTATACCACCCTATACTCGCGATACCATCTTCTTAAAAGTATTGGCACATCAAGATCTTGTTCAAAGTCATAAACAACTGAGGTCATTCCATTTAAAACTCAAACACTTATGTAAATTACGAGTTCAAACAAATTTATTTCAGTCATTACATACGTAGCCACACAAGTAGCGTAGGTATACCTAAATTATTACGCAAATTCACCCGGCTCCTAAGAAATGACACCAATCTAAAAACAAAAAGAAAAATAGCTTTCTGAGTAACGCTCAATCATTCTCCGCCTATTATCACGCAATCCTACATAAGCTGGGATTAAATATTACAAGCTCAGGAGAAAATGGCGGTCCCTGATCAGCATAGGGGCATGGAATAGACTTTGATCGATGGGTACAAGCTCAAGTTTAAGTAGCTGCACGTGTAAGATGGTGAAATAGTTTTATTGTGATACAAGGTTTAGGTATTATATTTGTGAGAGTGGAAAGGATAACAACCAGGTACTTGTTTATATGAGTTACTAGCTGCGCCCCGCGGTTTCACCCGCGTAAGTCCCGTTCCGGCGGGAATATCGGGATAAAAAGTAGCCTATGTGTTAATCCAGGGTATCACCTATCTACATACCAAATTTCAACCAAATCGGTCCAGCCGTTTTTGCGTGAAAGAATAACAAACATACATACATACATTCTCACAAACTTTCACATTTATAATATTATAGTAGGATAGTAGGAAGGAAGTAGGATTGGCTAGCAGCAGTTCTGCTAACGGAGTTTTTTTAGGGCACCTGAAGGGTACCGCATTGGCTTAGGGTCTTTTATAGCTGGGATCGACAGTTTAACGAGTGTTCGAATTATAAATGCGATTTTTAAAATAGCAGAGAATCATTCGAAGCACTCCAATGCCGTCTGAAGTAGTAGAACTAGTAGTAGACTCTTAGTACCACTTGTGGTTACCCATCCGAACTGTGACCGCAAAGGATGACGCATCGCTTCAACGATCTATCAAGAACGTCTAACATCTCAATAACATAAGGTATTCTATCTATTTGTGGTTTAGCTTCTGTTGTTAGATTATTTGACATTACATCCATACTAAACATATCAAATATCTTACAAAATCATAGAGAGATAATTTAAATCTGACCGCATAGGCTCGGTTTTCTGACTCGGAATTTTTTTCTGATTTTTTTTCAAATCAAGAATGGAGAAAAACTAGTTACAAGGAATTACGATTCGGAAAAACTTAAATAAGAAGGTAGGTACGTTTGAACCAACGGCTAACTTGGTTAGTGAGATTAATAAATAGGTTAATTAGAGTGGACGTAATTAAGCTACGCTACGAGCGCTTTACTGTCGAAAGACAAACCCTGTTTTTCTTATTAAAGTTAAAGCCATCTTAGAAAATGCCTTTGTTCACATTTTTTCAAAATTGTCATTGACTGCCAAAACGAAAATAAACTTTGGGTCATCGCTTTTTAGGTACAGAGCTTACGCGGCGAAATTCTTACCGCATCCGATTTTTTTATTCATAATATTTTTTGAACTAGTAACCCTCTTGGGCGTCCTTAGAAGACCCTACTAAAGTTTAATCATAATCTGATCAATGTAAGAGCGCATAGAGGACAAACATACAAGTTTTGGTTATTGATTTAGATTTTGTTTACACTAATATTAAGTTGCTTAGCTTGGGACTAGATGACGCTGTGTGGAATTATCCAAGAATAGGTATTTACATAAATTATTTATTTTTTATTATGCTCCCGGCAAACGTTAAAATATTAAAAAAATATTTTTAACTATAAATGCGTCGTTCCGTACGGTAGCGTATTGGCAGTATTTTTATAATTTCAAATTGCTTAAAATAATAATCTTTATTCGATGGATGTAAATATAGAGAAAAATTATTAGAGATTGTACATCAAAGATTTCAGAGTTTGGCTTTGTATTTTTGTAAACTTGACCGTTGAACTTTATGTTTGTACTTTTACAAAGATAAATTAGAACAAAACACAATATATTATGAAGAAAAAAAGCTAACAAGTATTCATGAAATGTATTTCATGTGAAGAAATAGGCAAAACGTAGTCAGTTTTATTAATTATTCAACGAAAAAAAATATTTCACATTTATTTCACACAATTTAAGTGGTCAAATTATTTACATACGAGATGGGACTTGTTAAGATAACAAACACGATCAAAAAAAATTAACAAAGTGCTAAAATATAAGTAAATGTACTTATAAACATTTTTTTATAATATAGTCAGTAGTCAGTCAGTGCCTAGTCTATTTACACCATCTTATTTAATTACCTACCCGATTGCCCCTAAAATAGATACAAAGGCCTGGCTTAGTAAATTTTTACGAGGAAAATCAGAGCTAATAAATAACTTACGCGTTCTTTACCAGAACAGAACAAAGGTAGCTGACTAAATCAATGCGAAATTCCTGGATCGTTTTCAATAAACCGTTACGGGCTTAACTCAGGGCTTTGGTATCGTAAAAACTTCTATCCCGAAAAGGGGTCGAAAAACATTTGATTTCATTTCGAGTTTCCGTTTCAAATCAAAAAACCACTTCGAGTATCTAAGCTTACTGTTAATCAAAGCTAAATCGTCAATGGGGGACTTTCACCATTACTTCGGCGTTTTTCCACCATCTCGATAAAATATGGGCAAAAATGTTTTTGGAAATACCTCTGACAGCCATCAGTCTATATTTTTAAACGCAATTTGATTATACAGTCGTGATCTTAATTTAATATCATAGTGTCACGATCAAAGTTGGAGAGGGTTGATAGTAGTAATTAATATAAACACAAAAGGAAACCCGCGGGAATTCTTATAAAAATAGATAGATAGGCATCAGAGTGTTCCGACAATCAATCAAGGAAGCCTTAGGCGCTACGCCTTACGAGTGCTTGGATTGATCATTATTACCTAAGATGAGTAATATTATCTACAGATTTTTTTATACCGATCCTTCAGAGGACCTCTGTGGCGCAGTGGGCGAAGGCCCGTCTGAGATGCGGAGGTTGCGGGTTCGATCCCCACTACGGGACAAATTGTTGTATGTTCTGCAGATATTTGTTCAGTGTTTGGGTGTTTTCGATCTATAATAATGTATGTAAAAAAAAATCATCTGGTTATCATAAAACAAACATTAAGTTGCTTAACTTGGGACTAGATGACGCTGTGTGGAATGTCCAAAGATATTTATTTATTATTCTCTTTAAGGTGGAACAACAACAACTACAGCTCAAACTGAAACAAGGGGATTTGAAAAAAATTAAAAAATTAGTTTGTGATACGAGACCTATCAAGCGCGGTACAGTTACATAATCTAGAAAATGTGTTCGGACTTTCATGATAATAAAACAAACCTAAACCAATTTAGTATAAAATCTGCCGTGAAATGTAGGTAGGGTGAACATGCCAGTTCACGACCAGTTAGTGGACTTGTCATCTTTGAAGTAACATAACTCTCAAATGTGACATTGTTTTGATACCAATTTTTACCTAGGGTTGAAGAAAAAACATCAAGGAATCGAATGAATGTAAGTTTTAATATAAATTACTATTGTTTCTATTAAATAATTAAAGATATAGCAAAAAGTGCTGTTTTGTTAGTTCCCGGACACTTGCGGCCAGCTTACGTCCGACATTTTCGTCAGTTTGCGACCACTCAAACGTTATTGAAAAAAGAGCCTTAGCGTGTAGGCTTTAAGGTTCAAAATAAGAATATAAATGAAAAGTTTACATTGATTTACAAAACTGGCTTGTGGAATCATTAGACGCAAACTAACCTTCTTCAAAAGAATCTAGTTGGTTTACGACCTCGAAATACGAGACATTTTACATGTTTTTATTTGTGAAAATAGGATTGGTCGCTAGGTGACCGATTCCCGACCACCGAAAAAGCGTGATTTAAAGTCTCTGCATTTTAGGTTTAGGATTAAAATTTTGCTGGTCGGAATCTGACGTGAACATAAATAGACCTTTTGGAACAAAACTACAAGGTTCAGCATGCCATACTATGGAGTATAAGCTTGAAAACGTAAAAAGAAGATAGGTCGAAAACAGTCATTTGCCGACCATGCGGTCGTAAAACAAAGAAAGTGCCATTTCAAACGCTAGTTTGGCGACCACCCATTATTTTAATTAAAAACATACATTTTTAAATGAATTGTTGCTTACAATATAAATACATGTTTTTGTCTACACCCCAAGCTTTATTTCGATGCGTAAATCTCAATAAAACATATATTTTCTTACGTTTGAAAAAGTGTCCTCTCACTATTTTTTTTGTACTGTTTTCAACCAACCTTCATGTTTTCACTACTGCTCATGTTTGGAGGCTCCCTGTTGGGCACCACGTATCCTAGGACACAAATCGAGATGCGGGATGGGTGAAGGCTAGACTGATGTTTCATTTAAAAATAAAACGAACAAGATCATTCGTCAGTTTGACTTATTATAACGATTTTACGAAAAAATGGTCGTGAACCGGTGGTGGTCGGCAAACTGGCATGTTCACCCTAGATGTACCTTCATTTCCCTGACTGTAATAGCCCAAAAGATTAACTTCTCTGTAACTTTTACGGAACATAAACTTTGCCTCTTTATATTAAATTATTCCCTAACTTCTAATGTAAGAACTGATGAAGACTTTCAGAAGTGGTAATTGATTGTTTGTTTTGCTTCTGTTAGTGACCATCCGAATAAATAAACCGTTTATTTTAAGGTATTTTGACAGAAAACATTTATTTACAGAAACGAGTCAGCTTGTATTTAGAGTTTGCTAACGCAAGTATTAAGAGTATGAACTCGACACTAAAGCGTGAATCGTGTAGGTAGGTACTTATCTCAAATAGGTAGTAATTCATCACTCAATATCCATATACCACAGCTGAAACCTATCTAAACACAAACTTTGAGTTAGATGCGATACCATTTTATATAACTTTGTGGAATTCATTAGAACCAATTGAGCTGTAAAGTGCGTTACCTAAAAAAGTCAATAATTGGTGCATCTTTGATTAACTTACAATTTTGTTAAACTAGGTACAATTTACGAGTACGCGTATCTATCTAGTTATGTATATGACATGATGCGGCATGTTACAATTACCTAACACAAAAACATTTTATATAATATCGCCGCCCCCACCGAATAAAATCGTAATCGTAAAATCCAAATTGTTCAAGAGAATTAAAAAACTGTTTTTGGTCTATAACTTTTCTGTTCGTTTACCTAGGAAGATCGTTTATATGCCAAAACATGGCTTAAAATATAACAAATAATATAATGTTACTAAAACAAATCTACAATTTACCACAACCCAGATATTTAAAGAATAAATATTACCATAAATCAATAATTTTATTTACTATTGTAAACTAACAATACCATATTATTCGTGTAAAACGTTGACATGATCTGTACAGTAATAGTCAAACGCGATAGTATTGACTGCAAAAATGCGGTATCGACTGTATCTGTCTGCATCTGTATTGTGATGTTACCATAGTATTCGGTGTAATAACAAATAATGTCAAATATAGTAAAACTGGATTACGATGTTTTTCCATGGCAAGTGAATGAAGTTTGATTATTGTAATAACGAATACCGTTTAAAATCCTAATGTATATTTCGTCGCAATTGTATTAAAAAATAAGCTTAATAGCCTGCAGCTAAGACTACGTTATACCTACCTGTATAAAAAGTAGCCTATATGTTATTATAGGTCATAAACTATATTTATTCCAAGTTTCAGCCAAATTCGTTCAGTGGTTTTCACGTGAAAGAGTAACAAACATCCACACATCCACTTTTTTACCCATCTATCTATTTATGCATGTATTTTTTTTAATTGTAGCATTTTTAATATTGTTAATTAGTAAAATAGTACATTATGAAGTAAAGAGTATCTAGATTCATAATTATTTGGTCTAGTATAAAAATAATCATTGTTTTGGAACGAAAATAAAATCGTTTAGTTCAGTACTAACTTACTACAGCAATATATTGCTTAGTTGCCCGCAGCTAAATCTACGTGGTACCTACCTGTATAAAAAGTAGTTTTTATGTTATTCCAGGTCATTAACTAGATATATTCCAAGTTTCTGCCAAATTCTTTAAGTAGTTTTTGCGTGAAAGAGTAACAAACATCCTAATATCTATTTTTCCATCCATCTATCTATTTATTCATGTATTTTCACAAATTGATGCATTTTTGATATTAATGATCAGTAGAAATGTATAATATTACGTAAAGAGTACCATAGCTGGGCATTAACTCGTTAATCAGTTAATCGTTAATTAACGAAGTTAACATTTTGATTAACGGATTAACTTTTAAGTTAACTTTTTAAGTTCACTAACGCAACGATATAAAAATGTAATTTTACACATATTAACGGATTAACGATTAACGTTAACTTGCGTTAATTCTTCCGAAATGTAACGCTTTAACGTTTAACAAAGCTAACTTTTTTGTAGCGGATTAACGATTAACGAAGTTAACTATTTGATTAACGGTGCCCAGCTTTGAAAAGTACCTACGATCATAATCATTCGGTCTAGTTAAAAAAAACATTGTTTTGAAAGGAAAATGCAATCTTCTATTTAAGTATCTACTTACTACATCAATCTATCCATTTCCCTACTATTATTTAATTCTGACCTTCCATATTAAGCTATTGTCTACTTGAAGTTTAGGTGGACATTAATATTCCATCGTAGAAATGTTTCAGGTAGGTGAGTAAAGTACCTACTGCAATGACCGGTTGAGCGTGCCTAATGAATGTTGTTTAAAATAAACCATCTAGTGCAAAATGGTTGGTTTTAATATCAAGCCGTTATACAATGTATACGAATGCACACGTTTTAACTTTTAAGGATAGTGGCAAAACTTGAGCTGGAATACTATGTTAATGATCTTTTGAGTTATGAACATCTTTGTACTCTTGATGATGTTTGTGCATAATATGGGAGCATCCCTGAGGAGAGTAGGTACTTGATATGAATGTGGATGGATATAGGTATAGAGGTAGACCCAAGAAAAGATGGATGGATTGTGTGAAGGATGACATGAGTAAGAAAGGTGTGAGTGCTGACTGCTGAGAGATGACGTCTGAAAGAGGGAAGTGGAAGAAGAATACATGTTGTGCCGACCCCACATAGTGGTATAAGGGCAGAAAGATGATGATGGGAGCATCCACTTAAAAACAATTTGAGGATCTGACGAGGATATTGAAACTTAACTATCACACTGTAGTGTATAACTACCGTATCAGGCGCTTATGTCACGAGTCAGTCATACCCCAGCCGTCATACCGGACGGTTGTGTTACAGTGCGAGTGGTAGAGCGTTGGTGAACCGGGTGTAATATAAGGCGAAAACCAATACGTTACATGTGGCCACGAGTAAAATGTGAATAACTAATTACTAGTTAAACAGAGAAATATTTAAGTGAAAAAAAGAGGTTAAGTGAGTGACACAGTTCCTTTACACCACACACTTTAGGTACTTACTTATTGGGTAAGTACCTACGTATCTATTTATTTGAGTTATTGAGCTAAAATAGTGAAAGTTTTTGTTATTTTAATTACCTACTTACCTAAGTACCTGCACAGTGTTCTAATAAATTATTCGATATTTAATTTTAAAAATAGTTAAAAATCGAGAATTAATAAACCGATTTATTATTATTATTACGAGCCTGTAGCGTTCCACCGCAGGGTAAAGGCCACGCTTCCTTTTCTCCACTCGTCTCTATTAAGAGCTAGTCCTCTCTCTCTCTCGTCTCCACTCGTCTCTAATAAACCTATTTGTTAAAAAAAATATCTATGTTATTGTCAAACACCAAATATTATATCAGTGTACCTATCGTAACCTGTCATTAATTTTCAAACCAGCGCGACCCTATCTTCGTTATCTTGATTGCTATTTTTTGTTGTCCAAGAAGGATACAGTATTCAACATTACAATTCAAATTATCTGGTTAGATAAAACGTAAATACTTTTACAATACACAACAACTCATAGTTTTTACCCGAATAATATGGTAATGGATAGTGCCAAAATTAAAATGTTTTTTTACACCCGAATAAGATCGTAATGACAGCTTACTATATAAAGTAAGACAGTTTGGTGTCGGTATTAACCTGTTACGATGTTATTCGGGGGAAAAGGTGTTCATAGTTTCCGGCGAATAATACTTTAATAACCATTACATATTGTCTAAATCCTAAAGTACTCGTACGAATGAGCTGAAAAAAATTGACAAGGTGTAATCGGGCCTCTACAATAATTATTTCGAATAAAAGCACTTCTATCGTAATGGTCGGTTACAATGATATTCGGTGGGGGCGGCGATATAATCACCTTAAATAATCACGCTTGCTAACCTCAGCCTCCGAGAAATATCTAAATTCAATGTGGAAAAACACCAGTACCATCGTTCATAATAAACAGCAGTCTTATTCAGCCCTTCATTGTTTGACCACAGGGCGTACCTAATTTCTAAAAGTGTTTTGTTAACATCGCACGGCTGGCTATAAGTACCCACTTAACCCTGTCTGTACCACGAGTGAACGGTCACTCGATTGGACGATCAAAGGAACGAAGCATGCGAGAGAATGAACAAATGAAGTTTTCTGTTTTAAAATAAACAAATGTATGAATAGACGTACTTGTTCCGAAAAACTGCAAAGGTTATTTAGGGCGATATTTAAACCTAGAACTTTAAAGGTTAGGTATTTTAAATGCGGCTCGAAATAGAAGGAAAAATCCTTTCTACTAATTTTATAAACGCTAAAACTTGTGAGGATGTATTTTTGTTGTTCTTTCACGCAAAAACTACGAAAAGGATTTGGCTGAAAGTTGAAATAACTATCCATAGTTTATATCCTCGATTAACTCATAATCTACTTTTCATCCCGGTATGGAGACGGGAACTGTTCACCACTTATAACACCGCGGAGCGCGGCTTGTAAGTTATCTAAAAAACGATAAAAAATACTAGTTAAGTACATTTTAGGAACAGATAGTTTAACTTGAATTTTTTGTTTTGTACCTTATTTATAATTTCAACTTTTCAAACAAAGGACTTTCGAATCTTAGTTTTAAATGTACCTGCTCAATTTATTAATTTACGAAATCTACAGCGCGGAAACCAAATTATATTGTTAAGACAACTTCAACAAAAAAATATAAACACAAGTACAATGGGCCCATAGCACATGGCGTATTTTAAACGCGCAGGCGACGCGCAGATGACGCGCGTATACGCGCTTCATACGAGATTCGATCAAGATTACTTATATTTTAATCAACTTCTACGGCGCCAAAGTCGCGCGTTCCTAAAACGCGCGTCTTCTGCGCGTTTAAAAAACGCCGTGTGCTATCGCTCTAACCTTTTTTTTATAAAAATTACACCCCTGTACAAACAGAAACTATTTATCCAAGTAACTACTGAGTCGCACATAAACTGACCTGCGTAGGTCCGCCATTTTACAAGGTTTTACGTTGCTTTGCGCCATAATAATAAAAACCGACCGTAAAATATGCCGAAATATCGGTCTTGTAGCCACGTGCAAGCGATATTAAGACCTACCTATAGAACCATTTCCCTCCAAGTTCCCGCCTTAGTCATATTAGAAATTGAGAAACGAAAAAATAAAATAATCATTATCTTTATCACCTAGATACTTTACCAATTTAGTACTTACCTAAAACGAAATAGAATAGAATTTTGTTTGTTTGATAAACGCAAAAACTGAAATTGAGATTTGAAAAATGTATGTACTTATATAGGCACAATCTTAGGTCGCAGCTTCGCTTGTGTAGTAAGTACCTAGATGAAAAGTAGCCCATGTGCTATCAATATAAGTTTCAGTCATACCCATAACATTCTTAAAATCACACAAGAAACCCTCTTTACGTACGGTAGTCAATAATAAGTCCAAACACAAAACTGGTTAACGTGTTGAACGCGCCCTAAAACAGCCTTCATATCTACAGCTTCGTTCAGTTTCATATTCCAGTAGTTAACAGGAAATCCGAAATTTTCCTAAATATCACAAGTAAAATATCTGCGTGGTTTACCACGATGTTGTTGATTGATGGCCGCACTCGGGTCAAGAGGACGCCACTCTCCATGACATAAAAATCGCTGTAATCCCCAACCAATTGCTTGATTATAGCTGTTAATCTTAACCAAGATAGCAGAATATTAGCAACATAAACAGCTGGGGCACTTCGTAAAAAGAATAATACTTAAATGGAATTTTAATATTATGAACGCGAAAGTTTGTATGGGTGTTTGTTACTCTTTTACGCAAAAACTACTAAACGCCTCTAGCTTTATCTTTGAAAAATATATACAAAAAGTTTATGATCTGCATAGCCTAGAACAACACAAAGTATAGTACTACTTTCATCTAAGATCCACGCCCTATTTTTAGTAGTATAAACTGTTTTGATTACCAACTAGCTTGGTAACACTTAAAAAATATTAGAATAGCTTAGTTTCTGAACAAGCTGTTCCAAAAATCTGCGAGTAAGATCTCATCGGCCCCTTTTTTAACGTCTTTGTTTATTTCTACGCACAAAATCTAAGAGGCGCGTCTACTTAAGAAAATTGGAGTGGGATGTACTTAAGCAATATGTCTCTGTCTTAACTACAAGTCTTCTAATACCCTTAAAAGGAACCTGTATTTTTTGTTTCGTCGAGTTTTTCATAAGCACTAAATGTTACACACTATGTCGAACTTACGCGACGGAATTTCGGCATGATTACTCCTTCAATGTTATTTGAATTATTCTTAATGCCATTTGACAAATGCCAAATATTGCGTTGCGTAACATCGTCGCCGAAACTTCGGTCGGGCCTTTGTACAGCAGTAATTCAGCGACAACACAATATACCTAAGCACCACCGTTAGGTTCAACTTTAACATGCAACTGAATTTCGACGCGTAAGTCCGGCACTCATGCTGTGTCATATCAAATGATTTTATCTTATTAAAATCGCCTTTTGCCTTCGTTTAAATCATATTCATCCTAAGGTTGTCTAGAAGAAATCGCTCATGGTGAAAAGATCACATAATTGAACTTTTTATAATGTTCTGTGTTTGTTTTTACCTATCTATTTACATCGGAACGTATAATCAGCTACCAAAATTTTACCGCGTACTTTTGGCATAGGTAGTGTGTTTACAGTCGTTCATCCTTTGAGAGGCGTCCAATGATCTTTTTAAAAGATGGTAAAATAAAAGAAAAAACACGGTCTGTCTCAAGTTAAAGTTTACGATTGCCGTTTCTTTGTCCTCTCTAGTCTCATAACTCTCATAACTTAGTTTTTCTTACTGTCGTCAGTTAATTGTCATCAGCTTTTGTTGGTAAATCTTTCGCGTTCAGTTTTGATCAACTCAAGCTGAACTATTAAGTATATCACGATATCGATTTCGGTATTGGAAGTAGGTGTGCTTTTTATGTCGTTGCCATGATCTTTCATGACTCAACGACATAGAAGCCTGAAAATCTCTCGGTCTACGGGCGACCTTAAAACAACATCAATGTTATAGTATAGTACCTATCTACCTATATATTAACCCCTTATGCATTTTGTACTAGTAAACCTATATTAGCTAAATCCAATATTGATTCTATTGCTATCTCTTTTCGTTACTATAATAGGAATATCAAGAAATAAAAACATATTTGAAACCTATGTTAAATTGACAAATCTTTATGAATAATACCTATAGAAAGAGACCTATAGGAAGATATATAGGCTTATAGATTTAAGATTGAAATCACCAAAGAAATACGTATCCTGTATTTCAGAGCAACTTCAAATAGAGAAATACAAATTATTGAAAGTTCTTGTTTATTAACGGAATAAACTCTTTGACTACTTGGTATGCATAGCACTTAATTCATTGTTATTCTAGTGGCGGTTTGAAATGAAATATTGTCAATTTAACGTGAACGTTGAATAGGTGACTCGGCAATACAATGTAAAATTATAGTAAATACGAACATTATATACTTGAAATATTATATTTGAAAATGAAATATTAGCATTACTAGTATACCCACGGTGGTGTAAGTAATAAATAATTATATTTTTTCCTAAAGTGAACAAAAGCAGATAGCTTTCAAATGGCGATGTGATACATAGTATTGGCCGCTTCAGCCCCAAATGGTTTTAATTATTTCACTTGTAACAACATAATACGAGTATTTTTTATAAATAAATAAAATTAATAGGAGCTAGTAATGCTGAATTTTGCAAACTAAGCTAATTATTTAAAATGGGAACATAAGCTTAAGCTAATAGTTTAAATAAAATATTTTGCAATTTTAATGTCGAAAATACCCAAAGAGTTTTCTCAATATTTATAATTTTGATCTCCAAAACCGATAGATACAAATTTCATCTTTATCTCAAGGGAGCAAGATCATAAATTATCCGATCCATATTCGTATCAAGTACGTACGTGAGGAACCATATTTAAAGAATGTTGCCTGCGAGGCTCTAGACTCTGTCATTGGTTACCGTAAATAGATATAAAAAGAATGGAAATCGCTAAGGGATATTTACGGTTGACCCAAAGATTGGTTTCTTGACGTGTCTCGGAATCAATAATTTGGGTTTGAGGAAAATGACCGGAATTATTTTACTTTAGCGCTGAGTAATTTTACGTAACTCATTTTAAAGCAGTGCTGTTAGATTATTCTGTTTTAAGTTTTATTTTAATTCCGTCTTTTAATGTTGCACAATCTGTACCTAAATATTTTTCTCGAGTCTGGGTGTTTCTAAATATGTTACTTAGGTCTTTTCAAATATAATATATATAGGTACCTATGTAGTAAATGAGTCATCAGGTTTACCATAACACAAGCAATAATTGCTTGGCTATGGACAAGATGACGTTGTATGGAATGTCCAAGGATATTTATTTATATAATGTTTATATGCGGTGGGAGAACTTTTTTCATTCAGTACATTGGGAATATGTTTGTTATTTTCCTACTTACACCTATCAGTATTTAGTAATAGATAAGAATGTAAAAGCAACCTGTGAAAAAACATTTTTTGAAATCGGCCTGATATATATTTAATGTTTGAGCCTGGATCCTATTACGCAAGTTCTAAGACTAGTGGTGTGTGAAATTAATACATAGACCTTGTTTCGATGGCAAGCGTGTTTGAATATATTAAAGTAAAGTCGTAAGCTTAGCTGTTTCAACACGACTTTCCACAGTCCCTTGTGTACAAAAAGTTGTAAGTGTTCTTTGGTTTTATTACTTGTAACAGGGCCCGAAATCTGTTTCCGATTAACCGGAAAAACCTTGAGCGCAGAATTTGGGATAATCGTAGTTCAGTCAGAGTTCTAAATCTTTAGTTGGAAAGCATTTTGAAAACCGATTATAACAGGTTTTCAAAATGCTTTCGACCTAAATATTCACCTACAGATTCGGTTTTTTATAACACACCCTTAGATTTTCTGAAAGGATCTCAAAATTGTATAAATAAAGATCTGTAATGAAATATTTATCGCATGCTGAAAATACACTTGTGATCATTTCAAATATTCGTTTAAAAAACCAGTTTTGTAAGAGCTTACGGAAAAAAATATGTTTTTGTGAAATGGTGACACGACGGTATACCAAGAGAAAAGAAATTAATATCGAGAAAGTTGTTTTACACCTAAATTATATTAAAACAGATCGTTGTAGAAGCTACTCATCGCTTATAATAATATTTGGATTAAATTTCTCTTAGAAGAATAGGCTGGAATCCCAAAACTTTATCGGTTTGAAAGTTCGACATCTTCCTTAGTTTCAATAACATTTCGTATATATGTAACATTACAACTAACTAAATAGATTTTAGATTTCATTATTAAAAAATATTTTAAATTAATACTACTCTAATCCCGTACTCTATTTCCTAAGTGTGATAGACTTGTTATTTCAAAAAGGGATTTCTAGATTCAGTGAAGTCATCGTTTCGTATTGTTTTAAACAAATATATAATGTACACATGAAAATAGTCTGCCAACCGGGAGCAAACTTGTCCTTGATACCTACGAGAAAGTAATAATGAATCTAATAGGTAACTCTATAAGAATGAAATGACAAGTTTAGGCACTTATCACTTGTGCGGGCCCAATGGCACCTATATTGCGTCGTATTTAGAGTTACTAGCAAAGGGATACAACAATTTCAAAATGCACCTAAGTACCTATGTTTTTTTCGAATTTATTTGAAAAGTATTGCTTCATATAAAATCTAAAAATTGAGGTAAAGAGAAACAATTTTGCTGCATAATCCAATTGGAATGCTTGCTGAATATGCTTTACTCTAAATGGATACCTTGCCATTGTTTTCTCCCGCAAAAAGCATCGAGCAATTTCTTGCACATGATGTCGAAGGTGTAGCGAATGCCGCATTCATATTGTATTATAAAAAGGTGCTGTTTTCAGAATACTTAGCCCTTCTCTTTGAGAAATAACAGCAAACACATTAGTCAGTTTAGTATATCTGTAGCCATCTTATTTTCTTAGGTTATAAACTGATTCGAATTTCAATCGCTTTAAATAATATAACATTTACAAAGTATTTGAATATGACATTCAACATATTATTTGGCTTTACTAAAAAAAGGTCTATTTTTATACTTTTATCAGCCCTGGAATGTTTGACGCGGAGAGATTATGTACCCCAGACCTAATCCGGATTTGTAAATAAAGTATTAAATTACTATTTCTTCATTATTTATTTAATGTTTGAAAACTGGTAATTTAAATAAATAAGATTTGTTTTTCTTTGCTTATGTAACAAATAAACTCAGAAACTACTAAACCTACTTAAATTTAAAATTATTTTATTACTAGGAAGCTACACTATAACTGAGTAGGTAACATTGAATTTCTGTGCGAAATCATTTCAGGCAGTATTTTTATAATTTACTTATTTTATGCTTTTATATTATTCTCTCTATCTATCTATCTATTATTTTATTTGGTAGGTTCTTTTCTATATTACAAAAAACTTTAAAACTTCAGGTTATACAATAAAAAAACATGAAATAGATGTCACACAATCTCGCGACATCGTATGTAAGAGGCGTAGAAACGAATACAAAACGTAGCACTCAGTTTGTCCTCAGTTGAGCGAGAATGCGATATGTCTCCATCACATTTACATCTTGGAGTCGACGTGGATATACGTATTCAACGGTGATGCGTGACGATGGAATTTTATTTTCTGCTCGCTCTTTGTGTTGCCGTTCTATTTCGCTTTTAGTTTTCTATTTGGCAATATGGCAATCTAGAGTCTTTGTATGTTACAATATAATATATTAGTATAGTTCATCGCTTCGTTTACACTCAGTCTCTAAAACTTTCGTCACACTCACACAATAAGGGCCCCCGCAGACGGCCGACTTTTTGTAGGTGGAAAAGTAGGTCGCTTTTTCGACCGATTTTGTCACCTACTTTGTCACCGACTCCAACGCACACGACCGTCACTTTGTAGGTGGCTAGTGAGGGGACAACATCGAAAAATACTAGAACGGTGGATTTGCAAAGGAAGATAATTAAGTAGATAATAAAGTAGAAGATAAGACTACCTAGCTTTCTTTTCTTATAATGCAGCCGAAATATACTTCGGTTATAATCCTTTCTACTAATCCTACGAAAAACTTTTTACTTATCGAAAGTTTGTGAGTATAGATGTATGGTTATTTCTCTTTCACGAAAAAACTACAAAACCTATTGTATACCTACTTTGGGATATAGGTAGCTAATGACATGGTATTATACATAGGCTACTTTTATCCTGATATTCCCGCGGAATTCGTTGAAATTACTTTAAATTACAATAAGTACTTAATAAATTACATGGTTAGGTAAGTACCTACTTGTAATATTATTATTATTAATCCAATAACAATAAATTATAATTATGAATGATTGAACCTACTTATCTACCAGAAGTGTACCTAGGTACCTAAGCAAATAAAATTCGGAGTAAATAGTCCACTTGCGGAGTAAGCTCTATCACTTATTCCGAAAAGCGCATCACTAAACGACCTACACATTCGGAGTCGGTGTCGGGTCGGTCGGAATGCCACCTACTTTTTTCTCACCTACTTTTTGTAGGTCGTGTGCGTTGCACTATTGTTGTCAGTACGTTCTATTTTTCGACCGATTTTTCCACCTACAAAAAGTCGGCCGTCTGCGGGGGCCCTAACGCGAGAAACTTCCATGTCAATGAATTTCTAAAATATATATTATAGATGCATATAACACTTTATTACACTCAACACAACAGCAAAGGAAAAACATTACTTTATGTACTTTTTCTGCTTTTCTTGCAAAAACGATAAAAAAAAACGGAAATAATAAAATATTAGCCTCTACATATTTTCAGTATTTTCCAACAAAAATACTTGAAAATGCGCAGCCGAACGTCTCTCAATTCTAGCCAGCACTAAGTTAAAATAAGTAAAAAGTCTCGGGAACAGTAAATACTTATTTTAGTTCTTATTGCCTACCAAGAATTACAACGAGGGTTTTAGAGTGACTTGTCCTAGGTGAGCGACAGGACGCGATACGTAGCGACGCAATGTAATGCTACCAATGCTAATTCACTATTATTACTATTTTAACCAAGGGCTTTGTTCTGCATTTTAATTCAAAATATAATAATTTACTAAATCTAGCTCTACAAAAACTCGTAAAAAAGAAGAAAGAAAACAATTAATGATATTTTTACATATCTAAATTATCTTGTCGCGCAAAAAAAATCCGTTCTTCATCGCACACTAGGTGGGGCGTACAACGCAGGTCACAAGTACAAACGACATTTATATTTTCGCGTCGCGTTGTATCGCGTCGCATTATCGCGTTTGTCATTTATCTAGGACAACGGGTGAGTTAAAATGAAAAGTTGACGTGAAACGAGAGGAGAAAAGTTACTCAGATGATGACGTCGTTTCCCGCAAGTGGCAATTTGTGTACACAGCGTAAACTGTAGACAAGTCCTTACAATCTTGTAATTAGAAAAAAGCCGCATATTCACCTTTGAATATTGTTGGCCTCGGTTCTGCGAGGATTTTAATGACATCGTACTAGAGACAACTTGTACAATACGCAAAGTGTCGACAAACATCAAGTTTCTGTTTGGGTTTTGAGTTTACATCGTCAAACACAAAGGAAGTTAAAAATAACGCACTAGAATTTTAAAGTTGATTTTAACTAAGTAACTGATTTATTGAAAAGAAAAACCCGAGATGACATGTGTTGTTACGTCTTAACTTTGTTACAAGATAACGATATTTAAAACATAATGCCAAAAAATATGAACCTTTATTATTTTGTATTCAGTAGGTACCTAATTGTAAAAGTAATTTCGTTTAACGTTTGTGACAGATCTTATCTCATCTTAACAAAATATTTATCTATAAGTAGGTACTAATAATATAAAGAGGTAATAAATGTAATGTTGGTTTGCTTATTTGATGAAAAAATTGAAGTGCCGGGATGGTTATAGGCTTTCAATCCCGGTAGTCTCATAGTACCTACACTCGTGCAAAGCTACGACGTGCTGCTAGTCTGATAGAAAGCGACAGAAAGAAAGAAAGAAAAATATGTTTATTTCGTAGGACCTCAAGGATCGCTCAAAAACGTACAGTCTTAAAAGCTAGTTGACTCTATTGCAGAAATGTAAAAATAATGATATTGACAAGGTTAGTTAACATTTGGACAATTAAGGTAGACAGGATGTCTACCTTAGTTTCTCCTTAGTTACTCGCCTGGTTGAGTCAATCGAACTATCGTTAAATTCGCGAAAAAGGACACAGTAAATAATAATAGGTAGTTGAATCTTACAAGTAGGCTTCAGGGCCTTCTCTTTGAATCTCCTTGGCAAACTCGTTGCTTTGAAAATTATGTCTCCATACAAGTAAAACTACAAAGTATTTAATATTGTTAATTATACATTTAACCGTTTGGTCTGTATAAAAATCAGGTAAAAGCCCTTTTGTGATGATGAAGATAGTTTTTATATTTTGTATATTCGGGTACAGTAGGTACTCTATTTATAGTTAAAACCAGAAAATTTAAAAAATCTTATGAACGTTACGACACCGTCAGGATTCGAACCTGAGACGATACAAGTGATCACCAAAAACGCAGGTTACCTTATGCTCGGCCACAGTGTCCGACCGCACCGGGGTGTCCAAAAACGTCGCCTTGAAGTTAAAATTACCCTCATTTAGTTTCACGATTTTCATGTTCCAACATTAATCAAAGCTGATCTTTTAATATCAAATACATGTAAGATCGTTATACAGAGGCCTCATTTTGATCGATGAAAAGCGATTCGTGGCTTGATTGATGTGACAAGATTTTCCAGATTTTCCTTGAGTTTATAAAGCAGGGTCTTTATTTTAACACATTTTCGTGGAGCTGTCAAATTTCGACGCCTAATACTAATGTAATCATGCATTATTTTAAGATGTTTGCGGCTGTTACGTCATTGAAAAAAGAGAGACAAAAGCGTTATTTCGTAATTTGTAAATGCTCTTAGGTTATCAAACTATATTGTAATTTAATAAATTAATTATGGCCACCGTTAAGTCAGTCTATAATTATGTTTGATATTTGTGAAAGAGGATATGAATGTGAGAGGAGTGAATACGGAATTGACGAATGATAGAGATGAATGGAAGAAGAAAATATGTTGTGCCGACCCCACCTAGTGTGGGACAAGGGCAGGGGAATGATGATGAATTATGTTTGATATTAATTTAATTTGTAGAAATTGTTGAGTTTTAATATCTGTATAAAGTTGTGAGACTGTACATTTACATACTATTTTCATACATTATAACCATTCGAGCCGTTTTCACAAACTTCTTCTACTAAACAACAATGAGACGCAAATGTGTGAATTATACACGAGTGGGTGAGAACGGCAATGTAAGAACACATAATGCGATTTTTTCCGAGGTTTTTCTCCCCTTTTATTGGCCAAGTTCCATTTTTGTTCTGTCTCTTTGTATTTCACTTGTTTATAGAAATGATGTGTTGGAAAAACTTTTGCTGTATCCCTGTCTCAAAGGCACTTACAAATGATTTACAGGAGTTTAGTCGTGTTTAACAATATTTCGAATTACTTACACAATAATTTAACCGTATCCATGCTAAGTTTCTATAATAGCTTTAGAATAGAAACGAAAAAAAGTAAGTTATAAAAAGATGACAAATGATGACAATCCTCCCGATTACAGCATCAAAATATTCGACTTGTTTTTTAAAATAAAGTCACTTCTCACGGGTAATTAGTTTTGCCAAACAGCCAAACACACGTTTTTTATGATCGTGCTGATAGCAAGTTGTGGACTGTGGAAGACATAAAGAAAAAAATGTTTATTTCTGTTGGACCTCAGGGATAAAGTTATTACCTAGTACAATTTAAACTTTCGCGATCATAAGACATAATTTATATGAAAATTACGGAACTTTATCACGTATTTACCTTATTATTTTATATTTCCCGACGTTTCGAGTGTGTCTACCCGTGACCACGAGCGCTGCAACGCACTCGAAACGTCGGGAAATACAAAATAATAAGGTAAATTTGTGATAAAGTCCCGTAATTTTCATATAAATAAAAACAGTTATTACTTTAAAAATATCCCATACTCAATTTGAACTAAAAGTAACCGAGAACGTGTTCATAAAAACGTTCACATAATAATGAAATGACAAAGCGCATACAGGTATGGCATGCAAACCTTATTTCACAGTTTTATACGTTAAAAATTCAAGTAAAATGCATTTTATTATTTTACGTTAGTGAGAACTGCACTTGGAAATTTTCAGAGTACTTTTAGTGGGTCGCCGCCGCATACATTCAAAGTGTAGTGCTAACGGGAAGTCACTTTGAAAATGTGCTTGAAAACTTTCATAAATTAATAATATATTTGTTGGAAAGCATAATATTATATTTTTTTTGTAAAACATGGGATCCTATTTAAGCATTTCGTACAGCTTTGTTCGAATTCATAGTAACTTTTTTGTTACTAGGATACAAATAAATCTATCTACCTACTCACATAATAACAAATATTCCACACGGCGTCATCTAGTCCCAAGCTTACCAACTTAATGCTTGAGTTATGGTAACCAGATAACTGATATACTACTTACATACATTTTTTTTTGTAAATACATAAACATTATACATAGAAACACCCAGACTCGAGACAAAATATTTGCACATCATGCAAACATTTGTCTCGCCGCGGGAATCGAACCCGCAACCACTGCGTCCTAGGCGGGCTTTCGCCCACTGCGCCACAGAGGTCGTCCTACCTTAGTTAGGCTTTATTACGACATTAACATAAAAATTTAATGTTGTCACCGTCTACGTTTTCATGTACTGAAATGTCTGAATTGAGTGGCAAGATTTTCATTATTTTCATGACAAAAGCTCTTCAGTCTTATGTATTGTATAAAGGTCTATTATTTCTCCAATAACCTTGACTTCTGACCTTCCATTTCGCCATTCGATACGGCGCTGAGTATAAGGTGAAAGCGTACTTTTGTTATGGTTTTGAATTACTTCATTGGTTAGGTTTCGATGTGTCTTCATTATTTGATCTATTATATATTGACCTCGATATCTTATATATTATCGGCGAGCTCTTAACGGTGAAGGAAAACATCAGTACTTACTAAACGTGCGCCCTGAGGAATACCTCATACTCACAGTATGTACGAGTATGTCGACGTGACACGACTTTACCCAAGTTCAGAACTCTAGATAATTTTAGTAAACTTAATAGCTAGTTAGATGTACTTGAAACATTGCTACACTTTCAATGAGTCATTGAAGAACTAAATCCTCTTACTCCCTTGTCTTAGATACAATTACACACAAACTACAAACTTAAATTAAACTAAAATTATTTATGTTTAACAATGCACTATGTTAAAAAAAGCCCGAGATAGCATAAAATTCTGCAGTATCTTCGATTTCCGCTGCAAAAAAAAGCTCACCTCGTATTTCATTCCAACAGACTCCAGAATAGGCCCCCCGGGTCTGTAATATCCGTGAAATATGCGTTTGTACGAACACAAAGCAACAGGGTGCTCTGTTTTGCCAGATATTCAGAATATTTCAATATTACTAGCAAACTATGAATAAAAATGCCTAGTTTTCGCAAGTTAAAAATACTCGTGTTTAATTAAAAATAAAAACAAGAGCACCATACGTAAAATTCATTCACATAAGCCTTATAGGTTTTTTTCTATTAGTTTGTTTTGTTATCATTCATTTATCAACGTAATAGCTTACGTTGATAGCATAAGCACTTATTTGCATGATGCATCGTTTTCGGTTTGTAAAGTAGAGCAGCTAGTTACTAGTAAAACAATAGAAGGTAACCGGGTTTATTAAGTCACACCTATGCTCGAATTTTCAAACTATAATTAAATATTTAAGGCCGTATGAACCGTTAAGGAAGTTATTTTTTGACAGATTTGCATGGGTAATTTGTCAAGTTATGACATAGTTGAGCACCACTTACTTCAATTATCGTACTCGTATAAGTATTCGGGCGTTGGCAACAATCTACATTGTAACCGTTTTTTCACTAATTAAATTAAATCTTCAGATCAGTAAATTGTTCACAATAAGTCGTAATTGGAAAAGGATACGAATGTCAATTCAAATCACAGAGCTCTGTAGAATTGTTGCTAACTCAAATTCAAACTGAAGAAAATCTTAACAAAACCACATTTTTGTTAACAGTAAACTGTTAATAGATTACTTCTATACGAATTTATAAAATACTAGCTGCTCCCTGCGGTAATACCGACTGCTGAATATTTCCTTTGTTCCAAATTTTATTCAAATCCGTCCAGCCCATTTTAGCGTGAGAGAGTAACACACTAAGTAGTAATCTTTACACACTAACACAACTACAGACAAACTTTCAACTTTAAAATATTAGTGTAATGCAAACCTGTATTGTATATAGAACACATTTAACCATCTACTACTTAAGGCTTTCGGTAAACAACAAAGATTTTATATGCTCACTACTTCGTAGACTGTTTTATGCTCTTGGTTTTTGAAGTGCAACGTAGTTTGTGCTTTCTGCAGCGACATTCCGTATTTAACCTGACATAAGAGATGGTACAGACTACAACGACGAAAGGTCAGGTAATGTTGTGGCCAACATTACTTTTTGAAAGTGACGTAAATATTATGAAAGCTGTGTTTTCATTCGTTTTTGTTTGAGGAATAGTGACTTTGTAATATATATTAAGTATTGAATGACATTTGCATATTTTTGCATTGGTGCGTGGTGTTCATTTATAAACTTACAAAAAGTTTTAAAATATTATGATGTTTCTGCAGATTTAGTCGGATGTTTCGGTAAAAATCAATCTTGATGTTGAACTTATTATTGATTTTTATTCTATTTTATTCTAATCCCAATTTGTCACTTCTAATTAATGTTCATGTATTCTGCGAACCTTTTAAATGTGCAATACTGTATTCTACACAACTCCGTACTGTTAACTTACTAAGATAAAGCAAGTTTCGGAACGGCTTTAGCATTGAGTTACGGTTTAATAACGTGCATGCTATAATTAGCTACCTATGTAGGTACTTTAATTATCACGGGACAAAGATGTTGATTACAGATGTGTATTATGTGCGTTTTTAATTAGAGGACTGCACAGAACGGAAAACTGGGAGTGGCGTGAGCGTGGCGTGAGCGTGATGTTAGCGTGGCGTGCGCGTGGCGGCATAATAGTGGAAGGCTGTTAATAAATCGTCTCGCTTAATAATCGGTGAACGCAAGTGACGTTTACAGCTGAGCGTTTTTTGGAGGGCCGATGATTTATAAATTAGAAATAAACACATGTTTTATAAGACATCACTTGACTTACCAAACATTGCTTTCAGGCCTTTATTATTCATCCTCTAGTTTAAACATTTAAATCTAGCTTAAGCCACTACTATATACATGGCTTTGTTGTTGTAATAGACAAGCACTTCGTATAATTTGAAGATGCATTCGCCAAATATCTTCAAAGTAATGAAATGTAAACTCACTTTGGCTAAATAAACTACGAGCAAACAGTTTGAGTCACCAAGTTGGCGACTGATGGCAAATAAATAAACTTGAATTAACTACGGGTTAGGATATTTTATATTGGAAGTACCGTTGAATATATTATTGCTGAATATTATTTGAATTTTGTTGTGGACAAAATATTCGACTCTAAAGGGAATTCACAATGTACAAATAAGTTCCATATCGAATACGCTATTTCATACTGTTGGTAGGATAAACACTACTGGTCTATAATTTATTGTGGACTTTAGGTGACATTTCGTGAAAAGTACACGCACACGCTCGGCAAACAAACTACTCGTACAGGCGGCAAGGTGTGACCGTGCACACTATCTTCGCGATTGTAAAACGCGCTGCGAACTAGTAGGCGATGCGCTACACACGCTATTTCACTACAAATCTTCATGATAACCATAAATTTATGTCCATACTAAAAATTGATATCACAGCAAGCAATATTGTGGATACTTTAACCGAACCAAGCGTTGTAGTATGTACTCTACATGAATGAACGAACCCTAGGAATTTCCGGCGGTTGACCTATTTATTACTAGACGTGCACAATTTCTGGTGGTCTTTCGACGTTGTACGTATTTTTGACGCCAGAATTTTTAAAGCTTTGTATCGATACATACGAAATCTACTATTTGCGGAACCTACCCCTTATTGTATTCGAGTTTCGAAAAATGTCTAAAAATAATTAATTCCACCGCATCATGGGAATACATAATAATGTATTCCCATGATGCGTTGTAATCATAATGATTACTATTTGTCATTAGGTTTTCACCCTGTACTTTTGCGGTAGTAAATAAGTAAGTACTACTAGATCGTACCAGCGTATGATCCAGTGACTAACTGACGTAGTTTTAGGCAATTTCAAGGCCACTGTTATGAATTTTCGACATTTTAAAAGCCGAGAATTCAACTTGCTCTTTCAAAGCACGAAAGAGTTACTGTTAATGCCACGGTCACCCATCCTTTTCATTAGTACTCGCCATAACTTAATGTGTTAAAATGTGGTATGAACAATAGCACTTTTAAGGTTAAATATTGTATTATCGAGTTCCACAAAATTTTATTTTCACTTTACCTATTTTAAGGAAAGTAATCAACTACTTCAATATACCTGAGACTTGGACCATCAATATTATGTAAGAAAAAGTTGTAATTTTATTTTACCTATAGAAAGGCTCTTTCAAAATAATTAATAGCTTCTGAGAAATACAGTTTAAGCAATAAAAAGACTCCTTATAATTTTTAGTTGGCAGTTCGCCATTTTTGTAGGCACTGTTTTTTTTATGATTAAAAATTATTGCGGATTTGGACTACATACTTTTTATCAAGCCACCGTTTTGAAATAATAATTATCAATCAGCAACTATTAATTTTTTTTTGGAACAGAGTGGTCTAACACAATGAAAGAACTGTAAAGGTAGTTTAAGGGGGATATTAGGTTATTGTCTTTGTTAATAATATTTATTGTTCAATTAGCACCCTTATTAGCAATAGTAATATTATGTTTAGCAATTACAAGACACTACAAGAGCAATTTTTGTTTGTTGGGATAGGCATTTTAAACTGAGCTACCAGTTAATTGTTGTAGTGTTCCGAATACTTCACTGACCCGGTGTCTATGAAACGCATCCAAGTTAATGTATGAGTTCTAGGAATGTTCTAGACGTTCCACCGGCCATGTCTTAGAATGCTGGAGTGCGAATATTGGGAATTGTATGGGGTCGACATGGACGCTCCATTTGCTATGTACTAAGCTCTACCTTAATGGTCCAGTATAAAGCAAGATATACGGGTGTAACTATGTTTGCATCACACTAATAATATTATAAAGGTGGATTTTTGTTACTCGACCTTCATGCTCAAACGGCTAAACGGATTTTAATGAAAATATGTACCAGGATAGCTTATAGATTATATACCCTAGATTAACACTTAGGCAACTGTCTTTGTTTTTATACTTAATCTAAGCATGGAATGGTTTGTGATAAGGAATAACAAACATGCAGATGGAATAATCTATCACTTAAAAACATATCAATTTTAATATCCTATTTGCAAATACCAATCACGAATCGTTTATACCTCTCGATTCTGATTTACTGTTCCCAGTTCCCTCATTACCATTACTCAATAACCATAATAGTTTCTGCAATTTAATTAACGTGAATACGAGGCTTGCTATTACCAGAGTTATAATTAAACATCGATAGTTCATTTTGCCGACAGACTTCATTAAGGCCTTTGAACTTTACTCGTTATTTGATAACAGTGAACCCGTCTCTACACCGAAAACGATACTTAGCAGTTAGTTTTATGTTGGTTAGTCTTACGAATTCAGTTACAACTAGTATAAGCTGATCTGCGATTATTAGCACGTTGTATAGTTTTCGGTCTCTAGAGTAAGGGTTTTCACTGTCTCTCTCAACTCTAATAAACTTGAGATCTTTAGACACTCAATGCCCTATTTAAATACATTTGACACAACAACAAACAACTTAGGGCTTATGTGTTTCCTAGCTGCGCCCCGTTGTTTAACCCGCGTAAGTCCCGTTCCCGCGGTAAAAGTAGCATATGTGTTAATCCAGGGCATCACCTATCTACACACCAAATTTCAATCAAATTGGTCCAGCCGATTTTGCGTGAAAGAATAACAAACATAGTACATACAATCTCACAAACTTTCACATTTATAATATTAGTAGGAAGTAGGAAGCAGGATATTAGTAGGATAGTAGGATAAGATAGTAGGATAGATACGACTAGCAGCGCGGTTTCACGCACTAATGCATGCACCATATACCTAATGCATGATAGTCATATAAACTCTAAAACCTTAAGCAAAAAAAAATTAGGCTTAAGAAGACAGTTTTAAAATTCGTTGAGTATTAAAGGTCTAACTAAGCGCACAGACTTTAGGAAGCGACTTTGTTGTACTTAGAGGTATTTTATAGTACCTACACTACCTACCCCTTTGTAATACCTCTATGTAATTTCTATTTTAAGATTATCAGAGCTAATTGCTTTATTTCGTAAATTAGAAAGTAAACTGAGCTTAAAAAGCTGTTGTAAGGATTCATTTATTTATAATTAAACTTTACCCAAAGTCAACTAAATGTCACTTAAAAATAGAACCAGAATGATAATAAAATAAATAATGATTTTTTTTATTTATTTGAGCTGAATAAACAAGTTGTGATAATATTATTTGCAATTGTTTAAATTTCTATCTAAGTAATAATAATATATTTAAACGCATACTCCATACATATTATTATTTTTACCATGGTGTTTTAAAACCTATTTTATGTCATAATAAATAGATTGCTGTATCAGAAAATATTCGAAGCAAATAATGAAAATTATTTACTCAACATAAATAAACATCACATATGACATACAAAGCCTTGGAATGTCAATTGACGTTGAAATGTGGAAAAATACACGCATTTATTTGTCGAAGGTCGGAAGACTTAAAGTTGGAAACGCGAAAAATGGAATAACACACGCTTCTGGAGAAAATAAGTGTCTTGTCAAACGTCAACCCAGACTTAACAAGCATTCACGTCATGCAATATTGTGAGTACTACTAGATCGTACCAGCGTATGATCCAGTGACTAACTGACGTAGTTTTAGGCAATTTCAAGGCCACTGTTATGAATTTTCGACATTTTAAAAGCCGAGAATTCAACTTGCTCTTTCAAAGCACGAAAGAGTTACTGTTAATGCCACGGTCACCCATCCTTTTCATTAGTACTCGCCATAACTTAATGTGTTAAAATGTGGTATGAACAATAGCACTTTTAAGGTTAAATATTGTATTATCGAGTTCCACAAAATTTTATTTTCACTTTACCTATTTTAAGGAAAGTAATCAACTACTTCAATATACCTGAGACTTGGACCATCAATATTATGTAAGAAAAAGTTGTAATTTTATTTTACCTATAGAAAGGCTCTTTCAAAATAATTAATAGCTTCTGAGAAATACAGTTTAAGCAATAAAAAGACTCCTTATAATTTTTAGTTGGCAGTTCGCCATTTTTGTAGGCACTGTTTTTTTTATGATTAAAAATTATTGCGGATTTGGACTACATACTTTTTATCAAGCCACCGTTTTGAAATAATAATTATCAATCAGCAACTATTAATTTTTTTTTGGAACAGAGTGGTCTAACACAATGAAAGAACTGTAAAGGTAGTTTAAGGGGGATATTAGGTTATTGTCTTTGTTAATAATATTTATTGTTCAATTAGCACCCTTATTAGCAATAGTAATATTATGTTTAGCAATTACAAGACACTACAAGAGCAATTTTTGTTTGTTGGGATAGGCATTTTAAACTGAGCTACCAGTTAATTGTTGTAGTGTTCCGAATACTTCACTGACCCGGTGTCTATGAAACGCATCCAAGTTAATGTATGAGTTCTAGGAATGTTCTAGACGTTCCACCGGCCATGTCTTAGAATGCTGGAGTGCGAATATTGGGAATTGTATGGGGTCGACATGGACGCTCCATTTGCTATGTACTAAGCTCTACCTTAATGGTCCAGTATAAAGCAAGATATACGGGTGTAACTATGTTTGCATCACACTAATAATATTATAAAGGTGGATTTTTGTTACTCGACCTTCATGCTCAAACGGCTAAACGGATTTTAATGAAAATATGTACCAGGATAGCTTATAGATTATATACCCTAGATTAACACTTAGGCAACTGTCTTTGTTTTTATACTTAATCTAAGCATGGAATGGTTTGTGATAAGGAATAACAAACATGCAGATGGAATAATCTATCACTTAAAAACATATCAATTTTAATATCCTATTTGCAAATACCAATCACGAATCGTTTATACCTCTCGATTCTGATTTACTGTTCCCAGTTCCCTCATTACCATTACTCAATAACCATAATAGTTTCTGCAATTTAATTAACGTGAATACGAGGCTTGCTATTACCAGAGTTATAATTAAACATCGATAGTTCATTTTGCCGACAGACTTCATTAAGGCCTTTGAACTTTACTCGTTATTTGATAACAGTGAACCCGTCTCTACACCGAAAACGATACTTAGCAGTTAGTTTTATGTTGGTTAGTCTTACGAATTCAGTTACAACTAGTATAAGCTGATCTGCGATTATTAGCACGTTGTATAGTTTTCGGTCTCTAGAGTAAGGGTTTTCACTGTCTCTCTCAACTCTAATAAACTTGAGATCTTTAGACACTCAATGCCCTATTTAAATACATTTGACACAACAACAAACAACTTAGGGCTTATGTGTTTCCTAGCTGCGCCCCGTTGTTTAACCCGCGTAAGTCCCGTTCCCGCGGTAAAAGTAGCATATGTGTTAATCCAGGGCATCACCTATCTACACACCAAATTTCAATCAAATTGGTCCAGCCGATTTTGCGTGAAAGAATAACAAACATAGTACATACAATCTCACAAACTTTCACATTTATAATATTAGTAGGAAGTAGGAAGCAGGATATTAGTAGGATAGTAGGATAAGATAGTAGGATAGATACGACTAGCAGCGCGGTTTCACGCACTAATGCATGCACCATATACCTAATGCATGATAGTCATATAAACTCTAAAACCTTAAGCAAAAAAAAATTAGGCTTAAGAAGACAGTTTTAAAATTCGTTGAGTATTAAAGGTCTAACTAAGCGCACAGACTTTAGGAAGCGACTTTGTTGTACTTAGAGGTATTTTATAGTACCTACACTACCTACCCCTTTGTAATACCTCTATGTAATTTCTATTTTAAGATTATCAGAGCTAATTGCTTTATTTCGTAAATTAGAAAGTAAACTGAGCTTAAAAAGCTGTTGTAAGGATTCATTTATTTATAATTAAACTTTACCCAAAGTCAACTAAATGTCACTTAAAAATAGAACCAGAATGATAATAAAATAAATAATGATTTTTTTTATTTATTTGAGCTGAATAAACAAGTTGTGATAATATTATTTGCAATTGTTTAAATTTCTATCTAAGTAATAATAATATATTTAAACGCATACTCCATACATATTATTATTTTTACCATGGTGTTTTAAAACCTATTTTATGTCATAATAAATAGATTGCTGTATCAGAAAATATTCGAAGCAAATAATGAAAATTATTTACTCAACATAAATAAACATCACATATGACATACAAAGCCTTGGAATGTCAATTGACGTTGAAATGTGGAAAAATACACGCATTTATTTGTCGAAGGTCGGAAGACTTAAAGTTGGAAACGCGAAAAATGGAATAACACACGCTTCTGGAGAAAATAAGTGTCTTGTCAAACGTCAACCCAGACTTAACAAGCATTCACGTCATGCAATATTGTGAGTACTACTAGATCGTACCAGCGTATGATCCAGTGACTAACTGACGTAGTTTTAGGCAATTTCAAGGCCACTGTTATGAATTTTCGACATTTTAAAAGCCGAGAATTCAACTTGCTCTTTCAAAGCACGAAAGAGTTACTGTTAATGCCACGGTCACCCATCCTTTTCATTAGTACTCGCCATAACTTAATGTGTTAAAATGTGGTATGAACAATAGCACTTTTAAGGTTAAATATTGTATTATCGAGTTCCACAAAATTTTATTTTCACTTTACCTATTTTAAGGAAAGTAATCAACTACTTCAATATACCTGAGACTTGGACCATCAATATTATGTAAGAAAAAGTTGTAATTTTATTTTACCTATAGAAAGGCTCTTTCAAAATAATTAATAGCTTCTGAGAAATACAGTTTAAGCAATAAAAAGACTCCTTATAATTTTTAGTTGGCAGTTCGCCATTTTTGTAGGCACTGTTTTTTTTATGATTAAAAATTATTGCGGATTTGGACTACATACTTTTTATCAAGCCACCGTTTTGAAATAATAATTATCAATCAGCAACTATTAATTTTTTTTTGGAACAGAGTGGTCTAACACAATGAAAGAACTGTAAAGGTAGTTTAAGGGGGATATTAGGTTATTGTCTTTGTTAATAATATTTATTGTTCAATTAGCACCCTTATTAGCAATAGTAATATTATGTTTAGCAATTACAAGACACTACAAGAGCAATTTTTGTTTGTTGGGATAGGCATTTTAAACTGAGCTACCAGTTAATTGTTGTAGTGTTCCGAATACTTCACTGACCCGGTGTCTATGAAACGCATCCAAGTTAATGTATGAGTTCTAGGAATGTTCTAGACGTTCCACCGGCCATGTCTTAGAATGCTGGAGTGCGAATATTGGGAATTGTATGGGGTCGACATGGACGCTCCATTTGCTATGTACTAAGCTCTACCTTAATGGTCCAGTATAAAGCAAGATATACGGGTGTAACTATGTTTGCATCACACTAATAATATTATAAAGGTGGATTTTTGTTACTCGACCTTCATGCTCAAACGGCTAAACGGATTTTAATGAAAATATGTACCAGGATAGCTTATAGATTATATACCCTAGATTAACACTTAGGCAACTGTCTTTGTTTTTATACTTAATCTAAGCATGGAATGGTTTGTGATAAGGAATAACAAACATGCAGATGGAATAATCTATCACTTAAAAACATATCAATTTTAATATCCTATTTGCAAATACCAATCACGAATCGTTTATACCTCTCGATTCTGATTTACTGTTCCCAGTTCCCTCATTACCATTACTCAATAACCATAATAGTTTCTGCAATTTAATTAACGTGAATACGAGGCTTGCTATTACCAGAGTTATAATTAAACATCGATAGTTCATTTTGCCGACAGACTTCATTAAGGCCTTTGAACTTTACTCGTTATTTGATAACAGTGAACCCGTCTCTACACCGAAAACGATACTTAGCAGTTAGTTTTATGTTGGTTAGTCTTACGAATTCAGTTACAACTAGTATAAGCTGATCTGCGATTATTAGCACGTTGTATAGTTTTCGGTCTCTAGAGTAAGGGTTTTCACTGTCTCTCTCAACTCTAATAAACTTGAGATCTTTAGACACTCAATGCCCTATTTAAATACATTTGACACAACAACAAACAACTTAGGGCTTATGTGTTTCCTAGCTGCGCCCCGTTGTTTAACCCGCGTAAGTCCCGTTCCCGCGGTAAAAGTAGCATATGTGTTAATCCAGGGCATCACCTATCTACACACCAAATTTCAATCAAATTGGTCCAGCCGATTTTGCGTGAAAGAATAACAAACATAGTACATACAATCTCACAAACTTTCACATTTATAATATTAGTAGGAAGTAGGAAGCAGGATATTAGTAGGATAGTAGGATAAGATAGTAGGATAGATACGACTAGCAGCGCGGTTTCACGCACTAATGCATGCACCATATACCTAATGCATGATAGTCATATAAACTCTAAAACCTTAAGCAAAAAAAAATTAGGCTTAAGAAGACAGTTTTAAAATTCGTTGAGTATTAAAGGTCTAACTAAGCGCACAGACTTTAGGAAGCGACTTTGTTGTACTTAGAGGTATTTTATAGTACCTACACTACCTACCCCTTTGTAATACCTCTATGTAATTTCTATTTTAAGATTATCAGAGCTAATTGCTTTATTTCGTAAATTAGAAAGTAAACTGAGCTTAAAAAGCTGTTGTAAGGATTCATTTATTTATAATTAAACTTTACCCAAAGTCAACTAAATGTCACTTAAAAATAGAACCAGAATGATAATAAAATAAATAATGATTTTTTTTATTTATTTGAGCTGAATAAACAAGTTGTGATAATATTATTTGCAATTGTTTAAATTTCTATCTAAGTAATAATAATATATTTAAACGCATACTCCATACATATTATTATTTTTACCATGGTGTTTTAAAACCTATTTTATGTCATAATAAATAGATTGCTGTATCAGAAAATATTCGAAGCAAATAATGAAAATTATTTACTCAACATAAATAAACATCACATATGACATACAAAGCCTTGGAATGTCAATTGACGTTGAAATGTGGAAAAATACACGCATTTATTTGTCGAAGGTCGGAAGACTTAAAGTTGGAAACGCGAAAAATGGAATAACACACGCTTCTGGAGAAAATAAGTGTCTTGTCAAACGTCAACCCAGACTTAACAAGCATTCACGTCATGCAATATTGTGATACAGAAAATAAAAATGAAAATCTAAGGTAAAGATGGCACAAATCTTCCTGAAATTCAAATAATAAAATAAAATTTTACACCGGCGCTCAATTAAATTTAATAACGCACTGTAAAGCTGGAAGGGTTCTCGAATCGTACTCACCATAAAACGACTGTAAAACCCGTTTCAATTGTGGACTTATCCTTCAACGAATTAATTCACCATAGTTTCACTCAATTATTTCCACATACATTAAATCACCAAAGTTAGTTACCCACTTCACGCTACGAGATTCCGTAGAGGCAGTGCTACGGTGCTACGGCTACGTCACACGTGCGAGCCTCGTAGCGGCGTAGACCAACTGAAGTACAGTCGGCGCGAATGGTAATTCCGAAGTTTGCCGACCGTAGCCGAGCGCAACCGAGACTTGTAAGCTGTGATTGATATCAAATGAAATGTAAGGAATGAGTAGTTGGAAAGAGAGAGAGCTCTTTGTTTTAAGGATTACATTTTTTGCTGTCGACATCGTGACAATTTATCTGTAGAGGAAGTTATGCCGCAACTGCAGTCTTGATAAAAATCCTCATTTTTTCAGTAACATCTATCCCCAAAGCTATTGTTTAATGGCGCGAATAACTAACCGGCTTTTTCCTGATATCTTCGACCGAGTATTCGAAGTGTTTCGTTTTATTTCGTGAAGCGTTCAGATGGAAAAATGTTTCGGTCAGTGCTCTTTTCAAAACTAATTAATGTTCAGTTATTTAATCGTTGAGCATGATATTTTGAATTTTTAATCTTGTTGATAAACCCATAATTTATCATTACTTGGTTGTTATTCGCCATGTCCAAACAATACGTTACGTGGCCAAATACTACATAGGCGATTAACACAGGTAGGTATATTAATACTTAAAAGGGGCTTCGATCAGTGTAATATTTCTTGTACTTTAAGTAAAATAAATGAAGAATTTGTATATGAATTACAGACGCATAAAAAACAATAGGATAGCGCGGTGATGAGCCGCGTTTTGTCGCGTTACGTTTTGTTCGTTCATAGCGTTTAACCCTGATTTTATAAAATAAACGTTTAATTAAATGCAGCGTTGGTCGAGTATTATAAATAATACCTCTGACTTATTTAAAACGTTTTCGATTCGAATATTTATTTTTGTTCAGAATCCAAACAGACAAATATTCAAAAGTAAGAATTTTTTGTAATATTAGACAGAAGATCATCCTGTTTTAAAAAAATCACGTACATATTATAAAAATAGTCCTTTCCGTCCGATGGAACAGCATGGTGATCGTGGAATCTGTGGCTAAGATTTCCGAGGGATCTAAGATAGGTAACTGTAGTAAGTCAACGGTAGGTAAAAGCGGGCTGAAATGATGATAATGAGTATAATTTTTCCGAATCCTCTTAGCAACGAGGTAAATATTGACTCAGATCTTTCAAGTCATTGATTTACCATTAACTTGTATCGGGTCTCGGCGTCTCATTGACCTTTATATCCTCAGGAGCATAGTACGCCATCACGCTAAATTGTATTATCCTGAAGTCCATGATTTGCGGAAATTGAATTTATTATCATTACGGGCCGGTTCGAAAGGGTTAGGTGATTAAACCATCCCTAGATAATGCTTATCCACTTAGGCTTTGGTTTTCTGTAAAGCGGCCGCCGTAAGATTACTATTTACCGTCTCTTTGGACAAGCTGCCAGTGCATTTAATGAAAAAAAGTTATTTTTTTGCATTGTGGTGATAAGTTGTTATCATAAATATTAATATTACACGTATAACTGACTTTTTTTGGTTTAGACATGATTGTCATTGCAAAAAGGCTTGAATGTCTAAAGATCGGTATTATCGGGTATCCTAATTAATAATTTGATTTTCATTTATGGTTACACCTTGCTTATCTGAAATTGAAACATCATTAAACAATAATTGTCGTATTAAAAATCAATTTTTTTTAAATACGGACGTTTTATCATGTTGATCGGTTTTCGGAAACAGCGTTGTTGGATAATCCGTGACATTCCAAGGTTGTCGCCGGGAGACAATGTATTGAAAGTTTCTGAGATATCAATAGCGTATCGGATGACGATATTCGGCTAAATAATGGATACCGTATTTGCTACATAACCTACATCATCATCATCATCATCATATCCAGTTCATCTTAAGGTTTCACTTTCAAAATTAGTATCTTTATCTATAATTATACTTATAATTTTAACTGCACTAGTTGCAAAATCTGCTTTAATTACAGTAGAATTTGCTTGAAGAGTAAAATTATTATCGTTACGTATATGTCGCATTGATAAACAAATAAAAATAATTAACTTTTAGTAAAAAAACAGTTTTTGAATTAAAGGTGACATTCATAATTATTATTCAATTGAAATTCGACTAAAACCAGAATATATATGATATCGTCCGGGTCGTTGTTTGAATAATATTAAATAAAAAGGGGCGACTAAAAACGGCAATTAAGCTTTTCGATGTGATGTAAAATGATCGATTTCAACAAATATGGTATTTATTTTCATTGTCATTAACAATCATAAAACTTGATAGATTTCGAATTGATTGAACTTTTTCAAGGTTTTAAATCTGTTTTATCTTTTCTATAATAATAATTTAGCCTTACAGTAACTATCTTTGTTTACTTATGTATTTTTATATAGGTAAATACCCAAGCACATAGATAAAAACTCATTAAAGCCAATGTCTTTGTAGCTGAAAACAAAGCCAATGTCTCTGTAAGGAAAACTATAAATAAACATTTACAATTTCATGAACATGTTCGTAACTTGTATACAGAAATTTGAATCGAAAGTTCTTATTATATCGAGCCCTAATTTGGTTTTAGTCATCTTGTTATATTAGAAATAAACACCTGTCAAGCAACTTTCATTTTAATCACACTAAATTATCAGAAACTGTCTAAATCGCTACCGCCAAGTGTTACACGTAAGTTTATTTTGGTGATTAGGGTGAACTGAAGTTAACGCTCACAAAGTTACTTAATTATTAACGCTATAAATCTGCGATTTCGATTACTTTGGGAGTTTGTAACGCGTGTGAAATTGATTCATGAAATTTGAAACCATGCATAGCAAAGCTTGTTTGACTATATGTATACCTAATACAAAATATTTATTTACTAATATTATTAAGAGGTAATATTGGTTTACTTATTTGACGGAGGAAATCTCCGAAACTAGGTACTTAACCGATTTCAAAAATTATTTCACCTTTGTGTAGAATGAACTGTCGGAATGGTTAAAAGCTACATTTGATCCCGGTAGTTTCATTAGTACACCCGTGCAAAGCCGAGACGTGCTGCTAGTATAAAACAAAACATAAATGTGATCAGTCACGACTGTATTCCCAAGGTGCGGCACACAAATTCTTTCAGATCTTTTAGTTATTTTAGATCTTTTGAAGTACATGTTATGTCAAAGGGGTACTCAGAGGTAATTTTTCTAATTTAGCGTTAGCGTTCCTCCTCCTGGATTTTTTTCTTCTTTGACATCAGTTGTGCAAATCATTCTTTTTTAGAACATACCCACATTTTGCAGAAATTACTATTACATTCGTTGCAAGCCAATCGACGCTATTAGAAAGCTGGTTAAGGGTTTCCCACAATGTTTTCATTTGAAAAATCCATTGATGCACAGTATTCGTACAACCACTGGAGGTAATCCACTTAGAAATGCTTTTTAAATACAAAATGTATTGAAATCCATATAACCTTAAGTAATAGCACCATCAATACTATAAGAAATGTACCTACAGCCACTGAAATATAGAAAAATATTTCAGTGGCTGTAAAAATTCCGCAGAATCTCTAAACCTTCCTATCGACGGCGTGCAGCAAACAGGAAACCGCTGGTATTGAAAATCATAATTCCCAAAACAATTGCAGGTGCTTTGAACTATCCAGTAAAGCCTGAACTAGCCAATGTCATAGACTCAAAGTACAGAACACTCACATTATGTAAATATTAAATATATGATTCTCTACGTGCATTTGTGTTATGAGAGGTCTTTTTGATAAATTCTTAGTTTGGTGCTAAAATAGCGTAGTTCTATTGTCTTATAAAAACCTTTTATAATGAGTTTAATATTTAATATAAGGATTTATTTATTTGTTATAATACAAATTTTATTTTGTCAAGTAAAAGCACCTTATTAAATGGTTAATAGGCTTAACTTTTAAGTAGCATTTACGGATAATTTTTATTTATGCTATCTATAAAGGCACTGATTCTGATACGCGTGTCTGACATAAAGTAAATTTCTATGAAATAGTCATTTGTACCCTACGTAAATTACTGAAAGAAATATGAAACGGGATTATAACTAAGTTCAAAGGGTAAACATTTTCATAGATCTAAACATTATTATAATATGAAAAATGGTTAGTAAAATTGTTTTGAGATATTTTATTTATTTGATCATTTTCCTACCATTATTTTACACAACGTAGGGTCAGCTCAACATGGTGCTCTACTTTCAAGTCACTTAGTTGGTATAAAAACAAATTAGAAGCAGTTTTATCCACAATAATAAGAGATGGTGAATACTATCAAAACATTCTAACTAAAAAAAAAGAAGCTAGCCTTAAGGGCTAAAATATTGCCCCACCCTGTATACTCTTTGTCCGGGCAGTTAAACGTACAATAGCATTTTCAGGGACGTTCCGCCCGACCATAGCCGTTACCATTAGTGGACACTAACTAATGAACACAAACGATCCAAGTGCGAACCCTGAATTTAGGATTATAGGTACTTTTATGTCTTTTCATCTCATAAATATTAAGGCTTGGGTATAATAGTGTGGGGTTTCCTTTGATATACTCGACATTATAACATACTAATTCGTAGGTCAAAGTGATCGCCTAGTGTAGATTGTAAATTCGTTTATTGTAAATTAAATTACGGCTAAGGATTAGGTTTTTTATTCAACATTATTACAACTAAAGAAAAAAAGGAAAATGTGTTTATTTTTGTAGGACCTCGAGGATTACTTAAAAATGTAAGCTAGGTGATTCTATTCCCTGTTTCAACGCAAATTAATTTTCAGAGTAATGATAATATAATAATGATAATATATAAAGTAATAATGGTTCTTTGTGGTTTATTTACATAAAAACTAGTTTCTGAAAGAATTTGGCTAAAACTTCAAATATACATGGTTTAAAGACTTGAAAAATATATATGCGCTTTAACACGAGCTTAAAACAGTGAAGGAAAACATTGTGAGGAAACCAGTTAGCCTTCTAGCATCGTCGATGGGCTTGCAACCTGTCACGTATGGAATGTGAACTTCTGCAAAAAGTGGACATGACTCAAATATGTATTTGGACATACCTCTGACTACCCCATTAGACATCTTCAAAGGATCTGAAGAATTACACAGAGATCTGAAAGACAAATTTTAATGTAGGTTCAATTAGGTAGTAGCTAGCTTCAATTGAAGAAATAAATTAAAAAGTATACTTAAATAAATAAAAAAATTCTTTGCGAAGCCAGACTGCGGCAGTCAAACATATTTTAAAACAAAATAAAAATATCATCCGCTCAAATTCTTTGTAAAAACATGGGCAATGTTTTGATAAATCTGTATCTCAAATAAATCAACGCTGAAGAGTAAAACATGCGCGGTGATATTAAATGGCATGCAGTGTGAATAACAGCGCATTACCATTTTGTTGCGAGGAAACCACGGAAGCCCAATTGATATGCAAATTGATCCTGACCCTTGCGACAGGAAAAAGGTGCATACACGCTATATGGCACACCCGATCAGAAAGATTCAAAAGAATCTGGATTTTAACAAAAAATATCGAATTTAAAGACTGGCATTTTTGCCTGCAACCTGCATTTATTATTTTCACTGTTTTTGTTTATTTAATCCAATATTCGGTATTTGTTGATACGAAACAAATTGTTTGTTATTTTGACATCATAAAGTATTTTTTTTACAAAATAAAATAAAAATGCAATCAATTGTAACACTCCAACATTATCATCTTTCAACGTTTTAAATGTAATTTGCCCAGGCTTACATTTATGCAAGCCTGACCAAATTACGTTTTACGCTAAAAATATTACGTTTGAGACGTGGCTGCGTGATTTTGTGTAGCGTTTACCTGCTAGTTTGCAACGCGTTTCACAAGCGCTAAGACAGTGTGCACGGCATCGACAGCAGACACCTAATAAAGGGCGAACGCTTTCAGATATAACATTGGATAAAAACATCTTTTAAGAATCCACGCCCCCTTACTTTCGACCAATAGCTACCAGATTAGTAACCCGTGAACATTTTTGATTTGTTATGGGTTGCCCGTGACCTTGAACTGACCAATAAGCGCTCACTGTCCCTGCTCCCGCACACCTCAGTTGGTTGACAGACTTCTTTGTACTGCAAGTATGTAGGCATTAGAAGTCTACTGGCAAATAAGTCGATGGTTCCCGGTCACAGCTTGCTGCTACCTTTTGATAGCCATGCGTTTGTATCGATACAAACGGACAGTGACTTTGCGTTCAAAAACGTGGGTACTCAGACTTTTATACTCGTAACATCAATGAATAACGAGAGCCACTTTGATGTTTACAAAATATCTTCATTCATAGATCGATTTCAGCTTTACAAAGAATCTCTCAGTACAAGCATGTTCTTTGCCAGCCATTTCCAATTTCAGCACATAAATGTATGACATTGTATCACAATGAATCCTTATTTATGAGCAGTAATATTTGTTCCTTACTTGTGATTGAAACACTTTGTACACAAAATATACATTGATTTTCAGAAACGATATATGAATAAACTACTACAAATTAATAAAAGTATGTAGCGGATACAAAATATACGATATGCGTACCCAGGACACTTGATTTATTGAACAAAACTTAATTGACAACACTATGTTATTTACATCATTAGCAACAGAAACCTACAAATGTACAATAGAAGAGCACAAAACATAACAGTCCCACCTGAGCTCTGCCAATTGGGCGTAATGCTCAGTGCCTAACGATATTTAAACCTGAAGTGCGAACAGGTACAACTGCATGGCTGGTGTCGTTCCTACGCTAACAGTTAAATGGGGCTATAGTTAGTCCATAAGCGGGAGCGAGAGCGGACAGGTAAAAACAGTAGATTAGTAGAGATTATTTTCGTTCGTTCGTTCGTATGAGCAAGTGGCCAACTCTGGTGACGGAGTTTTTAGGCCGCCTAAAGGGATAGGAAGCTGGGGAAGTTATTTATTTAATCTTCATTTGGAAAATTAGAATTATTTAATTTAAGCGTTTTTATAAAGTTAAAGTAGGTATAATCATAATTTACAATCCTACTACCAACAACAACCATAGAGAAATGTGTTGAGTCCGCTGCGGACTCAATTACGTGAGTAATTTCCCGTTGTATTAATAAAAGTCAAGAAAGACAATTGTTCAAACACTCCTGTTTCATAGCCATACATCCTCAGCAGTAGGAATACGATATGCAGCGGCCACATCGCAGGTATTGCCGTTTTATTGCAACCAATTTTATTTTACGTCCACATTGATCGGTCCAATTGATCTCAAATGCATCAAACCTTTAGAAGACGTTTCTAAACTGTATCTATCTTGTCATATTGAGTTAGATTCTAAAGTTCCACGGAGTTATTTAAAATTAATAAGGGAGAATTGGCCATTTTTTGATATCCTAAATTTTATTTTATCGGTTTAACTTATGAATGTTTCGTCATCATCATCACATTTATATCACTCTACTGGCAATACTGGACATACTAGTCTAGTCAAGTCTTCGTTAAGTTTTACTTTTTAAAAATTCTTATGCTAGGGTACCTACACTTCAACTTTCTGATTATTGTAACTCTCCCAAACCAACAATTCATGTAGATTATCATAATTATTTAAAAATATTATATTAATATGTTCGTAACCATCTTTCAGTTCATACATTGTCACAACTCAATTCAGTAAATTCGCAATATAAGGGTATTTATATTGAAGCGTTGAACGTGACGTTATGATGAAATTTTTCATTATGAAGCTGTAATGGGCTTAGTAGCGCTGCTTGGTAGAAGTTTTTATATTTAAAAGATTTATTGTTCATTTCATTAAAATACTGTACAAGTAGTTTAGCAGAATAAACAATATAATAAGAAAGAGTATAGAGAAATGACCATTTTCAACATTAAAATTTGTAATCCTAAAAAACTTTGAGTAAGTACTATAGGTAAAAATGAAATAAAATAAAAGTAAAATTTAAAAAAGTAAAGAATTCCACCTTTGAAAATAATCTATGTTCAGCTTCGTTCCGTACTTATTATATTCACAATAATCTTGCTTATTTTACACGAGGTTGAGACATAAAAAAACTCCTTCGTTACTTATCTTCACTTCAATTGTTCAAACAAAAGCCTTCACAGTTCTTTCCGTAATTTGAAAGGGTCGCAATCTGCGTAAGAAAGAGGATTTCAAGGAACTCCTGCTTACTATCTGCCAAACAAATTGTAATAACAAGCACACCTTACCGCTATGGCTATAAATCTCTAGGTTTAGGTTCGAGTGACGAGCTTAGGTCAGAATAGAATATGCACACACACAAAAATTAAAAACACAAAACATTTGAAACTAAGTTATTAAAAATAAAGTTATATTATCAAATTATATTGCTATGTTGTCCCTAGATCAGTGCATAGGCGAAAAGTACGAACGCGAAAGTTGTTCGCTTTAAATATTTGTAAATCAATAGCTGGGGAGCGTGCGCCTATGCGGCGTCTGGTAGACACGTATAATACCACATTTGTGGATCTGGATATATTTTCATTATCATTATATAAATTTAAAAAATTGGCACTTGAAGTCTTCATTCCAGGGGCAGACCCCCTGGAATGAGGACTTTAGGAGCGGACTATTCCTGGCTGGCTACTGCATACTCAGTATCTCCTTCCGAATGATTTTGGATGCTATTTTGTGTGATTTTGACGTGTATTGATGGATAACTATCTAGACTATATAACCAATTAAATTAAGTTCTACATAATAATTAATCGCTAAGTAAATAACAGCTTTTGCTCGCATCACTATTTCTAGGTTATTTTGACGTGTATACCTTTTTAGTTAATCCGTGGATGATGTTGTGGGTCATACTTTTACATAAGCCTATATTTACTCAACACCTTATACCTAATATACAATGTATGACTGTTTATCTTCCCTAATAAATAAAATAAATAAAATATTAAGTATATTCAATTAGTGGCAAATTATCACATCGTTAAAGTTATGCATATCGTTAAAGTTAAGCACCGTTTTGAGCAGTCACAAGTTGGATGGGTGACTGCAAGTAGTATAACAACTCAGCGCTTCTGTGCTTTTGCTGGCACTGTAAATTGTAGGTCCTATGTTGACAACGGTGTCATTTCTTGTGTCACAGAACGAAATTAACTTCTTATTCCTATTTGCGTTCAAGTGCTCTCTAGATTTCAGATGCGTGAAACAAAGATTTTGTGGTTTAGAATGGTAGGTAGCTATCGTAGATTCTTCGGTTGTCGCAACATAAACAGGATGTATTTGCCAACTGCGACAAAACAGTGGTAAACACAACAAACCGCGAAAGCCTTAAATTTGAATGCCTTACAAATTATTGCGACTCCTTCGCAATAAAGAGCATTGAATAAAGGGTGAGCAGGTTTAAGATAAGATTTTATTCCAGAGGCTCAAAGCAACAGCCTTTCAACTCACTTGTAATATTAAAACGAATAGCGTTATTAAAATAAACAGTAACTTTATTCCGCGCCTTAAAAACTTTTTCATAAAAGTCTGCTTTGTTTTAATTCATGAGATAAAGTTGATGTCCTGAGATAAGGAATAAAATGTTGGTATCTGGAACTTTTCCTTAGAAAAGGTGAGGCAAAACATTAGCACCAATCGAAACCGCTTGGGGACTTCAAATTATACTTTTGTTTCCAATTGTTTCACTTTGATTCTTACTGTTTTGTATTCAAATTACAAAGCAATTTTTGTTTTTCTCATCTGTACAGGGTAAAGCGTATCTCTGCCTCTGTGTTCTTGAGATGAACTCGTTAAAAGGCAAACGCTGATGAACAAACGATATTACCCCTTAATTACATTTCTCATTAAAAAGAAAAAGAAAACATTAAAGTTACTTTACAGCAGTTCTCTTTATGCAAGCGGCGTGCAGGACCGTTTAGAATGCAAATAGAACCGACTCTGGAGCCAATTACTTGCAAATTCATGACATTGAAACCCGCAGAAATCATTTAAATGAATCTACACCTTGCATACGAATTGATAGTTTGAGGTGCTTTTAAACAGAGAGCTATACAGCAGGGAGCCCGCATTGAGATATTACCAGTGTATCTCAAGGGAGCCTTGTTAGCGGAGAGGGATATTACCTTGACTTTTGACTATCGTGATGTCAAGAGTTCTTATAAAAAAAATTCGTAAAACAAATTACTAACTCTAATTTAAAAATTAAACTCTACGAGGGAACCAGACAGCTTAAAAATATTATCTTTGTGTTGTTAGGTTTATTTATTTTTATTAATTTATTTATTAGAGTGTGTCCCGCAGTTTTTTTTCGTTTCGGTGATCCATCTTATTAAATCGGTAAGCCAAGATCTGTGAAGGTAATAGAATAAATTGAGAGCTCGTTAAAATAAAGTTTATATAGCTATTGTAAAATTTAACCAAACTTTCTAACTACAAAAGAAAAGATAAAGTTAACCTTAATGATCCCAAATTTTGCCGTCTTGTATACAAAATTACAAAGAGTTCAATGGTTATTCAAAACTATTTTTAAATATAAAAAATGTGATTGCTCTTAAAAAAAAGTAAAGTATTTCTAAAGCCGGCTGAAAAATAAAAAGCGCTTTTCCACTATGAAATTGAGGGTTAGAATGTTTCTACCTAAATATTATGCAGTTTGGTGCCGTTGTAAGCTATGCTAAAAACTTTTACCAGCTACCTAATATCAAACAAACTATTCGCCCGCATAATGTATTATACACCGGCAGACATAGGCATGTGGATACAAAATACTAAAATGAACAAGTAGGCTAGCACTGCTTATTGACAGGGTTATTTTCTTAAATACCTAGAATCTATGTCTGATTTGAATAATTTAGAACAAAGACATAATAAATAGTGGATGTCACTTCTAATAGTGGCTATAGGGCTGACTATAGGGCTGACTAATAATAATTATATTAACTTAACTACCTGCTACAAGACAAGTAAAATCACGTATGATCCACGTGGTCGTAAAATATGCTAATTTTCATTTGTTACGATCCTGAAATTCATCGTTAACTCACCTTCCTGTCATATTTTCGAGAATTCTAAATTGACGGACCATCAAACATCTAATGCTAGCATACCCAGAATTTAATAACACCCGAACTGAAATATTCCTGGATTCATAGCAAAACTAAAAAGAAAGTTGTACGGCAAAGTTTAACGTTGAATAAACCAATTATGCGTTCAAACTCAACATTTGAGATTCAAATAGATTGAACAAGGAGGGTCTAACACGAGATTATGCAAGTTTTGCATTATGCTCTGCCACGGCTTGTTTGTTACGAAGTTATAGATCTTCGCTTTTGCTTATTTATGATACAGAAAGTAAACTTTATGGTCTAGCGGATTTTAGTCTTGATAGAAATAGACAGACATAGACAACATTTTATTCACAATGCTGTTCAAAGAAACATTAATCATTGTTAAATCAAAAACAAAAACACTTTTGTAAACAGAATTAACAAATAAAAAAAATAAGTAGACACAATTAAAAACAACAGATACAACTACTATATAGGTAAAGAAATTTAGTGTAAACACATGCAAAATCTTGTTATACGAGCTCTGGGAACTTATGAGGAACGAAATCTATGAAACCCAGCTCTACTGGTGGCGTTATTAGATCGTATATATGGCTTAGAGACTTAAAAAGTCAGGACTTACAATTTTATTTAAGGTGCTTCAGAAGCATGAAAGCGCTTAGCTAGTTACTAGATCACTAATCAAAATTTTGAACATTCAGAACGACACCAAACTTCAACGTTCTGTAAGCCTAACCAAATCAAATGCAACACTGGTTTTATTTAACACTGTTTATTAGAATTTACACCATCACAAATTATGAACCACAATTATAAAATACACGTCCGACCCGTGTCACGGTCAATCATCAAAAGGCCCCCGGTCTTGGCGCCATCCGCTTTTAAAGCCAGGCCTCCTGGTAAACAACAAGATGGCGCCCGACCGGAAACCTCCCATCATTACTCGGACTTTTTAAACTAATTTTAACATTTTTACATTATATTACTCATTCTAGAAATCCTTAAAATAACGCTTAAGTATAATGACATTATTTATAATTCATTATGTTAAACATTGCATCAATTTACGTAGTTTTTATCCAATAAATGATTCGAACCTTACACTCGTCCATCCTGATATCGTGTATGCCCTCATACACGTCTCCGTTAGAAACCTTACACTCGGGCAACTTTACATGTATCAAGTGAACACCAACCTTACACTCGGTCTGAACATGTTATATGAAATTTATCCACCCATAGACTACCTTTCTTTCTCAAGTCCATTCATTCATTTGCAACCTAACCATCCAATCATTTTTATCCATAATGATCCGATAATCTTAATTTATAATAATCCAGCAGTCTGAACCTTTAATTTAATAATCCAGCATTAAATTAAATTAATAATCCAGCAGTCTTAACCTTCTTTCCAATGATATTAATCCATAATAATCCAATCGTCTTACTTTATATTAAACTAACCTGATGAATACTATCAACATCAAGAAAGGCACGAATTTAAACTATTAGGAATAATTCTCGATACCCACTTAAATAGGTAACAATAATCAGAGTCTCTTATTTTTTTTGGATCAAAACATTTTGAGCCCAGTCAGCCTACAACGTGACCTGGGAGTTCATATCTCAACTAATCTTAAATGGGAAAAGCACATTAGTTTAATAGTCAAGAGAGCAAATTCATTTTTGTATGTCATAAAAAGATCATTCCTAACAATGTCAGTAGGTAGATGTATTTCGCAAGATCTATAAAACCTATGTCAGACCATTGCTAGAGTACGGATTTCAAATCAATGGCATCCCTACTTCCAAAAAGACATTAACCTCCTTGAAAGTGTACAGAGAAGAGCTACAAAGATACCACAGGCTCTACGTCGAAAAACATATGAGGATAGATTACTCTCACTGCGCCTCACTACTCTTGAAGATAGACGTCTTCGTGGAGATCTCATCGAAACATTCAAGATTGTGACCTATCAGTATAACTTGCCAAACATTTAGAACATGTTGAGGAAAAAGACAACCAAAGACCTTCACGTGGACATCAACTCAAACTGATCCGTGACACCACCCACCAACTTGCTGCACATCATTTCTTCAGCAACAGGGTGGTCCTCAATTGGAATGCACTACCATACCAGACGACGTAGTGACAGCTCCTTCTACCAACGCGTTCAAAACAGGCTCGACAACTGGCTACGAAACAACAAATCAGTGTTCAAAAAGATGATACATAAACTAAAAAGACTATTCCAACACTGTGTGATATAGACATACCAGCAATAGCTGCTCGTCTATCATCGTTAAATAAATAAATTGGAAAAACTATAATTATAGACGGGTGATAGTGTAGATTTCAATGACCTATTTATAACACAGAAAAGACTAATCCGAACACTTGTAAATATAAAGCAAAGAATAAGTTGTAAACCATACTTCAAAGAAAATAAATTGTTAACATTGCCATGTATCTACATACTTCCAATGTCACTATTTGTAAGAAAAATATAGAACTTTATTCCTATCAAAACAAGAAATAAACACCACTTATAACAGACGCAACAAAGACAAGCTAGTTCAACCGCTTACAAAACTAAAATCGCTCCACAAAAGCCCCGAATCCAGACTAATTGAAATTTACAATAAAATCCCTTTTGACATAAAAAACGAACTAAGAGATACCATTTTCCATAATAAGCTAAAAACCCTTCTAATCAATAAATGTTATTATTCCGTTGAACAATTCCTAAATGACAAATTTACAGATTAAGTAGGTAGTTAAATTCTTAGTCCACCCTACGTATGACCACCAATAAACAATGACATACTTATTATTATTTTACGACATGCAATCTTTAATCATTTACTTTGACCTATCAGCTTGACATTTAATTTTATATAACTCATCGATATTTTAACCTGTGACAATCTTACCGAGCAATTATAATTATGATTATTTTATTATACATGTATAAAATCAAATTGCAGCGTCCAACAGGGTGTATGTACCCACTATACCTAGCTCACTTTAGACCTAAGCTACACAAAATGTACATACAAGCAATCAATAAATGAATATGAATATGAATATAATCTTACTCCATAAAGATCTTACTCCATAAAAATCTTACTTCATAAAAATCTTACTCCATAATGGTCTTATTCCATAAATCCATCAAAAAATCCATCCGTGAGGACAAGTGGCGAATCCATCCTTTCTCGCCCTTGTCCCTCACTAAACCAAACCAGCAAGCCCAATCGTGAATCCAATCTATTCTCGTTCTTGGGACTTAGTAAACCAACCAAAAATCCATCCAGTGAGGACAAGTGGCGAATCCATCCTTTCTCGCCCTTGTCCCTCACTAAACCAAACCAGTAAGCCCAATCGCGAATCCAATCTATTCTCGCTCTTGGGACTTAGTAAACCAACCAAAAATCCATCCAGTGAGGACAAGTTGCGAATCCATCCTTTCTCGCCCTTGTCCCTCACTCAACCAAACCAGTAAGCCCAATCGCGAATCCAATCTTTTCTCGCTCTTGGGACTTAGTAAACCATCCAAAACCGCAGGTCAAGTCGCGAATCCAATCATTTCTCGCTCCTTGACCTGAAACAACAAAGAAAACCACTCTTAAATAAACTATTCAGTATCGCTTTAATCAATCATGTCATCACCAAGCTATGTGCTATGTGTAGAGTCATTCCTTAGTACCTTAGTTATTCTAAATGGACCCTCGTACGATGGCATTACCTACTTGTGTCATCTTGTTGAGAGATTATTCTTCAAGATTGTGTTACCAGGACTCGTCCCCACCTTAGACGCTGGCGGAAACAGGTCAATCAACCGATCATAAAGATCTATCTATCTATTTACCTATCTATTATCACTATCGGTCCTGGAATTCGTCCATATTCATCTCTAGCATCTTGGAGGGTCAGTCCGTGGTAATCAATATAATATTATAGATAGAAAACACCCAGACACGGACCAATTATCTGCAGAACGTACAAACATTGTCCCGTAACGGGAATCGAACCCGCACCTTCCGCGTCTCAGCGGTCGTCGAAAATAAAGGACTACATGACCTTGTTTGACGTGAGTGCTGCGCCACGCTGCTCCCTCGTTGTCTCGGCTCCTGGCTCGACTGCGCCTACGACTGCGCCGCGCCGTCGACTGTCTCAGCTCCTGGCTCGACTCTCGAACGTTGCGACGACTTGCGGTGGCGAGCGTGTTGACTTCGGCTTCGACTTCTACCATCAGGCGTCCTTAGTCGATGTGCACGTGACGATCATTCACGATTAAGGGGCATCTCGAAACCATGAAAAAAGAAACAAAGAGTTAAAACGGTGCATACCGATTATCTCGAAAACGGTGCGTCGTAGCTCAGAAATAATGATATTTCAATTCCCCGTAGACCCCACACCAGCATCCCTTCTCACGAATCGACATTCAAATCTTAAGGAAACAGATTTTAGTACTTAAAAGAAAACAAATATTCGATGAGGGTACCCTGATTTCAATTAAAAATAGAACCATTGTACTTAATCAACAACTTAGGTCTACACGGAACGCGGGCTACGACTTTACTGGGCGGTGATCGAACGAAGACCCTCTCCTCGCTCCCTTGCCACTCTGAAGAAGACTCCGCCTAGCGCCGAAAGATGGCGCTGGCGATCCGGGTATTCCCGAATAGTTGAGGGCGCCACTTGTAGGTCAATTGACTGCCTTTCAACTAGTCAAATCAACCATACTCCGACGCGGCTATCCTGCCAACACACGTCCTCGTGTGTTTATCCTGCAACAAAACATTTCAAGGCCAATATCTCTTTCTTACTCGGCCCTTCCTGACTAGGTAGGCACTTAGGGACTCTTGTGTCGAACACAACTCTCTCAAAAAAACTTTAAACCTCAACAAAGCAACTTTAAGTTAACCAACAGAGCCATTAGTCGTGTACCATCATTATCGCGTTACATTAACAAAGACTATCGAGTAAATTCACTATCACCACACCACGGCATATCCTAGCCGACCAGCAATCATCTTTTATTTATTTATACTTTGCACATAAGATAATAGAAATTTAACAAAATTGACATTTAAAAGTAATCGCACAGCAACCCTAAAAAGGTTCTCTTCCAGTTAACCGGTAATTGGGAGAGAGAGATGGAGTTTTACAAGTGGGTGTACGCGCAAACATAAGAAAATAGAATAAAAAACAGAAATATTCCCTATCCTACATAACACCAATACAACTTAATACATTCCTTATACCTACAAAATAAATACACTACAGTTAAATATACCTACATAAACAAATAATAATTGCATACATAAACTAAATAAAAATAAGTATTGTACCTTAATAAATAATATACCTACCTACAATTTTATCATAAAGAGAGGTAATGCTCTTTAACTTCACGTTTGAAGATAGAGATGGAGGGGCTAGCATGAATATCATGAGGGAGAGAATTCCAAAGAGTCCAAAGAGTTTCCAACTCATCATTTACTTCTACATCGACAGGTACATGACTTTCCGGCATACTATAACTTAACTTCTTATTTTTAAAAATAAATAATTTTTAAACTCAAAACTCTCATCATTCCACCGTGTAACCAAGTGTACTAATCTCACCTCGTAAGTAAGATTTAAAACAAACTTCACATTAACTACAAAAACAATAACCAGCTAGAGCCAATGTACCAACCAACGTTCTAAAACTTCTAAATCCAGATAATACAATACTAATCGCGTATCCACTCCAATCATCACCGCCTCGTATAATTACCCAACGGTCGACTCATACCCCGGCTGATGAAGTCGTTACACTACGCTCTCACTAAGCTACCAAAACTTCATGATTATCACTACTCAAAACTTCTACGACTGGTACATGACCTACTAGCATAGTTTTGCTCTAAATTTGTCAGTAAGTACGTCTGAATTTAAAACTCGCAACGTGTAACGTTAAAACGATTACTAATCAAGGGTCGTTACCCAACATGTGACTTGTTCAGTGCTGAATACTCATGTGAACCAATCATTGAAACAATAATGTTAAATAGCTTAACACTCAGTTTAGCTCTTAAATTTTCTTTAACTAGCGACTACTTAGCATCGAACTCATAAGAAAAACTATACGGCTGACCTTAAAAAAAACATTGTCTCCGATGGCGTTACATAAAGCAGACGTCCACGCATCGCTCAGCATGTGCCGCACCCGGGCCACCCTTGCTGACCGCTGTCCGCTGTCCGCCGTCCGCCAAGCAGGCGCTGCCGCTCTGCACCAACCGCTGTTCTGCCATCCGATTACAGTAGCATAGACAAGAGTATCACATCTGAAACAACATCAGGCACGTTTGGTTGTTGCTTTCAAACGAAATAAGACAAGAAAAACAAAACGATTACATGACCTTTTCAAATCTTGTAAGAAGTCGGTAGGTACTGTGATGTTCTCATCTTCCACAACCGATCATTGATGTAGTTTACAGCATGCTCTTCCAACATCGTAGCACTAGAACAATGTAAGCACACTGGATGTGGTTTTATTCGGTTCGCTCTTCTTACTGCGAAAATCCACTTGCGTGTCTCCGATTGTCATCACAGGCATGACACGTCACTTTATCTCTGATAACGACGAAAACTTCTGACGTCTCACGATTACAGCATCATTTTCAGAAGTCTGGGTCTTTTTTTCGTCAATACAAAGATTTGTTCGGCAGTAAACTCTTTTCCACTCAACCATCAACTAGATACGTGATAAGGCAGCAACGTATGACCTCATTTTAAACAGTCGCTCACTTTTCCTTCGGTTTGCCATTTTTCTCAAATTAATGAGGGTAGATGCAAAAGTCACGACTCGACGCTGATAAACCGCGCTTGTTTACTTTGTTTATTGAGATAACGTCATACCGCCACTGTGAGTCATTATAACAGCCTCGTGAATTATCATTTTCACTTTTAGTTTCACTGTCCAATTGAACCGACACTGATCGCACTAGGTACTTAATCAACTTAAATCACTGTGATCACTTATTATTTTGTAAATTAGACTATTGGATTAGTTACACTTTATACTTATCTGGATTAATTTTGCAATATTTGTACTTTTTGAACCAAAAAAATAATAATAACAAAGATGGCTCTGCGTGAATTCATAGCACTTCTGAAGTGTAAGCCTAACCAAATCAAATGCAACACTGGTTTTATTTAACACTGTTTATTAGAATTTACACCATCACAAATTATGAACCACAATTATAAAATACACGTCCGACCCGTGTCACGGTCAATCATCAAAAGGCCCCCGGTCTTGGCGCCATCCGCTTTTAAAGCCAGGCCTCCTGGTAAACAACAAGATGGCGCCCGACCGGAAACCTCCCATCATTACTCGGACTTTTTAAACTAATTTTAACATTTTTACATTATATTACTCATTCTAGAAATCCTTAAAATAACGCTTAAGTATAATGACATTATTTATAATTCATTATGTTAAACATTGCATCAATTTACGTAGTTTTTATCCAATAAATGATTCGAACCTTACAGTTCTAAAAAATGTCTAACCAAAAACTAATCAACAAAACAATAAGCTGGTGTTCATTTACAAAACATACAAAACGTTAGATTCAAAAACTTACTTTAAGTCTCGTATTGGAAGCAAACTTTTCGATTCCGATGAGTTTTAGATGCGTTTTTATGGTTATTACACCGATCCCAATCTTCCTAACAACTTTACTGATTTATTTTACGGTGTATCTGTAATGTTGGTGTATCGATAAAATACGAGGTTATGACTTGTGGTGAGAGTCTATCTAAAGCATTGCAATTCACAACCCTTAGTTTGTATCTTACAATAGTTTATCAACATACAAACTTACTCGCCCGCGGTTTCTCTCGAGGTTCTTAACTGGATAAAAAGTATTCACGTTTTAGGAAAATAGTTTTTGTATAAAAGAGTAACAAACATTTATCTATCTACACATCCATAGTCACAAACTTTTGCATTTATAATATTAGTAGGATCCTGACCGCAAATGTTTTTCTAAATGAGACTCAAATAATAAACCCAGTACTTAGCACAGGGCTTAAACTTTGGTAGAGTATAATTATCAGGGGGAAGTCTGAAAGTGGCACCAGTTACGGATTTAATAGGAATAATACTTATGTAATTATAGAGAAGGATAGTGCCTCAACTTTCGATCTGAAATTAATGGCATTGAACTCCGACCCTGCAACAATTAATTTTTCGTTGCCAATAACATAATCTACATAAGTAAAAACGATTAACACGTTCCCTGCCTACTGCGAGCTGTCGGCTACGGTAGCTTCGGAGACCGTTATAACTAATCAATAGCTCTTATTAGTGAAGAAAAGACACTGTGAGAAAATAAGTTAGCTTTGTAATAGCTTGGGGATACACTCATGATTATAGTTTTTTTTATTAATGGTGCGGCGTTAGAATTTAATCTGTGAATGTTAATTTGTAAATATAATAACTTACGACACATTAAAGCATGAAAGTACTTAGTTTGTTAAAATCAGTCGAAGGACCTATATTTGTAACTGCGTAGAAGGACATCAAACTTAAGAAAAACCATTTTCATAAATCAATAGATCTGTTTATTTACACAATTATCTTCGATTAAATTCGAAGATTGATGTGTTGTACAGCTGTTTCGTTGCGTATCCGATCGGCTATTTTAAGTGCGTTAAAATTCAGGACAACCCACACGCAAATCCAACGTGGTGCACTCTCAAATATTTAGAATCATAAGACAAAGGAATGAGAGAAAAGAAAATATAATTATGTCATGTTTTGTATTATATTATGGCAATATTTAGTACCTACCTACAGACCGTTTGTATCGGTCCTTAGGTGGCTCAACTAGTTCTAAATTGCATTTTGCACAGTTATGTAAATATGTATTAGTTTAGTTTTTGTAAACATTTAACAAAATAAGTACTAAGTGATTCATTTGAAATAATAATCCATAGTTCTAGAATCACAGGAAAACGCCTTCACAAGCTTGTTGCTATTAAATTAAAATATTCAATCAAAAGTACGATGGTGTGTGCCTAGCCTTTTTTGTGAACGGCCACGTAATTCACAACCAAAATATTCAAGCTAGTCTCACAAAGTAAATGAGAATACCTTTACTTTATTCTGCGCAATGATATCTGTATCTTGCTGTATAGCATCTGCTTAATACACTGCAGACTAAACTTCGGCTAGATTTTCTTCATGGGTGCCGCCGCCAGAAAATTATCAGCCAAGCGAGAAATTAAAGTAGCCGTGAACGGCATAAAATTAACTAAGTCTCCGAACACAGAGAAGTACTAAGAACAGTGCATTTATGAGAAGTCGGTTGTTTAAATAATCATATTGGAATATAAACAAAGAACACGTTTAAATGGATTCAAAAATCGTTTCATCCAGAGAGGAATAATATTTTGTCAATTTTTTTTGTTGATGAAATGTAAGTAGTTATTTATAAGACTTACTTTTCCTGATGGATTGGGAGCCGGTTTGAAACAGGCTATATATTTAAATCACCTATCATGTAAGACGTTTCGAAATGACTCATGAAATACAAAAATAATCCGAATTTCTAAGTAGCATTTTGTACGACCCTTGAGAAACATAAAAAGTTTAAGCGACTGGCCCCTTCAAAAGTCCTTAATCCACCCTAAATGTAGCCGGTACAGGTCTTAAGGTGCCGACGGATTTCCTCGCCTTCCGCCTCTTCCGTTCCATGCATTTGGATTTGCACGCCTAATTAAATGAAACTTTATTAATTTAACACCTATAATTTATGGAGCTCGGACCAGGGCGGTGGTTCGGAAGACTGCTTAGCGAGTGTTGTTGACTTTATTAAGGGGTAAAAGATACTTTAGCGGCCAGTCTCAATAACCTATCTTTGGCTTTGGTTACTGCTGGTTTAACATAATTTCTAAATAAAAATCTAATATTGTGTTACAGTGTTAGAGATCAAACTCCTCAGAACAGGCAATAGAGTCACATATATTATAAGACTGTACATTATTAAGTGATCCTTGAGGTCCTACAGAAATAAACACCATTTTTTGTTCTTTCTTTCCTCAGTAACGGCATGTTTTTTTTTCTATATTAAATGGGTATGAGAGTGGTAAGAATATGGTATAGTCATTATTAAATATTTAATACCCTCAGGCTCAGGGTAAAACATTTTGTTACTAGCCTAAATATAACTATTAAAATTCAGAAAAGTCAAGCAACGAGCAAAACCGCATTTCCATATCCAATCAATAGTTTTGAAAGAGAATAGAGACTTTCTTGATTACATTAATATTGATTGCGACATTGATACGACATCACTTGACTGGTCAATTAAATCAAAGCAAAGACCAAAACCGTACTTTTAAAAGCGCTTCGCTCCGGACGAAATGAATCCGACTCCCCTGTTCCGGACTAGTGAACGCAGTTCAATCCACATCCGATCTTCTACCGTCACTGGTAGCTACCGTTTTTAACCGCATTGCTCACTTATCCGAAAAGCTACAGGGTTATTCGGTTTTCGGTTTACACTGTTACATTTTTTGTGGTTTTGTGGTTTGGAGACTAAAGTATCCACTATTAACATGATGCTGTTTTGCGGTCATCACTATTCTTTTTAACATCTTTAGCATGCTAAGGGATTTTGTTATAGACCGTAACAATTATACAAAAGCAATTCATTGTGTTCATTGCAATTCAATCAATTACTCAATTATACCTTAATTATATTTAAATACGGTCACAAATGTATCTTCCTAAACTGAATAAGCCTGAAAGCTAAGTACAAACACAAATGTGTTCACGAGTGTTCAGTTTTTAGTGAGCAGAAACATTAAATAAGGATACTTTAATTATTATCAGTTACTGCTTGTTACAACTCAAGCAAAGTATAGGTGAACGTTATCTTATAGGTATAGCTGTATTTATGTTAAATAAGACATTGTAGATAATCTTATTTGAAATTCTTCATTTTCTTTCAATGATTCAATTCAATGGTCAATGAGGACAAAATTAATAATATTCATTCACAAGAAAAGATTCACCAATTTAAATTAAGCTCAATGAATGCCTCGCGAAATATTTGCCAACTACGCTGAACTAGAAAAGCTTCTCATAATTAATTTAACTAGGTAAGTACTTACCTATCGACTGGTATTGGATTGAACGCTTCGTCTTTATCCATTTAAACCTGATTCTTAAAAAGCGGCGACCGTTTTCAAATTATTTTTATTTCCTTGTATTAATAACGCAATCGCGAGGAGTACCTTTCCTATACCTACCCAGATAAAGATTCTCTACATGAATCGAAATATTTTCGGTATCTAAATTAACCAAATTTTTTATGTGAGTGTCACGTGTATTTTATAATACTAAAAAAAATACTAAATAATTAACAATGAATTTACTCAAGGTGGTCGTTTTCTAAAGATCCGTAAGTAAGGTATTGGAAAGGTAAATATAATATGCAGATATCTGAACAAGGAACTCAATTATGAAATACCGATCCAAAGGCGTGGAGCAATTTGTTTGAGAAATATGATCTTAATATGAGTCTATATTTTCGATACGTGGTAGGTCACGGTCAAAGATGTTAAAAGCGATCAAGTGACAAATTAACATGGTCTTGAAACGAGCGTTGTTCTAAACCTAGTGTAGGATAACAAGTAGGTCAAAGTTTTAATTCCAGACACATTAAGAGTAGACCTGATATATTCAGTTCAGTGCCGTTGCCATAGCAACTTTATCCAACTGAAAATACCGCTTCAATCTGTGAAAGCAATTACATTCCATAAAAATGTTCGCTGTCTAGTCGTAAAGTTTTTTTTCCTTGATTGTGCTTGCTGCCCCGAATGTGCTGTGCAAGCGTTTATTACCCACACCGTTGCCGCAAATGTTCTCGATAGCGTAATCCGATTTTAATTGAACTCGCCTTGTTTAGATGAGTTCGAGTGGCTGCCTTAATGGAAGTCAGTTATTATCAAACCGATGTTTTTTAAAAAAATGTATCTGTATCAAGATGTGTGTTTATGTGTTGTGTCACATATTTACAAATAAATAAGTAACCTTGTAAATTTATGATTCCATAGTTTCTGCCAACGTCTTTGTTTCTGTAGTAAAAATATTCTTTAGACTTTTTTATAATTTATAATTGCGTGGTGGTCTTAAGACGGCTTGTATTCGAAGGGGGCATGAGATAGGTAAAGCAAAGATCGTAGACCTTAACAACTACGAGTAAGTAATTTATAACAAGCGGAGCAAAGATAATGTACAGAAAATCAAAATACCGCGCGATGGCATCGCTTGAAAGTTCAAATTCATTTTAGGAACATTTTTCGTTTCCATAAAGCTTTTAACCAAAAAGCCAATAATCATTCACGCTTATATGTTTCACAAAACCAAACCAATTCAATCGTAAAAGTACCTAGTCAATTGAATTGCGGTCTCGGCGGATACAATCATTGATTCGTGTAATTTTACTCCAAAAGAACAAACGAGTTTACATGAAATTTCGTGTATTAAAACTTAATGAGTAATACATACTGTTTACCACTGAGGTAATTTGGAAATTGGGTAGGTAATTGCACGGATTTATAGGTAAACCACAGATAAAGTTATAGTGGGAAATTGTAAATGAAAAAATGAAATGAAAATGTATCAAAGTAATAAAATATCCCTATTCTAGTTCCTTCCCTTTGCAATATTATAAATGCGAAAGTACCTAACTCTGTTACCAACGTATTCTTCTGATAGTATGGACATGTTGTCGTCGGTAATTTAAATACTAACGCCCGAATACTGAAACGCTAATTGAAGTAAGTGGTGCATTACTATGACATAATTTGACATTTGTCCATACAAATCTGCCGCCTTATTCTCCAAATAACCATGTCTTGACGTGGCACGACACGGCGCGTGGTTATTATGAATAATACGATGAATTTTTAAAAACAAAACCTAGATAACGTGCAATCTTACCGCGTCATGTATAAAAAGCTGTCAAGAATCGACCGCCAGACAAAAAAAAACTTTCTTAACGGTTAATCAAGCGTAATCATGCTAAACTTCAGTGACGTATCTCCGGCATAGTATGCTTAGAATCTTAAGCTTACCTTTAACTTAACCTGCTCGTAACCTTCTTCATAGGTTGAAAGTGAACAAGTCTCCTCATTAGTTAGTTTACCACGTCAAACTTCAGACAGTTATTACAATTAGGCGGTTCATTTTCGCATTATATGAAGCATCTTGACTTGCAGACTAAAACCATTTTACTAAGAGCTTTTAGATGAAGACTGAAGCTCGAACAAATTCTTACTTCGTGCGTTTTTATGAAACGATGGATCGATTTTGAGATATTCTGATGAATCATTAGTTTTTCCTGCTTTGCATTTTTAACGTTCGGTTTATTTTGGTAGATATTTTTAGGGTTCGTTTGTACGACATTTTAAATTGACTCTTATTTGGAAAAAGTGGGCATGGTTAAAAAAAGTTAAGTTAACGTTAACAAATTTTCTAGATTTTAAGTTTGGACTTCTGTATATTCGTTTCTGACTTTCTGTAAATGATTTCAACACTTTGATGAACTAAAAATATTATTTTTAGTAAAAAACATCACTGATAAATATTTTTATTTATTATTTTGTAGGACTTTTCAACTATGTTTGCTACCAAAAACATACAATGACAAAATAAAAATAACTTTACTTACATTTTGGATAATTTGTTTCTCGCCTGTCTCTGTATGATGTTCTGCATGGTGATTTATAAGAACTACTCGTGTGATTAAACATTTATTTAAATCGCTAATTTGAAATACCACAAACACAAGATTATACGAAGACACTCATCATCATCATCATCCACAGCCCATAGGCACCCACTGCTGGGTATAGGCCTCCCTTCGCAAACGCCACAATACTCGGTCCCGTGCCATGCCAAGCCAGGAATTGCCCGCAACTTGTCTCAAGTCGTCAACCCAACTCGCCAACGGACGACCACGATTTCTATAGCCGGTCCTCGGCCACCATTCGGTCAAGGCCCTGCTCCACCTGCCATCACCTCGTCTAGCCAAGTGTCCCGCCCAATTCCATTTTAGATTCGCAACCCTAACTCCGACGTCTTGGACTTTAGTCCGGCGTCGGATCTCGGTGTTGCGAATTCGATCTTGTAGTTTGATGCCGAGCATGGCGCGCTCCATGGCTCTCTGTGCTACTTGAACCCTGTGCACAGTCTCCTTAGTCAGCGTCCATGTTTCGGCACCGTAAGTCAAAGTTGGGAGGACACATTGGTTAAAGAGACGGGTTTTCAGGCACTGTGGAACTTTCCCCGACCGAAGCACATCCTCCAGTTTCCCAAACGCAGCCCAACCGAGTTGTATCCTTCTGGAGATCTCCTTACTCTGATGCTCTCTCCCAAAAGATAGAATATGCCCAAGATAAAGATACTTGTCGACTACCTCTAGTCTCTCATTTCCCACCGTTATAGTAGAATTTGAGGTCCCAGAAACATTCGTCATAATCTTCGTCTTGGACATATTCATCTTAAGGCCAACGGCTAAGGAGGCATCGCAAAGCTGCCGGATCATGAGTTGGAGATCATCCAAGTTATATGCGAACAACACGAGGTCATCGGCAAACCTGAGATGTGACAGGAAGGCACCGTTGATGTTAATTCCGAAAGAGTCCCATGCAAGCATCTTCATAACGTCTTCAAGAGCCGCCGTGAAGACCTTGGGTGATATTGTGTCTCCCTGCCGCACTCCCCTCTTGATGTAAATAGGGTTGGTTGTGTCATGAAGGCGGACCTGCATTGTTGCTGAGCCATATAGCTCCCGCAGCACATCCACATACCGTGCGTCGATCTGAGAGCGATGGAGAGAGTTAAACACAGCCCAGTGCTCGACGCTGTCGAATGCTTTCTCGTAATCGACGAAAGCTAAGCACAAGGGCTGGTTGTATTCGGAACTCTTCTCCATCAACTGCTTTACGGTGTGAATGTGGTCAATCGTGGAAAAACCACTACGGAAGCCGGCTTGCTCGATGGGCTGGTACTCGTCTAGCTGGCGGGTGAGCCGATTCGAAGACACTATGACACAAATTTTAAATTTTCACAATCTTCTCTTATATTGCGTTTGCCCTGCAGTGGGATTATACAGGCTAGAAATAAAATAAAATTAATTCTAAAATATTTGCACATTTGAATTAAAACCTCTAATTCACTCTTGTTATCTATGTATCGTATTTTACATAACGTCACTTCTGAATCGTAACATTCGTTACTATTATTCGTTCAGAAAAACGCAAATAAACACAGATAATGATTCGTATGTTTGTTACAGGAGAACACTACATTTGTTTTTGTTTGAATACATAGAAACGATCCAGAATGTTGTACAACAATCACTTGCACTTCTTTCAATTCATTCGCGCATCGTATGCGTCGATCGACTGAAGACAGAACCGGAAACTTGTGTTATTTTTAATACATCTCACGCTGAGTTGATTCAAAATTATATTAGTAGCTGTTGATATTGCATTAACTGCTTGTTTGTAACATTTTGTAGTTCCAACTTACACTTTTATATTCTTTGAATCTATAATCGTTATTATTTGATACTTTTTCCTACATTTAGTACTTAAGAAACCCGTTATGTAAATGCAAGTAAATGAGACAGCGATGGCATGCAATCCGGCTACCACCCGGCGCCATGCTGATTCCAGGTCACATGGTGTAAAGTGTGCTACTGGTTCCACTGTAGCGACTCATCAGGCTCAGTGCGTACAGCATGCTACTGGTGAAAACACAACCGACCAAAGTAATCGCCCTCAGCTACGGAAGACAATTAGACTTGGAACCTGGAATGTCCGGGGCATCATTCAGCCAGGAAAGGTGGAGATCATTGGCAGAGAACAAAGCTGCTACCGACTAGAGATTCTAGGAATGACTGAAACACACAAGAGAGGGTCGGGTTTCTATACTCTTCCCACGGGCCATACTCTTTATTTTTCAGGACCAGAAAATGAAAGCAGAAATGGGGTAGCTTTATCTGTATCTCCACGGATTAAAAAGTCAGTTCTTGGATATAACCCAGTAAGTGACCGAATAATGACCATGCGATTTGACACAAAACCTTGTCGTCTGAATATTGTGCTTGTATACGCTCCCACATCTCAGTCCTCAGAAACAGAGATTGAGGACTTTTACAAGTTGCTAGAGGATACTCTTAAAGGCATGCCAAGAAGAGACATAATTGTTGTGATGGGAGATCTTAACGCCAAAGTCGGGTCAACTGTTCGAGATGATCACCTAAGAGATGTAGTTGGGAGGTTTGGTCTTGGAGATAGAAACGACAGAGGTGAGATGTGGTTACAGTTCTGCGCGGAAAACTCTCTGACTATTATGAATACCTGTTTTCAGAACCATCCACGACGTCTGTACACTTGGGTAATGCCAGGTGATCGTTTTAGGAACCAAATAGACTACATCACTATCTCAAAACGTTGGAGATCATGCATTGGTAACACTAAGACATACCCTGGAGCTGACTGTGGAAGTGACCACAAACTCTTGGTATCAGAAATGAGTCTGAAGCTTAAAAGATGTGTCCGTAATACAGTCGCCCCTCAAAATCGACCTTCCATACAAACACTCGCAGCTTTCAAAGAAAGTTTCACGAACAAATCCGCACTTCTTGAGCTAGATAGCACAGCTGATATAGACACAAATTGGATACGAGTGAAAAACACCATACTTGAGACGCGAGAGGAAGTCAAAAGTCTGCAGAGGGACAGACCAAAAAAGGTATGGATTTTAGAGGAAACGTGGAAGACGATACAAGAAAGAAAGAGTCTTCTGGCTGGAGGTGACTTAGACCAAATTAAATATCAAACCATCTCTGCAAAAGTTCAGCGTCTTTGCCGTAGAGACTATAATGAATACTTGAACTCAATATGTCAGGATATTGAAAATCATGCTCAGACCTTCCACACAAAGGACCTGTTTCAAAAGGTGAAGTGTATAACGCGGGAGTTCAAGTCTAAGACATGGGCTATTCAGGATGATCAGGGGTTGTTACTTACTGAGATAGACCAAATTACGGAGAGATGGCGGTCTTACTGTGAAAATCTTTACAAAGATGGGCCAACAACAGCTATGCCATCTATCCAGAATCCACACATAGACTTGGAGCTGGAACCTGAAATTCTGGAATCCGAAATTGCGAATGCTCTAAGAAAGATAAAAACAAATAAATCACCCGGAAGAGACAATATATTTGGTGAAGAGCTAAAAAATTTAGGAGACTCAGGAGTAAAGATTTTAAAAGACCTGTGTAACCAAATCTGGACATCTGGAAAATGGCCTAAGGACTGGCAAGAATCACTTTTAATACCCTTGCACAAAAAAGGTTCAACGAAAATATGCGGGAACTATCGTACAGTGGCACTTATATCTCATGCTAGTAAAGTTATGCTCTATGTAATCAGTGGACGCTTACAGTCTTACTTGCAACGACAGATACCAAGTGAACAAGCTGGTTTCGTTAAGGGAAGAGGCACCAGGGAGCAAACTGCAAACGTCAGACAACTGATAGAGAAGAGCAGAGAGTTTAATGTCCCTATGCTCCTTTGTTTTATTGACTACTCCAAGGCATTCGATTGTGTAAGATGGGATTGCCTGTGGAAAATCCTACAGGAAATGGGCGTTCCAATACACTTAATTACCTTAATCGAAAATCTATACAAAGACGGAGAGTCAATGGTCAGGGTAAATGACGTAGTGTCCGGACCTTTCAAACCTCAAAAAGGAGTTCGACAGGGATGCATCCTTTCCCCTCTTCTTTTTAACATCTATGGCGAATATATCATGAGGACAGCCTTAGAGGAGTGGGAGGGAGGAGTCTCGGTTGGAGGTAATAAGATAAGTAACCTTCGATACGCGGACGACACTACTTTGTTTGCTGCATCCGAACGGGAACTGGCAGATTTATTTGCAAGAGTGCAACACGCAAGCGAGGTGGTAGGACTGTCGGTCAATAAGTCGAAGACAAAAGTCATGGTCATTGATCGGGCCGGAGGGCTATTGCGCACTGGAGAACTATCTGGTTTGGAGTTCGTCCGGGAATTTGTGTACCTGGGGTCTCTGATCAGCGATCAGGGAGGCTGTGAAAAGGAGATCCGAAGACGCACACAAATGGCCAAAGCTGCAATGGGAAATATGACGAGAATTTGGCAGGACAGAAAGGTCTCCAATAGTACCAAGACAAGGCTCGTACGGTCCTTGGTGTTCTCCATTTTCCTATATGGCTCCGAATCATGGTCGATTCGCGCGGCAGACCGGAAAAAGATCGATGCTTTTGAGATGTGGTGTTGGCGGAGAATGTTGCGCATACCATGGACAGCAAAACGAACTAACAGATCCATTCTCAGCCAACTCAAGATTAGAACCCGATTGTCCACGATCTGCTACCAACGAGTCCTGAGCTATTTCGGCCATATCGCCCGGAGACAACCGGATAATCTGGACAAGCTAATTGTGGTTGGAAAGGTGGAGGGAAATAGGTCTCGTGGGCGTTCTCCTACCCGCTGGTCAGACCAAATAAAAACAATAACAGGACTTACTTTTCCCTCTGCCCTAAGACAAGCCCAGGATAGAGCTATGTGGAAGAAGCTTGTCAACGAGTCCGTTACAGCGTTTCAGGACGGGCACGACCTTCAGTAATGAAGACTACGACCAAGAAGAAGAGTACTTATATGAAAAAATTTAAGATAATTTTACCTATGAAAACCCCGTAACTTATTATCGAGTAAAAGTTTAATGAAAAGATCTAGTAAAATTAGTACTACGGTTGTTAAATGAAAAACAACAGTCGTACAGGGGATAAGTAGTCACGAACAATTTATTAACCGTGAAACAAGAAACCCATTGCTACTTCACATTGAGTTAGTTACTAGCGCAACTTCTAGAACTGGCTAGAATACTGGTGTCTTGTAAATCGTAGGTAAACAGGACGAAGTTTGGTTCTATTAAGAAACCACTAAATAGTCCTTGTCTTGAGTTTATAACAAACCTTGGGATTAACAGTAAATTAAAGAGATCTCAAACATTACCTACGCACCTTGGAAATACAGTCGTGATTATACTTAATTATTTTTGTTGCATTTCTGTCATCAGATAATAAATGAAAACCATTTTAAAAGTGAAAACATAAACGCAAAAAGATATTCGAAAAATACATGCACTCAATATCCTGTTCTTATAGCCAACGATGCTATGTACTAATATTACTTTTTACATTATTGTACGAGTACATGCAACTAAGTATGGTTGTATGGTGCCAACATTATGTAATTATCCTTTGCTGAAACTTTTGCACAGATATTTTGCGCAGGCGCGTTGGAGCATGAAGCCGGCCTCAAATTCAAGAGACATTTTATTAGGTTTCCGTTTTAAAACTACCAGAACTCAACTTTATAGAAATAAATATCTTGAGTTATTATTCGAACCTCAGTCGGCACGAGTCAGTCTCGAAGGTTCAATGATGAGTCCGCGGCTTAAGCCTACTTAATGCTGTGTAATTGAATTTAATTATTGTTTATTATTGTTCTCAGTCAAAGTATTTGAGTCTGAGATCCAATTTATTTGCTTTGTTCTTGTTTATACGGAGGTGGAAATACTTGAAGTTAAGGGTTTGTTAGTTAATTGAGGTCAATAAGAAGGAGGGTGGGTGTACCAGTCCCAAACCATTTAAGGTGAGATTTTGACTTTGAAAGTCTCTAAACTGGTAATTAATAGCTTTAGCGGAGAAGAGTAACTGTATATGTGTTTATTGTTCATTAATAATGCAGTATTAATACAAAAATTCAACATAAATATGTTAGTTTATTAGTTATTTTAAGAAAAATACCAAAAACGGGAATGTACCTAAGTTTGACCAGCGCGCTCCCATAAATAACCACATTTTGTTCTAGTAGTTGACCACTTTTTGGGTGATAATAAAATAATTTTACTATAGAATACTTTCATTTATTATACTTCGTTATTTAGTAATCTTATTGTGGTGTCAAGATGGTTTGTGAGCTCATTTTCCTTTGTACCGGACGTCTCATTTTTAGTTTGTTTATTCTAGTCGAGTGAGTGACACCATAATTTCTACTAGTTTCCCTTATCTTCGCTTCTTTACTAATTTCATCTATACACTTAAATACCTTTTTGGGGGGGCATTTTGAACCTAAAACAATGAGACAGAACGATAAAACTCTAATCTGGTCATCCTTAGGAACACTTTTTTATAACTGGGAACCAATAACAAACCAGTGGTCAATTACTGGCGAACACTGCAAAATACCACTTGAATTACATTTAAAACGCACTGAATTGTCAAACAAAAGCATCACCATGAAAAAAATAGGGAAAGTAAGAAATTATTGCCGATCACCAGTAGCAAACCACTTGGTCAACAATCGGAACCCAGTACAAAGTGTGTTCCAGTAGTTAACCACTCCTAAAATTACCTTATTTTGACATTATCTATAAAAAATAATAGCTTCCAGCTCATCAGTCAACATTCAATTATCGAAATAATATAACTTTATGACAATGACTGTGAAATAATAGTTGATTTTTAAAGATTATACTTACCATATCCACATGCACTTCTAACTGTGATGGCGGCCGGAAAGCAAGTGAACGAGACACTAGTCTGTTTAAAAGAGTATGGTAGCGATATCGTTGATGCAATCACTCATACGTTATTATCGGGTGGTTGGTAACAGTCTGGCCAAGATATCAAAACGGATTCTTTATTAAAAAATGCGCGCATTTTCTTATTTTATTCAATTGAATGTGTAAGTGGTCAACCACAGGTACGTGGTTTGGGACTGGTACACCCACCCGATATCTAAACAAAAGATAAGGCCGACACAGGGTGATTACCTTGTTATAAAACATACCGATTAAAGATCTGCCTTGTATAAAGTGTGTATTTCAATGATCTACGAAGGTAGAACGATTCTTACTAAACTGTCAGTGGGAAAACAATAAAAAAAACTAAATATACCTAATAGCAACTGGTATATTGGTAGACATTGCCACTTTTCGTATTATTAGTATCTAAGGTTAAGGATTATGTAAGATAGTAGTAACAGGTTATTTTAAGTTTTGAAATAATATTTATTTTTCTCGCACTCCTTATAAAAAAACACAGCTTCTTCTCACATAGGTGTGAAGGCTAGTAAGAAAATTCACTGACGCCCATTCCAGTTTATGTAAGTATTTTTTGTTCATTTAAGAGAAATCAAATACAAAACTACATTCCAATGAATCAATTCATGTTCATACTTGTACGTTGTTTAGACAATTGTGCTCCATAGCCAACTTTTTCGTCTCCTAGGCGTAAGTAATTGTTTATTTCAATGCGTTTGGCAACATTTTTAACGATTGAACAAATAAATAGCAAGGTAATAAAGAACGTCCGAAAATAACCGCAGCATGTGAACCATGCAAAGATTTTGGCTTGCTTTAGAAGTTAGAGTAAATATTTATCGAATATTGTGAGGGCGGAGCATTGCTTGTCGAGAAAGCAGTAAGATTCAAACGATAGAAAGACTAACGTTTTCATTCAATTAAGCAATATTAAATGGTCTGACAATTACCAACAATTTAATGTGACTCCCCGGTAGCACATACGCTGTTATTGCCACTTACGGTCACCCATCCAAGTAGTGACCGCTCAGAACGATCTTTCAATAACATCTCAGCTAGATCTTCACTTGTTTTACATTTCCCAACTTCAATTCCAATCTCCAGTAGCAATCTACAAACTGAAATCAATATGATCGAATATCTTAGAGACAAACTTCGTATGTGAAGTTCATTACTCCACTATAACTAGCCGACGAGCGACGGTCCCTTCTATATCAAATTTAAACTTTACCGTTAGATCGCTGAATTTGCTTTGAGTAAGTCCACGGCTATTGAAGAAGTTTATTGTTGATCGTCCTCTTCATAGGTATATCTAATTGTCTTATAATTTAGGTCGTGATCCTTTGAACAAATTGCTTAATCACTACCGATATTATTTTTATACCTATATTATGAGATATCTTACCGGAAGCAAATAAAAAAATTTTTAGCTACAAATTTTTATAATCGCATTGTTTAGACAAATTTAATGTTCACTGGAACATTCCATACAATAACATAAATGTTATGTAAGTAAGTAATTTCTCGTTTTCCCTTTCAAAACTATCGTGAGTGGTTACTAGACATTATTTTTACGTAGATAATTACTCGTATGATTATATTTTAAAAAAATTGTTAAGCAGCTAAACTGAGAGGTTTAAGCCTATTCCATCCCAACAACGACCCAGGCCACAGTATTCTGTTAAGTCACATTAAGTGTAAGCGAAAATTGTATGACACCGAAATCTATTAAAAACGTGTGAAGGCCTATGTTTATGCTCGACGACTCAGCTTCGAAAATAACTCATTTAGCGCGTGAGCTGCGATCCGCTTAATCTAGTTACCAAAGATAGCTATTATAACTAAAGCTGGATGAGCATAGCTAGGGGTGCGAACGAGGTCACCACAGTTGGACGACCATAATTTTTCATCTCATTAACTTCGAGGCTCCACGTGTCCTGAATGAACATGGGGCTCATTAGCCGTACTCGATTTACCCATCGACCTGTTTCTGCATCTATTTGAGGATATTGTGGACATTCTCTGTTGATTTAGGGATGGTTCTTGCAAGCTAAGCCAGATCGGTCTTTTTGTAAACAAAAAACTGTCTTTTTAAGGACTCTAGTTGGGACTCTTTAAATCATACTTTTTCTTTCAATTTGTTTCTATTGAATAAGGTTGTAAGCCTAATTGCCCAGTATTAGACCATTATAAACACAAATGGAATATAAACACTTCTGAAAAATGATAGATAATATTACCAAAAATATAATTGTATATATAAGACAACCTCTGACTACCCTTTAGTTTAGATCTAAAAGGTCTGAAATGATCTAAAATATTTCGTCTACCGCATCTTGGGAAGTGGTAATGATTAGGTATATTTAACTTCTGACAAAATGTCTACCATACTTACGTGTACGTTCGAGTACCTACTCGAACGTACCTATTTCGGGTGGTTAAAACGGTGTTCCTATTTCATTAGAAATCGTCTTGTTACAACTTGAGTAACATTCACTGCATGGTTTAGCAATTCGCCGAGTCGTTGTATTTAAACGATTCGGTCACAGCCCCATTCGACGAACGTAGACCGTCCCTCGGGTTTTGTAGCAGAATACTGAAAATGAAGCCATATTTGAAAATGTAGGTATTTCAGGAAACTTTCTTTTATACCGTTATTGATTGTTAGGAAATGTAATAGAATAAAATAGATTATGCTAAACTTGATTACGATTTTGATGTTGAGCGATGACGCGACGTTCTAAATGTTCTGCTTGAAGATCTTAAGACAGTTCAAATTTACAAAAATAAAAATAAATAGATTGATTGGTCAACTGTTTAAAAGTTTAAAGTTTAAAAGTTTTATTCAGAACAAAAATACCGTGTGCACAAAAAATATCATAAACGATGTGATTTGTTCTCAGATCTCAAGCCAGGCAGGAGTCACCAGTTTAGGCGGTACTACAACTCAAACTAGCACCACCTTTTTTACCTCTGTACTTAATACTTTAATCATCTTAACATCACTGTTAGTAAATAAAATTTTAATGAAATCCGCCTCCTAAGAATCGTGAAATATTGACTTTAAATATCTACATAGAAATAAATTGTTATTCAAATTTTCATACAACAAAGTCACAGTACCTGTCGACATCATAAAGAGGAAACAGCTACTAAAGTTATTCCCAACTTTTGTTGGCAAGCTCGTTGCGAAATGACAAATTGTAAAATACAAACCATTTGATGCTTAAAGCTGAGGCCAGCTTCTGCCAGCGCTTAACTAAACAGAGCGAACTAAAACGTTTAGTAAGATTTCTATGGTACGTTTTTAGACGTATTTTGCCCACTGCTGGGCAAAGGTTTCCCAACTCTTCCAACCATCTTTATTCTTTGCGCGTTAACGTTAATTTACATTTACAAAAATAGAAAATTGTAACGATTATAAATACATGGGACATAAAAATACAACGATTTTGTCTACGAGTATTCGTAACTATGATAGTTGACAAAGCGCAAAACACGACAATCTATTCTGCACATCGGTGAAAGAATTTTTGAAATCGGATGAGTAGTTTCGGAGATTACCTCCGTCAAACAAACAAACAATAAAACCAATTTTACCTCTTTAAAATATTAGTATAGATATAGATATAGATATAGATATAGATAGTATAGATATTGTTGGATGTTAGCAGAGTATCAAAACGTTAAAACCCAGGGGGGTAATATTGACTTCCCGCTTTCACTACCCATGACACACGTGGGCTAGAGAGTCCAGCGACTGCTTCTTTCCTGCGGAGACGACCGTGGTAGATGGGCCGGGAATGGGTTAAACCTCAGCCAAAGTATGAGAACCTACAAACTGGTGCTAGCTCAGTAATTTTGGATAATGGTGACCACAAGCACGGAGGTCGCACAGCCAAAGTGCATTACCGATTACGTTCATTTGTTTAACTGTAGGAGCGGTGCCAAATTTCTACGCGAAACGAATTAGTCTCGTAATTTCTGGTTTTACCTTCTACCTGCAGTATTGCAATTAAGACAATTTCAGTGAAGTCCTTTTGTTCTGTCTTCATAGAACAATTTAATATGAGAACTTTTTCTTTGTTAATATTAACAATAATATTTATCAAACCAATGATCATTTTCAGTGTACAAAATCTGTCGCTACTGATGCAACTCTAGGGAAAACCACTCTGTCAGGTTTAAATGCAAACTAAGTCTTAGAAACGTCTCAAAATCCAAGTATGAAATTCGTAGTCATGCTCATGTTTAACCCCCTGAGAATAAATATTTTGCTTCCTACGTTCAGCTTTGTACCTTGTCTTTGTAGAGACAACAATCTTTTTATGAAAGAGCAGGGGCGTACCATGAACTTTATAACATCGCCATCATGCACATCTTATAGGTATTCACTGCTAGATCTGTAGTCTTCCTTCGTCAGGCAAAATGCGAGAGGGGTACCGATGCGTTCCGTATGGAGATTTCGGAACCTCTTGACATGCATCGTGGCCGGCCACCGTTTTGGTTTTTAGTCAAGTTGACAACCCCACATTCTCCAGCTACACTCCCTCAGCGTAATTGGATAGTCTGGTAGAGAAGATTTTACGAGACGAACCAAAAAAAAAAGGTCTTCCTTTGTAAACGCGCCATAATTAAGTCCTGCTGCTGCGCGGTGCTAATCCAGGGATTATCTGCGACTTGTTTTACCTTTGCAACAATCTTGATTCGATCTTGTAGCACTATGCTTTTACCTTCATTCGGAAGATACTCGTAAGTTTGACTGGAATGCGTCTACAATGCTATATTGGAATTACTGATGTCGAAATTACGTTGCGTCAAAGCGTACAGCAGAATTTCGGTAGGGCGTAGGTTCAGCGACAACGCTCTGTTTCAAGGCATGCAAGTTGAGCAATTGAATTCGGCCGCGTAAGTTTAAAAACGTCGCAATGTAAAATCAACTGCCAAAATGGTCGCGTAACTTCAGCATAGTGTGTTTAGGCACAAAAAGTTTATGGTATACATTTAAGCAATGTCAAAACAAGCTTAAAACTTAGTATTAAGTTTGGTACACTCTCAGTTTCAAATTGCTGCGACAACATTACAAGTCAAGACGCAGTCTACAAAGCATTTTGTCTGCTGTAGGATAGCATTACAAACTAACGCCAGTCGGGCGGAAAATTAGAAACGTCGATATCTTGTACCGGAACCCTTTGAGATGAAATCACATACTTTGTAAAATATCGAAGCAGAAAGTTACAAGGTTTGTTTGATAACACGTACTGTTGGAAAAAAAAATACTTGTATTTATAGCTCTTTTATTTGCTAAAACTAAACTACTATACTTCATTTGTTGAAGCGAGCTAATAGGAAGAAAAAATAAACTCACATGATTGGTCGTCGAAAATAATTATCTTTCTCGTGATTGGCTAGATTGTCAAATAAGTTGTCAATTGTCAAATCTACCCATCACGAAAATAAACAATTATTTTCGACGACCAATCACGTGCGTTTATTTTCCTTCCTATTAGCTCGTTTCAAGAAATGAAGTATACTAATATTGCTCCACTGCTAGGTAAATGCACCTTTGTCCCATCGCCATATTTAAATACCTACCTGACTTTACAAAATAAAATAAAAAATCAGAGTGAGAAATCTCAAGATCGTTATAGGTACCAGGTAGATACCAAGCATCTGCTACCTACCTACTTTAATGTGCTACTGGCGTAAACTTTTATTAGTGTCAGGCTAAACCTTAGTGGTTTTTAGATAAGTACTAATTTACCTTCTAAGATTTATTGTTGTATAAACGCTAAATAAATGAAAAAAAAAAAAAAAAAGGTAGGAATAATCTATAGGTAGCTCCAGTTGAGCTACCTATAGATCCAAGTCACTGCCAGAACCAAGACTCTCGCAACAATAAGCTCTCCATAAGAAACATGCAAGCTCGTTAAGTTTTTGTATTAAACTGGTCCCGATAGACCATTTCTAAAGATTCTTAGCTCAACTAGTTTAATTCTATTTTCTAATGTTACACCTACTTCTCGGTGAAAAGTTAAATAAAGTCAGTGGAAAGCTACGCAACTGTTCATACGTTCATACCTCAATTTTACATTTCCGACCGAATTATTCCCTCCAAAATTTTACATAAAGTTACTCGCTTCAAGTAGCAAAATTCCATGTTAAATGAGGCACAATAAAATTGGCTGTTCATTACGACGTGTTGTTTCTCACACGTCGGGATATTGGCTATACACTGTAAGAAAGGGGCCATAGAATGGAGGTGGAAGAATTATTCATGTGAAAATGGGTTCTTTGGGAGCGCAAGTCTTGAATTTTTGTATTTTTAAAGAGAGCGGTGGATTTTGATGAACGTGTTATGGAGAATAAAATGTTACCTAATGAATATCTTAGGTGGAGGAAGGCTTATTTATTTTTATTATACAGCGGTTTGTGGGAAAATGTGGAGAAAAACTTCAGTCTTCACAGTTTACTACAGGGTTTATATTTACAACGTGAGCATGCTCTTACAATAAGAATCCATCTTCAGTAACACATAATTTAACCAAGGACGACGTTGCATCGTCCTTAGTTTAACGTACAAAATAAGAAATAACGTATAACAAATCTGTATAAAACTGAGTCATATTTCAAAGCAAGTAGGCATATAGTCGCTTCAGAATTGAATCTATTTCTATTATTATTACCAAGGATGATATCGTCCTTGTTATTACTAATGTTTGAAGCGATCGTGGCGTAGCTTGCTAAGACGTTCTTATTAGATCGTCGAAGTTAAGCAACGTTCTGTGAGCGGTAGCAACCGAAAGAGATAGCAACAGATTTAAAATGTGTTTAATGGTCGAATATGCATAAGGAGACATATCAATAACTAGCTGCTCCTTCGGTGTAACCATACAAAATTATCCAATAATCAGATTTTTATAAATACCATTATTTGTCGGCATAAAGTTTACTTGTTTCGGTATACAATGCCAGCTATAATAAAGGCTTCCATAAACTCAATAGCTGAAGTTACTGCCGTTGCGAGTACTTTGTGAACGATCCCAGTTTCGGCTTCATGTACACCGGAGACATTATACTACGGGCGATTTACGGAAGCGTTGTTGTAAAAAGCTGTTTTATTTCGTGTATCCTGTTTCGATAAAATTTTCGTTAAATCAAAGTCTGTTTATATACTTAAAGAATCTTGGGATAGGGATAGGAGACAAGCATAGGGATGGGATGAAGGGATAGGAGATTTAAAAAATGCCATGAAATGTTCATCAAATCCTAAAATATACATGAAAATTGACACGCGAGAAAAAGAACTCTGGGGTTAAGGAGTATAATTAGTTTATTCATAGTAACTACCACCATATCAATAAGCCCTATAATCTTGATCATTATGTACCAGCCTTAACATTTTACAGATAGTACAATCGTAAAACAAAACCAGAAACACTTCCAATAATAGGTTTTGCTTGCAACATAACTTTTGTATTGGATGAAATAACCCAGGGTGGTTTTTCGCTATGGCCCAACAAAACGCAACGCTGCAAAACGCTCAAAGAAAATACTCAGGCCTTTACATCTCGTCGAAAGGTAAATTTTGCCAACACTTAAAGGGACACTGCTAGTACCTGGAACATTGTTGAGATGGAATAGGCTTGCTAAGCACCTCAACCATCTTCTCAGCTTAGCATGCCTCATCCATAAGAAAGACAATGCTACTAAGCTACGGGTTTTCTTCGATGCCTTTACCGGTTAGAGCTTGTATTAAAGTGCATTATAATTTTCATCTATGAATTTCCCTAAAATTTTATTGATGTTATGATTCTAACCCATGACAAAGTAAAACGATAATGCATTGGCAATGCGCGTTTTTCGCGTTGTGTTTTATTACGTCATAGTAAATATCCATCCAGTTTTGCATCACTGGGGTCGCTTCGGAATGGGCCCTGGTTTGATTGGGTACGAGAATAAATATTGGAATAGTCCAGACTCTGTGTCATTGATTTGCCACTGAATATCGCTGGAGATTGATTGGGGTGCTTTATCAAAGGATTTCCAAAGTATTTGACTTGTGAGCCGTATTGGCTGGTGGAATGTACTGTACATTGTCTTCTGACAAACTATATACTTTAAACATTAGTTGCAAAGCAGTGGGCAGTGGTCAACAGAAATCAAGACGGTATTTCACTATCATCATCCATAGTCCGACTATTCCTACTCAGTAGTGGCCTCATTGTCACCGCAAACTAGCGTTAGACCGATCCATCCAGAGATTGGATATAATTATGTGTGTCTATAATTATATATCTATATATCTGTCTATTCATTGGTCCTTGATGCCGTCAGCCCATTTTGCTGCCGGATGACATCTGACAATCACCAACGACAAAGCATTTGACACAGTGAGGTTAAAAGAGGTTGAATTAATAAAAGTTTTGCTATCCCTAGAGCTTAAGCCCGCATGAGTCTGCTGTATGCTCTACTGATAGGTGTATGCAGTCTGCTTGCGATGCTGTCCGTATAATCTTGTTATCAGAACAGGATTTGTAGTAAATCTAACCGGTTATGGGTGGTACTTTGTTTCACACCATACCCTGATTTAAAAAAGATTTTTAAACCACTGAAAATTAATCTAAAAAATCTTAAAATTATGATTGATTTCTAATTTTGATTCATAGGATGCTCTAATTTTAAAAATTGTTAGTTCTTTGGTACTGTTGTATTAACTCTAGTATTAAAAAAAAATTCGTGATTGTTTGGTTCAAAGTTCATTATAGCCCTGTAGGTACTTATATTAAAATAACAGCAGTAGCATCGAGCTTAACGCAAAACGTTTTTTAAAAGTAGCACAAACAACACATTTTTTGTTCCTTTTCTTGTGATAGATTTCAAAGACGTGATACGAGTTGTTATAGCAAAGTTATCCTTGCGGCCCATGGAATAAAAACTATTTCAACTTCCACCTTCAAAGGTAAAGAAGTAAATCATAAACCCATCATTCCAAAGTTTGCAGCAATCGTAAACAAAACTCTGTACATAAAAGGCAGTGAGTGAAAAGAGTAATTTTCTCCTCCATAAAAACAGTTACGCAGTTATTTATGGTGATACCGCAATCTATACAAGGGATTTGGCCTCGGGCAGAGCATTAACGATTATCCTGGATTTTCCTACAAAGAAATATTACTTTGACAAGTAAATTCTGTGTAGGTATTTCTTTTCATTCTGTCTATGCAATTAGAGGTATTAGAAGAGGCAGAAAATTCTGCGAAAATTCTACGGCGGCGCGCCGCCGCCGTAGGCTAAGGACAAGTTTAGTGTTTGACAGTGGCATGCAACAATGTGTATAGAATTTGCTTAGAGTCGAGAATTTGTGAGCAGTACTGTGATTAAAGTTCCATTTATACAATGCAAGTTTATAGAGTATTATTGTGAACTGCAATAATATACGCCTTATATGTGTGTTTTTATTTCTTCCTTACGCTGGCTGTATGGGTGACCGTAGGTAGCTCTGTATGAAAAAGAAAGAAAATAATCCTCCTCTCAAGCCGTTTATAAACATAGCTAGGACTTGCTTGAATATAAATATCAAAGTAAATTGAGCAATTCCAAAAACAAATGTATATTCTAATTGCTGGTTGGGGCGAATGCAAAAATCTCGCCGCAGTGGCAGACTACTGCTAAACGTTTACAATCTGTATGCAAATCCGCGGCGGGTTTCACGCGCGATAATGTCAGGCGTTTTTAACGCCCCTACTTTAAGGCAGGGGTAAGCTAAAGCGTGTGGCTTATACAAATAAACTGAAAATAAAAAAATTATAATTTCGAGTCTGACAGTCTCTCATTGAGGGTTCTGTAGCCCTACCATGAGTTTTCGAGTTGTATAGTTAACTATCCTCGCTAACGAGTCAAGTATTTCAAATGTATGAAATTATTAGTTCATGCAAGTTACCGGGGGCGGCGCTGCGCTGGATTCTCATATATTTTGCGATACTTGACTCGGTATCGAGGATAGTATCAATACTACAGTAAACTGATGGTAGGGCCTCTGTTACGAAAAATCAAACTACCTACCCACTAACTTAATGTAGTTAAGAAGTATCATTCTTTATTTACTTCAACTGCAATCTTTATATAAGATACTAAGAAATATTTGCAAGTGTATGTGAAAAGTAGACCTATTTTTCAGAGGCCCAATATGTATTTTGAAGATAATCTGAGAGTCAGTGCTATCAGAAAGAATAAAATAAGTTTGTTATTTAAATGGTGAGAAGCCACGAACTATTGCTCTAGTGACTGTTGGTCTCTACTTGTATAAAATGGTGCCAACAACTCCGATGTTCTTTTGTTTAAATCGTTCTTCACGCTGTGACCTTCAGCCCATGTGAGCCTATTTTTTTGAGTTAAAATTCGAAATTATTTCTAAGGCAATTTAAAAGGCTCCTTAATGGTTATTGCTAGCAGTTGTGCCGACTGTTTTAGGTCTGCTTAGAAATTAAGATAACAAAACGAACTGACACAATACAACATTTATTTTCTTTTTATTTATTACCGAGCCAAATGTGGGAAGCCAGGGGTGCTCAACCTTCGGTCCGTTATTCTAACACTATGTTTTTATAAACTCAGAATGAAGGCAAATTAATCTAAATGAAGAACTAATTAATATAAATAATCAGGCTTTCACAGTTTGTCAAAGTGATTGGGAGTTTGTGAACTACGTTCACGTGTTTATATGTGTTGCTTAGTGGAAGCATTCGTCAGTTGAGGTACCGTAGTACTATGTACTAGATAATTAGCGTGTAATGACTATTTAGTCCAACAAAACCTACCGCCGAATGCCGGCCCCATACTATTACAACGTTTACCTACATGCCTAATTTATTACTCATACCTCTACGAATTGAGCGTCGGTCATTGCGACCCCAATGTTGAGAAAGAAATCACATCTGGCATTACTGTGAATAGCCTTTACAATATCTTAAGAAAGTTTGGAACTGCAAACTGATCATAAACTTTACTATCTTTTGCCTTTGTTCTAAGTGGACAATACAGCGGGTAGGATTGCGTTGCACGTGTGGACGTTTCGGAATTCGAGGAAGACAAACGTGGGAATTTGTACAATGGCGATAGCCAGGGTGTTAAAAAGAGGTGACGCTGGATGCTCGAGACAGTCAAGTTGACGCGCGAGAGTAGAGAGGTGCCCTGGATGGGATGGGTGTTGTGTTTGTGTTGATGGTGTAGAGTCAAAGTGAATGCGTAATAAGAGTGTCTGTAATAAGAGTGTACGCGTGTTTAGTAATAGAGTGCGTAGAAGGGTAAGCAGATTGACCTCGGTAAGTGATTGACCCATACTAGCTAGTATAAGGTGTTACTTGTGTGTCATATGAACTATTTGTATTTTATTGCTAAGGTGTGTTTTATTGTTTAGCAAGGGAGAGTCGAATCTCCGTTTCTCATCCGTCTCGAATATTAAAAGTTGCATTATTTATCTGAGTATTAATCCCAGGGAGCGTTGTTTAACGTTACTACTCGGCGAAGTCGCTGACCAAGTCGTTAGACACAGTTAGTTTTAAGTCTAGGCTAAGTGGTTAGGGACCTTTTAAGGAGTTAGGACGGCGGGGCGGGTAGCAATTAACTCTGGGATTAAGTAAAACTGATCCGTAATCGGTCTTAAGTGTTTGAGCGATCTTGTATAGCGGGCCCAGAGGATTCCAGCTGTGGAGAGTGGGAAGGTTGGTTCCCCGTGTACAAGGTTGTTCACTCACCCAACCCGAAGGATTCCCACGCTACCATTTTGTACGGGGAACACGCGTCCGCGTTAGCATCAAGATATTCTAAGAAATCCTGTATTCATTGTTCATGTTCTTATTCTATCTTTACAAGTGTATTTATAACCACCATTTATATTATCAATAAAGCCCACTTACGAAGTCTAATTCTTGTTAGACTCACAGTTGGTATCAAGTTAGAGTCATCACAGTTGTTGCAATTGTCCTCTGCATTTAGTTTATGTATGTTTATTCTATTGTAATACAAGACTGGGGGAGGTCTGTCCAGTAAGGGTCGAGGACCACCGAAGAGGGCGGAATCAGGCGTGGGCTCTCTTTCCTACCCACCATAAAATATAACTTAAGGGTAGCCAGCATCTCTCTTTATAATAAATATAATATAAGTAATCTATAAACCATATCACTATTCTTAACCACTATCTGACTTTTACGTGTTTCACATAGCCAGGGGTCTTAGGGGGGGAGTCACAACGCTATCATATTTCGGGAGCTTAGTCCACTGGAGTCACCTTTTATTGCTTCATTTTAACTGCTTGTACATTGATTCTTAAGAACCAAGGCTTAACACGTCTTAGGGCCTTTTTTCTACATGAAGATACAATGCATTACATTTTATTATGTAGAGTACATCCATCCAATTAGTTTTTATGGACAAAATTAAATATGTTCGCTACTGTATCCTAAAAACGAGGTAAAAATACTCTGTCTTTGGTCATGGTATTTTAAAAACGTCTAAAATTATTCAACCATTAGGTGCACAATAACGATGCTTTAGAGTAAGTACCTACTTATTATAAAGCAGAAAGAAAACTGTATTGATTTATTTTTCATAAAACTTATTAAGCAAATTAAACTGCATTTGGCCATACTGGTTCTACTATAGGATGCGTTCAGTGCTGGTAGTTAGGCAGCGGGCGCAGCTACAGTCACCTTAGAAAGAAAAAAATCTGATCAAGTAAATCAAATAAATAAATGGGTAAAAAAAACAAAACCACCATTAGATATTTTAAATTCATAACAATAAATAAATCATATAAAATTAAGCCCATAAAATGGCTTTACTAAAATCATTAAAAAAATACTTAAGTACTTAGCTACATATTTTCAATTTCTTGAAAAATTGAACCTTAAAAAAATACTATGATTTATAAATTTTAGAGCTAGTGGCTTGTTTATACGTTCATAATAGAACGTTGAAGTTAGGCAACGTTGCTAGCGGTTACAAATTGGACAGCAAGTTTAGTGATCTGCTGAGCGCTTTCGTGCTTTGGAGAGCATTAAAGTCGCTAAATTGTCGGTTCCTGCTTTTGAAGTCGTTAAACCATTCTTGCTCGGCTATCACGTATGTTTCCGAAGGAGAAGACAGGCGAACCACTGCGCTCGCCCATGTGCGTCATGGGCAGTGAACTCGTTAAGAAATGACGAAAAATATAAAAATATCTGTAACTTACCGGAGCAGGGTTCGTCTCGCTGTATTTCTTTAAAGCCAGTTTCCATAAGTCAGCTATTAAAAAAAAATATGATTACTTATCTTTACTATCAATTCTAATATTATACAGAGGTAAAGTTTAATTGTTTTTTTGTTTGACGGAGGTAATCTCCGAAACTACAAATATAAAAATTATTTCACTGATGTGTAAATGGCCTTTCAGCATGGTCAATATGGTCATAGGCTATATTTTATCCCGATAGTTTTAATAGTACACCCGTGCAATTCTATCCTAAACAATTTTAATCGTTAAAAAAAATATATTTCATTATCATCTTATCATCATAGCCATAATGGTCTCCCATAACTTTGAAAAATTTGTTAGGTATTAATAGTATTTATGTTAAATTGTTGTGTTATAATTTGTTCCAAAGTTATATAAGGTGCTAATAAAATCACCAATTAATTCATAAGTTCAATATAAATCTTTAGATAATTATCATTACTCACCGGTGTTCTGAGCTATTTCTGCCACGTCGAAGAGTTTGTTTTGCATGGGCTTCGTAGTGTCAACAATAACTAAAATTAGAGAAACAAGATTTTATAATTTAAAAAATTCGTTCATGCAAGTTACCGGGGGTGGTGCTGCACTGGATTCTCATTCATTTGGAACACTTGTCACGGTACCGAGAATGGTATTCAATTTTTCAGTAACCTGGTGATAGGGCTATTCCTGGTGCAAACTGGTTTCATCACGGTGTTTTTCTTTAGAGTTCTGAGCCGTGAACGTGAGAACCCAATCAGGTTTAGTACCTAATAAGACTATACAAATGATCTTCCATCTATCTTTCTTTTTTTATAAGTCTTATAAGTTTTATAAGTTTAATAAGATGCGACATTATTTGCAAGTTAAATCTGTTTATCTTATCAAGAATGACCTGTACAACATTCTATGTAACTTGTTACTTTTAATACTGATATCATATCTCATTTAAAATAAGTTTATTGCTTAAATACATGTGTATTAAAACATCGCGAAAGCGACCTCAGATTCTTATTAAAATTAAAAAAAAAAATATTACACTCACCAGTTATGGTCTTTGCCGAGTCTTTTATTATTAGAGTTCTAGTCTCCGCATCTAAAAATATAAAATAACAAATAAATTTAATGTCATTGGGCAATCCACACAGCGTCATCTTGTCCCAAGCTAAGTATTTTAATGTTTGTGATAGATGTGGTTACTTCACTGATTACTTCTTCAATACTTATTTGTAAAAACTTACATACGATAGAAAACACCCAGACGCAGACAAATATTTGCAAACAACAACACGAACATTTGTCTCGCAGCGGGTATCAAATCCGCAACCTCTGTGTCTCAGACAGGCTTTCACCCACTGCGCCACAAAGGTCGACATTCGATATTTTATATTTTGAATACAATAACGGCTGGTTTCAATATTTTTTAAACTGGCGGTAAATGCGTCACTTACCTATGCTTGACATAAAACTCATAACAGTAGCACCACCGTCAGCTTTTATTGAAGCCTCTAAAAAAAAATTAACAAATTAATCGTTTAAAAATAAAAATTTCATGTCCTAAAGCAGCGAATATTATACAAATGAGATTCAGTTTTTTGCATTACAATAAAAATAAGCAACCCCCAACACTAAATTCATTTGATTACTAATAATCACTTTTAGGCTTGAATTTTGCCTTTATTTTCATCCCCATTTTCACCCCATATCCTGCAACCGATTTCGAAAAAACATATTTAGTTTATTCTTGTATGAACTAATCCTACATTTTTTTGCTCTCACTCTCATGAAACTTCTTCGTTTGGTCGGGGGTTTTCAAAAAATATGCTATACTTAATGCAAGAAATATTTTTTTTAATTATTTTTTACTTTGGGTGAAACTCTTCGGTGAAACACTTACCAGATTCTTTAAATTCATTTTGCATTTCACGAATATTTTGTGCAAATTCTGAAAAAAAAACATTAAAAAAGTATAAAATAGTTACAAAAATAAAACATGCTAATTTTAAGTTTTCTAAATTAAAGTACATACATACATAAAATCACGCCTCTTTCCCATGGGGGTAGGCAGAGACCACGGATCTCCACTTGCTACGATCCTGACACACCTCTTTCGGCTCATTCACTCTTATTAAATTCTTCATACATGCTCGTCGGTTTAGGGTACTTCTGGCCTTTCTCCAAAATGTTACCAATTTGGTCCAAATATGTTCGCTTAGGTCTTCCCCTTCCAGCTGTCCCATTCACACTCGCCTTATACACCTGTTTTGCTAAACGACTTTCATTCATCCTCTCTACATGCCCAAACCACCTTAACATGCCTTTCTCAATTCTCATCACTACATCATCTTTCACTCCACACTTCGCCTTTATCACACTATTTCTCACTCTATCTTTTAACCTTAACCCACACATGCTACGCAATTAAAATTTATTGATAAAAATAATTAATACAGTAGAAGGATGTCAATCACAATAATATTGTTAAGATGAAAGTTTGTCTGTTTGTGTGAATATTTGTTACTTCTTCACTCTCAAACGGCTGGGCGTATTTGAATGGAATTTGGTATGTAATGTGATGCTAAAAACTACTATCTTCACAATAATTTGAACTGACTTCAAAAAAGATATATTCACCAAATGTTCACAATTATTTATTTAATAGAAAACCATCTTTGAAAGCTCTTTTAAGTTTTGACAGAGTACATTCCCGAGGTGGTTTCATAACAAAACTTAGGGTGAGGACATTAGTGAGGATAAAATATCTCAATAATATACAACGAAAGTGGGACTGAGAGAGAAATTGAAGACGGTTTTAAATTTGGCAACATCTGGGGCGCGTGTGCGAGTAGGCGAAAGCCCTCTTGAGACGCAGAGGTTGCGGGTTCGATTTCCACTACGGGACGGGGCGGGGCGTTCGCCCACTGCGCCACTGAGGTCGTCAAATAAAAATATTTGCATGATCTGGAAATATTCACCATCACACAAGCATTTCGTTGCTTAGCTTGGGACTAGATGACGCTGTGTGGAATGCCCAAGGATATACAAAAAAAAATGAATCGTACGACTTACCTGGGTCCTTTAACAACACATTCGCAGTTAGTGATTTACCACTTACGGCAACAATGACTACGGCAATGAAAATAACGAACTTCATTTTAAATCAATTTAATTTATTAATATTTCACTTGAAACCTCTAGTTCTGTCAACTTAAAACTGCGGTGTTCCAACACGATTTGTTTAATATATAAGCTTCCTTATCAAACAATATTGTGTTTCCTGCTTTGTTTTTTTTTCCAATCTAGCAAGACTAATCAATAATAGGGTCAAAGCTCAAAGGTGTATTACATAACTTACTTGCTGCGTCCCGCGGTTACTTGTTACTCGCTGTAAATAGTTCTCGTGTGAATATCGTGACATCAAAAGCATGTGTTAATCCAGGATATCAGCCATTTTAGTACTAAAAATCCGTAAAGCCGTTTGAGTGTGAAAGAGTCCCTACTCTTACAAACATAAATAATAGCACAGATAAAATAATACTATGTACTGATGGTCCATCTAGAACATTAATTTCACTCCTGTTTTTCTTCGGGCTATTTTTTTTGTGTTTGATTTTGCGGCGCCCCTAGCAGGTCTTGCCTGCAATCAAAAATAAGTAACTCCATCTAGAGCTAATATTTAGAAGCAGCGTTAAGTACAGTCAAGTCTTGTTGAGCAAAAACAAGTTGATTGTCCGATAACATCCTTAGACACTCGGGTTAGTTAACACCAATTGGGTGTAATAATAATAAGATTCCCAATGACTGTCCAATCTGGAAGTTGCTTCGTCATCGTAGGGTTGCTAATCAGTCCACAATGGATCTCAGGATTAGCTGTAGCACAACAAACCTCGTAAGGATCATTGACTGAGGGATGAATCACAATAAATTGAGCCAATAGAGATTCAAGTGCCGGTGTATCTTTGTATTAGGCTTTTGTAGCATTATAAGTTGTCTCAGCAAACTTATTTATGCCGTGCTTCCATCCAAAGTAGTAAAACGTCAATAATAAATCTATGCAAATCCAAACTCATCATTTTTCGTTTCAGAGACAAGTAATGTGCACACGTAACAAGTAATAACGTGTGACAAGAAATGTGTGTGTGTGTGTAACTTGAGCTGTCAAAGATCGATTATTGACAGCTCAAGTTGTTTATTATCATGAATGTAATTTTCGCTATTTTTTTTAATTATGCCTGTTTATACAGGAACACTGAAAACAAACACCTAACTGCTTCTAAAGGGGATTACAGCGAGTCGTTACGACAATGTCTTTACTTTGCCGCATAATGTCATATACGAGTACAACACGGTTGTTATTATACTATACTCGTAGTATAAGGTTATTTGAAAATTATGACTGACAGATTTATGGTCAAGATAAAAGAGGCGCCATCTAAACTGTGAAAGAAAACAGCACTACCAATAGCGGCGATTGGCTGTCACAAATTAAAAAAAGTATTTCTGACTCATTTTAAACGAATATGAATATGAATATTTGATTGCTTATAAAACGAACAATTAGACACATTATCACCCTATTGGATAGACTGCACGAATTAACCGAACACATACAATTTAAGCACAAAATAAACACAATAAAGTCTTCTAAATTCTTGAACAATTCAGACACTATTAAGAGCTGGAAATTTTTCAAGTAATTTGGATTCTATTCACAGCAGACGTCGAAAGGCGAGAAGCGCCAAATGAACCTGGCCCGCTGCATTACGTAGCTTAGACGTAAGCTTTCATTTGCGACATCGCTTCTTTGATGCAACAAGACTTTTCAAACGGTGAAAAATCCATTCAAAAGAGCTTTTATAAAGCATAAAAAGTTTAAATACCGATAATTATGTTCACCATTTTAAAACAGTAGCTTATTACGTTGTTGTAACTTAAGACCGAAGGTCCCTCATAGGGGCTGAATAATTTAACTGACTTGGTATTAAATAGATTTCATATTATTCATACGATAGACGAACTAAGTTGCGAGACTTGACTTTCGTTAGAATGACCACGCACTTTTTCCACAAGTTATTGTGTTAAGAAGTTGATGACATCAAAAAATCGAAGAAGATTTAAATAGATTTATGAACAGAGATGCACCTCGAGAGTGCAGGAAATTTATCTCTTCTTACTAAATCGAAGTCGTTTTTATAACTTAACCCACGTAAGTCCCTTTCCCGCGGGAATATCGGGATAAAAAGTAGCCTATTTCACTCTCCATCCCATCAACTATCACCATTTAAAAAACTTCGCGTCAATTGAAAGACGGAAAAACAGACTGACACACTCACATACTTTCCCATTTAAAATAATTAGCGACCCGCCCCGGCTTCGCACGGGTCTAATAATTATAATATAAAATAAACCTACCTCTGTGTGAGTGATTCACACTCTATCTATTCAAAAAAACCGCATCAAAATCCGTTGCGTTTTTTTATTTTATTTAATAAATTTCTAGTATAAAGTATGGATGGATGGATGGATGTTCATTATAATATTAAGATGAATGTATTCATTATGAAAGTAAAGGTTTGCAAGACCATTTCATAAGTTTGAATTGCTTAAACTTCACGAACAGCGCAGTGACCGCGCGGAATGCATTTTCTCGTAAATGCCCCATTACGGCAACAGTAATTTCGGATTTGCACCGAAACTTGTTCACTAAATACATTTTGGCTTTACAATTTAGTTCTGTCTAATTGCATCTGAGCTATAATTTTCTTACAACTTTTAACTATTGTTTTCGAAAGTCGACAACGTCTTAAAACTCTAATGAACAGTACCTTTGAACAAACTGGTTTATGGTTGTTTTAATATTATAATCCATATTGGATAATAAAAATGTAGGTGTGCCAGGTTTTACGCATAAAATGTTGTTTAGTAAACTGACTTTAAATAAATATTAATACATTAATACATTTCCTGGAAGATTCCACGAAGCTTCATAATCATCATCATCCTCCTGCCCTTATCCCACTATGTGGGGTCGGCACAACATGTATTCCTCTTCCACTTCCCTCTATCAGACGTCATCTCAGCACTCACACCTTTCTTACTCATGTCATCCTTCACACAATCCATCCATCTTTTCTTGGGTCTACCTCTAGACCTATATCCATCCACATTCATATCAAGTACTCTCCTAGTAACATGACATTCTTCACTCCTCATAACATGACCATACCAAGCTAACCTATTACTTCTCATCACGAAGCTTCATAATAGCCAATAAAAATAAGGTGCGTAAGTATTTTTATTTCTGATCAAAGAGTAAATAAATAACGTTTGGCGTATTACAAGCTTTTATCACCCGTAAGTATCCTGATATTTATTTGCGTATATTTATTATTCCATAGAAAGTAGGTACGTTTACAAAATCCTTATTGAATTTCAAAACAAAGAGCGTCGAGTCTCGCATTGTCTGCAAAACTTAAATTGCATTATCAAGTTAAGGTCTAAGTTCCAAGAAATGCCAGAGAATTTTATAAAGTAGGTGCTGATAAAATGTCCGAAAGTTGAGTTCATTTTGCGTTGCTTAATTTTGCGAATTCAATTAGTGGATTGAAGCGATGGTAGTATAATCAGAGCTGAACCGAGGAGTGGCATTAGAATTTTTGTATGGTTTGTGTAGAGTGACTAGCCGCGGGTTTCCTCACGTACTGAGAGGATGGTTTAGGTGCCGGGCAAGCCTATTCCATCTCAACATGTTCCAGGCACTATAGTGTCTCGTTAAGTGTAAGCAAAGATTACCTCCTGACGGTGTAATCATCTAGTGAGTAGATGCGCCTGAGTTTAGTTTTATGTGTAGTGTACCCAACACAGCGTATCCAAATATTGCGAACTGTGATAAAACGGTTTATTTTATCAAGTCAATTTACATTATGTAACTTCCTGGAATTATTCCATTTCCAATACAGCGTTTCCATTAAAACTGAGCTTGGAATAAACCGCTTAGCGCGCGCTACAGTCATCGGAGTTCGTAGTAATCAATGGAAAACCACACATTCCAGACAGACTAGTGATTGATTGTTCCATGAGGATTGTTCTGAAGTATGCGAAGTATAATATAGCTTTGGTATACGTATTACAATTCTATATAATCTGCCCGACTTGCTGAGTTACATTCACAAATTACCCCATTATTCATAAAGAGTAAAAAACAATGAAATATGATCATGGTATCCCAGGAAGCGACAGACTTCTTTCAGGTCTTAATGTAATTATTAGATCTTTTTGAATTTTGATTGGAAAGGATCTATAGTTCAAATATATTATTAACAAGTTTCTATCTTCGGCTTCCCAAGTAGTAGGTACGCACACAGAAAAAAGTAGCCTATGTTGTTTGTCACAAACAATGTAGGTAGATACTACATTTAAAGTTTAAGTCAAATCCAATTCAGTAGTTTTTACGTGATAGAGTAAGAACATTAAACATGCATAAACTTTCGTGTTTATAATACTAGTAAGATGTACTTCCAAAAAATTTACAACCCAAGGTGGGTAACAATAAAACAAAAAATACACATAGCTAAAATTCAAAACGTCTAACACGTGAAATCCAAATAGGCAAAAAGCCGACAAATTTGGTTGTTTATATTGGACTTTGCCCGGTGCTACTCGCCATATGTCGGTTGCACTGTTCGGATAGAAGAGCTAAACATGACTACCTAGACTAATTTGGTTTGTTCATGAAGAAAATCAGCAATGTATTCCAGTTTGAGCTTTACAAATTTTATGTTTAAGTTATAGTATAAAATAAACTGATATTGCATTGTAGGCTACCTACAATGCAATTTCAGTTTATTTTTGCCAAAAGATTTTATACTAGAAAACTATAATTTGATGGACACCATACCTCATTGCATATAGGAGGTAGGTTAACCTCCTTTATGCAAGAAGCGGGGATGAATTGATTTGCTTGCCTACTTACCTTTCCTTAATTTTGTAAAAGTTTTCCCCTCATGCAGCTACTTTTTTATTTTATTTTCTTTTGACAGAGTATTAATGTTGTACCATCCAACACCCATCAATCGAGATTACCTCGCAAAGGAGTGAACACGAGCTATTAATAAAAGGGACACATTGCTATATTTTAAATGGAAAAGTCCGAATCCGGGAAAGGTACAGCCGACGGGTTGGCAATTAACGTACAGATTAATACTGTATCGCTTATTAAAAATTTAAAAGACCGGCAATCTGTACTTCGCTTTTGTAGCGCTAAATCGTGAAATTGCTTTACTGTGGCCTTAAAGCTTAACATTATTATAATTATACATGCGGTTCTCGACTTTATTCTACGTAAAACATTCAAGGGAAGATTCTTATCTTTAAAGAAAGTGATATTTTCCTCCGTGAGGAGCTCTTGGAAAATAAAGTAATCAGTGATGAACACACAGATAGAAATATCTGCGATGAAGAACTTTTCAGAGAACTTTTTCGATACTTTGCTATTTGGCTCTTATTTAAATTACTTACTCACAAGCTCATAATTATCTAGAGTCTATACTTTGATTTGAGTCTAAATCTCTAGGATTTCTTATGAATGATGCATAAAAATATTCATACGACCCGCGCTAGAGTATGAAATCTGAATACAAGCTACAAAATAATTATAATAATTATCGTTTATTTCTCTCAAAATGGTTAGAATTTAGGCCCTGTGACAACTTCTAAGTTGTAGTATGATAAAATGAGTGAATCAAGTTTGTGAGTGTAGTTACAAAGTCACGGAAAAGGTTTCGTAAACCTAACCGAAAAATTACAGTCTACGTTGTAACGACTAGCGTTTTCTAGATCAAAGCAGTAGTTCAAAAGTTTCAAACTCCCACAAACATCACATAACGATAAACAAGTAGTTGCCTCGCAGATATGTTCCCAGTTTATGTTTCGGCAAGGCGGATTTTATTGCAATGTAACGAAGCAAAAACTCCCAGTGAGTTGGATTATTTCCAAGCATCTACCCTCATTTGGAAATGCACTTTATTTATTGCTCGCCATCGCTGTGAATTGAATCTAAATTACTGAAAAAATTCTTCACGAACTATTGCATAGATGCGATATCATGCCTTTGTGCAGGAATTCTCTACCTCTCGTTAGAGTTCAACAGGCTTGCCTTTGTTAATTACATTTTACCATGGATTAAAGATAGTGTTGTTTTTAAACTTTCGTGGTTATAAAAAATATTTGGAAATATATGGGTGGATATTATCATTTGATCCTCCAGGTTGACTAAGAAAGACACAAAAGTGTGTTTTAGGACCTCAAATATCACGTAAAAATGGACAGTCTTACAAGCTAGGACTCTATTAACTGGTTCTAATTGTATTTTATACCGTGACCATTATTATTTTAAAAATCCATTATTCAAAATAGGAATGACATCATCAAACTCAAACACGCATTTGACTACATTTAGTTTTTCCAAACTAAAAATCAAGTTATAAATCCCACCCTCTGACATAAATCGACATCGGATGCCTCGGCTTTCAGCCTGTAACCACCAAACGTCAGACCAAACCAATTTTTTGCCAACTATCGAGTTATCAATAAAATGCAGTACAGGCGCGAAATATTTCTGTTAAACCAATTTCTCCAGTTTAATATTTTCCACCCCATCAATATTGGCACTTTATTTTCATGCAGGTTTTCAGTCAAAAATATGCCACTGAGACCGATCGCGCTCGCTATTGAACCCCTTTCGACCCATATCAAAGGTTTGGAACAGTTTGACAGTAACATTATTAACACGTGGCATGAGGTACGGCCAGGTACTACATACCTGGGTAATGTTCGTTGTAATAACCCTTAAAAATCCCTTTTTTCCTTGTTTCTCCTTGACCCTACCTTTATTATGCCGTGGTTTTCGTACAGAAGGTTGTCGTAACTAATGTAAGTGGGTAGGAATAGTGCGGAGTCGAGGTGTTTGTAAACCTCTCGTTGATATTCAGTAACTTTAAACACATAAACTTCAGTAATCAGAAGCGGGCAGGTAAACGTCCCTGGTAAAACAAACTAGTTTAATGCCTGTAGATGTAATATCTGTGGTGTGAAATATAAAAAGTTGAGTCTTCATTTTCATCCAGATCGAAGCAAAATCCATTTCACGCTAAACACGAACTCTTCTTGGCACAGGCAAAAGCGCCTAATGCAAGCAAATTCCTTTGAGCTTTTCCGCACCAATCAAAAAATTTAAGATATTCGCTCTGCGACGTCGAACGAAAGAAAATTATTGGTCGCGTCGTGAATCGCGGCTGATGCGACCAGCCATTTGGCTAACGGCCAAGTGCTCACTCCCGATCTTGTAATTTACTCGTGTGGAATGAGATTAACACGACATCTGGACTTGCATTTAGTGAATTTACACATTGAGAAATAAATAAAGTCGGTACAGGCTGTTAAATAATGATTTTTGTTGTCACATGATAACGTTGGAACAAAGTGATGTGAAAATATTAAAACAAAGAACAAAGAGATGAATGCAAGATTGCAAGTGCATGTTCAACAGCTTTAATGATTTTTAAATAATTAATACGACGGAATATATGTATGTATAATGTTACAAAATTGCTGCTTTATTTCAGCAAGCAACTTGAACTTTTCCCGCTTTGCGGTGCGACGTGCGGTGTACAAACCACGCTCTAGCGTCTTTTATTTGCATAGACCCTACTTAGTGAGATGTCAGTTTAATCGAGAAATGCTTCGCAAAATGTCACCAGCTTGAGATGGATCCGTTCTTGTCTCGTGTGAGCACCTAATTTCCTTGTAGCGGAAGTTTGAATTCTTGGCAGATTCTCAGCTTCTCTTTGCAGCATACCAAATAGGTATGATAATAGTCCCTCTCTCAGTTTTCCTATTTGTTCTGCCATCTATTCATTTCCGCGTCCCTGTTTTCTGACAATTAGTGAGTAGGGTTATCAAACTGTTTTTTTTTTCTGACAGATTCAATATACGATCTAATACAGAGCCGATATGTGAAGGGCTTTTGGCTATATTTTCAGTTAAACCAACCATATTAACAGGAAACATACACTGAGAGAGTGTTTTAGGCGCTGAGCAAACTATTCCATTACTATTCCATCTCAACATATTATCTGAAGGTCAACACAAACGGTCGGTCGGTTTCATTAAATTTAAGTAAAAATGTCTAGCAACATAAGTCATCCATTTATTTATTTATCCAGTAAAGATTTCCAAAGACCCATTTGTGTCGCTACTTCAAACTGCTTCCATTTGTATCCCGGCTAGTTCCAAATTAGGCCGATCTTAAAAAGCCAACATTTACAATTACCTACATACCCATCAATATCCAAATCTAAACTAAAGAAACCTTCTATAACATACGTAGCTTGCGTAAAAGTTGCTCCATTAAATACTTAACTAATCCACTAAATAGTTGAGAGAACTCATCATTAAGGATAAACTAAGTTCCACAAGACCGCGAACTTATCGAATGTTCACATGCTTCCGAGGAGGTAAGGAGATAGCTATCGTAAGGTTACGCAAACTTTGGTAACTTTATTTATGCCTGCCTACTTTCGGGTAGTAAACTTTGAATACGCATGAAAATTCAACCTTACAATCTGCTGTTAAAATCAAATAACCTCTGTAGCGCAGAAGGCGAAATACTGCCGTGGGAGGTTTTGGTTTTGATCCCCGCTGCCGGACAAATGTTTTTCTGATCTGCAAAAATGTGTCATTATTATACATATTACCAAAAAAAATGTAAATTATATAACACAAGAATTGAGTAGTTTTATTTAGGGCAAGATGATGCTGAGTTAACTCAGAGGAATCATCTTCTTTTGAGTAAATCACCAAAGTTTCTAATAAAAAAAATATTTTAATTTGATAATAATTCAGTGCTTGATGTGTCTTCAACGATATTCTACAAAGATAAAAGGATAAGTTTCTAATTTTAGTTATATTTGTAACCATTGTTTGTACTGTTTTTTTAAGAAATTCTATTCGTACCCGCAATCGGAAACCGACACAAACAAAACATGCATCAGATAACAATCGAAACGAACACACAAAAACGAATTCTTACACAAAGTGACTGAAAATGTTTGAAACGCTTATCATTTCCGAGCCATTGAGCGCGTTCCGTTGGCTCTCACCATAATAAGAAATCATTCGTCGATAGAAAATGATTCGATTGTCAAGTTTGTGATATATCGTTGTGGACGCAATACGGCTTATTTCGATTCATGCATTATACATCGTATACAAGTGCACGGGTAACGACTTCCTTAAAGAACCGAGCCTCTTCAATTTCTTTTTTCAGTATGTTTCCGTTTTATTCAATTTAATTATCCGTATTATTACCGTATCCGTATATAAGAATTTAGACTAGGAAACTTTTCTCTCTCTCTTTAAATACAACGATTAGAACAAAATACAGTTAGTTGGAAAAATAAAATTTTACATACCAAAGTGTGCAGTTTCACGAAGAATGCAACAGAATGTCCACTAAGAATTCGGTCTGCACCTTTAAACAAACGTGCATTGCTGGCGAGTCTCAAACCCGAACTGTTGTACAAAAATGTAGAGAATTTTTAAGCACGAGTTCTATTGCTGGTCTTAGAAACAAATATTTTTACAACAACATGTTTTGTGATTGGCATAAAATACACCTACTAAAATGCCAGGTTGGCGTGCTAGTGTCTAAAATCTAAATACTCTTCATGGTATTAAACAGGAGTAGACTCTCTAGACTTAAATGTAAACCCAGAGGTCCTACTGAGCCAATGATTTTTAAATAAATACAATCAATCAATTTCAAACTAGTTAAAAATGTATATGCTGCAAACTCAACATTCTGCGAAGAATGTAGAGCATTGATTTGTTTTTTTAATGTGAATGTGTGAATGCGATCTCCGATATTACCGTTTTTTGCTTCTATAATGATATCATGAATTGTAAGCATTTTATCGAAACAACGAAACAACGTAATTTATGTCAAGACGTAAAACTCAACCAAGATGTAAAACCATAAGATAATAGTAAAACACAAGACCAAAACCCACCGGCGATTCATTCACGAGTATTTAGTACTTAGCAAGTGACTCGACTAATTAGAGATCATTCTGAAAGAGATAAAAAGTAAATGAAGCCTTTTATGGCCACTTCGGGTAATAAATGGAGACAAATTAACGATATAAATACAGAAGCGATACGACGTAATCTTTCACGTAAAGTATCCTTTCTTTAGCAAAATAAACAAGATATACAACGTTTCATGGTTATGACAGAATTATTATACAGAGGAATATGCAAATAATTACTTTATCCTGATTTTGAAGAGCAAATTCAGTCCCAGGTAGACTAGACATTCAATTAAACTAGGTGTATGTCGTAATAATTTATCTAATGAAGCTAGCTGGCGTTGACTGCAATCTGGCCAGCTGAATTTATTCACACCAAAAAATCGAGCGGACCCGAGAGCCGCGAGAAAAAAGTATTTAATTGCTCCCAAGGAACGGAGAGAATGGTGAAAATTCGGGTAGCGAATTTATAGGAGCTATTTGGATGCAAATGATGAGCTCGGAGCGCCCCCGCCAGTCACGGCATAACCCCAAAAGAATAAGTGAGAAACGTCTTACGAGAAAAAAGGCTCGTGATGCTTCTCTCTATTTATTCGCGACGGATCTCAGCTCTGAGCCGAGTAATAGAATAATGTGGGATGCTTTTGATTTATCTCAATGTATAGTGGACTTATGCATTATTCATAGTGTTCTTTCGTTTTGAAGGTCAAGCTTGGAATACTACAGATACCGCTGTGTTTTGTGTTTATTCCATCCGGATGTAGAGGCTTTTTCTGTTCTTTTATGCAAATCTAGAAATAGCTAGCGGCATGTTCAACGATGCTAGTACGAGTATTTGCATATCGCACAGGCATTCTCCCAACTTTTACGTCTAAACGTTTGTTTTTCTTTGCAAACTTTACTTTTATCTTTTCTGAATACAACGTTTTAACAAGCAGGGCTTTGCGTCTAGTTACCCTAGTTGTAGAATTTGAATATTCAGAAAAGTGTCTACATAATACACCATGCGTTTAGTTGTTGAGAGTTAAAAAGAGACATTACTGACACCAAAAGTCTGAACTTTTGTTGCCAGTAGAAAAAGTTATGGAGAACAAAAACTTTGTATATTTATTGAGGCATATTCCTACGTCACTGCGACAGATATAGTATAAATCGCGCTGAAATGCACTCCAGCTCTGCCTTTTGTTTGGCAAAGTTGCGGTAAACAAGTTCGACATTCAATCCTTTGCGGGATACTTTAAAAGTTCGAAGGAGGCCGAGACTTAACGCAAGTGACGGGCGGACCCTCGCTTCCGACGTCGCTACCACGACGCGAGCCAACAAAGCGAAGATGAACATTTTATTTTTACAAAATATAAAACACAAAACATGTATTGAGATAACTTTGCGGGCTAATCTCGCTACGGATGTTGGATAAGGAAAGAAAAACTACAAAACAAATCCAACAATAAAACGATAGGGCTCTTTGTGCGATATAATAACGTGTTGTGTAACATTTTATCACTCGTTCATACGAAGTCTAGACGGACGCAGGTGTAAGGCAATGTTTATTAAGAACTGATTTAGACACGCTATTTCTTTATCAAGCGTCCTAAAATACATTGAACATTTTGTACCAAAAGCATTTCACTATTATCTCACCCGTAAGTGATGATGCTGTTTAAGATAGAGCACGCGAGCTTAGAACGAACTTACTCACGAGGGGCTTCTGAGAATTTTTAAAAAGAAACTTCCAATACCCGTTTTGTTATAAAAAGAAAGGCGTTTTAGTTTCGTGCGATATTTTAGACACGTTATATAAGAGATGAATCGTCCCTTTTTAACGCTCTGTTCTATGAATACTTCCGTGCAATATATTGGTTTTAACAGCACTCATTTACCTTCGGTTCAAAGGCTTAGGTTGTTTAGTACAATAGATTAATTGCCGACCAAAATAATTAGGGTTGGTGGTCGGAAACCGCCTTGTGAAATAACGTTTTGACATTTACGAGCACCACAACACACCACGATGTGAATTTGTGTTTGGTGAACGCATTAAAATGTAAATCTAGCCGGCCATAAATTAAAATACTCTGATATAATCTTATATTCATAGGCCGGCCCGAAGTACAGTCGAAGTGGATAAGACTCGCAAGAAGTTTGACAAATGAGCAAAATCAGACGCTTTTGGTACAGAGAGGATTTTGGATTTATCAATAAAATTAAATCATTATAATCAATAATAAAAACGATCAAAATTATATCTACCTACCTGCCTGCTATTTTTCTGTTAATTCAAATCATCCAATCAAATTTTCTAATTACTTTAAAACCTAACATAGGTAAGTGGGACGATACGATACTTTGATTAGTTGTTGGAATGACAACAAAACCCTTACGTGAAGGGTAAACACAAATATTCTCTAAAGAGATGTCGATTGTATCAAACTATTTCAAGCTAAGCTATAAAAGACATGACACGCTAAAAGGCTGAGCTCACATCCTTCCGGCACTTCGGTCAGGAGATGGGCTATTCATCGCGTATCGACGTGTTAGCTTGCTTTGCAGACCGTGCCGAGATGCCGACTGCACTGTCTATGGACAAGCTAAGCAAGCATGGTATAGAAAATGTGGAAATAGACGTTGTTTGTGTTCTAAACTTTCGCGACTTGGACATAATTTGTAACTATTATGTAGTCGAACGAAACTATCGTTAAGATCAATTATCGGTTTTCAGCAGTCCGTGTTAAGGACGATCGCTTGTATCATCGAAGTTTCGAATCCTGCAGGAGTCGTAACTTTTATAAAGCCTTCTTTATTTTTTATCGTGAATATTTTGTCTTACATATTTTTATCAAATGTGTGAAATTATTCGTTTTTGCGTAGGGTAGTAGGGGTTACGGGAGTGGCGCTACACAGGATTCGCATAATCCATAATTCGGTAGGTTAGGTTATTACTAAGGATATCTATCCTCAGTACCTGTACCTTACTGTACCACTTAAACTGATGAATTGATTCGCCTCCAGTGATCATAGTCAACGTGGCCACGAGTTGACTTACTCTTTATAGCGTCATTCAACTCATGGCGAAACAATGAGACAATCTCATTCAAAACAACCAATACAAAATATTTTTGTTAATTAATTTGTGTTATTAACAAAAATATTAACTTGGTTATTTTATCCGATAAAAAATTATACATATTTTGTTATTGCTTCTAATAATTTAAAAAACGCCTAATTATTTTTAATTGAAACGTATCGTGTTGGGCAGTTATTCAACGATTTTATGTGGATAAGATTATCCTTAAAAAATACTAATTAATGATAATGCATGATTATGGATAAGTTTTTGTAAATAAAAATGGTATTTGAATTCAATTTTTAAGGTTCATTTCCAATTAAACAAAACAGAAGGATCACGTCATAACATTGTGTCCTTCAAAATTAAATTTTCAATTCAATTTGGTTAGATTTTTAACAATCAATCAATTCACTTCATAATTTAGTATTTTAAAAATATTTGCTAGTAGTAGTATTTGCCACTAGATTGATATTGTTTTACTTGAACAATATCATTTTGATTCAAATCAAATAATGAGTGTTTATTATTATCCACCTATCACCAAACAATCAGCAGAAGAAAACAGTGTATAAAAATAACCTAGTCAGAAGTAAAACTAAAACACACTTTGAACAAATCTTGATGAGAAACCCCAAGATTTTGTCAATTGAACAACACAGATAACAGAGCTGTTAAATCTAATACAAGTTTACTAGTCGAATATGAATAAAGTTGCCTTAGGAACAAAATATTCTGCTTAAAAATAAAACGTTATGGGCGCTAATAAGATAAAAATATTCGTTCATCAACTTGTTTTCTGAATAATTAATACAAACAACAGAAGAAATAAAAACCGAAATTATCAGGCAATTTTGTTAACTTGAATTTTATCTTCTCAATTTGAGCAGCTGGAAGCCGACGGAAGACGGCTCTAATAAATTTAATGACGTTATAAACGATATCGTTAACTTATCCAAAATATCGTCGAAAACGATTTAAATAGAAATATTATCGAGCGCAGACGTGGCCTCTCAAACAGATTTGAAAAAATTAAATGGATTCATTTATCAATATGGCATGATTTATGATCAGAAACTCTTTCAGTAAATACAAATGAGAGGGTAGTAAGGACGTTGGGTCACTGCCAAAATGAAGCCTGATTAATGATTTTTGAGGCGCTTGGAAATGTTTCGTGAAAAATAAATTTCTAAAAGTTGCTGGGACGAGCTCTCTGCTGTGTAACATAGTGCTTCTTGTTGCTGTTTTGATTCAGCTTGAATATTTTAATTATAACGTACTATCATTTGTTTTGTTTTTTTCCTCGTAGTACTTTTTTACGATATATTCATTATAATAGGTAATATTGTGTTTATTATTTTCCGGAATTCACTTTCATTGTTTTCACAAAAAATTAAAACCCTGAAGATCTGAAAAAAAAATACTTTGTATTTAGAGCCGTGTTTTTTTTTTCAAAATTATGATGCATGCTTTGCTCGTATGGCTCATTATGTTTTAAAATATTTCTTAAAAGAATAAAAACTTAAAAGTGAAGTCAAAATTAAAAAATCTAAATAATATAACGTCGAAGCACTTTTTATACCTCGAACAACTGAGGTTTTTCAATTAGATCTGCAAAAATACGAAATTTCCAGCAAAGAACACGGGTAAAATGTAATTGCATAAACTATGTAGAAACATTCATGAAAAGGGAAACCTTTCATGCTCTCCACCTCACATAAGTACGTCCATTGGGAAGTAGTACCATAGGGAACGTACTGTACCTACCACAGAGGGAATTCATAAAGTAGAAAAACTAATACATATTATTAAGTTTAAGTTTTTTTATCTTCTTCGGCCTCATTAAAAAAAACTAAAATAAACCTGGTCAACAAAACCATGGTCTAAATTGGATCGCGTTATATTTTAAAGTTAAAGTTAAATTATAAAATGATGGTAATCCATCGAACACAACGCCCTTCATTTTATAATTTAACTTAACCCGCAATAATTTGCGGGTTTGAATCCCATCAGAATCGAAAATCTTAATTCGTTTTTTAATAAAGTAAGTAGAGCCACATAGCTCAACCTTGGTAACAGAGTTTTTAGGCCTCTATCATGGCTTAATGACTTCAAAGTTATCAATTATAGCACTTTAAGAGCATGGTGGAATCAATGTTTGAACTTTTAAGAACAATGGGATTTGGAGCGCGGTGGTATTACTCTTGAGTCGTGCTACTGCATTATAAGAGCTGTGGTTGCACTCTTCCAGCGGGCTGTTTCACGAAAAGTTGAACAAGTTGCTGGCGAACGCTCAGTTTGTTAACTCTAATTCTATCGGAGAGGTCATTCCCAGTTTTTGTAGCTTCGAGTACAAGTTAGCAACACTCGTTCAATCGGGGCGGCTAATCCTTTGTTTTTAGAGCTGATTGCGATAAGAAGGCTTTGTTTAAGAGTTTTTTCAACGACTTTCATCATGCCATCCGAATTACTAATCCAGATTATTTAAGAATCGCCTGCTAGATTTTTTATATAAAATGATTTTAACTCTTATTTCTTCGGAATTAAACAAACTGGGTTACATGAATATTTTATTAAATGAAATCGCCTTACATAATTGTGTTGTCTGTCAAAATATTATGTTGTAAAAACAAAAAGTTGGTAAGTATGGTAATTGATCCACGGTCATTCGTTAGTTGAATATTGAAACTGAGACCGTACGGTTCGTCTGTCTAAATAATTCTTAGGTTAGTTTGTATTAGTCAGTAGTTACCTCAGTCGAAGAAGATTAAGCTTTTGTTCTGAGTCTAAACTCAGACTTGAGTCTAAGCTCAAGCATCGATTTTAGACAGCTCTATGGAAATTGATTGATAAATCACTTGAGACAGGATTTATGCTTGACAAGGACTTTGAATACGAGATTAAGAAAGCCTTTGTAGAAAGCAGAGAACGACAATCTTATATATGCCTTTTGAAGTAGAGACGCACACAGTTATTGTCAATTACAGACACACAAATAATTAGAAAATGAAATATGGCGGTGACTGTATTATTAAGATGCGGTAGATGAACTCTTTCAGTTCTCTTAAGTGATTTTAAATCCTGTAAAGACGTCTAAGAGGTCAGGTAGTAGTCACACGTTGTAGAAGTTAATTTCACATAATTGACAGGTTGCAAGCCCATCGACGTTATTATAAATGCTAACTTTGAGAGGTGAGTTTCCTGCACTCTTGAGGTGCATTTCTGTTAGTAACTTCGAAGATTCTCATCAGACCCTCAAAAATTTTATAGTATCACCTCGGAAACATATTTCAAAAATGAAATTAAAAAATTGTTAAATAGTTACGGAATATTCAGGGAACATAGGAACGGTAACAAAATAGGGACGGTATATATAATATACCTGGGGTAATTTGCCCTTTTAATTAAGTCGTTTTCAAATTTACTTCTCTGATATATTGCAAACTTGGATTATACATAATTATAGATATTATAGTTGTATGGGAGAAATCGAATTTGTATTAAATGAATGTTTTGTTGAATTCCATATTTTTTTAGATTTTCATACAAACAATTTAAGTATTCGTCTAACTATCATGTTTAGCATAAATGGGTCAACTTCCGGTTGAGCTGTCTATAATTCGCTGCAAACAATCCACTAATAGTAAGTTTATTCCATTATTTTATTTGAAGTGTTAACAAAATAAACCGATGATTTGTTTCACATTGGTGTTATTATATTCTCTTCAAATAACTATATTTTTAAAGATATATTACTTTTAAGTTATAAAAATATATATGTAAATAACTAAACAAAATGTGATCAGATCTAATTGAGCTCTCAAAGAATCGATAACTCATCTGATCTAAGCCACTAGCAGTTGGAAGCTCCAAACACTGGAAGCATTACGCTAAATGGCAATGTTCCGTACTGCTGGTCCAACTATTTAATATATGCCAGTCTTTAAAATCTCCAGTTAAAAGTCCTATCCAAGTATTACTAATAAGTTCATTTGTTCTTTATTCTTTATTCTTTATTCTTTATTGTACACACACGAAATAAAAATACATAAAAAAGCAGATACAAAATAACATGTACAAAGGCGAGCTTAACCCTATAAGAGTTTTCTTCCAGCAAACCTTTGAGGATAGGAAAAGCTCAAAGCTTTGTTCGTTTGAGTAAGTGGCCAACTCTGATGACGGAGCTTTGAGGAAGCCAAAAGGCCAATTTTACGTGGCCTCCGAAGCGCTCAGATGATAATGCCACTTGCGGTCACTAATCCAAGTGTGACCGTTCAGAATGTTGCTTAACTTTGACGATCTATCAAGAATCTTTTAGCTAGCTTCGCCACGAGCGTTTCCTACTAATAAGTACCAAATAAATATCGTAGCAAGGTTAATCACCATATCGCTTCGAACTAAACGTGTCTCAAATTACAAGCGAGAACAACAAAGTTATAGAACACATATGATTTATACTCGCTGGGGTAACCCGCAGGCGTTTGTATAATATTATGGTGTACGTGTATATAGGTGAACCTATACGTGTCTGATACTGAGTATTATCGATATTGGGTGCCGTTACAGTCTAAAGACGAAGCAGGTTGTACAACGACTTTAAATAATAATAATTACAATAACTAGTCATGCTTTTAAATAAGAGATTATAAATTTTATAGAAGAGTCAGAACATAAATAATAATAGATAGAAAACTTTTTACTGTTACACCAAAAATGATCTATTTATATAAAATATCTTCTATACTGATGAGCTATAAAATGTTATGACTAGATAAATATAAATAAATCCAACTAGTTGTACTAGTGGAGACATTTTCAGTAAAGATTAATATAAAAACTGTTCAAGTCCGTGTCGGGAGACATTAAATTTAGGTTCCATAATTACAAAAAATAAATTTATTTTTATTTTAAACAAAATGATTAGTGACTAGGTAATGATATATTTTGCAAACATTAACTTAACGTAAAATTTTAAGGCTAAAAAGTCTATAAAATTGAATACCTTATTGTGCATTAACCTAAATACCCAATTCCGGAATTACAACATCAAAGAGCAAGCCATTTCAAAACGGCTTTTGTTTGTAACCAGCTGTTTTATGGCTAACCTGATCCTGTGACATGGACGTTGGACGAACGTGTACTACGCAACTTTTTTTTGTAAATAAGTACTGACAACATTTAAAAACACCGAATAGGTATATATAACAATAAATATTGGTTTCATAACCTATTCAGATTAATGTAGGTAAACTTAATAAAGTTTCCCAGCTATTCTTTGTACACTGTGTATGTCAACTTTAGTCAGTGTAGGTAGAATGCCTCTTGGGAAATAGTTTAAGTTGCTTGGTTTAATTTAGAGGTATTGATAGTTCAGTATCTAGTGCTCTATCACGATTGGCTCTACAGGACAAATCTAGGTCACTTAAATAAACGAAAACACAAGATTTTTTTTTACAGGTTATTTCTTTTCTGGGCTCATGTGGATCAAATGGCGGTCACGTGGTCTGCTTAACTAAAGCCATACAATTTATTGAAAAACTTTATTCTGTAATTTCAGAAGATCGTGGGTAAGTGGGTTCAAATCTTGGCTTTGCATTGATGGATTTTCAATTTAAATAAAAAATAAATGCGCATTGAAAAAGGTTCTAAACGGTGAAAAATATCGTGAGGAAAACCACGTCTTAGTTAGCATTAACTGCGTATTGTCTTTCCCGAGGATATTGGCCGGCGTAACTGAGAGGGTGGTTCAGGTGGTAGGCAAACCTACTCCATCTCAACAATGTCCATACATATGCAAAAGATAGCCTCCTGACTCCTGGCTATATAAATCATCTACTAATGGCTTTTAGCCTGAGTTTTTTAAGATGAATATGACTATCTCATTACATTACATTAAAAATCTTAGGCTAGGAGTCAGGTTTATTTTCATTCATTCCCCGTTACAGCTGGGGAGCTCCTAAATACAAAGTTCCTGATTTGTTTGTAATAGGAACGCAATAGTATAATAAACCTTTACATGACATGTTTTGTATTGTTTCTTAACCCTATTGATCGAACCCTCAGCACAGATTGCAATTTGCACCTTAAATCTGTATACCTGATAGACACTAAGTACGTGTTAATATATTTCAAGATTTTAAATAATAAATTCAGATGTATTCAGAGTGCCATTTTACATAAATAATTTTGAGTTTCAACAATTCAAAAGAGCCAGAGGTGTTTTAAATGTTTCCAGTCTGTGTTAATTTGTTAATAATTGGAACTTATATAATCACTCCATATAGGTACTCTCAAGGCGTATCAGAAGCGGTTTGTCTTTTTATAGGCATATAATTATGCGCTTATAAGCGCCTTCACGGAGTCCTTCTTTTGAAAGCAAGTTACAACAACACCGCGTTTCAATACTTACTCAAAGTATTAAACTATACCTCTATTTTTTTAATTAGTGATGATCTTAATTGAAAATGTGTTCATTAAAATGGTATATATATACGAGTTATGTCCCAATACGTTCAGCTAAAAATGATATATAATTTGCAAATCACTATTTAATTTGGTTTTTGTCTTTTTGATTATAACACATGATAAACTCATATTCTATTCTATTCTATTTTTGAGAAGCTGTTCTTTTATTTTCAGCGGCTCTAGTTACGTAAAGCCATAAATTATTCAGACCAAAAGTGTTTTTCTGCGCTCCATGACAGCTACATTTATACACGGATCTACCGTGTCGCTGTAACCTAACTGCATAACATAAGTCATATCAGCACGGGGATTGACTAACTTGTATCACATTGTTGCGAATCAAAAATATCAGTAATCCACGAAATAAACAGTCAGATTTAACGCTAAATATGTAAGTTAGTACCTAAGCTACTTACATGCCATCATATTTCACAGTTATTTTAGCGGGTTACTATTATTTTTGATTCGCAACAATGTGATACAAGTTAGACAATCGGGGGACAGATGTAACAAAAACCAAAAAATATTCTTAAACAAATTTTTGAATATTTTTGTTAGTTCTTAATTAAGCTGCGGACAGACATAACGAACGACGCCCAAAGGCAAAAATAAAGATACAATATCGACTCGACTACCCCAAAAAGATTAGTAAAATTCATACATTCAAACAACATGTATTGTGAGCATGCGGATATGTGCAAAGAGTGGACACTAAAATGAAGAGACAGAAAAGAAAAAAAAGAAAACCTGTTGCATAACCCTACTGAGTTATAATGATGATCGATTTGTTAGATATACACGATGGTAATGATCGATTTGTTTCATCAAATCGATTGCACCGGTTTGATGAAAGCCTTTATGCCTCAATCCAACTCTGATACGTTTTATTGTCAGCATTCATCAGAATGCTACAGGGTCGTAGATGCAGCGAATGGCGTGAAATTACGATCTCTGACGACAGATCTGTCACGTTCGCAATACTTCAACGTCGGCGTGTTTTCAGTGCAGTTCAGCTGTGAAAAGTCTCGCAAATATTCAGCTAATAAAGCTGCATGCTAACTGATTGCCGTCTGTATATACATATAAATCAAGTTTTGAGTGTCAATTTAGAGTTCAATCTGGCCTGAATGTATCATCTTAGATTATTCATATAAGTTAAATTAAGCTTTATCTAGTCCCTAGCTAAGCAATTTAATGCTTGTATTTGGTAACTTGATGACTGATACACTACTTATAAAGTTTTTTTTAATATACACACATAGAGAATACCCAGACTCAAAACAAATATTTGCAGATCAAGCAAATATTTGTGACGCAACGGTGAACGAACCCGCAACCTCAGCGTATTATGCGGGCTTTCACCCACTGCACCACAGAGGTCGTCAATAGATTCTTATCGCAATTTAATTTACTTTAAAATCCCAAACACCGGCAACATTATTCAATTTCAAAGCCAAACTACGGATATCGAATACTTTGAAAGTTTCGGCTGTTTTTAATTAATCGCTCTTGCAAAGGCGAAAAGCTCAAAGTAAAGGGTCAGTGTTGGTTGGAAAAATATCGAATGTTCAATGCTCACGCCAAAGGGTGCAATGTCTGTGAATCGGACATCCGTTGTTTTGCATTGACGTACGGCCTTTGTGAGGCTATTAAATTTTCGTAATGCAATTATCGGTGCTGTAGCGTAATGTCACTGTTCCTCAACCTAGAACGGCAAATTCTGTATGCACTTGATTGTTTATGATTGACGACCGCTGTGGCGCAGTGAAATTCCTGCTTGAGACGTAGGGAATGCAGGTTTGATCCCTGAGTTTTATGGCAAAATCATAACGAGCATGAATAGAAAATGACAAAATATAATATTTTACAGTCTTCTTTAGTCTCTTCCACGTTAAATTGTCGGTCCTGGCTTTAAAAGTTGTTAAGCCATGACGGAGGCCTTTAGGCGGCTTAAAAACTCCGTCATCAGAGTTGGCCACTTGCTCATACGAATGAACGAACGAACAAACTGCATTTAGAGTTTAAAGAAATTATGGAAAGATTGGAAGAGTATTTCAAATTGAAGATCATTATTAAATCCTTGATCGCATCTTAGCAAAAAATTGGTCTTTCGGATAATATTTAAATTAACTTCGAAATAATTCGTAGTTCGATCCGTCCCCTAACTGATTTTGCTAGAGTTGTAATATACCTATAAGATATATATTTTTAACAGACTAACACAAATGTAATGCAATTTAATAAGCAAAAAGGGATTGTAAAAGAAAAAACGTATCCCATTATTAAATTGTTTACAAGATGCTTGTCACAAATAGAATCTCCTCAGCTTTTTCCGTAGTGACGCTAATTAATTCTTTTGATCATTGTAGAAGCTTGAGAAACGCTGGCTCAGGGAAAAACAAACGTTGCCATAATGATATTAAAGATAAACAAAGCTTCATTACTTTGAATAAGGGAGCACACTGGTCCAAAGGCAATGACTTTGCATTTCAGATCAATGCTAACAAATTTAAAACAATTCATAGAGTTAAAAATAAATCTAATTTCGAGAAATGTATGCTTCAGTACTTTCAAACGGTTTGGAATAGTAAGTTTAGACAAATTTAGGCAGTAATTGATTAACGGCCAGTCTCAATGCGGTATGTTTTTATGTTTTTGCTGAGGTAGTAGTGGGTGAAATTCGACAATAACGTTATACAAAAAAATGGACAAGTATCTTCTCACATTAAGCAAACCAAAGATAGGTTATAGACTGGCCGTTAGGTAGTGACTGATTCGACTCTGATTACGAGCCTTAATATAGGTATAAAATAAATAAATATCCTTGGACATTCCACACAATGTCATCTAGTCCCAATGCTTGTATTATGGTAACCAGACGATTGGTAAAATACTTAGATACTTTTTTTATTTCCATTTTCATTTCATTTTCACATTCATATTTATAGATAGAAAAGACCTAACCACGGAAAAAATCTTAAGAAAAAACAAACATTTATTCCGTAGCGGAGATCGAACCCGCAACCTTCGCGTCTCAGGCAGGTCTAAGCCCACTGCGCCACAGAGGTCGTCAAATGTATTTCTCTTATTGTCAGAGACAAAGTTGAAATATTATACGGTAGGCTACGTTTATTTTTTATATTATAAGCTTTCAGGCCTGTGAATTAAGTTAATGGGGCTGTCACTTATTTATATTTAAATGGAGTTATTTAAATTGACGATCTTTGAATATAAAAGACATTTCGATTGCTAGAAATGATTACTTCTCTCCTTTAGGGGCCGACAAGTGGATACTACGTGACAACCACAGAGATAATTGCTTTATTCATAGAGATGATTTCCATGTACATTTTTTATGAAAATTTCAAAACTTTTGGTGTAAAAGGAACATTAATGATTTTATTTAGTGCTGCGTTAAGATAAAAAGAATAATATGACTTAGAAGTTGCAATCGCATCTCTGACATGCAGTACCCAGTTAGCATCTATAAAAGCGTTCCATAAAGCAGTTATTACTCTATGGAGACAGCGGAAAATTGTAAAATTGTTATTCCAACCATGTTGAAGAACCCGTCTGGAATTACAAAAATAGCATCATAGATAAAAATGTATCCACGGTTGTCTAAACCACAGGAAATGTTATAGGTTTTGTAGTGCACTGAGTTAGAAGTTTTCTAGAAGTATCTAAAGGACTTTTATGGCTGAAAGTGGCTCAATTATGCATGTGCAAATAGTTTGTGCGAAAGTTTGCACGTATTCGTACGTGTCGGTAAACTTGTACCTATACGCTATCGTGCGATAAAACTTTGCATTCGACTGTTTTAACAATTAAAGCATGATTCATGCTTAATACAGTTTACTTATAGAAAATGTTTAACATTGTGATAAGATAATTTTATGACTTTTGTGAAAAACAAAAGTGTTACCGAAATTCGTTACAAAAACATAAAGCTAGATAGTCGTTATAACTTAAACATTCCCTTACTATTTTAGCTTCAAAAACATCGTTTACATTATCCATTATCTGTTTTCTCAGCCGTAAGTAATATGTAAATTTGAGATTGAGTTAGGTCTCAGAAATAAGCAGATTCTAGACACAAGCCGCCTTTTTTTATAAAATACACAAAAACACACAACTAACACAAACACACGTATTCTAATAGAAACGTATTCTAATAAAAGCCTATTTTCAAACAGTCACAACCATATAGGTAGAATAAACCAGTGTACTTACTCAACTCTGTTCTTGGTTACAGATTAAGTCTTTTAATTTTATAATGAGTAATTTTAGTACAGGGGACAGGTGATGGAGATTTCTTTAGGTAGAATTAATCGGTGCATAACCTTGAAAGAAAGACAAGTATTTGTAAATCATACAAATATTTGCCACGCAGTGGGAATCGAACTCTTAAATCGCCAATCTTTTGCCAGTGATTGATGATCAGTTTTTAAAAAATCTGCGTCAGTTTATGCGAGCTAAGCTAATTCAGAATAGCTGACGGTAGACAATCGATTATGAACCTCTGAGTGTAACTAATAAATAATAGTTAAATTTTCAACGTTAGTGAAGCCGGAAGCAAGCATCTATAAATTAATCGTCAGAATTAGTTCATTTTATGCCAATTTATTCCACTTCTCATCACAAACGGGTTCTATTAGATCCTCCCAGTTCAAATTGGTTGAACTAAATGATAGGATTTGAACTGAAAACTCCCTGTTATTTATAATAGACTTAGAGACCTACAACTAAATGTCTCTTTTTGATGGAGCCTTAATAAATTGACCACTTAAATGAGTAGAGTCATTCGGGGTAAAACGCCGCACTTTTGTCTTTCTTCGTGGATAACAATTAAACTACCACGTTGTTAGAAACCTAATGAATGTTATTATTTAGCTCATTTATTATACTTCTGAATTGCATGATGTTTTTTGCTATAACTAATACGGGTTTTTTATATTAAAAGAAAACAGTGATTTGGTCGGAGTGCGTACTTTTGCCCCTGAAAGTGGGTAAAACTACGCAGTCGTTTGGGTAAAAGTGCGCAATCGGTTTTTTTTTAAATAAATAACAAATAAGACACTCAAAATTTAAATACTCTTTAATAAACTCAAGTTAAAGCTTCAATGTAAACAAGTAGGTACATACTTAATAAAAAAAACGAACCGTAATTTTTAAAAATAAGCTATCAGAAATAAGCATGTCCGTTAATGAACGTCTTAAAAAAATAATACAAATACGTTACTTTAGTACTAGTACGCATGCGAACTTTTACCCCCGTCCTTTTACCCCATTGGGCTGGTAATTGAAATAAACCACACTTAGCTTAGGAATAAATAAGATTCGGTTTATAAACATATGGCTAAAAGAAAGTCCAAAAACTACATTTAAATCAATAAATACAACTTACCTCATAAATACAAAAACTTAGGAACAATACACTTTTCTTTTGTTTCACAAAACACAAAATTAAACGTTAATTTGATTGTTTTCTTTAAAACTCAAACTGCGCGCCATGCACTGCTGACCTGACGTTGACCCTAAATGGCGGTTCAAACTCACTCAATTTCGTCGAACAAGTTTTCCCGCCTGTTCCTCCCCAACCCGAGAAAATGGTAGTGCGTACTTTTACCCAATGCGACCTTTTACCCCGAATGACTCTAATTGGTTACGATTTTACTTTGCAATGAAATAATAATATTATTGACCTTTACTACCGGAATAAATCCTTTGCAAAGGATTTATTTTGTCCCTTCAACTATCACCACACAAAAAATCACGTCAATTCGTTGCCCCGTTTTTCCGTGAAAGACGGACAAACAGATAGACAGACACACACACTTTCCCTTTTATAATATTAGTATGGACTAGCAGCACGTCCCAGCTTTGCACGCGTGTACTAATGAAACTACTGGGATAAAATATAGCCTATAGCCATCCCGACAGTCCCTTTTACACATCGATGAACGAATTCTTAAAATCGGCAGAGTACTTTCGGAGATTACCTCCGTCAAATAAACAAACACAAGGCAACATCACCTTTCTATAATATACAGATTCTAGTAGAAATCTTAATTAAGAATACAGACGGACGGTATAGCATAAGGAAAACAAAGCAACTTTCAAATATAACACGAAACAGGTTTTAATGAATGTTACATGAACATTATGAATGTCAGTCGAGAAAATGAGTAGGCCTGGGAGCTGTTCAGCTTGTTCACCGAATTAATTGGCCAACTCCGACATGTAAATGTGAGGTATGTTGCGAAATTCGCTTTTTACAAGCTTTAAATTACTTGTATGTTAAAATTTACAAAGGAAATGTGGATTTATACTTGTAAATTGTAATCATATTGTAATATTATTACCACGTGCATACTTAATTTTATATTACTCATATAAGCCACGTATTATTTTTAATTTAAATTTATATTGAAAAGGACAATGAATTCAGACGTTAACCACTAATTTAATTTGATGAACTTGTAAATATAAACATTTTTTTAGATATGTTTGCCGTATAACAATTACAATAAATACATATATATACGTATTAAAGATACTTATACATGCAATTAAAAACCTCTTATTTTCAAAACCTCAACTAGGAAGTGTAGTAAATAGCTTTTACAAAAGTTGTGACTACCAGTGGTGTGGACTCAGCAGATAGTGCAAATTAGGAAGTTCCAGCAATTTTAATTCAGGATTTTCCGGTAAAGTTCTCTCATATTTTTGTAGAAAGCAGAAATACCGGCGCTTATATAGACGGTTTCTGTGACACAGAAGGTTGCGAGTTCGATTCCCGCTGCAGGGCCCTCACTCTTGAGTATTACACTTTTTGACAGTTCTCTACAGAAATCACCGTTACAGGTTTGGTAGAGCTCGTTCCAAATTTTCCTGATTTAAAAATTATCATCGATTTTTAATTTACATTTCCGGTTCCGACAACAATGGCGAATCTCACCTGTTCTGTTGAGTAGTTCTGTTAGTTCTGTTCGAAAACTCCAACCTGTTCTTTTCAAGATAAAAAGGAGTTAATTCACATATTCTTTTCGTATTTAGTAGTTTGCCAACTTTCTATGTAAACATGGTTCAAAAGTTACCTAGTAATTTTATATCTTTTTTACAAAACGTTGCTGCTCCTATTAGTATATTTATTTTGTTAGCACTCGCTAGCGGGAAATGAGCATCAAACCAGTTTCTTTTCAGCAACGTTTTTATGTTAGAGATGCATGTTTCGAGTATTCATTTTAATAATTTGTGATACTTTTGCTTTACCTTAAAATATTTCAATACCTTGTAAACTCCAGTGAAAATTCAAATTAACATACAACTAGTGAAACATACAAAAAATTTCATACTTTAAAGTCTTTTTAAATCAATATCTGGGTCATAAATTTAAATAACTATATTCCTTTCATTTCCCTCATTTTAAGAGTTATAAACATTTGCGACTAGAACAGGTTTCAAGAAATGTCCATGACCATTGTGTTTACTACGTTTCGGATGACGTCACAATCACCATGATCAGAATCTGAAGCATCATAAAATAACCCAAAAGCTCTAAGTTTAACATAACAGTAACCTAAACCATCAGAGTTGTTTTAAATCAAAACTTGTTGCAACTTGCGACAGGAGATGGCGGATCTGGCTAAGCGGCTTACAACTTGACCGGGCTGCATCCTTATAGCTTAGAGTTTTATGAGTTGATAATGGGAAGATATTTTTTACCCCTTTCAGTTTATTTTATTCAGGCAGCATTTGTAAGAAAAGTCTTTCTTACTAAGCCTGAATAAAGTTCTACAGGGTACTGTAGAATTAACCGGGATTGAATACAAAATCCTTTAGCAGATCTGGTGAAAGCGACTTGTAGATTCTTGGGATTTCAAATAATCAGAGTAGGCAACCATGTATAGATAAGTTGATTTGTCTGACACAAACAATGATGTCTCAAGAGATATTGCAAAATATTATTATCAAATATTAAAATGACATCATCATGAAAATTATTGAATAGTTATGGATTGTGTGAAAGAGAATATAAATGTGAGAGACGTGAATTCGGAGTTGACGAATGATAGAGATGAATGGAAAAAAAAACATGTTGGGCCGACCCCACTTTGCGTAGGATATGGGCAGGAGAATGAATGAATATGTACCGTTTCATGAATCCTTACTTAAGTCGATCTTTATCGTAGAAAAAAACAAAAATAGTTAGCTCATTATCATTCTCATTTAGAACTTTTATGCAGCTCATCTTACTTTCTTGAAATTCTGCAAAAGGGTGTCTTGCATTTCAAGTTCCAAAGCTAATATAGAAACAATGCTGGCAGTGTCGTGCAGCGTCTTATAAAGTTTGACTTCACTTTATGCGAGAAACGACAAACTTAGACTTGTTTTCCAACGGAGAGATGGCAAGCAAAACCTATACAGTGTCTTCTAATCAATAATGCATGCACTTCCTTCATGGAGCTGTTGGGCAAGGAACTTAAAAATAAGTGCCTTTAAACAGTTTGTTTAGTAGTTTCAGTGAAATAGAAAATAAAAGCTTCGTATTGAAATTGACTTTTGTAGGTGATTTTGTTCGGGTTTTGTTCTGTTATTCTCTTTGAAACACACTTGGCGTAACTTGCTTAAAAATGTTGTTGATCGGTCGTTGAATGTTCTTACTGGTCTCAATTTGAATTGATGACTTCTAGTAGCATTAACAACTGAGGGCTACCGAGTTTCAAAGGGCATGTTAAATTGACTCGGTCCTTAACGGTGACGAGCATAACGGTGAAAGCGTTAGTGAAGTCGTACTGTGAATATAGTGATGATGAGGATTTACCGTATGAACGTGTAAAAGGAGTTAATTATAAAAGTACTATATCACAATTGCAAGTTCACCTACAATAAACTATTTTAGTGTGCTTAGCGGCAGATGTCGAGAATGCCCCAAGTTCTTATATAAATCAAACCCTTTAATGTTCCGATAGCGCTTGGGTCAAGTAAGTGATTTAGGGGCCATAAAGACAGGCAGAAATCAGCTATATTGCTCTTGTCAGCACCCTTTAGAGGTCTCGCGGAGTAGCGACTTGTCACCTTGTAACACGAAAAGTTTGTTCGATTCGGTTTTACGATCTCGATCAATTGAATAGTTTTAGTTGAGTCGCAGTTTCAGTTTATGACCTTATTGAGGTTTGAACAGTGAAATTGAATGCTGGATTCAGTCGAAATAGATGTTTAACTAGAGTTTATATAATAGTTATAGCTGTAGTAGTAAAGTCATTATTTTGAAACACACCGGAGAATCTCTGGATTTAGTATTATTAAATTTATGTGATTTGATACGAATTAAACCATCGTTACAAAACTCTTGGTTTAGTCACATCTATATAAAAGACTATTTTTTCAGGAGTACCTACCTACAAAGCCCAAAATGTATCCTAGTAGTGTGACAGTCTGGTTATCAATAACATTATTTGCTTGGGACTAGATCACGCCGTCTTAAATGTCAAAAGATATATAAAAAAACCAAGTTGATAAATTATTTAGGTTTAGGCAAGAAAATATTTTAGAGGGTGAGTCAGAGACAAAGAGAGGGGTGGATAAAAAACATGTTATGCTAATTTCACTACAAAAGCCTTTTATTTCGATGTGGTACCTAAATTTACAAATTTACAAGTGAAAAACTATCAACTTTACAATAACTAAAGTTTTAGACGAAATAGAAATCAGATAGAACAATAGAGTTAAGTAGGTTCGCTTGGAAACATGTTCAAACTAACCCAATGTAAAACCCGAGCCGATCCGACAATACCCAAACTTGCCCCCACTGACTTCATAGAAAGTTGCAAAGTTGATTATGTGGTCATTTGAAAGGGCCGTGCTTAGTGGGTGTGGGTTGGCTAAGTTGTCAACCCTTTTGAAAGCTTGAGAATGTGTCACACTTACCGTCGATGGGTATATTACTAACATTACATTAGTATGCAAATTGTTTATTATCGACGGCCTTTTTTTGGGCCTAGTTATGGAACAGCTCCTAATTAAATTAAATAAGTAAACGTTTTACATCCTTGGACATTTACATAGAGTTTAGTCTAAGCTTACAAAAATCAAACTAAAAACCTCATCCGTCAGGAACTTAGGATACCACAAATAGATACACAGATACGGGTGGGTTTATGTGTATCTGTTTGTGATATCTAACAAAACTATGATTCATTTTTTTTAGGAAGAAAAATAAATTTACTTTACAAACAAACTGCCTAAAATTTAACACAAACATAATTTATTTTAAAACTATATTTTTAATCTAAAGAATCTTGATAGTATAATCGATGAATCCAAAGTAACCACAGAGTAAATAATAGATTGTCCATAATAATTATGTCTCTGTCACGCGTGTAAAGCGGTCTACACACCAAAGCCGCCGGCCCGGCCCGGCACGAACAAAATATATATCTTTGTTCGTGCCGGGCCGGGCCGGCGGCTTTGGTGTGTAGACCGCTTTATACGCGAGAAAACCAAAATCAAGCCGGCCGGCCACCCGCGGGCGGCCCTGAATATTTTACCTAAACAGCTGAGCGAGACACGCTTGGTATAACCTTTAATGAATGCCAATGGCTACACTTGTCCCAGACGACCTTTTTAGCCTAATTTAGATAGACGTAGAAAATTAGGGTTATTCTAGCTAAAGAAATCATTACTCGTCTAGTACCCAACATCAGTTAATTAATATGTAAAATTTTTGACTTATTTCACATTTAATAAATTATATTTGTTAGCTGTGAAAGATTGTTTTTACAACTTATTTATATTAATTTGTTAAGTACAATATTGTTACAATATTTGGAAACACTTTGAGTGTTTCTACTTAGACAGTAGAGTGTTATTTATTTCGTCTATTTTATTGTTTCAAATCATGCTAATGCCAAATGAATTGTTGTTCCCATTCATTTCTAGATTATCAAGATAAATCTAGATTCTGTCGTTGAAATCAAAAGGCAAAAACACAGAACAAGTACAGGTTTGTTAAGAGCAAGGATATTATGAAAGATTCTATACATAACACCACAGAAATGTTATGAATCATTCATATAAGAATATATCTTAAAACAAGTGTCCCTTCCTGTTTCATAATCGAAATTCTGAAAGAAAAAAGCAATAAGAGTTGGTCGAAGTTTTCTATAAGGGTGTGTAGGTAAAGTCTCCGAGGGTCGGTTCTGCGTTTGCTTAGTATTAGCAGGCGTGTCCCACTTGGTTGTTAAGGTATGAAAAATTCGACTCTGCTCGGGCAATTTGCAGCGGCTCCTAGTTGTTTTAAGGTTGGTTATCGCAAGCCACTCGGAACTATTCGCGGTTAACAGTGACAGAGTGATAATGGATAACTTTGAAAGAATAAGATAGCATGTTTTGATGAGCGGCACGAGGCACTTGTACGAGCTGAATTGCACTTTGTTCCGTCGTGTTACGAGTAATTATTTAAATGAATACCTACCTTAGTGAAGTGGGTCTTCTTTACTTGTTCTGTTATTTATTCTGTGGAATCAGGAAAGTTTGCTTAGGCACAGCCACTACACAAGATAATAACGAAATATAAATATTTTACCAATAAATCAAATTCGGTGTCAAACTATTCGGTTTTAGGCATCACGGCAACTTTGACTTCCTTTTGTCATTTTGTAATTGATTTTACGTTTTTATATAGATGTTAGAAAACTGAAACTGTTGAGTCTAGTTTTCTAACACCCATTTGCAGAAACAAATTACTGTACTTTTATTACTTATAATTATTCTTAATTTCATACATCGTGTTAAAACACTTTGAACACGTTACGTTGTCTCGCTCGTATAAGTTCTTAAAGTCGTTTAAGAAATATAGTTTCTAGAACTGGATGTATAATTCAAAATGATAGGAGCATTCAATTGTCCAGAAAACTTAGTCACTTGGTTTGGCTACTGTTAATAATTAACTGCTGGACCAAAACACCTTCGGAGCAAAAGAGGCACAATAATTCAACTCGGTCAACACAGCTTAGTAAATTTATAACCAGGTTAATATCATTTCAAATGGTTTAATTAGTACTTAATAACTTCAAACTGCTAACAGATTTCAGTAACGTCTAAATAATGTTACCTCGTAAATCGTAGCAGCCAATCGAAAGCATAGTAGTGTTGCTTACTGAAACTAGTTATATCGATAGTTCAAGCTCGGAATGTATGGATAGAGTTCAAGCTCGGTAATACCTTCGCGAGTAGCAAACGCCGTAGGCAATGAATATTATTTGAAAAGTTCATGGTGCTTGATTCAACAACGAATGCAAAATTTCTCTACTCTAAGTTACTAAAGAATAGAGTTTATTTTATTTTTATTCCTTTTTCGTTGTTTCTATGTATTAGGTATATAGTTAGATGAATCGTGTTATTCGAAAATGTAAGTACCTTGATTTAAGGTTTGATAGTCGAACCTCGTCTATTCAAAAACTCTAGGCGCATTAACAGTAAAGGAAAACATCGTGCGTGTTGAAACGAATTATTTTCCTAATTGCATTAACGGGCTTGCAACCTGTGGCAGGTTATGGAATGAAATATAAACTTCTGCAAAATGTGGTTGTGTTCCAAATATGTATTAGGATAATATCATCTCTGACCAAGGGGTAGTATGACATCACAAAATGATCCAAGTATGCTTCGAAGATCAGTACCAATAAAGTTGTATAACTGATTTTGTGTTATCTTTAACTGACTCGACATAAGTACAGCACTATTGTACAATATTAGCTCTAAGAAACTTAGGATGAGCTGCATTGCTCCAATGTTTAATTTCCGCTAAAAATCCATTATTGGCGAATGCTGAAATTGCGAAACTTTCCACCATCAAAGCTTACGTGAGTTCGCCTTGATTTATTGTCTTTAATAAAACGTGATTCATTTCGGCGACTTTCGGAACTGACAACACCCTCCGGCTAAATACGACAGCTTTTTGTGTTACAAATTCGTCATAAATTGCTTTTATTTTTACGCTTCACATATTATTTTAATAAGTTAAAGTCTGTTCTACAAATTTTTGTCACTTTCTGTCGTCTGTGCGCTTCGATCTTTGAACCACGCAACGGTTTTTATTATTAGACAAAATGGTTTTGTTCGAGTGGTACTAACCTTGAAAAAAGTAGCCTGTGTAAGACGTCCACAAACTAAGTTTATTCATTATTTCAGTAGGTACATTGTTTTTTTATTAAAGAGTAATAAACATACATTTATACATTACAAGCTTTTGCGGTAATTATATTAGTATAAAAAAAGATAATAGTGTCTGCAGAGAAAACAGCCTTAAAAGCCGCGGCAGGTCATTCGTTTTTATTAAAACGAATAGTAAAACATAATCATAAAATTAAGTAAACACTGCATTAAGTGTTGCAAAAGACATCAGGCAGCTCCGTAAAAATATCTAAATTAATATATTTTGACGTAAAATAATAAAAGTAAAGTTGAAATCTTACAACTTTAGAAACTCCGACCAATCTAACATCTTTCTTTATTAAATTCTTCAACGACGAAGATCTTTGGAAACAAAATCAAGTGGTGGCCAAAACAGAGGAATGAAAACTTTTATTAAGACCGAAGAAATTCATCAGTGCCAAGTTAACTTGAAAATTTGAATTGTTAATTTTATTTGGCGCACCTCTTGCCTGGCTAATTGTGGAGACAGCATTCCGTTACAATACGAAATGACTTCGACGCTCTATTGGTAACTTGAGTCCTGACCTCACTTTTTGCCCCTTGAGAGGTTTTAAAATAAAAAGGGGGTTGAGGGGTTACAGTGAAATTAAATGACAATGTTTTGTACCTCTTAGCAGAAGACTTTGTTTATTAAACATTGATATTCCAGATTGAATTTGTTTAACTATTTGAAGGAATGTTAAATGTTTTTCACAAACTATTGTACCTAATAAATTAAATATTACCTATATTAATAAATTAAAATATAAAATAGCGAATGATTTCAATAGAGTAAAAATATTTAAAAATAATCACTATTGGCTATCGGTAAGCACGTGTTTGATGGATAACTTGTGCTATACGTACATATAATTTAGTACTTACCTACAAGTGGGTTTTGTACACAACTGAGTGTACGCCATAATAAAGATAATAAATCGCGTTTTTAAATTCGGTCGACATCGATAGTGTAGTTAGCGAAATGTCAACAGCGGGTAATGTTCTCTTAAATTCAGTTTATTAGTTTCGAAGATCAGACACAAACAAACTTTACCTCTTTATAATACTATACTTGAACATCCTAAAACGAACTAACTATAAAATTGAAATGGGCAAACAAAAATGGAGTGATAACATGCCAAGTACGGTTTCCTTTCAATAACACAGCAATATCCACCTTTATATACCAGTTTAATAGCCGAAGCCAAACACATATTTTCCCTAAAATATAGTGTAATCTTAGATCTTAAAAACATTATTCTTCTTTTTCTATTTATTTATTATATATAGGTACCTATAGACACAAATTTCCAAATTCATATTTGTTACTTGGCCTACATTTTTCATAAATTAAGTTTCAATATGTGATAGAATGCAAGCGTATCGACCCTGTTAGAAAGGTTTGTATAATCCGTAAAATACCGGACGGGGTAAAAAATTATGACCTTGGATTGAAAGGTGAAGCTTCATCCCACTAAAACAACACGGCTTTATTTGAAATACGCAAAGCTGAATTATAGTGTCGGTAACGTTTGGACAGTAAGCTGCAATGAAATTGCTATGGTGTAGCACAAAGGAAATAGCGCCTGTGGCGTGGAGTGTCATTACATTAGAGGAAACGCATGTAAACAAACATGGTGGAAAACTTTAACTAATAGTCCTTTTAGAATAACCTTTTATCATTATCAAGTATAGGGAGTCGCGTTGGAACAGGCAATAGAATCCCCTAGTTTTATAATATCAAACGTGAAGTTTTAAGAACGTGACTTTTCAAAGTGGTACACAATAATACCTTATTGAATAAAGATATTTTGACATTGACTTCGACTTTAAAGTGCTATACAATGGCGGTCTCTAGTCGATCAATTATATTGCGCAATATTGTGAATTGTGCAATATAATTAATCGTCTAGGGTTAATAATGAAGAATGCGCAATAATTGAACGAAAGTTTGAGCGAGTTTAATTTTTATTGCAATTGTATATCTTTTTATTGCATCGTGTAGGGTCAGTATTGCGCAATATTTCTTCCCAAAATGGCAGAAAAAAACATTGCACAATTTGCGAAGTTCATAATATTGTGCAATATAATTGAACGTCTGGATTCAAAACGCAATTCAATCTTATTGTACAATTCAATATAATTGTACAAGGTTAATGTAGGTCTAGGGGCCGCCTAAATTATGAGTCAATTAAATTGACTGTCAAGTGAATTTAATTTCAACAGGCATAACAGTTGGCATCGTGTAAATGGCACGTCACTGTAGCAGATGAATGTAATTTACAAAGTTATGAAAGTCTACGCGTATATAGGAACTTTTTAGTTTGTAAATACACTGAAATGCACGACGTACCCAGTGCAAACGCTCGCGTGCTACAAACTAACTCTCCAGGTTAAGTTTGATGAACTCGCTTTAAATTTCAGATCAGTCGGAATAAATTTGCAACCAATAACCTTTTGAGTGGGTGTTATACTTGATTTACATGGAAGTGATATCGAAGGATCTTTTGTAATAAAGAATATCGTGGATTTATAAACTCAATTATTTTAGATAAAAGTCACTCGTTGTATCGTTTACCAGCGACCATTATCAATGACCTATCTATCTGTGATTACATTTTAAACTTTTGCGAACTAGTCACGGGTAGATTGATGTGATCAGTCTAAAATTATCAGTCTGCCCGTGACCATGAAAGCTGTAACGCTTTCGAAACGTCGGGATATAAAAAAAATAAGGTAATTACGCGATAAAGTTCCGTTTGAAATAATAATTATCTATCTGTTGGTTTACATACTGTGGCATTTATAGTGGTTGGAAGTAATGTTACATATCTTACCACTGTACCATTGTAGAAACCTAAAGCTTTAGAGCTAAGGCAAGAAGGGTAAGTTCAGCCGCTTGTCACGTATCCAAATTGGACCGCTCAGAACTTTATTGGCTTCAACGATCTATCAAGAACGTAAGCAAGCTCTGCTCCAAGCGTTCCAAATGTTGTATTACATTTGGTACTGACGCGTGACGCTGAGCCTCATGAATCAAGCTTTCCTTCGAATTAGAACACAACTGACCTACATAGATAGCACCATGCATGCATTTACAAGTACTAATTGTGTGGACATTTGGATTTTGGATATAAATAGCTTATTAAACAGATAAATTCTAGTAATCTAATATGAGTACCTCTGCAGCGCAGTGGGGGAAGGTCCGCTGGAGAGGCAGAAGGTTGCGGGTTTACTCCCAACTGTAAAGTTATGTTTGCAAGTTTTGGACTTGGTGTTTTTGTATCTATTAAATAGCACGAAAGCCACATTGAGATCGTTCTTTTACAAATAAAAAAGTTTTTTCTAAATTGTGATTGATTTTTAAGGTTCAATTTGATATCTACACATTCACAAAAAAAAACATAACTACAAATACGTGGTCTGAACCTTTTCCTTTTTCGATGTCAGATAAAATGGTCTGTGGTCAAATAATTTGATTATCGCACTATCCTATTCATAAACCTAGTAATAATTCAATAAAGTCCTATCAGCACCCCACAATAATGCCTAATTGGCAATAGCACGTATCTAATTTGCGACCTAATTGAACTGAAGATGTGTCTTGAACCCAACGTAGAACCTATTAAACCTGGGTTAATTTTGAAATCAAAGGTCAGTAAATTTGGGTTGACTTTATTGGGTCGCTCGCGCTGTGGTATACATAGCTTTAATGTTGATATTTGATATAATTATAGTCGGATACAAAATTATTCATTCATGCTTATAAATAGAAACTGTGCGTATGTTTGTAGTTTTTTTCTTTTCACATTACATAAAATAACTCTATATAACCAACTATACGAGTATACCTAATTCCGACCTCAAATATAATAATTCAAAATAATTCAAAGATATCAAAACAAAATGTCAACACTTAGAAGTAAGTCTAAACTCCAAATATAAATAAATAAATAAATAAAATATCCTTGGACATTCCACACAGCGGCATCTAGTCCCAAGCTAAGCAACTTAATGATTGTGTTATGGTAACCAGATGACTGATATAATACTTAGATACATTTTTATTTTTTTGTAAATACATACATATTATAGATAGAAAACACCCAGACACGGATATATGCATTTCTTTCATGAAGTGTACATAATTATTTTTATACGACATCATATACTACAAGACACATTTTAATATCAGAAACTTTTTTTTAGCTTCGTTTTAGCTATATTTTCCCAAAGAAAGAAATATCTAAGTAAAAAAAATAAAACAAAAACATTTATTTTGGAAAAACCTCAAGGATCACTCTGACTTCATGCTAGATGTTCTGTCTGTTCCAAAGCTAAAGTTTCCAGGAAATATCAAGAATATTGGAAGGAGGAAAATGTTAACGGTATCTAGATTGAACACTTTCTACCCTCAATTTAGCCTAAGATCGAACGGCACATGAAATTAATAGCACTTAATGTAATTACTGGGGTCCGGAATTAAATAAAGGAACCATTAGCGCATTTCTCCCTGAAGATCATGGAAATTATTTTGGAGATGTCACCTTAAAAGGTCTATTATTGACGGAAAGTTCTATGAACATTTTATGAGACAAGATAATTGGGCAGTTGAGGTACTGTCGAAGAATTCATTGTGTAAAAATATTTAAAAAAAGGAAGATTTGGAATCGTTTGACATGACATTGATAATTATGAGATAAACAACTTGAAATAAATGTACAATAACATGACTAGACGCACAGATAAAATAATACTATGTACAGATACACCATCTAGAACATCAATTTCACTCCGGTTTTTCTTCGGGCTATTTTTTTGTGTTTGATTTTGCGGCGCCCCTAGCAGTGTTTAGGTCTTGCCTGCAATCAAAAATATTAGCACTAGATGGAGTTATTTATTTTTGATTGCAGGCAAGACCTAAACACTGCTAGGGGCGCCGCAAAATCAAACACAAAAAAATAGCCCGAAGAAAAACCGGAGTGAAATTGATGTTCTAGATGGTGTATCTGTACATAGTATTATTTTATCTGTGCTAGACGTTAAAACGTCTAGTCATTTCGTGAAAATAAGTAAATAATACATTTATAAAATATCTAAGCAGAGGTAACTTTCGCACCGAAAATATAATGCTATCAGCCTCAATGTCTTGTGGAATACTTCGCCAAACATTTCTTACATCATGTGATAGTAACATCATCTGACATAATATTTTTCTGTGAACTGTCCAATCTGAAGTGAAAGTAAAATGTTTGTTATAGAAATACTGAAAGCGAGAAATTGGGTTTTATTTATCAAGCAACTATATAGGTTATATAAGCAAGCAATTATTGTACTAAGAATATATAGGTATTCTTAAAATGAAGCTGCACCTCATTGAAAGTGTATAATTAATCATTGTTTTTAGCAATGCGATGGAAAAGAGGTTTACAAATTCGCTTCGTTTCTCAGTAATTGAAAAAAGGTGACATTGGTTTTAAGATTATTGGTTAGCAGTCAAACATAGTACATATCTAACCACAACGAATTCCAAAATACTATACAACTTATTTGAAGAAACCTCTAACTTACAATAAGGTGATGTACTTCGAGATTTTAAAAAGAACGATAATATTTCGTTTTAGTTTGACTAACACAATCAGAACCTATAGGTATTATTTAATATTTATTAATCAATGCCCGCAAACCACTAGTATAATTAACTTGAACCTTACATACGAGTAGCGAGGTTTGCTTTAATACCAACCTCGATTAATTAGGTCTCTCTCTACAAACGACACGGCAATCCGTTGATTATAGCGAATTGATCAAACAAAGCACTATGCTGACTTTAACCGCAGAGTAATAATCTATAGTTCACACACACTACTAGTAATTGAAATCTAGTATCTAGTATCTGATAGTTTGTTTCTCTAAATATTGTGCTAAAATCAAACTGATACCGATGACTGAAAGTGTTGAAGTATTGGTATAGTCACAGAACGAAAAGGTTGAGTTATGAATTCGATTCGTTTGACGCGTTGCAAGCATATTTTACCTTTTTAAACTGCGTACCTACAAGACAAGAGTGTTGTGTTAAATGGTTATCAAAACTAGCAAGCAATAACAGATCTTAAGGTGTACCATTTCGTTCCGCGACTGTACGCAACGACAGAAATATTTGTTAAGACTTTGAGGTAAAAAAAACTAATTAATTTCTCTTCCTAAAGTGAGATGAGACCGTAAAGTGTGAGTATCTACTATGAATCTCTTTTACTCAGAAAATCAAATGAATATACAAATGATGCGAAACATAAAAAACACAAACGATTTTTTCCAACAAATTATATAAAAGTTCGTGTTTCCAACACGATGGGTTTGTAATGTATGACTTAAACTGTGGCCCATAGTTATAATCAAAGATGTGGGTGTACATTTAAGTTGCACTCTGTGACAAAGACTTTGAGCTGTTGCAACCGCCCCAATCAAAGGAACAAGTCACCTGACCTGAAGCCCTACTTGGTAAACCAAGTTTCGTGGTAATTATCGGGTTTGTTAGTTTGAATATTAGTTATATTATATGAATAGTTTTGATAAGTAGGTTGTGTCTTTTGTCTCTTTTTTGTACCTTCTTACTATATTCTGTTTGGTTAGTTCTTGTTTCTTCTTTTGTATTATCTTCTCCTGTGTGTGTATGTGTCCAAATCAAATTACCTATACCCAACCTATATTTTTTTTTCTATTTTAATCAAAGGTAGTCCGAAAGAAAATAGACACGAAACCTGATTACGTTGAAACAAGCAGGGGTAGTTGTCTTCTGACCTAAGTACCACATAAATGTGTCATGTCATATTATTATTACCATTTGAAATAATATTAATACAAAATCGTCGATGGCTTATCGTTCATCCAAAGTGATGGGTCTAAATGCCTCCGTACAAATGCGGATGTATTGATGTGCTGAGTGAATATTCAATTCGCAATCATAGTATGAATGAGCAATGCACTGCTCAATGCTGCTAGGAATTTCAAAATCAACACTATATTGTCAATTACCACATTCAGATGAATCAAAGTAGATTAAAATGGCATAAGTAACTCAATTAAACAAAACAAGAAAAATACGTAATTAACTGTGTGAAATGTCCAAGGATATAATATATCTTTATTATTTTCTTTTTTGACCATTCTTTTTACTTTTCCTAAAAATCACAAAGTCTAGTGTTAGTGGTTCAACATTGATTATTTATTTAAACTTATTGATATCATAAGTGTAATAATGTGAGCCATACAAAATGACGCAAGTTAATGTTTTTGTTAGTAATCGCTTTTGTCGTGCATTTTTGTGTTCAACGGAAATTGAGTTTAAAGAAGAAAGAAAGATAGAGCGTCATATATTTTTGTCAGAATCTTCTTAAACACACGTGAAATACAGCGTCACTGCCTGTTAACCTATTCAGTAGCACTAAGTCGGCACTTCATGCAATCGGCCTTTGTCTCGCAAATTGAATCATGAGGCTGCTTTAATAAATTAATCGCTAAGTAGACCTGTCTCCCTTTTAGAACAGAGTGTATTCCGCAGTGATTCATATCACATGCCGAATATACGAGTATTTAAGTGGTAGGCTAGTGTTTGCGATGGGAAAGTTACTGATATTTCTTTGAATTTATAGGTGCAAACAAAAACTAAGCAGCGATTTGCTTCTGATTTTTTTTCTATGCATAAGTATTAGAACTTCTAATATTGTGAAGTAATTGGACGTACCTATGCTTATTTTTAATTGTGTGGGATGTCCAAGAACATTTATTTATTATAGTTTTTAAAACTGCTAAACCACACTCAGGCATTCATATAATGAAATCGTGTGTCTGAATTCTGCCGTTTGAATTCTGTCGAAATCAATCGAAAAAATTTCATCTTATGAACCTATTAGTCCATTGAAATATTACAATTTGAGGGCCGAGTATTGCATTTGTTAGAGGACGCAATTTTATTATTGGGACATGTGTGGGGGGTCAATAGAAGCTTAACCTCAAGTTTGTGGGGTCGCCACCCTTGTTTCCCGGCCGCCATCTTAAAAATAGGGGTGAACACGATATCTCAGAAACTATGCGTCTTACAAAAAAATTGTCAAGCTATCATTTGTAGTAAATTGTTTTGCCTACAAATATGTTTCTATACTTTTTGCCCTAAATCAAATATTTAAGAAGTTATAAGCAAAAAAGTGAGATTTTTTTTCTATTTTGCTTTATCACTTCACTCAAAAACGGCTGGACCGATTTGGTTGAAATTTAGTATGTAGATAGGTTATACCCTGGATTAACACATAGGCTACTTTTTATCCGGTTTAAGTTGTTGCGCCCCGCGGTTTCACCCGCGTAAGTCCCGTTCCCGCGGGAAAATCGGGATAAAAACTAGCCTCTATGTTAATCCAGGGTATCACCTATTTACATACCAAATTTCAACCAAATCGGTCTAGCCGTTTTTGCGTAAAGTGATAGAGCAAAATAAAAAGATTTTCTTACTTTTTTGCTCATAACTTCTTAAATATTTGATTTAGGGCAAAAAGTTATAGAAACATATTTGTAGGCAAAACAATTTACTACAAATGATAGCTTGACAATTTTTTTGTAAGATGCATAGTTTCTGAGATATCGTGTTCACCCCAATTTTCAAGATGGCGGCCGGGAAACAAGGGTGGCGACCCCACAAACTTGAGGTTAAGCTTCTATTGACCCCCCACACATGTCCCAATAATAAAATTGCGTCCTCTAACAAATGCAAAGCAAATGTAACATTTCAACGGACTATATGACATTCTGCTATGACTTCGCATGTATTTGGGTCAAACCTGGTAGATAAGCTCTGACTGAAAACACGAATCTCTTTCTAACTTAAACAATTAAAAACATGATATTTTACTTCCCCATAACAATTAAAAACAATTCCCATGGAATACAAAATACGCGTAACTTGAGTTACTGAATAAGATATACTACGCATCTACTCTCACGTAGGTACTGAAGACGGAGAATAATTCAATATGCCTTACGCTCACAGTTAGGTAATAACCTCAATTACTTACAGTGGGTTGAAATTACTCATGTTATTGAATTAACTTACATTGTTCGTGATATTTTGTAAGTAGATATTTTCATACAAATATAAGCCATAAAGCAAATAACTCAATTTCTTTGAATCTTTGAAGAGTATTCCATAGCTATGTTTTAATACAAAGTTTATCTCCTACTCGATTAGTAACATTATGTGGTGGTCCATTATGTCTGTAACGCCTAAATCGCTGACCGCTTTTGTTGATACAGAGATAGACTAGACTGTGAGAAAGGAGATAGGTTACACTTTTCCAGAACAACTAGTGATAGGCGATAGATGTAGAACACGACGTCTTGCTTTAGATTATAATAATTGTTGAAATATGAATTACAATTTAAAGAGATGTCCGAAATCGTTTGTAGCTAAGTTACAGAGTGCAAATCCGTACGATATAAATAAACACCAAATTACAGTGACATCAATAAAAATCATACTTCAATCAGAAATCGGCTCTTGTCAATAACAATTTCACACTACTTTAGTTAAAATGTCAAAGCAGTAAATCTCAATAAATAAACAATATTTCTTACAAAATAAATCACAATACAAAGAGCTCAGGTGCGGTCGATCGATCACAAAATTGAATAAAATGTGTACAGAACAGAGTTGTTCGCCATTAATTTATTGCGAGTAGGTATTGGGGAAAGTTTCGAAGCAGTTCATCCGGAAAAATGTAATTACCTACCTATAAATCATGTAGGCACGTGTATAACTCCACTTAGAAGTTGGATCTCGAACCAGTCAATCTTTATTATTTCCCGAAACAATACACGAATTTTCATTTTAGTTTCTATCTTTCTTCGCCAATGGGCTTGTTATGTCACGTTTGGAATGGACACTTCTTCAAAATGAGGGCATGTAACAAATAGTATCTAAATGGGGAAAATTGTTGTTGGCTTGTAGTGTTTATGTTACTTCTAAGATAGCTTCTTAACGTTTAACTTAACTTAAGTTTTATAAGAGTTTTAAAATTAAATAAAAAATGTATTCGGTCATATTTCTAAATACCTTCTCCCTTAGAAAATTAAATTTAAATTTATTTTATTTTTAATTAAAGTATCACAAAATAGTTCATGAACTAAAAAAATAATTGGACCTTTGGGATGTCGTGATCATAATTATTTATTTTTCATACAATATGTGAAATACTTAGGGCAAGGTCATTATCATTAATCAAATAAATTATCTGAAACGTTAAAACTCGTTCTTAGCAAAAAATAAATAAACGATTTATTTTAGGCAATTTCGGCTTATAATATTTGAATACCCATGAAATGTACACAGTCAGACCTAATTTACTCCGACATAAATTGTTTAAATAAGTGAGCAGAGCTTGTGAAGCGAGCCCCTACGTTATTGTATGCTAAGGTTACGCGCGCAATCATTCTGTGGTAAAGAACATTGAATTCGTATTAATTATGTATGTAACAGGGTTCTACAATTTAATATGTAATGTTTCTTTTAACCTACATTTTTCATAAGTACTACTAGACAAACATTATTAAGTACAATCACACGGAAAATTACTCACGTAAAAATATTGTCGATTTAGATATCGACAATGTTTCGATTCTTCCGGAGAATCTTCATCTGGGTATGGTCACTTTGTCGAGTGTGACTGTCACTGTGCAAGGAGTGGCCACATTGATATCTAAATCGACAATATTTTATGTGAGTAATTTCCCGTGTGATTATAATAATGCTAGACAAACGTCTCTAAAAACGAAAAGGTAGTGTACGGCCTACGTTTTTCGAAACTATTGGGGGTGACCGTGCATCTTGCGTTTGTGACACGCGCTTCAAACTAGCAGGTAACGCGCTACACAAAATCTCGCAGTTGCGGCGCGTTCGAAAAACGCTTAGGCTCTTATAATATCAACCGCGTATTTTTGATAGTTGCTAAAACGTTTCGCGTGGGCATAAGCGGCATAAGCACACGTGGGTGTCGTTGTAATTACAGAACCCATTCATTTAAACCATTTTATTTACTTTACAATTAGGGTTACACAGATTAACGTCTACTTTCATAATTACTTTTTTCAACTTCTAAATCCTTACCGCCATCCGTCTCTGTTAAAAAATGTTTTACGGCCTCTAAGTGTATTTATTCAAGTTGAATTGTACTTCTTGAGAGTTGTGAGGTATAATTTGAAGTTCTTTTGACTACATTCACACCAGGAAACCACCATATAGCAGATAAGCTAAAACTTAAGTACAAAATAACATACAAACCTAAATTAGTTATTGTAAATAATACAAGCCTGTTTCTGTCCTCTGTTTCAGTCACACTGTACGTATATTATATTTTCAGTGGCTCTAATTTTAATTCACCTGAGCTTTAATAAATTCAGAATCTTCAAAACTGCGACTTTTCCAGCCCAGACTACTTTAATTTCGTTTGTTGAATGGAATCAAATCAAATAATCCAAAATTAAAATACAAAGTTTTTTAATTAAAGGTCTGAGATAAAAACAACTTTGCAGAGATCTAAATGTGGCTTCCATATTTCAAAACGAGCTGCATCTTTTTTTATAAAGAGAAAATGGTGTGACTGAGACTTGTGAAATCAACGTTTACAGAGGTAGAACTTTTGCGACGTCGAAAATTGTTGCAGGAACAGTTTTATCCTCCGACGATGTAGACTCAAGATGAATTTTATAGTCCATTTACCAAGTTTCTTATAGTTAAACGAGCCTCACTATTGTAATATTTTTTTTTTGTTGGACTGTTGATAAGACTTTTGATTAAGCTTTTATAAATATGATTTCTGAAACAGTCTTAGGTCTTCCATAAGTTCTGTGATAAATGTTGAAATATTTTCATTTGTTGAAATGGCAATGGGCATATTAGAACGCAGAACAGAATAGCCGTTGGGGCTCAAAATGGAGACCGCGGATCGTATTGCATAGAATACACCCTATGTTGCGCTTTGCAGACTTATGATTTGGTGAAGGCTGCAGGTTTACCTTAGAGGAAGAGGTCTACGGTGGCCGCTTTCAACCGAAACTACTGGAGATCTATGAAGGAGGCCTATGGCCCTCCAACAGTGGCCATCCTATAGCTGAGATGATGATGACAAATAATTAAAACCACGAAGGCATGTGCCAGAATAAAAACAGGACGCGCAGGTGCGCCAGAAACATGCTATTGTTTAATTCAAGTGAGTGTTAGTAATGTACGAGTATGTTAAATTACTTACACTCACTTGAATTAAACAAAAGCATACTTCTGGCACAGTTGTTTAAAAATAAAAATATGAATTTTTGTGACAGTTACCTGAAATCCAGCTCTTCCCGTTTAACCGTGTTGCCAAAAACGGAACTCATTTGTTGGTAAATGGCTCCGTGGGGAGTTGAATTAAAAGTTAACGAGAAAGATTTACTTGTAGTTTTGTTTGAAGTTTTGATTTGCGAAATTTATTGTGGGAAGCACAAAAATGCTTGGTATTTTATGTTTAGCTACTCTGATGACAAAGTTTCTAGGTTGCCTAAAACCCTCCGTCATGGCTTAACGACTTAAAAGCCAGGACTGAATTAACATACGCTCCGAAGCACGAAGTAATACTTCATTTGAAGTTGAGGACTTGAGGCTGTTAGTCTACTTTTGATTTAAGACCTTGTGAAGTTGTGATCTTGTTAAACAGCTATTAAGCTAGTGAATTAAGTATACCTTTTGAATGTTTTAAATGCATTTTCAATTAATAAATTTATAGGAGCATATTATACCTACCTAATCAAGAGGGCGAATTGTACGAGCAAGTTAAAACAGCCTTGTCAGGTTAGAGGACAATTATGTTTTAATAAATGTGTTTCAAAAGAAAGGCGATGCGTAACTCTGGACTTTATAACCAACAGTCTGATTATTATAAACTAGCTGCTCCCCGCGGTTTCACCCGCGTAAGTCCCGTTCCCGCGGGAATATCGGGATAAAAAGTAGCCTATGTTACTCGTGGATAATGTAGCTTTCGAATGGTGAAAGAATTTTTAAAATCGGTCCAGTAGTTTTTGAGCCTAGCCTCTCAGTCATAGCCAGTAGTGTAGATTATGACTGAGACTCATTTTTTGTGTTTTATTGTTTGATTTTCGACTAAGTACCTACTTTTTTGTAACTAACAATAGGGCGTTGGCTACGTCGGCGTCGTCAACGTACCTCGCTAGCGATCGCCCGACACTATTGTGATAGCTATCCCTACATAAAACCTGAGTTACTGGCTTTCTTTGCAAATAGTTTTAATAAAACAAATAAGGTTCATCGTTTCAACCTAGAAATTCAGACAGATTCTCCAAATAAAACCTTTTAATTCACACCTGAACTTTTGAACTTTTTCAATTCTCGAGTTGGAAACTACAAGCTCATCGACTCACATCTCGACTCGAATCATTAACCAGAACTGCAGGAGTTCTCAAAGGAATTTTTAGCATTGATTTATTGAAATGCTCTTATAAAGAGAAGACGGTTACTTTTGTAAAAAATTGATTCCCTTAGACTCACGAGAAGAGCGATACTTGGTCGTATCGTTCCAAGTCATTATCCTTTAAGTTCCAAAATTCCTCTTTTATCAACTATGAATTTAAGAGAAGAGGAGGATTTTAGCATTTCAACTTTACTTTATTATTAATCTGCCGTTTATTATGAATCTTAGCGCAATTTTGCAACTATCACATTCCTATTACGGTAATAGCAAGATCAAGTCATGTCAAGTCATGTTTAGTCGAAAAATGAATCCTAAAAAAAGGAATACAAAATATGATCGAGTACCATCTCAAGACATCGGAAAACTGGCTGATCAAAGCCACAACTACCATTGTTCCCTGAGTAGGGACTAGTGAATGCATTTAAATTGCCTTCTAGCATTTGGTTCGTCTGTTCGCAATCGATTCTCTGGACTCTTTCAATTTTCTTAACAAGTTTTCATTTCTATGCCGTTTTGTAGATGACAACCACAAAACGGCAATCAAATTAGGATTAAACGTGTTTGTTTGTCATTAAGTTAAAGAAATAATATTTTTAAAAACAAAAGTACCACCTGTGGAATTAGTCATGTTTTAAAGACGATACTTTAAATTAAAAATAACTTCGACACGAAACTTGAATATCTTACGAGAATTTATAATACTTAACATATACGATGTGAGTGTATTCTCGATGTGAGTTAAAAAATCTGAATAATATCTAACAGAGAAACAAACGAATAATAAGTTTTTTTAAAAACATAACCAAATTGTTCCATTGTTTTTGTAATTCTATAACAAATATAGTTAACTCGACCTTATTTGCGTTTTAACGGCTTATTCAATTTAGTAGCGGATTGCGTCCGGCCTCAAATATAAACCAACATTAAGAGTTGTTTACAAAAATGTTTTACTATTTTGTAATGGAACAATAAAAAGATTTTATAACCACGATGCTGACAACTGGTAACATTTAAACAAGCAACAGCATGAATAATTCATATAATGTTAATTCCTCTGTGTTCTCATATGAATTTATGTTAGAAACGGTTACCACCATTCTTTGAAAACAATAAAAAATACCTACATTTGTCTAGGCATGTAAATTGTATGCAAAGATAAAAACTAGAGTAACAGATATAGATGACAAACAACACATTCATGTTACTTGACGATTTATATATTCGTACTAGATTTCAAATTCCGTTTTGATTTACAGTAGTACTCCTCTATGCATATTCGACCAGTAAACCTATAAGTATTAGCTAAAACGAATTTTAGCTTAGCTAAGAGGTTTACTGGTCCAATATGCAAAAGGGGGTAAATCTCGTAATTATACCTTATAGTAGCTTTTAAAATAAAAAAATGAAATAATCATTACAACCGTATTCCCAGGGAGCGGTAGACATTTATTTTCAGGTACTTAGATCCTTTGAAGATGTCTAATATCCAAATATATTTTTGTAACACATTTTGCAGAAGTTAACATTCCATATGCCTTTGTTCTAATTATATTTGGCCCCAAGTCATAAACTCAAGCTGGAACTTTTTGTTTGCTCTCTTGCCCTCATATATCAAACTTCTGACCCAAAATATATAAGTTTTCTTTTTATAATCCGTCCCATTTCTCCGCCGCCAATAGATCATGCGACACTTTATGTGGCCCGGTATAGGCCCGGGCTCAGAGTGCTAAAATAATATAGAGTCTACGCACAAACATGATAATTGAAATATCGACAGGCATTTATTTTTATATTTTTGGTAGACTAACAAAATAAAGAGGAGAGAAAACTTGAAATTTTCGTGACTGAAATCAAATAGCGCAAAACATAAATAAATAAATAAATAAATATCCTTGGACATTTCACACAGCGTCATCTAGTCCCAAGCTAAGCAACTTAATGCTTGTGTTATGGTAACCAGATGACTGATATATACTTAGATAATAATTTTTTTTTGTAAATACATACACATATAGATACATAACATGATGATTGTTGTTTGAAAGCTTACATACGAAATCTGACCTAAGAGTTTGAAGTACTGGCAATAATATTAGTAGTAACAATATGTTTGTCATCTTTGAAAGCTTAAATAACATGTAGTCAAATACATAGCACTGCGGGCTTACCATGACCGTTTATAGCGATTCAGTTTAGGTCCAACTACGAACCAGTTTTGACGTAAAGTAAGGCGCTGACGTAAAGTTTTGACAGTAAGGCAGAACCTAAACTGAATCGCTAACACCTCATGGTACGGCTCCAGATATTACAAAAGCAGACAGTTGAGCGTTTGTATCGTACATTGTGCTAAATACGATTAGACATTGTAAATACAATTGTATTATCAATCGTTGCGCAAGCTGCTTTTGAAAGACACGAATAGAGGATGTTTAATCTAAAAATCGCTTACTAAGCTGTCTTAACATCTCCTTACTTTAAGGAAGGAATAGTTTTTTTCTGTTGACATAAATCGTTCACCCTATGGAAACTGGAAGCGCCCCGGAAACTCGCAGAAGGCTCTCACGCTCGTAATTTATGTATCTGTATGCAATGTATGATGAAGTGCACGATTGTGTAAATAGATGTAAATGTCGTGAGAGATTGATGGCCTGATCGAGTCAGTGCGGAACTGTAATCATGGTAAGTAAATGTTATCCCACTTTATGTAAATGAAAGTGTGCGACATGTTGGATAAGACACAAAATTGATTAACAGGTGTGACAATTTTTAGTGTGGTCAGAAGTTTTTGCGTAAAATAGCATACAGTGTAATACAACATACATCCACACACACATAAACTTTAGCGTTAATAATATTAGTGGGATTAGAAATAATAGCTATAATGACCGCTAATACTAGTTTGTATATATTAAAATAAAAAAATATTTAAATTTCTAAATATAAATAACTTATAGGTATATCTTTATTGGTAAAAGTAACCACGTAAAAATAAATACTTATTAGGTAAGAACATAAAACTAAGCAACCTTATCGCTGAAACCTAATCAATTAAAAGTAGAATCTTAAGCTTGAGCCTAGACTTTATGATTTAATGTATTTTTCATACATCTGATAACCAAACCGCTTATAAAGTTAAAACTGAAATCGTAAATATACTTTTATTGGTACACAGAACAAGCTGGTAATGAAAACGTTTGTTGTATAAATACAGTTTTTCATTTTAATGTGCATAAGATTGAAAAAGCAGTCTTGCCGAGCTTTATTTATTTTCCGGAAGTTTGCTTGTATTTAGTTCCGCGGTTTTCCATCTCAAAGTTTGTAATCACCGGACCTCATTCAGAATTAAAATGTCTGTTTGACTATGAATAGCATCAAAATCATTTTAGAAACTACAAACTCGAAACATTTCATAATGAAAAACCTCTATAGCGATTACAACCGAAATTGTTTCGCTAACTAATAAGCAGAATGGTTTAATCTCATCCAATATACCCTTTATCACAAGCAACGAATTTATTTTCTAAAAACATTTTCCCAACATCATCGCGTAAACAAAATTTTGCCGAAACATAAATTCTGCGAGCCTTACTCCTGAAAACACTCCCTGTTGTAGGTAACATACAAGTTTTATATCGATTTTATAACGAAAGCATCCTCAGAGGCAGGAGTCACGTGGAACAGAGCCACCGCTAGGAAAAACTTCAAAGAATGGATAGTAAAGTGACTTTTATACAAAAACACAATACATTTACGGTCAACAGAATCTGATCAAAGGGTTCTAAAATGTGCTTTATCGCATTTCTTCCACGCTAAAGATTCCGAAATGTCGCTGATTTAGTTCGTACTTTTAAAATACTAGTCGCTTTGATTTGTGTTCAACCCCCTTTAATTTTACAACCCTTCAATGACAGAGACTGTAGCCAATTTCCCTTCATTTCTATTTTATTACATTCATCATTTTTTTTTCTGTCAATTTTCTGATCGTTCTAATTTTATTTTCCAATCTAAATATTGCATAAATGTTACATGGGTAGTGTAGTGGTAGTATTGCGTGTAGGTATTATGATCTTTGTATCTACCCCATTCGCTAGTTCTGTATACATCCCTTACAGATAGGTATATCACCCTCGGGACAATACATCTAACGTTTTTCCGCGATAAGTAGCTCATACGAGATATACTGATTTATATGGGGCGAAAAAATATTACCACCGATACAGGAATCAGAGGTCGTAATACTCCATGCGTGAATGAATTGAAAAATTTATCTAGTCTATCGATAGGGTGCTCCTTACTTGTTTATTTATGCGACGGAGCTTGTGATCGTCGTGCTATTGAAAGTGTATCGTTTTTGATTTATTCAGAGCTCGTGGGTTTTAGTCTATTTTGTTCAACACTAACTTTAATGCTGTAGTGACGAAATAATACACGCTATATACGTTTTATATTATTGTAAGTAAAACTTTGTATAAAAAGGAAAATCGATTTTTTCATGTGTTTTATTTAGTTAAGTAGTCTAACTACCCCATAGCACCCCATACATACCTTTACAATTTTATCGATCATAATCACTTCTTATTGCAGACAGTGAATTTATATCAATGACAGTCGATTAATATTTAACAGCAAAACCTCAACTCTCACACAAAATAACACGAAATCACAAAAATCCACGTCAAGATGCTGCGTCAGTAACCCCCAACCTGTCAACAATTTGTTAGATTTCGGTAAGATTATAATTTACCCACTGCTCCCCATACATTATTACTTCCCCTCACTGGCCAGTCGTTTAATCACTGTTACTGAGGCTAATGTGCCGCATTATTTCGGAGGAAGAAAGCAAGCGGAAATATAGTCGAGACGTGTACTAATACAAAATATTACACTATTAGTTTTGGTAAGTCGCCGGATGGTCGGAGTGATATACTAAAACCTCAATTTGTCTATATAAATAAATCTCTAACGTACCAAGAGCATTCTTTTCTTAAGCAAAGCAACTTATTACTTTAAGGTAAGAGTGAGTTTCTAAATATTTTGTATACATTAATGTGTACAAGTTTTGGTAAATATCGCGATCAAAGTCGCAACAAAATGGTAATTTCATAAAGACCTATTAAATTTTATTCAATGTCATCAAAATACTTTCGCAAATGTTGAGTGAACTAATCTTTAAATATTATTGTATCTCACCAGTAGGTAAGCCAATAGCCCAAGGCTATGATTCAATCTACAAAGCGTAAATCAATGTTTATGAAAACCTCGGGAGATAGCGGTTCGGCCATGCCAAAGCCACCCCGGTTCGTTGTTCGTTTGAACATTAATTACGTCACAGGGAGCTGCTGCTGTCCCGTGAAATATGAACCTGCACCGATACCCCATTGCATTGATGCCTATGAATTATTTATGAACATAACTGTAACACAGTGGAATGAGACTGACTCTGAGTTTCATCAAAGAAGTCGGCTTGCTATTATTGTTTGGTGCAATGAATCGACTTACTGCCTGTTTTTCGGACGCAGATCATCCACACATCAAACCAATCAATAAATGTGACATTGTCGAATCTGCCGCCTTATTCTCCAAATAACCATGTCTTAACGCGGCACGTCACGGCGTAATTGTTTTGAAAAATTCTATGGATTTCAGAAAACAAAAGCTAGATAACGTGCAATATCTTACCGCGTCATGTTTTGAATGTCGTCAAGAATCGAGCAGCTGTTCCTGATTTAACCAGTAGTTTCAAAGAACATTATAATTTTAGCATACAAAACGAAAACTACCCCAATATAAATACTTTTTTAATCGTTTTGATATAAAAACGAGAAAATAAATAGAAAAGGAATTGAAATTCGATGAATTAAACTGGAGCGATCAGAAATTTGAAATCAAAAAATGGCGATACTGAAAAAAGCAAGAGAACAAAATCTGGGTTTCATTATGCACGATGTTACGGCTTGCTATACGGTCAGTGCACTATACGTATCGACTTAGCTTCAAAGCGCTTTATAATTCGCTTCACAAAACGCCAAAACCAGAGATGTTACTGGCGTTGAAAACTTTGTGTAAATCCCAAATAATTTCAATAAAAGTAAAATAATACTGGACTTTTAACACAGTATCGTGTAAGCAGAGGTTGTTATGAGAATTACTTGACTATTAATTTACTATTTAAACACCTTATACCTACTGCACACATAACGGTTTTCATTGAAAAACCAATACATGGAAATAATAAAGCGAAACATTTAAAAACTGTAACAACACGCAATTAACATTTCCTCTGAAAAACAATAGTTCTTGTCACCGCATCAAAATTACAATTCGTTTTATTCGATAAAAATCAAAAATACAATAGCGGAACAACCAAAACCTATTAAACATTTTTGTACAACGTTCATTTTCATTCGATGATTGCACTAAAATCGTAGTTTATTGCCAGGGCTATTTGTGAAAATGGTAAAATATTTAATTGAGAGTAAGCACTGAGGTGACTTTCCATTGTTTATTCTGCGTGTGCATGTCACGAGTTGCATTGGACTATGGCAAACAGAATACGGTAGTGTTATGGCAACGAGTTGTAGAATAAATATAAGTGTGCGTAGAAAAATAATAATTTATGACCTATAAAAAAAATTAAGGATCTTGTTTGCCCAAAGTGATAATAATACTGAATAGACTTTCTATTATGAACCTACTTTTACCTACTTGTGTTAAAAACCCGGCTCCGCTTTAAACGGTGGGCGGCGGTCTAATAGGGACAATAGTTTTGAATTTGATCACAGTAGAATTTTAATATCTGACAACTCGTGCCCTTACGCACTAGCGGTTAACCGCGGGGGCGGCTAACAGCGCGGTTAGCCGCTTTCCCATTTTAATATGCAACCGCTTATGATTGTACGCACTAAACCGCCACAAAATTTCAACCGCGGCGGTTGAATGGAGGGCCGCGGCCCGCGTCGCGACTAGCCGCCATCTTGTGTATACGCACTGGCGGTCAGTTAGCGGCGAGCCGCCAAAAACCCGCCGCTTCTTCAGTTCTTGAAAACAACTTACGAACTGGCCAAATTCGTTGCGTGTTTCTAGTAATTGATGAATCCAGTATCTTTTTTTAATTTTCTTTCGTTGTTTTCGGAAGTAAAAATAAATAACACAAGCTATCTCGACGGCGTCCATTTTGCTTATGGGCCACGCGCCTTCGAGCGGTCCAACCGCTGAACGCGGTTTCAACGCGGTTTCATCGCGGCTGACCGCTATGGCGGCTAACCACGAAGAAACCGCATTAAGCGGTTGGACCGCTCAAACAAACCGCCTAGTGGCCAACCGCTGGTGCGTAAGGGCACTTAACAAAAAAATCGTTGTTCCGCAGACACTGCACTTTGTTTTTAGATAAATAATTTAGGTATGAATTTGGAGCTACTTTTTGACTATCCTTAAGAATCCTTGAATCAAAAATATTAGAATAATATGTCATCTCGTTTTGACGAATTACCATCATGTAATGTTGTTCACTTTGACATGAAACTTTTATTGTTGAAGTTATGTTTAGCGCGCAACGCGTGACTGTTGAGCGTGAGCTTTACTGTAGTACACCGGCTGCATACCGGTTTTTCATATTTTTAATATACAAAAAGGCATGAAATGTTCTTCCAATCAAACTTTATCGACTTGTTTCGGGGAAATACGGCCGATAAAAAAACGAATGTTTCATTAACCCGCTGATACACGTTACAGCCGTGCTATAAAGTAAAAAGTTCCCGAGTTATTTCTGATTAGCGACCCGACCCGCTTATCGTATAGATAACTTTGAGTTATAATACTAAAGTTCGATAAAATCTCTTCATTTAATAGTAAAAATTGTATTTTAAAATCTGACGAAATTTTAAGGCTAGTATCAAACAGAGACGTAAAATGCGGAAAGCGTAGTGGTTTATCGAAAATCAGTACTTAACAGATTTATTTATACAGTTATTTTTATACTTCTACAAACTGGGGTTAGTAATACCATTATTCATTCATACGCCTACAAATAAGATCACATTGACTTACACAAAAAGGTCGAAAAGCCCGACCATGCCCTTAATATTTTAATGTTCTAAATATATATATTGACTTTACTTTTACATATAAAAGGTTAATTCAAGATTGGGCATTGTCCCTTTCATTGTGAGCTTAAAACCTTCGTCTTCGAATTTGTCACAATAGAATGCGATCTCTATAAATCTGAACAGATTAAATGAAGCTTGCTGTTTCATTATCAAAGTATGCGATGTTAAATCTCACCTAATAATTAACGGAGCCATCAAAAGAGGAAATCTTATAAGGATTACTGTTGCTTAGTCACAGCGCAAATAAAAACACCGGTCAACTTCATAAAAGAATAGCAAACACAAAACAAAGTTTGTAGGTATTATTAAAAATGCGTCTAAAATTAAAAAGGTTTTTTAAATACTCATTTTCATCTTCAAATTTCATGAGCACTTGGCTATATTCTTGATAATATTCAAGGCTGGATTTTCAACAAATTATATTTATACATTGACAAAACATAGCTGTATAATTAAATTACGTGAACAAAGGAGAAAAAATGATTTATTTCAGTAGGACCTCAAGAATCACATAAACGTTAAACGTGCTAAGTGATTCTATTGCTCACAAGCGACACACCAAAAAAAAACCGGCAAGAACACAAGGTAAGGGCATAGCATTTTCACGGTCTCTAATTGACTAAATCTTTTACTTTACGGTTCATGTTTTGAAATGCTGAAATAAACATTCCTGAAAATTTCCTTGAATCTCAGGAATTTCCAAATACTTAACATGCAATTCAAAAATCTTTACTCTCAGATATGCATGTAAATTAGTACGAGCTCTAGACGCTGAAGGAAAATATTTCTTCTAGAAAATGAGCGAAAACTATAAAAAACTTTACTGTCTGCATTTACAGGTTGGTTAAAAATTTTAGGACCTTATGGAACCTATTTCAGTATGTTAGGAGATTCTCGTGGATGTCGGTAATATTATGTAGCATCACTGCTTGAACTAAAATCATCTCACACATAATTTGATTCTGGCGTTTTGGATTTCCGTGGTCTCAACCACTCGTGGTTATGTGCGCTGGTCACAGGTTTTTACCCCGCCAAAATTTAAAGTTAGAAGACTTTTCATAACACTCAATCTCGGTTACAATAATATTAAAGTTTATGATACAGCCCAAGTTTACCTAGCTGTTCATCTCAAACTGTGTCTTTGATATCGGCTCAAACAAGTCTTCCAACTCCAGGAGCACAGATTAACGGAATAGAGTTGGGCACGATTAAGGAGAGGATCAGCAAAGTAGAAACTTTGAACTTTAACACGTGGTGTTACAGCTCACGTTCTAGCGAGTTCGACGCCGCAGGCGATATTAGCTAAGAACACAACCGTGTCTCAGAAAATATCTCCGGTAAAGTATTGGTTTTCTAACTAGCAGATAATGTAACATGGCGGGGAAAGATTTTGTTGTTTGGGATTTTAACTTGTTTGTTAATTTTATTAGATATTTCGAAGTATTTTTTCAAAACAAATCCTCCTTCTTTGAAGTCTGTAAAAAAACATAGGCACAAAAGTTAAGACAAAATAAGATTAATGGAATCCAACAGTATGACACATTTTATTTATTTTTAACTATTACCTAAATTGCTGCATTTTGCTTCACCTAGGTATATTTACTACGATAGGAGTACCTTCCTATTTTCGTCCTAAATCCTCTTTAAAATTGCTGTAAAGAAAATATTGAAGCAAATACACAATCAAGTTCGTTACGGCTCTCAATTTAATTATGGAGAAGAAACCAAGCAATAGAGATGAAAGGAATATTACACGAAATAGACCTTAGTTAATATACGCAAAGTTCTAATTACATATATCATAATAAAAGTTAAATAGCAGCAGTTTCGCTCAGGCGCAGCACTTTACAGAGTGTGGCAGAGCTTTCTCCAACCATTTCAGTTACTAACATAATAAAATGTCTACTATCACGGCTCTAAGTGGAACGTACTGGGCTTTTTGCGACGCGTAATGGGCGTGGTATAATGTTTTTCAATCTCGGTGTAAGTGAATTTCTGATACAAAAGTAAAAGCCTGTTTTGCTTTTGCAAACCTTTTTTTTGTTTACTCTTGTGATATTAAACGATTTTCATATCCTTTGTGATAATTAATTTTTAAACGATTCCTACGAATAGGTAATAAAAATAATAAATTGATATCCTTGGGCATTCCACACACCGTTGCGGCAACAAGATAAATACCACATATGTATTTTAAAATAGAAAACACCAAACTTGTATAAACTCTTAGTAAAAACTCGTGTTTGTGGGAATTCAGAAACGCATTGCATATAAGCTTGCATACATAAATTTTACGCGTTTGAAAGCAAGCACAAATCAATGAGTTGATACAATGTGGTACAATTACACGCTATTACACGATATTACACTAGTGGCTATTCTTTCGGGTGCCATTCGGTTTATAGCGGCTGCCAATGATATCACACCACTCTAAAATCGATTCAGTTGGCTTCGTTCACACCCCAGAGCACTTGAACTAATACTACATCGTGTCAACACTCCACAATAAGGAAAAACATTCAAGCTAAAACATATTTTAAAAACTTGTTTTTCCAAGGAGGAAGAAAAGTTTCCGTTTACACAAACACCTAATTTACCAATAAGTGTTTCGGAAGGAAAGTTGGAAATTTTTGCCATTTATATCTGCGCAAAAGTTCCCGGGGCATTTTCATTAGGTGAAGTTGTAAAACGTATATAAATTTTAATGATTTCAACAACTTTAGGGAGTAATGAGTTTTCGGATCGGTTCCATGCCCCTCGCAGGCTCATGAACGATGTGAAAACTCGACAAAGTTTGAAGTGACGAATTACCTAAACCCATAAATATTGGGTGCGATAATCACTTGCTAGAAACGGCTTGTTCTCACTTTGACACTTAACCTCACTCTACCTGGATAAAGTCAAAGTTTCTCATGAAAATTGAGTTAACATTATTCTCTAATTTTTTTAGAACAAGATCATTTGCTTTTAAGTGACGAAAAATGTAGTTATAGATCTAGAAAACACTTCTTCACTGTCTCAAAGAAACGAAGGTGGCTTCAGTTATTAATTTAATTGTCCATAGTTATATATTAGTATTTATGTCTCTAAAAAACTTATAAAAACAGCCCACAACGCATATATTCACTGAGAGTTAACTATAAGTCGCAGTAAACCCACACAGTAAAATATGTAAACCTAACAATTCAACGGAACGGAAACAATAAAATATTTCCAGTATTTCTAAGCGGGCCACTGTGTTTGTTGTACCGCACAAAAATATATCACAGCAGCCCTCTGAGCGTCGCTTGGCTTCAGAAACCAGAGCTATATAACATTTCATTAGTGGTCAGCCGAGACGTTCCGGTTACACAAACAATAAATTTTCATTTTTGCTAGAGGACAAGTGAAAGAAAAAGATAAATAATAGCGCCTTGGAGGTAAAGTACCGCACCGAGCGCATGCCAGCTTGACGGCAAACAACGCAAGAAAACGGTGTGATGGAGATATAAAATACGTGTTTAGGATTGAAGGAATGTTTTCAATACATTTTTTTTTGTACAAGTGAAATAATAATAATATAATCTTAATTATATTAACGTGTCCCATGCATAGCACATGGTGCTTCGTATGCATTTTATTCGTTTAGCGTTTTATTCCATCCCACAGTGCAGAGTGTAGGATTGTTTTCATATTTTGGTTATGATAGTCATATCCGAATTCTCGAACGCAGATCATTTTCAAAATAAACTAATTACGTTAACTAACTTTCCGATCTGTGATCGATAAACCAGCTGTTATCACTTACCAAGTTCATACTCTCTGTTCACGCTTGCATTTGAATGAGCGCACTATTTAATTGTTACTTCGGAAAGGGCAGATTTGCCTCGGGCTCACATAACTATTCGCAGCACACGCCAACCGCGACCTTTGCCGGGACGAAATATTTGATTAAAAAGAATTCACCAAGACACGCAGTAAATATTTGAGAATATTATTGAAATTGTTTATTATTAAGTTTTGGTGGAAGGTCGTTTGGCAGTTTATTTGAATGTTATTGTATTTATATTGTTGGGAGTTTTGCTTAAAGTTGTGTGAATGAGGTCCTAGTTTTACTACGCAACAGTCAAAAGTAAAACTAATAAAACTCAAATAATCAGAGATACATCCCTGAATCACTTCCGTTATTTGTTGAAACTATCATAATTAAATACCTACGTGTATTCTGTTTAAAACAAACCTACAGAACTAAGTACATAAACAAACTTGACATCTTGATTTAGGGCTGTTTGACCCAAAAATAATCAGGTACCTAAAGTTATAATTAACCCAATCAATAGAGGGCTTGTCACGGCCACAATCCGCCTTATTCCCCGCATCTGCCAACCCTCACACGTCCATTAGGGTACCAGGAAAGCCACTAATTACATTGAAGTTTAATTATATTTCATCACAGATACCGCAAGCCTTTGAATGAAAAGTTAGCCACGGACTAAGTTTTATGACGTACTGTACACCCGAGGCCAGATGAAGGATTACTCGACAACTTGCAACGGCTCGGCTGAGATTACCCCGCTACTTTATTCCTCAAAGCGATAAATTGACGTCTACTGTGTAGGTAATAAGTGCTAACTTGTAATAGTTTGTTATCGTTTATTTTCACAATTTACGAGTTTATTCCATATCGCGAAATTGAGCTTTGTACCACACAGAATAAGGGACCGCTGAGAATTGGCAATTTACCACCGACGTTTGTGGCTATAGAATCCGGATCGTGAAACATTTAAACCTATAGCAGGAATTGGTCTGCAGCCAATAATAATCGTCGGACCAAGAGTCGTTCATGCTTATAAAGACTTATTATTTGAAAATGTTCAACCATGGTGAAATAATTTCTACGTAGCTTAATTCTCGTAGGTGTAGTAAAATGGAACAAAGTATTTGGAATGAGTACAAAAATCTACATTTTAATAACTTTATAAAGTTCATTTTGTAGAGCTCTGGTGCTATAACGGTCCCCGAAGTCGTTCAAGTTTTATTGCTGCGTGTCATCAAAGAGATAGCGGGTGGCCAATCCTCTTAGGATTTACATCCCTGACAACCTATCGGCTTTGAGGTATCAAGTTGGGCAGCTGTAGATTGCTGTTCCTGCCGCAAAGTGAATAAGTTTCCGAACTCTGTCAGTCTTTATTTCAATGCGTCAAAAAATCGAGGACAGTATTACGTTGCTCACAGGTAAACGAAATCTGAATCAATCTGTTCGAACAAACCTGTGTAAATCCAACTTTTATTTTATGTCTGTGGCAGAAATTACAGATTGTTTTTAAATAAATTGTTTACTGTTTTTTTGGGAGAAGAAAGCAATAAATAAATTGTTTTACAAAATATATTTAGGAAGTATTTCTCTTACCACTATTACGAGTATTATTATGAGCCCCCTGCAAAGCAAAGACCTTCCTTCCCCCCCTTCCATATGCTTTGACTTCCCATATCTGTGTACGTGACGAATACAGGAAGTTCTTGGAATCATTTTTTTTTTCGCGCTTACATATTTTTGATGTACAGAAAATTAGACGTCGTTATAACGTCCTGTTTATATTTTGACGAAAAGTTTTCGAAGAAACAAATTTCGATATTACGAGTTTCGCTCTGAAGTAGGTATTTCAGGTTATGTTCTAGCTTACATCCTACCAAGATAAGATAGTTTAGGAGGTAAAATTGGTCTTCGAATTTCTCGATTACCTTAGCTTCTTTTATCGCCTTGATGTTTGGGAACACGACACTTTTGGTAAACACTTTAAATATAAATAGGTAACTATTTAGTTTTTCAAAAATTATTTCATTTTCAGCTCAATATTGCTGACTGAAATTATTTGTCGAGAAGCCTTGAAATATTGATTAATATTGTTCGTTAAATTTTCTGTTTATGCTTATAAAAAAGAACTCATGCGCCTCTTTCGACGTCCCTTTGTTTCATGGGAAAAATAATAATCTACGAGTACCTTACTTTTGGGGCTGGCCCTTCATCACATCTAAGGTGACAAACATTGAACCGAAAGATCACAAACGGAACATTACCTCACCTATGTTATGCTCCTCGCATTCGTCCATAGCGGTTGAACCCATTTCAAGGACTTGCCTTAATGGTCACCGCTGACATTTTAGAAAAGGGTCACTAATTTATCTAAACAGAGTTGGCTACAGTTTCCTTAATTATAGTTTAACTTATTTGTGGCGCAGCTGCCCCCATTCACTCATTACTCAGAGTGGTATTAAACTAGTATGAAGCAGTAATAGTCGCCATGTAGTTTGCTGAGTTTGTCAACTAAACCCCTTGTGTACGAAAGTAATGAATGTCACAATATTCTGAAAGCTCATTTCAACAATTGATGTATTTACGTTCACATTACTACGCTGTTGTGTGATGAACCATGTTCAATTGGCTTGTTTTGACTCCAAAAACGTACTAATTGACCATTCCCAGGATTGAAATACTGTATTTAGGCAGTAAACAGCGGTATTAACCCGAAACAAAGTTAGTTTTCAGTATTTGATCAGAGTAAATATTTTATTTCTATAGACAACCAATAATGTGTTATTATAACTTTAGATCTATGAAAACCTTCTATGATTATGTTCTTTATCAGTGGTAAGTTAGTTTTTAAACGCCCGTACCGCTAAAAATAAAAATAATTATCTGCCCTAGTAACACATTCGGTTTTCCATGTGTTCAGTTCATACCTACTTACTGATCATACCTTAATCATAATAAAACAATAATTAAATAAGTGAATAATAAAAAAGATAGAAAGTAAAGTTAACTAATCTGATAAACCTAAATGTTTTTTTTTTTTTTTAAAGAGCCTTTTTCTTGCATGAACTGTAAAATACTTACTAAAAAATTAAAGCACATTGGCATACGAAAATCATTCTGCTTGGACATGCCTTCTAAACTTGCCTATTTATATAATAATTATGTTTTTCAATTAACATTTACACAGTCAATGAGTTTTACTCCGAAACCTCAACATCAACAGGGTAATTAAGTAAATGTACACAATAATAAACAATAGTTGGACGTCAAACTGACCTAATTCTGATTTCAGATCTGATTTCAGATCGTTAGCGGAATTGAAAACGTTTTTTAAATAGATAAATTTCATTTAGAATTTCAGACCAGATGACGATGTCTAAAGGTTTAACATTATTTATATTCATTTTTTAGACATTAAAACAATTGAGAACAAAAAGCTTTTACGAAATATGAAAAGGACACAAAAGTACTCGTGGGACCAATCATCCAATTTTGCGATCACAAATCCGTCTACGCAGTTAAATTCAAATTCAGACACAGAACAGAGATTGTCTCGTCTATATTGTAATGTATCATGATTTTAAATAACATTTTGTAGATTATACGTAGGTATGCGATTTTCCATTGTACCTAAAAGACAATAGAGATTCTCTATTGAATCTTCGCAACACGCTAAATATCAAAATTAAATTATATCACTTTTTGAATCGTAAAGAAAGAGGCGAGAATTCGAAATTTCAGAATTTGCAAAACTTTTCTTGATGTCAAGATAAGTTAATTTTCTGAATAATTTTGAAAACGACGAGACACTTGTGAAAACTTTACGATCTAAAAAAAGTTGCCGTGTGAAATGTTTTGCCAATGACGTACAATCAAGTTTAAAATGTATTGTAAAATAACCAGTTCAATAGTAAATCTTATAATTTTAAATGTTAATCTGGAATGTATACCCTGGCTTTACTATTTAAATATCTACGATTTAAAAATACCACCTGAAAATCACGAACCTTTTTGTAAGCAGAATTCCCCGTAAAATCGCAATAATACATCAGCATACGAATTTCCCTGAAAATAGGCCGATACAAATTTCCCCCGAAGCAACAATTTCGAAACATTTGTACCTTTATACTGCCATCTGGAGCTGTTTATTCCTGATTACGGAGCAGGACGAAAAAATAATAGAATTGGGTATCACAAAATGGGATCTTTCCACGATATAATTTCGTATTTTACTTGTAAATAGAACCGTGTTACCCGCGCGATTCAAGATGATCACTTTCTCAAAAATTGCGTTATTAATATTTTGAGAAGGTGAATTCGGGAAACTGTTTATTCTTACGAGTATAACAATTTTCGGGTACAAGTATTTATGCTCGGATGTTGTTAAGCAAGTCTAGTGTATTTACCATTGGTTTCTGTTTGGAGTAGATAATTAGATATTACCATAATATTATGGAAATATGTAGCCATAATTACGTTAGTTCAAAATATAGTGGACAATTCCTCAGTAGTATTATTTGGTGCCAACCTGGTTGAAAGGTAAAAGCCGTGCTGTAGAGGCGGGATAAAACCACGGTCGAAAGGGTTAATGCAGCGAACATCGCAAACAATCGGCCTCTGGGGGGTGGCCGGCGAGGCCGGAAAGCTTCCAATTCGTGAAATGCAAGTTCCGCTACTTAGCAGATTCAGCGAAGACAATAAACAAACAATGGTCAAGCAATGTACTGTAACATGATGTTGCAATCGGTATAAAGGCGCGGCCCCACCGCGGTGCACGCTGTGCACGGGCACGCGGCGCATTTTAGCTGCGTGTATTCATTTGTTTGACAACGTGGGTCTACGTTTCCACTGGAGTACCTACACGAAGACCCACGACTATGTTTAGCGTGGCACGGCGCACGGAGAGTGACAACGTGTATGACTGACAACTGCTCTGCGATAACCGAGCTGTACATAGTCGTGGGTCTTAATCGTGTACTCCAGTGGAAACGTAGACCCACGTTGACAGCGTTGAGCTATGTAACCGCCTATTCGAGCAAGCCACGCGTGTATCAATGACGTCAATTCATGCGTAGCCTCTCCGTGGGTTGCAGTGGACACTACCACATACATTTTCTTACAAAGCGAAGCTTAATACACGTGCGTAGCCTCTCCGTGCACCGCGGTGGGGCCGCGCCTTAACTGTATAAGTCGTCATTTTGACTAAGATTGTAGTGACGTATGTGGAACAAAGGAACACGATATTCTATGTTCCCTTTGAATGACAGTTTTGGTGAGGTGTGCTTGTTGGCGTGAAAAACCGTAATATATGTATATCCTATGGTTATTGTTTGTATGACACTTCAAAAGACTGTCTGAAATGTTGTATGCAAATAATTGTAATAGACTTCACAATATCACATAGCATTGATGATCAAGAATAATAATTTTTACATCATAGTTAAAATAAATAGTATTAAAGAAAGCTGAGTTTTTCTATGACAAACGTGCTCTAATTAAAAAATTATAAGTACTGTAGTTTTCTTTCAACTTTCACTTCATTCGTACAATGAATCGCCCACAAATGACGGTGACCTCATTTTAGAAAACAAAACCTTAACGGGGACCTAATCCGATATTTTACACGTTGCCGAGAGCTTTTAATGTCGTTGGGAAATCGGAGACGCAGTCAGGGAGATATTTAACCTACTTTGATAAATAATAGTTTGCGATCTTCTCGAACTATCAGCCGTGAATGGCTTATGTATTTGCCATGACTTTTCCTTGTTTTTAATGAAAATAAGTTTTTCATGCTCTGAAATGCAATTAATTCAATTGCATTAAATGCTAAGCTGAAATCAGAGGGAGATACTAGTCAGAAAAACTAAAGCTCAGGTTCACGCTTTAGTTTCTGTGACTCTTACACAATTTAATAGAATGATATTATTAAGGCATAGAATCTTACCCGTAACAGTATCTTGCAAATTACTTATCCGAGTCCAACCGATGAAGGAACTTCTCAGAATCGAAATTAAATTGCTAATTTCGCTACTAAACCACAGAAGATGTAATAGTGACATACCCTTAGAAAGTTATCGATCCTTTCTGTAGAAAGTTCTACTCAAAACTCGATGAGAGTAAATTAATTCGAATTTGTCCGAACATTTACGTGACGGCTATTTTTATTCGGGTATTGAAAAGAAACGCGGTCTCAATGTAAAATTCTCCAATTGATTTATCTACCTACTTTTATTAGGTTTCCCTTGCCTTTGCTTATGTTAATTAATTGAGTACCTACTCAAATTACTTTTTTTCATGAGAAAATACAGGCCATTTTTTTAGAAACTTACACAGGTTCACATGCTAATATTAAGATTACACACAATTTAAACATAATACACAGAAACTAGGAAACTGAATGTGCGTGGTGTAGTTTTGCATTTATTTATAATTAGCGTTTATCACCGTAATGTGATAATAATATAAATAATTATATATATTAATTATATATTTATATTATATTATTTATATTTATTATATATATAATTCATGGGAATAACCCTTATAGACTAATGGTCTCAATGATGTATCTCTCTTTGGTTTTGCTTACTTTAAATAAATAGTTGACATTACTTCCAAACAAAAAATGATATTAACCAAAATCAAAGATAGATCGGTATCTTTTAACAGAGATTATGTTTACAGAAATATTAACAACCAGTCTCTTTAGAGTCACAGTAAAAGTATGAATGATTTACGGCTCTACTGTGAAGGCCTTTTGAAACAAGATAACTCATAATAATTTTGTATGAAAAACGCCGTCTCATATCGGCTTATGATATCGAAAAGTTTGAACGGTTGAATTACAAATCCAATATAAACTGTCGACTGTGAGCCGTAACTTCGGTCGTATGTACTTATCTGGGAAGTTTTCGGTGCCGCGTCATGATCCACTTTGGATCATTATTTAACTATAGATTATAACACCACTAGATTTTGCCCATGGCTTCGTTTTGCTAAATTAAAATGTACCTATCATATAACAGAATTTTTGTTTATTTTCAACTATTTTCCTTTTTTTATTAAAAGTGGATATAATTTGTGTTCAATGTAACCTACATCGATTTTTGACATTGTAAATAAAAAAATGCCACAGTATTTTTTGTTTCTTTATTATTATTGTGAGCATTTTTTATAATCCAAAAAAATACAGATACCTAAATGTACCTAACATCAGATCATGTCCTGAATACTCGTTGTTTATCTGAATCTAGGAAGAATGTGGATAGATTTAAGTTAAATTTATCTAACGAACAAGTAAATTTTCAAATACGTGCTAATTTTATTGAGTCAGCAACAGATGACCTACAAGCAGCTTTGCACGGGTGTACTAATGAAACTGTCGGAATAAAATATAACCTATAACCATCCCGACAGTCCATTGTACACATCGGTGATTTTTTTTTTATCGGCTGATTAGTTTCGGAGATTATCTCCGTCAAACAAACAAACCACAACAAACAACCCTCTTTATTATATTAGTAGATAACTAAATAAATAAACTCCTTACACGTTCATCGACGTTCGAAGTAGATCTTTCTAAAAATTTTTTGTCATATATGGCTAACGTGGTTATAGCATAACGCCACCATTAGGCGCGTGTTGAGAAGGGTCAGCGCTCCTGAAGGGCGGCGAAGGGCCACTTACTTCATCGTCTTTTGAACCGCGTTATGTCTTTGTTAGATTTTGCTGAATATCTGATATGCATACTTCGCTTAGCTGGGAACATCAGGTTTAAATTCTAGTATGTTAACTTGGGTAAAGGAAAAGTTAGCTTTAATATTTTTCAAACAGCTTTATTTCAATCAATGGATTTCTGATAAAAAAAGTTGTTAACCTAAATCCATATTGCTGTCAGATTTTTTGTACATTTTTCGGCATAGTCCTTGTAACGTTTAAAATTGGATTTAGAGTACAAATTAAAATATTACAGACTAGACTACTCGGGAAGTTTGTGTTATTCCAATTCATGCAATAAAATAAATAATCTAAGCTAAATCCTTTCAGTCGTTTTTTGCGCGAAAGAGTAGCATCATTTAACTTTTGTGTTAATAATATCAGTGGCATTGTATCGCTACCTATTAGTGCGGACTGCTAGGTACTCCTACCGTGTGGTACCTATAAAGGTTCGGCTGAAATGTAACGTTACAAACTCGAGCATTACATCAGTAGAACCTTTATAGGTACATTGTCATCGCGCGGCTCGGCATAATCAGCATCGCTTTACTCAGAATACATTAATTGATAGCGTTGGTTCGCGACGAGCCATAACTCACTAGGAACACTCATATTTCATCGCCGTAGAAGTTTCATTAAACGCGGTTACAAAGCACAGGTTAATTTCAAATTTAGTCGCGAGGAGTAAGCTCTGCCACAGCTCAAGTGCAAATATTCTCTGGTTCATATTGATATGATTTACTTTCACAAATCTATCTGGATTGTTAAATAGATTAGTTTTCGTAGCATGACTTGCCAAACTACGTTCGCACTTGCTTTTTGTTGTGGAATTTTGATACTTAATTTATCCACTAGAATCACTGTAGATATATCACTAATTGATTTGCTGCGTTATCATCTGCTCATTACTGTATTTATTTCTAGCGTTCCTATTTTCTACAAAAAAGCCTTTAGATGGCATGAAAAACTCCGTCGCCAGAGTTGCGTACGTTAGTATGAGCAAGTGTGCAAACACTTGCTCATACTACAAACACTTGCTCATACTAACGTACGAAGGGACAAAACAGGTCTTGTATACATTTTCATAACGCAATTTTTTTATAATTATGAATTTAAATCTCAATTCGAGTGGTGGGTTCTTAATCGTTACATTATACTTAAAGCTTGTTCTATTATTGTTATGTGCTATACTTTTGTAGGAGACTAAAACTATGCTAAACTAGTTCGTTAGTCGTAATACCAAACTGACCGATACCCGTATGTTGACATATTTCAGTCCACAGCGATAGTGTCCAACTATGCACATGTGAAAAGTGCCTTGTCCACATACATATTGCGTAGACAGCCGCCAATCAAGCTCGCTAAAACATAGGTGAATTATCGCTGCTATTTTGTAAACCTTCCAACAGCAGCACATATTACACAATTAGAGAACAAATTATCAGTAGAAGATTTTTTTGTTGTAGTTGACGAGAGAGGTCATCAAACCGTAAAGATGTATTCTATTCTGTTCGTTGGAAATCAACGTGATAAACCAATTATTACCAAGAACTGAATAAAATTTTATGTTTGTCATAATTATCATCGTTCATGGCATGTATGTACGTTCGTTTGTGCGGTCGCGTCGCGTTAAACAACGCAAAGTCCACCCTAAATATGTGCCATTCAATATTATACTGCCCTGTGCTAGGACCATTGAATGATTAAGTTAATTTAAGTAACTTTTATTTATTTACTGAAAATCGTTTTATATATTTTAAGATGTTTATTAAAGTAAGAGAAAACAGGCAGCCTTGAGCTAACGGTTCTCTTGCATCTATGCCTGTATGCTTCCAAAATATGTTTACTCAGAATACGTTTTAATCCTATTCGTGCTTCTTGTTTACTGAGCATAATTTCAGTGTTCATAACTACAGACGACTGTAAATTTCAGCCTCTATTTCGTACCAATTAACAGTATGATTTTAATTACAGATTTTAATAACAAATACATTTGATTTACTAAAAGGTTTGTAAATTATTTCGATAGGTATTACAGATCAAATAATGTTTAATTTCGAATACTATTTGTAACGATTATATTACAAGGTTTTTAACTGGGAGTTAAAATTATTATGTTTTACATTCAATAATTTACGTTTTTCTTCACTAACAGAACCTTAAACTATGAGCATTATGCTTGCATATTATTCACTCACTCTCCAGGAAAATTATCTTTCATGGAACATGCACATCTCATATCCCTCCATTCTTACCTATCACTATGTCAACATCGTTAATTTTTAAGACAAAACAAATATACTAAATATGAATCAATATTATTACTATATCTGTTACTCATTCCCGCTGCAAAAGCACAGAAATCACAAACGCTGCATGACTTGCGAGTTCCTGTAAGCAAACAATGAATCGCCGTAATATGACAAATACCCACTAGAAGATTGCTTCCGAAACGGAACCAACACTCCATTGGAATATTCAACTGTAAATAAGCAATTTTTATCATTTTAAACATCGAAGAGGTTAAGTGAAAACAAAAATTAAGGTGCATTGCATACCTTGAAGTTCCAATAGGAATTTCAATTAGGAGGATGGAATGAATGATTTCATAGAGCAGATGTTAACAGCTGCAAATAATGGCTTCGAAATATGTATTCTAACGATGCCATCCAGTGCTACCTCCACCCACCTTTAGACCCATGCATGAAAAGGACATTCAAGGCAACAAAATAATTTTTAATTTTTATATTTTATTTATTTCTAATACACTTACCACTAGCACATTAAAAATTCTTGGACATTTCACACATCGTACATTTCTAAAGCTGCGAGCGAAATGCTAGTTCAAAAATAAAACCATATACCCAAGGCCAATTATTAGCCCTATTACTTTCGTGCGCGAGTGTACCCGTGCGCAAACATACCTCTCCCACATCCCCTCATCGTTTTTTTAATGTGGCGCGGCTTGTACGAGTAGTTCACACCTCACAGCGTATAATAGATTTCAGGCTTTGAGAAACATTTAGAAGCACTATTTCTTTGTAAGACTAAGATTTTCCCTTTCTATGCCTTGCTATCAAGGCAGGTTCTCATTTGGTTACACACTCAAGCTCTTATAAAAGAATCACGGCGTTGCCCGCGAGTAATACAAAGTTAAGTTCACGCAAGTGGCGTGTTTACATCCTCAACTTTACAAATCCTTCAGTCTACTTCACGTGTGTACACAGCTCAACACCTCATATGAACCCGAATATTAAACCCGTGAGCTTAATATTCCGAAACATTTCCTATCATTTCGGAAACCCGACCCTTCTTAGCGGTATGACGGAAGTTTAATGAAATTAATTGTAATTATTATTAGATTCGTTGTGCGATAAGGCTCTTACTAATTTTAAACAGGATGACTGACACTTTGTGTATTTGTTTCTGTAGCCCTACCATGAGTTTTCGAGTTGTATAGTTAACTATCCTCGCTAACGAGTCAAGTATTTCAAATGTTTGAAATTATTAGTTCATGCAAGTAACCGGGGGCGGCGCTGCGCTGGATTCTCATATATTTTGCGATACTTGACTCGGTATCGAGGATAGTATCAATACTACAGTAAACTGATGGTAGGGCCTCAGTTGTGAGATGGGAAATAGGATGAAGCTTTTACGAACTGTAATACGGATTAGGTTTCGGATGGCAACGCACATTTTTTTCTTTAACGAAAAGCAAATTTTTAATAAATAAACTTCAAGTTGTTAAAACTTTTCACTTTTATTTTGCGATGTTAAAAAATGAGGCTAAGAAGGAGGTATAAAATCTAAAATGCCACTACCTAATTCAATGCAATCAGGTTAACTTTAAACATTTGAATCAATTCATAGTGTATTAAACAAAGGAATTGCTTAGCAATCATTTTAGCCCCGCAAAGCACAACTTCGCAGCTTTCTTTGATTACGCAAAGACCAAGCTACGCTCAAACTACGAGTACATGAAAGTTTTTCTAGCGTAACTTATCTCTTTCATTTTGTTCTTAGTATTCGATGATTAAGGTTTGCTTGCGGTCATAGCTGCAATAATATAATGTCTGAACACTTAGAGCCTTCGCAAACTTCAAAACTTTTTGTCGGCCAATTGATTAGACTTTCAGTACGGAGATGTACGCGTCATGTCATGAATCGTTGAGCTGTATGAATATAATTGACAATGATAAAAACAACCTAATTAATAATATATTTTTATTTCTCTTGCCAGTAAGAATACATCATCTATGAACATTTCAACTGTTTAGCGAAACAGCCTAATGACAGACAGACGGACGAAATCATAATTAGGGTTCGGATAAATAATTATTATTGCTTATTATTTAATTAGCATTTTAAAAATTGTATTGTAATCAATTATAAAAAAATATATATTTAAATGGACTTTCAGAATCAATCATTTATCATTTATTTATTTATTTATTTTCTCTCAAAATCAAGAATGAAACGAAACATTACCCCAAGGACATTTTCTTTTAGACATTTCTATCAAGTAATCAAAGGTAAATAAAGCAGAAGGCTTCGTAATAATACAATTATTATAATTGGAGGGACAAGTTCAATTTTCCTTCCGTATTCTTAATCTTGAATGTATGAGATAACAATCTATTAAGAGAAAACCTTTCCAAAAGTACTAGCAGCACGTCCCGGCTTTGCACGAGTGTACCAATGAAACTACCTGGATAAAATATAGCCTACTAGCTGCGCCCCGCGGTTTCACCCGCGTAAGTCCCGTTCCCGCGGGAATATCGCCTGTGTGTTAATCCAGGGTATCACCTATCTACATACCAAATTTCGAACAATTTCAATATTAGTAGGAGTAGGAAGTAGGATAACCATCCCGATAGTCCATTCCACACATAGGTGAAAGATTTTTGAAATCTGCTTAGAAGTTTCGGAGATTACCTCCGTCAAACAAACAAACCAACTTTACTTTTTTATAATATTAGTGTAGATTACTATAGATGGATATGGATAAGGATGCTTCAGATTAGAATTTTATTATATTTTTTATTTTAGGGCGCTATAAAAAGTCTAAAGAACATTTAAGAAAAGCGTACATATGCCAAATCGTTTGCAAATGAAGCAATTTCTCTCCTGAGAAGCTAACTGATTGCTTAATAAATACGGCAGCGCTATGAAAACTGCCATTCAAATCTATTGCTAACGAGAGTAGTGGGCGTCTAAAAGATAAGAGCTCGTATACATAACAATAATCATTAAGCTACAACTGTCCTCCAAAATCCCATATTTTCAACTTAAAATCCAACCCGAGCGTCCCCCAGCTTAAATATAAACAACTATAATGAGGACACAGTGAAAAAGTTTAGCTGGTTAACTTTTTGGGTAAAACATTTGATGAAATATTATTATTACTGGCTGCGCTCCACGAATTCACCTGCGTAAATCCCGTTTCCGCGTGAAAATCGGGATAAAAAGTAGTCTATGTCACTATCTATCACTTCAACTATCACCACTTAAAAAAACGACTCAATTTGTGACTCCGTTTTGCCGTAAAAGACACACTGTGTTTGTGTCAGTTTGTCCGTCTCTTACGGTCACACTTTCCAATATATAATTTCTTTTCTTTTCTTTCTTTCTTTCTATATTTTCTTTATTTCTAAGATGCATTTTCATTTTGAGTAGCTCATTATGTTATTTTTACATAACAATTTGAATTTTAATCGCCAGCTTCACCTGATTTCATTTTAATTGTGAATGTGAATCTATGGTTAAAGCAGAAAAGATGCGCGATTGAGGTCGCTCTTTGACCGTGAAGTGGTAATAGTATGATGAAGCAATTGAGCCAGCCAGCACCTCATTTCACTGCATCCAAAGGCTGCGTATGTTCAAAGTAAATTGGATCTAGGTGCCGATCGTCGGAAGTCCCTCATTTCCGTGCATTTGTTGTCACCGTGCCTATAGGCATTAAATTTTCTTCAGCTCCCCATCGTATTCCCGTTTCCTGGCATGGTGTCCGGTTCGAGCCGGTTTACAAAAGTGAATTAAGTTTGTACCCTTCCAATTGACCTTTACTGCCTCGTTATAGAAAATCGATACTACTAGTTACTGCCAATTGTACGGCCGAGTACGAAAAGGCTAAGATTCGCTCAATCTTTTCATGTTATACTATTCTTTAGCTTTTTCTTACGCTGATATTGTGATCAAAAGTAACTTTATGTTTTAAGTGCGCAATTCAAGGCACTTTATATCTTACCAGACGACCAGACGGGTCTCTTATCGCCGGCAATAACGAAATAGCACGCTGCAATAAAGTAGCAGTTGTGTTTTCATTAATGTAATTTGGCATATAGATCCCACACGGATTAGGCTGTGACCCAACCGAGCAAATAGTGCGGACTGTTTATACTTAGCTATTTGCGTAGAGCGTTCATACTGCGCATATACAATCACATCAAACTCGCTGACTCGATTTTACGCTTGTGTGTCCGCGGCTTTATTCGCTTACAATTTCCGTACCAAAAGATTCAGCTCATGAATTAAAAAGAAATCAGCGAACTAATTCAGGTGCTCAGGGTATCCGATAGCTATCCCAAGGTGCCAATAACTGAAGGACATCGAAATAGGCCCAAGGGATGATGATAACGATGAAAACGGTTTATAACACCCTTAAATAAAGTTAATAGCTGCCGAGAAGTTTTCGTTGTTACCCCTTAGAACCATTACGCAGTGTTACGGTACGATTTATTCTAAGTTTGCAGTATTGGGGTGATGTTCTTCTGAAAGGATAAGCGGATACTTTAGTTCGTTCGTTCGTTCGTATGAATCAGGGACAACTCTGATGGTGTTATTAAACCTATAGTTATCGCCGCCCAAGGGCCTCCTTCATGGCTTTAACGTGCCCTTCGAAGCACGGAAGCGATCACTTGTTAATGCCACTTGCGGTCACTTATCCCAGTTGTGACCGCTCAGAACGTTGCTTAGATTGAACGAACATGAACAACATAACAAGCTTCGCCACAAGCGCTTCTACTTTACTGATGGCCTTTGTATCTATTCTGAAGTATAATTAAGTTCAAGGAATGTTAGTCAACTTTGATGACAAAGCTTTTATGAAACTCGTGTTTCAACGCTTTTAAACGTGGCAACAAATAAACGTTCACAGTTCAAGTATTCATTGTTTTATCCCTTGGGTGTCAAATCACGTCAAAAAACGTAATAAGTCGTTTATTATTTAGAAATAACTGCAACTTTTACTTTGTGTATTGATGTGTATTAATTCCGTGTACAACAATGTCCTAATTCATTAATTAATCATTGTGATTAGCTGGAATAACACATAGACTACTTTTGATTCCGGTATTTAAACGTGGACAACAGCACGGAACGCAGCTGGTTTTTGTTTAATATTTATGTGCCTAAATTCTTTATATTTAAATAAATCTTATAAAGAGGTAATGTTGGTTGGTAGGATTGTTTGTTTGTTTGACGGAGATAATTTCCGAAACTCAGCCGATTTCAAACAATTGTCGGGATGGTTATATTTTATCCCGGTAGTTTCATTTAGTACACCTCTGCAAATCCGGGTCGTGCTGCTAGTTCCGTATAGGTACTAACAAAAATACAAAGTTCTAAAATAAAGCCTCATGAGTATCTCGTGAGTTATTTAGAAAATAATTTGAAGAAAAGTTTTTCTTTTAGACGACTTATTTACGAAATACTACAAACTTTAATTCCCAAATCGCTTCATGCAATAACGAAACCAGACCCCTAAAATGGCCAAGGATTTCGCTTCATAGTATTTAGGTGTCAAATAGAGTAGTACGAGGTCGATTTAAAGGCAAGATAAGTGAGCCACGGTAGATGTTTTAGGTGATTTTACTGGATTTTTCCTCGATGTGGTTTAAGTATTTAGATACGATTTTTACTGGTTTATTTTATTATTTCGGGCTTAGGTTTTATGATTGTTTTTACGTTTGCGATTCTAGGTTACTCGGTCTTCAATTCCGCTCTTTAATAGCGGCTACAGTTTCTGATAGTAAACGAAAAAGATAGGACAATAATCTATGTAAGTATTCAATTACACAGTTTTGGCAAAATGCACAGCAATTTTTGGTATTTCATTATTATGACACAATATTTTGGGTTATTTTCTCATTGACTCCATCGGGTGCGGTAATCTGATTTATACAGCGTCAGGAAGCAATCTTTGCCTATAATTAACGGGACACTGTAGTGCTCTGCCCCCCCTTAGCCGGCCATATCAACAGGAAAGACTGGTCAGGAAAGATGGTCAATACCTACGTGAGGGGCTGATTAAACGCGGGCTTCCTCAAGATATTATCCTTCAAAAGAATATTGAATGTTGAATCAATATGCCTATAATTAAATTTAATATTCATAGGTCAGCGGGTGCCAATCCAAACGTAATCTCAGGTGGAACCAATTAGACTGTCGATGTCATGGAATTATGTTAACTAATTGAACAATTACAGATCTATCACATGTCATGAAAGGTCATTAATTATATCATAGCCGCAGTTGTCTTGCTGTTGAAGCTATGTTATGTATTTATGTCAGTTATATATTTTTATAAAATACTAGAATTCTTCCGTAGTTTTGTAGATAGGTTATAGTAGTGATCTAATTTTTTTTTTTTTAATGCTTGCTTAAACTTACTCTATGTAAATCCATAAAATTTAAAAAACAAGCTATCTTATATATACGTTTAAATGGGTAATACCAATAACCTGAATCTTAGAAACAGCTCCAACTATTTTCATGAAATGCATGCAGGCATTTTTAGAAAATGTTTTATCCGTGTTTCCAGGCAATGAAAACAGAACGAAGCTCGTCACCTAGGTTCTAATTTTAATTCACATCATGGGACTTTAGATAAAACCCACTGTCCCGTAAAATATTAAGTCACGCGATTGAAAATCAATTTCCTATCAATCATCGCCTAAACAAACCGTAACACCATCTATTTACACCCTTATAACTTTACAAACGTGTATGAGGTGAAAATCACTTTAAAACTGCATTATTCTATCTTTAATTTTATAACGTTGGGATAAGGTGTAATTTCGTTTACTGGTGGAAATTAAAAACGTAGATTATTGTTGTTTTGAAAGGATTTGTGTCCATTGGAGTTATTCTGTTACATGCGACTATATGCGGCTTTTAACTTCTCGATGTTTTTTATACCTATTCAAAATAAGAAACCAGAAGATTTTATAAATATTTGGGACTCAAATAATGTATTTAATGACCCGCCGAATAATTACACATATCTATAAACGATCCCGTAAGAAAAATCCAACATAATTCTCCGTGTTTTCCTTAATTTTCATTGTGTAGATTTTGTTAGTGAGTCTTCAAACCCTATGACTTAATGTGATACTGTGGCCGGATCCATGAAATATTAAGGTACTACACACGTGATGATCAGCCGGTCGTTAGTTGAGTGCGGATAGGGGCAAGGGACCGGCAGATTTGAAGCTCATTCAAGCGGTCACGCGAAGTCATGGCCTGTTAATAGATTCTTCACAAAGAACACTTTATTAACCATGGCACTAACGGCCAGTCTCGAACTATCTATGATTTTGTTTACTGGGGTAAGTTTTTAGAATATTTTAATTTTGGAAGTCATGTCGAATTAACCACAGTAGGTTAAATTAGATAGGTTATTGAGAATGCCGTTAGTATGATTTTTGCGGGCAATAAAAAAAAATACACTGTTCTTAATACAAAAATTACATACATAAAATCACACCTCATTTCATGGGACTGGGCAGAGACCAGGGATCTCTACTTACTTATCCAGACTAAATTGTCCCTAAAATTACATTCAATTGCAATTCCAAGTAATATTGTGTGTACCTTATTAACTGAAGGTACAAAGGCAAATGTTGTCACTTAAAATGGAGAGAATAAACAAACAGAAGTGAGGTGCTGAAAGGTGCATTAGTTTATAGGTTGAGTCCACATGGGAAAGGAGTGCACGGTCAATTTATCGTGCTTGGCAGACGAGCCAAGAAGCTATTTCCTGCATTACTGCAGGTACTTGGGTAAACGACAAAATTACTGGGAAATTGAGTCGCATGTGAGTAGAATTTCATGCGATTTAACCAAGTTCAAAAAGAATAAGGTTTTTAATAGGAGAAAGCTGTTTTTAATATAATTATGTTTCCGAATATTTCAAAACTACTTGACACATTAATTTTTGTTATGTGTTTGAAATAAGTATTTTTCATTGGATCTCATAATAAATTGATCTAAATAAGAATCTTCGAAGTCATGACCTAAAATACACACAAAGGTGCAGCGAATTCCTATACTTATCATATAGATCTATTATGATATCTGTTTCTCAATTTTTTGTTTTGCCCCTTGTTATACTGAAGATATAAATCTCATTTTTAACTTCCGCAAAGTGTTTGCTACAATATGCGCCATTAGTTAAATGGAACTTTTGAATCACACCACCAAGTCCATCTCAATCAGAATATGAGAAATGAGCTGACAAAGGCTCCTTCGGTCGCAAGTTGGAAAGTGCGACATCGAAAAAACCGACTTTTAACTTCCGCGATTTCATTACACGATCTCTAAAAGTCCCAAGTTTTGACGACCCAGTCCATGTTTTTTGAAGTAGATTGATGTTAAATTTGGTGTGAGTAATAAATATTTATTGCGGCAATCAAAAAACAGACAGCCTAAATATTAATCTAAGAAGTTTAGATTTATGGCTGTCGTTATAATGAAGTGGAGATTAAGGTGGAATTTACACTTGTAGTAATATGTAACTCGCATTTAGATACAGATCTAAACTCGAAGCTTAAATTTAAATTAGCTTGAAACTTATTTCAAGTATATTTTTCATAATAACAATATTATATTTAATAACTTGAAACTGTACTGTACTGTAATAATTTCTATTAAAACAACTGTAGATTGATAAATACGGATACTAGCGACCGAAAGAGACTGAAACGCTGCCTGAATATTAGGGGCGTTACTAATTGTTTAACACAATTAGTTGTCAGATTTCAATAAACAAATGTCAAAGAAAAGCACTACTTACTTTAAGTAACGTATCAGTATTTGGGTGTAAGAGACCAAGAGACTTAATTAGCGTACCACTGGCCAGTTTCCTACTAGTAAATTTAACTAATTCTCCAGTTTATTCATAAGACAGTTACGCTTACAATTTTGCCAACGACTGTCATTTACCTTACCTACATTAGTTACTAATGTTGTTTATACTCACTAAAGGGTTGAGCAATACCCGTCAACCACATGACTCCTAAAAGCTCGGAAAGGTATAACCATCAAGTAAAATGATTCAGTGTCAAACACACCGGTCGGCTATCGGCACCGCAGTTTCAATTCACCTCTATTACTCCATTGCTATTCCAGTGGTCAGCATCCTTAGACCTGAATGTACGAGCGCATTTATCATGACGTCACCTGGTCTGAACGTGAGCCGACTCGGGAAAAATATGTTGTCCAATTAATAAGGCACTTTGAATGGGTTTCAGATTCGGTTATTGGATGGAAAATTAGGCGGGTTGGATTGATTATATGGGTAGGTGATTAGTTAGGCTTCAGCGTTGGGAAAAATACAGAGCCTGATTGGTTTTATCGGGCAGGTATTTTGTTAAGGTGGGAAGGAGATAGTTTTGTGTAACAATAGCTGATAATTTTTCAATATTCTTTATTGTAAAGTTCAGCAAGTGGAAAAATAAAAAAAATAATTAACAGACTCGTAAGAGTCGAGATATCGTAAGAGCAATTTTCTGTACTCTCGAGATGCAATTCTGTTATTATAACTATAAAAGATCTTAATATTTGAAATCTCTGAAGGTAATAAAAGTATTTACTTTCAAACAAATAAAGAATTTGGTACTTTACTACTGATTAACCTAAATAAAAAAACAAAAAGTGAAACAAGAAACTTAGAACCTGTTCCTTTTTTGAAGTCGGTTAAAAATGCAGCACTAATTTCTGTAATTATGTGCCTTCAGTAAATTGCTGTATACATTGTAATACAATGTTGCCTGCAACTTATTACATTTCTAGTATTGTTAGCATTGTCGGATGGAGTTGCATTGCAGTGAACATGAAATGCTGTGTGTGAGAAACTGCTACCTATTTACAAAACTTACCGAACACAATTAAAATCAGTTGAGCCAGTTTAATGTAGACGATCTTTGGATAGCTTAGCTCTTAAGCTAGGTATATAAAAATCATGTCACAGGGAACATTCACGACTGGCAGTGGTTTGGATAAGCTTCTGCTTAGCCGATCCAAGCCACTGCCAGTCGGAAGTCTTTCCAAGATACATGACGATACTTATACTTTGTACAAAAATATTACCTTCAACATAACGTTGCGGTCGGAGTCTCAACGTCACAGAACACTTATCCACTTGAAAAACTTGAAATGTGCCTGTTGACGTCTCAAGATGCGGACTTATATCTTTCGCGACAATCCATTTTTTGTCCAACATTAGGGAAATCCTCGCAAGCCCTATTTAGGAAATTGCCTGCTTTTATCACACTTGTGGCTAACAGAGCCCCGGCCTCGATTTTTGTGAGCCCTTTTTAACCTTCAAAGTTTTAGCGGCCGCTTTCCGAGCTTACATGAAACTTTGACACTACAAAATGTTTATTTGGGAAAACACGTTCAGCATAGCGTTATCTAATCTAAAAGGGTTTTTAACACCTCATTTTATTGAAATACTTTGTGACTAAGGAGATACTAGCCCGTCCAAGCTTAGCACTGGTGTCTAATGATTTTACCGGGATAAAATAAAGTCCATCTAGTACGGATAAGTAAGACTTTTAAAAATAAAATGCCATCTATTAATAAGGAGTATGAGAAACCGTTGTTTTGTTTTTATGCACTCTATTTTATTTATCAGTTTCGAGCTACTGAATTTTAATGAGTTATTTATTAAGCCGATAGTTTAACACCAAAATCAATTTTCATTGTAAAATTAGTGACACATTTCGCAGCATCAAAAGCTTATAAAGGAATAATTCAATGAAATAACAATTAGTGCATGCAAGCGATGGTCGCGATTTATGGCTGTTTGGTTCGCACTCAGCGTATTTTGTTTTCTGAAATATAGCCAGCTTACTTGCTATTGATGAACGACCGCTATTGTTTTGTTTAAATAGTTTATCTATTTTAGTGTGTGCATTTTTTAAACATGAATTGCAATAAAATATTTTGCACTAATGAACCGAAATATGATCTGACGAGTATAAACAACACGTTTTAATTTCCAAATTGTTTTTATAAACATTTTTTTTTTTACATGGACATTTATAAAAACATCCAATTACGTACTATTATATTTATACATGATAATATTTTTTGGTGCTAGACCACATTTTGTAGAAATGATCACCCCATACAAAACCAAAGAATCATGTTGATATCTTTTGACTGAAACATCGGCTTTAGAAATGCACAATTACTTCCGATCCACTTTTTCTGAAACAAAGTAAAGCATGAAAGGTCATCCAAGAAAATCATATTTCTGCCTTATTTGTTGTCCCCGCTATAAACGATGTCGACCGCGATTTATCTTAGTCTTCTACGGATACTATGTATACCTGCTGAAATTCTGCCATGATGTATAGTTATGTAAGTTTCCTACAAGAAAAGGTTGAGCCCAACGCATTACGTGCCGACCTAAATCTCAAATCTCACAATCTAATCTACAGGACAAAATATATCGAGATCCGACTGAGGAAACATTTTTCTAGAAAATATATTTTCACCCTAGCCGGCCCACAGACAAATATAATTAAGGGTGAATTTGTCCGATAGTATTGTGGCAAAAATTGTTAAGTGAGAAAGGACGATGAGATCTACAGGATTCCGCTTTTCTGAGCTTCGTTATTCTAGTCAATTCATTAATTAGAAGCTAGAACCATGTTCTTAAGTATCTTCGTTGCTTATAATTAAGTTAGATATTAGTTAGTCTCGGATGTGTGATAATAAGAAACTGACTGTCTTACGAATAAGTTCAATTCAGATCAAGTTCATCGCAAGTTACAGCCTGTTTATGTCCAGTTGACAAAACTAGCGTTTATCTTGAACGCCTCGGTACCCTAAAACAAAATGTATCTTTTGTAGGGCCCCGTCGAGCGGCTATATAGCGGGGGGCACGTTCAATTGGATTGAAACGTCGGCAAGCGGAGTGCTCTTAGGCAAAGGGTCCGTAATAGCATTTTTGTAGTGAAGCCAAGAAGTTGAAAAAAATGGTAGTGCTGGGAAACAAGTAAAAGTTTTTACTGTCACAAATTAAATTCGGAAGTGAAACAATACATTTGTGTCATTTTGACTTTGATTTAAAAGTTTACGGAGCACAATAAAAACAAAATATTGATTGTGACCTACAAATTCATACTTCTACTTTCGTTGTATCAAAATGCAGGTTTTTCTTACTTCGAGTGGTAAACAAACGAAATGCAATTTTAATGGCCCAAATTACTCAAACAGTTTTAAATTTATTTTGATGTATTTGTGATTAGTCTTGAATGTTAATTTAAGAAAACTTTCTTACCTTTAGATTTTCTTAAATCTATATTTTTTCTAAGAGCTTACTCATCATCTCCACCAATATTTACAAACAACATAAAAATATGAAAAAAGTATACATGATGACCTATATGTTAAATTGTTAAACAATTTTATTATTCGCTATAGTAGATCCGGGTATCAATTTTCACTTACCACATCTACGGTTATTTGTTCCGAATCGCGTGAAGTCATGAAGGGTGCTGAGAAAAAAATGTTTTTCTCGAACGAATGCTATTTATCTGCGATTACTATTGTATTGATTAAATGAATCGAGGAATGCGATTGATAAATTCCACGCCGCGCGGAGCGAGGATAGCGGGAATACTAGGCCATTCGTTTTAAATTCTATTGATAGCGGTCTTCAATTGTGTACCGAATTAACACTTTTATAGCGATGAAAAGGTGGAATTATTTTTTACTTATAGTTGGGAAGCTAGGACAATTTCTTTGATTTTTAATAGAACATTTGGCATAACGCACTGTTTAAAATATAAGTACATAATGAAAATAACACGTTTGCGTTTGATACTAGTATCTAGCATTGGTGTAAAAAAATTGTCAAGACAGGAGATTGCATTCGCAACATTTTAAATAAAAATTCCTCGAGCTAAGGCATAAAACTGTAGTTTTTAAATTTCCCATTTTCCAACTCGATAAATACATTAACTCACCGAACAAAAACTAGGTTATAGTTACCGACAAAATAATAACTATGTAGCAAACCGAATATAAATTTTCGCCATAACTTCTCCTTTAAAGTTCCCTAGGTTGCTCTAAAAATTATATTCCAAGCGCGTTCGCCACAGATAATGCTTGAAATTAAGATTTACATAACCAAAAACTTGTGAAAACACAATTACAGAAGTTTTAACATGGAGCCTGTAAGCTTAGGTAATCACATTTGTCGGAACTCCAAGGAGAAAATTGTCTTCGGTCGTAACAAGGTTGGGTTCCAACCCTCACCACTTTTCTAGGGCTCGTTCCCAACATTACCCTCAACTTATCCTAGACGAGCAATAGATTTGGCAAAGATCTTATTACTTTTTAATATACTCTATAGATCGACCCATAGCCTTAGCTAACTGTTTTGTCGCAAACAAAAATAAGTTTTGTATTATTTCATATTTTACAGTAAGAATGTGTTAAGTACTTAATGTAATAACTCACCTCTATCTTGGGGCAATTTATATGCCAATTTATATTAAAAAATACTGTAATAAAACAATAAAGTAGGTACACAAAACTCGGTTCTTTATGTTTGTCATGTCTGGTTGTGGTAGCAGTAAAAAATCCGTACAAATCACAGACATTACGAACATACGTACGGGATGCTTGTGAGTTTGAGTGTGAATTGACGATATTATTAAAAATTATCGTCAATTTACACTAACTTAAACTCACTCTAAGTTTTAGAAAATTACTTTACTTATACTTACCTCTATATACTTACCTACATGGATTAGTGCCTAACCTCAGCAAAAAAACTCTTGGCAACGACAGGCTATTTCTAAAAGCAAGATAGACCCTCTTAAAAGAGGGTTTCCAAAGAAAAATAGATTATGTATAGATTAAGTTGATGAATAAACGATATTTTCATTTTCATTTTCAAGATAAAAGTCAGTTTTGGTTGGGTTAGGCATAAACCTCTTTACTAGTACTAATTGGAAGACGAGACAGTCTGAATGCTGAGAATTCTTTGTGTTCTAGCACTTTGAGTAGAATAAGAAGCTATTGGTACTGTTAAATGATTTCAATAAAAATATTTACAAATGTTCGTAAGCCGATTGAAACTTCTTGAGAATTATGGATCAACGGTAATAAAGATATGAACGGTATAAAGATAGTACAGTAAATGTAGGTATTTTATTTTTATTAAATAAAATTATATTTCTACTATATTATTATGTCATAAATTATTGAAATGATTAATATAATCTGTAACTTACTTCTGCTCACTAAAAACAAGTTCTGCATTTAAACAAATCTAAAGTTTTACAATACAATAATTATAATATCACTTTATTGTACACCAAAAAAGAAACACAAATTATGAGAACATAGCCTTATTAAAAATAATTATAATTATTTTTTGTAAAACAGCTCCATTTTTAATGTATTTTTTATGACTTTTTTGTTTGCTAATAAAAAAATCTATCGCCTTTGAGCTCAGAGCAATCATCTTCCTTCAGACCTTTGAGCCAAACGTTCTAGACTATAAAAACCTTTTTAGTTGAACTCGACCAAAAAAACAATAACAATACTACAATTTTTACCCAATTAATTATAAAATCCTACGTTATAGCTGTGCTTATAGACAGAAGAATTACTATTGTGAACCAGCTGTTTCTCAAAGCCTGTATTGAGGGTAATGTATTAGCGAGGTATGGGTCTATTAAATTGACTATTAATTTCGCAGTCTCAATAATAAGTTAGCTTTAGTACTATCAGAGACTAGTGAAGCATAAAATACAGTTACTTTAAACTCTCTCTACCCTAATAAAATTAAGCATCTACCTTATTTTTAGAAAATTATAAACACTTAGAACGGGCTATTTACCATGATTCAAAGTTCAAAATTAAAATTCAAGTTTTAGGAAACGAGTTTAATGTAAATGTACTCATTCAGAATCAGCAAAGAAAGTTGCATCAATTCTCAGTTTTTACTAAAGGTGTTAAGGTCTTTTTGGCTATTGCGACAAAATCGTGTATGGACATAATATCTTAAGTCGGTTAATTCTGATGATAGTAACATCTGGCTAACTAGATGTAGATGGAATGCTGAATGTTGCTTAAATAGCGACCAGCATTTTGATTGTGAACGTTGTCTGGTGTACGTTCCGCAATATCATCATTAATCAAACTTTACTAGCTTAGTTACCTAGTTGGTTATAGGAAATTTTATTTATTAATTTCTATTGCGGCCGCCTACTTCGTAGGGCATTGCAGAGACAGCTTTGAAGCCCTTATATTAAATAATATTACGAGTATGATTTTAATTTCGCAACAACTATAGAATCAATACAACAAATAAAGTGTGGCCTAAATTTCTTTTTAGTGATACATCCATCTTGATAAAAATAGTAAAGCTCCTGTGTTTGTTAAACACGAAAATAAACTCAACAAAAAATTTCCTGGTATCACAATAGAGTAAACAAACTGTTCTTACTGAACTGTGTCGCCAATCTGTCTCGAATACTTTGGTACCCCCGACCGTGAACGCTTTAGCAATTAGGTACCCACTCATGCAACTTGCCTACACGCTAACTACAACATAATAGACGCAGGCTGTAGTGATCGAGCTTCGATGCAATGCCACTCAATAAATCCGACAGTTTCAACAAATCAGATCATAAAGCTTACCGGGAAAAGCCGTATTCGAGAGAGGTAGGATCGGAAAGTACTTAATTAATTGCGATTTGCGATTGCGAGAATACAAACAAAAGTAGTCTTGTGAAATAAAATAGAGGTCCATGCTCAGCTTTCCAGCATGCAATATTACTACTTAACACTAGGTCCACAATGGACCGCAGTAGTTCACGATAGAGATGAGTCAACTAACTTTAATCTTCTGACAGACTTTACAGATTTTAGAAAGTGATGGATTAGTATCACTTTTTGAAATCTGTAAACCGTGATTGCTATCTTTCACCATTTTTAGAAATCAAAGCGTCTCATAAAGGAGGAGCAGAAGATAGGAAATATGAAAAATGTGATTGCAATATCAAAAGTTATTGAAAATGACGAAATTCATAAGAAGTCGAAAGACGTTTGGCGAGAACACTACCGGTCTGAAGTAAATGTTTTTTAAGAATTATTTACTTAAAAAAATTGGGTTAAGCTTCAAGTTGTGAAGCCATGACGGAGGCTTTTAGGAGGTTTAAAAACATCAACATTAGCGTGTACCAGTTGTTATACGAACTTACCATGTAAAAATTATATTACCATTTCTCGAAGCAATCAGTCCAGTCCACATTGACTGATTTTGTTTTCTTGTTATTTGTTTGTTTGACTGTGTTTCAGTTTCAGTGCCACACGTATACGAGTATATCTACTTTAAAACAAAACCTATATTGGAAAACAGAATCTTAGTAGCACCTACGTGTCTACTAAAGTAAGATTCGGAATACTTATGTAGATAGTTTTATTGGAAAAATAAAATTCAGTAAGCACTTATATTGTCAGTAGGTATCAGTGCAGTAACTTCGTGGCTCGCATGCCAATTCCGATCTTCGCAAGATATTTTTACGTAGAAAACAGATTACGGACTACCTGTACTTGTTTGCTTTTTATTGATAGTAAAACATGGCTCTTAAGCAGTAGTATATTTCGTCTATTAAAATGTTTTGAATTAATGATGTGGGAAGAGTACAAAATTTTTATTTACCTCTAAATTATGTAACTTTTTTATCGTCTGTGATAAAATCGGAATAAAAGATTTATGTATGTATTGTTAAATCCAAAAGCTATAAGCTAGCTAGATATCGTACAAATTTAAGTTCAAAATAAAATTACAGTGTTGTAAGAACTTGAATGCATTTCTGACTTGCATTGATATAAGCGATCGCCCCTAAGCCTTACCACGGCTGCCTTACCACTCGGCCAACAGTTTAGTTACCTAACGCCGAGATCAAGCTAATCGAGCTGATGGTAATCTTTTTTTTTTAACATTATTATTTAGAGCCAGATCTTGGTCTGCCTGGTGCAGGATGCGACTGTTTTGAATGACCCTGGTCTTCTTATGAGTAATCTAAATGATGATTGAATAATAAAAAAACATATACACTACTATCAATTATAACAGTACAGGTTCAAGTAAGAACTTAATAACCAGCTTCATATAAAAATGTGCCTTACACCAGCAATATTAGATTATACGCGGTACGAATCATAACGAGCAGACTTCTAACTGGATTATGCTGATGAGAATGTATCGCCTTCTGAGCCGAGTATGAACTTACGTTTCGTCTAAATTATTTTTTATTTTCATGCGCGGTGGTTTTTCTGGAAAAATGCAGTGTGAGAGATTTTTTGAAATGCACCGTTTGTGTGATATCAATTAATTGGAAGTCGGACAAAACAGTACTCTTTAAAAAAATGAAATGAAATATGATCACGACTGTGACTGTATCCCTGGGAGCGGTAGACATTTCTTTCAGATCTTTTACGTAATTCTTTAGATTCATCTACATAATTTTTACTTATTCTTTTTACAAATTTATGTTGGCTAAAGTGGAACACTAATTAGAATTGAATTTCGCATTAAATATAATGTTGATCTGTACCATCGTTTTTTAAGCATTTGTAGAACTGAACTATACCTACTTACCTACTTGAATAGTATATATAAGACTAGTCTGTTTATAACTAGGTTCAACCCGCAGCTTTACAAGGTATCTACTTTATTCTGAACTGACAAAAAACTTTAGTATCATACTAATAATGAAGGTACTTTGTGATATTAAAAACGACTGTTCAAGAAACTCTAAAATAAATCTGTTCCCTGAAAATGTTACTAAAGAACGCTAAACTTTTCAGTAGATTTCTCTAAAATGCGATGAATAATGCATTCACCTTATGAATTTCAGTTTCAGTAAAACGAAGTTACCTAAGCCATTCTCACTTCACTGTCTCGTTTGAGCGAAACCTCTGCTCGTAATTTGATTAAAGTAGGTATGTTGAGAATTTGATGAAAATGTGCTGAAATTAATAAAATTTTGTGTAATGTGGAAACTGATTACGATGTACAGTGTAAATCACTGTCCTGCTTATATTTAGGCTCCGATTTTTCGCTAAAGTGTTGAAGTTTTAATGTTGTAGAAACCCATCTTACCATTTTAGATGACATTTCTACTACTTAAAAATGATGGTTCATATATGGACGAGAGTTAAAGCTAAGGCCAAACCTGCGCGACCAAAGCGACTGCGAAGCGGGAGCGTCTACCGCGCGACGGTAACCTTACCTAGTCTAATGCGAGATGCGGTCGCGTAGGTATGCAAAGCGCCATAGATGTATATGGGTAGCGTCCGCCGCGCGGTAGACGCTCCCGCTTCGCAGTCGCTTTGGTCGCGCAGGTTTGGCCTTAGCTTAACATTGTCCTTGGTTCATACTACTTATAATTGGGAAACTGTTAAATAATGTACATAGGTATGTAAAAATCATCTAGCTTACCAATTCCAACCCTACCAAGGGACAATTACGAGTATTTGTATATTTTGCAGATACTACTAGTATATTATGTTTTTACAAATACAAAAAACTACGTGCATAGTATAATATCAGTCATCGTGATTACCATAATGAGTTGTTTAGCTAGTGAATTAGATGACACCGTGTAAAATGTCCAAGGTTATTTTTGGTGTGAAAGATAAACAGCAAGGTAAGTTCTTGACAGATATCGAAATAGTGTTGCCCTATATAGTTGCTCTAGTAGTTTTTACTAACCGTGCTTAGTAAATAGATGTTGAATTAGTTTTATTTTTGTAGCATTTTGTTTCTGTTTGCAAATCTAAACAGCTAAGTGTACACTGGATGTAAATTCAAGTGGGAATTCTTGCCAATGCCTGCCTCTACGGAAAACACGCGTTATGTACTAGTAAGTATGTAGCCAATAAAACTCAAGAAATAGCCCTGGTTTTACAAAAACCGGCGACAGTAATATTACATACGTGTGAACTTCATTACATAAAGTTTAGATCGGAACATCTATAGGCAATTAAGTACATGATTGCATATTAAATCCCATTTACACAATGAAAGATATTAGATATTATGCCCGTTGCTTAGAATTAAATTGAAGCAGTATTTGAATTCCACGGTATAAACAATGCTTTGATCATGCAAGTCATGGTGATAGTCAATTTTATTGTTTAAAACAGGCATCGTGTAAATAAGACTTTATCACAAAAAAAAACAAAGTAAAAATTGGATTAAAATCTACATCAAAGTGGCTATAGTTTACCCGTGAAAACCTGTTTCTGTTTTTTATACTTGTTTGTTTTCTGTAAAGAAGCTGTTAGTTTTCCTATAAATAAATAAATAAATAATGTAACAAGGCGTTTAAAATCAAAAATAGTGTATTCAATAAAAATATTTAGTAAATAGATATTCATTGTAAAATTCCATGATGGATCAGGACAGTAGATCTTCTGTGAATGAAAGAAATTTACTGGTCATTGTATTTTAGGCAACATGAGCTTACAGTTTACATGTTTACATTTGTTATTGAAACGTTAGATCTCTTGCCAAGAGCTCGCATGCATTCTGCACCTTGAAAAAAACTTGAGAAATTGATTCCTTATTTTGTTTCGCAGTTCGGTAATGCTAAGATATTATTGAAAGATCAATCAACTAGACGTGCTATATTGCAATGGTATCAGGACCGGTAAAACATAACACGCCTGATCAAAATCGAATATCAAATAAAAAAAAATGCTGTGCCCCTTATCCAAATTTAACTGATGTGTTTTAGTCAGTAACCGAGACACCCGTTCCCCTTTCGTATTCGATTTCTTCGATTCTTAGATTCAATCATTATACCTTACAAATTAAAGAGTAGAGTCTTCTTTCTGTTAAGTACAAGATAACGCTAAGTCAACATTGTATTTACAATGTAGTTTGTAGCTGAACGTGTTCGATATTGGCTGAACAAAAACGGATTGCTTTTAGATCCATCAAATTCTCCAAGCCAATAAAACAATACTGTGGTGCGTACTGTCGTACACAGTAACCCTAATTCACAGTACAAAAACGACGTATCACAAATAACTCAATTACAATCTTTGCATGCCTTTTAATATTGACTTAGCTACGGCAGTTATTTATGATATTTCATACTGATTGATTACAAAGGCTACTAGTTTTATCAACTTTGTTTTCATCTTAGAAATGTAGTACTATTTCCGTAGTTAAGAAAAATCGTCAGCATGTTATACTGTCGTTAGTTCACTCTGTACTGGATACGTGCAAACGAACACAAACATTTATTATTGGATCCGCGAACACTTCGAACACGATATTGGATTGAGATGGAAAGATTGCAGTGATGTGGGGCGACGTGATATGATGGATGATGCCAATCCTTTCTAGATCCATCGCACTGATGCCATACTGCGCACATCCGAAGGCTACCAGATATTAATATTTTAATTGGTATTTTGTGGTAAATACCATGAAAAACCGAACATTTACGGCGTAATGACATAATTTGAAATCAGCAAAAAAAATTACAGTCTTTTAACATTGAGTTATGTATATCAGGCGAAAAGAATATTTTTTTATATAATTATATTCAAGTAAAAAAATTACAATTATTCATTTTGTAACAATATAGTTTATTTTTAACTTACATGGTTTTTTCCTTACAAAAAACATCACCAAAAATCATTATTCTGTGTTCCTGTTTTACGAGTAAATTTAAACATCCAGCCTAAGCAAACACAATGTAAAGTAAGCTTTGTAACAGTTTCACTGACTTCAAAGCCTGTCCCAACATAAAATACTCTAAAATTACCCAAGCTGTACCTCTCACAGTTTCAGGTACTTAATCAAAGCTCATTCTAGACAGAACTGGCAATATCCTCTGCTTTACGAGGATTCACCTTTCATTACCTACGACGCGAAGAAGCTCGTGTCAAATCACAGTCTCTGAGTTTGCGCTTTCACAATTCGCAGGAAACGAAGCAAAAATATAGCTATATGTTTTGTACTGTCTGCTTTGAAGTTTGTAAGGAGAAACTTTAGCATTACCTTTGTTACGATAACTAGTGTTTGTGAAAGTGCAAAGTAAATGTTATTCAAAACTCAAAAAGGTATTAACAAAAAGGAACAATAACAGAGAGTGAAGAGTAAAGTGGAGTAGAACAAAGAACAGATGACTACCGGCAACAGGAGTTGGTTTCATCCAGTAAGTTCCAAATTGACGTTGAAAGTACTCATTGCTCATATTTTACAAACAGATAAATCGATCATTTGATGATTCGATAATGATCGGTATTGCATAATGATATTTTTAATTATTGAAGCAGTTATAGTTTTACTCTTATAGTGTTTCTTCAATGTGTTCTTGATCTTAGACGAAAAATACCGAAAACGTAGTTTAGGGCAATCCATGGACTCCACATTTATAAACAATATTTTATTATTGCAGCCTCAGATTAAACAAAAATATTTGTATTTTTAATATAAAACACTTACTTAATTACATGTGCTTATTAAACCAACACTTTCCTGAAAACATATTCAGTTCCGAGCGAACCACTGAAAAAATGAGCCTCAACCATGCGCGGGCCTAAACAAATATTTCTCGACGGATGGTAACCCCGTTACGCCTGCGCTACTCTAAAATAACCGCCAATTTAAATTAATCTTTAATACACTGGTTTAAAGATGATTCTACAAAGATAACAAGCGTCTAAAGACAAGTTTGGTAGTTTATCCTTGGCACTCTACATAGTTGAAGATCAGGTTTCCTTTCCTTATAAAATGTTTGCTTTGACTTTAGCAATCTTTAAACTATGGTGAAAGTGAGATCGATTGTGATCCCAGACACTGTAAACCGACTTCAAAAAGACTTAAAAACTTTTTTGTATGAAAGAATATAAACGCGATATAAAATTACGGATCTGAAATTATCTACGGAGCTATGAACAGCTATGCACCTCGAAAGTGCAGAGTATTGATTTCGCCTTACGAAATTAAAGTCGGTTGAATAGTACTTTAATTTTCCCACTCGTATAAACAAACACCATGGGATCATTACTTGTGTCATCGTGGGTTCGAATCTCGCGGGAATCGAAAACTTTAGTAAGATTTCACATTTCAGTTAACCCCGACGACCGGGTTATGTAGGTTAACTCTAAAAATAAAAAAGAACTATTTTTATCAACAAAGAGGTGGTACTTTGTGTTAAAAAAAGGTTAAACTGTGGCTTTAAAATAACATTGAGCTTCAAGTGGTTTCTATATTGCGGGCAAATTAAATTGTGCAAGTCAAAAGGTGAGCAGCTTTTGCCTTTTAGAACTTGATATTTTAAATAATTATCGTGTAATTGAAGATTTGAGGTAATTAGTTTTACATCTTGGTTTTATATGCTAATTGAGTCTTTATTTTAAATTTTTTTAACAAGCCTTCTCCCGCGAATTGGTTCGCAAATTTCCTTTTTTATAAAAGTTTAAGAAAACTGAGCGCTTCCAGATTGATGGCTTAAAAGCATTATTGTCAATTATATCAACGGGGTAACTAAACAAAACAGAATCACTTAAAATCAATTTGGATATAATATTATTTCGTAACAGTTTTCAATCATATCATCGATTATTTTCTCTCTTTATTTTGGATTTTCAAGGATTGTGCGTTTAGCCTGTATGAAGTAATTGTAAAGATACACATCTCTAAGGAGCATATTGTCTTTTAAGGGGAACTCGAAATTTAGTTTAGTTTTATTTGCCTACACTTTATACGTTAACGAACATTTTAACAGTTCATAATCCACTACTACACATTAATATAAATTAATATAAAGAAAACATGATTTCTCGAATTCCCACCAAACATCTGACGTTTTCTTTCGATCTGACCCTAACAAGAGCTTCATTTCGAACATCAATTTTCAAAATCCAGATACTAATCAGGAGCTACTCTCAAAAGAGAAAGCTATGAATGTCATCGTGATTATAGATAGATAGATAGATAGATAGATGAATACTTTATTGTACACAAAAGAAAACACATTACAGACATTACAACTAAGAAATAAAAGTACAATGGGCGGCCTTATAGCTAAAAGGCTTATACCTCTGGCAGTAAATGGCACGTACGCAGTTCTGTTCCGCCTCTCACTATCCCCTCGTGAGACGTACCGGCATCAGAGTATATTCTCCATGGAGATTAAAATCGTGAGCCCATTGTGCATATTTAATCACCATACCTCGCAAAGCAAAACGCGGACTGAATGATTTAAATACCATTCACGTATTGCTCACACAATAACATAAATTTTAAGGAGTACTGGCGCTCTTGTTTACAATGATTCTGAATCAAAATGCTAAAGAATTATCATTACAGTAGTTCCCCTTTATGTATATTGCACCATGCATATCTATATTATCTATACTTAATGTTACAAAGAAGTAATGTTGGTTTGTTTGTTTGTTTGTTTGTTTCATGAAAGTAATCTCCGAAACTACTCAGCTAATTTAAAAACCTTTTCACCGATGTATAAAATGGCCTGTTGGGATGGTTATAGGATTTATTTTATCCAGGTACTTTCATTAGTACTCACTCCCGTGAAAAGCCGGGACGTGCTGCTGTTGGTAATAAAATTGGAGTCAAAAGCATAAATTTTCAGGATATTTCTTATCTTTGCGAGATTTCAGGTATTACAAATTCACGTGTTGTTCAGTATTTTTTGTCAGAAAATGAGATTTACAGAGAAATTTACAATCGGTGGCGTTGGACCGGAAAAATCACGGTGCGTCACAAACGAACAGCCGCCACGTGCGAACTCAATTCAGACTTTTTTAATACAATTTCGGTGTCAAATGCTCTCCGTCCGCGCGGTTATGACTGTTTCGGGTACATTTACAAATGGTTGAGCGGACTCAAATATTGTTTGGACTATTCCGGCGTATTTTTGTATCTTACAGCGGAGTTTCGTTTTATTTCCGTGGAAACTTACCAAATGTATAGTTGAGTCTGCAATTTTCTAGACCAATACCGAAACCTTTCAACATACACAATTGAACACACATATTTAACACAAAAGTGTGGATGAATAATTATTACTAGTCAATAGAGTTGACCACTTGATCATACCACATATAAAATAAGTATTATTTTATCTGTGATCATACGAACAGACAGACCGGCAGACTAGTCTGCCGGGCCTAGTCTGCCGGGCCAAAACCTTATTCTCATGACTCTATTATTCTCATGAAATTTTTTAATTCCTATTTAAATTCTGAAACATGCATCATCCAAATGGTTCAAAACCACAAACAAAAAAAACCCTCTGACTATAGAATTCTTTATTTTAACTTAATTCACTGAAAACAAAACACGGCAGTCAATATTTTTAATTCTGAAAAAGCGTGTTTTTCCGCTTACCTACAAATAAGTTAACTGCAGTAATCCCACAAAGGCCCACCGGAGAATAATATTCAGTCAAGTGTTTGCGTAGGCTATATGCGGAGTTTACCTTTGCGGTGGAGATGAATGGCACGCTCTTTTACAGGCACTCAGTAAATTTTCATTTATTTAGCTGTAATGGTTGTCTATCCAATAATAGTGGCCTTTGGATAAGTACGCGGTAGTATAGCATTTTAGTTAATCCTTCAATCATATTGAGACTGGCTTCCATTATTGCATCAATAATCATTCTGTCATTCAATCAGTCTTTAATTTATCAAACAAACCAAAAATCAGCCCGGCAATAGGACCAATTAATCAGTCCGTCAGACTGTCAGTCAGCTTATGTATATATACGGATATATTGGACAAACGAGTGTGTGATAAAGTATTACAAAAACAATTTCTGCGATATTTTATGTTTTGATATATTGAAGATATACTTCATATTGAGATATTTTCTATATAGAAATAATTTTGATGAACAAATTTATCTTTTAATCTAGCTGTAGTATCAACTTCACCGCTATTTTTTGTGCCAGCGAGGTCGCATCTGAAATTAAGTTTGTATAACATAAGCCCGTGTAATTTCCTAGTTTATCGCGCTCAATGGCACTTTCCACAGCAATATTGCACTTCCTCGCAACTTTATTACATGGAGTTACTAAAATTAAACAGCTTGTAACATACTTTTAGTTAGACCTGTGATTTCTCTAAAACTTTATCCAGGTTGATACGCGAGCAAAGTCGCAGGCGTAAGCTTGTAAACTATTTTAGCTGGCTTTACGTGGGGCTTTGTCTAAACGCGTAGACATGCGTAGCACATAGCTACGTAGCAGTGCCGCTACGTGCGTAGCATCGAAAATAATGATAAAAATGAAAATTGCCAACTAGTACCATGCATATTTTACAACCTCAAAATGATTGGGAGAATATTGGTGGCTGTTGAGTCATTATTTGGCTTGAGCCTTGAATAACTGATGTACCTGTATCTACATGTAGAGTAACCGGTTAGAGATTGCTTAATCGATCGAATAAATGCTATTAAATTTTCCATGACCGTCTGTCAAAAGTCAAGACACTAACCCACTCAGGCAACACAGCTCTAGAGATAGAAAAGTAAACAATTTTAGAAAATAGCCCGACCACATACAATTTCCTACACTCCGCCTCACCCGTTTCTTGTCTAGAACATTGAAAGGGGCGCTCGTAGTTACAATTTCCTTGCAACGTGGGCAAAACCTTGTTATGAATATAGCCTTCCGTATCTTTGAAGCAATTTCTGCAGCCAAAAGATACTGAAATGAGATTAGTTTTAGCCGTGTATACAACAACGATCTGCAACTGTAACCGAACAAGTAACAAAATACTTTGAATACTTGAAATAATATTTGTCTATGATAATACCGATAACAGTTCGCGGGCAAGCGAGACATCTTATGTATGATCTAATTCCAAAAAAGTATAATAAAATTCCGTACTTTAAGAGCCTGTTACTGTATCTAGAGCAGCAAAAAAACTCGTTATACAACACAAACTAATCAAGCAATACTGATTAGTTGGTAATTATAAAATATTTGTGAAATCAATGAAACAAAGTCTAGATATTAAGGAGCTCCTATTGTAACTGTTACAGCAACGGTTCGCGGTCGGCTAATGCAACACCGTCGAATAGATGCGGTTGGTTGCAGGCTGCGAGTGGCACTCGGATTAGCATGCAATTTTCCATATTTTGAACACATTTAATCTACGTACTGGGCCCGCTTCTCCAATTTCAAGCTCAATGGTATGTTTCTGTAATTGAAATCTGTAGAATTATTGTTATCAAAATTTTTTTAAATGCCTAAATTACGATATCGGATGAAAAAAAGTAATCAGTAACTGAAAAGAAGTGCCAATCAGCTATAGTAAAAGCTGTGTGCAAAGTACTTTCCACTTTAGAGGACAGCGATTTAATTTTTATATTTTTTCGGGGCAGGCCTCGAAGACGCTGGCGTGATGATCTAGATGCATTTAGAGCAGACTGGTGGGATGAAGCTGGCGATCGCAATGCTTGGAAACTAATGGGGGAGACCTTTGCTCAGCAGTGGGACAGTATAGGTTAAGAAAAAAAAAAAAAAAAAAAAAATTTTACATAATTTTTTACACAACTAACGCCTGCAGCTTTTTTCACGTGTCACTAAATGGTATGGTACCATAAACAACGTGCAGTTGTATAAGCAACTGGTAAACACATAGTAAAGTAAAGTTTTAGTTAAGTCAAACTTAAAAATTATTATAAGAGTAGGTACTCTTATAATAATTTTTAAGTTTCTTACCATCTAGTAGGTACTAGATGGTAAGAATTTTTTTATTTATTCATTTCTACAATATGCATTAGTCAAAGATTTATAATATCTTAATAACAAAGATGAACTATTAAACAAATTTTTGAGTCATGAGACTTTGATCTACTAAAGCGTAGAACGTTTCAAAGCAATAAACATTAGATATATACCATTAAGCCCTAATAGTTAGTACAGCATCAGGAGGGAGCCTGTTAACACGTTTAACTGGATGCTTTATACCTCCTAAGTCAATGTTAAGATGGAGTACGTTTACCTAATACCTACATACTATTCGCCTCGACCAGAATTTACAGGATAATAATAGCTATTGAACTATTGCTACAAATATAACGAAGGTATATTATTAAATGTAAAGTATTTGCAATGTAATACTTCACAATGCAACATGTGTAAAATGTCCTAGAATATTTATTAACACTGTAAATTTCTTTATAGAGCTTTTATTTCATTATTATTAAATTAAGTTAGTTTGTATGAGTAGCTGGCCAACTCTCTTGACGGCGTTTTCCATCATGGTTTATCTGAGAACTGTCAAAAAACTAGTTAAGTAAAAACTGTGAAAACGTGCCTTTGACAACAAGACTTTCAAAAAATTCAGACACTAAAATAAACCTTTCATCTTTTATGTCCTATAAAAATTACCAGACCATAACGAAGAACTTAAAACTAGACAACTAAAGTTTTATACTCTCTTAAGAACCTTTTACTTCAGTCAATTTCATTTTAGTTTAAAATAGAATCTGTCTTAAAACAGACTTCTTTCGTAAATTACATGTAGCCATCTCTTTTTGTTGACATGAGCCTGACAAGGAAAAAACATTTAATGCTTTTATTTGAAAAGTGATAGTGAATAAATTAAACAAGCTTTTGTACCTATTCTCAGAAGTACCCGTTGAGTCTATATCATGAAAGTAGGTAAAATAAAAACCAAAAAAATATATATATGGTTTATGAATAAGGTGTGAATAAGAAGAACACATCTTACTACTCGTAGCAACTTGAGTTACTATCACCGTTGTGTAAAACGCATCAAATGTTTATTACTACCGCGAATTAAACAATGAGGTAAACAAGGTATAAGTTACCTATAACAAGTTTAAATACTGATACTTTGCTGCTTCTTAGATTATTTTTCAAATGACACATTACACCACAGTTAATGTTTCCACAAAACTGACTCAATTAAAACCACGTTTTTCACCCAACCCCTGGCTATTTTCGCAAACCATCACATTCTTCGAAATAAATTTGAGCAGAAAACGGCACTCCTTATCCACTAATTAAAATTAATCGGGCTGAATTTCACGCCGAGTCAAACCGACAACGGACGGCTGCCGTGTTTTTCTAAAATGGCACCCGTTCAATTAAAGTCAAGGGTCACTAGACGACACGCTGGCTTATGGACTACTTAAAGCTACATCTACTCATAAGCTGAGCGATAAGCGATCAATATAATGCTGAGTACCTATATAGTGTACCTACCTACATGGTCGATAAAGCTGCTCGATACGAACGTGTGAACCATACGAGTCTCAAGACTAATTCTTATTTTGATTGGCTTCGAGCATTTGTCTTGAGACGGGCATGGTACACAACTTTATCGAGCATGAATATACGTGTGTAGGTACCCACCAAAAGAGAACTAGAAACTATGAAGGGTCACTTAAAACGGTGGTCTAACCTAAGTTATTTTAGCTTAGCTCGCCATGTTAGGCAGTTTTTCAAATCTGTGCGTCCACCGCCAACTATGCCAGATAAGCATACTTGTTTCCAGTTTAGCTTAGCTTAGCTCATTGAGCTAAGTTCTTAATTAATTCAGCTGGCGGTGGACGTTCAGTTACAGAACAAAATAGACATCATCAAAAAAATTTGGTTCAATTTCTTTACGTTTCTAGTAATACTCCTCCCTACCTCTGTTAAACTTAAAGTTTTATAAAAATCGGAAATTTGATAATGAAAATATATGTAGTTTGAAAATATTCCAGTTCATTTACAAAAACCTGTAAATACTCTTCAACATATAGGGATAGTTTGATCAAACCTCAGTTAATTTGTTACCGAAAACGACCGGAAGGCCTGTATCAATGTAACTTAACTTAGCCAATTCTTGTAAGCTAAGTTCACAGTACACGCTTCGCTCGATGCAAAAAGGGCTTCAGTTCCCACAACCATTCAACCGAAGCACCTTCCAAACAATAGCAAGGGTCAGCTAACCGATTATCGACTTGACGGCAGGACAATACCAACGATAATTATTCAATTTGTTGCCCTTATATTCCCTTCAGATAAAATGACATCCGTTTAACTTCGCCCTTTTCCCTCCTGATTATTGCCATCGTTCAACCTTTGACTGTGAAATTGGATGAGGTAAAATGATTAAGTAAATTACTTTAAGTTATTTCAAGGCAAGAATTTGTTTATAGGAAGCTGAAAATACCCGTCTGAACAGTAAAATAACACCTCAAGCGATGATATCCTCTCCATGGTTTCAAATGTTGTTTGTTCTCGACTAATGAATGTAAGACGACTTAGAGACTTGGGTTTGAGGTTCCTAATTATGAGTTTCATAAGTCTTCGTCTACACGCATGTATCAAAGGATATTCTAAACAGAAAGCTTATAAGGCCGTGTATGTATATCAGTGTTAAATTCATCATTTACATTATTACCGGGTAGACCCTTGGTTGGGCTGGCATGTTACAATAAAATACCTCTGTCTACGCCAAGCCCCTCGTCAAGAGGCCAACTCTAATGAAACTATATTTTGCGCTCAATAGCAACTCTACAAAGCTAAATAATGTGAATTAATTTTGTGTTCTATTGAAATGTTTCTGGGAATTCGTGAATGGTTTGAAAATATACCTAATTCTGGTGAGCTGTTATTTGATTTTATAACGGAGTTAAACATCAGATGTATGTATCAAAAGCAACATTTTCACGTGTTTTTCCTTAACTTTAACATTTTACTTAAGTGCTATATTTTTGTTTCATTTATAAAAAGAAAATGTATCCAAGGGTTTTTGTGAAACAACTTATTAGCTCAAATAAAAAATTCACCCTGAATTTCCTGGCCAAAACGCAAAACGGCTTGAAACAATTCGTTTACGTAACTGCCGCTTACGGAACTCTATAGCCACTCGAAGCGTTTTCCGATGCGAAACGCATCTACCTAATTGTGGAAAGCCAAGACATAAGAGGCTCATCATTATCCGTCAGCGTTACAAATAGTCCGACACGCACTCATCAATATTGTCACGACGATATTATAACAATAGCACCTAAATCAGTGGTTTCGAACCTTTTAACTCTTGTTAAGGCTATGCCACATTAAAACCGACGTTGCTTCATTTTAACTCGGTTTTCCTCTGGTTTTAAAATGTCTTAAACGAATGTAACTAGCCAAAGTAAATGATAACGAGTATTAATAATGGTAGCACGAGCTTAACAAGAAAACTTGATAAGCTAAGTAAATAAGTAAATTTGTTTGAAGTAGTGGCCAAATCCGACGATGAAGTTTGATAATCTGAAAAGTGAAATTTGTCATAAGGTCCTCTTTTGCGTTACTGTTTCTAGCTCTATTTACCTTCTTAAAAGCTGTTTTACACGTGGAAGGAAGGGTATATCATCACTAGGTTGAAAACCACTGACCTAAACGGTGTTTATTTACTCGTACTTTGTAAGTTTTTACAACAGTTTTTGTCACAGTACCTCTTTTCGTTGTTCTAGCTCTATTCACCTCCACAAAGCTATTTTATCAAGGGAAGGGCTGTTACCCCCAGGTTTAGAAACAGTGATCTAAAGGGAGAATGTGGTCAGATGGGGTGCTGAAAGCTGGCGTTTCGAAGTTCTGAGCAGCTTTTGTCTTTAGGTACGTATTGTGTTGTTGTGAATTGTCAGTTGCGAGTGCTTTTGGGGACGATTGATGATTGGGTGAGATTACCAACGATCTACTTATTTTGACATGCCTGACTTTGTTTGACTGGCTCTACTGAAGCTTGACTATTTAAATTGTTTAGGGATCACTATAAACCGAGGCCCACACCAAGTTCTTGTATAATTATTTCCCTGGTGTATTGTATATGGTGTGGTATGGGAACAAACAAGTATCACCTAGCATATAAGACGAATTCAAAAAGGCGAAGTGACTCTTGAAGTCCTAGCAAAATAAAGGATTTTTTTTCTTTCTTTCTTTCTTTAGGTACTTATGGTTTCGTAAGTGTTTTGTAAGAATTGCGAAAAATCTTATTGTAAAACTTCAAACTAAACTGGAACCAAAATCCAAATAATTACGCTTGAATTTCGGCCACAAGGCGACCACTAGTTTATATTAATGTGATCTTTGCAATTCCCTGATACGCCCTCGTGACCTATACAAACAAATAAAAGGCAAGACTAGAATCATGACAAATGCCCCAGACAAATGTGGGCGCTGTGAAAAAGTGAAGCTACAAGAGATTGATGAAACGCAATGAGGAAGCTTTCGTTTGCATTTCATTAGGGATTTCTTATATTTCACTGGTTTTCTCGCAGTCATGATAGATCAGTAGCCATAATAATAAAAACAAAAGTGGCATGATTTCGACTCTTTTTTTACATACTTTCATTTTATAGTGTTACCCTCTTTTATCTTTTTGTTCTTGTTTCTTTAAAAATTTAGATTGAGAAATATGTTGGTATTTTCAAGTCTAGTTTTAACCGACGACTTGCAGGAGTGAAAATTTTACTACTACCTCAGCGTTTTTAGAGATTTCATGAGAAAGAGCTTACTTGCACTTAGCGGCGCTTTTTAGTAATACCTTCTGCTTAGGATCCTTTCAGAGTATTATAAAGTCTGAAGCTTTTTACTGTTTAATAAAATACACTGGTTTGTCAGAGGAGCATTAATTATATTAGCATTTTCTTAAGGCATATTACTAAAATATGCCTTAAGAAAATGTTAAGAGTCTTTCTTATGTAGGTATGAGTTATAGTCTATTTATACAATCTTATACAAGTTACATTCTTAGCTAGTGTTCACATCTTTGATTTCATAAAATACTATGTTTCTATCAGTGAGAACCTGTAATTGGCTTTCTGGAGCTATAATTGCATCTAATACTGTCTATTGTAGCTGTTGGTTTTCCAAATAATAAATAAATAAATAAATGTTATCTTGTGTGAACTTATTATAATATCTAATATCACACATCATACCATGATTATATGGTACAAAGTTTGTTTGTAAGTGTATGTGTTTGTTTGTTACTAATATCCGCTCAAACGGGTAAACGGATTTTAATGTAATTTGGTACCTAGATTGTTTCCTGGATTACACGTACACTTTGTTCCCGGTATTTTCACTGGGCAATAACATTATTTAAAATTATTATAACACACTTACTTTAAGAAAGTATTTCCATTTAATTTTAACTACATTCAAAATGATGTATTTTCATATCATCAAAAACACTTCTATATTTATTTTATGATCTTTTACAATTAAAAATATATTTATCCTCAATTTTATAATTATAATTCCTAACAGTTGAATCAATCTTCATGTCTGTCTCAGAAGTAAACAAGAATGCACAAGCAGGAATAATATTGAGATACGTGTGCTTCTGTACGGATCAGTTAACATTTGGCAGACATCAAAGGAAACATTGTAATACATTAGAACCTAGCTACTTGCACTGCACACTTTGGGTAATACTGAGAAAATAACAAGTCTTTAAAAATAAGTCTTTTTTTAACAAACACACATATTTTTTACTATCGGTCCTTTAATTAACGTAGTAATCGGCGAATATACACATACAAAAAATAAAGTAAAATACATACAGTGGAGTACAGAACCTCCTCTTTTTTATGAAGTTGGTTAAAAACAAATAAATATCCTAGGTCTTCATCTAATCTCAAGCTAAGCAATTTAATGGAGCATAATAATACAAATATTATTATGACCGGAAAACTGATATCTTACCTATAATTCTAGTTTATCCATCTACTAGAAAAAACTGTATCTGACAGAATTCTAAATAGAGTTAGCCTACAAAATGATTCAGGTGAAAAAAATCCATATCGCATAAAATTCAATGGAAATTCAAAATACGGTTTTCCCCAGAAATCGAGATCGCAATCTGTAAACTGGGACGGATGAGCGAACGTGTATTTGATTTTTGTTAGCGCTCGCCTTGCATCCATCAAACACAGCTGTATATCTCGAATTAAAGCTTTGATCACACGATTTTATGCATTACTTTTGCTAAAAATTATTTATCGCGGTAGGTACTTACCTACACATAGTTTCTAAAGAAGCATAATAACGCAGAAATAATGACAAAGATTTTTACAAAAAGTGAAATCATTTTAAAATTTATTTGTTAAATTTTAATTCGATGTTGACAATAACTTTGCATGTTTGTCTTCTTACGCTGTTCGCAAGTAAGAAGAAAGTATTCGGTAACACTGATTGATCTATTATATATATTGCTTTTAGCTTTTACCTTTAAAATAATAGAACATCGAAGAGACCCAACATTTCAATAATCTAGATAGAGAGCTTGTCTGTCGTACATAGCTATCTATCTGGCGACCGACACCATTTTATATCTAAAGGAAAGCTACTGCACCAATTTATCAACAGGTTTCTCTAGTTTGTTGGGAAGCTAAAATATTCTTAAATGGATGACCAAACTTTGTAAAACGCTGGTATGGTTTCAAACTTAACATTTTCAAAGTCATCAATAGTATCTATGAGTGGCTAGTAGCATAACAGGGCACTTCAGTGCCTCTAAAAGCACTTTAAATTGCCAGTCCCAGTTTTGCAAACATGCTCTTAAGATATTTTCAAGACGTAAAATTTTTCAAGCGGACTGAAACTACCAGACCTTAACTTACTTTTTTAACTTACTGTCACGTTAAAGAAAATGTTTATCTACATTATACATTAAAGACAACAACGGAATCCTAAAAACAAATACTAAATATTTAACATAATTATGATCAGGAGAACCAGTCATAGTGAGCTCCGTTTTTCTAATGTTCATTATTTTCAATTCATTTCGTTTGTTACAAGCCTTATATGCACCGTGATAGCGAGGGGCACATATGGCGTCTCTCTTTATGTGCACTCACACGGACACTCGGACTTTTATTGAACGTGTGGAAATGAGAACACATTTTTATTGGGACGATCTCTGAAGTCTGAGATCACAGTATTAAAAATGACAGGGCAGTAAATTCTGTCGGGTTAAATGTCAGGAAACGCGGCAGATAGAACTTATTCCGTCAGTTTATAGCATTTTATTGAACACAGCAGCTACAGCGTCTTCGATCAGGAAGAAGATGCCTCGACTTGTTACATATCTATTGTACTTCGTGAGATCGAATCACAGGAAATCATTTTTTGTTGAAAACTGTTTCAAATTTTGTTTGACGAGGTGGAGGTCAAGAACACGCGTGAAATATTTAAAGGTATTGTATGAAAGTGCTATTTTTATATTTTTGTGTTCCAACATTATGAGAAGCAAAAATTGTTTAGTAAAGAGGATTGTTTCAGACATAATAATGAATACCAATTTTTTATCAGTACATACTAATCAATTTTGACAGCATACTTCGAATACTGAGCAAATACCTATTTTCTACTTTTAATAATAAAAATTTCAAACAATACAAGAGTATAATAAGTAGCTCTCGTACCGAGTACCTCTCGGTCATAACTTTATTTACTAATATCATAAAAATAACCGAGAAAAGTATAAATTTTTTATTTTTTGTAATGACAAAGAGGCTAAAATTGTCAGTCCACAACCAAAAAGTCAATGGCTATACGAGCGCTGAAATATAAAAGCTTTTGCTAAAATGTATTTCAAAAGGTCCCTTTCAAATTAGATTTTCCTGGGCCAGCCACTTACTTACATGCCAGGAAATTGAGCTATCCATCACATAATATCTAGTTCTATGAACAAAGCTTGTGTTGAATATTTACTGCGATGATAACTATCACTGAGCTTTATTCATTTTCTATGTCAAAGTAGGAAGAAAATGTTCAAGTTGAAACAAATTATTTTCCTTCAATGAATAATTTAGATTAACACTGAGCTAACATTTAATACAAACAGGACTGAAATGGAAGATACATAAAGTCTGTCTTTTAGTCGTTAAGAGAGGCCTGCCTCAAAGCTCCACCACGAGCAAACCTAATTTTAGAAATCTTAAAGCTTCTGCCCAGTCATAAAAAACTTTATACACTTTCAATTTAAATCCATTTTATATTAAATAAATAAATAAAAAGCCTTGGACATTCCAAACAGCGTCACTGAGTACTAAGCTAATCAATTTAATGCTTGTGTTATGGTAACCAGATGACTGATAAACTTTTTATATTTTATAAACATAGTTTTTTTTGTTTATAAATATACATAGCTAGCCCACCCAGACACGAGACAAATATTTGCAGATTATGATTACATTTGTCCCGCAGCGGGAGTCGAACCCGCAACCTCTGCGTCTCAGGCGGGCCTTCAGGTGATGCATGACATAGGATAATGTAGTGGTATTTTAAGGCAAATCTTCTAAAATAGGGAAGTAACAGTCACTTCTGTGTATAAAAATTAAGTTTACGATGCAATTCAAACTGTATACAAACATCTTAAAGTCAGTTCACGTCGCCCAGCTGGTACTGCACTAACTTGTGAGATCGAACAGTGATCTGAAGTACACACTCCGGTTTTTCCCGGCGCAGCTGTGAGCACTTCGCAACTATGATCAATGTACCTTTAAGTTTATAAAGTCTGTGGCCTGACGGGCTGCAACTAAACTAAAAGAGCTTTTATATAGGAACTTGGGAATATTACGGTGTTTATTCAATTCAATTCTTTTCAGTTTGCGTCAAATAACTTTGTGATGGGTTTATGACTTCGACTTGCAGCAGGCGCGCGCAGGAACTTATCTATATGCCCTGCCGCCTTATTTTTCCAAATAACCATAGGTCTTGACGTGGCACATCACAGCGTGGTTATTTAAAAATACTATGGATTTCAGAAAACAAAAGCTAGACAACGTGCAATCTCTTACCGCGTCATGTTTTCAAAGTCGTCGAGAATCGACTAGCTGTTTGGGTTATGTATGACAGAGACAGTCAGCGTGTAAAACACCCTGATGACTTGGCGCGTACGCGCTCAGTCCAAGTCATGGCATTTAAATTATGACTCACAGTGAGTGTTGCCTAACGCCTTTACTTTTTTTATATAAAATCTTTATAACTTCGCCGAACTTTAAACGCCTTTAGTTCGTCTGCCTCTACAATTGAAATGGAATTTCCATTTAACGCGTACTTGTTGACGCTCAAAGTAGGCGTAGGTACACGTTTAAAAAGTAAACAATATATCAGTATATACTAGTAACACAAGCATCAAGTTACTTAACAATAGATTGGAACTATAAATGACGCTATGTGATTGTGTATATTATATAATGTATTTGTTTATTTATTATGAAGTAATAGAAATTCGATGCCAATAGAAACTGATGCTTAGAATCTGTTTATTAGACGGAAAGCAATAAACGTTGGGACATACGGCAATTTCACTATTGGTATGGAGACGATGTACCTACCTACTAGAGACTGCTTGCACATTTGGAACACTCCAAGTGGAAGATTCATTGGTATGCACATGTGATCATAAAACTGATGCATTACAATGATGCTTCACAACCATCAATGTTTAGTTAGTGTTAAAACCAGTTTATAGGATTTACACATAAAGTAGAGCGTAAGAGATTGCAACTTTATTCCATTCCTTTTCACTGATTCTTTGTTCTCTGAATGGAAATAATTAATTGAAAACTGGTTATTATTTTTATTTCTCAGTTCTAAGTATACACATAGAACGTATTAAGTATTTTATTTTGTAATTTTATTTTCTAGTTTTTATTAGAAACTTGCAAGGTATATAATAAACAAAACCATTACCATAATCAGAATGATATAAAAGAGAATCGACATTAAGCAGTGATATTATATTTATTCATACCATTGTTTATTCGACTTTCATCGAAATAAGGGAAGTTTGCGAGAAATTACATTAAGAACAAAGAGGTCGAGAAGCGTTTTAACTTAATGGCCTCGACCAGACATGTCCCAGGCCGTCACTTAGCGGGCGACGGGCGATAAAAGAAATTGTGGGTATGTTGCTGTATTATTGTCGAAGCCGGCATTTGAAAATAAGCCTGGCTAAAACGCCCCGTTTTGAATCCCACAAGGGCTTACCGCAAGTCTCCGTCTCAAGAGACAACAGCCTTAGCATTACTGTTTATACGAAATTATATAAATAGCAATAATTGCTACGAGTATTTATATAATTTTATCGTTAGTACTAGCTGTGAACACAGTTACACGATTTGTGTTTGTTGAAGTTGAGTTGAAGTAGGTATTTTGTATAAGTTTATAAGTATTGCGTTAGCGGTTAGTAAAGCTTCTAGTAAGATCCACAGTAGCTTAGTTCTATTATGTTATAAATATAGTTAATAGTAGCAAATAACTACAGTCAAAATCACTAGGTAGCATTTTTAATAACTTCTGTGGAAAAGTGAGCAAGGATTCAAATAATGTCTATGTAAGTTTTAAAAATATTGTCTGGATATATATTTAGTCTGGATTATTTTGGTATTTTAAAATACAAGTATGAATGTATTTACAAGAAAAAAACAAGTATACGAAGATCAGTCATATATATTCGTAACTCCAAAAATACAGGTTATGCTTTACTAGATTTGGCTAGATGATGCTGTGTGAAACATTCGAAATCATTTATTTTTAAGCATCTGTCTAAGTTGAATCATTACTTTTAGTATCCAACTAACTTTATACAGACAGAAACGAATCAAAACTTTACTTGAAGATCGTGAATCTCTTGTTCTTCTAATCATTAAAACGTTTACTTAAAAAAAACAAGTTAATTGTCTATTTTATCTATTTTTGATAATTTAAGAGGTAAAGGCACAAAAAATGATAGAATTGGTAAAAAATAATACCAAGGAAACGAAATAATAATCACGAATACCTACCTAAGGAGCGGTACCAAACATTCTATTCCATCTTTAGACATTTAAAATACTATGAAGATGGCTAAGGGGATAGTCACAGACACAAAAATTCTGTAAAAAATCTGTATTAATAATAGATATTTATACCATAGAAAACTAATTTGGATTAACTAAAACTTTACTAGCAATATAATATAAACGCGTAGTTTGATAATAAAACTGCGACGAAACTAATGCACTCAACACCGAACGCCACTTCGAGCTTCGGTTCAGTTTTGTGGCATGAACTGAGATTTGATACAGAAACAATGTGCAACAAACTAAAAAATATATATTCACGGCAAGCTTTTAATATTAGCTTGAATTTATACACTGTATGATTAGTAGATCTTTGGTTTCAGAATTATCATTATTTTTTTTATAACTCAGTATTATAAGTTATCATTTTAGATTAGATTCTGAACATTACGGTATAATAATGCAGGATGAACAAGCATTTGCCTGTAATGTTACATTTTGGATTCGATTTTGAGCATATAAATACACTGTAATGCTCGGGTCACCTGTTTTACTGATGTAATGATACAATCCGTAACGTTACATTATATACATTAACCACCGGTGCTCTCGGTGAGGGAGCACAAAAAAACGATACGAAAAATTATCACGACTGTAACCCCGAGGCGTGGTAATATTTCTTTCAGATCTTTATGCAATGAAGATCCTTTTAAATATGTCTATGGGGGTTGTAAAATATCTTCAAATATAATTTTTATTCCATTCCCATATTATGTAAACGTTAAGCATTTAATATATTTTGAAGTGAAAACCACTAAAACCTACGAAAATAAATCAACAGTTTCTATAGAATCTTGGTTCATATTAGAGCAATAAACCACTAGACATTTTCAAACTATTCATAACCCAATCTCAGCCGAGGTTCAAATGTCAATCAAACCTCAAAACAACGAACAACTGAAAGCAATAACAGACAGGTTGCAAGCGGTTCGGAACGCGATTATCGTGCGGGTAGCGTGAATATTCATTGTCCAGATGTTCGAATAGAGTTGCAACGATACGCCCTATTGAGCTACATGAGTCTCGGGAGAGTACTTCGGTACACAAACGTCAGTCGTTCAGACCACGCACGAATGCTTACAGCTGGCTAATGGGTCTTTCAATCTGTTGTTGAGTGAGATTGTAAACCACTTGATTCAAATAGTTTACACCTATGCAATATTAATTTTGGATACTTTTTTACAAAAGACATATCGATCAAATATATAATTGGCTTTTCGACGATAAGGGCCTTCGATCGTTTGATCAAAGTGACTTTCAAATATTAGTTCGAAGAGCCATAATGGGTCAATATTTAACTACATCAAGCAAGATTTCGTTTTTAATTACTCAGCAGGCAATTATGTTTGAACATAAATAATGCGAGGTTTTATATGGTAATGCAAAATTTTTCCAATTTCATTTATTAAAATGCAATTCAATATCAAAACAAAGTTCTTTTTAAGTAGGTGGTTCGGCCCCCAAACTGCAACAAATAATTAATTTTGCTATCAGTTGGTTTGCTTATTCATTTTGCAATTCCATATCATAACATTAAGAGATTAAAATACAACCCTTCACTGAAATAATATGCATGCTATTTATCATGTTTATAATATATGTTTTAAATTCTTGGACATTTCACGCAGCGTCATCTAGTCCCAAATTAAGTAATATAATGCTCATTATTATTCGTAGAAAGCACCGAGACTGGAGTCAAATATTTGCAAACATTTTTGTCCTGTAGCAGGGATCGAACCTGCAACTTCTGCGTCTCATGCAGTATAGGTATCTCATCTAACAGGGGTCGTGTTAGTCATATCCAACAACCACATTTCAACTATAATACGATCTCGGTACGATACAGTGTCGGACGTCCTCAGCTTCTGTACCCGTTCCTTGATAACTCAGATAATGTCTTGCTCTATCCGTAATTACTGTGCCCATTTTAGGTCTATCATAATTATTTACATTTATCAGAGTTATGTGTGTTACTTGAACTTTTTTAAGAAATCAATATCTTACTGAATAATATACAGTCTTAACATCAAAATACCCAATATACTTTAATATTTAAAATATATAAATTTGAAAAGGAGATTCGAAAGTACGAGTATCTATGTTTAAAAGTTTTAGTATCGTAAGTACTTTGATACATAAATATACTAAAAAGTCTATAAGAGGACTACCTAAAAGTTAGAGATACGAGGGTTAGCAAATTATATTTTGTATGAGTCAATTTATATTAATTAATAAACTTGCTCCTAATCTATTTTGATGTTTTAGTACCCTATTAGTTCATTAACATTTATAACTATTTACCACAGATTACATAAGTACTTACTATATATATACTAACACCGAACTTGGAAGCGTATGTGAATATGTTATGCTTTATCAGAGCGAGTTTCGCCTGTTATAAAGGATTGAGTTTCACCACGGGTTGTGTTAGTGCTTAGTACGGATTACCATTCGATAAACTTCGATGTTTCGAGCCCTGTATCTCTTTTTTATGGAAACATTGTTTCAAAAGATGCGTCTTGCAACAAAATTTTAAATCGCATCTGCGCTATGATAAAGCAAACCATTTCCAACTCTCAGAGTTTATAGTGCATATCAGCATTTTGCCCCCACATCCAGTTCCAACAAGCTTCCAAATCTACTACGGACGTATCAAATGGTACATCGGAGTCGACATGTGCCTTCACTCGGCTATCGAAGCGAAAACCTCTCCGTCTAGATTAAATACAACCTCTGGTGCCGCAAACTAGATACGCAAATATGCTTAGTCAAGAGATATATCTACGGATTGCGGGTTTTTGACCAAAGTGAATGACAAAATGAAGCAAACATTGGGTTGTTTAATTTTCGTTCAGTAAATAAAGTTTTTAAAGTTTTCGAAAAGATACATGCATGACAACTTGTTTTGAGACTTATTTTACATCCAACTTTCATGAAATAATTTAATATCCTTGTTTTCCAAGGTTGGAGTTAGGACTATCCGAAGAACTTCATCTATACCCAGTACCTACAATGTAATAAAACGCGAACCAAACAACCACCGCAGATGAGATCGTGTAAGCATGTGCGTCCTAAAGAACTTTACAAAAATCGAATCGAGGTAAGAACCAATGAAAACATGAATTTATTGAAATCGAATCTCGGCAAAACTTCCAAGGCGGTCTGGCTTACATTCGTAATAGCCAGCAAGTGCATTTGAAGATAGAAAACGTGACTCGAAAGGATTTATGGGCCTCTGCAGGCCGGCGCTAATTCACCGAGACTCGATAAGCGAATAGTAGAATAGGAGATATCTAGGGAAAGATCTCATTAGTGCGCGCATTATACGGAAATAATGTATGTGCTAGATGAAAAATGCACGGGAAATACGGTAACGTGTTCCATTACACTAAAAAATACAGTTCTTAAGAAGGACATATTATTCTTGAAACACAATTAAACCAGTTTCTGGCATTTTGTAAGAAATATCCACTACAATCGTCTACGCCGTAGCAACTAGCTACGGTCTCAGAATCTACAAAAATATAATACGTAAGTACACCATAATACAAAATGAACCCTGATGAAATGATCAACAAACTTCAACTACTTTAGCTGAAAAAGAAAGAAAATATTATTACACCCCGGTGAAAAGTTATCTTACCTATAAATTAAGTTTGCACGTAATAAAAACTTCCATTCTCACTTCAGACAGTTATCTACCTACTTTAATAACAATTTTTCTTGTCCGGACTTTGTGGAACACTACAAAAGTTGTAGGCACTAACAAAAGTATTTTTATCCAGGTAATAAGGCCTAGCTTTTAGTTAGAATAATGAAAGTTCATCACTCGTTTTGTTACGACACTTGAATCTTTTGTAGACACAGAGATATAAAAATTATGTAAAGCAAAAGTTTTTATTCCTTTCCCTGAGTTTTATATCGTTAAGTGAATCAACTATTACTGGAAAAGCCACCTTATACACGGCCTTGTCAGTACTCGCTATGAAGTTTTTTAAAAGCGATGCCAGCCAGATACTTATCAGACTTTTTATTTTTGCTTTATCAAAATCCATATTGTAGAGAGTAATATGATAAAATTAAATTATGTTCGTTACGTTTAAATGATGTAAACTTTCGCGTGTTAACTTGAATTACACACCGAAATAATTCCCTTAAACTGTTGTTGGCTTATATACCGACAGTTTTAATGCATCCGTAGAATTTACATCAGTACGAGACGCAAAAAGAGTGATTGTATAAACCACAAGTTCAGAACTCTCATAAATATGTTGAATTTTCAACAATTATGTTCCAGAGTGAATAATAAATAGACAACAGCATTATGAAGGCAGTCTCATTCAATTAAAAAGTCATCTCCAAGAATCGAAATAAGAGCCAAACAAATATCAGAATGAACTAAACATTTTTCTCTAAGTTCAAGTAACAAATTGCTCTTCTCTTCACTAATTGGTGACAGCTAATTGGTAGTCGCTTCAGAAAAATTACTTTCATCAACGGGCGAAGAGTTCCATAATTACTGCAATTAAGGTCCATTTCGTTGTGTTGGGGACAAACAAAGGACGTGTCGCGTGTACAAACAACTAAACATATTTTTTAATGTGTTATTTTAAAATTAATTTGGTTGCTGACATGTGAAATAGGGTTGCTGAGATCGTAGGCATTAAGAAAATCTGTAATCTTACGTTTATCGTGTACGCGCACACGAGCGACTAACATAATTAGAAACACCTATAAAAGCACAAAAGTTAAATACAAAAGCAAAAGAATGTGTCGACACAGATGATTATTGTAAGAGAATGTAAACACAGGAACTAAAGCATCCTCACCTTTCGTGAAAAGATTATGTCGACTTCCCCGAATGTACTTCAGTTCAGCAAACACTTACTCAGAAAAGCCTCTTTTTCTATACAAAAATACTTTCCCGTGGCTCAGAAGACTCCTGAGTCCAAAGAACTTAAAGTCTAGACGCGCCATTTTCATATCTCATCTAAAAACAATTAAATAACAATGGAATAATAAAGGAGCAAAACATGAATTTTCTATTGTTTGTTACCGTTGTCTAAACTATCATATATTGTAGCGTTTAACAGAAACTATTATAAATGTAATTATTTACTATGTGTTAGTTGTGTAAAAAAACGCTAGCATTTTATTAAAATTGAATACTAATGCTAATTTAGTTAAAACATGTTTACAACTGTGAACAAGTAATGTATGGCTGTTGCTTGGAGTTTCGCTCATGTGTTCCCAATGCTCCTGCAATTCAACTCCAAAATGCCATAGTAATTGTGGATATAGAAAATAGCGTCTCTTGAAAATAAGTCAAACATTTGCCGTGTTTCATGAATAGCCTTAAAATTAATAATGTATTAAAAGAACAGCATCGTTGTATAAAATGACTCTCATGTACTATTCATTTGTGTTGTTTCATCCAATTTTTTGGGTTCTTTATCTCACGAGTGTCTCCAACATTTTATTTAGAAGATCATTTAACCCTCTGGGTGAGCTAAATAAAAACATACCGGTAACAGTAAATTCCACTTTCACGGTGATGATGCAGTTGAATGTATCTTATAAATAGAAAACAAGTTTAACCTTCACACTCGAAATCATTATCTATTCAGTGGCATGTGATCGGTTTACGTCTTCGTTCATTTTAAGTTAACAAGGAAGAATGACGTCATGAAATATGGAGAAGCCCGTTGAATAATAAATAAGTCTCATATCCCGTGCGTCATCATCTTGGTCTCGTAAGATCGTACTAGAATACAAAAGGGAGAGCCTACCGTAATGGATTTTAAAGCCGTATTTCCATTCCCCTTTTTGTGATCGATTACATTCGACCCTTTCGAAGTTCTTGGGATTGGCAAGTTGATTTTTAATCGAGGCAAATTCACGCCGAGTTTGATCTCTGTAAGCTATTGTTGATAAAGATAATCTCTAGATCATGACGGGGTATCTTTGTGATAAGCTCGCAACAGAACCATTCTAGAATTTGGTTATGTCCCTGTATATTCCCCAAGACTATGCAACATGAAGGGTTTTACTTATTAGGGGCACATTAGATATTGTTTTTTTAAAAGTAAGTATTGCATTTAAAGATTTCCTAAAAGTATCGTGCTTTGTCTGGAAATACTAAATGTAAACACCCCTTAGGTACTGTTAATACATCATCAATTTCACATGTAAACTTTATAACACATACATATTTCATGAAAACAATGGTTATAAAAGCAGAAGTTACAACAAAAACTATTAATGAAATTAACTTCGGGAAACTCATTTGGTAATGTAAATCCAGCTTGAGTTAAGCTTAGTGAAAGGGATATAAAAGAAAGGTCTCAAAGGTACAACGGACGAATGAGATTATCCTTGTGTATATGAGCCATGTTAGCTGAGTGGGATAGTAGCTTGACTTTCGATCCAATGAGATGAAGTTATTTCTTTTGCAGTTTTACGTATTATTTTATAATACACTAGTAGCACGTCCCGGCTTCGCACGGGTGTACTAATGAAGCTACCGGGATAAAATATAGCCTATAACCACCCGGACAGTCCATTCTACACACCTGTAAAAGAATTTTTGAAATGGGTCCAGTAGTTTCGGAGATTACCTCCGTCAAACAAACAAACAAAATTTTACCTCTTTATAATATTAAGTATAGATATCCATTTCTGACATTACGATATTACCATACTTTTTCCCGAGAATTAGATTAAAGCATTAATTACAAACACGTCTGCCAAAAAAACAGTTTTTTTCTAAATAAACGGTTATGGTTTTGCGATCTGTCACATAAGAAATTAATGATATCTTTTGCAAGTGTGAGAATGTGCCAAAAACGTAACGTTTACGTAACGTAACTGTCGCAGTAACATCAAATGAAAAAAATCTGTTTTCAAGTAAGTAATGTCTGCATATAATATTATATTACAGTTTAATTGGTGGTACTTACCTATTATCGCCTAAAAGTAATTTCTTCTAAATAACCTTTACGACGATTAAGATATTGGAATAAAGTCTATTATGGTTGGTGCTTTTAGTACGTACGTAGGTACTTAATTCAAGAATAATCCCAAGTGTTTTTACGCTGAAAATGGCTGCGGGCTAGCCAACATTTCCTGTAATATTTCGTATGATTTCGGTGCATTTTCCATATCAGTCGGACGGAGCTAAGAGCAAATGGATTAGCGGCTTTTAACCGACAGCCAGACGAAAACCACAGGAAAAATAGGTGAGTGTTTCATCATTTTGCTATCACTTTTAAAAAATAAATCACAATTTCTGTTCAAACATTAAGGAAGTAGCATGTTGTGTTTTTTGAATAACTATATTAAGTTGTTGTTATGATTTTATCTAATTATAACAACGCTACCATCCTCCTATCTTTTTTTATTTTTTTATTAATCATAATAAAATAATAAAAAAAGATAGGAGGATGGTAGCGTTATAAAAGAAAATATTTACAGACGCAACGTCTGTATGTTATAAGAACAATGATTAATGAATGATTTATTTTTATAGTACTTTCTATAATATTGTTAAAAACTTAAATACTTATAATGAAATATTAAAGAAATTGGTTATTTTTTAATGAGTTTACATAAGAGGTTACCTACTTTAAAATAGTGTAAAACATTGGTCACATTCTAACGTTAATGAGAATTCGTAAACTCCGCATTAAACAATGCAATATTTAGTATTTATCTTCGAATGAAAGGTTATAAAGTTAGAACCCATCTATACCCAACCACGTGAGAATAAACCAGGTAAGCTCCTCTGTCACAGCAAAGGAAAATTCGGAGAAATGCCAATATCCCAAAAAGCGAATCAGCTTTCGTATCGACAATCCTGACAGAGCTACGAGTATAAGGGTTTCTAATAAACTTTCAACTATCTGGGTCAACGTTTATTTTTCACTCAATTTGAAAATGGTTTTGTCTAGTTTGGCACCAAAGGCATGAGTCGAATTCGGCAATAAATAAATCTGTCAAGTGAAACAACAACGATCTCAATAGTTCTTGTAATTTTACAATTTGTTCAATTTTTATTAAAATATATTGTATTTAGTAATATATTTCCCAAAACTGATGATTGTAGTAGGTGTTTATTTGTGTTTACAACGAACTTGCCTAATGATGAAAAAATGACAACACGTTTTGAACAAGCAGCGCGTAGAGCCCTCTACGAGTGAAGTCTACGCCGTAGCCTAAAGCGTAGTCAAACATCAAAAATGTTAAAAATCTCTGTCTGACTGTTTTATTAATGCACCGCTATAACTAGACAAATATTATTGTAATTGAGGGAATGTTTTAAGAAGATCATTTGAGATTTCTTCTAGTTCACGGACTTTTGTCTATGACATCATTAAACGAGTATCTAACAATTACAACAATGTTTAACCTATTTTTATTGTGCATTAAAAATAATACGTGAATAAAAACTTACAATTGGTTCTTCTGCAAACCAAATTAGAGAAAGTAAAAGATATCACTTATTGTGAAACAAAAAAAGTGGTTTTTTTTGTACTGTCGTTGAATTAATTTCTTCATGCATGTACAAATACTTTAGTGACGAGTGTAAGTATCCTAATAATTCATGTACACTTAACTGCCGAATTTGCGAAAACACCAGCAGCAGTGAGAAAAATGAACGAAAATCACACTCAGATTAAATTTGTTGGGGTGGAATTCAGCTTGCAGAACTCGGCTTCCGAACGCAAAGTATTCCACACAGATTTCCCACTAAGTTTCCTAGACTCTATAAGTACTTAGACGAAAAAACAAAAAAAAAATTAAGACCAAATAAAGTAACTTGCAAACTCTAATTGGATATCTCATCTCAAGTTATATTAAAAGGACTCCGCTTGCCATAAGCCTTGAAATTAGGAGAGATGAGCTATGTAGAATATTCTGGGACATTGCGGGCAACTATAATGGAAGCCCAAACTAACTTTAGTCCATACAACAGTAACTCTATGCGAGCTAAACATAACATAAATGCTTTTCAGTCACAGTTTGTACTAACTCGATAATACTTTGAATACACAAATAAAACATCATGTTGCATAGCAGTGAGTTAGAAATAATAATAAACCGCTCCACTTGCTAGCAATGATCAAATAGGATAATAAGCAAATTGACTATCATTTCTATAAGGATTTCTTTTTCACATTTCCGTAAGGGATAGGATAAAATACATTATTAAATCAAATAAACCGAGAATCCGAACGTAACAAAGTATACAGGAAAACCTCAATACAATCTCAGAAATTTTAATCAACTTCCACCATTCCAGCGTCTTCAATCATAACAGAGAGAAAGCTCATCGAGGGTTTGTTTTGTTTAGAAACTACTTGAAACTGCACTGCTATTTCGCATCGCCCCGAGTGTGTGTCTCTCATCTATCCACAATATTTATACCTAGTGCTAGCAATCAGTCTAGAAGCGTGGCGCACCGCCACAATTTGCGATGCTGTGGATGCATAAAAGCCACTCCTGTTCCTCCCCCTTTCTGAAGGCGACGCAGACAAGTTTCCGACGAACACGAAGCTAACTAGCCCCGCGCAGTGTAACTGTAGATAATGTACCCAATTCGTCTTGTATTCAAGCCCAACTCAAAGGGAGCCTCGGTTAATGCTCAAAATAAACTAGATTTAAGTCCATTGTTTATTTACAATTGTTCGTTCTAAGTGCGCGATACATTATTCAGTTCGCTCACCCAATCTTGAGAGTTCATTTACAAACAGTTGGGAACTATCAAAGACTTGGCTAAACAAAAAGTCGGGTTATATACGGCAAGATCCGTACGGCTGCTATTACAGTGAGTAAGCGGAGCCGTCGATTTCAAAGCCAACTCTAGGTAAAGTCAATCCATCTATAGAAGATATTATTTCCTCCTCGCGATGTAAGAGCCAGTGGCGGAATGCGGAGTAGGTACACCGCTCGCCGAGACCAAACTGAATTAGGAACGTTTTTCTCCATTTTATATCTCTCGCCCTCTAAGGAGCGACGAAGTGTTGAATTATTGGACTTACTTTATTTTATAAAACGATTTCGCTGAAAATTTTTTGTTTACTTTGCAGCGAAGCTTTTTGAGATTCTCTTTCATACTTTATTGATACAGAATTCGTCGATAAGCCATTTTTTGTTCATAACTTAAGTATAATTTTATGTTATTAAATAAAATTTCATAATATTTTCATTTTGTGAATATAACAGATTAATAAATTCACCCTGTCCAGTGTTTGAGTAGGACCTAACTTCTAACGACTTGTTTCTTTGTTTGGGGTGACGAGGTTTTCCTTTGTTTTACTTTCACATGAATTTAGCTAAAACATTTACATTGAGCAGGTACCTACCTACCAACTTAATTCTTTAAATACACATCCTATAAAAAGTTAACCAAACTCATCTTACCTACAGAATTATCAAATAGAGCAATAGAGTTTGCGTAAGAGGTCTGGTGTTGGATAGATAAACTAAGCTATGTACACCTACTCATTTCCTTAGATATTTACTTACCTACATACCTACTTGCATTCAACTCCGAAATCTGCAGCGAGGTTTTGAATGAGAGCTGATATGAGGAAGCTAGCTCGAGAAATAGCCCATAAACGGATTAGGTAACTTCAACCACCCGCACTAGTTGGTAACAGAATAGCTGTGGACTTAAAATTAAAAAGATATCTCTAGTTGGTATGTAAGTACTAATCATACCGATTTCTATAATAAGGGTACTTCTATAAAGTGCAGATAGGTAATCTATCATTCTCCAAGACGATGCAAGATTTAGGGTTTTCTCTGAGAAACACCCAACGGCTACGAGATATAGCTACGACGTCAAAAGACTTTTCTTGGTTTTAATATTATTAAGCTGAAGATTTATCTAGCGTAACAAAAACTTTTAGTATGAACTTTTTGAGTAATCCATCTTTATTGAGGTACCTAGTATTCAGAACTCGAGCTCGATACTAAGGTAAGGCCACGAAGCAAGAAGCTTAATCCCAACCCGTCATGCTACATCCTACTCGCATCCGGGTGGTTTCCGACACAGCCCATTCACAGCGGTACTTAGGATTTTTTCTACATGTACCCTGGCATTTCAGCTGGTGTTTCCTTTTCATTAAGTTGCCACGCACAATATTGCTGGCTGGTCGTAAACTCGGACCGAGGTGGTCGTTTACAACGAGACGCAAGTTGCCCAACGGGTGTAGCTGTACTATTAGTTCCCGACCGAAGTAATGAGACTTCAGGAAAAATTATAGGTATGTTTAATGAAATGAGAGGAACTTCACTTTCATTTAGTCTGCGGATGCGGAAAAGAATTAGATGCCCGCAGTTACATCCAATTTAGTAGACACTGGTAGGTACCTCATTTGATTAGCTTCAATTGATGGCGCAGCTCTCACAAAGCTTAACCTGATTTGATTGGAGCATTTTACCGAAATAAGCACAAGTAGCACTATAGGATGATCAGTACGGATTACTCGATCATCTCACATCAAATATTGGGAGTAGAATAAATAAGCAAACAAGACTCGACGTCTGTTTCAAAAGCACGCCACCCCGTTCCGAATAGCACGGGAAAAATTACTCTTTACTCCCCATATCTCAGTTTTATTTTGCAGTTGAACGCAATAGCGATGTTTTAGCGCATTTTTATAACGAATATAAGAGGAATAACGGAGCCGGGAGTCTCGCAGGGTGGCGAGTGAATTAAAACTAATGGAACGGTTAATTTCTCATGAGAATAAAACAGCGTCCGCTTCGCCCTTCTGATTTTGTTGCTATTTTTCAGTGTTTTTTTGTGAAAAATATTGATCAATCGCCCTTAATAACGCCGTGATCACTGGGAATGCGAACCACCCTTGTTTCCCGGCCGCCATCTTGAAAATAGGGGTGAACACGATATCCCAGAAACTATGAGTCTTACAAAAAAATTGTCAAGCTATAATTTGTAGTAAATTGTTTTGCCTACAAATATGTTTCTAGAACTTTTTGCCCTAAATCAAATATTTAAGAAGTTATAAGCAAAAAAGTGAGATTTTTTTTCTATTTTGGTCTATAACTTCACGCAAAAACGGCTGGACCGATTTGGTTGAAATTTGGTATGTAGATAGATTGGATTAACACATAGGCTACTTTTTATCCCGATTTTCCCGCGGAAACGGGACTTACGCGGGTAAACCACGGGGCGCAACAACTTAAACCGGAGGGTATCACAGGTTACTTTCATAAATTTTCATGAAAGTAATTTCAGGAGGTAAGTACCTAGGTGTACCTACAAGTAGCGTGATCATGTTTGTAAATAACAGTTCCTTTACTACCAAGGTAGGTAAATAGGTACCAACATTCCCGCTTGCACTTGAACCAATGAAGCTATGCTAGAAACTTCAGCACGCCCTCCACGCTTCCTTTGAAGTAGGTAAACAAGTTAGCTGGAACATCCAAGTCCTGTGTCCAGTAGAGCGTAGAATGGAAAACGTACCTACCTTGCACCGAACTTACTAAGAAGCAACTTTATTTGAGCTGTTTTTATTTATCTTAGTAAGTAGAACCACACGTAGGGTTCTTATTTTTAAATAGGTACTTAGATACCTAAATGAAATACCTATCCTTGGGAATTTTACACAGCAGCGTCATGTAGTTCCAAGTCCCAACCCAAGCTTGCTTATAACCTGACGGCTGACATAGGCACCAAACTAACTATGATAACCAAACTTTATTATTTATGTAGGTAGGTAGGTAGGTACTTACATAGGTAGGTACTTACGTAGTAATATGTACCTGGATACTTACATAAAAAATACCTACTACTTGAAACAAATTATTTGCAGATCATAATTATGTAGGTACAAACCTTTTGTCCAACCCCGAGATCGAACCCGCTACCTTTAGGTACGTCTCAGGAGGGCTTTAACCCATTGCGCAACAAAGAGTTGTTTAGAAAAGTAAAGTAGGTAGGTAGTACCAATGTGATACTTACCTAGGTACGTATTGAACGAGATGAACCGAAATTCTATGGACCGGTAGTGAATATTATTATGTTGTAGAAAAAACATAAGATATAATTTGCCAGTTTGTATTTTGCAACCTTTTTGCAACATACAAGATACAACTGAGGGCTGATTGTGAACCGTTTTTTTGACGGAAACTGAAAGCTGTTTCAGTCAAATTTGACAGATTTCCTATAGTAAATCTGTCAAATTTGACGGAAACTGAAAGCAGGCATTGTCAAAAAAACGGTTCACAATGGTACAATAAAGACCTTATTTGTTTCCCATGAAAAGTGTGCTCGAGTGTAGACGATGAACGCACTTGTCATAAAATTGTGATTTTGACATTGACATTTCAAAAATCTGTTTCAAAATGAGGTGGTGCTGCCACCTCAGAATAACTGTTACTACCTATTAAAAGGGACATACTAAATCATAGGAAAATAATTATCTTTGCTTATATACTTCATTTCTTGAAGCGAGCTAATGAGAACAAATCTAAACGCACGTGATTGGTCGTAAAAAATAATTGTATATCTCGTGATTGGCTAAATTGTCAAATCAATTGTCAAATCTCAAATCTAGCCAATCCATTGGGCGTTTTTCCATTAGCCGGCACGGCACCGGCACCGGCACCGGCGCAAGGGCGGATCCAGCTTTGGCTTCAGGGGGGGGTCACAAAGTCGAAGCCATTTTTCTTAGTTTTGTTTAGGGCCGATTCTTATTTTAGCAGAAAGAACGCGAGCGAAGTGAGTAATATTTTTTTAAGACAAAATTATGTAGATAGGTACCTTTTATCTTGTAAGAAACGATGCAAGCAGAGCGAGTTTACTTTTTTGTAGATCGCGCAGCACTAGGTATTTTTAAAAAAAACTAGATAGGTAGTTCGGTTCTTATTCTGCGGGAAATGACGCGAGCGAAAATTTGCAACGTTGCACTTGGTTTTGTCGGCTCTTATATTGCTCAAAACGCTACGAGCGAAGCGAACAAAATTTTGAAAGATTAAAGCATCGAGGTACTTGGTAATGTTGAGGGTCGGTTCTTATCCTGGTAAAAACGATGCGAGCGTAACGAGCAAAATTTTTTTAGGTTAAAATCAAGGTATCTAGTTCGGTTCTGCGAGATAAGACGACCGTAATTTTGCAACGTTGCACGTGGTTTTGTTCAGGGTCGGCTCTGATATTGCTCGAAACGATGCGAGCGAAGCGAGCAAAATTTTTTTAACATAAAAACATCGTGTCGTGGCCTTTCGTTTTGTTTAGAGCCGGTTCTTATAATTTGAAAAACGACAAGTCCGCAACCAGTAATTTTATTGAAGACAAAAGCATCGTGTCTCTTTGTTTTGTTTAAGGCTGACTCCTATCCTGGTAAAAACGGCGCGAGCGAAGCGAGCGCAAATTTTTTTAAGTTAAACGCGCTTGATTCTCGATAAAAACTGAACTAGATACAAGCAGCCTAGGTAGCTAGATACTAGCAAGTTCTTAAACTGTGAGAATCGATGCAAGCGAAACGAGCAAAATTTTTAAACGTCGTGTCACTTGGTTTTGTATATGACCGGTTTTTATTCTGCGAGAAACGACGCGACTTGACGCGATCGAATCATTTTTCATATAAAAGCTAGGTCAGGTTCTCATTCTGCTGGAAAAACATAATTTTTGCATTCAACAGTCACAAGGGCTCCAGGAGTAAATTCCAAAACATTGCTAATCGAGCTTTGAATGAGGCAAACGGAGAGAGGAGAGCACGGCTCTTAAAAATATATAAACCTTAAATATAAAAACGTAGCCTGCCTAGGTCCTGGCGTCGCCCCAGGGGGGGGTCATGACCCCCGTGACCCCCCCCCTGGATCCGCCCTTGCACCGGCGCCGGTGCCGGTGCCGGGCCGGGGAAGCAAAAATGTATGAAAATGTATGGCTCGCTTTTTCACTTACCGGCACCGGCGCCGGCCCGGCATTGAGTACTGCCGGCGCCGTCGCCGTCGCCGGGGTAGCAAGCTTCCCACCCGGTGCCGGCCGGCAAAATTGCATGTGTTGCATATTTATATGAATTGTAGCCGTGTGAGTGTGTAAGTCCGTGTCAGTACTGTACCACTCACCGGCACCGGCACCGGCATCGACACCGGCGCAGTGGAAAAACGAAACCCCGGCGCCGGTGCCGGTGCACGGCCATGCCGGTGCCGTGCCGGTGCCGGGCCGGCTAATGGAAAAACGCCCAATGATTTTCGACGACCAATCACGTGGGATTATTTTTCTTCCTATTAGCTCGCTTTAAGAAATGAAGTATATGTAAGTTTGACAATAACCTGTAGGATTAGCCAGTCATCATTATAATTTATAATGATCACTTTTATTTACTTTACACATTTCACACAGCGTCATCAAATCAAAGCTAAACAACAAAATAGGTACCTGCATAGGTACCTCCTTGAGCTCTAGGTATAGATACTTACTTACCTCATACCTGGCAAACAGTAGGTACCTACCTACTTACCTAGTGTACATACCTACGTTACCTAATTTTCCGTTATTTACCTAATACAAACAAAAGGGATAGTGAATGGGGTAAATTTCCTGCTTTACCTCTATTCAATGTTTTATTAAAAAGGTAACTTTATACCAAATTCATTTTTGATTACCTACCAATGAGCAAGATTTTTTTAATCAGCGGCAACACTGATTGCGGATTCTCTTCAATTTGCGTTGTTGTGTGTGTTGCTCTGTAAAACTTTTTCTCTTCGTAAGATAAAATAAATTTTGTTGTGACCTTGCAAAACCATATTTTATCTCAATTTATATCTTCTGTAGTGGTGATAAATTCTCTGTTAGAGGTATGTAAGCGCTCTTCTATAAATACTTATATTTAGGTATGGTACAAATCTCTACATGTACTTACTTAATTTATTTCCTTGGAAGTTCTTCCTGCATTAGTAATTAAGTTAGGTGCTTTGATTACTCATAGGTACGTAAAGTACAGCGTGTTCCTTTCCTTATGAATGACTTACCTACTCTGTCTGAAATTAAAATAATAATAGTTTATTAATGAAATAACATAATAATATTTTTTAGTTTGTGACCTTCCAAATATACCTACCTACTATAAACTAGTTTTGTATTGAACTTTTAGAGCTAAATCAAACCAATAAAATCAAAGGGATTCTTAAAATAACTCCAAACGGATGTCTGTTGTAACATGAAGCTCGGACAATAAATTGATATATCCTGTTTATTTGCTAGTTTCTTACTAAATTGCGTAGGTAGTAACTTAGTACTAGGTTTGTCTGCAGCTCTTGTACCAACTTAATACAATTATTTGTTTAGATAAGTTCAAACCCCTTAACATTTTTAAATTCCCAACTTGTGCACGCTAGGAATCTAGTAACTTTCAACTAAACCTATTCATAATATTAATACAGCGGGAAATTACTCACATAAAAATATTGTCAATTTAGATACAGACAATGTGAAAGTGATATAAACAATTCACTCAATTTCTTGCTTAGATTAGCTTTGACTTGAACTCACATTCTACATTAGTACCAAACATGCTACCTACTAAAAGTAGATATTCTACGCAACCTAAAACCAACCCATTAAAACAAATTAAAATGTACTTGTCGGCGCTAGGGCATATAGTCTTGTCTATGAGAGAGTCGAAGCATCGACAAGAGAGAAGAAGAGGAAAAAGGCTAACGTCGACTGATAACATTAGCGCGGTGATGCAGTACAACCCTAGCGCACGAGCGCATCCCTAGAATAGAGAGCAATCATCTGACGTTGACATTGCTCTGGCGGAGTGTTGCGTCGATGGAAGCGAGGCGAGCGCTGTCAAGTTATCACTTTTTGGACAGCGGCCGCCAGCGCGCCATGCGTTTGCGACAAATCGCCGTATAATCTTTGAAAACCTCGTATGAACCAAGATGTTATTATTCCGTGATTGTGAAGTCCTGATTTTATAACTATTGCTAGCTTCTGGAAGATTATAACCCATGGCAGTCAAGAAGAACACTTTTATTTGATCAATTCCCAATCTGCACAACCACGCCGCCCCACGTATCCTGAGGTTGGACATCCATATTCTACATCAGAAGTGGGATTCGAAATGCTGCAAAATGGGGAATAAACATCTGAAGATTACAGCTACTGAGAAGTTTACCTGCGAAGTTAAAAACGATGGACTACCTATTGAACATGAGGTCACACATAGGTTAAGTGGATAAGATTTGACTGCTGAACAAGTCTTTGTATCAACGAGAAGAGACACAGTGAATACCTAATTAAAACGATGCTGTAATCGTGCGACATACACGCATGTGTACTTCTGGTCTGAAGAGTTTAAAGTGTCGTGCCTATGATGACAATCGGAGACAGCATGCAAGTGGATTATTGCAGTTAGAAGAGCAAACCAGACAAAACCTGATCATGTTAGCTTACATTGCTCGAATGCTACGAAAATGGAAAAGCATGCTGTAAAGCCGATCAACTGCATCAATGATTGGTTGAGGAAGATGAGGGCATCCTATTACCCACCGACTTCTTACAAGATTTGAAAAGGTCATGTAATCGTTTTATTTTCTTGTCTTATTTCTTTTGAAAGCAACAACCAAACGTGCTTGATGTTGTTTCAGATGTGATACACTCGAGTACTATGAAAATGGAAAAGCATGCTGTAAACTGCATCAATGATCGGTTGTGGAAGATGAGAACATCATAGTACCCACCGACTTCTTACAAGATTTGAAAAGGTCATGTAATCGTTTCATTTTTTCTTGTCTTATTTCTTTTGAAAGCAACAACCAAACGTGTCTGATGTTGTTCCAGATGTGATACACTTGTCTATGCTTCCACTACTGGAAATAAGCTACTGTAACCAGATGGCAGAACAGCGGTTGGCGCAGAGTGGCAGCTCCAGCTAAGCGGACGGTGGACAGTGGATAGCGGATGGTGGTGGCACGTCTGCTTTATGCGAACGCCATCGGAGGCCACGAGTCAGGTCAGCTGTATAGTTTTTCTTATGTTTTCGGTGCCGAGTAGTCGCTAGATAAAGAAAAAGTAGCATTTTAATTGAGTGACAACCAATTTAACAATATAGTTTCAATGATTGTTATTAGTCAAACATGAGTATTCAGCACTGAACAAGTCTCACGTTGAGTAACGACCCTTGATCAGTAAACGTATTAACATGACACATTGCGAGTTTTAAAGCCAAACGACTGACAAATTTAGAACAGAGCTATGCTAGTAAGTCATGTACCAGTAGTCAAAGTTGAGAATAGTGATAATCGTGAAGTTTTGGTTGCTCAGTGAGAGCGTAGCGTAATGACTTCATCAGCCATATGAGTCGTATGAGTCGACTGCTTGGCGATCATACGGGGTGTGAGTCGACCGTTAGGTGGTCACACGGGGTATGAGTCGACCATTGGGTGATCATACGAGGCGGTGGTGATTGAAATGATACGTGATTGTATTGTGTTAATTGGATTTTGAAATTTAAAAACGTTGGTACATGGCTCTAGCTGGTTACTGTTTTTGTTAATTACTGTCCTTGTTATTTTTTTTGAAATCAATGTAGTTAACATGAAGTTTGGTTTAAATTGTACTTACAATACTTCAACCCCATTATGCACATTCGACCAGTAAACCTGTATTAGCTAAAACGCATATTAAATCTGTTGCTATCTCTTTTCGTTGACATATGTGTGAAAAAAAAAAAAAAAAAAAAAAAAAACGTTCTTAAAACCTGTATTAAATTGTCAAGATTTTATGAATAAGACCCAAAATCTTTATCTTTATCTTTATCTTTATCTTTATCCTTATCTTTACTAGATGAGATTAGTCACTTGGGTACACTGTAAACTGATGAAAGTTTTGAGTTTTAAAGTTCTTCATTTAAAAAAAAAAAAATGTGAAGTAAAGTTAAAGTAGATGACAGACTGTCAAGTAGGTTAGGTACCTATTGACGTTCTAGATGAGATCACGGTTGAAGTTAAATCATTTTAAGCACTGGTTATTTGAACTTGATTATCCAGTTTTGCTTTGTTTGTTCAAATGAAAAAAGAAGTCATTTTTACCCGGAGACGTTACTGTTCTTAACATACTTAGTTGTATCTAGATTGTAGAAGAGAAAGTTAGCTAGGTAAAGAAAATTTCAACTTCAAAGCCTTTATTTACTGATAATTTTACAGTTTCAAATATTTGCTACTTAATCTAATGTTTCATGCATACGCGACCTTAAAGGTCCCGCAGTTCTCTTTATGTCATCAGACCATCTCATGTCTTGAGATGTGTTGAGTTGCCTCCCCCTTTTTCTTTTATCTTGTATCGTGGGGTCCATTCTGTCAAAGCAAAGTTTTGTTCTACCACTTCAAATTTGGTTTGAACTGGGTCTAAGACGGATTGGCCGACATTTCTGCGCTGATTGAGTTGGGGGTGCTATGGAAGGTCTGAGTTGCATAGGATTGAGTAACCCTTGAACGTAGATAGCAAATTTATTATTATCAACACTCGATTGCCACTTTATCTGTAAAACGTAACGATAGCGCGTTCTAACTTGTACAGTGGCGCCATCTCTTGATAAAATTTACAACTAACTTTAACTTCTCTGAACAGAAGGCGATTGCCTGTTTCGCGCGATGGGCTCTAGAGTTGGTGTGGCAAATGTACGATTTTAGGAATATCATAATATTCAGGAGCATAATTCTAAACAATATCGTTTCTTATCGTAAGTTTTCTGTGGTTTCACGGTCCTTATTTGGAAGCTGATGGAAGTAATAAGGAAACACTTAATATAGTGATTAGTAGGTGAGCTAGTACCTGAGTAGATAAGTAGTTTGTCCTAAACAGAGATCTACTTCAACATTGATGGCTTGTATTTTTGAGCTTTCTTTGACTATACGTCACATAAATATTCACGTTTACTGCTTAATAGCAGTAACTTAATGGTTTTGGATAAGTTCTAGCAATCGTATTGAAATCAGCGAGTGGTCGGCCTGATTGTTTCTTTATGTTGTCAATCAGAGTATTCTTTACCATCTTCTATGTCATCAGTATTACCTACAACCATCGTACTAAGTATAAAACTAGTTTGGCCTATAATGAAGACATTAGATAGTCTTACCTACTTTAAAAGGTTAAGTGTGAAGAATGACCATACCACGAGTCCCTTTTCTTCATCCAGATAAAGATCCTGCTGATAATTCTAGACATTTTTATTGCTTGTTTAGATCGACGATATTACCTATTTACGTTGGTAATTCTTGTGCATTACTATAGGTACTTTTTATCTAGATAGTTCCCATTGACTGTTTAGGTTTGCCACTAGGGCTACGCAGCTGTTAAAACTTGTGCAGGGTTCTTTTTGTAATCAGTTCTTGTTCCTGCCTGAGACATTAAAGTGCCTACTTGTAGCTAAGAAGATACAAATGAGCTAAGGAGATCTCGACCGCTCTCTGGGAATCATCATCATCATCATCTCAGCGCATTTCCACCCACTATTGGGTATAGGCCTCCTCTCTATTACGCCACTCTTGCCGATCCCTCGCGAGTCGCGAGTCTCGTCCACTGATGACCGACCACGCTTATGATGTCGTTCGACCATAGGCGGGTGGTCTGCGTCTTCGTCGTTGCGCGTCCGGGGGCCACCATTTGGTAATCGCTTTCGTCCATCTTCCATCGTCCCTTCTAGCCAAGTGTCTCTGGGAATACAGTCGTAAATTAAAAAAAGGTTTGAAAATTTGTAGTTTCGAGAAAAGTCAAGGTTGGAAGTCTTAATCAGTCATTTGTGCAGTGACACCTATAACATATCAAAATATAGAGCAAGGTGATTCCAGGTATTCGTGGATCTTTGTAGGAGCCTACGAAGGTCCATGATGGATAAAAAACAACTAATCTTGTAGGAAAATCTTAATGATAAAATTATCTCCCAGTGGGAAGGCAATCAAACAATATTGGGCTCCTTAATCGTCAATACCGGTGACAAACTCACACCATAGTTTGCTTAAAGCGGCCTTTTGTGACTGATAAGGCCGAGTCGGCAATAAAATATGATATGACGTAGACTAAGCGTTTCGGTGACATAATATGACGAAGACGTAGAACCTTGATTTATAGAGACGTTTATGTGGGTGACTTTATGGCATGACGAAGTACTGGTCGGAGGCGTTATCCCGACCAGCCTGATCATTCTGGGTGGAGGGGATGCACTCACACAGACAGAGATCGTTATCCCGACCAGTTTGCTCTCAGGGTGGGTGGAGGGGATGCGCCTGCGGTCCAGGTGGTGTGTTACTGGTCGGAACCGTTATCCCGACCGGCCTGATCATTCTGGGTGGAGGGGATGCACTCACACAGACAGAGATCGTTATCCCGACCAGCTTGCTCTCAGGACGGGTGGAGGGGATGCGGAGGCGTTATCCCGACCAGACTGCTCATGCTGGGTGGAAGGGATGCACTCACACAGACAGAGATCGTTAGCCCGACCAGTATGCTCTCAGTTTGGGTGGAGGGGATGCGCCTACCGGTCCGGGTGGTGTGTACTGGTCGGAAGCGTTATCCCGACCGGCCTGATCAATCTGGGTGGAGGGGATGCACTCACACAGACAGAGATCGTTAGCCCGACCAGCTTGCTCTCAGGTCGGGTGGAGGGGATGCGCTTGCCGGTCCAGCTGGTCGGAGGCGTTATCCCGACCAGACTGATCAATCTGGGTGGAGGGGATGCACTCACACAGACAGAGATCGTTAGCCCGACCAGCTTGCTCTCAGTTTGGGTGGAGGGGATGCGCCTGCCGGTCCAGGTGACTGACGTGGTTCAGGTTGATGGGATGGGACGAAGGAGAGATGTGGTTATGAGGGACAGAGCTGTACCGGTTAGTTGGAAGACTTCACTTGCCTGTCTTTATTTTAATGACTTTGGGTTTGATGCCACTGATGGCAAACGTGACTGTTGATCTTGACTTTTAATAATTGAGTGTTTGATGCCTCTCATGGCAATAATCTAAAAGGTCTTGATGTACAAATGATTTAGCGTTTGATGCCACTTATGGCAAACATGACTGTTGATCTTGACTTTTAATAATTTAGTGTTTGATGCCTCTCATGGCAATAATCTAAAATGTCTTGATGTAAATGATTTAGCGTTTGATGCCACTCATGGCAAACATGACTGTTGATCTTAACTTTTAATAATTTAGTGTTTGATGCCTCTCATGGCAATAATGATGGTCTTGATGTAAATGATTTAGCGTTTGATGCCACTCATGGCAAATTATGTGGAATTAAGTCCTATTATTGGATTGTAGGATGGACGAGCGGATGTCCTAGTGATCGGACATTATTTGTTTCAGAAACGCCCGAGGACGGTCGGTATGTCAGTCTGGCCGTGTCGGCGCTAGGGCATATAGTCTTGTCTATGAGAGAGTCGAAGCATCGACAAGAGAGAAGAAGAGGAAAAAGGCTAACGTCGACTGATAACATTAGCGCGGTGATGCAGTACAACCCTAGCGCACGAGCGCATCCCTAGAATAGAGAGCAATCATCTGACGTTGACATTGCTCTGGCGGAGTGTTGCGTCGATGGAAGCGAGGCGAGCGCTGTCAAGTTATCACTTTTTGGACAGCGGCCGCCAGCGCGCCATGCGTTTGCGACAAATCGCCGTATAATCTTTGAAAACCTCGTATGAACCAAGATGTTATTATTCCGTGATTGTGAAGTCCTGATTTTATAACTATTGCTAGCTTCTGGAAGATTATAACCCATGGCAGTCAAGAAGAACACTTTTATTTGATCAATTCCCAATCTGCACAACCACGCCGCCCCACGTATCCTGAGGTTGGACATCCATATTCTACATACTTAATACGGTTTTGTTTTACACACTTCAAAATTGTCCTACAGCTTATGCATTTATCAAGGCACTGGTAACTTTATTTGTTTCGAGAATATAGAAGCATAAAAGAGGAAAGAAAAATAAATCTACTGATTATGCAATTTCAAAGCAGGATATTTCAATTTAATTGAAATATCCTTTGTGTGTTTGAAGTTTGAAGCTCTATTCTTTCTTGTTCTATTATTTATTCTGTGGTATCATTATAAGGGCCATTCCCAGCAATGGCTGCAATCAGGCTGAGATGATGATGATTTTTTAATAATTTTATTTACCATCGTTTGCCCGCGACTTTGCATTTAAGTATATCGTCGGCAGTGTTTGAAGTTGGGCTGTGAATAATGATGCTGATGATGAATTCAAAATCAAATAATATCTGAGAATAAGTTCACCTACTAGGATCGGGATGGATGGAAGAGTTTGGGGGAGACCTTTGCCCAGCAGTGGGACGACATAGGTTAAAAAAAAAGTTCACCTAGCTAGTTTTGCCTATCCCGTGTAGCCTATTCTATTAAAGAAATTTAATCTTTATAAAGTAACACATACAGTGTTACGATCATAGTGATATTCCAAACTGAGATTTACGGTCACTTCATGGTAACATTTTCGCCTCATATCTCGACCAAGTTGGTCCATTCCATAAACACATCAATTTTGTTAAGGAACACTTCTCTAGAGGCCCAGTGGGTCCGCTGCCATTATGGCTTTACGCCAACAACCTAATATCCGTGCAGAATCGCATGTGCATAAGTCACGTTGTACCAAAATGTACAAAATCCCGTGTTATACAATGGGGTGTAACGATTGGTGTGGGACGCTCTCGGAAGTGTACTTTATGGCGAAAACGTTCGTGTCTTTTCATGCTGGGTGTCATCATTGGAATTATTGAGCAGATTGCAAGTGCTTTATTACAGTACCATTATACACTAGCTACCAATAAAATTTCAAATAGTTCAGTAGTCTGATTCATAAAGATTTGTCAATTTAATATCGGTTTAAAGTATGTTTTTCATATCGTAATGAATATCGGTTTTAGCTATTAAAGGTTTACTGGTCTAATAGGTATGCATAAGTTGGCAAGTCTTTTCATGCGTGCTAAGGGCAGACTGGATAAAACATTGAATGTGGAAATGTGAAGACGATATCTGACGCCTGGATAGTGAAAGTTATGTTCAGTGAATTTCTCATAAGTTCACGCCAGAGTAGATACGTATCAGGCATCAGCCTAATTAATGCAGCTACACGACCTTATATAAACAGTTGTATTAGGAGTGGATATTATCGTGAGAGTGGGTAGACCTTAGTTTAAACAGATCAAGAATGTTGAGTTGGAATTTTGGCAGTAAATTTACCAGAAAAATTATCAAGCTCTAACTAAATCGTTTGGGTTATACATACGTAGTATATTTTGTTGCGAGTCGCGTGAAACATGTAGATCACTGGTTTTTAATCTCAGCGCTCAAAAACTATTGACAGCCTCCTTTTCACATTCAATCTCTGACTCTGATTTCATTTGAGGTAGAGGGATGAGTTCTCAGAGCAATCATCTTCTTGCATCCTCAATGGATGAGTTAGTCTAAATTATGAAGACTGACACCAAACAGTACAAGACCATAAAGGATGGAAAGGGGATAAGAATTTACCCTGCAGTCGAACGATAAGGATAATAACAATAGTACTTCTATACTGATAAATGTCCCTATTCTTTCTACTAAGCCCGGCTTCGTATTGCTACTCCTGACAATGGAATTTTGATATTAAATCGTGAGTAAATGGAGTTTATCTGCTATTACATGTAGTCTACGCATTCAATGAAGGACTGATACGATTAAGAAAGAAAGAAAAACATTTTTTATGTTATTCGTCTTCTGAAATCGATTATTTAGGTATCATCAGAACATCCAAGCTGGTCCCTTTGTAGACAAAACAGCTCAAAATAAGAAAAAAATTCCCAGTAGAAACTCTCGCTCGGTTACAAATACCTACAATACTTTAGTTTTAATTTTGCTTCCCGTTAGATGTAGGTACCAGTCTGCTCTATTTTTACTTTTCGCAAGAAACCGATGGTAAATACCGAAGGTACATGCTACAGACGTCCACATCGTATGACGTACGAGGGTTTATTTTTCATCAACCAAGGTAGGTGACCAAAGTACAGCGTACTGATATATGTACCTAGTATTTGTACTAGGTACATATATCAGTACGCTCTACTTAGCAGAAGCATAGTATTTATTTTGATAAATACTATGCTTCTGTACAGTTTTAACGAAATTATATTAGATTGTGAATTTATTGTAACTGATTTGGATTGCATTTTTCTGAAATATAACAAAATATGAGAGATGTAGGTATTGGCTGTGATATAGACTTTTAATATAATTATATATAAGGTTGAGGCTTCTGATTCCGGCTGTGCACAATAGTTTTTCCGTACCTACCTACCTATAAAAGCGCAACACGAGCTTGAACGGAAAAAGAAAGCATCGCAAGGAAAACAGTCTTTACGTCGATGGGCTTAAACCTGTCACATTAGTAGCCACAAAATTTTAACTTGGACATACCTCTAACTAACTCACAATCATGTAGACTGAGCATTAAATTTGGCCACTTTTGCAGACTACTTTGGGATCGAAATCGTAAATGTAAACTATGTTCTTGGAATTCCAGTGTTTACAAAATTGACTCTGTTCTACAAAGTGAATATCTGTTCGAAACTGCGTATTTCGCAGAAAACTCGTTCAATCGCTTTTTATCTCAATGTTGATATGACCGTGCTCACAAGGATAGTTATAACCTCATTGTATACAACAGGTTTTCTCACGTTCATAGAAAACCACATGCCAATTATTCAAGTTAAACATAAAAACAAACAAGTTTGTATTACCTCATACTAATGCATTTTTTTTTATTCTGTCGTCTGAATAAGATATGCGTGAATTTGTTACTGTGAACTCGTTCATCACGATTTAAACTTGCTTTAGCAACAGGTCTGTTAGCACTTTTCTAGCTGAAATTAGCATCTGTTCTGTTTTACAGCACTAGCTACTTCCTTGATATGAATTGATCAAAGAAGTTGTTTGTTTTACCACAAAATAAAATAGTACGAGTTTTGCGTAAAATTTAAAATATTCTTAAAACTTTAAATCCTTTGCACGAAACAGGCGTTAATTTGTGAGAATGATTCATTAGAACATTATTTTGGAACTTTAGTAATGAAAAGACTGTCCCTTCATTTTGTAAAACATTTTCATAGAAGAAAGAAGAAGAAGAAAGAATGAAGAAGACTAGAAGACTTGCGTATCTCCGTTTTAAATCTTAATTCCACTGGATTCCGTAATCAGTGATCACTGATTTAACCGGGGTTAAAGAAGCTTAACGTGGCTTACAATCCGTAACATACCTACCTATTTTTGAGAAGAGATCTAATTGCTGTTTTGTGAATTATGTTTTCGTTAATCTGTATCATCTACGAGTATTATGCAAACCAAATCTATAACAATATTATAAAGTGGAAGGGTTTGTTTCAATTAGCTTGTGCCTAGAACTACCATTCGAAATTCGAAAATATTTCTGCATTTGATAGCTCATCAAATGTGATCGTTAGTTAGGGATTGTTACTATCAATACGCAGCGGGTAACATCGTGAGGATGCAGCTAGTCTCAATATGTTAAAAATCTAATACATCAGTAATCAATAGTTAGGTGACTAATAACAAGATCAGAAAGCCGTCAAAACAATATTGTGCGCATTTAGAAACAATCGGAATAGGTCAAGTTATAGGGCGATTATTAGCCGATATGTAATAAGTATATCATAATATTTCTCAGTACCCAACGCCAACGATAACGTTGGCTTATTTCCAACAAATAAAACCAATACGATTACATCAAACAATAATACATTCTGCCTTTTCTTATTTGTTCCATTTGTTTATTAATAATAAATGTATAAATCTCACGCAAACGCCACGAGTTCGCCAACTCTTGTACTTTCGATAATTTCCATCGGTTTACCGGATATTCGTTCATTTAGAAATTTTAGAACATGACTCAATGGCCAAAGTTTGGGCTGTAATTGCGATACTTCCATCGGCTCTACATAAATAGAAGAAGTTACTCGAAAGGACGATTTTTTACTGTAAAACACTGTAGACCGACGAGAATAATAAATATTGTAAAATTGACACTACAAATATTGGCAAAATTACGAGCATAGATTGGCAGTAATTTATTAGTTCGTTAATAAAGTATGATCTCATTAAAAATATCCCAGTGTTTATCAGCGTCCGCGTGTAATCGTTTAATTAACCATAATTCAGTGTCAGTAGCAAGTAAAAATTTGTTATCAAGAGACATGTTTACGCATATTGTTCAATAAATTGTGGTTTATTGTACCTATATCAACGTCATAATTTTTAAAAGTTTAATGAAAATTATATTCAATACAATACAATAGTTAGTATATAGTTTAATACAATTGACCATAAATACGAAAGTTACAAGGAAATTGTGGTATTTTATTGAGTCATGAAGTTATTACTAACTGTCTTACTTGAGCTTTAAATTCAGAGCGCGTTGCGTCGGTTGCATAAGTCGATTTGTCGCCTACGAGCTTAGTTGTTAGAGGACGAAATCCGCGCAAACCGTACATCGTTCCACCAAGCATTTTTACATCGCGTCCACGGAGTGTGAACACGGAGATTTCCGCCGATATAAATCCAGGTATACGACACCCAGCTTTGCGCCCGTCGGCGTTGCATCCTTGAATTTGTGGAGTGGAAGCCTCCCTTGCGCTGTACTGTGCTCGGAATCCGAACGTGCCAAATCTTGCAACCCACGAACTACGGCGCTCGGCCCGCAACTTCTCACGTACATATTTATACTGTTTGACACTTAGAGCCGTCACGTTCTGCTTTCTTTCTCCCTGAAATAGTGCGGATGAACATGTTCAACTCCTTTACGTTTCTTGTTTCGGGAACTGGCTTATCTATTTACCTAAATGTTTTTTGATTTATAGTTATTGATCATTACACTATATACAATTTCCCTGTTTATAAATTTGTATGTTACACACTAAAACATCCCGATTGAATCTACCTTATCTCAGTAAGACGGACGTTTTGATAATAATTTGACCGGTTTTTCCAATCTCGGAAAGTCAAGATAGATTGGAGAGTCATTAAATGGGGAAAAGCAGTCGTGTAATAGAGTGAGAGCCGGTGGACACTAGTTGACAGCGGAGGTGACACTCAGTCAGGCCGTTAGCGCGGCCGTTACAGGCTCAAGTGATATATGGGCTGCGAAGTGGCTCGGTGCCGCTGTCACTTCGCGTTTCGCGCTCGCGCCGCAAAAAGATAAAAAGGATTCCGAAATACGATTCACAAGTGGCCTGCCGGAAATGGGTAGAAAGTTACCGACCTCGGCTTTATGTCTGGCAATATATCTCTCGTATCGCTATCCAATTTCTGCTCTATGGCATGTAATGTCCCTCCCGGGATCCTTTTAATTTGGACTCTTTTTAATCAGCACCATTAATTCCTTACATGATTACAGGCTCTGGGGAATTGTGATAAGTTCTAACACTATCTTTGGGATTTATGAGTTTTTCATGTTCCGTCTTATCTTTAAAAGGTACAAAATATTCTAACTGCGTAGCGTATTTACGAATCAAAATTTCAGTTTTTTAACTTTCGCAGTCTCATCGTTTATGATATTTATTGTGCACACTGTATTTTTTGTACTGAATAAAAACTTTATTATTTAGGTATTTAATTTACGAATCGCGTCTAAAGCCTATATTATTCACCCACGATTATAATTATTTTTCCGATTCTTAAATTAGAAATCAACATTTTATAGAAAACCACCATAAAGTTGCGTGACTGGCCGACCTTTGCCTTTTTCGACCTTCATTGACCCTCGCCCCGGAGGGTGGCACCTTCGAACCATAGGTATCGTTTCACTCAGACTTCATTTTCATTCATTCAAGCAGTGAATAACTCGTTCTTATGTTGTATTTATTTTCTACCGTAGGTATTTGCTTAAAATGTATATATATTTTTAAAACTTGATTTCGTGTTAAGATCCGCTCTTGACCTTAGATTGTATTTGAGTGGGTATTGCCAATCACAGTTTCCGTATCAAATGTTGACGTCACAGCCGTAATTGCAATGAATGGGTACGTGCTCAACGTCCTGCGAAGACCTAAACCATTTGATTGCTCCTGAATTCATGCTATTGTGGAGCTTGTATTTCTGTGCTATTGTGTAGTTATTGGCGCTGTGTCGTCGTGAAAATTGACCGCCCGTGAATTCCGTCTAGCCTCGCTCGGGAGCGTGTCCTCTTTGTAATCAGAACCGTGTACCTAACCTACGTTAGTGATTTTCGGAGAAGACGACGTTTGTGAAACATTATCTAATGTCTTCCACTAACGCGTGTTCGATCAAAGTATTTTTGGTATTGTGAGAACCTATTAGAAACCAACCAACACAACATCAATAAGCATTAATCCATATTTAACCGGGAATTATCTAGAGCTATACGTTATATAAAGTTTGCCAGCAAATTTGATGAATGAAAGTCGTTTAACAAAACAGGTGTATCAGGCGAGTGTGAATGGGACAGCTGGAAGGGGAAGACCTAGGCGAACATATGTGGACCAAATTGGTGACATTTTGCAGAAAGGCCAGGTCAGAAGTACCCTAAACCGGCGAGCATGTATGAAGAATGTAATGAGAGTGAGTGAGGCGAAAGAGGTATGTCAGGATCGTAGCAAATGGAGATCCGTGGTCTCTGCCTACCCCCATGGGAAAGAGGCGTGATTTTATGTATGTATGTATGTATGCCAGCTGTGTTCATACTTAGGGAATGTTTAGTGTATCGTAGAATTCTTATACCGTGGTTAAATTTATCATGTTCACGCTGTCTTGCGTTTTCAATAAAGAGAAACAACTTGTGTCATATTCGCAAAACGTTTACTTACATAGTGGCAGAGCAGTAGTTGGTAACGAGGTTATACGAAACAGTTTCGGGCGAAATTGCTCGGGGAATGTAGCTAGGTGTCATAAAGTTTGAGCAAAGCTGTTGGACAGACGTGTGCAGCTTTAGAATACACGTGTTGGCGACCAAACATTTCATCTCGCGTGCACTTCACAGAAAACTTTGTCGGTCTTGCAGTCTGCACATTGTTACCGAGCAGTGTTCATATGAGCAGTCGTAAAAGCACTCCCGTATACTAGCGTACTCTTGTTGCTTGTATACGAGTACTTATTAGCTAGATTGAAACTAGATAGCAAACTGTATTAAGTCAGTTAATTTAAAATTTTCCGTTTCAGATTCACCATGGACTGGAGAACAGCTTTAATAACGTTCGCCTTAGCATTTTACGCTGATGGATACTCAAGTAAGCTTTCAAATGTTTATTCTACTCTTAGCTTTTCGTTTCGCGGTTGCATTACCAAGGAAGCTCTTGCTACTTTGTCTTTTTACTACGACTAATGTGGTTCAGACAGAGTTCAGAGCTGCATTTACTATGCTGTGCTTTGGCTATAGATCAACATCAGGGGCATATATCGTACGCGGCCCACCCTCAAACTGCCAAGAGATATGGCGCGAATCCATTACCTAATGCTCGCATAAAATGAACATCACGCCTTCCGAGTAACAAAACAACGAGTTATGATCCGACCTTATATTATGATGCTCTTTTTATTTGTTTTTATTGCCACTAAAATCGCACTTGCCTTATTCGCAAATTCTTTGTCACCTAGGAATTTGACGGGCCTTTGGTTAAAGTGATCTCGGTCCTTGGTTTATGTTTCCCTATTGTGTGGTTCAGTTTTATTGCTTTTTGTCCTCTACGTCGAGGTGTCGAAATATATTTCATCTAGGTAAATTCCATAGGTCCAAGAACTTCTTCTTAATTTTGCCTTGTTTGGTCATCTAAATACAAGTTTTACCTCAACTTTGTCAAAGTTCAGTTCCCTTTCCTTGTACTTATTCCAAGTTGTCCTGTTTGCGTTTTAAACTATCATGTGTATAATTATTGTAAAACACTTGAAATTTATATTTCTTGTTATTTCCACTCTGATAAAATGTGTACATAATAGTTGGTAAAATGTAAATGATCCAAATATTAATCTTAAATAAATATTTAAATTTACGTACTAGTACGTAAATCGTCTTCTCTTCCAATTCTCTACAGTTCTGTGCATCAATCTTGAAATAAACTTCCATTAAGTTTGCGTATTGTAGTTGAAAATTTATCGGCTTGTCTCTCGGGCACAGCTTCGCCGAATGTATTGTAATAACAATTGTTCCGTGAATTATTAAGACGTAAAGTGCGAAGCGCTGGCTTTACAACAACCGTTTAAATACATCATTATTTCACCGCTAGATAGCTTTATTGCTAGTATCCACCTCGGCATTGCCTTCCACTCTTGAATACGGTTTAGAATTTGAATTAATTGACCTCCTCTGAGATTTTTACGAGCCGCACGTTCTTTTAAGGAAAACGGGCAAATATACGGACCGACAACAAGCTTGTAATTTAACTAAGTAATTTCTTGTAATACTTTATGAGAGCATGGGATTAGTGATATCCGTTTGGTACCTACCTAACCTATTATAACTTCACCATGATAACGTGATTTGACCATTGATTAGTTAACTTTTTAGTTGATCTGTATTCGAGAAAACGAGTGTGTCGTTCATTCATTACATTCATTTGAACCAGAAAAAGCGTAAAGTGTAAAGATGAATTTTTAGTAGTGGTTTTAATTTTTAATCAAACGATTCAATCTATAGAACTTTATTATGCACCAGGTTTACACGATCAATGTTATTTCAATCCAAAACAGAAACCCATTGTTGTAAGAATAAAAATGTTTTGCCTAGTTATATTACACGATCATTTTCGTATTCTTTTGTAAGCAAAGGTTTAAACTTTCTGAATGGAAAAGTTACGCACCGTTTCCCCAATAAATATCAAAAAACTTACACCTGTTCGCGGAACCTATTACAAAAGGGGTATTATGATAGATAAGCGAACGAACTCTATGTAGTGGAAAACAATTCCGTGGAAAAAAGTTTTTCGCTTCGGTAGGCCTTTATTACGTGTGATATTGACTCTCGAGCAAGGAGCCGCGGGAATCCCAATCTAAGTATATAATCTTGTATATGCAAATGATCCCTATTCCCTTACAACCGAATTCTTCCCGGTCACGGCGCTTGGGTTATAAAAGGGCAAAATTCTCGAAGACACAGCGGAATAAAATATATTCATATTATGACTTTTTTTTCATTTTGGAACACGTTTTAGCCACTCAAATCCCTTTTATTATTCCGGTGGAACGGCCACGAAATGATTGTTGCGCTTGTGGTGTCTGCAGATAATACCTCTATCTAAGTATCTGAAAATGATTTATGCCGCAGCTAAATTGTGCCGCTTCCGCTTCACGAATTTCAATGGGAGAGTCGGGCCTTTGATTTTCAACCTTTTGCTCATGTTTTGTGGGTTTCAGTCCGTTACTTTACGGTTTTAGTCTTGCTTTATTTTCTTGGCATGTTGCAAACGGTCACAGTTTCCTAGCGCGCAATGGAGTGATATCCTGTCCACCCCCGCCCCGTCCTCGCCGTAATCATAATCTCTGTATATTCCACAAAAGGTCTAATGTATTCAATGTTCCGTGATTCTTTATGCCCATTACCTTGGGTTACCTACCTGTTATTTGCTGTTACATAAGTTTCGATCCTTTCTATTTCAGAGTATGGTCGCACTTGCAAGGATATCGGGTGCTTAAACAGTGAAGTGTGCGTGCTTGCCGAAGACCCCTGCAGTTTTGGACACACTCGCGACTGCGGCACTTACCCAACATGCAAGAAGAAGTCAAAAGTAGAAGGTACGAAATAAAATTTGAACTCTTACTCAAGGTACCTACTCGTGAAGATAGTTTTGAACTAGATGTGTTTACGACAAGGTTACTTATCAATGGTGTGTTTAGGCGCAGAGTACATAAATAATATGCAGGAACAAGTCGTTACTCTATGTATAGTGGAGACCTTTAGGTGGCCAAAAACTTTGTCACAGTATTGGTTAGTAACGCGTACTTTATCTAATTGTTTCTTATTTCATGCGATAGAGAGTACCTACAAATACTATGACTATCTTCAAACAATATCAATTGCTGGTTATCGTTTGCAACTTCAACATTTTCAATTCCAGGAACTCATTCTGAACCTTCCGCTCCTAAGCCCGCGCCGCCTAAGCCACAAACCCACGACTTCGACAAGCCACCTAGCTACAACCCACCGGCCCCGCCCACTGGTGGCCAATCGCCTTACGGTGGCAGCTCACCTTATGGTGGAAGCTCTAATGGCGGTGGCTCAACTTACGGTGGAAGCTCACCCTATGGTGGTAGCTCGCCTTACGGTGGCAACACAAACGGCGGAGGATCGCCGTATGGTGGCAGTTCGCCTTACGGAGGAAACACACATGGTGGAGGATCGCCTTATGGTGGCAACACACATGGTGGAGGCTCGCCTTATGGTGGCAACACACATGGTGGAGGCTCGCCTTACGGAGGAAGCTCCTACGGTGGAGGTTCAACGTACGGAGGCAGCTCCCCTTACGGCGGCGCTGGAGGCAGCAATCCCTACGGCGGGTCTTCCTACGGTGGTGGATCAAGCATCGGAGGATCAGGAAACAAGAGCCCTATCGATTCAATCCTCAGCACGTTAAACAAATACGCGGGCGGCGCCGGCGGCGGGCAAGGCGGCTCCGGCGGCAGCGGCCTCTCAAACATCTTCGGTAATGTCTTGGGAAACCTCTCCAAGAACGGAATCGGAAATTTATTCGGCAATACTCGTCCCATACAGGAGAACCCGAACTATTCCTCCTACAGTTCCAACTCTAGGAGTTCTAACACACAAAATTATCCATCAGGGCTGCAAAATCAGGCGCCCGCTCAGAACAGAAATTATGGACAGACGCATACGAGCCATAGCGGTGCTACGACCCGCAAGCCTTACCAGGCTTACGGCTGGAACGTTAGGTAACTTACCGTGTTTCGACGTTTGCACTCAAAATTAGCTTACACAGGCACGGCTAATTTATTTGCGTATTAATTTTAGTTTAAGCTTTTTGCACTAATAACTCTTCGATAGCCAAAATGGGGCTCAAAATGTAAGTGATCTAATACTCGAATATCTGTAAATAATCAATAATTATAACTCCTAACTAAAAATCCTATTGGAACCTGGGAATCTAATATTTATTTTATTTAATAATAATGGTTGTAAAGATACTCAATATTTTGTAAACTTGGAAAATTTCTAATAGCTTTATAAGGCGGGAATTAATTTTTATTTTTCTTCGTTTGTACAAACTCGCGGACGTTAACTCATAAGTTATTATTTTCTCTTTCAATTCAGTTCTATCTTTCTAACATTACTCTTTAAAGCTAAATTGAATCTCCGCAAAATAATGCTATGCCTTTTGAACAATTTATGAAGTGGACTAGCCAGCTGACAGATCTAATATTTCTCATTTTCTCATTAAATATCGCAAATCAGCAGTAAAAATATAGCTGCCTTATTCGATAAACAAAGAGAAATATCAAGTTTGCTGTTTGGTTTCTTTCTTAAAAACAGTGGCTGTGGTGATATTTTAGTGCCCGCGTTAAGAACTGAGTCGTCAGATCATAAAACATTACAATCAGTCTATCACGCTCACACTCATTGGGCTTATTTTTTTTTTTTTTTTTTTATTAAACATTAGACAAGAAGTTACATAGTTTGGTGTTATATTGCACCCTAAAAACCACTAAGGTTTGTGTGGGTACTCACATTCGTCTTTAAATAGATATATTATGTTAGTTTATAGTAGGTAGATACTTAAATCTATGAAATTACACACTTTATAGACATCATTTAAGAAGCATACCAGCATATTCGTCCACAGGAGGTATAGGTAACACATAGAAAACTTTAATTTTGCAACTTGTAGCACAAACAAAATAAAACAGAATATCGGTTACTTGTCATAGCTAAATTGAGCGCCATAATGATGTGCGGAAAACAGGTAGTTGATAACGATAAGAGAAGGCTTTGTTCAAACTGCTGCCGAGATAAGGCGAACTCAGATCAGTGTTTTATTTATCGATAAGATGCAAAGCGTTTATCATCAGCATATCCACAGAACAGAAAAAATAATGTTCTGTTAGCACATCATTGTTATTGACATAATATGGCCCTGTGACTCAGTTTATAACGCGAGCACTATACTTATAGGTCGCGCCACATAATAAGAACGCTGTGGGAAAAAGCTGCGCCGGAGGCGATTTTATGGAATTTTAAGTCCGATTGGTGTAGGTCACTTCACACCATTGATTTAGCGCGTGTATTGGTTTGTGAGCGAGTGACCCATGTGCAAACATACCCTCTCCCCTCATCGTTCTTTTTACGTGGCGCGACCTATAGTAACATTTAAATTATAAGCTTTCAGATCTGATACATGGATCTTCAATTTGAAGAATTCCTGCATGCATTTATTTTCTGTAAATATTTTTGTAGAGAAACTTCTCCTGCATGATTTGGTTTGTAGTTTTTTATATGATAATTTATTAATTACCGTTGTAGAGAGTTGTTTTACATGAAAGTTTTAGTCTCTAATAAAGGCCTAATTGAATACTATTTAAAACTCTCTCTCTTAGTTTACATAATATTCCAAACGCCTTAGATGTCTACTTTTAATACTCGATTTAGATGTATTTGCCATTTTATTATAACTACATAATTGTATTTTATTTCAGCGTGACAATGATCATCACGTACCTCATACACCGATGTGTGCTGAATGTGATACATACGTAAATCTAACTTAATATAAGTATTGATATAAATATTTGTTAACCATTAATGTAAGATGTCGGTAAAACCATTTTTTCATTGTTTGTTATCTAACTTTATGTGAGTGCCTAACTAAAATTAAAGATTTAGGTAATTGGTAAATTGATTTATTATTTTCTTGGTCATAAATTAAGTTAATAATTATAATTTGGCTGACATGGATCAAATATCAATCTTTATTAGATCTTCAAACTTTTTAGACCATAATCATCTTGAGCAATAAAACTTACACAAAAAGTATAATAATTGTCATGGCCTAAAAGTCCTGCAAACTACAAATACTTTGCACTTATTTCGCGTCAGAAACTAGATAAGTACGCAGATATTCAATGGTTTTTGCTTTCATAATAAAAATGTATAACGCTGTTCGTATTTTATAATATAACACAATATTTCATGTAACTTGCTACATTATTGCATAGTTAATCCAAAATGCAATACATGGAAAGTGTCTCTAGCAAATAGAGTCATCAATCAAACTCTATCAAAATGTACACATAAAAACTCAGGCCTTTACATCTATACTAGATGGTTTATACATCAGGAGGCAATCTTTGCCTACACGTAACGGGACAGTGTAGTGCCTGGGACGTTGTTGAAATGGAATAGGCTTGCCCAGCACCTATACCAAAATCTTTAACACAAGCTTTAAACGGTGAAGGAAAACGTCGTAAGGAAAATCTACACAATAATTAATTTAAATGCCTTTGCTGAAAATACTCTCCGAGGACGTATTATCTATCTAAATAGGCTCGTACGGCTAGCGAATCAATTTACGGTATAAAGTTTCAACTTTTACTTAGTTTACAATCTTTAGTACGATTCTGATGTCGCCAAAACTAAACTAACAAAAAATGATGCTATCCTTTTTATTTCGATCGTTAAGAAAGGGTCGGCAACATCTTTAGTTAGTTTTTTGGCGATATCAGAATCGCCACTAATAAATACCTCAAATTATTTGTTATTCATACTATTTTAAGCTACCTCTTATTCCATAACTATCACATCGTAGTATTCTAGTATTACTAATTTCAATAATTCTACAAAATAGTAACCCTACCATGACTTGCCAAACGCTCGCTTACAGTAGGATTATTTCATGTACAATTTTAGTAGATACTTTAACTATCCGCTAGCTAGAGGCACTGAGAATTTTTCATGTAATATGTCAATAATATTATACTTAAAGATTGACTGTGACAGTCATGGTAGGGTTCACTGAACCCAGTAGGTACCAACTGAGGGTTATTGCCTAACTTGTCTCGAAATCCAGGTATATCGCCATCACGACTAGACTGCCATTTAAGACGGTCAAAATGTCCGTATTAACGTAAACATTGTTTGATTGTCAAATCTGTCTGCTTAGATTCACAACACTAATGTAGTTTCACAACAAGTTAAGCGATAGTCCTTCTGATCTACCCGTCTTTTTACAATTACAATATTATAGTCTACACTCATTGGCTTTTTATCTCTTGATTAGAATCGCTTCTAACCTTTGGCCTGCTACCTCTATGCATCTGGTTTAGTATAACGCCTAGGATAAGTAATGTAAACCAGATACCGTACCAATAGTGGTATACAGATGAGTAGTAGATCCAAATACGATCGAAAGTTAGAAGCAGGAAAGCCGCGGCTTGGTATGACTCCGAATGGGAACGAAGGAACCACATCACGAACCCTATGATCTTCTTTTTCTGTGAACAAAAATTTGATTATGAATATGTTTACCAGAGCGGATTTAAAGCGGTTTTTTTGTATGTACTTATTTTATAATAATTATTTGAGTGTTTCTTGTAGTAAGTGTATAATCTGCATGTTATTTAAAACATTTTATGAAACATAACTTATTTTTTTTAATGTATTGGGTTCACCAAACACGGAAAGAAGCGCGGTTCAAATATCACATTCAAGGAATGTAATGCTATGTTCAGATGCGCGGCGTGCAGCCCGGCGGGCTGCACGGCGGGCTGCGCGGCATGCAGCCCGTGCCCGGCCGGCGAAAATTCAAACTGTTCACATGCACGCAGGCGTGTCAGTCAGTGCTAGCATGTCGGGCAGCGAGGATCTCGATGTTGTTGCTGCCTTAACCTTTGGCTTAACTTATTTTTATTGGAAAAAGAAAAAAAATGATACACGATTCGTTTGACCATTCGACCATGTTAGCAACGGACGTCCACTCGTCACGAAAGCACGAGAGAGACTGACTGCACGCGCGCATGTGAACAGTCACCGGGCGCCCGCGCATTCATCCTTTGAACTTTGCCCAAAAACCGCCACTCGCCCGGTTCGCGACATTCACGTTCACGGGCGCGTTCACGGGCTCGGGCGTACCGTTTACACGCGCGTGCCCGTGAATGTGCCCGTTGAATGTCTAGTTGCACGCGCGCGTGTGAACGTACTATAAGCATTTACAAAATGAAACAATTGTGTAAATATTATCACAGACCAGTTTATATCAAGTCAAGACTTGATATAAACTGGTCTCTGATATTATGAACCACACACAAGAAGATTCACGGAAATAAAAAAATGTCATTTGAACCAAAAGGTTCTTCTTAAAGTAAAGTGAGAGTGTTACCATTCCCGTAGCATCTTTGTAGTACAACTTGTAGTAGATATCCTCAGCCATTAAATAGAAGGGGCAGGCGTATATGCAGAAGAAGTAGCCAGCGTGGAAGCCGTGCCATATCACTGACACGAATAGAGCTGCGTGGATCCTGAAAATTTTACAATCACATGCAATGCCGGATTTATATTTTTAGTGAGTGTAGGCCACTTCATTTTCGCTTTTCTAAATTCGCAGCGTTCGATAAAATCTGCCGTCCCGCCTATACGGCCTATTGACAAATCCAGAACTGATCACATGTAAGTCCAGCTTAATTGCTATTATAGTAACCCTATTATTTATTATGAGTAGTCCATTGTGTCCCACCGCTGGGAAAAGCCTCCAATAAGAAAGAGGCTAATATGTTCTTAGTGCGTTTACCAAATAAATGACTTTAATTGACTTTAATGACTTTAGTGCATAGCCACACCTCGCACAAATAGACCTCGCCTTAAAGTCATTTTTCCTTTGAAGACCGGGCGCGCCTAGTCTCAACTTTCCGATATTAACGTCTGTGTCACGTCTTTTCTATATTTACGCTCACAATCTGCGCTCTAATGCCCGATTTTTGGTTATAGGAACCGGGGGTAAGCTGTCTTATGTCCTTTCTGTGTGTGCCAAAGAGAAGATAATAGTATGTCCAGTTATGTATTTTTTTTGCATAAGTAAGTAGGTACTCACTTCAAGGGTTTGATCGGGAAGCGTTTGTAGACGACCATAGCCACCCAGTACTGCACCGCCTTGTTCCAAACCTTCATGGAATCTCGCAGTGTGACTACAGACTCGCAGCCCCACACGTCCATAGATTCTACCGTGTTGAAGTCGTATTGGGCTACCTTCGCTTCTTCTTCCGACCTGAATTTATACAGGGAATATATATTACAGTGAAACCCGCTTAAGACGATTTCTCAGGGACCTCACCAAAAACGCGTCTTAAGCGTGAAAGCGTATTATGCGGGATAGGGAAAATAAATCGAACGTACTACATTATTATGTATTTTGTTCTTATTATTTTAATTTTCATATGTACATTCAATACATTTTTTAAAATAATCACTATATTGGTTTGACAGAAAGATTGATGCATTAGCAATTAAAAGATTTTCAACATAATTCAACTTTTGCAGTGCGTCTTTACTTTGATCCAAAGAAGCAACATAGCGTTTTAAATCATTATCACTTACAATACAACTTTCAATATCTCAATTTTTTCTTGAAGTGACAATGCCTTTCGCTTAATTTTAGTCGTATTGTAACAAACAAATGATGCACTATTACAAAAGAATCAGAGCGTACGCGCGACAAGTCAAGAAATGACGATCGGGGCAAACAAAAGTGCGGGCAGGCGCGGCGTATTAAACGGGATGACAATCGTATTAAGCGTTAAGAAATGTATGAAAATTTGTCTCAAGTTGCAGGGACTGGCGTAAAGCGGCGTATTATGCGAGAAATCGTTTTAAGCGTGATCGTATTAAACGGGTTATACTGTACTTAAAAACATTTTTACAGTGTTAAACCACTTATTGGATAAAACCTTTTAACTATCATGGTTTTGAACATTAAAACGGGATAACTCATAAATTTACGGATTATAAAAATTTAGGAATCATGGTAAATATCCTGTTCAGGAGCCGTACCATGAGGTGTTAGCGATTCAGTTTAGGTTCTGCCTTACTGCCAAAACTTTACGTCAGCGCCTTACTTTACGTCAAAACTGGTTCGTAGTTGGACCTAAACTGAATCGCTATAAACGGTCATGGTACGCCCGCTGGTGTGGTGTTTCATTATAAGAGATTTTTTTAATAAAAGTTAGTCCGGTAGGATTTGAACCTGCTACGTACGATACAAGCGATCGCCTTAAACGCGAGCTACCTCACCTCTCGGCCAAGGAGTCCTATACTACCGACCGAAACTATCATTACATTAAGTTGAATTATTGGTTTTAATGAGTAATTAATAATTCAAAAATATTTTTCTTATAAAACCGACTTCAATTTCGTAAGAGAGAAATTTCCTGCAGTCTTGTTGTAGTACATTATTACTGTTCATACCTCCGAAGACCCTCATCAGATCCACAAAAAATAATTATGAGTCTACTTCGGTGGTAAACTCTTTTAAACTAAAATAAGCAACAGTCAATCAGTATATATATATTTGATATGCTATTTCGGTAACACCGATTTAAGTAAGTATTGTAAATTGGATTAGGGACTTAGGGGGTTAGGTTAGGATGTTGTTCAACTTTGTATTGTCCAGTGTAGAAGCCACACAATTCGTGACCTAATAAACAGTTGCCAAGTATTTTTGTATTGTCTACCAGGTACTTAGGTAGTAATAAATTATGAAAAATTTAATTAAATATCTACTACATAAATCTGTATAATCAGGTAATCACATAAACGTGAACAACAAGTACATACTTGTGTTGTAATTAGTCAGCCTTCTGTTAAAACCTTGCGTAACACACAACACAGCAGTGTCACTAAGCATTTAAAGAACATGGTAACGCAAAGTTAAGATCTAAGTATGAGTAGTTAGGCAATTAGGTTTTAAGTTATGGTACATTTATTAAGATTTTGTTGGCGTATCTTCGGCTTTGTAAGGATTTCTATCAACTTTCTGACTCGAACATTCTATTAACGGCGAGATTTCAACTCTAAGGAATTTTAGATCCTCAGAAGATTATTTACACATCTATTGAATCTAATTATGCAGTATAACATAACTTTACGAGTACCATTACCTATTCTATCAATCATCTACACACTTTCATGAATAAATTATTCATTTTTAACAGTTTATATCCCACTGCTGGGCAAAGGCCTCCCCCCCCATTCTTTCCAAACTAGACATCGCAATCGTGTGCTAGGAGTTCATAGATAAGTAAATACATATTTTTTTATTACTTGGCTACTCACATTCCTTTCAGTTTAGAATACTGCACAGTAGGTCCATGGCCAGTCCTGTTCTTGCCATCTACAGGGTAGGCCCCCAACCCAGCAGAAGTACATACACTTTCCGCCAGTGTCATGCCGGCGTAAATACGCTGACGGAAAGCGGCAAACAATGCCCAGGGATAAAGCATCCTGTATACAAAATTCCTATTGTTGTGGTCATCTGATAGTATGTACTGAAAAATAGATATTACATAGGTGATTATAATTTGCAATGTTTGAAGAGAGACTCACAAGAAATCTAAACTTCAGTCAATAAGACATAAATCATAGCTTTACTGAGTCCAAGTAATATTATTATTCTTAAAGTTTTTTTTATTTTAAAGTCAGCAGCCTTACCTCCAACGGCCAAATATTTGAGAAGGCCAAATACAAAGATATGTACAGAGGCACCATCCTCAAAGTATTGATTGTGAAACCAAGGCAGTTCACATATTTGCTGTACGGCAAGAAGAAATAGTCATTGAAAGTTCTGTATCTGTAGTAAGGACCTGAAAAATTTGCCAAAAAATAGTAACAAATTTGTTGTAAAATACTGTATTCTTAAGTTTTAATGTCCTCAAATGTGCTTTGAGGACATTATATTAAAATTATTAATGTCCTCAAATTGGAGAGGCATACGCCCTGCAGTGGGCAAATATATGCTGAAGAAGAAAAAGAAGAATTATTATTACTTAAGAGCATACTTGACATACATTACTAATTAACTTACCTGTCAACAAGCCAATATAACAATAAGTATAGTGAAACAAGTCCATAAAACTAGGGTTTATAATTTCTGTGAAATCAGGGTCTCTGTCTTTTTTAATCTCTGTTGATTTTTCATCTTTCTTTTCTTTAGCAATTGCTAGCCAAGAGCCATTGATTTCAAAGGCAATGCCAACAACTCGGAGGACTAAAATCATCTCTATGAGATTGGTTTGCCCTGTCGGCAAGGACAGGCCAAATTTGTCAGCCATACGGAAGAAAAATAGATATCCAAACATAAAAAGGAATGTTGCGATGTGGCAGTATCTGAAAGAAACTATGTGTTATGGTTTGTGATAATTTTCAACATGGGTATCATTTATTTTCTTATGTAGAAAATTAAAAAAATATTCTTTTAATATTTTACCAATAATATTTTGCCGACCCCACATAGTGGGATAAGGGCAGGAGGATGATGATTCTTTTAATATTTTATGATAAAATAATAAAATGATTGGTTAGTAATTGCATCATCATCATCATCATCATCCACAGCCCGACTTTACCCACTGCTGGGCATATGCCTTCCTTAGTTTGTGCCATCCACTACGATCCTGCGCCACTAGTAGTAATTGCATGTGTAATTATTTATTAACTTTAGTACCTACTTAAAAATCATACAATTAAATTAAGACATTAAACATAAATAAATGTTGTTAAATAAAAGAAATTGTGTGTCGGTAGGAGGTAGTTACTTGAAGTTGGTATAATAAAATTGGTTATTATTTCTTAGTACGTAGGTGTTACAAAAAAGTCAATGGTTATCATTGTTGCAATGATACTGACTAAATTATTGTAAGTCATCTTCATGATCAACAGACTTTACAGCCATTTACGCAATTGAGTACCTATTAAAGGTAGGTACTCATTAATAAATCAAACAATGCCTTACCTGACTGAAGCCAATTTTATAACGACTATCCCGAGGAACGCTGATATAATTGGATGAAATGCGCTGTATCCTGATACAATAACAATAAGTAAAAGCCCGAGAAAGGAGCCGACCCATTTTTTCAAATTTACATCATTCATTTTCCTAAAGTATGGCCCAACTGCAACGCTAAACAGTAGCAACGATAAGTATATAATATCATTTTTATTTTTTGTTAAAAATGCAATCATTTTGGTGAAAAACTACACGAATATACAAAGAAAGAGAATCAATTCACTACGTTAAACACATTCATGGACTCGCGCGACGACGCGAGCGCGATCGATATTTATTATTTTTTGTTGACAACGTAACGTCATCAACGAATTGATGTGTCTGTCATGTCATTTGTCAAATCAGCCGGTGACTGTGACTGTTGTGTGTCCGAAGAAATTATGAGAAAAGTAAAGAAATGTCACTGTCGATGTCATTTGCAAAAGTGCAATGCCATTTTTTAATACGTTTACAATGTTTTGACGGAATTCAGCTGGAACGAAAAGTAAAGGGCAAAATAAATATTCCGAAATGTTAAAATCGTTCTAAATGTAATTACTTCCCTTCTCAGGCAAGATGAGTGAAATAAAATTAGATGAAGACACCAAGAAGAAAATCGCTAACGATATCAATTTAAGAATTGGCAGTGATATCAATGATTTATCAAGCGCCGAAGATTTAGCAACTGAATTTATTAGAAAGAAAAAACAAATACAAAGCTGTGTGAGTTCCACGTACTAACTATTATTAATAACTCAAAAAAAATATTTTGTCTCTCCCCAGTATAATCTGAATTCATAAAATGTACAAACCAGGGTAAAAGACATTATAGTAGGGTACCCTATCATTTTCATACATTATACCTATATACTAACTTATTTAATTATTCTGTTTTTTGCAGCTAACCACAGCTCAAAATGAAGTTCCTAAGCTGATATCAACTGCCATTAAGAAGGCAGAAGTAAATTCAAATCAAATAGACAGTCTCAAAGAACGGAGCGAATGCTTGAAAGGCAAAGTAGAAGTGTTTCTCGAGAAAACAAAGCCGTTGAGTGAAGGACTGGAAAAACGTTTTTACGCTATCAATAAGCTTAATCAAGTTCTGCAATATTTGAAATCTTTCGAAAAGATTGAAGATCTGAGGTAAGTAATTATATATCTGATAAAAGTATGTGTGAGCAATAGACATAAAGAAAGCACAGGATCAGCAAATAAAAAACAATACTTTATGTTCTTGCCTGTTTCTTTTTCTTGGTTAGTTACAATTAGAGCGATATCACCTAGAAAATTAGACTGAAGTGGTAAATGTTGAGAAAGCAGGAGTGCTTTGCCCGATATTATACCTATAGACTATCTAACAGTTTTATAACTGAACTAAGATAAATGGGAAAAAACGAAAATGTTTGATTTGTTGGTTTGTTTGTGTAATAAATATTATTTCTTTCTCTTTCTAGCGGGCAGATGAAGCAAAGCAATGATGATGAGCAGCTTGTCTTGTTGTATACAGAACTGAGGCTCATGTGCAAAGAGTATCCAGGAGGACACAGGGGAACCTACTTGAAGGAGAACACACATTACTGGCATAATGTGCTCAAGGACAAAATAACAAAGTGTGTATAATCCTCCTACTAATATTATAAAGGTTAAAGTTTGGGAGAATGTATGTTTGTTTGTTATTCTTTCACGCAAAAACGGCTGGACCGATTTGGTTGAAATTTGGTATGTAGATAGGTGATACCCTGGATTACCACATAGGCTACTTTTTATCCCGATATTCCCACGGGAACGGGACTTACGCGGGTGAAACCGCTGGGCGCAGCTAGTATAACATACAGTACATTTATTTAAAGCAACTAAACTGCTACATATTTACGATAATTTTACAAAAATCTTAGGTTTTCTACTATTGAAATGGACATCCTAAGATAAATATTGATAGTATCTTTATGGTCTGTGAAGCTTTTAATTGTATTCTGTAAAGTTATGGAAATATCAAAAAAATATCAGGAACTGACTATATTACATTATATTAAATCATGTTGTTATACATGTTGTATTGACATGGATTTTATAAATAAAAATTACTTAAAATATTGTTATGATGTCTCAAATCATCATCAATTTGTGTTCACAGACACTATGAGGAAGTGTTGAAACAGTTGAAATGGCCATTAACTACGCCATCAGAACCTATTCCCAAGGAAGTGTTGGTTAAGTTCTGCAACTTAACTCGATACCTGTTCCTAATACAAGAACCCGAGGATCTTATTAATACCACTACTGCTTCTGAGGACTTTGCACCAGGTACTATGAAGCTATATATACGTGGGGCAAATTTTTGGCCCCCTAAATCCTTAAGGGGCCAAAAATTTGCCCCATCCTCTCTTACGCAAAAAAAAGTTAGCAATTCAGCTACCCTTTCTTTTGTAGTTAGTTTTTGTAGGTACTTAGTGATCTTCTATTTTATTTTGATGAAAAAATTATTGGCGATTTTTTATAAAGTATGGTAGAAAAGTCATTGGTCAAAAATACAAGTCCATATTAATCGCCTCTATTTCTCATTTTGTACTTACTAATTTAAATCGCAAGTTTTTGCAATAATGATAAAAAACCATCGCCATACATGAAAAATTGAGTTAAAAAATATGATATCAATGATCATCATGCCGTCAGAATAAAGTACCTAATTTTATTCCAGATCAAGAACCATGTCTACCCGTTAAGATCCTTCTACGTCCATTAAAAAAGCGTTTCGCCTTTCACTTCACTGGCTCCCGTCAGACCGCAAGAATTGATAGACCGGAATGGTTTCTCACACAGACACTTACTTGGATAAAAGTGCATCAGGAGTTTATGCGGAAACATGTCCAGTCTGTGGCTAATAAGCTTGAACTGAGGAATGTAAGAGCAGTGGTAAGTCCAACAATAGATAAATCGTCCATGTCACCTAAGAGGGAAACGGCCAATGTATTTTTTTTGTTAACCTATATTGTCCCACTGCTGGGCTCTCCCCCAATTTTCTCCACCCATTATTGTCTTTTAAGTCTTCATGCCAATCTCTCTCAAAAGCGTCTAGGTCGTCTCTTCAGCGCTTCCTCGGTCGACCGCGACCACGCGTCAGAAGTGACGATAGTGACGGCATTCGCCCTTTAATTTAAGTATTTTTTTTTTGTATGTCTATAACCTAGCCCTCTGAAGTATACCTATAAAGAATTTCATGAACATTCTGTAGATTCTATTAAAAACTCGATAAATTTTACCTTGTACAGAAGACAAGCTACGTCTACATTGGTTTGAACTACCAATATGTTTGTTTGTCAGGATGAATTCAACGCCGGCCTTATAGCGTTAGCAGCTGAAAGATTACACACAGTTTTAGCCACATACCACACCCAAGGTTCTAAAGGCGAGATCGTAGATGTAGACGCGGCATTCGCCCACGCCGTGGACGAGACTTTAGGATTCAATAGAGAACTGACTGCGGTGACTGGGAAGGAAGTAAATAGTGTGCTTTCTGTGTTGACTCGAGCTGAGACTATGCTGAGATGGCTGTCCGTTGAGAAGAAATGTAAGTGAAATATTAAAAACACAAAGAGCCTTCAATAGGCTTCTCTTTGAGCAAATAAATCTTTATTATATTTTGTTTTGGACGTTCGAAAATTCTTTTTTCGTTTGAAGAGTTGAATCCCGCTGTAGTCTTATAAAAATTACTTCGGAACCCTAAAAATAAGGATTTGATAAGGTCTGATCTTTAGAGATATTAACAGTAAATGCACTTTTAGAATGCGGGAAATTGCTATCTTCATAAGAAATTGAACTCTATCTAATCTATACTTATATATTGTTTGTTTGTTTGACGGAAGTAATCTTCAAAACTATTGAACCGATTTCAAAAATTCTTCACTGATGTGTAGAATGGACTGTCTGGATGGTTATAGGCTATATTTTATCCTGGTAGGTTCATTAGTACACCCGTGCGAAGCCGGGACGTGCTGCTAGTATATTAATAAAAGTAATTTCCCTACTTGTCTAGATGCCCTAACAAAAATGGACGAGACACTCCAAAGCGAGTATTGGAGCGAGCCAGTCGCGGGCGGGGCTAACGCAGCCGTCGGCGCTCTACTGTGGGTGCCTCGAAGCGCTGATTGGTTCATAACACTTCTGAAAACTATAGAAGAACGTTATGCGATGTTGCCGCAACCTGGACATAGGTATGATGGCGTTTGTACAAAGTCTTTATAATAGCTCTAGGTCTTTTGAATTCGCCTTTGAAATTATTGTTTTGCGTTTTTTTGTGCCTAGATAAAACTGAGTCAAACTTTATATCAGGGTGGCCTGAGGTCATCTAGAACGGGTTGGTACTTATCTAAAAATGTAAACAGCTATGGGACTGGCTTATAGACTGGCTAACAGAACCAGTGCCAAATTACGAACAAGTTTGACCCTTTGTCACATGATTTGACCATTGATTAGTTAATTTTAGAGATGATCAGCGTTCGAGAAACCGGTTATAAAGCCGCGGGTTTCCACTAGATTCCTTCACGGTTTAAAGCTCGTGTGCCCTTGCGCATAATTTTGGAAACGAAAATCTAATAACGCATGGCTATTTAAACTATTTTCTACATAGAATGACATGTATTTGTTCCAGATTACAATTCCTAGACCTACAGCTAGAGATGATAGAGGAATGGCGCATTCGTTTAACACAGATACTAAGTGCAGCTTCGGAGTCATTGACTGTCGACTCGTTTATGAATATGGCGTCGAGTTCCACCCCCCATCCTCTGATTGCAGTTGTGAATGCGGCGCACCATACATACACTGTGCTATTGCAATGGGCACATTCACTTGTAAGTATTGATCTTTGTATATTTTCAACCTGTAGATTGATCCATTCCTGCCGATTGACGGAGTTTTTAGGCCGCCTAAAGGCCTCCGTCGTGGCTTAACGACTTTTTAAAAGCCGGGACCGACAATTTAACGTGCCCTCCGAAGCACGGAAGCGCTCAGATAATATTGCCACTTGCGGTCACCCATCCAAGAAGTGAGCGCGCTGAGCGTTGCTTAACATATTATTAACTCTTTCTTACAGCATTATCTTCAATTACATTACTACAAGCGTCAGTTCCAACACTACACCCACCTTCAGCATCGCGACGAAGAGGAATCCTCATCATCATCCAGTTCATCATCTTCATCAGAGGAGACTGATAGCGACATGAAATATGCACCAGGTATGTCCTCTTTAGAACGAACTAGCATCACGTCCCGGCTTCGCGCGGGTGTACTAATGAAACTACCGGGATAAAATATAGCCTACCCAAAAAAAATAAAAAAAATATAGCCATCCCGATAGTCCATTTTCCACATCGGTGGAAGAATTTTTGAAATCGGCTAAGAAGTTTCGAAGATTACCTCCGGCAAACAAACACAAACATACTTTACCTCTTTATAATATTAGTATAGATTAAATAGATATAGCACGGGTATTTGGACACACCTCTGATCCAAGGGGATCCTCTGTCTAAGAAAACATCTTTGTAGAATCTGAAAATACCTAAAATAACTGCAGGGCTTTTGCCCAACTTTGTCGCGAAATCAAAAGTAATCGCTATCACAACTAAACTGTCAAATATGACAGTAAAACGGTCAGATTTGACATTTCCCTTTTTTCTTACCTACCCATTTTTAGCGTAAAATATAGGCATGTAGAAGCTTTTATCAAAATATGTTTGTTTTTATTTCAGTGTATGAAATAGCCGAAGGCATGTCGTTGGACGAAATAAACCTGGAATCGAAAAAGCAAGCCGAGACAGAGATTGCACGTAGATCTCTCACCTTCCAGGATATTGTAAGTACTCTCAAGTACATCTAACAGTTTCGAATGCCCCAAAACTTTTTAGATTTTATACAAATGTCGTCAGATGAATTCGTTAATATTCAGGTATTACCTATTAAGTTTTTGTAAGCAAGTTTATGTAAGCCTGTTTTTATATAACTGCTTATATAACAGCAGCCCATCCCGGCTTTGCACGGGTGTACCTACCAATGAAACTTGGGATTTAGACGGGATTAATATTGTTCTTAGTACAAAACATAAATAAAAAAAATTTAAAAAATTTTTGTTTGGTGTGCAATAAAGAATCATTCACAAATAATATAATGTTTCAGACGCGACCCATAGCAAATTTAGCCGTAGCTGAGCATTTAGACGGCGACCAAGAAGCGGAAGAAGCTGGTGTATTCCTAGACGCGCCCGGTTTACTCGCGCATCTACGAGACAGCGGCCTTTCGTCTCTAGCTGATCACATCGTGCTGGAGTTTGAAGCTGGACTGAGGGATTATAAGAGGCAAAAGTATGGAACAGATAAAAAAAAATAGTACCTACTTAATGCAATTAGATCTTTCGCAATTTATTGCCATACTAACAAAGAAACCTTTTGGACCTCTCGTTGGACCCGTCGAAACAAAAGTTGTTGCTAGTGATAGAAATTACGCGTTATGCCGATACTCAATAGTTCACCTTTTCTTTATATTTGTAGATGGCACGCGATGCCGATGGTGGCTGAGAGCGAGCTCTGTGTGTCAGCCGCTCTATGCGCGCCTCTATCGTCTATGGTTTCACGTCTGACCGCGTGTTCCGCTCGCTTGGCACCACCGCTCGCGGCGCACCTTCGAGCCCAAATAGCAACTGTTATCGACGAACATGTATTCCAGGTAAGTTTCACATTTCCGTACTAGGACACTAGCGACCCGCCCCGGTTTCGCACGGATCCAATAATTATACATAAAAACCTACATAAAAAAACCGCATCAAAATCCGTTGCGTAGTTTTAAAGATTTAAGCATACATAGGGACAGGGATATAGGGACAGAGAAAGCGACTTTGTCATTGGTCAAACTATTCCTCTAACCATTGCGGTATGTTTGGTCCGTGAACCGATCTATCTTTAACATTGAGTGGTTTCCAGCTTGTCTGAAGCTGCATTGGAATCAATAATGAGACAAAATAAAATTTTCAATAAAAATGCCAGAATACTGAAAACCTATTGAAATATTTTTCTTGTTTACAGGAGGTGGTGGTAGATAATTGGTTCAACTTGGGCGGAACACTTCAGCTGGTTCACGATGTGAAGAGGAATTTGGTCCCTGCGTTCGCACCACCCAACAAAGTGGCCTCGCAAGTCAATCAATTGCCAAGGTAATTTTAAATTGCCTATTACTAGGTAAATTTTATACTGCTTATTCTATTTTGTTTTCGTTTTCTTGGTAAATTAAAACCCTCCTTATCAGAAGTAGCTTAATATCGGACGCGTAAGATAAACTGACTTTTCATTATTTCAAAATACGAATCTATTTCATTGTTCGCTCTCCTAGTATTTAAATAATATAAATAAAGTGTGAGAGCTATTGGATCCATACTTAATCCGTAAGTACCAGGCTTATTTTTAACACATTAACTTTACAAAAAACACAAATTAATGATTCTAGGACATTTTGACAAATGAGATGTCATTAGATTTTCCTGAACATTGAAAAAAATATGTAAAACGGTGCTAACCCCGTTATTCATCAAGATTTGTCAATTTAATAAACATTTGGTTTTTTGTTACTCGTAGGTTAACATGAATAAGATCGGTAATTTCCTTTTTTTTATTTGCGAAAGATACAATTCAAACATTTTTTGGTTATAATTTATATAAGTTTTTTGTATCTTCAATTCTCAGGTTACTCCAATCGTGCAAACTACTGAACTTAGACTACGAAGACGCCCGCCGTCTCCGCGCTTACTTGATCAAAAATCCAGCAGCCGCCGAGGAAAATCTACGCAACCTTGACATAACCCATATCCCTTATAAAACAGCTTTACAAATCCTGAGCCATAGAAATGATTTGAGTAATACTCCTAGTCCGACGTCCGTTCTAGAACTTTTCTGAGGGTTTCAAGGCCCTGTGGTTGATCAGGGCTACCCATAATCATGCCTTTGAGGCAGAATTTGAAAGGTTTTTATTTGGTGACTGTTATATAAAAATACACTTATATAAAAATGTGAATGACCGTTATTTGGATTATTTTTCTTACTGTGGACGTGGAGTGACCAAGTACCTTTATCTAGATGAAAATCTGCATTAATCAAATGTATTCAAATTCAAGTCAAAAAAATGTATTCAAATTCAAGTTTTTAAGTAGTTTCAGTGTACTATTATAATCATTTTTAGAATTGATATAATATCTGTAATAGCACAAATAATATAGTGTTTATTGGTATTTATTGTAGAATTATGTAAAATACATCTATTGGAAGCCTAGAAAATAAGTTTATCTAAAAACTATCATTGATACAGGTGTTATTATAATTTGCATTTATTTTATGATTTTTGAATTATAATTATATTTTTGTTACGTTTATTTATATTTTCTTTTAATTGTATCATGCACTTGGTGCAACCCAATTGTTATTTTTTACTAAATGAAAATCAAACTGTGTTTCAAATTTTATTTAACAAATTTTTACAAGAGAATTGTACATAAGCTAAGGCCTAAACTATCAGTAATAGTTAACTTATGACCTAATCTATAAATATGAATAACTCTAATATAATACATTTTAAATTACAGTACGCGACATGTAACCACGCACGAACACAACTTATTTTTTGAAGTCGTATATTTGAACAATGAGTAGAGCAACACAGAACATAATTAGTTTGCTATTTTATTTTGGAAATTTGTTGTGCGTAGTTACATCGATACTGAAACAGATCTCAAATGGCACTGTATTGCAACTTGAATGTTCTTGAACTTAAATACAGTTTGTTCACAGCCTTTCTTGTTTGATTTTACGCAATTTTACAAAAATAATGTGAACAATAATGACGTTGAAACTTTTACGTCATACGTCATTTGTTTGTACAAGGTGATTTTATACCTCAAAAAACAATTGTTACTAATAAAATAATAAATAAACACCGATCTGAAATGTCAATTAGAAATAATTGAAGCATAAAATTATGCTGATTTTTGTGGTGACATACTTACTCAATACAGCAAAGTAAAAAAAAAATACGCTAATTTTTAGCATCGGTGGCACAGTGGCACAAATTATAAAAATAATTCAATTATTCTTCGGCAGTTTTGGCTCTATTATCGCTATGTTAATTAAAGTGTAGTAACTAACTCGACAAGCGCAAGCCATTTCTTATAGTCGTGATGCCGGCTAAACTCGATTAGGTAAGCGACAGGCGTTTTTTAAATCTCTATATTTGAGTAGTTTTTTTTCTTTTCAAGTCTGTATCAAGTTACAACATCGTTTATTCATTGATATAAAGGAAGAACCTATAGGCTAACACAAATCCAGCAATAAATACAAAATAACAGGTTGTCAACCACGTGACCGGAAAATACACCTTTTTGCTTGACATCTTTGCTATTCTATTGAAGACTGGAAATTATTTCCTAGTGCTAGTTTTCACAATATTGAATTATTAATTAAATACTCATTCGAAGTTACTGAACAAGACGTGGTCATTTAGTTACAGTTGTCCTTTTCTGAGACTTGGAGCTAGATTATGCAGGCACAGTCTTAAGTCTCAATTTATAGAAGAACTCAATCACATAAAAAGTTCCGTTTAAAAGTTTTTGACATTTCAAAGCCTCTCGAGATTTTTGTGGTGTATTTTCAGATCCTTTACCACTTAGCATAATATTTACACAAGCAAAATAGCCAAAAAAAACAAAGGCCAGCGACTATTCTATCTAAATTAACTTACTATCACATAACACTGGCTGTTTTAGAGAATCGCCATCGTAAAGGAATACTATTTGTACTGTACAGATAATACAAAACATTGTTGGCTAAGCATAATTATTTACAACTTTCTAAGCGTTGACAGGTTGTGTAATGATGGAGCCGGTATATAACTGCTGTAGTAACTAATAACTGAATACACAAGTGCTCTTGACTTCTAAGAAATATGTAAATAATGGAAAATGCCTGGTATCTATTCCATTATTTTTAATGGACTATGCTATATTTACAGTGTATGGAACTTTTTTGAATTTTAATCGAGATAGAATATCAATGTGAACAAGATAGTGGCAACTAATTGAATCGCAAAATAGCACCTGACGAGCAGCAGAGTAAAATAGTACAATTTGAACCTTACATACTTCCTACCTAGCTTCCGGAGCATCCATTGTACAAAACACAACCATTGCATAAAAAAAACACTCGTCAACAGAAGCTTCCTAATCCTTAACAAGATCTACAAAAAATATTTACAAGTTCTCATACAGGAAAATGCGAATAGCCTCCATTAGACGGATACCCGAAATAGATCAAAATCAGATCTTGACCTCGGCATTGACCGAGCGACTCGCTTCCACTTCTTGGTCCTTGGCTTGCTTGCTGGGGTCTGTCGAGGTGTGGTTCCACCATTGCTCGTCTCCCGAAGCCCACGCCACAAACACCAAGTTTGTAATAACAAAAACTGCCAATGTTATCCAGAACACCAACCGCCATTGAACAAGCGTGCTCTGAAAATACAAAAGAAAATTGTGATTTTCGAACATGAAATTCTTAGATTTTTAGCTACAATGCAGATCAAGGTCGTAATGACTTGTGATTTTCGAAAGTGTCTGTGCAATTATTTCAATAATTTGTATAAATTAGGTACGCGAGAAGCGATACAAACGTGATTTAGGACTGTGTCATTGTCATGCCGTTACAAACATCCAGATAATTGCAGTCTAGCAAAGTAACGACCTAATTGTAGATTCATTAGAAACTTCAGAACAAGTCTTTGATTTAGAAAAACGTGACTTTGGTATGAGGAAGATAACGTAGCATATAATATGCCACTAACCAGCGAAATCCCCTTGCCCTAGCTATTGGTTGCGAAAATTTCCACTACCTTTCACATTATTGAAAATAATATTTTAAATAGCTATGGCATGGCTGCGTTCTTTCGCTTCTATGCTGATAAATTCATTAGTTACACGAGGAAGGCCGATATAAATATGCATGCAATTTTCTATTTCGCTGCGTCCATGTCATTTGTCAAAGGACAAGCAGACGTGACCAGGTGACCTGTTAAATGAGGAATGGATTTGCAAATCTGCAACCTCGCCTGTCATGCATTACGCCATCGGAACTATGCGTTTGTTCCTTAAGCTGAGTAGTACCTCGTTAATAAATTCGCAGAAATAAAAATATAGATGTGCCTATGAAGAGCACTAAACGTGTAGGTAGGTACTTAAGTAGGAGAGTGTTTATTTTATTCATCAATTTATAATTACAGCTTCCTATCTAAGAAATAGCACTCTTATTACGAACAGTTAAATCTCAATGCCATAGACATATTACTTATAACAAAATAAAGTAAGGAAGCACTTACATCGGGGGTCAGCAGTCCGACCAAATAAGGCGCAATTATTCCTGTTATCGCTCCAATTCCATTCACAATAGCCATAATGGTCCCAGCATAGTTGCCGCTGAGGTCTAAAGCGTTGACTTTCATCCCGGGGTAGAAAGCTCCCATGAGTCCCATAGAGGCAGTGAAGAGGATAACAACTGTTTGAGTATCACAGCCTGAGTAGGAAGCTAGGATCATGCATATGCCTGGTCCGATGGATGCTGTAAAAGGACATTATTTTGATCAGCAAATTGGACAAAGTGTATTAGGATCTTCAGAGTGTTTGGTAGAGTAGAGATACGCTCAAACTGCTGGACAGATTTAAATAAAACTTGATACTAGGCTAGCTCATATCCTGACTTAACACAAAGGCTTTTGAGCCCGGTATTCCCATGAGAACGGGGGTAACACCGCAGGGTGCAGCATGATAATGATACACACCAATAGTAGTAAAAGTCTTCCTAGCATTAGTGACCGTCATCCAGTTCTTCTTGACGATCTTGTCGCACATCCATCCGAAGAGTATCGAGCTGATCCACATGACCACGTAAGGTAACGCGGCGAGTGTACCGGTCCTGTGGATATCGAACTTGAGGACTCCGGTCATGTACTTGGGGAGGTCAGTCACCATTGTGAAGTAGCCGTAGTCGTGACCAATCTGTGGAAATCGAAGAGTTTTAAATTGATGCGATATTGCCTAAGGAGATCTTTAGATGCTTTGGATCTCTTTGGCCTAGAAAATAAAAAAAGACATTGTGTAACAGGTGCATATCCTATTCAAAAATGTAAAATGAATTAAAATCTGTGAGTCACTTTGAGTACATACTTAAAGTTTTTTATTGATGCCTACCAAAAAACTTTAATAGTGAATAGTGTTTGCTAAATATTCATCGCCAATCTCTATTGATAGGCAATCAATATCAATTTACTAGCAAGTGAAAATTCTCAGTAGGTAGAGCTAATCACAACACAATAATTTTGGTCGTGCTGTAATATTTAGATGAAACTTGTTAAATGTAACAAGTCATGAGTTATTCATTTGGATATCCATGAATGGAATCGTACCACGAGCCCAGTTTTTCTCACATACCAATACAAAGTATGCCAATTCTATTAGGATTGGAATTTTTATAAGAAATACAGCTAAGTACTTATTTATTAGAAAAATCCGCACGAGTTTCGCAGTCACATGTCTACGCTAATGAATATTGATATAAAGTATATCTATCCAACTAGTGTTATAAAGAAAACGTGTGAAAAAATATATACCTACTGCGAATAAATAATTATGACTTTATTCGTGCTACCTACAAATAACAACTCTTGAAATCGTGATAATGTTGCAAGGTAGGGCAAGAGGCGGCACAATACCTACTCTGTTTAAGTTTTGTTTCTTTAAATTACAAATACTTTTTAACAATAACTTTTTGCTTTAGGTTTGATCATTCTCAGCGCATTGACTCTTACCTACTGATAGGAAAAGATATACATGTAGGTTTAAAACGTCCACAATATAACTTAGTCTCGAGATATTACAAAACTTCATTATATTTACCTGCGCACAAACGAGAGCCCAAAGCGGCACTGACATGAAGATAGCTTTCCAAGGAATAGAAGACGGCTGACTGGCATTGTGTCTTCCGAGAGCTTCTTCCAAATACTTCTTCTCCTTGTCGGATATGTATGGATGAGATTCTGGGTCATTGTAGCAGAGGAGAGCCTAAAATAAAAGATTAAGTCTATTTCGTAACAAAGGACTACAGAACCTTGTCATCTAACTGGATCTTTGAATAGATGATCTAATGTACGTTATAATGTAGTGAATATAATCTTTATTAAATCATCAACATTAGTAGCTCAAAATAGTAGCCCAATACCAGAAGTTTATAGAACAGATGAAAAGAGAATTATATCGTGCGATGTCTCAGTCTTCTCTTCAAAATCTCTGTTTGTTAAATCAAGTTGTGGTTACGTCAATCAGTTAAAAATAAACCCGTTCTCCAGATAAAAAAATACATAACTCACCCATAAAATAAACCACAAGATTCCAATAGCTCCAAACAAGTAGAACACAGATTCCCAATCGCCAGACTCTTTCATCACCAATCCAGATACATAAGTTCCAGCGATATTGCCTATCTGAGCTCCACCAAATACCAAGGAACCCATACGTCCTCTTTCAGAAACTGGTGCCCATCTGGCCAGCATGGCATTTAAGGCTGGGAATGTTGTACCCTGAGAACAAAAGCAATTTATAATTAGAATTGAATAAATTAAAGTAAAACGTATTAAAATAACTTGTACAAAATACAGAATACAAAGAACAGAAAAACTTTAATCTTACCTCTCCAAGTCCTTCTAACACCCTCAATATGATCAACCCAGTGGCTCCCCCAACACTGACAGTCCATGGAGTTAGTAATGTAAACACAGCAGTACTAAGCACTCCGAATCCAAGAGAGTATTTTCCACCGAAACGTTCAGCTAACATGCCTCCTGGCAAATGTGTCACTATGTAGCCATAGTAGAATGCGCTGAGGATTAATCCTTGTGTTTCTTCGTCCCAGTCGTATCCTATCATTTCCTGAAGAAATAATTCAATTAAGTTTTGCGACTCGAAAAGGCTTATACTCGTAGTTCACTCGAATGTTCCATGTTCGTAGATTATGAGTAAATACAGTTCCTCATTCTGGTGACAGATGAGTCAATATAAACACATCTTTCAAAGCATTTAATTAGTGTTTTATGGAAAACCCTTTCTTAGTAGTAAGAATAGAAAACAAAGCGGTGTAAATTAATAGGTTGACAATAGTACCTACCTACCGCTTAACATCCGCTATTGTAATAGTTTGCTTCCTCACGCTTTAAAGGTAAATCATAGATGACAAATACCCAACTAACAAGTCATGTTTACTATGCAAATTCAGCAAGAAGATGATTTTCGTTGCTTTTTTCTAACACTCTTTTCAGTCTTAACTTTAGTACTAACCGTAGGTTCAGAAATATCCTCCTCTGCATTTTCAGCAGGACAGGATCCACTGTCGAAGGATGAAGCGGCCTTCTGTCGCACCATTTGTGTGATCGCAATGTTGAGGCACACTCGCATGGTGTACGCATTCGCCACTGCTAGGAAACCCATGATTGCCATCACCCATCTTTGCGGTATGAAGAATACTAGAACAAAACAAAGTTTATTTCGTCTCTAGTTTAAAAGGTTTTCAAGAATTTCAAATAGGCCAATGCCGTAGGCGACTAGGCGTTAACGTAGAATAGTAATCTACTAACGAGTGGTTTTTGGAATTATATCGATCGCTTTAAGTGCATGGCAATACAATGCAGTTCATCATAATCCACAGCCCATAGAGACCCACTGCAGGGTGTAGGTTTGCTTTGTAAACTAATAGCCCTAATAACCTAGATAATAATCTTCCTAATCTAGGTAGGTATCTAGCAAATTTAGAATGATGTAGAGCGGAACATTTAATTTAGAATAGGTACAAAAAACACATTTCAGGATTTCAGAAGCTATTCAATTCCTTTTTTGCATTTCGTCGGTAGGTATTTGTAGGTATGCTGGTATAATTATTTTTACCCAGGTGTTATTGGCCTTAATTTTTTATCAGCAAGCTAACTACACCACCACTGTGATTGCTTCGATCAACAGTTTTGATGATATTAGTATGATTTTGTAAATAGTAATTAAAACAAGTAACCTTTCTGATATTTCAAACTGCAACCTCTCCGAATAAATTTCTTGAAAAACGCTTGACCAATCCGTTGCATGATCTGTCGGCACTTCATTTTCATTAAACTTTATAACCACTGCAGACCATGATGGATTGGTATTATCCGCGCTAGGTATGTAGCATTCCAGCTAACCAATTCACGTGAATTAGTCACGTTGGTAATAAACAGAATCCAATAGATACTGAACAATAATCTTTCAGGCTGGTTGTAAAACGAGACACTGAGATGTCAAAGATAATTACTTACATTCAGCATGTGCTTGGACAATAGCATTCAATGACATGATGGTAAGTGAATATGAGTTTTTATATGTACACTAGTAATTCGCACGATATGCAGTTTAATATACTTATGAACCATATAAATTGTGATTAACTGAACGAGTACCTATACATAAACAAACCATTACCTATATTAGGGAAGTAACAAACTTTGAATTTCTAATTTTATTTGATAATAATTTGGTTGCTAACATCGAAAAAGGAGATCCTACGAATTAGAATACATTACTTCAAAAGTAAATGACAAATACAAGCAGCTGATTTATTTGCATGTTAAATAAATACACAATACCTGCATATTTTTGATTGTACTTTTGTTATGTTAACTCGTGAGGTGCAACGATGCGGAACTTGGGAGTGTAGAGTAGAGGTTGCCTGATCAGAATGGAATGTGAATAAATGAGTAGGTAGATATAAAAAAATGGCTGCAAAAACTAAAAATAGTTAAACTAATAACTATTCAGGTAATACCTACGTTTGTTCTTATTAACATAATACCTTAACTATGGTTACAAGAGCGCTCGTTTCGAACATTTTTGATAGATCGTCAAAGTTATGCAACATTACTGATTTACCGCAAGTGGCATTAGCGTGAGCGCTTCTGTGCTTCGGAGAACACGTTAAATTGTCAGTGTCAGCTCAACGGCCGAAAAACTCTGTCACCGGACTTGCTCATACGGACTTACTTATAAATACTTTGTCCATTACAAATCAACAATAGATCATCATTCTCCATTGTATGTAAACGGGCTTGAAGTGTAAGCGATTAGTTGCTAACTAAACGTGTTTCTATTGACACACTAATTGTTAATTGCTGCTAAACGACGCTCTTGCACTTTCCACCTGCGTGGTCATTAGACGCGCATTAAGATTTCTAAGTGTCGTCATTCTCTTCGAATTTTACCTACGAACTTTTTTTTAAATCTTTTTCATCCCACTGCTGAGCACAGGTCTGCCCCAAATTATTCTTCCAACCATCTTTTCTATGTATATCACTTAATCTTGATTTAATTAAACCTTTTCTAGGTTAACAGTTTAAAGGTAAAAAAATTTTAAAAATACATATTTATATTATTACCCCCTTATGCATAATCGACCAGTAAACCTGTATTAGCTAAAACACATATTAAATCTGTTGCTATCTCTTTTCGTTGACATATGGGTGACAAGAAAAAAACGTTCTTAAAACCTGTATTAAATTGTCAAGTTTTTATGCATAAAGGACATCACACACAGCAGCTATAATATGAAGATATATCTTATAGCACGATATATCTCAATACATCTTTCTATAGAAATCGTCAGGAGACCACACACAGCAGCTATAATATATATTTTCATATCTTCGTATCTTAAGATACTGAGCTATACGAAAATATATATCTCAGTATATCTCAATATATTTCAGTATATTTTACTTCGTACAGGATGTTCAAAAATTTGATGATTATTTTATACTTTTATTTCATTCTTACCTAAAGCACAAAGCAAGTCGTTCTTCGGAAGAACATGTGGGAATTATTGCTTACACTGCTGTCCCCATCCAGAGCCTTTTATTTTTTTTTTAACTTCGTGCGTACTTTCCGTGTATGATTAATGAAAAGTAAATAACTGTCAATTAATTAAAATGAAAACTTCATTTTTGACATTTCTTTTGTGGCATGTCGGTCGATTAATGCTAAGTACCTATTCTAAGTTCTTCTAATATTAGGCGGCCCCTAGACCTACAATAACATTGTACAATTGTATAAAAGATTGAATTGCGTTTTGAATCCAAAAACGTTCAATTAAATTGCACAATAATAAGAACTTCGCAAATTGTGCAGTGTTTTATTTATTTAACGCAGCTATTCCATCGTCAGCTGCTGTTTAGTCAATATTATACTAGTAGTTTTCAAATATTTTTTTGGTCATTTCCTCAAATTCGTAATGAAATGCAGAGTATATTACTTTTGAAGGAAGGCCCTTCGATGCACTTGAACTATGATCGCATAAATCATCTTGTATATCGAAAACTTGCCTTTCTACCGTTTACAGTTATCGTGTTGTGCCGACCCCACGTAGTGGGATAAGGGCAGGGAGATGATGAGATGATGATGATAGTAATCTACTATTCCTAGAGCAGGAAAGTATTATTTATTTTCCCTAGGGACGGATAATGTTGCTTTGAACCCATGATCCGGCAACTTCGTGCGTACTTTCCGTGTATGAGTATGAATAAATAAGAACACCTTTTATAACACTTTAGCTGGAGAGCGCGTCAATCGTGGGTGCATTTCTGTTTTTACCCACAGTTTCTTCCCAAAAGCACAAAGTAATAATAATTTTTGCCGTTTATACCCACTGCTATTTTTCATTTTCGTTCATTTTCACTCAGTACAAAAATGACTTAAGAACGTGTAGTCGTCATTAGCTTATTTGAGCAGTATTTCGAGAGCCCTAACTCAATAATGTGATCAGATTATTTAAAGAATTTTACGGTTTTAGAAAGATTAATCTTTATTATAATACACTGCAGAGATAAAACATAATATTTGATTATAGTTTTTGAAGGAGAAGTCAATCCCGTCATAGCGTTTTACGAAAATGAGCGTCAGAGCTGTCTTTCAGAAGGGATATCACTATTGTAATGTGAGAAAATGTTTTATTTTAAGCGTTTGTGGACCTGAAAATATAGTCTCATAATACACTACATAGCAAAACAATTAAAAAATTGCCTCAAAAGGTAATGAAAACAATATTTAAAAAGTACAAAATCGTTTCACTTTAACACATATTTTTTACTAGTATTTGAAGAAAAACACAAGAGTTTTATTCATTTGATGAAAATATAGGTATTTCTAAACGTACAGTTTTTTTTTCAATCAATTTCGAGCACCCAGTAATTTACAGGATTATTTTAAAATCACTATATATCCGGCCGCGCGATCGTCTTCCGATTAGTCGATCCCGGGTCCTCCCAGCGAGAGGACGTATCACTTTTTTCCGCCGCCTTGTCAAACAAAATCGATAGCGTAGAAAACTCAAAGCGCGATACACTAGTATTGATACTTGTACCATATATATATATATTATAAAGAGGTAAAATTTGTTTGTTTGTTTTTTTGTTTGACGGAGGTAATCTCCGACTAACTAGTCATCCGATTTGAAAAATTCTTTCACCGATGTGTAGAATGGACGGGATGGTTATCCCTACTAATATAATAAAAGGGAAAGTGTGTGTGTCTGTCTGTGTGTCTGTTTGTTTGTCCGTCTTTCACGGCAAAACGGGGCGACGAATTGACGTGATTTTTTGTGTGGTGATAGTTGAAGGGATGGAGAGTGACAGGGACATTTTTATCCCGATATTCCCGCGGGAACGGGACTTACGCGGGTGAAACCGCGGGGCGTAGTTAGTAGGCTATATTTTATTCCGGTAGTTTCATTAGTGAAGCCGGGACGTACTGCAATGCTGCATTACCACTCACTCACTCACTCACTCATTGGCGTAATAAATTGTTTTCTATGATGGTGGATGGGAAGGTTTATTTTTTTAACAGATTCGTATAGAGGGTAGTTTGGCGAGTTATGGAAAAATCCGACTTTACCCATTTTTTGCCCCCTTTTTGCCCACCCCTGGTGTATCTCAAAAACTACAAGACCTGCAAATATTTTTTTAACAGATTCGTATAGAGGGTAGTTTGGCGAGTTAAGGAAAAATCCGACTTTACCCATTTTTTGCCCCCTTTTTGCCCACCCCTGGTGTATCTCAAAAACTACAAGACCTGCAAATATTTTTTTACAGATTTGTATAGAGGAGGTCCTGGGGAGTAAAAATCATATTTGTGTTTTGCCCCTGTTTTGCCCCTTTTTTGCCCCATTGATGGATCTCGGAAACTACGTAACATTTTTGATTGCTTTAAACGGATTTGTATAGAGGAGATTTTGGGATGAAAAAAAAAGTTTTCAGATTTGCCCCCATTTGCCTCCCTCATTTTGTTGCCACGCGTATCTCGGAAACTAGGAGACTTGGAAAATTTTAGTTTTCATATTCAGGTAAGGCATTACAAAGTTGATAAAACGTGGTACTTTTTTTTTTTTAATTTTGACTTTTTTTTTTTCTCCATACATTTTGTATTAAATTTCGAAACTTTTTAAGGGCAAAATAAAAAATTTGAAAGAATTTGTAATATTTTCAAACGGATTTGTATTGAGGAGGCTTGCATTAGTAAAAAAAAGTTTTTAGTTTTGCCCCTATCTGCCCCCTCGTTTTGCCCACCACTGTATCTCAGAAACTATAAGACTTGGAAAAATTTAGTTTTCAGATTCATGTAGGGCATAATAAAGTTAATGAATTGAGGTTCTATTTTTTACTTAATTTTGACTTTTTTTTCTCCATACATATTATATGAAATTTCAAAACTTTTGAATGCGGGATAGGTAAAGTGGCGACAGATCTCAGGGACGTGTGACCCCCGAATGCCCCTTAAATCTAAAGGGAAAATTTATAAGACCATAACCTGTCGCGTTCTATGGATCAGAATGTTGGGCAATAAAGTAGACTGATGATAGGAGAGTGTATGCTACTGAAATATGTATGACCCTAGAAAGATAACGTGCGCCCCAGAGGCGCCTGCGAAATAGATATAGCGCTGTTTTTTTTCATCCAACGCGTGTACACGCGTGTGCTTTCAAGCCAACTCAGTCGTCTTGGTCAACACCACCGAGGGACGACTGCAGCTATTCGGTAAGTACCGTAGTTTGGTTGCTATGACCATACGTTGCGCTCGAGAGGCGCATGTTTATCTTCTGTGAAACTTTTATGTATTTGTGTGTGATTACGTTTCTGTTACTTTTTCTTTATTTACACATAAACAAAGTATGTAGGTATACAATTAGGTTATTGTTATAAGTAAATTTTATTGTTTTGAAAACATCTTTACTTCATAGGAAGCAGAAGAAATTATGGACGAAAGAGAAAATATATTCCTTTTTGAGTCAAGAAGATGAAAGGTCCAGATGATAGCAGTGACAGCGAAATGGAGGATCACGTAAGTGAAGACGATACTTGTTCAATGTGATACTGACGACAAACAGGTACATAAAAGATGCCATTGATGAAAGCTTGAACACCTCCACACCTCCTGACGACACCTCAACACCTCTGGATGACGCCTCAACATCTCTTGATGACCCCTCAACACCTCCTGACGACACCTCAACACTTGAAAGTACTCTACGTGTTATTTACACACACAATGTTTTATCTAAGCAAGAAAACCCACCGAAGAGAATATAATATGGAAAAACGAAGTATTTAACTGTGTACACCATGGATGAGATCTAAATTGGAAATCCCTACTTTATCAAAGTGTTTGAGAGAAAATATTGAGAACATCCTGCCACGGGCTATTGAAGAAGCTTCTTAAGAAGCTGAAGAGTAACCTCCTGCCAAAGTTCGCCGTTACTGTAGGCTATGTACCACCAAAAATTAAAGAATGTCTATGATGACGTGTACAAAATGCAAAAAGTCTGTGTGTGGTGAACAAAAAAGATGTTTGCAACAAATGTCTATAATTTTTTTTGAAGTATTTTGTAATTTGAGACTGAATATAATAGTCAATTTTTAGTTTGTAAGAAAAAAAACTATAATTGTTCCATAATTATTTTTTTATTCTTCTTTAATATAAACTAAACACTTCAAATTATTGTTTTTATTGATTACTTATTTTGGATTGCATAAAATAATATTTTCTTTTTTTTTTCTCTTTATTATGTTGGTAGGTTGCCTTTTATTTAAGTGTTTGTTGTTGGACTTTAGGATTGTAACTAAGATTTCAATGTCCGCATTTCCAAAAACGGTTCTATCAGAACACCAGCGCGGCGTATTGCCCCCGCAATAAACCGCATTATGCTTCCGTTCCTTCGTATGAGCAAGTGGCCAACTCTGTTGACGGAGTTTTTAGGCCGCCTAAAGGCCTCCGTCATGGCTTAACGACTTTTTTAAGAGTCGGGACCGACAATTTAACGTGCCCTCCGAAGCACGGAAGCGCTCAGATAATATTGCCACTTGCGGTCACCCATCCAAGAAATGACCGCGCAGAGCGTTGCTTAACTTCGACGATCTATCAAGAACGCCTTAGCAAGCTTCGCCACGAACGCTCAGCATTATGCTGAGATAGGACCATTTTGCATGCCTAAACTACTAACTACTAATTTTAGCCTATAGCTTAGTATGGCATGGTCTACGTGACCTCAGGACGGATGAAAGTCATATCACTAAGAAAGTTATGAGTATGAGTGTGAAATGTGGATGGACAATAATGGATATACAAGTAGAAGAAGGCCGAGGGAAAACTGGATGGATTGTGTGAAAGAGGATATGAATGTGAGAGGAGTGAACTTCGCCAACTACGAATGATAGAGATGAATGGAAGATTAAGCATGTTGGGCCCACCCCACCTAGTATGGGATAAGAGCAGAAGAAAGATGATGAAACAAACAACCTAAACGTATAAGTGTAAAAATACAAAAAAATCAAAATATAACAAAACGAAATTTAATATGAGCGACTGTATGGCTAAATTTTATCAAAACTTTTAACAAATGTCTAAGGGGTAGTCAAAACTACCCTACTTAGGTATGTCCAAAATTTGGAGTATTTGGACTCCAAATACATATTTATTACTTATGTTCGTTCACATGTCATTGTGCAGATGTTTACATTACATGCTTAACAGAGTCGCAAGAAAGAAATTAAAAGAAACATTTGTTTCGGCAGGATCTCGAGGGTCTTATTGATACCTGATCAAAAATAGAGATAAGTACTAAACCACTTGGCTAACACGGATCGTTGGCTAAATTCTCTAAGCACAGATCTTACATATTATATATTACTTATAAGATAAATTATAAACACTTGTTACGAGATATTTACCATGATTTGTGGATTTTTGAGTTTCCCGATATTTCGGCACAGTTGCATGCGCCATGATCACGGTTAAACTGAAGTTCTTGCGAGTTAGTAGGTAGTCACTGGCAGACGAAACGGTCTACCCTCTTTCTCAGTCTTTTATTGCGTAAAACACCCGTACCACCGGCTTCATTCTCGAACGCAACTCGATCACGACACACAATACTAACAGTATCCAAACGCTCATCTGTTATTGGACTTTTTCGATTTTTACACAACCTCACCACCGGATTCCAAGCTCCCGAGAGTTTAAAACCATCTTCCCTATTGAAATTCCGGTGTTTGGCAATTTCTATAGCTTCTTGAACCAGTCTTGGAATATAATGTCGCTCCGTCGAAATTACCTGTGGGTTGTGCAACTCGATCCAATGATTAGTGCCAGATTCCAGGAGATGTTCGGCTATGGCAGACTTATTGATGTCAACATTCTTGACCGCCTTGATGTGCTCCTTTACCCGACAAGCTATCGTACGCTTGGTTTGGCCTATGTAACAGCTCCCGCAACTACAGTCAATCTTGTACACTCCTGGTTTCTCATAAGGGAAGTTATCTTTAGGTGACCGCAGGTAGTGTGAGATCTTTTTAAAAGGAGTAAAGATAGTCTTGACAGCGGATTTTTGTAGGATGTTAGCGATTTTATCCGTTACTCCTTTTATGTAGGGCAAGAATGCAGGTTTTCTGTCTACCGTGCATTTGCGGGGCTTAGGACTCCCACGACGTGATACTGACCGTAGTTTATAGCCATTCCGTTTTAGAACGTTTTGGACATGTGCTAACTCGCTATTTAAACTATTCTCATCGCACAGGTCGAATGCTCGGTTTGTGAGCGCCTTTACCACAGAGTTCAAATGCCTTGGATGGTGATGCGAGTCAGCATGTAGGTACCGATCTGTGTGAGTAGGCTTTCTGTAAACCGAATGGCCCAAACTTCCGTCTTCCTTAACCTTAACCAAAACGTCTAAAAATGCTAACTGACGATCAGTTTCCATCTCCCAAGTAAAATTGATCTTCCTATGTATTCCGTTCAAATGCGCTAGAAGGAGTTCTATCTCTGGTATGTCACCTCTCAAAATACAAAAGACATCATCTACATACCTCTTCCACAACTTAACTGGCAAGGGAGAAGACGCGATTGCAAGGTTCTCAAAATACTCCATCCAAATATTTGCCACTACGGGAGCCACCGGGCTACCCATAGCTACTCCGTCTATCTGGAGGAAATACTGTCCTTGATACACGAAGAAGTTTGTGGAGAGTATATGATGCAAGAGCCTAGCGTACTCTGTAGGGATACCATCTTGCTGTATTCTGGACTCGATAACACTCATGCAATCAGCAATAGGGACATTCGTGAACAATGATTCTACGTCAAAACTGACCATTGACTCATTGTCTTCTACTTGGGTCTCCTTTAATATTTGAATAAAATGTCGCGAGTCCTTGACGTAAGAAGATGTACGTCCAACGGTCTGTTGCAACACTCTTGCTACATATAATAATAATACAAATATCTCGTAACAAGTGTTTATAATGTTCAAAACCATGATAGTTTAAAAAGTTTTATAAGATAAAGTATCAAAACCATTCATACCATTCGTTCTAGACACGAGCTCACGCACACTTTTACAAAAATTATAGTATTATTGAAGTGTGCGTCAAAAATGACAACTCTGCGTAGCACGATCTAATGTTTGAGTTGGTCAAGATAGCTTACACGCTCTTAAGTAACAAAATACGGCAAAAATGTTCAGTTGAAATAAAAAATGATGGCATTTTAAAATGTTTTAATCAAATAACAACATAAATAATTATACAGTAAAATATACACATAAATATTATATACATATATATATCACAAAAACTAACGAAAAATATTATAGATGTTTTATAAAAATGTGTATATAAATATTTTAATTTTGTTTTAATTATAGTTAAAACATACTATAATAGTAAAAGCTTGTATCTTAGCCATAATAATAATTTCTTAGGTAGGTATGTTGTTCAAAACTGGTAGCCGTAGGCAGGTAAGTAAGTAATTTTAAACAGTTAACTGTCAAAGTTTTGTAATTTTATCTACAAATTGTTTGTCTGACTGTATAAAATCAATTATTTTGATTGCGGGTAGAAAATAAAACACATTTTGGGTATAAACGACAAAAAAAAATTATATTTTTTGAAGTTGGTTGACGAACCGACATAATTTGGGGAGAAACAAAAAAAAAGGTGAGTGGGTAGAACATGTGGGTAAAAACAGAAATATACCCAATCAAATGGCGTATGTCAATGAAATGAACTGGACGTATCTAGGGGGGGGGGGGGTCCAGGGGGACCGAACTACTACTTTTAACTAAAAAAACATTTGCTCGCTTTGCTCTTGTCCTTTTTACCAGAATAAAAACCGGCCCTCAATAAAACAAAGTGACACAATGCTTTTATCTTCCAAAAATTATGTTTATAACTCAAAAGAAAATTTGCTCGCTCTGCTCGCGTCTTTTTTTGCAGAATAAGAACCGAATGAATACGCTGCTTTTAACTAAAAATATTTTGCTCGCTCCGCTCGCGCCACACAAGTAATAGAAGAAAAAAGAGGCGAGAGGGGGGGGGGGGGGACTTTGATGCCTCGGACCCCCCCCTTAGGAAAGCTATAGCTACGTCCGTGCAAAAGATATATTACAGCAGATATCTGTTCTGTGTGTGATAGCTTACGATAATATACAGCTATATATCCCGGGATGTAATATACCGTAATATATATTATAGCTGCTGTGTGTGAAGTCCTTAAGGGGGAAATTGTAAGGTTAAAAAACATACATTTTGGGGTACCCTATCCCTATAAATAATAGTGCCATAAACCATAATTTAACTAATAAGGACAACCTACGTTGCGGCCATTTTAATTTTGTTCACTTATGATGGTTCAATGGTCGTGATTTTTTTATCACTTCCGGTTCTTACCCATTGTTTGAATTCAGAACACAGCATGCCCGTTAGAGTTCCAATTGATAACCAATAAAAAGCATATTGTACTTTGTTTATTAAAAAAAACTATAATCTTAACTTTACTACATGCAAAAGTACGTAGATATTGGGCTAAACTAAGCTAAGAGATTGGCAAATAGGGGATTGGTGAAACAAATTAGGTGTAAAAGGTGTTTTCGACCAGAAGAGTTTGAGAAGAAGAGTCATTTAAAGCTTTTGCTTTTCTGAAAGCAATTTTAACGTTAATCGTCGTACAAGTTTCCAGTAAAATTCCGCTCCAAACGTTTCATCTGGCCAATACACGCGGATCCCTTGGGATTCCCAGAAAGGCTCATTACAAAATGCTCGTGGGCAAAGTCAGATAGCATTATTAAGGGGCCTGACTACGTTCTCGTCTTGCCCAACTTGGCATTGGAATTGAGAAACTCGTTAGAAGTTAGTTTTTGCATCGGTCAGATTTCTATCAAACGGGACGAATTGCATTCCAACGATGTCGTACGATCCACGCTGGCCAATGGCTGCCTTGGCAGACAGACTGGCAGCGATCGAACTTTATTGCTTGCATATTGATACGCTTAAATCCAATCAATAGTTTGCTAAACCTACGCTTATTTAGTAACTTTAACTTTTGCATAACACCATAGGTACCTATAGTTTCATTTGCATTCGGTGCATCGTCATTTACGGACTAAGTACCTACTTTACTTATAAAAAACCCTATTATATGTATGACGGCCGTGTTTTTGCCAATAGGTATTTGGTGTTTTTATTCAGACTTTTTGAAACCCTTCAACTTTTGCAGTGGAGAACAGTCATCTGCGGAAATTTTACTCGTAGTTTTTTTTATTTTGAACATGGATGTACACAATCTAGCTTGACTAGTCAATACATAAATTACGAATAGATGTCATCTAGCACTTCCTGTGATGCACTTTCCTGCAATTTTCCCGGCAATATTGCTGCTTGTAGCAATAAATTACCCGATTTCTTGAACAGGAGTAGTCAGTGTACGTCTAATTGGCAGTTAGAGTCGTCTGACCAGCTCGCGGCCCTTTCACTGTGATACCGTGAATCAAGTACACTCAATGTCAGAATTAACTGCTCGAAATTAAACAACTTAGCGAAGAATTTATTTATGTACCGTCGAACTCGTGCCTGAATGCTGAAACAAATCTTTTTCCATAACTACTAACCGTCAAAAAATCCAGTAAAATTTTATTATCGTTTGATTATTCGGGCATCAATCTGTTTAGCGATCATCTTAATTTTTTTGAAATTTGGCAAAATGATTTGTTTACCGATCGCCATCTGTTTTTTTTATAATTAGGTAGGTATTCAGAATTTGTTAGTCATCTGAGAAAACCATCGCGTCAAGCTTGATTTAATTTCAGCTTAATTACCTATTAGAATTTTAGGTTCAATGTAAAAATTCGCTATGGTTTGTAATTTATTCATTAAATTACTGTGAAATTAATGGAAATAAGTTTTTGTTCACAAAAGAGGTAAGTACCTAAGTCAGAATATTGTTTTTTATATGAGCAATAAACCTACGCACCTACCTAAGTGTGAAATTTGACCATCTGATGCAAAACATGGTCAATAAAGGTTTAGGTGACTAACCATGGAAAAGTATTTAACCACAACACTAAGTTACAATGACCTACGCAGCACCTAAGAACTGGGTAAGCACGTTCTTAAAAGAAAACTAAAAGATTTAAAGGCGACGAACTCACCTAATTATCTACCTACACATTTGTAAACAGTGCCCCATGTAATTTGAAATGGATTAAAACGCATCAATTAATTTTGCATACCTACTCACCTACATAATTATATCGTAAACTAATTTACTTACCTACTACTGGTCTCGATACAGCTTATGACTATGGCAGCTGAGTAACTCTACCCAATTTTTTTATAGCTCCAATCCATAGGATCCTCGATTTTATTTTATTGACCACCCGGTATTGTATTTTTTAATCAGAACACGTATTTTTAAAATCGGACTAATAAGGACGGAATAATCGGTGAGCATACATACTTAAACTAAATAAAAAAAGTCGCCGTATAGAGCGTGGCCCCGGTGGCCCGAAACGCCCTTTGCCAGTTTTTTTATTTGAAGTCAAAAATCAAAAGATTCTGGTTTTCCACGAAATATAGAAAACTAGCTTTTCGTTCAGGAAAACTCGTTCGTTGCTCATGCAATGGTAGAGTCATTTACTAGTGGTTCCGATCCCTCTATGCCCAGCCCTCGTGTTTCAACACGGCTGCGCCGACACGTGCTTACATTGTCCATCAGTGGGCAATTAACAGCCGATTATCAATTCCATCGCGGATAGCGAACTCAAGCTATCGGCAATTGGATTGAGAGATTAATTGAACGTATAAATTATCTAGTTGTTCAGTAGAGTATCTAAGTGAAAGCTTTGTCAACGTAAAAAATAAAAGTATTGTAGGTTATTGGTACAAAAATAGCAGATAAAAGCGAGAAAATACTAGGTACTACTAATAGATTATCTATCGTTTTATTTCTTTGCACAGTAGTAACTTGAAAGTAAAGGTTTATTTGCAGATATCTACTACGAATATGATTAAGGAGTTACTGTAGAAACTCTAGAATGGGTACTAAAGAAATACCTACGAGTATATCTACCGCACGTGATTATTATAATTTTTAACACATTTACACATCCCATAAAGCTACTAAAAGAATTTAAATCTGTGATTTTCCTTTGAGGAAATGACCTTTCCTAAGATAGAATTAGTTAATAAATAATATAATAGTTAATAACATAGTCATAAATTATTTTTTTCTATTAAGGAAATTTCAAAGTTGCCAATGAGTGTAAGAGCACTTTTTGTTTTTTAAGGATAGTTTAGGTAGGTAAGAAGCAGACCCAAACACACTTTTACAGATTTTACAAAAGAAACTATAAGTATGATATAGTGTCAACTGAATTTCAGATTGTCTGAAGGCTGTGGAGATTGTCTTGCAGAAAAAACAAATCTTATTATTCATTTTGTCTGGCAGAGATCTGATTGATTTGTTACTACGAGGATACCATCGTTTACGACTAGTGTTGAATTTATTGCCAACTAGCTTACTTGATCGCGGCTTCGTGTGCGTTTGTAAGAAAGTTAAGTATTGGACATGATGGCACTAAAGAAGATACAATACAGAAGGCCAAGTTCATAGCTAGCAAATTGAACAAGTATACGGACGTTGTAATTATACAGTTTTATGAAACTTCCATGAATCATTAAACTGCAGACGGCGAGTGGTTTTGGATCGTTACTTTTAAAAGTATCTTCCGTTTGACATAGTATAGTTCCACGTTTAGAAAATAATTTAAATTTGAGGTCGAGGTTGACTAGTTTTGCAAAATAATTAAAGTTTACTACAATTACTTTCTTTTATAATACTAATACCATTAAGGGTTTTGTTTTGGTGCTTGTATTCAGATAAAATAAAAAAAGAAGCTTTATTTAGGTACTTTAATTTTATTGCTGTTATTTACTTCAAAAATTATTTCTCGCTTAAATCTTATACTTGCCTAAATACCTACGTAGGTAGCTGTTACGTTTAGGTTTGATATTTTGCAGTACATAAAGGTAGGTATTTACTTCTTATATCGTAATTTCCACGCACGATTATTTCAACAAGTGAGAAAAAATTAAAAATGCGTTTCTAATTCGAAATACCTAGCTTATTTTAATTATTTCTTAATATTTTAGAGGCACGTGACATGAAAGTGTAAACAAACAATCATGTTTTCTTTTATTTTGATGCCGGTAAATTGAAATAATTTCCCAGAATAAGTTATTTTAATGAAGCCCTTTGTCATATCATTTATGACACTCGTTGCATTCAAATAATAAAACTGTTGTAAGTAAATAATAATAAAACAGCATTATATTGTCTAAGACAATTGTTTAATAATAGGTCGGCAAAACGTCAATTTCATAGGTAAGACTAATTACTACCCTGTTCTTGCAATGTTATTGCATCCAGGGTTATCTTGAGATTATGACAACACTATTGCTTCAAGCGAGTATATCCGGAAAACGTCACAACAAGCAATGTCTGACGTCAAAGTGGAGCAATTTTAATGTCCTGTATATAGGTAGGTACTCGTACCCCTCGTAGGTCTCGTACCTAGAGGATACTCCCCTCTGATGCATATTGGACCAGTAAACCTATATTCGCTAAAATCTGTTTCTATCACTTTTCGTTGCTATGGCAATATATGGAGTAACAAGAAAAAGACATTTGAAACCCAAATTAAATTGATAAATTTTTATGAATAAGACCAGTAGAAATTAGTTTGTAACCAGGCACCTTAGGCTAATTAAACAAATTATGAAATCCAGTCCAGTATTGTAAAAAGTGGGAAGATAAATATAAACAACTTACATTTAGACAAAATCAACTGCCAGCCGGTCAACATTTTGCATTAACTCGTACAAACACCATAAAACACAAAAAAAACAGTGTTCAACTTTTCACAGCAAAATATCACTGAAAATCACTGAAGCAATATCAAATTACAGGAAAAAAATGTTTGTGTTATTTCTCCGTGGAGATAAACCTAGGAGATAAAATCTAATATATCTATAAAATATTAGATTTTTTTAATACAATGTTTTTTTTTAATTTTATCTAACGGTGCGGTTTTGCACGAACAGAATCCTTTGCGTTGCGGTTTATGTTATGCGCGCATTGAAATACAACCTACAATAGGCGCTCGCGCACAACTCCCGCCTCTATATACCTCGATCCAAACCATCAGAGTTGTTTGGGCATAGTGGAAATGAACTTGTTTTTGTTCGTGGCTTCAGCTCCAGAGTTTACATTTTGTGTGCTTTTGTTTATTGTTGGTGGTATTATTACGTTCGTATTAGTAACGTAAAATTATGTTTTTATGCAAAATTATTATTAAGTAAGTAGAATTAAAACTAAAAAATAAAATTAAAATTAAACATACGTAAAATTAGGCCCGCTCTCGAAACCAAAACAGTCTTAGTAACCCATATAAACAATGGTTATTAAATAATTTGATTTATTTAATTGCAACACTGCATTGACTCATAACCTTTGTAATTAGTTTCCGGATTTTACCTAACACTAAATTATGCCGAAAATGCTAAACAGAAACCTGTTTTGGTAATCGGTCAAGTTCAATGTGAACACCGAATTTTAATAATTAGTAGTAGAGTACCTAGTACTCGTAGTTACCTACTGTATTGGCAATTTTTTTTGTATAGTTGCTGTGTTTATTGCACCCAATGTTTGTTATTAGAGATCACTTTCTATTGTATAAATTCCAAACGAACCCAAATGAAAAAAAAATCAAAAAAACACGCCCTAAATAATTGCGCCAAAATTCACTTTGAGGAAAAATTTAAAAAAATTATGGATTTTTTAAGAACCTTTTTTTGGACACTTATTTAAGTATATACTTAACGCATATAAGCAAGCACTTAGTAGTTCTTGGCTTTTCAGGAAAATAACTGAAATTAAGTACTATTTTTGACTTTCTCGGAAATATTTCGACAATTAAGATGGATCACACTGAACCATTAGCAGGTGCGCAGCTTTCCTGCCACGTGCCTTTGAATAAACATTGTACGCAGTAGTGAAACTCAAGACTTGCGCTAAATACGTCGACGATGTGCCTACAGAATCTCAGTATTTGCAATTGCCTTCCTTTTCATTAATGACGTCATCTGAGTTAATAAAACTTTAGAAATATCCCAAAACGGCTGCTATACTCAATGTCACCATAACCCCTTACACGACAACTGTCAAAAACCCAAAATGTCCAACTAGGATTAATTTCCAACACAAGTAGTATAAGATAGCAGTTATGATAAAGGAAATTTAATGCCATTAATACATAGGCCCACTCGTAGCACCACGGGATTTAATAATTCCTGTGGCAACAATGTAGTGGTCTTCACTAAGGAGGTAAACCTTACAGAGTAAAATTTATAAGACCTAAGTTCTAGCTATAACCTTTAACTGATCATAAAATGATAAATGTATCGTTTTCAGATGCACAAGGTAAGTGACGTGATTTCTGATGATGTGATATATCAATATCAGTTTAATTAAATAGTTTACAAAAACACTGCAACGCAAATCATCGTTTGATATGTCATCGTCATTAAACTAAGGGGTATGGCATTGAAAACGTGTTCCTGTTTATTCCTTTCGTTGTCAAAGTTACTTTCTATTTTCGGTTTTTTAACATTTTCGATAAAGCAATTTATATTTGTTACTTTCCTTCTATTGAATATACCATGGTTTAGTAAAGATATATAAAACTACAAGAAAATCATTTGTTTACAATATAGTTGACAGCTCTATGACGTGTGATCAATCCTAAAAGTTATTGTAGTAAATAGTATCGTTAGCAATCAATTTGTTGTTTCTATGGCGTGGCGATGTTGGGAATTGAATTCTGCTGATCAGTGCCAATTTATTTTTGCGTCATAGGAGGCTCGTCAATTTATAAATATTGCGTTGTGAAAACTGTGTTGGTACTTGCATATAATACTTCTGATTTTGGTGCAAACATATATTCCGTGTATGTGAATACCTGACGCTTAAGCTCCTTGTGACCAAAAACCAAAGACAATCAGATTTTTCAAGTTAAGAATATGCAAAGAATAAGAATAGAAGAGAATACGCGAAATTAACAATTATAAAAAAAGTTTTGCCAACGACAGTTATAAATTTTATGATGCTGATCTCTTACGTCACTGATTATCCGTCTAGACAACTTCAAAGATGTTGAGGATAATAATATAACTTAAAGGAAACCCATCATACGTAAATATGGGTTTACCTTATACCTAGTCGTAAAACTTCTTTCGTAGTGTAAATTTTGATTTAATTTTTTAAACCATAATTGTCAAATTAGGCAGGCCATAATCAATAAGGAAAATGTGAAATAATAATAAAATTGTAACAGTAGTCCGGAAAATATATTGGAAAAGCCTAATTGACTCCTACGAATATCTATTGTAGGTAAGTTTGTATGAGCAAGTGGCCCACTCTGGTGACCAAGTTTTTAGGCCGCTTAAAAGCCGCCGTCATGGCTTAACGACTTTAAAAGCCGGGACCGACCTAACGTGCCCTGGAGGGCTTCCGTGCTTTGGAAAGCACGGAAGCGCTCAGTTGTTAATGCCACTTACGGTTCCCATCCAATTTGTGACCGCTCAGAACGTTGCTTAATTTCATCGGTCTATCAAAAACGTAGCAAGCTTTGCTACAAGTATATGCTAAGGCAGTACATATTATTACAGAGTTCATCATGTTTTCCATTCTACGTACTCTGGGCCAGCTCTTCATTAGCTTTAATTTGAAGATCGAACTGTGCCAATTTATTTTTGCGTCAACAAAAGGAGGTGTGTCAATTTACGTATTGCGTTGTTAAAATAACAGATTGTAAGTGGGAAAATACACGTGATTTCATACAACTCCTTAAAAATAAATGACTAAAAGTGCAAACGCAAATAAGCAAGCGCAAAATTCAGGAACGACTGGACCAAATGAGCAAATTCTATTTTTTTCTTCAATTTTTATTGAAAACGGAAGTTTTCAAGGAGGTATAAATTGAATAAATGCACGTAAAAGCATAACTATTTCATTTAATTCGCAACCCCAAATGAGTTTGAAATGCTAAATAAACCCATGACGCTGATGGTTTCTTTTTATTTACATTTTGTTAAATAAATAGATACCGATCGTGTGTTTTGGATCGTTGTATGTTCAGTATGAAACTTCTGCGAAATGATGCGAAAACATTAACGAGCTTCTTGGTAAAGTAGCTGAGATCGTCAAATATAGTACAAATTATTTACATTAACAATTTAACTATCTCATGGTCACTATTTACATGTGACAATTCATGAACAAAAGCGATCTCATTATTGCAAACGATATAGCCTACCTAAGTAGGGAATTTAACTGATTTACACCACACAAATTAAATCGTCACCAATAAAAAGTTAGGTAAAAAGGGTACCTATCAGAAAAAAATAAAAATCTTAATAAAAATTACGACTTCGGCAAGATTCGAACCTGCGATGATAAAACGATCGTCCTATACGCGGACACGCTATTTCCAACTACTTATCTATTTCTGAACATAGATAGGTAGATACTCTACCTGATCAAAATTCTAGTAGCGTCATGAAAATCAAAATTTTCAGAATTTTCATCGTATTCATTTTCCTGTCCTTATAAGGAAATAAAATGACGATCGATGGCAGAATAGACCACTATTGTTTATTTGTTACGAGGAGACATTAAAAAGCTCATAAGTCCTGCCTCGTTAAGTCCGGCTCCAAAAAAGGCCCACTAAGTAAAACAAAGGTAATCTTACCTTTGTTTAGTGCTAATGGCCGATGATTACCTAAATACAATAATACCTAAAGCTTTATGTTAAAACAAAGGAGAATCTAAAGAAGGATTACAAAAAGAATAAGCTTTTAGGCACTTACCTACTAAGTAGGTATGAAAGAGGGTAGGTAGGTATACTTATATTTACTAAGATAAATATTTTTTTTAAATACGTTCTCATCGATTTACCTATTCCCAAACATTAAAAGAGTTACTTTTTAGGAATTTAATATCCTTTAATGAGGAAAATAATCATAATCTCATGATTATGATTTTCATTTGTATTTCCTCTTATAAACCCAAACATTGCATTTGGCTACCCACTTTTAGCAAATAATGCGAGTCCTATTTATTTGTAAAACATAACATATTCGAAACATTTGCTTCCTCTATTGTTCTTATGAATCCGGAATTGGTCGTTTTCGTGGATTATTTTATTTTCCTCAGTTCTTGAACAGATATTCTAATATTAGATTCCACCAGGGCCGCAGCCTCGCTCTCTGAAAGGAAATCAGAGACAATCCGAGTCTATTGTGACACTCTTGCTTCATAAACAATGATTATTGAAACATTGTTGTTAGTTTATGCAATTATTATGACTGCAATGACGAAAGCCTATGAAAAAGTACGAGTTCTTGGATTGTTCTGACTTTACATTTCAACTGCATCGTGAGGCTGGCATCTTCAGGCGGCCCAAAAACTCCGTCACCAAAGTAAGCTCATACAGCACGAACATACAAACATAGATCGAAAATGGATCATCACAGTTTAAGACTTTCACTGATAAGTCTTAATCGGTCACTTTTGTTATTTCGTGGGTTGCTTTTGCTTTACGCCCCCAGAGCCTTATTGAAGCAAACAAATGAGTCATATTAAATGTTTTGTTTTTTCTACAATTATAACAGTAACACAAAAATAATATTTCGTAATTTATGAACTTGACTTTTATAATCTGCTACGAGCTAGCCTAGTCCCACTTTCTAGCAATTCAATGAACAAATTATGCGAGTCACTGAATCGTGACGTATATTTTTAAACAAAAACAAAGGAAAGAAGAATTTTACGCAAACTTGTGTACTTTTTATAAACTTCATAAAGGAAATCGAAATCGAAAGATATTTTAAAAATTTCCTCAAATGAGGAAATGAACAAATAATGTGTTTTTAACAATTATAGTTAAAAATATAAATATCGTGTTGGTCTATAGTTTCGAATTCAGTTCACACTAAAATTGCTGTGAAGTCTAAGTAGTGTTGGTACTGTGACTGCGGTCATGCTGATCTGGTAGTACCTAATCCAGCAAATTAAAGTACAATATTTGTAAATGTTTCCTCAAGCAAATCTGAAATTCGCATTCTAAATAACTAAGTACCTACCTGTCGTATATCGTAAGCAACTTGATACCGATAGGGGAAGCCCAAGTTTGAGGTATTTAACCTGCACTTTTTCCTCTAGGTAAATCTTTTACAAATGTCTTGAAAGTAGGTACTTGGACTAAGTGCAAATTAAGTGTTACAAGTGCAACATGCTGCAACTTCAAAATTACTTGTACTTACGTTTTCAATCGACTCAGTTTACAAAAAGGGCTTAGTGCAGAAATCCCCTGTGAAAATCTCTGTAAAGATTATTGGAAATTTCGTAAGTATACCTATTGTATGTTATTAGTACTATTTTATTGTTTTGAGTTCAACCACACATAAAAGTATAATACTATACATACTTACTAGTGTGTTCAACAGTGAAGAGGGAATTATGACCAGAAAGTAAGATTGTATTTTAGGTTATAGAGTAGGTAACTAATCTAAACTACCCTTACAATGAATTCTGTCAACAGAATATTAGGACAACATGATTTAGTTTATATTACTACCGCCATCCTTTGAACCTTAATTCTTCATACTTTCATCAAGATATGGCCTAAAGCCACTTCTGAAGTCAGTGACTCTAGCTCACTTATTTTCCTCGTCCTGAATTCTAAGGAAGGAAAACCCATGAATAATCCTCACTTTAGCAAACTGTCTGCATTTACCAAATATATACCAGGATAACTTATACCCTCACTTAACATGTACAGTAGCCTATGTAGGCTACTTTTGATCTCTGTATTCACCGCGCGTAACACCGCGGGGCACAGCTAGTTTATTATATTTTTTATAAATTCATCATCAAATAACATAAAAGTTTCAGCTACGACATCTTATGGAAATCAGCTGAAACTATATGTAGGAATCAATTGACTATCAATAGTTGGTACAAGTAGTTAACTACAATTTCTCATCAGTTTTCCCCAACATTTTCCGACAATAATTGAACTGTCGGTTAACTTGTTGCAATTTACTCAGCAGGTTTACTGTAATTGAAGGGTACTACCGATGCCGTAATGATGGTAGGCGCGGCAGACTGCCTGGCTGCCGAGAGCCCGCACAACAAGCCAGGTCACAGATGATGATAGAGTAGAGCATGTGGGGGAACAGTTAGCAAAGAAAATAAAAGAAAAACTTAATAAATATCCTTCTACAATATGCATAATAGGTATACGTACCTATCTAGTGTTCAAGGAAAGTCAAAATGCCTTGTCTTATTTAAAAACGAAGACTGAAAACGAAACTTAGCACTAGACTACGGATCATGTTCCACTTACTTTTGTTTTAACATTTCGATATAATTTCTAATTTGACCTGGACCAAGTCCATCCTGGATAAAGCTGTTCATAAAATAACGTTGTCGAAGTCCGTATAAAAGGGTACCTATCTCCAAACTACAAATAACTTTAAAAATCAATTAGGTATCCCGTTTTATCGCCGACTGTACCAGAATATGGATAAAGCTGGAATTTAGAGCACATTAGCGTTTTTTGTGACAATGAGCAAATGTTTGAGCATATCTGTTGCCTATTCGTCTGAGAGTCAGTTTAAACCAGTTCAGATCGGTTAAAGGAAATTCTATGATGATAAACTGGTGTGCCTGCTCAATTATAATCCGGTATCTAATATGGCAAAGCCGCGTTGGCCGAGTGGATTAGTGCCTCGACTTCGAAGCGAAGGTGCACAAATGAACTTTTTGATTGAAAAAATATTCACGAGTTTATGAGAACCAGTTGGATTTGTAATAGCCAATCTATCTCTGATTATGCTTACTATCAGTAGATTTTTGACACATTTTGTATGGAAGTAATGTCAAATATCTACCCACAGCAAGCCTAACCAAGGATATAGGTTATTGAGACTGGCAGTTTATGTTGACAAGTCAGACCATAATTAAAATAATATTGCAATAAATCGAATGCAGTTTTAATATTTGAGCTGTAAATGCTCCTATTATTTAAACTATGCCTAATAGATTGAAAAATGGAGACCGATTTCCTATTTTATTTACTAAAAAAATTGATTCACTCGTTATAAAATGCAAGGGGCACTTTTCGCTATCGTTCCATAGCCCCTTTTATTTATTTACAAAATAGGGGCTCTATGTTACCAGAAGCTAGATATGTCTGTTATTTTATCAAATAAGTAGTTAGTGTCGTGTACTAAATTAGGGTTTGTTAATTTACTAATCTAGGATTTGTTTTCTATATATTTGTGGTGGTGATTTATTTTAATGTAAATCATCGACTCAGGTCTTTTACATCTAAACTAGATGCTCGTATACAGTGTCAGGCAGGAGGCAATTTTGCCTACACTTAACGGGACACTATTGTGCCAGAACATAGTTGAGATGGAATAGGCTAAACCACCAACGAAAGCAAATATTTTGTGGTTCACAGGGAAATAAATCGATTTTTTATTTGGTATTGGAACGAGGTGGAGCAAAAACCCATTTCCTCATTCTAAAATTAGTTCGTCATGCTACAAATACTAAAAGAAAAAACCGTTTAAAAACATTGCCTTCTGCGCAGTTAGGTAAAAACAGATTGCACTGCAGGTTCATCTGTAGATGCAATTTCTTTAAAAAAATCTATAGGTAGGTAAATATTCTGTATTCTCTCTAGAATCATACTGTGGTTGTCAGAACGGAATTTTCAAACTACCAACCGAATACAACATAGTTTTTTTTAAATAAATTACTTAACAAGTATTAAACTAGCCTATCCCTGTTATAACTAAACTGTACTGTAACAAAAGTTTTTTTGTAAGAAATCTGACTTGCATACCTAGGTAACGGCTAGGTTAGCTCTATCCTTTAAATAAACGAGACTAAACGTTGTTGATAAATTCAAATCAGAAAGAAAAAATATTATAGTTTAGGTACTTTGTTGCAAAAGTCCAACAATTTCTCCTTTGAACGACTCGATGAAAGTTCATTAACATTTAGTTATCATTGCTAAGTTGTCTACTTTGCCTATATGGTTGACTCTACCTTTTAATAATTTTTAACTAAGTATTATTTATTACTTAGTTTTAGTTTATTTTTTTTAATTTTTTTAGAGACTGGCTAATAGAGTTATAGTAATAATTATTTACTTCGATCGTTTGGTTCAGACTTGCCTAATTTGTAAAACAGGTTGTTTTTCGGTAATAGCTTTTAGGCGGCCTAAAGACTTTACTAGAGTTGGCCAGTGGCCAGTCATACCCTATTACCTATTCAATAGATCAAAATAACGCTTACTAACTGTTAACTTAAAAAAAATGTGGGCATTATACATTTTTACATAGCTTACATTTTTCTAAAAATATTTACTCTTCTATTACCCATCTTCAATATCTTCAAATGGATGTAGGTACCTAACTATATTAAATATAGGTACTTACATAATGCATGTATCTGAAAGAACATCACCTTGGGAATACAGTCATCATTTCATTATTTTAAATGAAATTAAAAATACTGAGTTAAGTAAAGTAGCCCTAACACAGAAACTTGAATGGTGAAGAAAATTTTCCTATCGAATTTTCTCAGTCAAGTCGTCAAGTGAGAGTGGCCTTCGTATCGCAGTGGAACTTTTCGCGTGCCCTACTTCTAGTCAACTGCTCGATTATCGCCTTATATGCGCACCGCCACATATTGAAGCACAGTGCTCAAAGTATCGATGTGCTATCTTAACCTAGATCGTAGTCCTATCTACTGTTAATCCATCTATACCAACGAATAAAATTTATAAGTATGTAAATTCTCAAACGATGAAGAAACAAAGACTACAGACAAAATAGAGGGTCTATTGCCCTCTATTTCGCCTATTAATATTAGCCTCTCTCTACGTTTTGTCGGCTTTTATCCTTGCGATAATTATGTCCTCTGTCTATAGGCAGGTACTTATTTAACGTACCTGTTCAGCGTTCATGTGAAGCAATATTTACAAGTCTACGTTTTTATTTATTTTTTATATCTTAATAATATTTACCTACATAATCTACAATAATAAAACACTACGCATACTCACAAAAAATAAAAAGACCAATAAATTAACGCTGTATCAAGATATCAAGATAATGTTATAAATAAACAAGTGCCAATATTAATAAACTTATGATAACCCACATAAATTTCGTAAGAAGAGAGCAATTTTTTGTACTCAATTCATATATTTTGAATCGGTTCACTATGTGTGTATTTACTTGTGGTGGTCTTTTAGGAATACCCCATTAGGTAGGTAGAAGAAATGAAAATGGAAAATGGAATTCTACAGAATGGAACATAGCCACTCTTCCTTTGAAATCGGTAAGAAAAACACATTACGAAAATCAATCCTGTTTTCCGTCGATGAAAAATTTGACTTACCTTCAGGTTGCTCCTTAGGTTTCTGCAGCAGTGGTGTCCATTCTGATTCACGTCGTTTTCCAAGCGATACTGAGTGGAACCCACTACTATTCAGCAGTGCTTTTTCAAGAAGCGTCTTCACCATTATAATTGACGCACTCAGTTGCAAAAAATTCACTGCACATAAAATAAAACCGTTTGCGACGAAGTCTAGAAAACGTCTGTGGTCATTTTAGTTATTAATTGAATTGTTCACTGATAATATGGTGATAAGGGAAGAACTAGGTAAGTACCTTCAGAAAGGGGAACTTGGCGTTTCTCTCTTTACGAATTGTTGGTCGTTACTGCAAGCGATTAGCGGGACAGCAAATGTTTTATACGTAGTTACTGCTAAGAAATGAAAACATTTTGAGCCAAAACAATATTTACTCAGGGATATAAAATACAGATAAAACCTATAGGTAAGTGCTCAAAACAAAAATGTTGATTTATTCTATGATATGAAGTACTTACATAATAGGAACAAACCGCGTTTCACAGATTTCTAATGATGTTGTAAACAATATTTTCTGAGAAAAATATTTAGGATTCCATTTGTTGGCGGAATGTTTGGTCTAACAAATTAATGATTGTTCGGACTAACTTTCCATCACTTAAGTAATCTGTAATACGGTTAATTTTGTATTTTAGATACAAACAATACGTTCTTTGTGGAAAAATTATAAAAAAAACATTGCAAAGATAAAACAGCTGTTAATATTAAATAACTTAATTAAAATATTGTAAAATGTTAATACAAAAATTATTTAACAATATTGTGTATCTGTCATAGATAGAAACGTAGGATAGGAACGCACAGGACCTTAGTGGCATACCTAATAAAATGAAGGCATATACCCAGCAGTGGGTTAGATACCAACCAGTAGTGGTAGAGAGAGATGATAAAGTCAATTCCATACAATATTATACACGCACTATAAACTACCAGGTAGTAGCGCTATACTATACTACTCGTTGTCACGGAAAAACACTCACGCGCCAATAACACTAACTGTTATTGCTTCTGTGGTCGCAGATAATTAAAGTAAACAAAATAAATATGCGATAAACAGATAATGTTATTATCCCAATACGGGTAATTAGTATCTATGGATGGACTGGATCTTTGACTCGGTCTGGAAAGTTTATCAGCTTTGAACTGCATTGCATTGCTCAGGTTCATTTAATTTTTATATCGCTGTGTTCTATAAAGGACCAAACAGAATTTATCCATTTTACCAAATTTTGATGAAAATGCTAAACAATTCATGAAATTAATGCATTTAATGAATTGTCAGCAGAAGTGCTCGAAACGGCCTTTTTAGCTCCCCTGGTATATACATTTTTAAACCTGCAATTGGAAAAGTAGTTCTAGATGCAATTTATTGTTCAAACAATGCAAAAATATAAATCGGTGGATCAGAGTTTTGCGAATCATTTTCAATAGGAGCTTGCCTTCAAACCGTATTATTTCCGATTACTAGGTAATTTGTTAGTAAAAATGAAGGGAATTTTGCTTCTCTTCTGTATTTCCATCATAAATGCTGAGGAATATTATGATACGATCATGATAGGTGATGTGATTCGGTCTATGATGAAGCCATCTTGTGTTATATCGACAGTTTGCTGGTCTTTTAGTAAGTAACAAATTTTGTCGGTACGTATTTATCATTAACGCATTTTTCAGTACTATCTGTGGTACTATGTAGCAAAAATAATCATCGGTGACATGACATGAGTACCTACCTAGGTATGTAAGAGGCTCATCATTTGCAATAGGAAATAAATAAAGGCTGCAAAAATAGTAGGTTTGTCGGGAGGCGCCTCTACATAGTACCTACAGGTACCTAAGTATGTATGAGGTTGGTAAACCCCCGTATATTTGTTATGTTGCAGACAAAAAAGTCAAACTTTATTCGACTCTTGCTGGTGACAATGTTGAGCAAATAAGCATGATGCAGTATCTTCGTTCTAATTCAACTCCAAATTTACAAAATCATGAGCAAAACGTTGTGTTTCTTGTTGATCTAGGCTGCCCGGATATTGTAAAGTATTTAGAAGAGGTATGTACAACCATAAACAAAGTTTATTTGGTCCTTAACTCTGTATTTCTTAATTCATATTCGGGAATACTATGGTCACCTTCTTTTCATAAAATGAGCTGGGAATGATAATGGTGATGATGATGATGATTCCTCAGAGAGCGCCTAATATGAATAGCACGGGTGATTCCCATTACTTCCACAAAATTTCACTCATTTTAATAATAATCTTCACATAAACAGAGCAGCTCTAGAACTCTTTTCCGTTCGCCATTCCGCTGGTTCCTGATCGGAGACTCCCTCAATGATTCGGATACCAGCATAGTACCTGATACAATGTCCCACATCGAAATCTTTCCTGATGCGGAAGTGGTTCTGGCTCGACAATTGGATGACGACAATTTCGATTTACATTTCAGTGAGTAGTTTACATTTAATTATTCAGCGTAGTAATGCTGACAGTGACTTATATAAACTGAGCTAACTACAAACGCCTAGTATCAGTAGTCTAGTGATTCAGTCCGATGATCGGACTGATGAGACTTTTTAGTCTCATCAGTTCGATGATGCTGATCAATACAGATCATCGGACTTCTGAGCCTTTTAGTCCGATATTTACACATTTCGACTTTCCCAAAAAAAGAAATGTTCTTAACTTCAGTTTATTTTTTCCAACATGCTTAATCATCATCATCATCATCTCCCTGCCCTTATCCCACTAGGTGGGGTCGACATATATGACATTGTCGTATCACCAAGTTTGAAAATCGAACATAAAATTAAAATAAATGACTTGAGAGCAAGGAAGTTGGAAATCTCAAGTGTCTAAAGAGGCATCTCAAGTGGATTCTTCAAAAAGTTATGCGATAAATTACGTTTACAATCCTAATTTTATTTTGTAAAGTTATTGTAGTTGTTAAGATTTTCTTCCGCTTTTCGTGTGTGATCAAAAAAATTGCATAATCTCAGAAATCTACATTTCAGTTTATAAGATTAGCCCAGAGAGTAACTGGAGATCAGAATATTATGGACATTGGGACATGAAAAACAGGTTCCAAGAGGTTGAGAATTTGACTGACTCTACCGCTTTGAGAAGACTAAACTTAGATGGATATCAGATCAAGATCAGCTATGTGCTTACTGATAATGATAGCATCAACCATTTGACGGATGAAGTGTAAGAATGATAATTTTTACATGTAGTTTTGAAGCCTGTTTTGATATTTTCAGCAGTCAGCATTGCCATACAGCGTAGCAATGCTGACAGTGGAGGAGATAACTATACTTAGTGTAGTTAGTACCTAAGTTGTTGTACCTACCTACTGAAATTTATAACTACGCTTGGTATTGTGGCGATGTAGTCAACAGTAACCATATCGAATAATTGTTGTTTTGGTGGTTTACTGGCTTGGGTTAAGGTATCCTGCAATATACATTAGGTAAGGTATGTTTGTGGTACGGGTGTTTTTAGTAGGTAAGTACTTAGGACATCAGGTAAATCCACTAGCATCTTGTTGCATGAATCACAGTAGGCACTCTCTTCCACCTAAACAAGCACCAACCTTTAATCCCCTGGACTCTACGTCATTTCTTTGTTTTTTCCAGAAATGACCATATTGATACGATTACAAAAGTGAATTTCCCAACGACGAATCATCTGCTTGGCTTCCTCAATGCAGATAGAAAATATGTTTTCGCTAACACTTGGGGATACCGTGTTAATGGAACTTGGAATGGCATGACTGGTTATCTAATTAGAAATGAAGTTGAAATTGGAGGTACTTACCTAACTTAAAGTCAGACCTAAAAGTACAGCCACATATAACTGAATAAAATTGGCCTCTTTTTACATAAAAAAATGTCACGATAGGAAGTAAGGAAGCACATGGATATATTCTTGTTTTATGATTTAATGGAATTTAAATAATAAATTATGTTTGTATAAGAAAGTCAACTTTCGTTGTAGGTAATTCTGTTGGTAGAGTTCCCTTGCTTATAATAGGTACTACTGACGTTTAAATTATATTGATCTCATTTAGGTATCTTTTTCATCAGGGTCTCCAATGTTCTTCACATCGGAGAGAATATCAATAGTAGAATACATAGCGAGTCCTACACCGACTCGGTCTAAATTCGTGTTCCAACAACCAAAGTTGTCTTATGAGAACAACTTGTTCCTGCTTTCCTTTAGATGGACAGTCTGGTACAGTACTGTTGCTCTGGTGTTTATTATGTTCCTGGCGTTGTTGGTTGTGGCGTTTTGGGAGTGGAAGAAAACCGCTGAAGATAGGCGTACGGTATGTTAAACCTCATGTACTATGAAGAGCAAAACAATAGTTATTTTAGTATTTTTGTTTATTTGTTTTTATTTAACTTCTTGTCTGCCCAAGGGGACTAAGACTTATATCCACCACATAGTTTCTGGACAAAATATCGACAGAAGTTCCAAATAAATCTAAGGCTTAAACTATAGACCTACCTAAGCTACTCTAAATGTGTGCTTTAGAGCAAACGATAATTCAAGAGTCATAGAGATATTTCAAGAGATATTTCAAAGTGGAGGATAAACTAATTATTTATTTCAGAAAGAAAATAACTCTAGTATTCTAAGAGCTAATGTTGCAGACATCATCATTTTGATATTCGGTGCCGCTTGTCAACAAGGAAGCCCAGTTGAACTTAAAGGTATACATTTTCCTGTAATGTGATTATAATGTGTGATCTTGGAAATTATAAACAGAAATGCACTTCTAAAGTACAGGAAATTGAAGTCTTTTTGCATATTTTCTTTAACTTTCATTTGTAGCCTGTTACCTCGGAATGTTCAGGAACTACTAACACTGTTTTCCAGGTTCTCTTGGAAGGATAGTCATGTTGGTACTTTTCCTGGCGCTTATGTTTTTGTACACATCATACGCGGCTAACATCGTAGCTCTACTGCAGTCCAGTTCGTCGCAGATCAAGACTTTGGATGACCTTCTGCACTCCAGAATTACATTTGGAGTACATGATACTGTCTTCAATCGTTATTACTTTTCCGTGAGTAATTACGAGAGTGCAAAAAAAATTATATTCTTACAATATAAATGTCGCTTTTTCAAAAAATAATTTTGCTACTTGATATGTTTTATGGACGAAAGTAGTGTTTCACTACCACTTTTACAGACTGCTACTGAACCAGTAAGAAAGGCCATTTATGAGAAGAAAATAGCACCACCTGGAGTAGAGCCTCGCTTTATGTCCATGGAAGATGGTGTAAAGAAGATGCAAAAGGTAATTTAGTTTTGTTCTGAAAACTGATTCTTGCAACTTTATGACATTGTTGATATGATAGACTTGCCCACTTTGCCCAGCGCCTAAACCATCCTGTGAAAGACAATATGTGTGGGGCTGACTAAGCCGCAGGCTTCCTCATTATGTTTTATTACTTCACCGTTTATAACTAGAACAGAAAAAACAATTGATCCATGTCTAGAATTTTATCCCACCCACGGCCACGGCTCACGTTCTTCGCGTCAAAAGAAATCCTTGTCATCTTATATTACTTTTTCAGGGATTATTTGCATTTCACATGGAGACAGGAGTGGGCTACAAATTCGTTGGTAAATTCTTCAAGGAAAGCGAGAAATGCGGTTTGAAGGAGATACAGTATCTACAAGTGATAGACCCTTGGCTGGCGGTGAGGAAGAATACTCCTTACAAGGAGATGTTTAAAATCGGGTCGGTACTAACAAATATTACCTACTAATACTCGTACGTTACTAATACAAAAAAATGTGTACCAAATCTGTATGAGAGTAGACGATTAGCTTCCGAGAATAGACGATTATTTCATGTCCTTCGAGATTGCTATTCTCCATCATACTGATTTGATTTAAATGTCGAATGTTTTCAGAATGAAACGTATCCAGGAACACGGACTTCAAAGTCGGGAAAACAGATTGTTGTATGAAAAGCGACCGAAGTGCTCCGGCAGAGAGTCTAATTTCGTGTCTGTCAGCATGGTAGACTGCTACCCTGCTTTTCTTGTACTGTCGTACGGAGCGCTTATTGCTTCCGGGATAACCGTTCTGGAAAACTTGGCTTTTCGAAGAAATGAACTTAAGCATAAAATAAGCTGTATGAAAGATCCGGGGACGGCTAATCTGTAACAAATGGCATAAGTACCAGGATTCTTTTTATTAAGTACTCTCTTAGATGCGCGGTATGGCAAAATAAAACGTATTTTATCACAATTAGATTAGAATATAGGTATAATATGCTAGGTAGCTAATAATTTTTTTGATCACAATTACACACCTGGGATACAAAAAATCAAAAAAATAAGTACATAATACAAAAAAATCAACTCATTAGTCAGAAACGAGCTGTTGAAGTGTAAGTTCAACCATTTATGAAAGTTTGTTGGAGCTACTGTAGAAAATAAATAATATTTTGAAATAATCGCAATAAACATAGTACTTTCCCCTTTACTATTTTCTTGCATTATTGAAGTCGGTTTGATAATAATTTAAATTTATCTAATTGTATGTAACTTATTCTTTTGTATGGGAATGTGGGTGCCCGTGTTTTCTAAGGCTTGTTTAACCGTTACATAATTGCAGGAATCAATTACTGCACCACCAAGCCTCGTAGGTGGCCATTGGCGAGATTAATGCTAATTATTCATAGAAATTACTAAATTCTCTGAGATCAATTAAGATAGCAAAATGACGCGAACAGGCCTAATATGCCTGTTTTTAAACAAGGAATTTGTAATGACTCTGTTTAACTAATTAGAGGTCTCTGTTGTTCTACGTCATGGAAAATTCCATTTTAGTAGGATTTAACCTGAGTAACGTATACTCTTTTTTTATTTATTTCGAAAACATTTTCGATCATGGTAGCGCGTTAAAGTCTTTTGTATGGAAATTAGCGCAAGAAATAGGGTCAATAGTTTGTTATTAAAATTTAATATTAAAATATCGGATAATTCAGTTGATTACAATTCGGTAAACCTAGCATTATGTGAGACAACTAAGTTTTGAAAATGTTTTTTTTACCACTCGTAGGTACCTACGTGTAGGTAGACTCTAAAACGCATAGGTACAATTTTAGCAGGAATTACAAATATGTACCTTGATTGCTTATCGCTATCAAATCAAAGTAAAAAAGTTGGTATCTACCTAACTATAACAAAGAATTACATGCTCATTTTGTTATATATATGTATAACAAAATGAGTCTTGTTGTCGGATAATGATCACAAAAGTATCTGTGATTGGACTATAATGATAAGATTATAATGAACTAATCGAAACCGTTTTATTCACAAGTTGATTTTCAGGAAAGACGCTTTGTGAAACATGAAGTTGAAAATTGTTTTGTTTTTGATTTCTGCTCTCGTGAGCAAAAGTGCTGGTAAGTACCTACAACTTTAAAGTTTACAATAGCAGTTGTACCACAGGGTCCACAGGTAAGTACCGCTTATAATAATGTATCACAGATTACCTACATAAGATGTGGAATGTATGTAGGTAAGTGTGTAAAATTGTATAAAATTAGTAGGTAGGTACCTACCTACCAGTTGACCCACCGTAGGATCGTTACAAACGATCTATAGGTAGCTCCAACTGTTAAAGCGTGCCTAAGATATAGGCAGCGTTGCTGCGAAGAATGACAATCAATAATTTTGGTTCAAAGTTATTGATTTATGGGTAGTGCCATATACCTACCCTGGAAGAATATTGCCAGCGCGATGGGCTCAAATAGCCCATGGACTCAAGACTCATCACCAAAGTGGTCTCAAAAACAACTAAGTAAGTAAGTACTAGGTTTTTATTAATGAAATGTTTTCTTCAACACAGCAAACCTACGATGCTACGCTTGCAGTTTCTCGACTTCAGATTCAGACCAGTCATGCTTGAACCTGAGTGACGACACCAACATTGTAGACTGTCCTTTCACCTATTGCACGATATTCAGGCAGGAGTTTGTGGTAAGAAATATATGCCTTTATCCTTTCATTAGAATCTTTTCAGGACAAAATAACTTTTGTGTAAAACTCACTTTCTCCTAAGTTTGTGCCAAGACATCCATCACGATCCTGTGCCAGCTAGAGCTTTTTATTTTTTGGCAAATGGCAAAACACAATCGCCATCAGGAAAACCGGATCCGTTTATCCGGTGGACCCCACCACATCAATAAATTACGTCTACCGGATCAGCTAACAGTAGGTACACCGGTCAAGCAAGACTATGTTATTCTACAATGTGGGTATAATTTAATCAATAAAAAGTATTTATTTAATTTAATTTTCAGGATCCAAGTGGAGTGGTAGCCAGTTTTACGCGAGGTTGCGAGATGGCACCTGACTTCCTCAACCACGATATTACAGACCCCGTTTTCAGAACATACTACAGAGCCTGCACTGACGACCTTTGTAATATTGGTGAGTAACATTATACTTTTCATATCAAAAACACTCACTAAAATCATAAAATGTAGTACCTAGGATCAATTGGCGTTCGAAAATTAAGTAGGTACTTAGTACCTAAATCTACAAAATCAGTTGACTCTAAGTTCAGTTGACCGACCATATCCAGTCTTTCATCAAGACCTGAAGAGGCAAGACGTCGTCTCGTCGTCGACTAAGTAAGGCCAGGGGAAATTATTTTATTAGGCCAGGGGTCAATCGAAAAATGAAATTTCTGCATCAAATCGCAGGTCAGTTTATGTTGATGTAAACTGAATGCGGAAGATCAACTAATAAAAACGGACCTACGATGATTGTTACGATGCATCGTTTTCAGTTTGTAGAGTAGAGGGGCTGAAGCCGTAGACGTACCTACCTACGGTTTCAGGCCTTCTATCTAACTAGGTAAGTACTAAATAAGGTGTGTGTTTCAGGTAACGGCATTGAATCAATATCTGGTGGCAGCCTCTCTCCACATCCTGTGTACAATGGAATAAATTTGTTAGTCCCCGGAACAGGCAGCGGTGCCGGTCGTATAAGTTTTATATCGCTAAGCATGGTTCTGTTCTGTATGATTGTCAAGGCTCTTTTGTAAATAAAAACTTTCCTGAAGATGTACCTATGATTGTTACTTATTTATATTTCAAAATTTTGGTGCTGAATTTACCCATATACCTACATGTAGGTAAGTGTATAAATTCAGCACCAAAAATTATTCATATTTTTAGAAAGTACCTATTGTATTTAGGTAGAGGTAGGTACCTACCTACCTACGTTAGGTCTAGTAGAGATACGATACCTATTGATCACAGTACCTAAGTACGTACCTACCCTATTTGCTGGTAACCAAATAGGTACATAGGTACTCACTGTGGTCTTCTCTCTCTCTTGGTTAGTCCATCAACATCGAAGGTACCGGTTATTATCGTATTATCACAGACAACTGGTATTATGTACTTACCTACCTACCTACAGCTTGGCAAAAATGTTTAGAATCGGAACTAAAATTAATGAAATGTATATACACACTGGCATGGCAACCCTGTTCACAGTGTCAAGTAGAAGTACTTGAAATGTCAGTCAGTCGTGATTATTTTGCATTTTGTGATTGAATCTATTGATTTTGCGAATTTTTCGTGACCATTGTGTTTTAAAAATGAATAAAACTCTCCGGATCAGTGCAAGAGGAGTGATTTACAAAGTTTACAAGCGATGTTTGTTGGAAAAAGAAGCAAGAACAATGTTGTCGGAGCTCGATAATGTTTTTCAGAGAACCGCCGAAATGACAGGTATTGAACTATGTTGAAATCATTTATTCAATCAGTTATGACTGTTTCAGTCTAATTTTACAGGTTCTAAACCTTTTCTTGTTAAAAATTAATATAATTTATAAACAACCATTTATAGGTTATGTTTACAAAACAGTATAGATAGAGTAACATGGTAATCTTGATACTTTAAACAGACTGCAAGAAAAGGTCCTCTCTAAATTGTTTTTCTTTTTTCAGGTAAATCAGTCAGTATAGTGAGAAGAATTTTAAATGAAGGTGCTAATAATAATGGCAAGTTTTCCACACCATGAAAACACAAAACTGGACGTCGTCCCAGGAAGTTCTTGGATAAGGACTGGATGAGATGATTGAGAACTGGCGAAAATCCTGTGATGTCAATGTTGCACATGCAGATGGCTCAAGCTGTGATATAAAATTTTTTAGGTGTTGAATATTTGGAGGATGATATATTAGATTAAATACCTATTTAAAATTTGTAACTTACAATGAAATATAAATGTTTATTAAAAAATAACATTATTTTCTTAAACACACCTACAACACAACCGAAAAGGCATGCCTTTAGAAACCAGCCATGTTAGACAGGTTATTTTTCGAAATTCGTGTTTTATAATTGAGTCAATTTATCAAGTATCAAAACCATTCATCACATTTTCGGGTTGCCATATACCATCTACAGTGGCGCCTCCATTATTTTCTACATTTTTTTGCCAGGCTGTAACTATTTCATTACAATGTTTGATTCCCTATTATTTAATCTGTGGAGGTTTTGTTAAGATTGTGTGCGGTTGCCATGGTAATGCTAATTAATACCATTACACATTACTTTGTATTGCACTTCATGAGGATTTCTTATTTTATTTATTTTCATATGCGTAGTTTTTATTATTTAAGATAATGATTTTCCATTTTCCGAACGCAATTCTTCTCTAACTTTGACAGTTCTTTCAATTCAAGTCGTAAAATGTCAAATCAAATCAGTTCTGTCTGTGTTGTTGAGGTTAGGATTCCTTTAGATTAGTAAAAATGTGATAAAATAACATAAATCATCAGTTTAACTGGTTTTTAACCAACCATGACAACATCACCTACTAAAACCAAGCAGAAGCTATCGCTTCGGAAACGGCTGTTCGTCAAGAAGTCCCCTAAAGTGGGGTGCTATGTCGACACTGATTCGAATGATGAATTTACCCAGTCTACATCACGACCGATATCGCCAGCCGATCCATTCTTGGCCCATAGTGCGCACTATTCTGACGCCAACGCAGAAGTAGGTGATAGTCCTCGGAATTGCAGCGCTGAACCCATTTTTAGTAACGCAAGCAACTGCTCTGACAATGCGCATAACGACTATGAAAACAATCCTAGATGTTGTCGTACCTTCTTCAGGCGATCTCGCCCTAAGAGTTTAGTAGACAATCACCCCCCGAAAGAAGAAATGAATTCTAGAGATGGCAGCCCCTGCAATAATTCAAATAGTTTGAGCGACCAAACAATATCTTGTTCACAGTCCAAATCGGAAGAGATACCAAAGGCTACAGTCAAATTTCCTAAAAATGATGATCCTAGAAAGTGTTTTGAACACTCTGGTTCATTTGAGGGTATTAAAACTAAAAATAAATTGTTTGTGAAACGATTGTCAGCTGATCACTTGATAACAAATGAAAGCAAACCCTTATATCGCTCTTCTTCTCCTGAAAGTGATAGAAGCAGTTCCTTAGACCGTAAGAGAAGGTAAGTTTTTTAAATACATTTAAGACTGAACATGTTAAATTTTTTCTGTATTTCTGGGATATGGTGAAATGTTAGACTACTGTAAAATCTACCTTCTGAATCTATTTTTCTCCATGCTCTATGTGAATTGTCTGTTCTAATTTGTTAATTGTCTGCATACTAGGACTAAGTCAACAATAGCTCGGTCTTCATCACGTGCGGGCAGCACAGACAGCTTGGCTCGCAACTCTCTGCTTGCTGCTCAGGTCTTACGGCTCATTCCGACACAGGAAGCGCGGGAAAGGTGATTGTTACACGCTTACTGTTTGTCTGTGCTTTTGGTTTTAGTTCTGATTAGAAAACTATGCAGAATGACTTTAGTATAAGCTTAAGACAGTTGGGTAAGTAAAGAGTAAAATTTTTGCACTCTGCTACTTCGTCCTGAATATTGTTGTCTTCAATTATAATTACTACATTACAGAAACTACCTTTATGGACGACTAGCATCACATTCCTTGCTGGGAGCTGCGGAGTTAGAACATGTCTTCCCTGATCGAGAGGTCAAAGTCTTTGTTGGCACTTGGAACATGAATGGACAAGCACCACCAAAGTAAGAATTTTAAAATATAGTTACTAAATAGGTTTAATTTAATTAATGGAAATAAGACAAAAAAAAACTTACAATGAATGGATGTCTTTGTCACTCTGTCACGCTCAAACCACTAGACTTATTTTATTGAAACTTGGTACCAAATTACATAAATGATTTGGTACATCCTGGATTAACACATAAGCAACTTTTGACCTACTACTGTCAAAGCCATAAACTTTTAGTAGGATATTTCATTTATCTACACTATCTACACTAGTCTGTTTGTTTGTTTGTTTGTTTGTTTGGTTGTAATGAATAGGCTCAAAAACTACTGGACCGATTTTAAAAATTCTTTCACCATTCAAAAGCTACATTATCCACGAGTGACATAGGCTACTTTTTATCCCGATATTCCCGCGGGAACGGGACTTACGCGGGTGAAACCGCGGGGAGCAGCTAGTAAATCATAAATGTTTGCTTGCAGAGAACTAGCAGACTTTATATTCCCCAACCAAGTGAAGCATGTACCTGATATATTCGCCATCGGAACTCAAGAGTCGTTCTCTGAACGCACTGAGTGGGAGATTACCATTCAAGAGGTGCTGGGACCATCGCATCTACTGTTACATTCATATTACTTAGGTAAGTTACTTCGCAAAATATAATTCCTACGATTGCGTCTTTCGATCGGTATCGTAAAGTTGTTTTTTCTTACAATTCTGCGGGTTCGATTCCAGGTTCAGGTTCAGGGAAGCAATTTTTCAAAAATCATCATATGCAGTTTAGAAAACTTAAAATTATTTAAAAAAAAATTTAGTCATGTTTCAGTAAAATGTTTTATCTACAATATTTAAGGTACCTTCCATGTGGTATGGCTCTGTGTAAATGTAGGTACAGGCTGTACTATTCATACTCCTTAAGTGATTCTAGGTAAAAAAACATTTTTACGTTGCATAGGAAGTTCGTCTCTTTTCAACATTTAAGAATCTAATTTTTTATCAAAATATTACTAATAATCATTTTAGACAGTTCCATAAATTGTTCCAGGCACAATCCACCTTGTTGTATTCATCCGAAGAGACCTTATTTGGTTCTGTTCGCTTCCTGAAGACGCATCTTTATCTGTCCGACCGGGTACAGCGTTCAGAACCAAGGGCGCTGTGGCAATATCATTCGCACTCTTCGGATCCACGTTTCTATTTGTTACTGCACATCTAACAGCGCATCAGGAGAAGGTGAAGGAGAGAGTGTCGGATATAAAGAGGATTATTAGAGCTATTGATCTGCCAAAGAATTTACCGTGCCGGCATAAAAGTAAAGGTAATATTTTTCTGTTTGTTTGAGAATTTCTTCATAGTTTTATATTTTTTATAGTGTTAAACCTTAGGAGGCCCAAAACTTTCAGTAGGATTTTTTAAGCTATTGTATAACTTCTATCGCGGGCCTTGAGCGTGGAGACCGAATCCAGAAATTCCGTAACGAAAAAACCTAACGCTGTCACTTTAGTTCAGCAACTCGCCTCTAGGTGGCATGCAATAGCTTTACCGCGGCAGTCCCCGAGTGCCACACGTCTTTTTTTATTTATTTATAAACTTCTTTAATCTTGATAAAAAAAACTCTACCTATTTAATATTATAAATTCGAAAGTAACTCTGTCTGTTACGCTTTCACACCTAAACGATTTGAATGAAATTTGGACTTAGGCTACCATATTTTCAGCCTCTGACTAGGCCCCTAAACATTTTTATAGAATGTTGTGCCCCTTAACTTTGTAGTCTGATATTTCCGTTATCGAATTATGTTTGCGCACCAATCGGTTCCACAATAAATAGGTAATAGCATGAAAAAATAATCTTATAAACTTTCAGAACATTAATTATTCCCTATTGTCTTTATTTATACCGTTACAATCTGATTTAAACGTAGAATACCTATAAGAGTATGACGTAAAACATGACACATAACTACACTAAAGCAAATAATGCATTTAGCTTTTTGCTTACTACTGATCAAGTGCAAAAATATCATATTAAGAAGCTTTCTTGGCGTAGCTTGTTTAGACGTTCTTCACAGATTGTTCAAGCATCGCTCTGAGTCGCTAAGCAATGACGAAGTTCTACCCATCATAAATATAGTTAACCATTAGCATTAGCTAATACGAACATACGGGCAATTAAACTTAATATTTTCGCTTATTTCAGATGTGACTAGTAATTTCGACTATGTTTTCTGGTGTGGAGACCTGAACTTTAGACTTGGCGAGCCGAGAGCAGCTGTTATGCGATGGATTGAGCAAACTAAGGTGAACCTTACATACGGATTATGTATTCACCATCTCACCCGAATTTTCCCCTACACAACCGAAAAAGGCACATCGTGCCAACAATGATAGTTCGTCTCATAATCAATTATTCTCCTGCTCTTGTCTTACGCTAAGTGGGGTCAGCCCAACTCTGAATTCACTCCTCTCTAAAACTAGTGTACTTACATATCTGTATACATAAATACAGGCTTTACTGAAACATTTTAAACGATTTGGAATACCTATACTTCATTTCTTGAAGCTAGCTAATGGGAAGGAAAATAATCTCACGTGATTGGTCGTCGAAATTCATTGGATTGGCTAGATTTGACAATTGACAATTGATTTGACAATCTAGCCAATTACGAGAAATACAATTATTTTCGACAACCAATCACATGCATATATTTTTGTTCCTATTAGCTCGATTCAAGAAATGAAGTATAGTAACATTCTTTATTGGCACGAAGTAGTTTTCATGTGATGATTTCTTGTATCATTAGTTTTATTATTACAGTTTCCTCTACCACACAACCTACCCCACGGATTACTTCACGCGGACCAATTGACCGCTGTTTTGGAAGATGGCGCCGCCTTTAGAGACTTCAGAGAAGCACCTATAACCTTCCCTCCTACTTATAAGGTAATTTATCGCTCATAGTTTCACTGGCGTGGTAGCCGCATGAAAAGTAGCCGATATTTAGGTTATATTCCAAACTATTGGTCTTATTCTTAAAGATTTGACAATCTAATATACATTTCAAATGTGTTTCTCTTGTTACTCCTACGGCAACGAAAAGAGATAGCAACAGATTTAATATCGGGTTTAGCTAATGTACGAACCAAAAAAGAGTTTTCTTAGAGCAAGGCTTTGAGACAAGAGACATTATCAATTTTGTTTGTTGCAGTATGATCCCGGTAGTCAACAATTCGATACGTCAAGCAAACAAAGAGCGCCGGCGTACACCGATCGCATTCTTTACAAGGCGAAATGTCTCTCCGGGAACTCTAGTTCGGCGTTCGCTGGTGAGTTAAATATTAAGTCACTCATGCGTAGCTTACTGAAAGTTGTGTTTATATACCACTTTTATATTATAGGCACTTACTTAGTTTTCAGAGTTTGCAGAAATAATTAAAAGCTTTTTGGTAAAACATCTATAAGATGGTTAATTCTATTGGAGGACTACGTCGTATAAAAGTTTACCATTAGAGTTTTGCAGAAAAAAATAAAAAGTCTAACAGTTTTTTGAAAACCCATGTATTAAGATGGTTAATTCTATTGCAGGATTACGTCGTATAAGCTCCGTGCCTGTTGCTACTGGAATGAAATGCCTCGCGTACAATTCTGTGCAATCTATATGCACCAGTGACCATAAACCTGTGTGGGCTCTATTCTCCACCACTTTACGACCTGGGACAGACGTGTAAGTATAAACTAATTAAAAAATATGATATTTATAGTGATAATTTAGGTTTTTGCAATAATAATAGGTATTTTGCTATGAAAATGCCGTCCTTTTTTATCTTAGGACATTCCAAACAGCGCCATAGTTTCAAGCTAAGCAAATTAATGCGTTATGCGGTAACGACTGATTTATACTACTTCCGGTCGCCATTAAAAAAAATCACAGTAATCCTCTAAAAAAACTGTCAAATATGACAGTAACTACTCAGTTACTGTCAACGGTAAACGTTACTTTACTTATAACAACTGTCATATTTGACAGTTGTTTTCATGGATTACTATGATTTTTTTATGGCGATCAATTTTGTGTCGCAACAAGTTATACCTACAAGTCTTTTATCTTTTTTTTATACGGAAACGGACACTTGTTATTTCAGAGTACCATTAGCAGCTGGGTTATTCAACCGGGAGGTATACCTCGAAGGCATCAAGCGAAGACACGCTTTGCTCGACCACGCCCCGGGCACCTCCGCGGTATGCACACTACAATAATACAAGACATTTCTAGCGTTAACTCCGGTCACTCACATGCGAACAAACTCAAACTCTAATATGTAAACAAGGGTTTTTATCGCGTTATTTATAAACCTGTGCTTACATATTTCAAAAATATGAATTGTGATCGCTAAATCGAAAGTTTAAGAAATAACAAATTCTAAATGTCTTTATTTAATAAGATCTTATTACAGACCACTTAGAATAGTCACGTTTTTAAAACGAGGGGATTCTATTGCTGGTGTAACATTTTAATGGCAATTATGACCGCTTTTATACACGTTTAAGGTGTATTTATCGCGATCAGTCTCGAATTTATAATTATTTGAGGCTGCGTTTCCACCAGAGATAGATAGACTTGGGAAAACTATTTAAGGTGCGGTCCCACTGCGACGCTTGCTGTGCACGCGATGCATTTTAGCTGCGTGGGTGGGTTCATTTGTTTGAAAAAGTATCGTAACATGCATATCGTATGGGTTCAGTCACGTACATTTTCTTACTAAGTGAAGTTTGACGCACTAGTCTCTTTGGGCGCAGCTGTTAGACCGCGCCTTTATTGTACGTGTCGATTTCTCAATTATTCGTGTGTATGTGAGTGATCGGCTTTAGAGCGACCATACATTGATTTGAAGTGACTTGAGCTAAAGTAAAATTTTTGTTAGACATACGTGATTTTCGTTATATTTACTTTGTTTTTCTTTTTTGATAAACAAATTGCTTAGATAGCTGAAATATATAAATATAATTAATGTTTAAGTAATCTAATAATGGAACATTTTGTTCAGGTATAAAATAGCTATTAGATCAGTAATAGATCTGCGTGCTAAGTAGCACAGCTAAAAGTATTACAGCTAGATGTTTTACTGGAGTAATCGCTACGAAGCGTCTGGTATGATGACTCGCCTGACTTCTCTCAAATGTAAACTTTGTATGGTCGCTCTTATTCGAATGAGGTACTAGTACTCTCTTTCTCCTTTTATACTGAAAGAAAAGAGACGGCATTACTTACTGAAAAGTCAGTATAGGCCTAGCTGAAACTGTGTTAGGTTTTCAAATTCCATGTGGCTTCTTTTGTATGTGCTGTTGCTTTTATACATGCTGTTGTTTTATTTAGTTCTTCATTTTCATTTGAACATTGCTTAGCAATATTCGTATTCTTGTGATATTATTTACTTAACTCATAAAACTAAAAAACAATGAGTTTCATTGAGTTGACCACTTGCTCATACGAACAAACGAACGAGTGAGTTTCATTGACATGAATTGGCAAGTTTTTTTTTATTTAACTTTGCTTTATGTTAGAAAGATTTGTAGTATTATCTATTGATTTGCTTATTTATGTATTTTTTATTACAGAGCAGTGTTTTGAAAAGGCTTCTCAAGTGATGTGCTTGAAAATTAAAAGACAATATTATAGTATTTAAAGCATAGAAAAGACAGAGTTCCATTGCTTTTTGGCATACTAATTTATTTTGCTACATTATTTATTTTTGTGCGTGTACTTATTTAGTTATATAATTTGCTCACATGTGTTACAAATACAGATCTAGTCAAGAACAAAGAATTAGTTGAATACATTTATTTATACAATGAAGTTTGATGTATTATTATTTAATTGTAGATAGTTTAGTTCGCTTTTAGAGCAAAAGCTTTGGTGTTAATCCTGTTTCGAGTTTTTGTTATTTATTACATATTTAAATGGCGAAGAATTTGAGCTGCCAACTTTGTTACTACTTTTAAACTCTGCTTATCCCTTCATCAAGTTTATTAGAATTTTGTTAATTTGGTATACAACTCTTTACCAAAAATATAGTAGTTGGTCGAGCTTTTATTGTTATAACTTGTAAATTAGAGGTACAACTTACCTATAGAATAGTTCTTCATACATTTCATTCATTAAAACTTACGTCTGTATACATTTATATTAATCGGGACAGATTCTAAAATATTTAGTAAATGTTTGTCTTGATGTAAAAAACGGTAAAAAATGATGAAGTGAATGTTATGAACATTTTAAAATGTACTTTTAGATGCTGTGATCGCTCGTCTAGTCTGATGTCCATTCCATTTTAATCATGTTCAGTGACATGAAAATTATTAATATATTTTTGTTATACGTCTTATAACATTTGTCCATATAGCGTGGAAAGTAACATATTTCTGTGTAACGGTTTTCATGTCACTTAAAAATATTATTGTAAAGTCTTGCTTGTGTAAAAACTGAGAATACATCGGTTGTAAACCTGCCCCAAATAAGTTCGCAAACTTTATTTTATCTCTGGGCCTTTAATGACTAGAATATGTGTTTTTTGAAATGCTAAAAGAAAGGTAAGACCCCAAGATAATTTTAACTTGTCTTTCAAGACTTTGGGCACAACAAACTGCCGTCTATAACTAACGCTTTATCTCTAGTTTGCTATTATTAACGTAGAGATAGTTAACTTTTGTCCAAGTTGATGTTAATCTAATTTAATCGCGACATTTTAGACATCTTAGAAAGTATTACTATTGTGGTAGTTGAGACTCCTAAATTCATATTTGTAATTTGTCATTGGATGTTTTACCAAAATCTTAAATGACTGTACATTGTCCTACAGTTGTTAAACTGTCAATTATTTATTGTAGATTTCCGTGAAAGAGAGCAAAGTATTTTACTGAGACATAATAACAATAATACAGTTATAATAATGCAGTTTAGTGAATATGACATTTATAGAACAATAACTAATACACATCTGTCTTCCATACACAAAATAATGTACTTACTACACTTGTAAATACATCTAGCGAGGCAGGATCATAAATACATTAGAACATTATCTTCAATTTTTTTCTCGGGCTATTTTATCATCGGCCATGCATTTTAGTGACATACGAACAAACCAACCTTTTAAACACTTGGTTGCACTCTAGATTTAGCAAACACATAGCTATTTGTAAATAACTCATAATTGTACACTATGAATTCATGAATGTCCAATTTGATTTCTTGTCTTTGTCAGATACTGAAGAAACTCATCCCGCTCTGGTTGCAAGGAACTCCTACAGAATATTTCTCGTAGTACAGTATGTATTGTAATTGCGGGTGAACCGCGAACCTATGAAATCCGACAGTAGTTCATACGAAATCATATTTTTTACCCTTTTTAAAACTTGATCACCAATCACCAAAACACCTCACAGCCGAAGTGCACGTATACATTACAGAACTACTTGTACATAATTTCACTCATGAGAAACTCCCGTTGTAAAGTATTTTGACCTATTCTAGTGCCTTTGCTATTTGAATTTCATAGTTTCGCCCGCAGTTATGAAACATACTGTATTATTTGCTAGCCATTTATCCTGCGTTCTAACCCTTACCATGACCACCGCTCAAAGTATTGTCTACGGATGAATAGAGAAATTGGAAGTGGAATTGATACACATTTTAAAGCAAACGTGTAATAAAGCTTGACAATAACCATGTTTTTAAAATATCGTTATATTTTGCTTCCAGTTGAAACTTCTCTTACCGTGAACAAGTTACTAAGGTGCTCGCATGTGTAGGGTTTGGGCCTCTTGTACAATATTTTGCACGTAATGAGCTTGTATTTACATGAGAACCCTTGGTTGTCAGAATTGCGTTGTTCCCACTAGTTCCTTGGGGCCATCGGGATACTAACAGGTACATTTAATGCATATTTTGGCCTTGCCTCGCTAGCCTTTTAAACCATCAACTATTTCATCTTCAGCTGTGGTAGAAATAGTGTAAGTATGACTACCACTTTTAACACGCAATGTTTTGATTTAATGAATCATTGTTTTGAAATAATTTATCTTTTCAGAGCTTTACAAATTCGTGTTATACAAAGTTTATTAGATTAGAAAACACTTAATTACTTACTTTTATTATTAGGTCACATACTTTTTTAACTTCATTCTTAAAAATCATAATGTGTAACGTTTTACATTTCCCCTTCTGAATGTTTTAAGTTAATTAACTTTACAACTAAATAGTTATCTAGTATTTATTGAAATCAAAATTATTCTGCTGCTTCTTGCATTATATTATCCTTCGTACGGCTTGTTTGTTGAATATACCCGCAAAAGTATTAGTAGTATAAGACTGCACAATTAATATAACTCATCTTATATTTTCAATGTATTTGTGTACATAATCAAATATTTACACTGTTGTAGTATTGTTTAGAAACGAATGTACTCGTGTACTGATCTAGTTGAGGCTGCTAAAGAAACTTTAAACTTTTGAAAGTACAATTTATAAGTAATGCAGTTAATTCTCCCTGTTATGTTCACATTGATGTCTTTCATTAACTGTTTCGGTACAAATTGACTGAATATAAGTCGATCTACGACTGTCGAAGATGCCAAAAACATTCAAATAAGCATCATTGTTTATAATTCATATGACTCTCGTTAGAATTATAAATCACCTAAATTTAAAATCAAATTATTTGCAATTTTGTGCATCACAAATGTGCGTAACAGATTGGAGACATATAACAACAATATGTGTGTTTTTTATATTGTATAGACAGCAGATAGTATTATTGAAACGGGTTTGATAAACTCACAAGATAACTGCGATACATTTATTTTTGTAATGCGCCCTTCACACTCGCGGCGTGAAGCTGTCACTAATCCACACTTACAGAAACATTGACAATATTGTTCGCGTTCATTTGTCGAGGTACAAAATACCGACAAAAACGGGAAGCTGAAAATACAATCTACACTACTGTTTTGCGGATTGTTCACGGCTTCGCGGGCGAGTGAGGAGAGGCAAAAGGTATATAAAAAGATAGTAGACGAAACTGATCTTTATTTTGAATGTTACAGAATACTGCATGTGCCTATAGACTTATCTGTAAAGAATATCTCGATTGTCTCAAACCTAAAATACGGTGTGTTCATTTCTTCGACTTAAGAAACTTGATACTTTAATTTAAAAGAAGGTTGCGTCTAATAGATGTTACCTAATCAGTCATAGCTTAAAATGGTAATAGGTTTATGAGGCCATTAGCAAACACAGCAGTTATATTACGATGGAGATTTACTACTGTATTTATCTGCAGTCGCATTATAAAAACAAAGAGTATGTAAAAAATGACAACCAAAGATTACCGATGAATGTAAGATATTGATACAAAGTGTAACATAGCAATAGGCTGAGTTTGAAACAGCTCGATTCTAAGAGCCCTTTAAGACAATATGATGCAGTTTTTTTAACTGCTTTAATTTACCTTAACAGTACAGTCAGCCTAACTGTTATCTTAATTTGTTTAGTCTTAATTGAGATAAAAATATTTTTTTTCATCGAATTAATTTATTACAAAAATGAACTATTTTGGCGACTGTACTTTTACTGGGATACTATCGATGTGATAGGTCGTGTTGAAGTTAAATTGAGGCTACTCTGACGGCATTATACTACTTAGATGTACCTTCAAAGCGGCCTTGTTCTATCGTCAGTAACGCAGTTACCTTGTGATAGAATAGTTTTTTCTTTTCAAGGAATTGACAACATAAAGTATTTTTCCTAGTCCATGTTTATAGAATAAGTTACTAAGTACATAAGTTGAACAGATGTTACGCTAAATATAGTTATCTTTCCTCTCAATTTAGTTTCATTGGTTAACCCTTAGAAGTGTTTGTTTAAAACTTTAGGTTTAGAGCGATTTGCGCTTGATACAGAAATTTTAACAGGCTAAATATGTGTAAATCTCAGAGCAGCTTAAAGTTGTCACAATTGTTTTCTCAAATAAAATTGTAGAACGACCTCTATTCTGAAGTAAAGTGCAAAGCTGAAACGGAAAAGCTATTAGATAGATTCCCCTGGATGTATAAATATGTATTTGTATAATCTGCACATAAAGTTTTATATCAGAAACAAACAAAAAATACCTACACTACTTAAAAACTAATTTAATAAAAATGAACTCTGTATTCTAACCTAGTATCACCTAAAGATAGAATACAGAGTTCAGGTCACCGGCCGCAGGTAGGGTGCCCAAAAGGCTGGCAGCGTTATTATTATTTTATCTGCACATTATTGTTCTTTGTTTGTCTGTTGTGCCATGGTATTGGTAGTCTCCAATATTTTTGACACGTGGATTTGGACCGACACGTAATCAGTAATAAATAACAAAAATTACTGTAGTTATCCACTCAATTAACGTCCAAACAAACTAAAAAAAAACACAAGTTATCACTAAAAACTATATTTAAATAGAGATACATCAATATTATTAAGAAGCTAGAACGTTATTGTACTGCCATTCAACGCAAGCCCTCCCTTTCACTCCGTTGACCTCGACATTCGACCACCGCTCGTAGAGTTTCGCGTCTCTCTCTTTGCCGATGTAAAATGCTTCCTCATCTTGAACTTGCACAGAAACAGTAAAGTAGTCACCACCTGGAAATATAGATGTTTTTGTAAAAGTATTGTAATTAAATAAATATCGTTGGACATTCCACACAGCGTCATCTAGTTCCAAGCTAAACAATTTAATGCTTGCGTTATGGTAATTAGATGACTGATTTACTACATAGATACATTTTTTGTAAATACATACATTTATACATAGACTAACCAAATATTTTCAGACGATACAAAAATTTGTCCCGGAGCGGGGATCGAACCCGCAACCAATGCGGCACGCTTTCATCCACAGCGCCACAGAGGTCGTCATTGTCTATCCGTTTTTGATAAACAAGTCATCCAACCTTATCAATGCAATAAAGATACTTCAAAATCATTAATCCAGATCATAAACGTTCTAATCATTCCAGGTAGAACCGCGCGTTTAGAACAACTAAAATATTTTTCATTACTCATACACGGTAAGTATTTATATTTACCTGCTCTGAAAGAAAATGCGTAGTCCTTTGGCAGTATTTGATTCTCGCCGTGTTGGTACAATTGGAAGTCACAGCCGTCTACAGCATAAACGTTAGTGGGGTCTGATTTCCGACACAAATACCCGATTGTTATGCTGTGGAAATATACATTTAAGAGGAGATTAGAATGGTCGGGCAGGGATCGGGAATATAGAATCTAGGGGCCTTCACTAATATAAACAAACTAGCAGCACGTCATGGCTTTGCACGGGTGTAATAAAACTACCGGGATAAAATATAGCCTATAACCAACCATTCCATTCTACACATCGCTGAGAGAATTTTTTTTATCGGCTACGTAGTTTCAGAGATTACTTCCGTCAAACAAACAAACCAACATTTACCTCTATAATATTAAAGTAGAGGTATAGATAATAAAATGTTGGATCGAGACTTACTGCGACATCATGACGGGTTGCGATACAGAGCCAACGGCCATGCAGTCTCCATTGTCAAGGAAGATGAAATGGAGAACATAGCGGTGGAAGGTGCGCCAATCTCGGTGCTTACCTGGAAACAAAACATAACAAAACTCAGCCAACAATTTTTCCTAAACAAAGATTTATTCCGAACTGGTTGCGCGTGAACAGTTCCCGTTCTCGTGGGAATACCGGGATCAAAAGGAGCCTATGTGTTATTTCAGGTCTTTAGCTACTTACCTATTTTCCAAATTTCATCGCAATCGTCGTTTTTTCGTGAAAGAGGAACAAACATATCTTTCGCATTTATAATATTAGTAGGATGTAGGATATCCTACTTACCGAAACTGTGATCTCGTACGCAAGGCATCAGCACGTGCTGTTCTTTGCCGTCAACTGTGATTGATCCCTTCAGCAATCCCATTTGCTCATAATGAGTTTGATGGAACCTGAAATGGACATACACGACATTGATAAGTATTTTTGGACTTGACCAAGACACATAAATAGTAAGTAAGTATCTAACTACAGAAGAATTTGGTAGCGATTATTAAAATATAATAAATAAATAAATATTTAGTTTGCAATCCCACTAACTATCAAAACATTGAAAGACAAGACTGAGAACAATGATGTTTTCTAGAAATTCCTTACTTCTTGTGCAGATTGAAAAAGTCCCTCGACCAGTTCTCCCGAGCCATATCCTTAGCTATGCTGTGTGTAGACATCTGGTAGTCGTAGTTGAAAGGAGACCAAAGCGCACTCCACGTAAGATCGGCTTCTACATTCACTGTCTTTGTCTGGTCTTTTTTCAACCTGAAAACATCGTATTTTAAATATTGAACTTATTATAAATTTTACGTTATAATACACTCATAAAAAACTATCGTTAATTCTACATTTCTATCGTAAAATCTAAACATTGTCGATATTTACGAAAATGTTAAATTCCGATCGTAGGTACCATCGGTATCTAAATGATCAAATCGACGATATTTATGTAACTCCTGTGTGTTGTTATTACACAATACTATGGTTATATCAAGATAATTATGTTACAAACAAGATTAAAATCCAGACAGAATTATTATAGAAATAGGAGAATCTCGATAGCTCAAGCGCAAGTGCTGAGGCGTAAGATCTGAATTGGGACGAGACTCAACAAAATACATAAGGCGTTAGATGATGATGTGTTTCTTTTATTTTATCTGTGGTTTCTAGCATTTATTTTATGTTTTGTAAGAACTAATAAATATACAAGGAAATCGGCAAGTGCTTTCAAGAACCTATGAAGTGACTTGTTCCTAACTAGCCCCTAATATGAACTCGCCCATACGAGTATAGTCGGTTAACGCTAAATAAAGATCTGTACTTATTAGTTTACTATAAAAATATATTTCTGCGCTGACTGTACCTTATCGTAATTCTATTGTCATGTTAATGTTTGGAGAAGTTTGAGAATGAATGTATGAGATATTTATTTTTGGACAGTAGTGCGGTGAAGTAGATTTAAGCCTAAAAAAATAAATGGAGGACTTTGAGAAATTTTCGTGGAGGAGTTTGGGAATAGATTTTGGATTACTTTGAGAACAACCCTTCCAAAATGTAACTCACTTCATCTCTCCTTTGTATGCCAGCTTCCAAGTTCGCATGGGCATAAAGTTTTCGATTTGAATGCCCTGAATTTTGTACTCTCCAACTTCATCGCCGGCTTGCTGCAAATATGTGTCCGGCAAACTCGGAGTGAGGTACAATTCGTTTTCATTGAGCTGTGTGCGAGACAAATTTTTATTGATACCTAGATTATAATAAAATTACCTAAAGCTAAATATTACGTGGGTAAACAGATAAACTCTAAAAAAATACAATAATTGTTACAGAAATTGGATCCTTATTTTTTTTTTTTTATTAACCTATTTCGTCCCACTGCTGGGCAAAGGTCTCCCCCAAACTTCTCCAACCATCTCGATCCCTGGCGGAGTCCCACCATTCCTTCCCCAAATCATGGATTCTTATAATTGACCGAAAAATCTTTGAATGCAGTTTGCATTTACTCAACTGGACGCTATCATGCCTGGGGCTTTGTTTGGCTTTAGATAAAGTACCTATGTACTTAAGCTTGCCCAGCAATTAAAATCGTCCTAAATATAAATTTAACGCGATAAAAGCCCGTGTCAATAAATTTCGAAAATAAATACTACTGCTTATCAGCTTATCCATAGAAACATTTACTACCAGTCTCAATAACCTATCTATCTCTGATTTTGCTTACTGTCGGTAGATATTTGACACGTTTTGTATGGAAGTAAGTAACGCCAAAAATCTACCAGCAGTAAGCAAAAGCAACGATAAATTGGTTATTGAGACTAACTATAAACCGCTTTTACACGATATTTTCCTTCTCCGTAATAAATTGTCACTAATTCTAAAACCAGAAATCGTATCATGGTGGATTAAGAGACGGTTTTAACTTAATCTAAACTGGCTATTTCAAAATCTTCAATCTTCAATGGTTAAGGTATACCGGGCTACTTTACCTTGATGTACATAAAGGCATCGACATTCTTTTGCCTTCGCGCTAACCCACAGATGACTGCGGTACCTTCTGTCGACATACCATTGAAATAGACTGCGTCAACGCCCTGAAAGGTAAATGTGAAAAAAACTTCACTACGAGCGAGGGTAAGACATTTAATATCGTCTAGATTGAAATAATCCTGTATTGATAGAATATCTCACATGAAATATCTAAGATAATCGTAAAGCTTCATAACAGTGAAATAAGAATTCACACAGTTTTACAGTACATTTTTACTTACATTAGGTTGATCCCCGATGGCATATTTTTTTTCCAAGACACCGTCTTCTTCGTGTATATGGATGTTCCCATCACCACTCTCTCCTATATCAACGGCGTACGCTCTCCTGGCCCTTGTACCCCACTGAAATATAATATTAATTTAAATAATAAATACAATGTAGGTACAAAAAGGTGCTATGTAACTACATCATAAAAGCTTTAAGAATTTGTAGGTACTGAATGAAAATCATCATAGTTGATCAGGAATAAATTGGTATGTGTGTACTAGTGCTACTATGTAAATAAAGTTATCTACTTACTATTAAATGGTAAAGTTAAATGGTACTTACTTTTCTGATATTCAAAACGATAAACATAAATGCATATTTGAACCAATAGTACTTATTCTTCTGCTGATAAATTCCAAAAACCGGCGGTATACGGGGTCTATTTATAAGTCTAAACAATAGCACTAAACTAAGCGAAATTATAGTAGAAATTATTAATGTTAACATTTTTATTGATTATTCGAAGACTGAGAAGTTTGCCGTCCGGCCACCAAAGACTGTTTCTACTATTCAGGTTTCTACGGTCGTATGTAATAAAGATATCTTATCACCTTATTGATATTTGATAGCGATAGTTAAGTTTAATTGATTTGTCATAAATCATTGTCATTACTTAGTGTAGGTCTTGCGTCAATGTCATAAAAGTGATATTGCATTAGCAAAGCAACACACATTTCGATCTATTTATACGGCTGCATGCCCTTATCATAACTATTGAACTTTGTATCATTTACATAGAGATTATATTTCAATGAAATAATATTTTAAACAGGTGCAATTTGCAGTCTTAAATTTATCTGTTAGGATTAATCTATTTTATTTTGGGATTTCGTTTAAAAAACTGATAATCTTATGGAATTATTTATTATAATCATATTCGAACCAGCTGTTATTTTTTAGTTAGAATTACTGATTCGAAGTTAGTTTTCTACCAAAATCTTTTACAATCAATGTATGAAAGGTAAAGCTAGTTGAATATTTAAATAAAAGTATACATATAAATGCTCAAGCTTCAGTTTTCGCTAGCAAATGTTTGTGTACGCATTCTTCTTTGTTGATGAGATGGGTAGTCTTGTTGACCAGTTGCATCAAGGTGTTGAGGTTTTGTGACCACTCGTTGAGACGGTCTGACGCGTCCATGTTCAGACTAGAATAAATAAATGGATATATTAGGTACTTAATTTAAATAAAATAAATAAGACGTAGCATCATAAGCAACCCCCACCTCCAAAAACCGAAAACATTCATCGCAGGTCAGCTTATGTTGGTTGATCTTCCGAATTCAGTTTCCACCAACATAAACTGAACTGCGATTTGATGCCGAAATTTATAGATCTCAGGCTGATGTTACTTTAAATAGAGGATGTATAATGTTCCTAATGCGCGTCTGGTCATGTTATATTGAACTAGCTGCGCCTCGCGGTGCTTCCTGCGGTGAATAGTTTCCGCGGGAATACCGGGATCAAAAGCAGCCTATGTACCCAGGACATAAACTATCCTGGTACCGAATTTCATTCAAATCCGTTCAATAGTTTTCGCGTGAAAGAATAACAAACACTCCTCCATCAATAGTCCATCCATAGTGACAAACTTTCGCATTTATTATATAAGTAGGACAGTATGATTCTCTGAAAATTTTGTTGCTTTTATCGGCAGTTACTACATGAACTATTCTGATTTATTTGAAATAATTTTACAGCCAAAAAATTCAGAATTAATTATATTACCTGAAATGGTACAAACGATTGTCCGATACGCGGACACGCTATTTCCAACCCAGCTACGAAGCCGCTACTTGGCGAAGCCGTAACTTTTATTAACATTTTTCAATTTTTCTGATGAAATTACCTGAAATGCACAACTCCAGCCGGCCTGTCTATCTTTGCGCGCACCACGCTGCTTACGACGAGCGCGCTCAAAGCATCTTCCGTCTCTGTCTCGCTAAGGCCGAGCAACTCACTCATACGCTTCACCGTGATCCGTGTGTAGTACATCGACATTATGCGTATATTCTGAAAGTAAAGCGACACTATAATATTGTGGAGGAAGGATCTGAGACTCAATGAATATAAATAAAAAAGGAAGACATGCATGATGATGATAAGAGTGATTCTATTAATTGCAATAAAATAAGGATAAACTTCCGAAAAAAATGTCAAAAAAGAAATTTGGTACGACGTTTGCCAGGTCAGCTGTAAATAATAGTAAATAATAAAGATCTTGTCACATACAAAAAGTCGAACAAACATTGGATTACATCAAGCCATTGTCTAGTAAAATGCTTCCGAATCTAATACAGATGATGTAGGTATATAACAGTTTTCCTTACATGCTCCACAACTCTGTTCTTCAAATCGTTCCAGCGTTCAACTCCCTTTTCGTCTGAGGGGTTGAAGTAAGGTGTGGCGCGAAGCATTTTCTCATAGGTCGAGCAGAGGGTGTTCCATCTGATGATCTCTGGGTTTATAAAGAGGCCCAGCAATTGTCTGTAACAAATGTTGATCATGTCATTAAAGAATTTGCGAGATTACACTGTTGAATGAGGAATAAGACGATTCGTCGTTAGGGTTCTGAAGTAAACAAGGAACCATATTTCGTGACAAATTGGAGTTTCTATTAGAGCAGGGTTAAAAGTACCTAGTAAATATGTTAATCCAGGATATAAAGTTATGCTGGTTTGAAATTTCATTCAAATACGTTTAATAGTTTTCCCGTGATATACTAACGAGCATTCATTTGTTTAACTACGCAAACTTTCGCATTTAAAATATTAGTAGGATTTGCCTAGTTTCTATATTTAGTACTAGCTGCGCCTCGCGGTTTCACCCGCGTAAGACCCGTTCCCAATAAGGAATATCGGGATAAAAAGTAGCATATGTGTTAATCCAGGGTATCACCTATCTACATACCAAATTTCAACCAAATCGGTCCAGCCGTTTTTGCGTGAAAGAATAACAAACATTCTCACAAACTTTCACATTTATAATATTAGTAGGATACATAACTTACTTATATTCAGGTAGTTTATCTAAATCCTTGTCCAAGTTAACTCTGTGCGTCAAATCCGACTGTTCATTGTCGTACGGCGCCAGTATGAGGAACACTACGCTGCCGACCAGTGCGTCCGTTCCCGCGTCTTGTTGCAGTGCGCGGAAGTGACGACATACTGATAGATACGCGCTGTTGTGCTGATCAACCGCTATCATTAGACGGTAGAACTTCTCTTTAAGCTCCTGAAAAAATATTACCGAAAGTAAATAAATTTATGTGCCTACATGAGTCGTTAAATGTATGTGCATACACGGGCATTTTTCGCGCTATGTTGATGATAGGTGTTGTCAGAATTGTATTATCTGTGGTGTGGTACTAAGATGTTTGTACTTATGTAGAAGAATATTTGTAGTAACACATCACTTAAAAGATGGCGGCATACAAATCCGACAATAGAGTTGGCAACTTGCTCATAAGAACTTAGTTAACTTACTACAAAGATTCTTACAAAGGCTGAGTAAATGAGTTGCTACATGCCTTCGCTAACTTTCGTATCTTAGGTGTTGTTAGAAAATTATAATAATGTATCTTTGTGTTATTAAAATCTAACTAAACTTCTATTTAGTTACATCAGAGTGTCTTGTAGGGTTCCAAAATCATTCCTGATAAATTCTCACCTTAGTATTCTCCTCCTCAAAGAACTTAGTATTGATTTTCTTTGAGATAATCTGAGTACGTACATAATCTTTAATAGCGAGGCAAAGCCTCATCTGTTCCAAGATCAATTCAACTTTCTCCCGTTTGTCCATTGATCCATAAGTTTCTACTTGAAGCTCTTGAATGATTTTTGCTGCTTCTGCTACATTGTTTTCCTCTTCTCTCATCTTAGCTAGGATATGAGTAAGTCTTGCTCTTTCAACTTCTACATAGATTTTTCCTTCAGTGATTGATCTGAGTGTCTCAATCAGCTTGATCTTTGTTTCCTTGTCGGGTGTTTGGTCAACATATGTGTAACATTCTTGTACCATTTTGACTACAGCTTGCTTGAGTTGGGACCTGAAAGTAGATTTTATAAAAAAATCATACAAGCAGCAGGACATGAAGTGAGTAATAGGTACTTAGGCAAGTGGTTTTCATTTAAATAATAAACCCGCTTTCTAACAACCTAAAGTTTAGGTTGTTAGGAAAAATAAAAACTTTTAATACCAATTTAGAATATTTTTTTTATTGTTCTAACTAAACTCAGTAGTAGGTATGGGCCCTTTGCATCTATACTAGATGATTTCTATAGTATCAGGAAATTGGGTGGGACACTGTAGGGTCAGGGTAACTGAATATACTAATTTGTTTCTCACCTTCTCTTGGACAGCAGAACAATATGGTCATTCAAAGCTGACCAATTTTTAGCTTCATAGCATATCTGCACAATCGCAACTAATATTCTAGCAGTTGACACCATGTCAGCCCCCTTAAACATACCATTTTAATAGTAAGTACTTAAAAATCATATTTACATAACATAAGTAGAGATGTTGGTATATACACATCCTCAGACATGCCACTGTCATTTAGTTCCATGTGTAGATGACTGACACTTCTAATGCTAACCCTTGAAGAGTTAACACATTAATCCACACCTTTTTCTCAAAAGGAAAGGCAAGGACCATGGTTTTATTAGAGACAAGTTTATTAGAAAAAGTTTGAATCAAACTTATATTATTTAGATAATTTATCAAGCCGCATTTGCCAAGTGTAGTACCTCGGCTTTTCTAATTATTACTCACAGTTCTGGTTTGTTTCTCAAGTGCCAACAGCTGGTCGATGGCCTCTTGAACTTTTCCCTCTGATGCCCAGGACTTCCATACTGGGATTTTTTCATCACAAGTGGTACTATAGTCCACCTAAAAAGAGTTGAATGTTTTATTATACACAAGCTTTTTTCAATGATATACACTAATTTACGATTATTTTCAGGAATGTTAAGGTTTTCAATAAGGTAATAATAATAATGAGTAGGTACTTAGTAAGTGGTTTAGTGTGAACTTTTGAGTACTTTTAACAAACCAAACTTACTATGACAAAGACCTTTCAAACAAGCTGATTCACGCCAGGCAGTTGTTCCCTATAGGTTAATTAGTGAATTGCAAGTTTTGAGTGGTTTGTAGAAGCCAAGGATAGTAAAAGAAGTTGTACTTACTTCCATTTTTACTATTTTGCCACTGGCATCCAGAGACCCGATGTCGCCGTTCGTCGTCATTTTGCTATAAAACAAACAAGATTTGTAACAAGTTATCAAGGTGGAAATCAGGCAATTTAACTGAACCAATATAAATTACTTACAGATAAATAGTTTTTCAAAAGAATAACAAAATTATTTAGATTAGAAATTCACTATTTTGCAAACTCACGACAGCAAAGCAAGCAGATGAACGAATGACAATATTGGAATGAATGAAAGGGATAGATAAGTTTCAGTTAAACAAAAGTACTCTATGGAGTTATGTGAAGTGAAATGAAATGAATGAATGAACAGGCAGACCATAGACAATGAGCAAGACAAAAATAAAAAAAAACAACAACTTTTTTCAATTTTCCACAGATTTAATTTCACAGTAATATTTAAAACATTACAAAAAAATATATACCTAGGTATACCTAATTATCACGACTGTATACCACGTACCAACCGTGGTAGACTCAGATCTTTTTCATTGAACCATTATTCATTGAGGTCTTCTTTTTAATTTAATGAGGGGTTTTCTTTTCATTCGGTTTGCATGATGAGCGAATGAGTTAGAATGAATGAAAAATGACCGATGACTGACGGAGGGAGAGTGGGGAGATGCGCGTGCGTGTGTGACTGACTGACTGACTGATTGATTGATTTGATTTGATTTGGATTATAATACTTTACTTTTCTTTCTGTGTGTGTACGGTTGCCATCCGTCCGGGTTTCCCCGGATTTGTCCTAGTTTAGAGGGCGTCCGGGGAGCGTCCGGGCGGGGTTTCAGTATGAGTCCGGGTTTTGAACTTGACAGAAATTGAGTAAGTACCTACTTCCAAAAAAAATGTTTAAGGATGTGATGAAAATATTCAGAGTTATGGACCTCAGAGTGCAGAAATTTGCTCTCTTATATCTTTTTATTTCCTCCTTGTAATTTATTGTAATTCTTCGCTTCACTCGCTTTGTTCAGAGCTGAATTAGCAGTATCATGCTATCTCCTTGAATAAATTGCAACTATTGTAAGTAAAAAATTATAATTTACCTAAGAGCAAAATTAAAAACCAACCTAACTACCTACGAAGCTTTTACTTATTGCAAAAATGGGTAAAAAATTGCTTGCATCGATTATTGCTAAATAAGAACCGGCTTTAAAAAAAATCATGTGCCGCGTTACTTTTAGTTTTAAACAAAAAAAATTTTTGCTCGCTTCGCTCGCATGATTTATTGCTGTATAACATTCGGCTTTAAACAAAATCATGTGCGACGTTACTTTTAGTTTTAAACCAAAAAAATTTTTTGCTCGCTACGCTCGCAACGTTTATAACTACACCCGGCTTTAAACAAAATCATGTGCCACGTTTCTTTTACTTTAAACCAAAAAAATTTTTGCTCGCTTCGCTCGCATCGTTTCTTAATAAATAAGGACCGGCCTTAAACAAAATCATGTGCCACGTTAGTTTTCATTTTAACCAAAAAACGTTTATTTATTGCTATATAAGAACCGGCTTTAAACAAAACCATTTACAACATACTTTTATCTACAAAAAATTTCACGACTAGATGACCCTTCTTGACGCCAAAGCTGGATCCACCTTCGGACACACATTGTGCTACTTTAAAAAAACCTGCTTATATGTCCGGGGTTTGGGCCCTAAAATCCGGGGTTTTCAATCGTCTTGTCCTGGTTTCAAAGTTTTCGAGATGGCAACCCTATGTGTGTGTGCTGTGCAAGGTGCAAATATGGCGTAGTTGTGTCGTTAGAGTTATTTTTACATTTTGTAATGTAAATTGTATTACTTTGACGCTAATCTCATGAGATTTCAGCTTTTTATGTTAAGCTTAGTTTAGTTTTACGTTTTGGTTATTGTGACGCGCAGTTATACTCGACACTGTTAGCCCAATTTCCTTTGTTTTTTTCCAACATATGTTGGACTACTTTCTTTTTTTATAAAAATAGCTTGGAATCGATAAACAGAATGAGCTTGTCGAGAGATTTCGACGATGTGGAGATGATTCGCAGCAGGGGAACAAGAAGTCATTCATCCCAAGGTCTTGCGCCTACCGTTTCGAGCCCTGCAATGAAAATACCACTTCCTCCTCGGATGTGGATTACGGGTAAATATTTGTATTTTCGTTAACAGATCTCATGACTTCGTGTTCATTTTTGCTCTCACACATCGCATGACCTGAATTTCAAAATGATATCTTACTAAGTCGTGTGCAATGCCATTGTGAACAGTTAATAATAAATAATATCACGTCGTCAGTAGTCAGCTGTAGGTAGTTTATCAGAGGCCAATAGCTAACATAGGGCTTGTGTTTGTTTTCAAATCTTAATTAGGAGTCATTTATAGAATTGAATTATGGGTAGGTATGCAGTATCTACATGTACACAAATAGTGAAAAGTACAATGCTTCATACATGTCATGAAAGTATCCATAACTCAATCTGCTCTTTAGGTACATTGAGTAAACTTGATTCTAGCTACTTCTTCTACACAACAATATGAATGGATAATAATTGCAGTTTCTGAGATGAAAAAGACTACTGGCAAACAATGACAGTGACGCTTTTTTAAGTGCATTCTCCCACAATGTTTTAATTAAATCTAACCCTGTTAAAATAACCAACCAGTGAAGTAAACATGAGTTTTTCAGGCCACCAAAATGCCTCCGTCATGGCTTATTGAGTTTCAAAGCTGTGATAATTTAACATGTTCTTCAAAGTATGACAGCTTAAATTGGCACTTGAAATTTTAGTAATGTAGCTAGCATTAAACCACAACAATTACAGTGCAATAACAACTGATAAAAAATATTATTATCTGCTTTGCAAAACATGTTAACCACTAAAATTATCAGATATTTTTCATGAATTTCTATACTATTACAACAAATAATGCAAATGTTTTCTAGTTTTTGCTTAGGTGTGTATAAAAATATAAAAAGTTTTCCTTAATAAGAATCAAACCAATTCAATATCAACTTTGACTTTATCTTTATTGCTCTTTGAAAGATCTACTTACTACCTACTTGCAGACTCATTTGATCATCAGAGCTTTGTGCATAATTACTTATTCTTCCATATCATATCCATCTACCAGCTGATGGACAAAAAAAAATTTATGATCTCCATTCATAAATTATTGCAACACTTTTATTCTACTAATAATGACTTTGATAATATTTCACAACATTATCATTTTGTAGATATTGAGGATGAATCATCAGATGAAGGGAGTTGTAATGTTAATGATGAAGGAGTTGTGCATGAACGGCCTAGAGTGCGATCTCGATTCAGACACCACAAACCAAGGTCCAGCAGTGTGCCTATTGGCATATTCTGGGACATAGAGAACTGTCAGGTAACAAACCACAAAATTATTAATGAAAACCCAAACTCCTATAATTTTGATTGTGTAATATGCATATCAGAGGCTCTAAAGTAGGTTCTTTAATGTGAGCAAGTAGCCAACTCTGAGGACGGAGATTTTTTGATGCTTAAAGCCATGGCTTAACAATTTTTGTAGTTGATGCCACTTTGATCTTTATTATTATTTATCCTCGTCATTTCAATGTAATCCCTGTAGATAGATGTAAATTGTCAAAAAAAAAGTTACATTCTAACTAATAGCTAATAGTTTTTTTTTTTAATAAAAAAAAAATTTTTTTTGGAATAAATATCATGAATTGAAGGTATAGCTATGCAAGATATAAATTGTAAATGTATTTTTAGGTGCCTCGAGGTTGTTCAGCTATAGATGTAGTAGCAGCTATCCGTGCCAAATTCTTACCAGGTCGCAGAGAGGCTGATTTTGTGGTTGTGTGCGATGTGAGGAAGGAGGTTGCCTATAGACTGCAGGAGTTAAATGATGCTCAAGTAAGTGGGAAATTCATTGTTTGTTCATTTGTTTGTTCGTATGAGCAAGTGGCCAACTCTGGTGACCTTATCTTTTAGGGCGCCTGAAGGCCTCTGTCATGGCTTAAAGACTTTAGAATCTTGGACCGACAATTTAACGTGCCTTCCAAAGCAGGGAAGCGCTCAGATAGTATTGCTACGGCCATTCATCTAAGTTGTGACCGCTCAGAATGTTGCTTTACTTTGACAATCTATCAAGACCATCTTAGCTAGCTTGACTGTTTTGAACTTGAATGTTTTTCCAATACATAATCTGGAAATAATCAAAAGTGTATAAGTAAATGTATAGTACTCACAATGATGTAATGTAAACAATTGTAGGTACTAAAAAAGTTATTGTGTCAACATTACACAATTGTTGTGTAATATGCATAAACAACTTTTTTTATCTTAAAATACAAACCACCTTTAGCAACATTGTAAATTGATTAAATTGTTTGTGTTGACCATAGCACAGAATACCTACTTGTTTGTTTTCATACATTTATTATACCTTAATAAGGTAATTTACAGTCTAATGTAAAAGAAAACTTGGTCTGCCAAATGTAAGCGAATGTCAAAGTAATCTTATTCCATGAATCATTTATTCTAAAAAATAATACCTAAATAAGATTTACTTACTTAGAAAAAGCTGATCACGTCCTATTTTAGAAATACATTGATTTGATCGCGTAATCTACCTTATTTACGTTATTTCCCGACGTTTTGGCTATACTACAGGCAGACAGGTAGTCGAGCTACTTATCATTCGGCCCACCCAACACGTTATTATAAAATGTAAAAAAAATATTATCTATGTATTAGGTATATCAGCAGTAATCTGGTTACCAAAACACAAGCATTTAATTGCTTAGCAAGCTAAGTTGAGTTCTATGGACTAAATGACGATGTGTGGAATGTCCAAGGATATTTAATTATCCAATTATTTTTAATATTATGTTTACTCATGTATTTGTTGACAGATAAGCTTGATACATGTGTGTGGAACACAAAAGAATGCAGCTGATGAAAAGTTAAGGCAATGCATGAGGAGGTTTGGAGAACTGCACACAGCCCCAGCTGCTTTACTATTGATCTCAGGGGATATTAATTTCGCTGCTGACCTAAGCGACTTTAGACATAGGTATGCTACTTTCTATAGTCATAAGAATGAGAAAATATGCTTCACTTAAAAACAAACATGAACTCTAAAAAACTTTATTTTCTTTGCTTATACCCTTTTCAAACTGTTCTTACATTCTTATTCAAAAACTTGGTTTGTGATTATATATATATGCTTAAAATAACGATAGTCAAATCAAGTTTTTGAATGTAACTGTTTTGTTTTCTAAAACTTGTATTTATTCACTAGGAAAAATATGGAAGTAATATTGGTGCATAAACAGAACACATCATCTGCCTTAATCGCGTGCGCATCTTCGCATTACTCTTATAATCAACTGACGGCCTCACTGCCAAGGAATCCAAAGGTACATTACAATTCACAACCCAGAGTCCAAATGGCCAATTCTACTAATCAACTTGGGTTTAATCGCAAGCGAACCGCAGTCAGTGTTATCAAATTCGTTCGCACTTGTTTTAGCTTAGCTTATTAGTATACTTATGCTGAGAATTATCACTTTGTACCACTGTCAGTCACTTCACTTTATACAGAGTATAATAGAAATCGAGAGGAAGATAAATCGTTTTTGAACAATAATAGATGTAACGAAGTTATTTGTTTTTGACTGTACAAACTTTATTTATGTTGCATTGTAAACGCTTGACTTAGCAGTGTTCATATTGCGATTAAACTCATGTTTTAGTTAGTAAAATAGTGCCATGGGATTCACGCTCAACTCAATTTCAATCGTACCTCCACATGACATTTTGCACCACTAGCAATTACATCTTGAGTAAGAGTATGCCTGTTGTTATCAAGTGATCGAGTATTACATTTATTTACAAAAATAGATGTACTTCTTCTATAGCGCTCAGTAGTCAGTGAGCCCAAAGAGTGCAGGTAGAACATTTACAGAAATATAATCCGACAGCTAGAATCAAGACAATTTCCGGCCAATAGAATACTCAAGTCTAATCTTTATGGTTTCTAAGATAAAGAGCCAAATCGCGTGTAATATTACGATTGAGTATCGAGTGGCTTCCAATGGGATCATTCCTGTAACACAGTTTACTTAATGCTTCTCTTGTGGACTCAGGTTTACACCAACGAAATGTACCTAAAGAATTTGCCATAATTATTTTGCAACTTATCTCCCATAACTCCATATAAAACATTTTCTCATGAGAACATCACATACATTACTGAAACTATTAGTAGAGACCACAATAGTATGATGATTATCATTGTGCTAGGGTTTACAATGGTCGGAGTAAATCAACTGTTCAAAGCCGACCTAATTGATATGATAACGCATTTCAACTCAACAATACTTCTATTCATTGTTTTGTAGAACATTGAATAGCTGAAAAATGCACGTGTCATAAAATCTCTATTGTCGTCACGTCATACATTGTTAGCGATCGATAAAAGTATTATCTTAAAACAAAAAAACCCTGCTCGGTTGTATTGTGATTGTGACACGCAGGATCAGATTGCGTACTTCGATATGTTGTGACTTCTGATACTCTGTTACCGCAGTCGCTGAATAAATATTGTTGTCCACACCACCTGCATACCTAAACTGTTTTAAAATTTAAACACCTTCGAATTTGTATTAAACAGTGTTTTTATCTGAATTTAAATTTTGTTGCTTAATCAAGTCACATTTGTATTACAATAACAAAACAATGTTGATTTGTTAGAAAAAAATCATAAAAAGTACCTGTTTATGTTCTTATTATGCTTTGTCGCTTGCGAGTTGCGATAGGTTTTTGATGTAAATAAATACTTGTAAGCTGTAAAATGTGCCATACAATACTGATCAAGTTATAAACTTGATCAGTATTGTATGGCACATTCGTTTTACAAAATAAGACACCAACCAACGATTTACTGTAGCAGAGAATGCATAAGATAAATAAAGAACCAAAAACAACTCTTATCAAGGATTCAAGGACTAAAGAATAATTTTCCAACAGTCTCTAAGTCAATCAAACGACGACGATGAGGACCCGACGTGTGAGATGGAGGTATTAAATCTACCTTACAACCAGCCGTCAGATAAAATCAGGATACGATTGAAGAGACTCGCAGACAACTGTGGAGGAAAGGTCCTCAAGATTGTAGCGAATAAGGCAATGATACGTTTCCCAACACCGGACCATGCTGCGAGGTAAGACTTTATCTAAATCTATGATTGTATCGTTATCTTTAGCAAATGTGTCGTCATTTTAGCTGAGATTAATGCTCAGATGTGACCTTAGCGGTCTAAGATAATCAAAGAGGTTTAACTAACGGGATACCTTTGTGTGACTATGAAGTAGATAAGCATTCTTTAACAATTGAAAAGAAAAGTGATGAGTAAACAATGATTTTTGAAGCGAACTAACGAAAAAACATTTCTTCTTTCTGTTTTTCTGAAGAAATAAAATAAGCGTTGACTAAATTGCTGAACTGTGTAGGGAATTGTTTTGGAACAGGCAATAGAGTCAACTAGTTTTTAAGACTGTACGTTTTCGAGCGATCCTTGAGGTCCTATGAAATAAACATATTTTTCTTTCTTTCTTTCTTTCTTTCTTTATTTAGTTATGTATACGAGTTAATATGAACAACGGGATTAATTATTTATAAAACAAAAACAGGCTGTTAAGCGAACAAAACTTCGTAAGCATTACTTTTACATAAATTTGGAAACAAATGGATGTTATTGATAAGATAAAACAAATGAAATCATAAAAGTAAATAGATGATACTCGATTTCCGCACGAAACTTTTGTATTGTGAACGCATTCATAGATAAAATATTTAGAACGAGGGTAGTTAGTGAAACTTACGAAAGATCAATGAACTTCTTGTTAAAATCTAAACCCAACAATTTGTGAATACCATCATTTTAAGATTTTTCTTCTTGATTAGTTCAGTTGCATGTTTAAACGGTCATTGCACATCCAGGCACAAGCAAGAACACAGATGATTTTCATTTTATCGAAAGTGTAACGGTTTTTTACAATATACTGTGATATTCTTCAAATAATTAATGTTTTGTAAGCAAGGCACTTAGTTCAATATGTTATTATCAAGGTAAGATTTCTGCTGTACATTTTCTTAAAATTTGTGTATTTTTTTTCCTATTTTAATAATTAAGCATTAATAAACTTTTTGTTTTACTAAGTATGATGCGAAATAAGTTAGGAATCTTTATATTCCTTCTAAATATACTCGATAGGCGCTCGATAATCGGGTCAACGTTACTGCGCACTTATTTTACTTATCATGTTTATTCATACATTAGCATTGTTAGCGTTTGTAACTAAGCCAAGTAGTAAAGTACTATAGATAAACTAATCTTATTTGCCCTAAAAACACTGCCCATATACTTCTGAGGCCTGTAGGCGGCCCGAATATTCAGTCATCATTTTAGTTGATTTGCCGCTTGCTCAAACAAACTTACTTACTTTTTAAACTCTTACAAAGTTGTAATATCTATGATCGGCTGTTCGTAACATATTCGATCAGCTGATTGATTAACCGGTTACCGAACCACCCACAAGAAAGTATTTACGTCCGTTTGGAAGTAACGGTAAATCATGTAACCGTTGTTCGTAGAAAATGTACGATCTTATTATTACAGGATGCATTTTATTGAATCTTAACGTAATAAGAAAGGTTGAATCTGGAAAGCAACATGAAATGTGTTTTTTTCATATAGATACTTAGTACTGACTGATGAATCATCGTAACGGTTATTATTTCTGTATGTAGTTGTATTTCTTCAGTTACTTACTGTACTTTTTACTATGCAATTAAATTCGATAAAACCTTTAAAAGAAAAATGATACATTATATTAGATTAAAAAAAATATTAGATTATATTACATTTTATTAGATCCTACTTACCCATTATAAAAAGTTTTTAATATTATTAAATACATCGAGCAAAACAATGACTTGCATTAGCTCTGAACGATACAGAATTACATTAAAGAGGAAATGATCACCACCTCAAAAAAAACTGAAAATTAGGTTTCCTTCCACTTAAAATCATAAGTGATTTCGTTGAAAACGTTCTAACAGTTTGCATTTTAATGTGTATGTTTCGTGTAAAGAACGTTTAATATATCTGATGTTCTCCGTTTCCAAAGGAATAAGTACCTACATTTAATTATGTAAATTTTCTTTTACATAATTTTGTTCGGGTGACTCATCGTAACCGTTAATTTTTCAATTTGAATTTTACGTTCGATTACTTTTAATTTGAAGTTAAATTGATTTACTTTGAAAGAAACCTAGTGAAATATAAGCTTAGTTAGCGTATTATAATGGTATGTATTCAATGAAATACGACAAACAAACGACTCCATACATCTATGACAGTGATGATTTGTTTGAAAGTTAGCATATCTGAGCATCTAATTTCATCAACAACATTCGTTAGTGGTCCATTGTTTGTATGAGACTTAGATATCCATGTATTCGATTATAGCAGCACGTCCCGGCTATGCACGGGTGTACTATATAAACTACCGGGATAAAATATAGCCTATAACTATCCCGACAGTCGATTAGATTTCCTCCGTCAAACAAACAAACAAACTTAAGCTCTTTATAATATTAGTAATGATTTCAGCAACAATATTTGAGTGTGGTAAATTGTTCCAGGGCTATGAAACGCATGGACGGAGAGGATGTGTTTGGACGGAAGATAAGCACACGCTTCGCTCGCGGCATCCAGCCGACTTATTCGAGCGACGAGGGTTATAGCACTGCGCCCCCGACTGTCCCGCCACGGCCCAACTTCCTGACACACCAGGTATTAAATACATCTTCGTACATATAACACGGGACGGGGTTAGATTGGCGCGTGACAGGGGCGAGTGGCGGAAACGAAGAGAGGCCTAGCAGTGGGATGAGAAAGGCTGATGATGATGATGATGACATATAACACACTAGCTGCGCCCCGCGGTTTCAGTAAGTCCCGCTTCCGCTTGAGTATCGGGATAAAAAGTGTTGTTATTCCAGGTCTTTAGCTACCTATATTCCAAATTTCATTGCAATCGGTTTTGTAGTTTTTTCGTGATAGAGGAACAAACATACATCCATACATCGGTTTCGGGTACTTTAAAAAAAACTTAATAACATTCCACCTATCAAAACACTTTTTAAACTATCGACTTGAAAACATATGATAAATATTATCGGGCTTATTTTTCTTTCTTCAATACGCGATTAAATCCCGATAATATTTATAAATATGTTCCCAAGGTGTTTCCACCTATCACACTGTAAGGATGAATACATCTTATTTAGGTATCGGAGCCACCGCCATTGGAGAATAGTACAAATTCTGCGCACGAGTGGGCGTTGGCGTTACAACAGTTGCCGACTTGTACGCCACCGCCGCTCGACTTCTGCCCGCCGCCCGCGCCCAAACCACGCAAGATCAGGGGCACCCATGGTAAGTTTACAATTATATGCAATACTATCAGCACGTCCCGGCTTTACACGGGTGTACTAATGAAACTACCGGGATAAAATAGTCTATAACCATCCCGGCAGTCCATTCTACACATCGGTGAAAGAATTTCGGAAATCGGCTGAGTAGTTTTGAAGATACCTCCGTCAATTTTTTTTTCCGTCTCTTTATTATATTAGTATATTCATAAATGTTGGTGCTTGTATAAATATCATCATCATTATCATTAGCCATTTTTGACCCACTGCTGGGCATAGGCCTCCTTTCGTGATTGCCATTCGCCTGGATCCTGCGCTAGCCTTAGCCACGTGTAACCTGTTAAGAGTATAAATATATCTAATGTAATAAGCCCACTGGATCCCACTGCTGGGCAAAGGCCTCCCTTCTGTTGACTTATGTTGGTCAGCTAGAGTAGCTATCGAGTTCGTTCCGCCGCCTCCGCCTGGGCCGACCGCGAGGCCGCGTAACGCCTTGTGGTTATAAATATAATAAATGTTTATTTTTCTTCAGGCTCTGTGAATTTAGATCGATCGGGCTGCTCATCAAGCAACAGCGGCGACGACAGCCGCCTCCGCGCCGCCTCGCCTTGGAACTCCTCAGCGAGCTTCAGCGAGCAGAGCGAGAGCGAGGACTCGTCCGCAGAACTCACCGTTGCCAATCTGCCGCCTTTCGAGCCTGCTGTCTTACAGGTACATACTGCATCTTGTTGTTTATTACTTGCAACCTTACATATTATGGAAAGTTTATGAATATTTTGAAGTGTGGATGAAGTGTTAGTATATTGTATTTGAACAATATTTGACTATATCTTCAATGAATTATAATAATAATAATTATATTTTTGGTATCTGAAGTTACCTTGATGACTGAGAACGATAGTGGAAAAAATGGATCCGGGTGGCACAACACCGACAAGGGTGGCGTGATACAGAATAGGCCTTCACCCAGCAGTGTGTGTTACCGGCTGAGTAGATAGATAGATAAAGTCATACTTATACAAATGTTTGTCACCAGGAGATGCTAACCAAGCTGTTCAGTCAGTACGTTCCCGTGGTCCGTGTTTCTGTTTGGGCGGCCAGCGACGGTCCACTAGCCACCGTGTTGTTGCGAGCCGAGTGGGACGCGAGGCTGGCCATCGCTCGCGTGCACAAACGTAGACTGGACCACCACTGGTCAGGTATGTACTTAGAGAAAGAAAGCAATAGCGATGTATATACCTTTCTCCGTCATACAAAAAATAACAAGAATATGTAAAAGACAGTCCGGCTAAAGAACGATTGCTTGTATCTCGTGGGTTCGAACCCTGCAGGAATCGAAACAATTCACAAGATTTTTCATTTATACTGACAATATTTATAAATATTAACGGGACTTAATCGCGTATTAAAATCATATAATATGATTTTAATACGCGATTAAGTCCCGTTAATATTTATAAATATGTTTCCAAGTCGCGATAGTTTAAATAGTATTTTATACTGACAATGACATCAGAACTTCCCTATTTTATTCTTATGCTTTACCAAAAAAAAAAACAGTATGTACCTATATATTTGACATTCTTTTCTTATTACCAGGTCGGCGTCTCGAGCTGGCTTTAGGCCGTCCGTCCCCAGCCCCGAATCTAGACATCCTCCGAGCCCGTCTCCGAGCCATTCTCCTAGACCAGCAGGGTCATACATTGCCCTTACTGCGCCTCCGAGACGCATACGCCAGCCGCCACTGCTGCGCTCTTACTACCTCCGATATCGCCAAAGTGAAGGATACTGTGATTATACACGAAGGTGAGCTTGCTTCTCTCGTTTCTCAATTACTCGTTATCTCGCTCGCTTCTCTCACCAATAATATTGATTTTTTTATGTTTTTCTGATTCCGACATAAGCAATCCCAGTCCAGGTTCAAAAAAATGTTAATTAATGTAATAATTGCCTATTATATATCGGTTTTTATGCCTCGCTTCACTCACCTATTTGTATCTTTCAACATAACTTCAAATCTAATATTACTTACAACCATGTCTGTGTCCATATTAAGCTATGTTATTAACTGAAATAAATCTGTAGGTTTTGGTCGTATGGTGCAACTGATCGACCTAACCCCAGTGGCGAGCTCAGAGATGGAGGAAGCTCCATGGAAATGCCACATCCACGCGTCACTCAACATGGGCCAGGAAGATGGTAGTAGGATACTGCAGCCTGTGTATATGGAGGTGGCAGTTTTGACGCAGAATGCTCATGTGCTACTTGAGAATCATGGAGGAATTCTTCCGCTGTTAAGGTGAGAAACATTTAGCTTAAATTATAAATATAATAATAATAAATAGAATAAGTTTCTCCTTTAACCTTTTACATTATGCACAAAATTATACCATACAACTTAGACGTAGCGGTTTCACCCGCCATAATCCTTTTGCTTTGCTTTGTTTCGTAATGTTGAACAGCCTACAATATTGAGCTATCCAGTGCAAAAATAATTGTTCAAACCGAGTGTTACTTAGATTAGCATGTTCATAGCAACTTTGTGTGTCATAACAGCAACTTCTGTTATAATAATTAATGTGTATTTCCCACAGTTTTGTTGAATGCTACGAAGCTACCTTCCCACCGTTGTACCCGGATCCGCGGCGAGGCGTGCCCTTGGAACTGTTGCTCCGAAGCGCGCCAAATCTAGAGGTCAAAGACAGCCCTTCGAGGCATCTCACTTGGCGCACTGAAAATAATGAATCACCACCTTCGTTCTGTAGCCAGAGTAAGTTATAGATTTAAACACACTTAGGTATTCCGTTGAAATAGACAGTTCTTTTTTTCGGCCCAAACCTGGGTTGAACGAGAGGGCAGACTGCCATAAACTAAATAGGCCACGGTATCCACAGCAGAATAAAATTATTGGTATGAAGATATTCGGTTAAACACCAATATATCATGTACAAAATTCTTGTGTCTTGGTTAGTTTTTTGTGTTGCTTTGTTCGTCTTAATAAACATTTTCAAAAGTCAATATTATCTTTAACTTCAGTCGACAAATCTTTTTATTAAATAGGTGTATAGCTTGATCTTCCTAGAAAACATTACCGTATTTGCCGTGTGTAAAAACAAAAAACTAAGACAGACAAAAACAGTATTTCCTTATAATATATCTTTTCTCATGGTCAACATGATAACAGCTACCGGATATTGATTGCATTCAGTTTGAGGCCGCTCTAAATTATTCAAAAGCTGAACTATGAATAACATAGCAACTGCACTCTAACTCGCCACTTATCAACCCATTTGCATAAACAATGCTCGGTAAACTGTTTGAAAGCGATTACTTGTTCTTTGTTGAAACATTTTATTTTGAACTGATATTTTGCTGCTACAATAAACTTGCAACGCAACGTTTCACGTACGGAATCAAGACTTCTGAATAAGCGGGCATTATTATCTGTAATTTCTTGAGATCGAGGGCAAGTTGATAACAAAGAATAGAATCATACTACCTTACACGCCTGCGACTTCGCTCATGTACTACCTATCTGGATAAAAAGGTGCCTATGTGTTGCAAGTTTCTGCCAAATTGGGACAGTAGTTTTGCATAATCGAGCAAAAAACTATTTGATTATATATTGTACGTTCTATTATTAATTTAAAGTTCAATAAATTGGAAATATGTTCATGATTCACAAACAATAAATGGTTATGAATATGAAATTACATATACAAATATAGACATTCTTCTTTTTTGGCACATTGATTTACTAATTTTATATTCCTAGGTGAAAGCTCAAGGTCCAGCGGTGACCGCGAAAGGCCGCGTACGGCGCCAGCCCTCGAACCAATGCTGGCGTTATTCGAACGAGAACTCATCGACTTACTGCGCACCGCCCCTAAATGTTCCATACCTTTCAGCAAGTAAGTGAAGACAGAATTATACTGTACTAGCTGCGCCCCGCGATGCGTTTGAGCATGAAAAAGGAACAAACACCATTCCATCCATAGTTACAAACTTTCTCATTTATAATATTAGTTGGAAGTAGGATAGTAGGATTGATATGCATGAAATTTAGTAATTAATTTACCTAGAAAATTGAATAGTAATTCTGATGAAAGACTTTTAAGAAATTAGTTGGCTAGAGAGAAGAAAATACTAAAACTATAAAGTTAGTAAATTTTCATAGTTCTAACTGCAGTACATTTGTTTCAGACTGATCCCAGCATTTCACCATCACTTCGGCCGTCAATGCAGAGTCGCTGATTACGGCTTCACTAAGTTACCTGATCTCCTTGCCGCTTTGGGCAACACTATTGTAGTAAGTAACCTTACTGCCAGGTGTACATATTTGCTTTTGCCCTTTTAGTCATTTTCAATCTTATGTCAATGACCTTTGACCTCAAGGTCAATGACCTTTTTATTAGATCGTTTGATTTTGCAAGAACTGATGCCCTAAAGTCCTAAAAAAATTAAAGTCAGTGACCTTTTTCGAAAATTGTTAGATTTTGCTGGGGTGATGACATAAAATTAATAATAATGTTAAATTTCAAGGTGTCATAATAATTTAGATACTAAAATGTCACATTTTCCAGGTACTCGGCTCAGGCTCATCACGAGTAATAACAATATCCTGCGCCGCCCAGAGCCGTCGATGGACGTCCGATCTAGTCAAACTTTTGAAGGCACAACCTGGTCGGTCCATCCTTCCTCAAGATATACCTCAACTGTACCAAGCTACCTTCGGTCGAGTGTTTTCACCTGTGGACTATGGGATGTGTACATTGGCAGAGTTGATGGAGAGAGTTACACCGCAAGCGATTACTATGAGTGAGGGGACGATTTCTCTGCCGCGACGCGCGCCGACTGTGGAAGAAAGGGCGCGCACTGTTCAATTCGCAATGCAGGTAAGAAATCTTTATGAAGTTACCATTTGTTTTGGTAATGATGTGAATAATTGGTAAAGATGATGCTCCAAGATTTGAATGTGTTTTCAGTACCTAACCTAGTTGTTAAAATTCATATCTTTTATTTGTTTTTTTTCTTCCACCTATTACCTACAGTATTATTCCTTAAGATATTTATTTTAATTCCTCATTCTATATTATCCTCAATTGATTTTCTCAACATGACGTTTTGTCTTAATTGTCTAGACTGTAGAGCTCCTATGCTACACACCAAATCTACGTATGGAATTCTCCCGCTTCGTGCCGGCCTACCACGCTCACTTCGGCCGACAGCTGCGAGTTGCCCACTACGGCTGCGTTAAACTCATCGATCTCTTCGAACTGATCCCTGAAGCCGTCTCCATATGCGCTGAGCTCGGTGGAGAGAGAGGCGTGAAGCTGACGCATAAGACAGCGAGGCCTGTGGTCGCTCAGCGGCTGAGAGCGCTCGGCGCGGTGCCGCTGCAAGCGCTTGCTGCGCAATATGCAAGGCAGTTCGGCGCGCCACCACTGGTAAGTGATAATCACTTGCTGTTCAAAGTCTAGACATTTTTTCTTCTATGATCGCTATGGTATGACATTTCTGTTAGTAATCACAGGATTCTAAACTTTATGATGTAGGAATTTATTTCAAAGATTTAAACGATCTCAAATTAATGTGACTGATTCTAAAAATTTATTCGATTGCGATATAATTAACATAGCCTTGTACTTCCAGCCGGACATGCTCGAAGTGTCGACGATAGAGGAGTTAATATACGCCGCGGGCGGTTTTATCGACGTCGGCACTGTAATCGCGCCTGGTAATGCCTGGCGTTGGGCTGGAGCCGCGTTATGCGCGTGCGCGGCACTCTGCGGCGACCGCAGCGTAGCCCGAGGCTCCACACACGAATACTTCACCGCCACCTACCGCCGCTTCACGTCAACACACCCGGACTTGCAACAGCTTGTAACAGCTGGTATTATCCGTATCGAAGACACGAGAGTGATACTGGTGCCCGCTTGGCGTACTGTGTGGAGACTGGCGCAGATATTCGCTGATAAGGGCCAGCCGCTGACTGCGATGGAGGTCTATCTGGAGTACACGACCCGGTTCGAGCCGGTGTTCCCTGGAACTGAGTCTGGTAAGTTTTAGCTTTTCAGCCCCCATAAATGCCCTAATTTCAAACTAAACAAAACTACTGAACTGAAACTTGGAATATTCATAATTTATGACCTGGAATAACACAGACTTTTTATCCAGATAGGTATCCTAGCGAAGCTTCAGATGTAATCTTGTGTTTGCATAAATTCAATAACTTAAAATCACAATGTTTGATTGTTCGTTCTTTGCAGGTTTGGACGGCGTCTCAGATTTCCTCCGTCACTACAGCGAAATGTTCTCCGACGCCGGCAACGGACGGTGGACGCTCTGCACCGGAGTGGTGGTTCCCAGGGTGAGGGATATTCCCATCGTGCACGAGGATTACTCAGTTCATGATACTCCGCCAGGACAGAAGGTAAATAATGAGGTTCTTTTGAGGTTGCTTATAAAGTTGAGGCGGTTTTTCTGGCGAATATGTGACTCCATTCGATAAATTCGACTGTACGTTTTCGAGCGATCCTTGAGGTCCTACGAAATAAACATATTTTTCTTTCTTTCTTTCTTTCTTTCTTTCTTTCAAATGTTGACGAAACAACAAAAAACGACCTATCTGAAAAATAAATGTCTCAGCATAGACAAAATATTTGTCTATGGTTTTACAAAAATCTAATTTAAAACAATTTTCAACCTTTTTGACTATCTTTCTTACCGGCTATTAAAATAATTAGAAGAAAAAAAATCGATTCAGTAGCACCAAGTAAGAGCGAGGCCCCATTAGTGCGTTGCGCTGCGTTGCGTCGTAAAAAATATATGGAAACCGTCGCAGCGACGGTTTCCATATATTTTTTACGACGCAACGCAGCACAACGCACTAATGGGGCCTCGCTCTAACGGTATTTACTACGCAGACTGTGCATTCACAGACAGGAATTTTTAACTGCAATAGGATAATAAAATTTACTTTACCATGTTATCATAACTACCGATTGTGCATCCTAGTTAAGTTATATAGTACCTATATATTTGTATTGTTAATTTTCGTGTATTTAGTGTACATTAAGATATATACTATTCTATGTTAATAAACATTTATTTTTGTTCCCAGGGTTCTCGTGTCTTTGAATCTCCGAAGCATAACATCTGGTGCTCACCGCCGGCCAGCGCTCTGCCTACCCCGAGCGCCTTGCTTATACACGAGAAACGTAAGTTTACGTTTTGGTTTACCAAATCTGCCTTAGCTTTTATTTGATAACACAAGCTGTAGCATTCGCACCACGCCGAAATATCGTGGTGGCCTTCTGCTACACTGGGAAGACCTGGATTATAGGTCTGACGAGTAACACAGATAAAGTCAGATGTTCACACTTGTTCTAGGCAGCCAACAGTAATGATATGTGCACCGTACGCACCTCAGAATGCAAACTGACACTCGATGAATTCCACCTTGAGCTGATGATGAGGCTAGGGTTCACGTAAGACAGAGGAGAAAAAGTTCACACGCGAAAGCAATTAGATTTTGCTTTAGAGCCGGGTCGCGAGGATGCGCGTGCGTCCCGTTCGGTGTCCGTCAAGTAGCTGTCAATTGCTCTGAACTTAGACGTATACGAACGATGCATAACTAGGTACCATAAGTATGGCGTTTCGTTACTGTTGGTAAAAGCTCAGATACAAGTGTGTTGAAATTGATTGATTGATTGAAAATTACTTAGGTTTGATGGTACCGAAACACAAGCATAACTAGTTTTTGTTTTGTTGTAATAGGTCGCATTCGATTAGCCGCGCAGTTCGACGCTTCGTAATGATCCCACCTGTGCCACAACGAAAGCATTCCTCTAATATTTAGATTGCGTGCGTGTGATGTCGACCAAAACCATCTATGGATTCCCCCAGGGTCGCAACGAATTTTAGACTAAAAGTGTCCTAA